>JAPWDM010000001.1:36911554-39399054 GCA_035578155.1 Brachynemurus nebulosus | reverse complement strand
TCAGCCAATCTTCAATAAGAGTTGCTACTGTTAACATTAATGAGATGTGCAATAGTGAAAACTTGGCCTGCAAAATTTGAACCCTAGATTTTGTTTCCGGGAAATGTTTAGAAGTGTCCCAAGAGCCTGAATAAAGATTGGCGGGATGGTGGAAGTTGTTCTTCAGCCGCCATCTTGGATTTCAGTTTTCGCCAAATATCTCGACAGCGGTGCATCTAATGAGGTAAATACTCAGGATCATTTTTATAGAAAATTAAATTTTGCGTTACTTTTGTTGGAAACATTTTTCGATAAAATTCGTATTTTTCGATGTATAACCTGCCAAAATTTCGTGGATCTAATTTTTCCCCAATATCTCGTTAACGATACTTTGGACATTGAAAGTTGCTCTTATCGCATTTTTAGAACGTAAAATCCTCTACAATTTTCATTCGCAATTTTTTGACGTATTTTTAATAGCTTGGAAGTTATAGACCTTTAAACGTTAAAATTATATCATCAAATTTTCGGTAAGAGTCACTAACTGTTAACACTAATGAGATATATAGTGCTAGAAACTTGGGCTGAAAAATTTAGACCCTAGGTTTTTCTTTCGGAAAATCTTTAGGAGTATCCCATGAGCTTAAATACAAGTTGGCGGGATGGTGGAAGCTGTGCTTCAGCTGCCATCTTGGGTTCAAGTGTTTACACAATATTTCGAAAATGGTATATCTAACAAACAAACTGGTAAGAACTAATTTTACAGAAAAATAAATTTGGCACAATTTTCGTTCAAAAATTTTTTCGATGAATCCGGTATATTTCTACAGTTTTACTGAAACCTTTTTGACGTAACTGCTATAGCTCGAAAGTTACAAATCTCGAAAAATTAAAATTGTCAGTTTAATCGCTGTTGTAACACCTAAATGAGATAGATAGTGCCAAACACTTGGTCTGCAAAATTTGTATCTGAGATTTTTTTATTGGAAAATGCTAAGGAATACTCCACTATTTGAAATATAAATTGGCGGGTGGTGGCAGTTGTGCTCCAGCCGTAATTCAATTTTTGATCTGGATTTAATCATCTTAATCTACTCTAATTAGATTATTAAATTTAATAATCTAATAATCTTAATTCAACGAAGAAAAAACTAATATGGAATTTTTACAAAAGTTCATACTCTTAAAAATTAATAACAACTTTCTTTACGAGATACCTCTCTATACCTAACGGAATTGCTTAAAAACAATAGTAGTTGAAGTTTTTTACATTCTAATTCTGTAGTTTAAGAGAAAAATATTCAAAACAAATTAATTTGAAGAGTGTTTGGTAAAAACAAACTGTAAAACCTACAAACTTTTAATATTCGAACTTAGTGCCTTCTGATTAGCAGCATTCGAGTTATCGATTCCTAAAATTCGAGTTATTGATTTCTAAAACTTTGGCTGTAAATTATCAAAATCAAACTAAAATAAAAACTGGAGAGAATTTTACACTCTAACAATTTCTTAATAGCTATTTTCAAGGTATAACGTATTTACGAGATATTTAAAAAAATGGGATCCATAAAATTGTGGCGAGTTCTACATCGAAAGTTACGAAATCCATCGAAAAGTTTTTCGAGGAAAAGTATTTTGTTCCAAATTTAATTTTCTATAATATTAGTTCTCACCATTTTCTTTGCTATATGTACTGTTATTGAGATATTTAACAAAAACTAAGATCCAAGATGGCGTCTAAAGCACAACCCCCACTATCCCGTCAATTTGGATTTGCACACACGGAATATTCCTCAACGTCTTCTGAAAAAAGAATTTCAGGAGAAAATTTTGCAACCCAAATTATTAGTGCTGCATATCTCATAAGTGTGTTAACAATACAGACTTTTACTAACAATTGCAGGTGATTTTGACGTTTACATGTCTATAACTTCTGAACTATTAGCTCTACGTAAAAAAGCTTTAAATAAAATTTATAGAGAATGTTATGCTCCACAAGTTTTATAATAACTATTTTCAGAATATTTTTCACATCTGAGGAGATATGAGACAAAAACAACTACAACGAATTTTCACAAAGATTTAATGTTCGATGTCTTGAAAAATATTAATTTCACGGAAAAATGCTTCAAACAAAAATTGTAGGAAATTTAATTTTTGATAAAAAAGTTTCTTAAAATTTTCCTTTTAAGACTGATAGTTTGTGAGATATTGGCGATTATTTGAAAAAGACATTTTCCAATATGGCGGCTGAAGCACAACCTCCGCCATTCCGCCAATGTATATTTATACTCACAATACATCCCTGAACAACTTCCAAAAGAAAAATCTTGTATGTAAATTTTTGCATTTTGACAGGCTTTTTCTTGGTAAATTTACTGGCCTATATACTATATTATAATATACTGGCCGTATACTATACATGTATAGTATACGGATTGCATCTATCTGGGAACAATATAATATTATTTTAAATTTAAAGAATACAAAATCCGCAGGTTGGGATGGAATTCCCTGTTTTATTATTAAATAATAATAATATGTAAATATAATTATTATACCATTGTTAAATTAATATAATCAACAAGATGTTATGTCAAGGACCATTTTCTGACATCCTAAAAAAGACTGTTGTAACACCGTTACTTAAAAAAGGAGATTCCTTAGATTTGAACAATTACAGGCTAATATCTATTTTATCAGCATTTTCAAAAATTTTTGAAAATGTTATTTACAGTAGACTGATACAACTTTTTGAAAAGCATAATGTAATTGTTCCTGAACAGTACGATTTTGTAAAAGGAAGGTCCATAGACCAAGCAATAGTTAAGGCATTTGTTGAAATATTCAATGCTTTGAACAATGATGAAACGACGATAGCTGTATTTTTGGATCTTAGTAAAGCTTTTGATTGTATAGACCCAACTTTACTCATACATAAATTGGAATTCTACGGTATAAGAGGTATAGCGTTGAATTTAATTGAATCTTATCTCGCAATGAAAGAACAGTGTGTCAAAGTTACTTATGTTGTGGAAAACAAAAGTGTAGATATCTATTCGAGTTACAAAACAGTTTTAAAAGGAATTCCACAGGGATCGGATTTAGGTCCATTATTATTTGTTATATACGTTAACAACGTAAATAATGTAATTAACAAGAAAGCAGTCCTTTTTGCTGATGATACATCAATATTTTTTCATAACTAAGATCGTACTATGCTTGCAAATGATATAAGGGCTTCATTTTCAACATTGCAAAACTGGTTTCAGGATAATAGTCTAAAATTAAATATCGAAAAAACATACGCATTGTGTCTTAGAAATAATAATATTGATATGATTACATTAGATAATAATTCAAATACAAATATCAAAATTATTGAACATATAAACTTTTTAGGCATATATTTAGATAGCAATTTAAGTGGTAAGATCAACTATCAAAGAAACTGTCTAAACTCAGTTACACTTTGTGTAAACTTAAAAGCATTATATCTTCAGAGGCATTACTTCAAGTATATTATGCACATATACATTCACATTTAAAATATAGAATTCTCTTTTGAGGGAATTCTGTTAATATTGAAAATATATTAAAACGATGTGTCAGAATAATGACAAATTCAAATCCAACTGAACATGCAAAATCACTTTTTGCAAAGTTGAAAATTTTAACAGTTCTGAATATTTATATTATGGAGTGTGCATTATTTGTAAAATGCAATATAAATTTTCTTAATAATTATCAAAGTGAACATAATTACAATAGTAGAAATGCTAAAAACCTTGTTACAATGCAAACTAAACGAACGTCAGTGATATAACGAACGTATATAGATAAAGGTTTATTAAATATGTGTATAAGAATTTATAATCAATTTCCAAACAGCATAAAAGATCTGAATATCTTAAGATTTAAACGCGAACTGCAAACTTACTTGCTCAACAAAAATCATTATACGTTAAAAGAATTTGTCGAATGGGAATAATCAAATTTTGTACAAATTTTGTAAATAATATTATTCTATTGACGTATTCTATGTACTCAAGTGTACTTTATGGAATAAAGATTTACTATTATTATTATCATTATTATTATTACAAAAAAAAACTTTTACGCCAACCTGGCGCTCACTACTCAGTAGGATAGTACTGAGTAACATTCACCTATACCGGCATTATGCAAGGTATTAGGCTCTGTGGAAGGGTAATGTGCCAAACCAATTCGTAAAAGTACCGTAGTATATTCACGGACGGGTTTGTCACATCACTCCTTATATTGTTGTTATTGTTGCTTAAAACGAGGTGTTATGCGTCTATTTTGGTGTACACTGGGTCGTACGACGAGACTTTTGTGGGAGTGTAGATGTTGGCTCAATGACAGACGGCTGTGAAAGCCTAGTTCGTTTTCGTGTCCTCAGAGGATAGGTAGGATTAGGGACAGAGGGAAGGGAAAGGACTGTGGAAAGGAAAGTGTTTGTGTGTGTGTTCGTGTATGTGTGTGGATGTGTCGTTCTATTTTACGTTTCTTGGTGTAAAGGTGTTCTGGTTCATCAAATTGCTCATTAAGATCGAGTGTTCCTGGAATTGCGCGTTTAGATGGTACAGAGATTGACGGACCTTGTGTGTTACTGAGTTGGGGAGGATTGTGCACCAGAGAGGTAGCAGTGACAGTGCGGCAGTTGGTTGATCCTCCCTCTCCATCAGAAAAATCTGGATCGGTATGTGTGTTAGGTGTTTGTGTTTCAGTGTTAGTGTATTGTGTGTTTATGTATGTGTGCTGTGTGTCTGTAAGATGAGTGTCAGTGTGTTGTTCACTCACTGTAGATGGCTCAGATGGAGTAGAAGCAGATCTTGTGCTTTCACATATCGCAGTCGGATTCGCATTGCTGAGGAACTTCCGTACTATACGACACGTTGTAATGAACACCCTGTATTTCTTTAATCGGTACTTTTGCAGATGTGTAATTAATTTAAGACGCAAAAACCGAAACCGCTTCTTGGAAACAAAATGTCTTTAAAACAAGAAATGAAATACAAAATCAATAACGGAAATGTTAGTCTGGATTACTCGCTGATTGAAACCGTAAATTAAGTTTATATTAACCGTGTACTCATTTAAGTATGGTAATGATGTGTATGAATTCGATGAACGAAATTACCTTGAATTAATTGTCTTAAGCGTTAAAAAAATGTCACGTAGACGTGCCAAAGGCACAGAATAAGTTTAGAGTTATTGATTCAAAAAAGACAGTTTAGTTCCATCCGCCCCAGAGCAAAGTTCAAAGTCTTGGTCTGTCCGTCAGTATTGTTGAATAATAATAATTACTACTCAAAAGGGGTGCATTGTTAAAGTTGAAAATAATATAATTTATTGTTGAGCAGTGAATTTTCTGTAATTTGTGTAAATCAAAGTGCCAGTTTTCCAACCTTCGAAAAGAAAGACGTTTTGCAGTTGCCGAAATCTACTAATGTAAGTAAAATTTCAATTATTCATAATTGTATGTATTTTCATTTTATTTATTTATTTATTTTTTTATGCTTATAAAATATTCAGTTATTCTGGATTAACTTTATGAATTGTTCCACTTGTATTTAAAAGAAAGCAATATTAATTCCAAAATTTTATGTGAGATGTTTCAATTATTATTAACAGCTTTGTTGAGAAAAGTATAAAATTGTCTTAAACATCATTACCGAATAAACACATATTTTTTTTTGTAAGTTAAACACTTCAGTTTATTTTGAGTAAACCCCTTTTCAACCAAACTCATCCCCATTGAAAAATTTAAATATATTACAACGTGTTTATGATCACTGCCTTTTGCATAGTGACATATGTGTCATTTTGGGAGACCCAAGAGGCTCAAATTATTGTGTAGTGTGTGTGGAATGACCCCGGTGGCACTGAGCACTATTGGAACAATATGGACATGTTCCATTCGCCATTGTTGTTTTATTTCGGCTGCGAGGTCAGTGTATTTATCCAATTTAACTGCGTGTGTTTTTTGTAAGTTGTGTGTATTTGGAACCGCAATATCGATCAGATAGGTTGTCTTAGTTTTTTTCATTACGAAGGTGATATCTGGTCGATTATGATTTATGGTCTTATCTGTAATAATCGACCGATCCAGTAAAGTCTACAGGAGTCATTCTCCGCTACTACTTTTGGTGTGAGCTTGTAGTAAGGTGTTTTATCGGTTATAAGGTGGTGCTTAACCGCTAGTTTCTGGTATATAATTTTGCCAACCTGGTCGTGACGGTGTTTGTATTCAGACTGAGCGAGCTGAGTACAGGCAGCTGTGATATGTTGGATCGTTTCGGGTTTGGAATGGCATCTCCGGCATGAGTCAGATGTTATTGACGAGTCACGAAGTATGTATTTTGAGTAATTCTTTGTATGAATTACTTGATCTTGTATAGCTACCATGAATACTTCAGTCTCCGGGAAAAGACTTCCTTGACTCAACCAGGCGTGCAACGCTGCTTTGTCGACGTTACTCTGATTAAGATCATGTGGATGTCTCCCATCTAAAGGCTTCCGGATCCATTGCTGAATTTTGTCCTCCTTCGTGACCAAAGGGCAAAAACTATCTGGCATTTCTGTGTGTGAGAGGTTTAATGGCGTGTATGCCTTGTCGGCTTGGATTATTGCATTGTGTAAGTGTGATGTGTGTGTTTTGGTGTAAAAGTATTCTCGCAAGTTATGAACCTGTTTATTATGCGTGTTCCTTATGTCTATAAGACTTCGACCCCCTTCGGCTCTTGGCAGCGTCAATCGTTCTATCGCTACTTTGGAATGATGAATTCGGTATTTGGTCATAAGGACGCGGGTCTTGATCTCGATGTTTGTCAAGTCCGTAGGCGTCCATTTGATTACCCCAAATGGGTACGTTAGAACCGGAACTGCGTAGGTGTTAATTGCTTTTATGGTTTTTTTCCATCAAGGTGGGTGTTCAGTAATCTCTGTACACACGTTAAGTATTGCTGCATCAGGTGTTGTTTTACAGCGCTGTGGTCTATACGTTCATCCTGATTGAATCCGAGATACCGGTACGACTCTCCCTCGTCCATGGGCTGCATAACAGACTCTGGTTCGAGTTCGAATGCGACCGCATCTCGTTTTCCCGCAGAACGACATTGTGTTCGACATTTATCGATTCCGAACTCCGTACAGAGGTCTCGCGAAACCTCCTTGGAAAGTCCCAGCAGCTGCTGTAATTGATGTTTAGTAGCTGCATAGATCTTTATATCATCTATATACATAAGATGTGAAATGGTATGGCGCGAATTCGTTTGCGTATCTACATTGTAACCGTATTTGGTTTCATTTAACAGGCGAGAAAGTGGATTCATTGCGAGACAAAACCATGGACTCAATGAGTCGCCTTGGAATATGCCGCGTTTTACTTGAATAAGATCGCTTGTTGTTTTTTCATTACTAATACTCAAATGTAAGGTCGTTTGCCAATCGGACATGATCGTTCCAAGGAAGTTCACGATACTTGGGTGTATTTTGTACAGCTCCAATACTCTCCGTAACCAGGAGTGCGGCACCGAATCAAATGCCTTTTTGTAATCAATAAACGCTGTGTATAGGTTACGTTGTCTCCCTTTCGCTTGTTCCAGTACTGCGGAGTCAATCAAAAGCTGCTCTTTGCAACCTTGTGATCTCTTTCGACATCCCATTTGTTCTTCTATCAGTATGGTGTTAATCTGACAATGCTCATCGATCTTTTCTGCCAGACAGGACGTCAAAATCCTATATACTGTAGGCAAGCAGGTGATAGGCCTATAATTAGCAGGATTTTTTGTATCACTGTTTTTTGATTTCATATATGTGATACCCTGCGTTAGGAACTTCGGTGTCAGGTTTGGTGTTCTTATAAATAGTGTAAATTGTTCAGCCAGATACTTGTGTGTTGATGTAAAGTGTTTGAGCCAGTAGTTTTGTATGTTTGGCATCTCCGGAAGATGTTCGTTATTCCTGTACTCTGTATCGATCCAGCTGGCTTTGTCATTATGGTCAATGGTGTTTGACCATTTATTCGCCCAGAAACTATGGAGTGCGTTCTTCTCTGGTAGGCCATTACTGTCAGTTACCGTGTTCGTTAGAGACTGATAAAACCGTCTCTCGTTTCTGCTGAATGCTTGGTTTTGTCGTCTGCGTTCAGTACTGGTCTTATACCTTCGTAAGCGCTTCGCTAGTGCTGTTAATTTTTGGTGAAGCGTATCTCTGATCTCTATAAGCGTTTTATTGGGTTCCTTGTATTGTGTATGTACTGCGTGTTTGTGTAATATGTCGTGTATGTATTTGTTGAGCCGTTTGGACCTCGTACCCTGTTGGTATTGGGTGATCCTGCCGAGGTTGCATCGGATGTTGTTGATGCGTTTATTCAATCGTGTTTCCCAGGCAGGAGTTTTGTGTTCCTTCGAGTTGTGCGCTACAGGTGGTGTTACGTCGGAACCGTTACAACGTATAGCGGCAACAGCTCCACAGTAGATAGCCGTGTGTAACTCGATAAAATTGTCCCATGTTTCCAAGTGTTTAGGCAGTATTGTATTGTCTAATATCTCAACGATCTCAGCCAATCTACGTGAGGTGTGTTGTTTAGGCAACAAGTACCTATGTGTGGGGTCCGTCCCTTCAAATTCAGTAAGCGCTGTGTTAAATTCCAGTTCGATCTTTTGCAGTAGGGTGTCGTTTACTGCTGTCTCATGGAGGTTAGGCTCATTATCGACAAGCTGTTGAGTGTCGTTTTGTGTGGGGCTCCCCATTTCTGGTTGGCCGTCGTCGGCCTGACTTTCTTCATTTTGAGCAAATTGATGTGCGACTTGTGTTTTAATAGTGTTTATGAGGGAAGAAGGTATAAGGTTATTGGTGAAAATGACACGCTTTTGGTCTGCCAGTCTCTGTTCAGTGACGCGGTTTAGGTGAGGATAGGTGCGCGAGAACTCTTGATGTAATTTCGTACGGTAACCAGTTTTGTCCATTTCAAGTTTAGTAACTTGGAAGTATGTGTGTACGATGAATTCATTCAGTTCATCTGTCCATTGCATACGCACACGCTTCCTACCAGCTTTAGTGGTACCCAAAGGATGCTCCGAGGAAACACTTAAAGTTGGCTGAGCCAAAGGTGTTGGAGGCTCTGTAAGTAGGGCAGCAGTAGTTTGGCTGAAGGTGTTGTTACAGCTGACAGGTGGCTGCCTAGAACCCAACCTGTCGTCACCGTGATCTGAGCTGTCACATTCAGTGGTGACCCTTTTCCTTAATTGCTCCATCCTAATGGGTTGTCCTTTTAGTCGCCTTTTACGATAAGCAGGACTTACTGTGGGGAAATTGTGCAAAGTGAAACCCCCACCCACAAGGCGTTATTATTATTATTATTATTATAGATTATATTACGTAAAGGTGCTCCCAGAATATACGGTCGAGCTGATTTTTTAATGAGGTCCACCGGGATCTTGCAGATCCCGAAACACCAGAAATAAGCTACCGAACCGGTTCTGAAAATTTTTTTCACTGCTGGAGAACTAAATTGCTTTAGGTGGGTACAACTATGCTGCAGAAAGTCCGTCCAATAATAAATTACCCAGTCGATTTTAAACATTCTTTTACTTTTACAAACTAAACTATTTTGAATGGGTATAGGTCTTAGATGAGATCCGCCAGTGCCCAATATTTGGAAATTCGCTATGTTATGCAGATGCTGCGATAGGGGTATTTTTTTTTTTTGAAATCTTCCTATTTTGCCACACGGAAAACTGTAAAAAATGAACCTCTTATTCAAACCGTTGCCATTTTTTCAAATTTCAAAAAAAGTTCCCATAGGTAAATAGTGGCTTACCTACAGATTGATAATCTATTTGATTTTTTTTCCAAATGAAAACTGCGGCCGCAATCGTAGGCACTAATTTCCGCCCTTTTTTAAAGAAACTTTTTTCAAGAAATTATAATTATAAAAAATAAATAAAAATGAATAAAAAGATATTTTTGTATTGTTAAATAGTGGTAGTAATCGTAAAAAAAAATTCATCTCCATTCCCTCATCCTATCCATCCGAAAAAAATCGCGAAAATTGACTATTCTTCGGCCGATCACACTGTGATGGTACCTTAAATAGTAGGTATGTTCCAACAAACACTCGAATTAATTCTCGTTTTAATGAGCATGCGCGTGGTTAATTTCACTGTTCCAACTAGGAAGAATTGTAACTCTAGTTGACAAAAAGGTTCAAATCCTGTGTTTCACCAAGTATTTAAATTCTGAACTCACCCGAATTGGTTTTTGAAATTCTTACTACAGAGTATTTGAAATCCTAGACATGCGCATTAACGAATATTTCATTTTTAACCTTATAATTTAAAAATTTAAATAGTAAATAGACTGTTTGAAGTGTTTTGGCAAAAGGAATTTCAAATTTTTGATTTTATTTAGTTGCTTTAACATTTTTTTTCTAAATTAGCGAACGAATATATTAATTACTTATTTTATAAATACTTAGGTATAATATTTTGGAAAATATTCAGAATTTTTCTTACAGGCATGTAAAGAATGTAATATCTATTCTGTTTGAAAATGAACTGACGGTTCGAAACAATATTGTCACAGTTTCAAAATAAAAGTGGTATTTTTGCGAAGTAAAATATTTGTTTATTATTTACAAATATGGAATACCATAAAGTAACGCTCAAATCTATTAATATTATATTAATTTTATAATGGATATGTATGTAAATATTCTTTTTAGTATAGAAGGTATAAAATGTATAAATAACTTAACTCTTTGATGGAGACATTTTTTGAAATCCTTAACAATTAACTTAAACGTTCCTACATATTAAATACCGTCAATACCGAACTGAAATTCTAAATTGAATTTGATTTGACCTTCAAATGACATTATCGAATTTAAAATACTGGATTCACTCAAATTGGAAATTCTATTACAGGGATTTCTTATATAGGTGAGCACTAAGAAGGGATTTTTGGAAATTCACCCCCTAAGGGGGTAAAATAGGGGATGAAAATTTTCATAGAAATCTGTAATTTTTTGAGTTAGAAATATTTAAATTGGTGTTTGTAACTGGTTTGACCACAAAAGCTTCAGTGCTTTTGAAAATTCATCCCTTAGGAGGTTGAAACAGGAGAAGAAAGTAGTAGGAATATGGGTATTCGAGAGTCACCTACCCACCTGCCGGTTTTCTGAGTGACCTAGGCAGGTGGTAGCTAACCTATGCAGGTTCTCATGCCCAACCTAACGGAACCTAAGCGAACCTAAGAATTATATATTCCACTACTAGATAGCGTTGTTAGTCTGGATACTAGCGAAAATGGAATAAGTCAATTTGAAAATTCCACTAATCAGCCAGCGAATAGAGAAACGCACAACGCGGAGAACAGTAGACTTACAAGACAAAGTGAATCGTCAAAAAAAATTACCCTTTTGATATCTAGCAAACCAGTTTCTACAAGTTCTTGTTGTGTCAGCTGCATTAGTACCTTTTTAAACTCGTATAACATAACATGATGTTCTTTGATGTCTAAGATTGTTCATAATATGTGACAAAAAAATTTATTTAAAAAACTGTTTAAAGATTTATGATACATACTACAAGCAACACTATCGGTCTAACACTAACATGTTGTTGTATGTTTCGTTTGCGGTTACTGCTTGAAGAAATATAAATTCATTCGAGCGGCTCCGAAAACGGCACAAACTTTCCGGATGACCTAATACAAAGTGACCTTCGAGAAGGAATTCTTATTAAGAATTATCATTTGTACTGTTGCATTCATAAGTATACGAACGCTTAGATTATTTTTTATTTTCTGATGGCCTTTATTAATAAAAGTATAATAGTATTTTTCTCATACGCATTTCAAGACTTGCTAGCATATATAATTATTTTAGACTTTTAAAAATGGGATATAGATAAAAAAGATTGATTTTCTCTACAAAATTTTTTTGTCAAGTATCGTTACAAAATAAATACAGTATTAAAATTTATTAAAACACATAAATTTTTTCCAATGTGATCAAAATCCTGCGAATTTTTGTCGATTTTTCCAACTCATTGTCAAAAAATATGTTTTTTCATTGTTGTTGACGGTCCCATTGTGGGAAACTGTATTGTTGCTTTTAGCTCGAAAATTTTTAAATTGTTTTAAACATTAAGATATATTTTACCGCTAAGACAGATTCTACTGTATTATGTAAAAAAGGTAAAAATCAGAACAGGTTCTACTGTATCTATAAACATCTCATTGAGTGGTACAACCTGGTGCCACTATCAATCCACGTGTTAAATACATGTTAGAATAAAAATTTCATCGTTAACACATAATTACATATTGGCCTTGGAGAAAGCACGTACACACGTCTCAATGATAAGAGAATTTATCATTTTGCAGCTGTATTCAAACGTATGTTGAAGTATATTTTTTATTTTTTGATGGTCTTTATTAATAAAAGTATAATAGTATTTTCATCATATGCATCTCAAAACTCGCTATCGTATATAATTATTTTAGACACCAACAAATTATCTTCTAATGACGTCAGTTAGCAAGCATGGGTAAGTTTAAGCCGGCATAAACCTGCTTTTAAATAAAAATGTACAATCGCACAAGGTGAAAACTGCAACATGCAAAAAATCTTTCCCTTGCGCTATTGATATCAGTATGCCTTCTAATGATGTCAGCATTAAGCACAGACAAGTTTAAACCTGTGTCAGGCGGAATTCTGAATCTAGGTGCAGAGTTCGCCAGTGTTCAGACTAGTAGCGCCATCTATTAGTGAAAAGTATATGAACAGCGCCATCTATTAGTGAAAAGTATAACTATAAAAGGATTTTTCAGCGCCATCTATTGACAATTTTTCAAATTTACTACAGGGTTCGCAGACAAACAACGCTATCTAGTAATCAAAAGTATAGTTGTTAGATTCGCTTAGGTTGCGTTATATTGGGCATGAGAACACGCATAGGTTAAGTACCACCTGCCAAGGTCACTCAAAAAACCGGCAGGTGGGCAGGTGGCTCTCGGTGGCCCATATTCCTACTACTGAAGAAACTTTAAATGGAAGTCTGTCACCTAAAAACGTGAAATTTTGAACAGAGATTTCTTATATAACGTAGGTGAGCACTAAGAAGGGATTTTTAGGTCATTCACCCCCTAAGGGGGTAAAATTGGGGATGAAAATTTTCATAGAAATCTGTAACTTTTTTAGCTAGAAGTATGGAAATTGGTGTTAGGTTACTGGTTTGAACACAAAAGTTTCAGTTCTTTTAAAAATTCTTCCCTTAGGGGATTGAAACAGGTATAACAAATCTTTGTGTGGGTTGTAAGAATAAAAAAAATTTTGACTACAAATCTGTAAAATACGATTGGGTGTTTGGAAGCTGAAATTTAGAAATTAAAAAAAATAAATAAAGTTTAACAACATTTATTAAAAGAGATTTCTAAATTACAAAATTAAATTAGCAGAATACGCAAAAATATAAACACATTTCACAAAATTTGTTACATCCAAAACCCTATAATTGACCACGATGTCTTTTAGGGATAAAAGAATGAAAAGATTAAATTTCAAAATTACAAATATATTTAAAGTTTAATATGAAACAATTTTCAAAGGGATACCGTTAAAATTACAGAATGGAATCCGTAACAAACCAAATCTATTATTAAGTAATTAACATTGAAGAAAAAGGATAAGCAAATTATCAATGAAAATAATTAACAATTAACAATCGATAAACATTACTTGTCAAACTATTACAGCTGTTTGGTAAGTAATAAATAAAAAAAAAAATAAATAAATAAATACTACCTGAAGGTGTGAAAATATTATACATGATACAATACCGGCTATTTACATATTAAAATTATTTACATACGCAGGAGTAACTTGAGAGAAACGAATACTTAACTATACTAAACTTAATACTAATAAATAATAAAATTAATAATAGAAATAATCACAAGAGTATGAAGGGTAAATTTAAATTCATACAATTGTTACAAATAGAATGGAATTAAATTCCATAAGAAAAGAAAAAAAAACTTACGTTTTGAATAAATATCACCAAGTATTTTTTGGCGTCAATTAAATAGATATCAAATTGTTAAACACTAACTAACAATAAGTTTCTCCCATTATTACCCGAGCGTAAAATAACTATGTTGGCATAATTTAAATAATTAAATAATTAAATAAAGTCGAGAGCAAACATGATCGCGAAGCCTTAAGGGCCAGGTGATCTAGTGGTAATGGCCGTCTATTTCACCGTCCCATTATCCACTTAAAATTTTAATGATAAGTGCCGGAAGGACACCTCAAAGGTAAGTTACCCGTAGGTACTAATTAAAACTCACTGCCTGCTGGCTGACTGTGTTCTGCTTACAGCTGTTCTTATTAGCTAACTTAAATCAGTTTGCCTCTTTTGTTAAAGGTCGCCTGCGCACTCGTCATAGAAAAATCTAGAATGATTTTATTTATTCTGCGTTACATAACACATATGCATAGTTAATTAATTATTTATTATTAAATATATTTTCAATAATACATATGTATTATGTTAATTTAAAATAGAACAGAGGCGGAATGCAACTGAATTTTAAATGTTCTAAAACAATTTTAATAAAGTTATGCAAAATATGAAATACATTTAAAATACGTTGCACAGGAGAAGAAACTTTAAATGGAAGTCTGTCATTTAGAAACGTGAAATTTTGAACAGGGATTTCTTATATAACGTAGGTGTGCACTAAGAAGGGATTTTTGGAAATTCACCCCTAAGGGAGTAAAATAAAGGATGAAAATTTTCATAGAAATCTGTAATTTTTTTGAGTAAGGAATATGGAAATTGGTGTTGGTTACTGGTTTGAACACAAAAGTTTCAGAACTTTTAAAAATTCATCCCCTAAGTGAGTAAAATAGGGGATAAAAATTTTCATAGAAATCTGTAATTTTTTGAGTTAGAAATATGGAAATTGGTATTAAGTTACTGGTTTAAACACAAAAGTTTTAGTGGTTTTTAAAAATTCATCCCTTAGGTTGAAACATGGGAAGAAACTTTACATGGGAGTCTTTCGTTTTTACAATTAGAAATGTGGAAGCTGATAGGGTATGGTATGCTTGTGATTTTAAAGTTGTTAAAAATTCATTGTTTAACGGGTAAATCGTAATCCTCATCCTAACTAATATTATAGATGGGAAATTGAGTGTTTGTTTGTTTGACTTGCTTTTGCGCTTTAACGACTTAACCAGTCAACTTGAAACTTTGCACAGACATAGCTTGGGAGACGGAGACGGTTATAGACCATCTTTTAACCCGAGAAAATATTTGACAATTATGACAGTTGACTATTAAAAAGCGGATTATTGGTTTCAAACTTCGAATATTGTTAATAGAGGGGTTGGAAAAGAACGCAGGCGACCTTTTACCCTGGGAAAACATCTCATTCCTGTGGGAAATCTCATTTCTGTGGATAAATATATTTTAAATGAAACAAAAAAAGATTTTTTGAGTTTGTTCGAACTCTGTTTGTTAGCAGATAGAGCGATATACAGCGATGAACATGGGTTTTTACACCGAGAAAGTATCTGATTCCCGAGGGAAAATGTATTTGAAATGAAACAATTAAATATTGATAACTGACTGTTAAAAAATGAAAGATTGATTTTTTAACATTGTATATTGTTTAAAGCGGGGATAGAAAGAGACACAGACTACTCTCTACTCCGAGAAAATATCTGAATCCTGTGAGAAGTCTTATTCCCGTAGGAAAATAAATTTAAAACGATAAAAAAAGGATCACTGACTTCATATTGTTAAAACAATGTTATGGTCTACTTTTTACCCCGAGAATTTTATTTCTGTGGGAAAATTCCTGTGGGAAAATGAAAATACATTTTATACGTTTGAACTGGATGTCAAAATTTCAAAAGCCACGAGTGGAAGGGCTGAGCGGGTTCCAGCACACACTACGTCGTCAAAAGTATGAGTACACTTTGAGTCAAGATGTGTCCATACTTTTGACGCAGTAGTGTATTTGATGTTGTGGTACACTGCCGTGTCAAAAGGACACTCCTTAGGTCAAAATGTGCCCATACTTCTGAGGACGTAATGCGTGCTAAAACTCACTTACAATTAGCCCTTCTACTTCCATGTGAGCGAAGCCGCGGGTAAATGCAAGTGTAAAATAAATATTATCAAAATATAGTAAAGTAAACAAATACTACCCTGATCAAAAAATTTAACTTTTGGAGGAAAATCTTACGTATCTTTTCGTTTTGTTTATTTCTTTAATTCAATTTTGTAATTGCTGCTATCGCTTTCTTACATACTGATAACTCATTACTTAGAGGTTTTTGCGTGAACCACTCATTTTTCTAATAAATTAATAAATTTCATTGTTTTTACCGATCATAAAGTGCACGTTTTGTGATTAAACCTTTTCTTATTTCATACATATTTCATAACGATTTCGAAGACACAACAGTTTCTAATTGGTTAATACTGCATGGTGGGAATTCAAAATGTATAGTAATTGTAGATAGTGGATTTTGAAACTTGATATCAAAGTTTGAATCGTTTTTTTGCACTTTACAATGTATTTTGAATTAATCTAAATACAAATTCAGTTAAAACAGTAACAACTAAAGCATGTGACATTATCTTCTCATTTTTTTTGAAAAGTGTACATAGGGGTTTTTGAAATTAGAGGATTCATATACGCTTAGGGCTTGGTTTTAGCACTTGAAAGCATTTTCTAGAATTTTTTTATATATACTAATTGTATGAATATAAAAATATTCTGTGCAAACATTTGTTTGTTTTAATTGAAATTAACTCTTTTTGTCGAACAATTTTATTTTATTTTTTTTTAAAGTTAAATGAATACAGTTTGCTTTTAATTAATCATATGAGTAAAATTTGAAATGAATTTCATGTATGATTGAATAAAATAAATACTCCTATACCTACTTATTGGACAGGTATGTGTGTCTCATACTTTCGTGTGTATTATTCATTAAAACTTCTAGTTTAATGAACATTATCCGATTACGAATTAGACTTTGTACATAGATATCTAAATAAATAACGAACCATCACTATTTTCTGCTAATGAAATGTCCGCTCAATGTCATATAACTAATTAAAAAATTTGTAAAGGATACACTATTTAAAAAAAATAATCGGAAAGCCTACTTCAATTTTTAAATAATCACCTTCAATGATATCGTAAAGCTTTGTTCACGAAAAACTGGAATTGACAATTTTTTTTAAATATTTTCCTTTAAAGTTTCCTTTTTTACCATGTAGTTTTCGCATGTTGGCTTCACGCATATTCCAGTCAGAATTTATGAGGATATCGAGGATATCTTATGTGTCATTTAAGAACAGATTAGACCCCGAGCTGGTCTAGTGTCTAGCAACTCCGCTCTTGGTTGATAAGATCGTGAGTTCGGTACCAACCGGGGGAGATACGTCATCTACACTACCATACCGCATTATCCATCAATAACGATTCCAACCTCAAAACTCAATAGCACATTACAAGGGTACATATGACCTAAGCTGTTGCGTACCAAAAACCAATAAAAAAAAAAAAAAGAACAGATTATAAAGTCTGAGTCATGATGTCTTAAAGAACTCTTTTTTCTAACTTTAGAATTGGTATGTCTTAAACAGCCCATATTTCTGGTGTCTAAATAAACCCTTTTTAAGAAGAAAAATAAAACCGATTTCAGAGTAATAATAATAATAAGAGCATTGAAAAGTATAAAATAATTACGTAATTAATCAAGACATATGTAAGTATAAAAATAAAATTTGACAGTTTTTGAAGTTGGTAAAGTTTTTTCAGTTTCTTCGTTAATTACCTCTTTTGAAATACGAAAAACTCAACAAAAATTAGGAATTATAACTAAGTAATCTATACAAAAAGTATTGGGTGGAAAATCACGGAGCCGCATTTTTTTTTGTTTTATAAATCTTTCACATTGAAGTAAATCACATTGTTAAAAATGTGACGTGATTACGTAAATAAATATAAAATAGTAAATTGGTAATATTAATGCACTGCTGATATTCTTTGTAAATCCTGTGTAACAAATAACAGAATTTTTATATTCATTAACTAACTTTTTGTATTTATTAAAATTTTATCTTGTTAATTTTAATGAACATTGTTATCTAATTTATAATAATTAAAATCCCTTACGTGTAACTATTTGTCTACTAATGAGCAATATCGTAATAAATACCTATATCTATATAACTGGTTGTGGAAATCATGCCTTTCTTTGAATTGTATTATTTGTGTTGTAGTTACAGAAATTTAATCACACATTTAAATGTTATTTTACTAGTGAGGATGTTTTTTTTTTTAAAATATCATAAAAATCACTTGAACGAAACGAGGCTTGCAACGAATACTTGCTATTCAACCTATTCGTCTACTTTTCGATATTCGGCCGAATACCGAATACGAAAAATACTATTCGGCCGAATACTGGATAGCGGAGAAAATCTAAAACGAAACATAAAGTAGACAAAAAAAGTCTTCCTAAATTACGAGTATATAAATACTTTAAAGGTGTCACATCACTTTGAAAAAGAATGTTTTCCTTTGTTTTTTATTTGATTAAATGATGTATTATTAGCATTTTTAGAATGACATTAAAAAGAATTATGGCTGGGGAAATATTTTGAAAACGTAACGTTTTGGAGTCTCTCAGCTTGATCGATAACGTTTTTTCATTACAGGTCAGTTATATTAGTGGTTTTTAAACTTTTTGGTCTACGACCCCTTTTGAACTTATAAATTTCAAAGGACCCTCCAAATGTGTAGAAATGTGTAGAAAATGATTATGATATCTGTAATCAATTGCTCGACTCCTCAAATATTTTGGGGGTTTACCAACCTCAATTTGAGAATCAATGAGTTATATTTCCGTAAATAACGAATGGCGTTAATAATAGGTACAAATACAGAAAGCGATAAATACGTTTTGAAACTTGACACGTATTCTTGAAATTTCGTTTTCCGAAACGGTGAGCAAGATAATTCCAACAATTTTCATCCGATAGATGAAATTGTAACTGTAGTCTCTTAAGTAGATTATCTAGGGCGGTAATTTTTGAAATTACAGAGGATTATCAATATTTTATTAAAATAAAGAAATGTTAAAAAAAAAAGCTTTTAAATTTATTATTATTTATATTTTTAGAAATACAACTACTGTACAGCCCCCTAACTTTACCTATTAAACCTAACTTTACAATGCCATACTTTGCGTTCAAAAAATTAAAATTTCTTGGCTTATAATGCCTATAATATTTTTTTTTTAGTGACACAGCTGTTTCTAACAAACTACTAGTGTTCTATAAAATTTTCTGACGTTGTCAATCACCATTTCTTTAAATCATTAGCTTTTTTCAGTTTATATGGTACATTCATGTTTTCAAAAAGTGTGAAAACTTTAGCTGATAATTCAAAAGAGATAAAACTTATAGACCGGGCTCTCATAAGTATAGTTATTCGCACGTTATCGAATAATTCGTTTAAGTAATGGTTACTATACATTTGGTAAAGTTAGGTTACTTTAACAATTCCTAACTTTACCGACGGACGCCTAGTACAAATGGTAGAAATAAAAAATATTTGCATTTCAACATTAATATATAGGTAAACCTTTTTTTGTGCGGTGTATAGGGACCGCATCAAAAAACTCGTACAAAAAATATATTCAAAAACTTCACAAATAGCTATAAAAAGTATAAGAGTAAAAAAAAACTTTTTTTATGCGGTGGATCGGGACCGAAATCATCGAAAATACTTAACTCAGAACGCTCAAAACCTCACGATTTGCTTGGAAGTTGCTTTTCTAAACAAGATAAAGTATTAATTTACACATGAGAACGTTTTATTTCATTTTTATAATATTATGAAAATTCTGAAAAATACAGCTGCAAAAAAAACTGAATGATACAATAACTTAAGTCCTTATACAATGTGCTGATTAAATGCTTAAAAATCATTAAAATTTAATTTTTTCAAAGAAAGTTATTATAGTTAATGTTTAATTTTCTTACTTTCTCTTGCTTTTGATTTACAATATGCACTTTAATGGAAATTTTTTCAAAAACCTCATAAAAAAATCACAAAAAAAGTCCCACAAAAAAAAGACCACATAGAAAAAGGTTTAGCTGTATAGTAACTGGAACACTTTTTGAAATCTATTATGTTTCGCTGTTAGATATCAAAAACAAAATGTCAATAATAGTGGAATATTTAACAATTTTACGATATTTTACTAAAAAACATGGGCTGGTAAAGATAGGGATTCGATGACACCTTAACCTATTAATGATTTTTTTTCTTTTTTTTTTTCTTTTTTTTTTAGTCGAATTTTTTAACTAAAAAAATTAGACTTATACAGCCGAAACTCGAGGGACTCTTAAAATATTACGAATTATAGAGAGGTTCGAATTATCCCAGGTAAAAATTTTAATTTTTTAAGCATTTGCGATGAATGAACCTGAACTGGCCTCAAAATGTACTTACAATCTTTCTGTCTCTTTCTCTCTACAACTTTGAATTGTGGAGTGTTTGATGCCGATGAGTTCGAACTAACGCGTCGTTTTGTTACGTAGCAATGATTTTTTCGTTCGAATTAGCAAGTGTATAAAAATGTATTGTTTTAGTTAGAAATATAAAGAGATTTTGTAGGGAACTCGTGATACCTTTGAATTATAGAGAGTTTCGAATTATCGCAGGCTTGAATTAACGAGAGTCTACTATATAGGGGAAGGTAGGGCAATGTGGCCACCCTAAGTTTTGAATTGATATATTTTCCAAACGGTTTTAATAAATTAACATTTCTTGACATAATGCAATTGCAAATTTAATATAGTCTTTATTTTAGAACATACATACGGTTTACGTATTCAAAGTTAGAAAAAATTTTCAATTATTTCGTAAGTGACAAAGTGACCACATTACCAACCTTGGATAGGTAAAGTGGTATAGTATTATTAATATTAAAAATTAATATAAATAAAATTCACTTTTTAAATGACTTTTTAATTTTTAGATGGAATTATAATTTTTAATCAAAAAGATGACAATTTGCTACTAATTAGTAATCATTAAAACAGTTTTTAATTATCCAAAGTACTCAGATTGTAGTTATTCATTTTTAAGACAAAATTCACAAGTAAAATCATCATCTTCCTCATTCCAACCATAGCAAACTTCATGGGCTCATCTTTTGCATATCGTACATTGTAACCAGTCATCTTCTGCTTTTGATTCCGATTATAATTCTGGTATCACTACTAAATTTACTGGGCCACTTTACCTTTGTACGTAGTGGGCCACATTACCCAAAACTAAGTACAATGGAAAAATTGATGTGTTAGTGTATATATATATATATATATATATATATATATATATATATATATATATATATATATATATATATATATATATATATATATATATATATATATACTAGCTGACCCGGCCACGCGTTGCTGTGGCTCAGTAGTTATAATTGATTGAATTAATTTTTTCTCACCATTTTGATACAATCAAATTAATATTTACTAATAGAGCTGAAAATAGTTTAGCCAATTTTAAATCATATAGGATTGAGAATAGGCGCGAGAATAAAGTGCTTCGCTTCGCTCGCTAAACAGTTCAAAATTCTATAAAAGGTTAATTCCATGTAATGCTTCGCTCCGCTCGCCATACGATTTACTAATAAAGCTGAAAATAGTTTAGCCAATTTTAAATCATATGGGATTGAGAATAGGCGCGAGGATAAAGTGCTCCGCTTCACTCGCTAAACAGTTCAAAATTCTATAAAAGGTTAATTCCATGTAATGCTTCACTCCGCTCGCCATACGATTTACTCATAAAGCTGAAAATACTATTTGTCTATGAGACGACGGTCTCTAGTACATAGCAGGTCCAAGGGAAGAGGAGAATTGACACGAACTGTTATGCTAAAAAGAGACAGACGGAATATATATTATGCTAAAAAGAGACAGATCACAATGATGGCAACGACGGCGTCAGAGATCATCGTCTCATAAACAAGTTATAGTTTAGCCAATTTTTTAATCATATGGGATTGAGAATAGGCGCGAGAATAAAGTGCTTCGCTTCGCTCGCTAAACAGTTCAAAATTCTATAAAAGGTTAATTCCATGTATTGCTTCGCTCCGCTTGCCATACGATTTACTAATAAAGCTGAAAATAGTTTAGCCAATTTTAAATCATATGGGATTGAGAATAGGCGCGAGAATAAAGTGCTTCGCTTCGCTCGCTAAACAGTTCAAAATTCTACAAAAGGTTAATTCCATGTAATGCTTCGCTCCGATCGCCATACGATTTACTAATAAAGCTGAAAATAGTTTAGCCAATTTTAAATCATATGGGATTGAGAAAAGGCGCGAGAATAAAGTGCTTCGCTTTGCTCGCTAAACAGTTCAAAATTCTATAAAAGGTTAATTCCATGTAATGCTTCGCTCCGCTTGCCATACGATTTACTAATAAAGCTGAAAATAGTTTAGCCAATTTTAAATCATATGGGATTGAGAATAGGCGCGAGAATAAAGTGCTTCGCTTCGCTCGCTAAACAGTTCAAAATTCTACAAAAGGTTAATTCCATGTAATGCTTCGCTCCGATCGCCATACGATTTACTAATAAAGCTGAAAATAGTTTAGCCAATTTTAAATCATATGGGATTGAGAAAAGGCGCGAGAATAAAGTGCTTCGCTTTGCTCGCTAAACAGTTCAAAATTCTATAAAAGGTTAATTCCATGTAATGCTTCGCTCCGCTCGCGATACGATTTACTAATAAAGCTGAAAATAGTTTAGCCAATTTTAAATCATATGGGATTGAGAATAGGCGCGAGAATAAAGTGTTTCGCTTCGCTCGCTAAACAGTTCAAAATTCTATAAAAGGTTAATTCCATGTAATGCTTCGCTCCGCTCGCCATACGATTTACTAATAAAGCTGAAAATAGTTTAGCGAATTTTAAATCATATGGGATTGAGAATAGGCGCGAGGATAAAATGCTCCGCTTCACTCGCTAAACAGTTCAAAATTCTATAAAAGGTTAATTCCATGTAATGCTTCACTCCGCTCGCCATACGATTTACTCATAAAGCTGAAAATACTATTTGTCTATGAGACGACGGTCTCTAGTACATAGCAGGTCCAAGGGAAGAGGAGAATTGACACGAACTGTTATGCTAAAAAGAGACAGACGGAATACATATTATGCTAAAAAGAGACAGATCACAATGATGGCAACGACGGCGTCAGAGATCATCGTCTCATAAACAAGTTATAGTTTAGCCAATTTTTTAATCATATGGGATTGAGAATAGGCGCGAGAATAAAGTGCTTCGCTTCGCTCGCTAAACAGTTCAAAATTCTATAAAAGGTTAATTCCATGTATTGCTTCGCTCCGCTTGCCATACGATTTACTAATAAAGCAGAAAATAGTTTAGCCAATCCAAAATTCAATTAATTCTAAAACCATAAATATGGGAATCTATGAAAGGATTTCAAAGTCTGAAAATTAAATATATTAATATGGTTGTTTTCGAGTCGTTTGCCGAGCGGAGCGAAGCATTACATGGAATTAACCTTTTATAGAATTTTAAACTGTTTGGCGAGCGAAGCGAAGCACTTTAAAGAACTAATTTTGAATTAAATTTGTCTGGTTTGTTTGGGAATAACTAATTTAAAGTAGCTTATTACTCACAGTTTACATAATTTTACACGAATGAAACTGGAGGGCATAGTTGTCAGAAATAAATTAATGAATACATGTTTCAACACTTTTTGAAAATTAATCCTATAAAGAGTAAAATAGGGATTAAACGCAAAAAAATGGAGGGAGGTCATAGTTTACATTTTTAACGCCTACTGTTTTGGCGTCTCCAACAATGAGTAAGTAATTTTAGGAAATATTTAAGCATAATGCAAGCAGACTTAGGGGGATTTAAATTTTCCAATAGGATAAGGGAGGATACTTATTTAGAGTAAAGTGTACAAATATTAGCTATTTTGAAAATATATAATATTTGAGTATTTTAAGTCAACATACTTTTTTTACTTCTATACCAAATTCGTTGACATCTCCTTGATAGGCTTACTTTAGATTTTTAGTCTATGTTATATCTATATTTGAAGAAATGACAAATTAGTTTTTGAAAATTTCCAGTTGTTCCTAGATTACTAGCCAAAGGTAATTCTCAATAAATAACGCTTATGATAAAAAAATAGGGGCAAAAATTTTAGCGAACTACCCACTAGGAATTACCTTTACTAAATTACGAAATTCACGCCAGCGAAGCCGCGGGTAACAGCTAATATATATATATATATATATATATATATATATATATATTTATATATATATATATATATATATATATATATATATATATATATATATATATATATATATATATATATATATAAAATTTCATCAAAATCGGTCGAGCCGTTTCGGAGGAGTACGGTAACTAAAACTGTGACACGACAATTTTATATATATATATATATATATATATATATATATATATATATATATATATATATATATATATATATATATATATATATATATATATATAACATGTGTAGGGCCCCCCTATGGACGGCAAGAGCTGACATTTGGTAAGTGCGGCTCATTTCCGAGGCATATCAATACTATCAAGGTGAGGTTAAATTTTGGTTCCGACCCAACCTTTAAGGGGGTGGTGGGGGGCAAAAAAACAATAAAACTTTTCCAAACTGGTTGGAGATAATGTTTCGGTCAATTGTCTACAACATATCCAAAATTCAGATTCCTATGATGATTTGGAGGGAGTAGAAGGGGAAAATAGTATTTTGGCTGGATCTGACACGTCCACAGCCCCCCAAAATTAGCGTAGAGGGTTGAAATTTGTTGTGTTGATAAAGTTCGTACCTAGGTTGTGCTTTTTGGAGGTTTTAATATTTTATAAACATTCGGATTGAGTTAGTATCAAGGAGGTGCCTTTTGGGGGTCTCAACTTTTAACCCTTACCCCCACCATTTTATACAAAAAAAACATGATTTTTCTTATTTTTCTTATTTTTTAACAGTTCCGTTCGGGTCAAAATCTCCCTAAATAAACCTAGAGGGGTGAAATTTTGTGTACAGGTTAAGTTAATAGCCAGCCACTGCTTTTTGGAGGTTTCAACTTTTAACCCTTACCCCCACGATTTTTACGCCAATATTTCCTTGATTTTTTTGCCTTTCCTTGATTTTTTCGCCTAGAGACTCTCTGAGTAAGCCAAGGGGGCTGAAGTTTTGTACGTATATGGAGTTAGTATCCAGTTAGTGCCTTTTAGGGATTCCGTATTACTCTTTTACCCACTTCTCCCATTTTTACATCGGAATACAATGGTATTGTTATACCTGGTTAAATTGATTTATTTTAATACAAATATAAGAAAGCAAGGTAAATTTAGAAAAAAAAGTGAACTAACTGTAATAAATATTGTAATTTTAATAAAGTTAGTTTTTATTTATAAAATATAAATTTTGGATTTTTTGAAAAGAAAAAATATCTTGATACAGGCCTTCCAGTTCACTACTTAAGGTCCTTGGCTAGCCAGGTCCTTTCTTAATATTTAAAAATAAAACACAAAAGCTATTAGCGGATAAGCATGGGGAGGAATGCCCTCGTATAAATTGTGCTGACTTTTTTTCTGCTAACTGCTATCGACATAAAATTGGAATTTACTGAAATTCAGCCCGTAAAAACTTAACCCTTTTTTTAAAGCCCCGATCAGCCGGACACTTATCGTCAGTTTTGAAAACACCGAAATGACAATCCGCCAGTACCCTTTCAACCACATTTAGATATCGTGAAAATACCGAAGATGTAGCGAAAAATTCGACTTCCGTGGTGAGGCCCCGCTGCTCACGGCGTTTTTTTTCCTTCACTTGATAAAAAGAAAAAACTAGAAGGTAACTTTTCCAAAAATATCTAGGTAGATAAAAGATAACAGATAATGAAAACGTTTTCTAGATAAAATTTCAGATAACGTTACCTGGATAAGCATGACATTGATAACGACTAAACAGTTTAGTCGAGATAATAATCGACTGTAACGCATCAGGTGTTTTATGTACTAATATCAGATGCGGAATGTTGTAGTTCCTCAAAGGGTATGCATGAATTTAATGTTAAATGTTTATCTAAACCAAACGACGCGACGCAAAACTACACCTTTTTTATCATTTTTTTTATAAGTTAAATAAAACAGTTTTGTGAATAAAACATATGTACATATGGTAACGGTATTATATGCAAATGACAACAGAAAAATATTTATAGTTGATATAAAATTTTTATGACCCATTTGGGCCGTATGAAACTGGTGTAACGAGCAGCGTAACACGACATTCCATTGATATTTTTTTCCCTTTGAATAATTTACGTATTTTTTTTACATTTACTTATTCGAAAATGTCCTATTTCATGACAAAGTTTTAAAGTGAATCTTCTTTAGTTATCCATTTTATGCTTTTATAGAAGACGATGGGATATAGATAGCAAATATTTCTGATCGTGCTTTTTCGAAGATCGATAATGTTTTATTAAATAAGGACTGACTATTTTTTTCCAAATCTCTACTAAAAACATCATTTCCAAGTTGAATTTAAGTAACAAACGGAAAACTCATAATCGATCTAGTTGTTTTAAATTTTTGAATCAAGCAATTGCCGAGGGTAACTTGCCAAAGATAAACTTGAAAAATATATGAACATGTGTACACGTTTGTGCAAGTAATGTCTGCAAAAACTTTCGCAGTAAATTAAGTAAGTTGGAAATTAAAAAAACTCTTGTGTAAAGAGTGTACAGTCCGTTCAAATTAAAATTACGCCTGTAACCATAGTAATTGTCAATGATTTCCAATAAAAGCATTTAAATTTTTTGTTTCTTCAGGCTTATCTTTAACTTGAACAGACTATAAATTTGAAATTAAAAAAAAACCTATAATTTAAGAAAATTCTAAAAATTTTGTAGAATTCTTTTTACACGAAATCTATTTCCGCGTAACATTTAGAAACATATATTAAGTAGCGTAAAAAGAGGTTTAAGTGTACCCCTGTCAAACAAAATATGAATGTGGCTGAGGTGCTGAGAAAACCGAAATTCCTATTTTCCCATCTACATTCATACTTAGGTATGTATCTTTAAGTATGCATTTTAAGCTTAAAATAAATTATGTATCTATATACTTTAATTTTTTCGAAAACTATTATCGATTTTTTGTTCAGTTTTTCATGGCCCATTATCATTTTTGATTTGGCGTAGCGGCTAAGACTCGCTTTGTCTATTAAAATCCAGAGATGGTTGTAAAATTAAAGCCGGCGCGGCAATCCTTTGAATCATTACAGTCCATCATAAGTTCTCCATCTTGTATTTTTTTTCCTTTCTAATTTTAATATATTCAACTAGCATTATATAAGAAGTTTTACTTTAACCAGATGTAAAAGTTATATGCATTATTTTTTTACTAAAATATTCAGTTTATAAAAAAGAATTATGCATTGTCTTTTTCAATGCCCTAATAAAAATTTATAATGTATTAAATAAACATCATTATATAGTTTATGTTCAATGTCTTTTCAAAACTTTTTTTCATTTTTATTTATTTATTTTTTCTTCTTACTAGTATTTCGAGCATTCGATTATTTTTTTAGTGTGGCTAGGAATAATATTACAAAATGGTTAGACTTTTATACGCGATAAGAAGAAACGTTGTGTTTTTATATGAATATTGTGAAAACGTCTTATGTTTCATCTACACTGTAAAAAAAAAAAAAAATATGTATTATTACAATAAAAAATATGGTAATTTTTACAATATGTGTCTTGAAAATTACAACGTATTAGTAAATTTAAATAATTTAGTTGTAAAATATGAAATTTTGTGTAAAAATAAATTTTCATTGTAATTTTAAATACTTTGATACTAAAATTACATATAAAAGTGGTATTTGACATGCTAAAATAGTAAAATTACATTTCGAAACGAATATTTACTGTGTCTGTATGTAAATTACTGGTCTTTTGGACCTAAATTTCCGGTATCATGTGATTGATTCTGCGTAATTGACGGCGTCAGTTGAGTTAACAATGTAATTTTACATGTCGTACGTAACTAATTTACATTGAGTGGTTTTAATTAAATTACATCCGAAATGTAAGGAAAAACATTATACAATGTAATTTTACATAGAAAAATGTTCTAAAAATTTCGAAATGTAATTTTACAATATTTAATGTTGGCAATTAAATGCCAACATTAGATGTTGTAAAAATTTTTACCAGTGTATACTTTCGCGAGACATTGTGTTTTTATATGAATACTAGCAGCTACCCGCGGCTTTGCTAGCGTGAATTTCGTAATTTAGTAAAGATAATTCTTTTTAGGTAGTTTGCTAAAATATTTTGCCCCTATTTTCTTATCATAAGCTGAAATATTAGGCTTTACTAGGCTTTTTACTAGTTTTTTTTAGTGACTTGAACAAACCCAATTATTTTTTTGTAGTATCGTTATTGGAAAAACCTCATCTACCGTTGCATTAAATACATGTTATACCTTCATTGTATTCAACCATGCCATGTGTATAAATCTGTTACGCATCAATGTTGTCAACCAGTGTTTTTCAAAGTTTAAATGACGTTTCAATAAAGTTTGGTTAGTGAACTGTCGAGTAATGTCATTTTTTAATGTAGAAAATTAAGATTTTATTGAGTTGCTGTTCTTTTAATTACAGTGAGAATTGTTTTCCGTAAAGATTGAATGTTTTTGCGATTTTCGAATTTTGAGGATTACCTGTATTGTTTGTTTAGAACCCCTGTATTGGAAATCGATTGCTGTCTTCAAAATGATTGGATCTATCGGAATATTTCTCTTAATATTTTAGTGTCGTAATATTTCTTCCAAAGAATTCTTTTGTGCTTGTAAAGACCTGTCATCAAAAATGAATTTCGACGTGAATTTATTTCTTTGTTTTCTCGTTCATTTATCTTTTTATCGTTGGCGAGCTTCAAGTTAATGTATTCAAGTATTTATCTGTTTATATATGCACATTGCAAGTAAGTCCAAAAATTAGTATTGTTGTATTTCGTGTTATTATTTTCTACGTGTTTCTTTTCAGAGGACATGATCTTTTAAAACATTTATTTAATGTACTGTTTGTAATATTGTTTTTCGTTTACATTTGCCGATGCCGTTACTGCTGTTTTCGATAATCATTACGTTTTCATCAATCGTTACAATTATTACTATTATGATTACTGTTTAAACCCGTTTCCGAGTCGAAGTTCCAATGTGAAATCCGGGATTTTGAAGGACCACCCCATTCGGGGAATTATAACACTAATTGATTTATTTTTCTGGTTATTAAACTGATTGATTTTAGTAATAATTACACTTTTGTTAGTTTTAAGATTTGATAATGTTTAGTTTAACTTTCGGTCCTACATGTATTTCTATTTTTTTGAGAACTTAAATAAACTCATTATAACAGTAGTGACGATTTCGCGCCCTCATCTATCGCTAATGCTATCGTACCGATTCCGTAAATTTAGGATCCCCTCGTATGCTCTGCTCCTGAAGCTAAAGCCGTGTTGCCGTATCAAAGACGTTTTACGTCATATAAAATTTTGGCGCCCAACGCAAGGGGCGAATTTCGTTATAAAAGTTTGGCGAGTTTCGTATAAAATGTCGCGGGCCAGTTCCCGTTAGATAAATTTCGTCTTTTCACGAGCTTCCGTTAGATGAATTTCGTTCGTTTTGCCAGTTTTCATAGTCCGTATATTGCGTTATATCATTTATTGGGGCTCTGGTCTCGTCTGTCTGTCGTAAATTTAATATTGTACAAATCCTGAAAGTTTTACCAGTCCAGAACACTTCCGTAAAATAATTTTCGTTATCGTATCATTGTTGTTGTTTCCGAAGCAACTACCGTCAACTTGTAAACAAGTAGCAGGCAAGTTCCTTTAAATTCCAAATTCCGCTATTATCGTTATTTTATCGCTTCATAGCGCTATATGATTTATTAATCTGTTAAGTTTAGGTGAATATTTCACTATCTACCGCTTTGTTTCCGTTATTGTTAAGCTTAGTTGTAGTTTTCCGTCATTATCCAGCGTTTATGTTGGATCTATAACTTATTTTCGTAAGTTTAGGTGGAAATTCCCACTGCCTATCGCTTAATTATTATCGAATTGTATTTTGTTGTTTAGATTTATAACTTAAACTGCTAAGTTTGAGTGAAGGATTTCAAAAAAAAAATTCTCGTTTCGCTATCGTTTCCGCTTATTGGTTAGTTTTCGTATACCGTATATCGTATATTTTGTTTTTGTATGGCACTGTCGATCATTACGTATCGAATATTTTGTTGTCTTATCGTCCAGTTATTTTTTATATCGCTTATCAGGTATCGAATATCTCTATTTTCGTATCGTTTAGAAAGAATTTAATAATAACTTGAGCTATTAGTTAACTTTACTGATAATTAAAATTTAGAATCAGAAAAATTTATTTATTTTTGTATCTAGCAAAACTTTTACATTACAATTTTACGTATAAAATTTTGTAAATATTTTGTACCCCTTTAGTGACGCACTAATCTGGTACAACAAAATATCTATTGTCGAAATAATTATTGTTAATACTTACGGTTAAACTTATCTCGTTTATTGTTGCTTTCTGTTATGCACAGAATGGAGTTGTACTACGGTTTAAGTAGAGACGAATTGGCTTTTGAACTATTTATTAGAGGTGTACCTGCTAGTAACATGACCACTAGACAGATGGAACTTAGATTAGCCGAAGACCTACCAGAAATAGTAGGTTTAGAATTAAATATTTCCGGCGAAATCCAAACTTTAGCTACTCACTATACTGCGTTACAAGAACTAGTTAACCTGTTTAGTGACACACATGAGAGTAACGCTTATATTGCCTTGTCTAACCGTATTGAGCATTACATGCGCCGTTATGATATATTTTTAAGAACGCCTGATTTACCAGCTGAACAGAGACAAGTATTGCTAATTTCTCTCCAGGAATTTCAGATGTTAGATACTATTTTGGTTTCTAAATCACGTAATAGCATTAACGTAGCTAATATTGCAAATCAACTGTTGTATATAAATTAGAACGACCGTTACCATCTATTTATAAATGGAATATTAAATATTCAGGAAAAACTCCCGTAAATGATTTTATTACTCGTATAGAAGAATTATGTGCATCTAGAAATGTTAGTAAACAGCAAATACTACAGTGCGGTTTCGAATTATTTGAAGGTGACGCTTTAGTATTCTTTCGTTCTATTAGAGACTCTGTAATTTCTTGGGAAAAACTTGTAGTTAAATTACGCAAACACTACGACTTAATTGATTCCGATGATGGTGCCATTTGGAAAAATATTTATTCCAGACGTCAGTTACCTTCCGAACGGTCTGTAGATTATATTGCGGCCATGAAAAATTTATTTAATAATCTGTCTGTCAAAGTTACCGATGAATTACGTATAGTTAAAGTTATTGTAAATGGTTTATTACCGGAAGTAGCAAAAAATATTGGACTTTTCGAACCTAATAATTTAGAAGATCTATATTCTAAATGTGCAATTATCGAACGTGTATCCTCTAGTGAAGAAAAGAAATTTCGTCCTAAAATAAATTATTCACCCCGTACCGTAACATTTCGTGAAGAAAGCCCTATCCGACCAGTTAATACTACACATTCAAAAATTGAGCAACCTGTATCGTCCGTGTCCGTACCGTCCACATCAAGATATGCACCATTTTCTCTTGAAAGACAATGACGTAACAGTTCTCGTTCTGCCGACCCCGAAATTATTGTTCATAGAAGTCCTTCAAATGTTTCGCCTATCACATCTCGTGAAAGTTCACCTGTCGCTCAATCTTCCGCTAATTTTAAATGTTGGAACTGCGATCAATTTAGTCATCGTTACATGTCATGTCAAAAACCTCGTACCCGATTTTGTTATCGCTGTGGAAAGAAAGATTTCACCACAAATACTTGTCGTAATTGCAAGCCGTCTTTAAACTTAAGACGAGCAACATAACGAATCGGCTATCGTTTGCTCGAACTTTTCGCCCAAGACCGATTCAAAGATCTTGAGTCGCAAAATTGGCTAAAAAAGGTTAACGCGATTTCTAAAATTAGACCAACAGTTCGCGAAAATTCCACCACTTCATTCAAATTTAATCAATTATCGAGTGATAACCGTTCACATTTACGTGTTGATATTTTAGATCACCCACTTCTCGGATTATCCGGCACTGGTAGCACCTCGAAAGGGTTACGTCAGGATATCTTTAATAAAATCATGTCTAAGAATAAATATCTCAAAGTAAACTATTGTAGTTCATCATTTACTACTGTTACAGGCCAAGAATTATCTACAATAGGCCACGTAAATTTAAAATTTAAATTTCGCGGTTTAGTTAAGATAATACCAACATTAATCGTGAAATCACTCTCTTCCGAACTGATCCTCGCCGTTAATTTTATTCATGCTTTTGGCATCGTTACTGACATGCGTACTTTTACGTATACAGTTCCGAATAGCGAAGAAATCAGCTCACTTTTTAGTGATAGCGATTTAGAACCGTCTCAGAGAGCGGCTTTACTTAGTGAATTTACTCCAACTAATAAAGAAATTTTAGGTCGCACTCATTTAGTCGAACATCACATCGACGTAGGTGATGCAGCACCTATTAGACAACGGCACTACCCAGTATCCAAACCCATACAGGAATTTATTAATAAAGAACTTGACCTATGTTGTCATTACAAGTTGTGCAACCGTCCAATAGCCCATGTTCAAACCTAATTGTCGTAGTTAAGAAATCTAACGGAGAATATAGATTTTGCGTCGATTTCAGAAAGTTGAATTTTGTATCGCGCAAGGACGCTTATCCTATTCCGTTTATGAATTCCAATTTAGACAAATTAGGAAGTGCTCAATACCTATCTACCCTTGATTTAAAAAGCGCTTGTTGGCAAATTGATCTTACCGAGTCTAGTCGTGAGAAAACTGCTTTTGTAGTTCCCGGTAGAGGTTTATTCGAATTTACTGTCTTACTATATGGCCTTTCGTCAGCACCAGCTACCATGCAATGTTTAGTTAACCGTGTACTCGGACCCGAATTAGAACCGCATGTATTCGTATATCTTGACGATATAATTGTAGTGTCCGACTCTTCTGACTCCCATATCAAAATTTTACGTAAAGTTTTTCAAAAATTAAAGGACGCTGGATTAACTTTAAATTTAGACAAGTATCATTTTGCAAAAAGTGAACTTATAAATACTTAGGTTTCGTGGTCAATCAATCTGGTTTCAGAATTGATCCCGGAAAAACTAGCGTAATAGAAAATTTTTCGACCCCTACCTGTCTTAAGGACGTCCGTCGCTTCATCGGCTTAGCCTCGTGGTACCGACGTTTTATTAAAAACTTTTTTGAAATTTTCGCACCTCTAACTGCATTAACGCGTAAAAGAAAACATTTCGTATGGTCTGGAGAAGCTAATCGTGCTTTCAAATCCTTAAAACGTAGCTTAGTAACGCCTCCTGTATTAGCAAGGCCCGATTTCAACATTCCGTTCCAGTTACACTGTGAAGCCTCCAGTTTTGTAGTCGCTTGTATCTTATCACAAGATACTCCCGATGGAGAGAAAGTTATCGCTTACGCCAGTAAAACACTGAATAGGAATGAACGGAACTACAGCGTGACAGAAAAGGAATGCTTTGCTCTATTATTTGGCGTAGAAAAATTTCGTTGCTATATCGAAGGTATTCATTTTAAAGTTTTTACCGATCATGTCAGTTTAACTTGGCTCTTAAATTTAAAAAATCCCGTAGGCCGGCTAGCTAGATGGTCGCTAAAAATGCAACAGTTTGATATGGAAATAATTCATCGTAAAGGCTCACACCCCGGTCATCTCCCCGTAGACACAATTTCTCGCATAGTTTGTTCATTAGAAATAAAACCTGAACATCACGATTCGTGGTATCGTAAATTGATACGTCGCATTCGAAATTTTCCTCAACAATATCATCATTGGAAAGCCGAGGATTATTTACTTTTTAAATTTTGTAAACCGGTAATTCTGACAGGCCTCTAATAATACCCTATATTTATCAAAAATAGTTTAGTTCTCTAACAGTGAAAAAAATTTTTAAAATTGGTTGGTTAGTTTGTTTTTAGCATTTCTGAGTTCTAAGAACCTTGACGAACCTCATGTAGCATAACTCATGGCGATCCGCTAGGGTCTTGGGGACCTCATTTAACATTACTTACGTTCATCTAAAATAGTTTAGCTTTCTAACGAAGAAAAATTTTCAAAATCAGTTGGATAGTTGATTTTTGGCGTTTTTGGATCCGCAGGGTCCTGGTGGATCTCATATGACATTGCTTGGTATCCATTTAAAACTTAGCAGTGAAAAAATTTTCAAAATGTGTCCAGTAATTTTTTTTTTAGACATACAAGTACGTATGAACGTAATGTAAATATGTTACGCTTCATTTATATTTTACATAACACATTTTTCAAAATCCTGTTAATTTTTTTTTAGTTGAATTTTTCAACAGAAAAAATTAGACTTATTATACACTTTATACGATAAGAACGGCGAGAGGTGAAAGTAGGGGCGCTATCCGTTTTCGGACACGTAGAACACGATTATGTAGAAAAAAATGTCTGATATATATAGGTATATATATATATATATATATATATATATATATATATATATATATATATATATATATATATATATATATATGTATGTATATATGTATCCTATTACCTTTTAATATGTGTAGGGCCCCCCTATGGAAGTTAAGGGATGAAATTTGGCAAATGGGGGTCATTTTCGAGGCACCTCATACTACCAAAGTGGGGTCAAATTTTGGGCAAATTTTCGATCCGACCCAACTTTTAAGGGGGTGGTAAAACAATAAAACTTTTCCAAAGCGGTTGGAAATAATGCTTCGGTCAATTGCCTACAACATATCAAAAATTTAGCTTCCTAGGATGATTTGGAGGGAGTACAGGGGGAAAAAAGTATTTTGGCTGGATCTAACACGCCCACAGCCCCCCAGAATTAACGCAGAAGGTTGAAATTTGGTGTATTGATAAAGTTCGTACCTAAGGTTTGCTTTTTGTTTTAATATTTTACCCCCACCCCCACCATTTTTAAGCTACAATTTCATGCTTTTTTGACGTTTTCGAAGTTTCTACCACTCGCACAGGTCACCAAAATAAAAAAGGGCTGAAATTTTGTCTTCGGATTGAGCTAACACCAAGAGGGTGCCTTTTGGGGGTCTCAACTTTTAACCCTTACCCCACCATTTTTATACCAAAAAGAACATGATTTTTCTTGTTTTTTAACAGTTTCGTTCGGGTCAAAATCTCCCTAAATAAACCTAGAGGGCTGAAGTTTTGTGTACAGATTAAGTAAATAGCCAGCCACTCCTTTTTGGACGTTTCAACTTTTAAACCTTACCCCCACGATTTTTATGCTAATATTTCCTTGCTTTTTTTGCTTTTTTTCTAACACACCTAGAGACTTTCTGAATAAACGTAGACGGCTGAAATTTTCTACATGTATTGAGTTAGTATCCAGTTAGTGCCTTTTAGGGATCCCACATTACTTTTCCCCCCACTTCTCCCATTTTTACATCGGAATTCAATGGTATTGTTAAATGTGTTTAAAATGCTTTATATTTATACTGTAAGACAAGTAGGCGAATAATAAATTTAAAAATTTAAAAAAAATGAACGTACTTATAACAAATGCAATACATACATATTAAGTAATTTAAAAATGTTATTAAAGTTAATGTTTATTTATAAAGTATTAATTTTGGATTTTTATTTATAAAATAGAAATTTTGGATTTTTTTGGAAAGAAAAAATGCCTTCATAAAGGCCTACCAGTTTACAATTTGAGGTCCTTTTTTAATATTTAAAAATAAAACACAAAGGCAACTGGCGGATAAGGATGGGTAGGAATGCCCTCCTACGAATTGTGTTGGCTTTTTCCCTGCTAACTGCTATCGGTACCAAATTGAAATTTACTCAGATTCAGCCCTTAAAAACTTAAAACCTTTTTTTAAAGCCCCGATCAGCCAGACACTCATCATCAGTTTTGAAACCACCAAAATGACAAATCGCTTGTGGACTTTGAATCACATTTCGCTTGTAGACATTGAATACCGAAGATGAAGGGAAAAATTCTACTACCGTGATGGGGTCCCGCTGCTCACGGCGTGTTTTTTAAATAAAACAGATATACCTATATTACCATTACATATACATATATTACCATTACAATGATAAAATACACACATTCAGCAAATATATATTAGTTGTATATTAATTGTGTAGTGTTTTGTTCCAACAAAGAAATAGGTAGATCTTAATACATTGATAAGGATTGCATTAGCAATATATAATAATTTATTTAAAAAAATTATAAAATATTTGCATATAATTCTCAAAAAATATTATCTAAATTCTAATTTTTTCTTAAAAACTATTTTCAGTAGAATAAAACATATTTTAAAAAACCGACTTCAAAAAGTAAAAAATAATATATTAGCACGTATTTTGAAGTCAGGCGTAGTATCGCGTAAAAAGTGCGATCGGATCTGCTTGTAAAATTAATGAATTATTGTGGATCTAAATTTTTTTAAATACTGCGCCTGATTTCAAAATACGTACTAATACATTATTTTTTACTTTTTGAAGTCGGTTTTTTAAAATATGTTTTATTTCATACCTTTTAGTGTAAAATAGATTTCATACCTTTTACCATTGCAAATTTGTTTCTTTTAAATTTAAAAAATATGTTACTATAGTTTTTAAAGTAAATAATTTTGCATATACTAATTTTAAAATTTCCATAATTGTCCATATTATTAAAGATGGTTAAAAAAATACTCAACCAATCTTAAAAAATTTTTATGGGACCACCCGGGGAGTTTTATCTACTAACCAAAAAAAGAATGGCGTAAATTGGCCCAGAAATGTGGGAGAAATCGGTGTACATACATAGAAAAAAACATACGGGTTGAATTGAGAACCTCCTCTTTTTTGAAGTCAGTTAAAAAAAGTTCAAAGAACTTTGTTATAGAACTGTTATTAAGCTTTCCAATGGTACAAAAAAAAATTTTGAATTCTGACAAAAAATGCCTAGAAAACCTATTTCTGGGCATCCGACGTGTCTGGTTAACGAACTCATCCAAGGGAATGGGGCTTCCTAACTTCTCACCAAATTTTTTAAGGACCTCAAAACAAATTTCTATTATTGAATTCAGAATTCAGGATGAAAATTCGCTAAAAAATGAAATTTCAACAGTTTTATATGTCAGTAGTCCGTTTAATTTAAACTTAAGCCTGTAGCTAGAGTAACTATCAATGATTCCTATTAAAAGAATTTAAATTTTTAATTTATTAAGGCTTATCTTTAATTTGAACAAATTTACGTGTTTCCAACAAACTGAACAATTTTTAAATTACTCCGCCACTTTCGGTTGCATCAAGGACACGAAGTACACTAAAAACGTTTGTTACCAAACTGTTGCACTATTTACACTTATGGCCTTACACTCATTACAATTGAAATACTCTAGTGCAGGCTACCAAACACACTTATCACAATAACAAAAATTCCAATATTCTTTTTTTGCAAATACATAGCAACTAACAATTGGTATGATTTTTTTATAATTTTATCCATAGGTAGCTTTATACAATAATAAGAAATTGGCATTTTGCGGTTTTTCCTAAATCTCTACAGTTAGACTAAAAATTTTGCAAAATCCTTTCTTAGCGAGTGCCTACGATTCGACAGGAACCTACATACCAAATTTTACGTTTGTATGTGTTATAGTTCTGGAGATTTCGTGATAGGTGAGTGAGTGAATGGATTTGCCATTTATAATATATATATATATATATATATATATATATATATATATATATATATACACATATATATATATATATATATATATATATATATATATATATATATATATATATATATATATATATATATAATAATTAAATAACTTACATTTGGCACAGAATAACAAAATGTGCAAAATTAAAAAAATAATTATATTAAACTGAATATTATATTATAATAACTAATAGTTATTCAGAAATAATACTTTAAAATTTAAAAATGACAGTACATATACTACAAATATTGTTGATCATCAAGTGATGATCAGTTGACGCTATAAAACAGCTGATTGCAGTCCAAAAGCAATTCATTTGTAGCATAGGGATTAATTGTACCTCATAAACTATATATAAAACTTGGCCTTACACAACAATTTTACTATCTATTTATTTATTTTGAATTTTGATTTATTTATTTTAAACATTAATTAAAGAAAAATAAAATAAAGGTATTGATTTAAACAATTTGACTGTGCAAATTTAATAAGATTTTCATATTAATATTTATTTGTTAATTTCTCATTCGATATTTGCAGTACCATGTTTTAAAAATTGATTTAATACCTACCTAATAATTGGGCTTCCGAAAAAAAATTTTGGAACCCTTTTATAGTTTATTTAAATTCGTCTGTCTATAACATCAACATAAATCTACATTTTTTGGAACTATGAACATCAAATTTTGTATGTAAATGTTATACATAAAATAATATCTAATCGAGGTTATTTACGTGTTAAGGATATTTTTTGGTAAAAAGTAGAGAATTGGTGTTTTAAGCTCACGGTAAAAATTCTAAACGAGGACCTTAAAGTTTCCCAGTTTTGTTTGGCTAGTCAGCTTAAAAATTTTCAGTTTTTAGTTGAGTGTCTGGCCGCTGAAAATTGAAAAGTTGGTAAGCGGACTATACCGTGTGGAATATCCATCGTTAGAAAAGTCTCATAAAATGAAATTGATGTTCCTTTTACCATATTTCGTTTTTAAGTCTGATTTCCGAACTATTGAATTTCATAGTGGAGATAGTTTATTGGAAAGTAAAATTAGCGGCGGTTTTAAGCTTACGTTCACCAGGCTCCGGCTTAAGGTGTTAAATTATTATGGATGGTATCAGAGAAAATAAACATTTTAAAAAAAAGATTGTTCTTTGTTTGTTTGTTTTTTTTTTTTTTTTTGAAAATTTTGTAATCAAACATCATAAATAATGCGACATGTCCACATCTTTACTACCAAAAAAATTAGGTTTTTGTCATTTTTGCTCTTTTTAAATTTTGTGACTTCTGTATACAGCTTTCTGTGTGCCTCTTACATAAATGGGAGACGAACTACTTTTATATTTAGGGTGTTAAATCAGCTTTTCGGGCAGGATTGTCCCTCCTAAGTAATTTTCTGACTTATGTATTAATATGTTTTATGCAAGACAGCGTCGCTAATAATTATTGAAAGGATATATTCAGTAAATATTTCTGTTTCTTATTAGTAAGCGTAAATCGGGAATTAAAATTTATTTCAGGAATAAAATTGATTCACTGGAAAAAACATTTTGCTACCGTCATGTGCTATTACATCAAATTCATAAAAGAACTGATAATACGGAACACTATTTTCACAAGTACAGTTTGTATTTGATGATTTGTTTTTTTGTTTTGTACTTCATATGTTAAAAAATATATGAAAAAACAAAGAAGATTAATATGTGAGTAGTTTTGACATGTATATGGGACACGAATTTTTTAACGGAACATTTACTACCATTTTTGTAAACAGCTAAATAACTGGGAAAATTTACAAACATGTTAACGTTAAATACATAAATAAAATTATCCGGCATCATGCGAGCTTAGTAACAATGGCATAAATTTTAAATGTTTTGTAATAAAAATTTTAAAAATTCTACTGACAGTAAATCTTAATTTTTTTATATGTATTTACAAAAAAATTGAGATACACTAGAACAGCGTTTCCAAAATGTGTTCCATGGAACACTAGTATTCCCTAAACAGCCACTAATATAAGTGTTTCTTAAAAAAATTATGATATTGAGGTTAGAAAATAATATTAACATATTTAACAAAATTTAAAACAAAAACTGAAATAAATTTAGAATAGCCCTGTCGCAGCATCTGCATAACATAGCGAATTTCAAAATATTGGGAACTGGCGAATTTCATTTAAGACCTGTACCTATTTAAAATAGTTTAGCTTTCTAAGAGTAAAAGAATTTTTAAAATCGGCTGGGTAATTAGTTTTGGTATTTTTGGGGATCTAAGAACCCGAACGGATTTTGTGCAGCATAGTTGTATCCATCTAAAATAATTTAGTTCTCTAGCAGTGAGAAATTTTTTAGAATCGGTTCGGTAGCTTATTACTGGCGTTTTCGGATCTGAAAGATCCCGGTGGACCTCATTAAAAAATCAGTTCGACCGTATATTCTAGGCGGACTTTATGTATATATATATATATATATATATATATATATATATATATATATATATATATATATATATATATATATATATATATATTGGATATTTTACCTTTCTAACAGTAAAAGTATTTTCAAAACCTGTTGTGTAGCTATATATATATCTACGCCGCATTTGCATCCGCAGTACAGTTGTGGATCTCAGATAACACAACCTGCACCTATCAATAGTTTAGCTCGGTAATAGTAAAAAAATTTTCAAAATCGGTCAGTTATTTTATTTTTGACACTTTTAGGTCCTACTGACGCTGTCGAACCTTACATAACATAATATATATCTATTTAAAACAGTTTAGCTCTCTAACAGTGAAAAATTTTCAAAATCGGTCGGATAGTTTATATTTACCACTTTTGGGTCCCATGGACCCTGGCGGACCCTACATAACGTAATGTATATCTATCTAATAAAATAGCTTAGCTCCCTAACAGTGAAAAAAATTTCAAAATCGGTCAGTTAGTTTATTTTTGACACTTTTGGGTCCTATGGACCCTGGCGGATCTTACATAATGTAATCTATATCTATCTAAAATAGTTTAGCTCTGTAACAGTGAAAAAATTTTCAAAATTGGTCGTTTAGTATATTTTTTACAATTATGGGATCAGTAAACCCTGGCGGAACTCATACAACTCTAGTACTAAGAAAAGGGTTCTAGGGATCTCATATAAATTATGGCAGTCTGTAAGGTTCTTGCGGACATCATTTAATTAATTAATTAAAATACTTTAACTTACTAACTGTGAAAAAATTTTTAAAATCGATTGGGTAATTAATTTTTGGCCTTTCTAGGTCCCCAAAACCTTGACGGATCTCACATAAGATGTCTTAAATCCATTTAAAATTGTTAAACTTTCTAACATTAATAATTATTAGTGAAAAAATTTTCAAAATCGATTCATTTAAAATTTTTTTCCGTGCATTTATACATATATTGTTTTGTTTCATATTTAATAACATTATATCATTACATAATTTTCAATTTCTTGTTTATTTAAAATTCATTAAAAAAAAAAAAATCTTCATTACATAAGCTTAGAAAATCTGCTAAAATGAAATTTTCATTTTTCAACTTGAGACAGAACTATGCTAATTATAATGCAATAAATGAGAAACAAAACTTTCTTTATTATAATAGATATATGTGGATAGATTTCAGTAACCCAGTGAGTTAATCCAGTCCAGTGTTGGACTGGATCATATTGTTTACATTATTCCAGTCATTCAATGGTCCATTCCAGTTATTTTCAATTACAGTACAAAAAACAACCATGCGTGTTCATTGCTCTACGTTTAATTCAGCACTGGATTGGCTGTCTACACTATTTCAGTGGCGCTGGAATGGGCGAACTGGAATGAAAAGTAGACAGTCAATCCAGTCATTGTATTGGATTGCTTACTAGCATGGGTTCATTCCAGTACATTCCAGTACCGGTCTACATTATTCCAGTGACATGCCAGCGCTGGTTTCGATCGCTGGACTGGAATGCTACTGGAATAATGTGAACAGTCTATTAGAACTTAAAGGTATTCCGCGATGAGAAAAGTTTGGAAAATATTTGCAAAAACAAATTAGTGTAAATCGAGAGCGTAAAAAATTTAGTAAAATGCCTAATTTACTATAATGTTATTTAAAAAAATTAGAACTTAGAATGTGGTTCGCGATGGGAAGAGTTTGGGAAACACTGCGCTAGAAACTCAAAAAATTAAATTATTCTATTTTACTGATAGTGCAAGCTATTAAACCAAACCGCAAAACTGTTGGCCAAATTTAAATGAAGTGAAGTGTAGGCATAAGTTAATTAAATATTCTATTAATATTTAACTTTACATGCGGTGATAAAACCATTAATTTCAATACTAAATAGGATATGCGGTAAAATAATTGAATCGAAAATTATGTTATGATACCTTCATTTTAGACGAAAAATGTGATGGTTAATTTTGTGAAACCAAATTTAATAGTGCACTTAATTATATTTACGTATTTTATTTTTTTTTAAAACAGAGTTTATGTAAATAAACAGTTTTATAACATAGCGAATTTCCAAATATTGGGCACTGGCGGGTCTCTCCTGAGACCTATAAGTACCCATTTAAAATAATTTAGCTCTCTAACAGCGAAAGATTCTTAAAATCAGTTGAGTAGTTAATTTTTGGCGTTTTTGGGTCGTCAGGACACTAGTGGATCTCAAATAGTGTAGCATATACCCATTTAAAATAGTTTAACTTTTGATGATGAAAAAATTTTCAAAATCTCTTGGGTTGTTCATTTTCATACCCATCTAAAATAGTTTAGCTTTCTAAGAGTAAAAGAATTTTCAAAATAGGCTGGGAAATTTATTTTTTGTATTTTTGAGACCCTAGAACCCGAACGAACTTTGTACAGCATAGTTGCTATACATTTAAAATAATTTAGTTCTCTAGCAGTGAGAAAACTTTCAGAATCGATTCGGTAGCTTATTTCTGGCGTTGCCAGATCTGCAAGATCCCGGCGGACCTCATTAAAAATCAGCTCTACCGTATATTCTGGGCGAACCTTATGTAAAATAACCTTTATACACAGTCAATTATAGTCACATACAATTTTTTATGAAATTGTCAGAAATTATGCGGTCTGGTTCCTAGATGGTCCCCTACAAATTCGAGTTTTTGCAATTTTCGGAGTCAGTAAATGTACTTAACGCATCCTGTATTGCATAATATTTTTTGCACGATCGATTTAAAATAATTAAAGAATAAAAATATATTAAATAAAAAATAAAATTCGGATAATATAGGCGAAATTTATATTTCTATGTTATGACATAGAATGCCATGAATAAATATTATAAATATTTATAGCAACTTAATACGAATCCTTGTAGTGACAATTGACAACTATATTTGTAAATAAAAAATTAAGTGTCAATATTTCATTGGCGTGAATATTTTTTTTTGAATTATCTATTAAAAAAATTGATGAAAATAGTTTGTTAAACTATAATATTAGTGAGAATAATGAAATTGATGAAGCGTTTTATTTTTGGCTGCAAAATTATTCTCGTAAAATGAAAGGAAGATTATGAAAACCACAGAAAATTTTAATGATTGAACGATCTTTTGAAATGTCAATAAAATATAAACACTAATTCCAACAATAATAATAATAATGTGGAAACTAGTGATAATTTTCATATTGATCGATTTATTTTCGTAACTGTTCAAATTGTTCTTTTAATTTCAATATAAATAAATAATTACAAGTAATCATTTTTGAGCTAATTTGACTTACCACACTCCTATTCACTTATCGCGCATCTATTTCACTTACCGCACTGTTATTTTTTGGTTTCCATGGATATAAACAAACGTTCGGGAAATGTAACTTACCAGCATTGTCAACAGCATCAGTAAATAATGCAGTTTTTTCAGTTATTGACGAATATAGTTTTATTAAACGTTTGAAAATGAAACAATTTTCTTGCATTTTAAGGTTATTTTGTTACAGATTCAGTTACAAAAAATCATGTAAGCTTACTTGAGATATATTATAATATTATAATATAGGATATTTTACCTATCTAACAGTAAAAGTATTTTCAAAACCCGTTGTGTAGTCTTCTTTGCTGCATTTGCATCCGCAGGACATTTGCAGATCTCACATAACACAATCTGTACTATCTAAAATAGGTTACCTCTGTAACAGTGAAAAAATTTTCAAAATTTGTTATTTTATTCTTGACATTTTTGGGTCCCATGGACTCTGTCGGACCTCACATAACCTAATCTATATCTATCTAAAATTCTCTCTAACCGTGAAAAAATGTTCAAAATCAGTCGGCTATTTGATTGTTTACAATTTTGGGATCAATGGACGCTAGCGGAACTCATACAACATAACCTTTAATCATCTAAAATATTTTTAGTAAAAAGTTTACTTCTATAATAGTAAAAAAGGATCGTAGGGATCTCATATAACTTATGGTGGTCCGCGATGGTCTTGCAGACATCTTTTAATAACTTAACTAATTCAAATAATTTAGCTTGCTAACGGTGAAAAAATTTTCAAAATCAATAATATATATTACATTTATGTACCCAATTTCAAATACAATTGAGCATGAGTCATCTTTGGCTGCGTTCGAGCAGAAAAAATTCTTTCAAGCGCTTTGAAGAAAAATGGCGATTTACTAAGAATGACAAAGCACCAAAAAGCAAAATGTCGTCGTAGATATTTAAGTAAAATAACCTCAATAAGAATTATTCATAGGAAAATTTGTTATTTCTTTTATGTTTTACACAATATGGATAACATTATAGGTCATATTATTGAATAATCATCAGACTAAACAACAATATGGCAGAAATATGAAGCGGCTTGAAGTGCTTAAAGAATTTTTTTCTGCTCGAACACTGCCACTAAAGAATTAAATAATTCTTTTATTCGAGACAAACTAATCTTCTATTCTTTTCTAAAAACAAACTGCAAATTTAGAATTTACGCAAGTACTTGTATTATAGCACTCACAAAAGTCTTTAGACAGAACAGTAAACAAAATAAAAACGCCGTGAGCAGCGGGGCCCCATCACGGTAGTCGAATTTTCCCCTTCATCTTCGGTATTGAATGTCTACAAGCGAAATGTGATTGAAAGTCTACAACCGAATTGTCATTTTCTTGGTTTCAAAACTGGTGATGAGTGTTCGGCTGATCGAGGCTTTAAAAAAAGATTTTAAGTATTTAAGGGCTGTATCTCAGTAAATTTCAATTTTGTGCCGAAAACAGGTAGCAGAAAAAAAACCAACACAATTCGTACGAGGACATTCCTGCCCATGTTTATCCGCTAATTGCCTTTATGTTTTAGTTTTAAATATTAAAAAAGGACCTTAAATAGTAAACTGGAAGGCCTTTATAAAGATATTTTTTCTTTCAAAAAAAAAAAAAATAAATAAATAAATAAATAAAAAATAAAAAAAATAAAAAATAAAAAATTATTTTATAAATAATAACAAGCGAAATATAATTGAAAGTCCACAAGCGATTTGTAATTTTGGTGGTTTCAAAACTGATGATGAGTGTCCGGTTGATCGGGGCTTTAAAAAAAGGTTTTAAGTTTTTAAGGGCTGAATCTCAGTAAATTTCAATTTTGTGCCGATAGCAGTTAACAGGGAAAAAGCCAACACAATTCGTACGAGGGCATTTCTATCCATGCTTATCCGCCAATTGCCTTTGTGTTTTATTTTTAAATATTAAAAAAGGAACTTAAATAGTAAACTGGAAGGCTTTTATGAAGATATCTTTTCTTTCCAAAAAAATCCAAAATTTCTATTTTATAAATAATAAAAATCCAAATTTCCTAATTTATAAATAAACAGTGACTTTAATAACATTTTCAAATTACTTATGTATTTCATTTGTTAAAAAATTGTATTCACTTTTTTTTAAATTTTTTAAAATTACTATTCGCCTACTTGTATTTACAATAAAAGTAATGCATTTAAAACACATTTAACAATAGCATTCAATTCCGATGTAAAAATGGAAGAAGTGGGGGGAAAAGTAATGTGGACTCCCTAAAAGGTACTAGCTGGATACTAACTGAATACACGTACAAAATTTCAGCCCTCTAGGTTTCCTTAGAGAGTCTCTAGACGTGTTAGAAAACAAGCAAAAAAATTAAGGAAATATTGGCGTAAAAATCCTGGGGGTAAGGGTTAAAAGTTGAAACCCCCAAAAAACAGTGTCTGGCTATTAGCTTAACCTGTACACAAAATTTCAGCCCTCTAGGTTTATTTGGGGAGATTTTGACCCGAACGAAACTGTTAAAAAACAAGAAAAATCATGTTCTTTTGGGTATAAAAATGGTGGCGGTAGGGTTTGAAAGTCGAGACTCCCAAAAGGCACCCCCTTGATACTAACTCAATCCGAATACAAAATTTCAGCCCTCTAGGTTTATTTGGGTGACCTGTGCGAGTGGTACAAACTTCGAAAACGTCGAAAATGCATGAAATTGTAGCTTAAAAATGAGGGGGGTGGGGGTAAAATATTAAAACCTCCAAAAAGCACAACCTAGGTACGAACTTTATCAACACACCAAATTTCAACCCTCTACGTTAATTCTGGGGGGCTGGGGGCCTGTTAGATCCAGCGAAAATCGTTTTTCCCCCCTCTACTCCCACCAAATCATCCTAGGAAGCTGAATTTTGGATATGTTGTAGATAATTGACCGAAACATTATTTAAAACCGGTTTAGAAAAGTTTTATTGCTTTTCCGCCCCCACCACCCCCTTAAAGGTCGGGTCAGAAAAAAATTTGCCCAAAATTTGACCCCACTTTGATAGTATGAGGTGCCTCGAAAATGAGCCCCATTTACCAAATTTCATCTCTTAATTTCCATAGGGGGGCCCTACACAAATTAAAAGGTGGCGGGAATATATATATATATATATATATATATATATATCAGACATTTTTTTCTACATATTCGTGTTCTACGGGTCCGAAAACGGATAGCGCCCCTACTCTCGCCTCTCGCAGCTCTTATCGTATAGACTGTATAAGTCTAATTTTTCGGAGAAAATTCGACTAAAAATTACAAGTTCGGAACATAGGATAATAACTACTTTTGATATTTCGTTACACATCTTTTTACTTTAATTATTGCTTACAAGCGATTGGGCATTGATGCGATTAACTTTGTTGTAAAATCCGGAATGTTTTGGCTCTATTCATCAATTTAATGCTGTAATTAAATCCTGTTTACTAGAAATATTACGTTTTCTTATTTGAACACCTAGATGTTGTCCATAGATGTTCGATAGGGTTTACGTCTAGTCACTGTGGTCACTGTGGAGGTGTATGAAGTAAATGAGGCACGTAATATAAGAGATACTGCTTCACTATAATGCCGAATGTATAGGGTCATTGTTCTGTTGACAAATTAGTTCTCGGAAAGCTTTCGGATAAATTTAATTTTCTGGTTCTTGCACGCCTAGTTCTTTTTAAAATATCCCGATAAACATATTTATCCTTAATTTGATCCAAAGAATGTAAATTTCAAACAACTATACACCCCTATCCCATGATAGACGTATGATCATGTTTGACACTGTGCAGAAAATTTTATTTTCGAATGATTTTAGGGCCTTGGATGCAGTTTGAGTATATATATATATATATATATATATATATATATATATATATATATATAGGGTTAATCAAAAGTATGGAAACGCTGAAAAATCTCAGCGGAAAAGCATTTTTGGTCTAAATGATGGTGACAAAAGTTCGTGATCAAGGCCAAATTAAGGTCAAAAGCTGATTTTTACTGTAATTTTTAACTGAAATTTCTACTGTAATTTTTTGCGGAGGTTTACATCTTGTCGGCACCTACTGCTGAATAAAAAATTAAAAAAACTACAGTAGAATTTTCAGTTAAAATTTACAGTAAAAATCAGCATTTGACCTTAATTTGACCTTGATCATTGACTTCAAGGTCATATTGGGATGCAGAATTTCCTACTCTTTCCATTTCCTGGGGACTGCCGTTTAAAAAAACGGAGTTGACCTTGATATGACTTCGATCCTTGACCTTAAGGTCAAAGTCAAGGTCACCATCGGATGCGCCGTAAAAAATTCTGAAACTTTTGTCACCATCATTTATTCCAAAAATGCTTTTCCGCTGAGATTTTTAATTTCCATACTTTTGACTAACGCTGTATAAATATATATATATATATATATATATATATATATATATATATATATATATATATATATATATACATATATATATATATATATATATATATATATATATATATATATATATATATATATATATATATAGGGGAAGGTAGTCCAAAGCGGGTAACCTATGATTAAATGCCTAAAAATTTGGCCTTTGATCGCGATAAGCAGATCTTTTTTATATTGTCAGATAAAATAATTATCGAATTTTAAAATGAAACTTCCTTTAAGAAGTTTTTATAATATATTTGTTTTTAATAAAGAAAATACAAAACTTCTACCAAAACCTGCTTTGCATGTATTTAAATACTGTCATTATTTTTAAATATAAACTTTCGTAATCATATACAACAATAATAATAATTAAGTATAACAAAATTTAAAAAGACAAAAATAATAAATTTATAACAATTAACTGTAACTTTCTTTACAACCTCCACGTTGAAAAATATTACTTCAGGTGGTTCTACATGAAAATCACCACAAACAAGGCAGAAATATTTTTTTTTGGGCTTTTCCCTCATTCCGTCGAAAAAAGAAGATATTTATTTTTTTTCCCCTTGTTACGTTGTTTTGAGTTCCCAATACTTTTCCCCATCTCATCTTGCTTAAGGATACAGATTGATTAACAAGTACATTAATTTAAAAAAAAAAAGTAGTTTATTTTCAATCATTGTTACATTTCAGCTTCTTACCGTGTAACATGAACATTGACTGTTTCCATGAAATTGTTTCGTACACCGTTGATTCTAAAAAAATTTGTATTAAACTATTATAAAATTAAATTTAAAAAAAAGGAAAATTTAAATATAATACCAGCATAGTGCGATTTGACAGGTATCAATTAGGTTACAATTTGACGTTTCGATGTAAACAGTCTAAGTTACATTAGAGTTGAGTGTTGGTAGTGTTGAAGGAAATACGGTCACCTCGAAGTACGCATGTGCGGAAGCGTCGAATGAAATAGAAGGATCTTCGGAAGGGAGATTGGAAGACAAGACAAGTGGTTCATTCTCTTTCGGCTCTTGGAGCTCAGGCGAGCGAGACGTGGCCCCCTAGTGGCACCACGCTGTCTATAACATGTGAAGAGGACACGCCATGTTAATGGCTGTTAACCATTGTTGGGATATGTGGTACAAAGCACATTGTACTGGTTCAGCTCCTGTTTTAAGATGGTACAAGTTTTTTTTAAAAAAAAAATAATATGGCACTTACGAAGTAAATTGCTCCAAGTGTAGGATATGTTGTACGGAAGCATCCACAGCCCGCTGAGTGGTGTTCAAATTGACGGAAATTATATAAGATTGGTTTCCACGTGTTAATGATATTTTGGCTGGTGCCAAGAAAGTCGTGTGGAAGTTAATCAAGTTTTGGCTAGTGCCGTTCATGATGTCGCATTATTTTTGTGGTTTCTGTCGCATTGAAACATCGTGTGTATTGGACAACAGACGCTTAGTGAGCGCAAGTACAATTTTTGTTGTGAGTATATGTAAAAACTTATGAAACGTGGGTAACTAAATTATTTAATTTAATTCAGGACTTGTTGGTTTTTGTTGGTAAATTTGCGTTTTTGTTGTTATAAATTTTGTAGTTTTTAAGTCAGTAAAACTGGACGAAGTTTTCTAAAAAAAAATTTAATAAATATAAGTTTTTTAATGACAATTATATTCGCTTACCTGTACGGAATACGCTTCCTTCAGTTTTTCTATTTTTAACTAGGTTAGATGTTGTAAGTATTAAAATTTTATTGAAATATTTTCGCAGCCGGCCTCTAATAGTACCTGAAAGGTTAATAAAAAATAATAAGTTAATAAATCGTAAATTTTCAATATTACATTTGATAGATTTGAGCGTTACTTTCTGGTATTCCATTTTATAATAAAAAGACAATTTTTTACTTTACTAATACCACTTTATTTAGAGTTTTAATTGTCTGTGATATGTTTCGGCCCGTATGGCCATTGACGAATAGTAAACTATATTTAACAAGCTACTTACTTAAATACTATTTTCCATTTTACATTTCTTCCTACTGTGAACAATAAATTGTTGTTGTCAAATCAAAATTGAAAGTAAAAACAAAGTCATAAAACTGGTTTTGGAATGTTACAATTTTTAATTTTAATTTTAATTTCAAAATCAAAATTATTTTTTTGCAGGTACCTAAAATTGTAACATTCCAAAAACCAGTTTTATTTTATGATTTTATTTTATCACTTTGTTTTATTATATTTTATATTTTGTGAGACAATCCGTACTCACATGTTTTCGAAATTATTTTTAATTTTATTCACATTTTACTATATTTGTCAAAATTATTTACTTCAAAACTAATTTTAATCTCAAAATTATTTTTACCTGAATTTGTAACATTCCAAAACCAGTTTTGTGACTTTGTTTTTACTTTCAATTCTGATTTGACAACAATTTATTGTTCACAGTAGGAAGAAAAGTAAAATGGAAAATAGTATTTAAGTAAGTAGTTTGTTAAATATAGTTGCGTGGAATAAGGCAACGATTGACGTCAACACCAACGGGAGGATTTTAATGCGGCTTCTCGAAGAGACAAGAACCGACCTACTGTTCCCGGACGATCCCACACAGTACCCGCGAGCAGAAGGACTCCTTTGCAACCCCATCGATCTAACCATCACCAAAAACATGAATACCCGTTCCTGTCATACCTACACCATCCAAGGACCTGAATCCGACCACGTTCCTGTCATCACGGACTTCTGCTTTCGTGTGAAAAAACCTAAAGCCGTAACAGTGCCGGATTTTGCTAATGCGGACTGGAGCAAATTCAGGACTATGATAAACGAAGGTATCAATGTTCGAAAGGATATTGAAACTATTCGTGATGTTGACAATGTCCTGGAGGAGCTGCAGCACGAAATTAGCGAAACCAGTAAGCATTGTATCCCGACCAAACGTGTCCCCAGCGCCTACACCTATAACCCGAGTCCCGAAATCCTTGAACTAAGCCGGGAACGGAATAGACAAAAACGACTGTACCAGCGGACAAGACAGATACATTACAAGGACTTACAGACGGACCTAACCAGACAGATAAGTGACAAAATACGCGACGAACGCGGACGACTATTTAACGACTACGTTGAACAGCGGATTAACTCCAACCAGGACTTTTGGCAGCTAATTCGTTCGTAAAAAACACGTGACGCGACAATACCGGCACTAAACAAAGACAATTTGTTAGTTACAGATTCTTCGGAGAAAATCCAAATTATCGCGGAATCATTCCAGGAGGCGCACCACATCGGAGAGCAGCTGCCACATCCACGTGAAAACGCGGGTATTGCACGAGCAGCAGCCGAAGTCGCGAATGCGTCTGTCCTGCCGACTACTATCAAACCCACAACTGTGGGCGAGATCAGTAAATACATTAGGAAAGCAAGAAATCGTAAGGCCCCCGGCGCCGACACCATCTTCAACCGGCACCTGAAAAAGCTGCCGAAGAAAGCTGTTCTTCAGATGAAACACATTTTCAACAGTTGTTTACAACTCAGCTATTTTCCGCAACAGTGGAAAGTGGCAAAAGTTGTACCTCACCCAAACCGGGAAAACCACCCAACCTCCCCACCAGCTACCGACCTATCAGCCTGCTTCCCTCGATCAGCAAACTCCTTGAAAAAGTCATCCATACCCGCCTTCTGTCACACATAGAAAAACATGAACTAATCCCAAATGATCAATTTGGTTTCAGATCCGGTTACTCAACGACGCACCAGTTCGGTAGGATTACCGACCACATCACCCGCGGATTACGCAAGAAGCTGAACACGACGCTGATATCTCTGGATATCGAGAAAGCTTTCGACAATGTATGGCACGCTAACCTAATCGCCAAGCTGCAGTCCCATGATGTACCAATGTAGATCACCAAGATCATTCAGAACTACCTCACCAACCGGAGCTTTTATGTCGAAAGCGGCGACGCCCAGTCCAGCGTCCTCCAGATACCAGCAGGCGTGCCCCAAGGTTCGATCCTTGGGCCAGTCTTGTTCAGCTTATACATCAGCGACATCCCCAAGATGCCACCCAAGGTCCAGATCGCCCTGTACGCTGATGATACTGCCGTCTTCACCTCATCAACGAGAGCGAACCAGTCGACTGCTGATAGGCGGATTGAAAAGGCCCTCACCACCCTCCAGGACTACTTCCAAGAGAACCGCATCAAAGTCAACTCCAACAAGACGGAGGCGACCATCTTTACACACTCTAGGATGCTTCCACGTTCCCAGCTTCGATGCGGCGACTCCCGAATCACCACATCACCTGTCATCAAATACCTCGGTCTGTACCTCGACCGTAAGCTCACGTTCAAGACAGCTGTAACACGACGACGAATCGCCGGCGAATGTGCGGCTGCCCGACTGCGGCCCCTACTCATCTTCAATATCATCCCAACGGCGAAGAAGATACAGCTGTACAAGACGTGCATCCGGCCCATCGTCACATACGCCGCACCTGTGTGGTGCACTGTTTCATCTGGCAACATTGCCAAATTGCAACTGTTCCAGAACAGGATACTTCGTCTTATCCTGAGCGCCCCGCGAAGTACCCCGGTACGTCAGCTACATCAAGAATCGGGCGTTGAACCTGTTCTTGACTACATTATGTCACTAACTTCACGTCACCTGGCCAGATGCCGTCTTCACCACAACGACCGAATTTCTGACATGTTCCTGCCTTCAAAGACACTGTCCAAGCGGAGCAAGAAGTTCACCCTGCCGATGGATATCTCCCCACCGTGACTGTCCTCGGTCCTGGGGGGCGGTCAAATGTGTACGTGCGGACGGAGTAAATGAAGAGAAAGTGTGTGCGTAAGTGTTTTTAGGTTAAGTTTTTATTTTATTTTTAATTATTCATGTTTAAAGATTTTTTGAAAATTTTCCTTTGTATAGAGTCATTAATAATTAAGTTTTTCACATGTATTGTATTACTTAGAATTGTACATGTTAGGTTAGGGTTAAGCACTAGTTGTAGGTACCTAGAATTAAGTGAAGTATTGTAATTACATAAAAACTTTGTAAAATATTGTACCATTTTGAGAAAAAAAAATATATTTCGTATTTCGTATATAAATATAGTTTACTGTTCTTCAATGGCCATACGGAAACATGTCACAGACAATTAAAACTCTAAATAAAGTGGTATTAGTAAAGTAAAAAAAATTGTCTTTCTATTTCAATATTACATTCAATTACTTGACAAGTGCATCTGTTTGTTCTGATATTTTTATGTTGACAGCGTTCAAATGATTCGGTTTGGGCACTGACGCCATCGTCAGTTAGATAGCATACATTTTCGATTCCTCCGTTGATGCCGGATCATGTAATTGAATGTTTTACAATAAACAGTAATTAATTACAAATATTAAATTATACTCTAAATGCACAACTTACCTCTTCTGTAAATCATGGATCACCTTTAAAAAAATTATTTGTACACTCAATAAATTTTGCAACCATTGTGCGAAACACTTTCTGCTAATAATAATTTACGCCTTTCAATAGTAAATTGTTGTTTTTGTTTTTTTTCTACTAGCTTTTCAGCTGATGTATTATCTACAGGGGCTACTGACAGAGGGAAACAGCAATATATATTCCTGGATAAAAATATTGTGGCGCCCTACTTAGGATAGTTTTCTTAGTTAATTGCGACAAGTAGCAGTAAGTAATTTTTTTCTCTTCAGGGATATACCTACACCCCCCCCCAGCTCTACCCAGCTAGTCGCGCATGCGTCAAGTGTGCACTTCCCCAAGTGGTAACACCCTTCAAACAGTTTTTTCCATTAAGATGCTTCTATTTTGTCTACCCGCTTTACCCCTACCCGCTTTGCACAAAAAGAAAATTTTGTTAATTTAGAATAATTTCAAAATGAAAGCCGATACATGTCTATCTTTTTCTACATTAAAAGTCCAATGATGATAACATAATACGGTAATACTAAAAAGATTACAAATAAAAAGGTTTGTGACTAGTCACAGAATATTTATCGTCAACATTTTTAACAAAACCAACAATAAAATTTGATGACACTTAACTAGAACATTAAAAGACACAAGCGTTCAAGTGCAACTGATTGATATTGGTTGATATTCGGTTAATCTCGGTATACAGACGATCTGACAAAAACATTCGATACAACGATATACAAGCGCCTACCCGCTTTAAGACGGGTACCTGCTTTGGGCGACCTTTCTATATATATATATATATATATATATATATATATATATATATATATATATATATATATATATATCACCGCGATAACTTTTAATGCTTATGAAATTGGGTGTGTGAGCTGCAATCCGGAATGGCTTGGATATGTTCGTTAGCCAGACACGTCGGATGCCCAGAAATAGGTTTTTTGACCATTTTTTGTCATTCGATCCTATTAGACAGTTTGATTTTTACATCGTTGAAAATTTTGTTTCTATGTTCAGTAGTTTTCGAGAAAATTGTAATTTTTTTAATTTTTCACTACAAATGCTATCTTTTTTAGTGTAATAAGTAAATTGTTACGATTTTTTTATACTTTGTTGAGTAGCGCACTTTTATAACTCACCCGTCTGGAAAATATAGGTTAAATGATCGAACAACCAATTTTCCAAATAAATTTATTGAACAAAATTTTACAATCTCATTTTATTAAAATACTGAATGCTTCCACTGGTTCCTGTTGTGGGCTTGTTTCAGTCATCTTTGAACCTAAAAAAAAAAAGGAAAATTAAGAACATTGTATTAATTTTTATTGTAAATTAAAATCACTGTTAATAAGAAAATATTAATACCAACACAATTGTAAATATATTAAAACAAAGAAATTAAAATCAAATTAACTAAAAAGTTACAGTGAAAAAAAAAATAGGTTACAATGTTGACACTTAAAATGTAAACAAGTGAAATGACAGTTAGACGGAAGTGTCAGTAGTGACTCAAAATCAGCTTTGCAACTAATGCGCAGACGTGGAAGTACCGAAAGAGCTAGAAATTGATCGCGGAGGTGAAATAAGCAAAAAATTGAAAAGACGAGCTCTCTTTTCGTATCTGGTACCCGGACGACGAAGGTGGTCAGGAAGAAGGAGGCACCTTCGACACATATGAAGGGACAAGCTGTTGTAGCGTATCAGTTTTACCGTTATTGGGATTACGGAGCTACAAATTGTTTTAGTATTGTTTCGTATGTAAAAAGCTAATTGTAACTTATCTGTTAATTTTTGCTCCGTCAAATTTCTGGATTTTTCTACGGAAACCCTTCATTCATTCATTACTGCTGGAAAATTTGTTAAAATTATATTGGAATCTGGACCACGTGGCGAATTTCGTTGTTTGGCTGGTTGCCGTTGTTTGTGGTATTGGAATGGTTCCATGGTTCAATAAATCTCCTGTTGGAAATAAATTGCTGTTCCGGAATGTGTTCTGAAATGGTGAAAGATACGAATTTAGATAATGGGAAGATGAGTTCACGTCATATCGGGTCATTTCAGTGAGTACTTTGTTAAACTGAAGTTTTGTTCTAAAAAACGATAAAATAAAAAAAATTCAGTGCAAGTAGAACTTTTCTTGTTAGATTTTTGTTATTTCCTAAGTATTTTAGATCTAGTCATTTTGTTAATTCATATTTTTAAATTAAACTTTGGACGGAAATTGCTACTATCGATCATTGATCAGAAATACGTGTAAAAAGAAAAATATTTAAACTTACCTGTACAGAATTTGTACGTGATAGAAGCACGCTCCGTCTAGACTTATGTATGTACTGTAGGTTAACTTGTAATTGAACCAAAATAATTTTATTATTAAGTAAAAATTTTTTTACGCCGGGTATATTTACCTAAAACAAAGAAAATATTATTAATGAAAATTCACAGTTAAATCTTTTATATGCTATTTAAATGAGTTATAATACCGTTTTAAGAATTTGAGCGGATGAAATTCTATTTGACACATGTAATTTTGACATTCATATGAAGACTCCATTCTGATATTTTTCCAGTTGTCCAATTGAATTTTCATTCTCTCAACATACTGTTATTAACCTTGTTATAATACAATTTACTACATTTTTTTGCAAATAATTAATCACTTTTTAAGAAAAATAAATCATATCATTGTACAACAAATTTTATGGCTAAAAATGTATTGAAACAAGCTAACATTAATAATAATTTTGATAGATAGCAGTGTTGGTTGTTTATATCACTACAATTATTTTCCAGTTCTAATTTTTCAGCGTAGGTATAGTCGTTAACAACCTGAGATTTTTCCGTGTTTTTTTTCTCTAGTACAAAATACGGTGGCGCTCAACAAAAGTAATTAAGACTTCATGGTTAATTGTTAGATTTCTTTTGTTAATTTTTTTGTCTCTCAGAGGATATAACCCCTCACCCCCCCCCCCCCCCCCCCCCAGTTCTACCAAGCTAGTCGAGTAGCGTCCAGTGTACCACCGAAAGGGGTAACAAAATTAAAAATCACAAAGTGATTAAAAAAATTATGCAACTGGATCGACTGGGGATCGAACCTAGGATATCCCGGGAACTAATTATTTGAAATTGAAAGTGTAATAAATAATGTAATTTCTGTCTCTATACGTTATAGAAATAGAAAACTAGCAATTTTTTTTACCTGTTTTTACGTAAAACAATTGGTAGTTCTTCAATATGTATGTAATAATAACAATATCTCTGATATAAAATATAATAAAATTTTTACAATTTTTACCTATTTCGCGTTTTTTGAGTCTCATTTATAATAATATATGAACAAAATCGTTATAATTTTTGATGATTTTCAAATATCTTAAGCTGCAGCGGAAGCAAAATATTGAATAAAAAAAGCTTAACAACTCTGATAAATCTGAAAAATTAACACAAAATGTATGTCCTCTTGTGTATTAAGAGGATGGTAACGTATTAAAAAAATTTTTTCTCATTTTTTTTTTTATTGTTTCATATGATTGTACATCTTAAGATTGTTGTGTCAAAATTTGAAACAAATCGGAGTAAAACTAAGATATAGAACTTTGAGCGTTTGTTGCTCCGATACGTTTTTGTATCATTGCCCAGCAGGTACGTGGCTTTGTGCTCTTGGAATCCCTGAATTCTTTTATTCATCGATGGGTCTTTGTAAGTATACTAATGTATCCTAAAACAAATGAGGTAGGTATGAAAAAATTTTTCTTATTCAATATTGGATTTTCAGGTATACAAAACTTTAAAGTGATTTTCTGACACTTGTCATTTTTGAAACCGGTGAAGTTTAAATCAAAATTTACTCGACCGATTGTTTTGAAATTGTGTTAGAGCTTCCAGGTATCCCTGGGATACCTGGATAAGAAAAATATGTCATCATTAGATAACCTCTATCCTAAGGTATCCCTGGGATAAATGACCAGGTATCCCTGGGAGCTTTTTTTTATTTTTCATAATTATTAATTTTACAATAACAAATAGCTCAATTTTTTAGACGAAAATCGGTGTTTTCACTTCTAAGTGTCGCAAAAAATTAAAAAATCGAAAAAAAGAAAATTCCTCCCAGGGATACCTTAGGATAGAGGTTATCTAATGATGTCATATTTTTTTTTTTTTTAATTCGGATGATCCACTCCGAAGATTTGCTGCCGTTGGCTTAATTATTTATATTTTGTTTTAAAAAATGAAAGAAATGCTGCTCGTATATTGTCCTATAATGTTACGATCGATTAATTAAATTTGTATTACCGTAAAACCGTCTAGACCCAGCCACTTTGCACCAATCTTCAAAGTAAATAATTTTTACATTAACCTACAACAATAAACATTTGTTCTTGACGTTATTAGAGAGAGAAAAACATCCTCTAAACAGCTATACCAATAAAAACTACGGATTTCAACTTTTACTATCTCATTTTACAGGTTTACTTTTACTATCCTCCAGTTTTTCAAAGGAATAAAATGTATGTCTAACTTAGACGTGTAATTTCCGTCATAATTGTCATATTGTTTTAGTTTTGGTATGTATATGTTCAGAATTTTATCGCGCATCATTTAATGATATTTGAAGTTATATTCGATGTATATATAAAAAAATACATGCTATATACATATATCCGTTTAGACCCGGACACATCAGTTTATTACACTATGGCCGTGATTCGCACCAGCTGTAACTCCCACTATTCATACGTTAATATTCCCCCCCCCCCCCCCAGGATTACGCGGTTTATGCCTCCTTCTGGTGTCATATCGTATGTTTACTTCATAGAGAGGCATACTATGCATTGCCCCCTTTCCCTTCCCACAAAATATTTTGAAGTCTTTGACAGGTTCCGTCCTAGCCCCGACGGGAGAGGTCAATTTGCATGTTATTACATTATTTAAGTAAGTGTCCGGGTCAAGACCGATTTAGGGTGTAGACCCGGACACTTACTAATTATTTTTTATTTTTTTTATTTATAATGAAGCAAATGGGTCAGGGATATAACAAATAATATACACTCTTTCTAATGGTAATACTTTTATTGGTGATATCTATGAATGAAACATGTATAAACATAAAATTAACCAAAAAATGTAAAAAAGTGTCCGGGTCTAGACGGTTTTACAATTAAAAAAATTACAATTTTCTCGAAAACTACGTAATTTAAAAAAAATAAAAATAGAACAATTATAAATTAGTAGGTATAATATTAAAGTTTTTTTATACCTAAAAAAATAAAAATTTTTAACAAATACTTTTATCATTATCTCTGATAAAGCAGAAATAATTTTTGTACTCAGTAAAAATAATTTTTGCGTGTAACAATTACCGATAACTTGATATAAAAGTAAAAAGTAATAAAATTGTAAAAAAGTAGGTAATTTTGAACGACTGTATCTCAGCCAGTTTTTATCGAAAATATTTTTATCGGTCACCATTCTGACGGGAATTGCATCAGCTTTCTTTTTTGTGAACCAATCCCTATACCTAAATTCACTCAGAAAAAAGTGCTCCACAAAAATTTAAATAAAAAGAAAAATTGAAATTTTTCCGCTTTTTTTAAATAGTTTTTTTTTTTGACTTATTTTATTGAGAAAAAAGTTTTTTGAGTTCATAAATTGCCATTTTGATAGGAAATTTAATTCTGTGCAAAAAATCATATCATGTGTGCAAATCATCATATCATCATCATCACGAAGAATGCATAGTTTTCGAGTTACAGTTAAAAAACTTAGGAGTTGATAAGTTTACGCCGTTCGTAAAAACCCACGCCTAAATTTGATAGCACTTTGTGAATATATCATGTTTGGGGTACAACTGAATATATGAAACAATAAAACACCTGCTACGAATTAATTACTTATTCAACTACATAGTCAATAGCCTTTTAGTTTAATGTAACGTTTCAAAATTCAATTTTAAAATCAATACCTATAAATAAAATAGAACGGTTTGTCTGTGATTTTCGAATTTTTAAGTATTAGTATGTTTTTCAGTTAGTAAATTCGACATATATACCAAATGTAATTTTAAAAAAAATTTTTGTCTGTCTGCCTCGAACCGATTTAACTCAATAACTATTAAATTAATTGAGTCGAAATTTACAGGGAATATAGATATTAACCTCCCGATCAATCTTAGCCACATTTTAAGGTGATCTCCCAAATGGTTATGTACATGATGATGCAAATAGAATCTTCATTAAAAGTTTACGGTCTTATAAATAAAGTAGATTTTTGAAAATTTGATTATAGAAGTTTTCAATTATGAAGATTTTAATTAAAATATTTTTATCTTGATGCCATTTCCGGTTATACCGGAAGTTGACACCAAATTTGTTATTTGAAGTGTTTTTAACAACAAATTTGAATTCGCTGAAAATTGTTACTACTTTTTGACTTGATACAGGCTGATCACATAAAGCATTTTTTTAATTTTTTTTTGTTTATTGTGCAAATCTTTTCTTTTTTCCAAATGGATCACCTATGTTTTTTACCATAATTATATAGAAAAATGTAAAGTCTATCTATTACTATAAGGTATTCTTATACCTAAAACTGATATTTTGAAAGTTACAAAGAATTTATATAATAAAATGATTAGTTAGGTTTTCTATGGGTACGATGACACAAAAACCACGGGACAGATTTCAGTGAAACTTCATAATTCACCATCTCAATATCAACAACATCTCCAGTCAAAATTATCACAATATTCTTTATGGGGGTTAATATATTCACGACAAAAGTTGATATAGAAAATTCAACGAGAGTTTTGCCATGCGACTTCAATAAAGCCTCTGCTCGTTATAATTTCATATAACGTATGTTAGAGATAATTTCATAATTTTATTAATTAATCAGCTAATTATATTATATTTGTTCATCAATTAGAGGCAGTTTTAAAAGGCGTCGAAAGAATAATGTGTTAATCTCTCTTTACTTTAAATGATTACATATTCACTTTATCTTTATTCAATAAGAATGTAATTTTGAAAATTTTTTTCCCTTTCTTACTTATTATATGCACGATACAGTTTGCCCAACTCACTCTCTCTGATAACTCGAATAAAATCCAAAATGGCCGTTGTATTAATTGTTTAAAATGAACATTTTTTTGAATTTATTTATTTATAAAATTTCGTGTTAGATTATGAAACACTGAAATTTCTATCTCTTTAAATTATTATTTGAATTATAAATTAAGTCTGAATTAAATCTAAATTTTTTGAATAGTTAATTCCGAATAAATAAAAATCTACAACCTACTGTTTTTGAGAATATAAAAAATTTTTTTATTCGATTTAACGAACATTTTTTATCATTTAAAATTTTATAAATTACGTTAATCCAATCTTCAAAAGCTCACAAAAAGTCATGTCACAATATAACAAAAAGTCAACTTAGCTTTAACTATCGACTTTTTAATACACAACCTTTTGTTATATTATCGTCATCATGGAGATTGATGACAGAGGACCTGTGAGGCAGAGACGTGCACGTGAGTGAATTTTTACTCATGTTTACTCGCAGTTGTGGATTTAATTGTGTACTTACTTCCGATCACGAACGAGAAAATTTATCTATTTTTTGAAATTTACTCGCGCCCTTTGGCGCCTTGTGGAATTCTTTAAAAAATCAGTGGAGAAGAACCTTGTAAAGTATATTTTGAAAGAAAATTTAGCAAGAAGCTGATAGAACTTAATTAAAGTGGTAAAAAGTCTTCTTGGATGGAGGTTGAGAAGCTTCGCAAAAGTCATCTTGCCCACTTGTCATTGTAGTCTTGCGCCGCTTCTGAATGTGGTGCTATTATAGTAGATAAAATTCGATCGAAATCGGTGAGGGACATATCTAAATTTCCATTCCTTGTTGGTGAAAAATATATTTTATTTATTGGATTAAAAACAAAATGTATTTTAACCTCGTATAATAATGCATAAAGAACAATGCTACACTCCAAAATGAAATTTTCTGGAATTTAGCCACAATAATTCACCAAATCATGTATCACAAACATAATTATATTTAGTTATTGTGTATGTTTAGGTAAATATAGTTAGTTTCTTATTACGTTCCTGTAGGTATGTTTTATTTATATTACAAATAGAAAACAGTACCTCTATGTATATGATTGAAAAATAACAATAAGAAATTTATTCACAGCATTGTGTCGATATTATTTCCTAAGTTTTCAATAGTTCCTACAAATATTTTATAATACGTTTTTCTAATATTAAAATGAAAATGTTGGAAATACAATTTCGTATTCTGATAGTGGTACAGATCTCGGTATAGGAGTTTGCAAGGAACATCCAAATAAATTGATTAATTTTACTGAATAGGTGTCGATTAAATTTTTTTATCTTTTCATTTCTATTTATCATAAGAATCTTGGTAAAAATATCAAAGTAAATATTTTAAGTAATTTTTATCGAATGCTTCACGACCATTATTGTCTTCATATCCCTTCAGGATATTTAGATTTTCTTTTTTTTTTTCTTTTTCAAATTTTTTTAAAATGTAAAACGACTATTACCGGCTATATATCCCTTCAGGATATGCAGACCTTGCATTTCTTTTAAAATTTTGTTTAAAAATGTTAATTATAATTTTAATTAGGAGTGTTCGGTGGTGATTCCGATAATTTCTTTTGAAGTTTAATTATTTTTATTTTTTTTTTAACAATTATTTCAAATATGTGGTTTGAATGTTTTCTTTTGACACCTACTACGAATTGGTGAGAAATTATTCATTATTCAATTTGTGTAAACTTAGTTATTTTTTTTATGCGTCCTAACTGCGGTTACTCATATTTGTATTACATATTTTTCTTTTTCGATCTGTCTATATTACCGGATCTCATCATCTGGCTCCCCTGGTGGTACCCCACCTTTTGAAATGTGTATACAGCTTGATTATCTTATTTTAACCTTTGTAAATTGGATACACTTCACCTGGAATAATCAGTTTACTCATACTCATTATATTTATAAAAATTAGTATTCAAACGTTACGGTAAGATTTTTGTATCGTTCTGATTTTAGCGAATTTCCAGAATGGAATTGAGCTATTACAGCCACTGTCACAACGCGACCTGAGTCCGGGACCCTGGCAGAAATTTGTTTTGAGGTCCCTAGAAACCGAAAATAATATTCGCTAAAATTTATATATATATATATATATGTATATATATATATATATATATATATATATATATATATATATATATATATATATATATGTGCCCGCACGATAACTCTCGAACGGAATGTCCTAGGATTACGAAATTTGGTGAAAGTATTGGAAGTCCCAAACCGTTGGATGAGTTCGTTAACCAGACACGTCGGATGCCAGGAACATGGTTTTTGTTCTTGCAAAAAATTAGTTTTTTGCCAAAATTTCCACTTATTCAAAAATTTTTGCGAAATTTTTTTATACCATTTAAAAGAGAAGAAAAAATTACATAAAAAAGGTCTTTAAACTTTTTTTCTATGTCAATTAGTTTCCGAGAAAAACTATGTGTCTTAGAATGTGATCTTAGGAATGTAATCTTAAGTGATGTAATCTTAAAGTCTTAAGTTACTCACAGTCTAAGCACATATTCGACACACTACATATGTATAGTCAAAGAAGATATAGTGTATATAATATGTATAACGCCAATATGGTATACCCATACGATCACACAATTATGATAGGTACATGTATAATTTTGATGTAAGAACAAGTAAGAGTACAGAGGTACAGCAACTATTTTAAAAGAGGGTACGATAACTCAAGAACGAAATACCTGATTTTTAAGAAATTTCTTGAAAACGTTGGAATATATATATATATATATATATATATATATATATATATATATATATATATATATATATATATATATATATATATATATATATAGATATACATATATATATACATATATATATATATATATATATATATATATATATATATATATATATATATATATATATATATTTCTATATATATACATATATATCCCTGTCCTATATATATATATATATATATATATATATATATATATATATATATATATATATATATATATATATATATATATATATATATATATATATGTAGAAATATTTACAATAATTTAGTTTTTCTTTTAATTGAATAAATTCTTTAATTTAATATTTTCTATTAGTCTTTATATATCGTCTTCAAAATACGTCTCTATTTGTTTATCATAGCTAACTTAACATTATTGCTCAATTTTTAGAACAATTATAAATTAATTAAAATAACCCTGTTGCAGCATCCTGCATAACATAGCGAACTTCCATTTACAAAAGCACGTTTTTCTCGGAAACTAGTTGATATAGAGTAATTGTAAATAAAAAATACCCCTGTCGCAGCATCCTGCATAACATAGCGAATTTCCATTTACAAAAGTACGTTTTTCTAGGAAACTAGTTGATATAGAGTAATGGTAAATAAAAGAAAAAATACCCCTGTCGCAGCATCCTGCATAACATAGCGAATTTCCATTTACAAAAGTACGTTTTTCTAGGAAACTAGTTGATATAGAGTAATGGTAAATAAAAGAAAAAATACCCCTGTCGCAGCATCCTGCATAACATAGCGAATTTCCATTTACAAAAGTACGTTTTTCTAGGAAACTAGTTGATATAGAGTAATTGTAAATAAAAAAAACCTTCTTTATGTTAATTTTCCGCCTCATTCCGCCAAATCTTTTTCACGAAAAATGTCCAAAATACCGTAAATGTTTTCACAAAATTTCTTAAAAATAAGATGTTTCGTTCTTGAGTTATCGTGCGGACACTTAGTAAACATATATATAAATATGTCCACACGGTAACTCAAGAACGAAACATCTTATTTTTAAGAAATTTCGTGAAAACGTTTATGGTGTTTTGGACATTTTTCGTGAAAAAGATTTGGCGGAATGAGGCGGAAAATTAACATAAAGAAGGTTTTTTTTATTTACAATTACTCTATATCAACTAGTTTCCGAGAAAAACGTACTTTTGTAAATGGAAATTCGCTATGTTATGCAGGATGCTGCGACAGGGGTATTGTTATTTTGTATTTTCTTTCTTTTGGCAAATTATCAATAGTCTGATATTATATTTAGAATTTTTGTTTTAAACTGTTATAAAGTTGTATTTTGATAGAAATTGAGCATTGTGGTTTTACAATTATTATCATTTTTCTGATTAAATGTAAAGTCATTATCTTGGTAATGTAAACGTAACTTAAATTTTTAAATAAAAATGTAACTTCTTAAATTTTATACTGCGTACTCTGTAAAATACATATTGTTTTCAGTATTTAATGTTAATAAATGTTTGTTATTGCTGAACTAATTTAAATTTCTTTCTATTTATTCCTTTTAAGATTTTCAGCACAATTGGTGAACCTTGAATCGAAAATTTATCACATAAAAAATAGTTTAAAATCTATAATCTTTTTAATTTCATTTTAACTGAGTGAACTAAATGTACTAAGGGTCACCTTTTTTCACCAATAGTAATGAAATAAAAAAAAAAATAAAAACGATTAAAAAAGTAAAGCAGTCGCAGGCATCAGACATTTCTATTTAACTTGGTACAATATGTATGCCATCGACTCAGTGGCGTAGCGAACGTAACTGACGCCCCGGGCACGACCCTTTATTGGAACCCTCTTCTCCCTCCAGAAACACATATGATATAGTAATATGTGATACGCTATTAGTACACATTTGGCGAATCTTTGTTAGTGGCGCTCGGGGTATGATACCCCCTCCCCCTATGCTACTGTATTTATTTTCTATTTTACAACCAAAGTGAGACCGTAAAACCGTTACACTTACAATTGCACCTTCCTAACCTTATGCGACGCAAACATATCGATGACGTTTGCGATGTTTCATTTCTTGTCGCTCTACACTGAGCAGTAAGTAAAGCAAGGCCGTATAAACTTTCTTTATCCATTGTAGCCCTCAAATACGAAAGTATTAATTTTAACTCATTTGAAGATCGCCCACAACTTGCGATAAATATTGCAATTGTGAGCAGAATTTGAATGGAAATGCACAAATTCGGAAATATGCATTTATCCCCATACTGCACGATAAATTCAAGTAGCTTTTTAACGCACCGGAATTGAGCACACCATTCACTCCCTCTCACTCATTCCCGAATTCTGGACGGGATTGTGTGATATGAATTAGTTTATTGTGCTATATTTTGATTTTTAAATTTAATAATTGGCGATTTTACGCGCCCCCTTTCAGAGACGCCCCGGGCACGTGCCCTACTTGCCAACCGCCCCCCCGTAGATACGCCTTTGCTCCGACTGCTTTACTTTTTTATTCATTCTTTTTTTAATTTCATCTTGTTTATTGTTGATTTTTGTTACTCGCAGTCGGGTTTTTTGTTTTTCTGTAATAATTAATTAATTTATTGTCGTTTTTAGTTATTCTTAGCTAATAGCTATATACTACTTTTGACTTCGTCCACGTAGAGTCATTGAAGATTGACTAAATTACTTCGTACACTTACTATGTTGTCATCGACTCCCCGCGAATGAATTCATCGACAAAAACTACTAGCCATAACAATTTTCAACCCTTGTTGTATCGACTTAGGGGATGAACTTTCAAAAATCTGCTTTGGTACCTGCTTAGGTTTCTAAAGAACCCTTGTGCAGAATTTCACGTTTCTAGACCCAATGGTTTTCTATAAAAATTTTCATTCCCTATTTTATACCATTGTGGAAAAAATTTCCAAATATGCCCTTAGAGCTCACCTACGCTACATAAGAAACTTTGCACAAAATTTTACGTTTTTGCGGCCAAGTAGGTTTTTTAAATAAATTTTGGCTCCCTATTTTGCCCCCTTAGGGGTTCAATTTCCAAAACCCATTCTTGGTGCTCGCCTACAGTATATAAGGAACCCTTGTACAAAATTTTACGTTTTTAAACGCAACGGTATTTTATTTAAATTTTCATCCCCTTTATTATCACCGTATAAAACAGATTTCCAGAAGTCCCTTCTTAATGGTCACCTACGCTACATAAGGAACTCTTGTACAAAATTCTACGTTTCTGAGCCCAATAGGTTTTTCAAATAAATGTTACCCCCTTAGGGAATGAATTTCCAAAACTCCTTGGTCCTCGCTTATATTACATAAAGGGTGTTGGTCACTTGCGCGCCGCGGTCAACCGACCCCATGCTGGTGGCTAGGAGAACCATTCTGGTCACAGGACACTTGCGCGCAAAAAAATATCTACCTGTTCAATAATTAAATACTTGTATTATGTTTGAACCTATTATATTTGAAATATTATATATCAATATTTAAATATTATGTTTAACATTATATCCCTTTAGTATATAGGTATTTTGCAATACATACGTCGTGGCTCTAGAATTTTTAAAACATTTATTGTAATACAGTTAACTTGTTTCTCTAACTAAAATAAATTATTCAAAATATACTTTCTACCTAAACATAGGTAATTAAAGCATAATAAAAATTTGTGGATTTTCCAACTAAATGTTTTATTTAGAAATTAAATAAAAGCTTGTAAAGAGGATGACTATAACATGGACATGCATATTGCTTTTTCATTAGGGGGGTTGGCCTACCCTTATTGGATAGTTTCATTTTTTTCAAAAGAAAATAATTTCTTAGATCTGATTAACGCTATTAGATATACTAAAAAAGTCTTCCAACTCAGTACAAATATTTTAAAATTGTATTTATAAGTTAATTAAAAGTGCGGATATTGGTCGTAAAAATCGGGATATACATAGACGTATACACACACACACATATGTATACAGATCCTTTCAAAACTCTTTAGGCGGTATAATCTTGTAAAAAACATACACTTATGTACACGTAGAGTATGTACATAAACTGTAAAAAATTGTTCAGTTCGGTTTTTTCCGACCAATGTCCACACTCTAGTAATTTATACGTCTTAAAAAGAATTAAATGATAAACTTTATAAGTTCTGGATATTCATAACTTCAATATCATTGTCTTTAACACAATGACGGTTATGAGTCATGAATAATTAGGACGAAATGACCAACTGATACACTATTTTGACAACTAATACACTATATGGAATTGTTGACGTGGTACAGCGTAGTGTCGTAGTTAATCAGATTTCACTTGACGTTTTACAATGTCAGTGATCGCCAGCCGGTTAAAATCTTGAACGATAAGTGGGGCTCGAGCCACTACTTGCCTATATTGATCGACGCTCATGAACTATAACATTATTTTTATTTATGTATTTATGTTAGAGTCGGTATCCTTTCAACTTAGTATTACAACTTTACAAAATTTTTTGGAATTCCCAACCAACAGTTCCTTTGTTTACTTTGAAAATGACGATACCGTAAGGCGTGATACTGATAACTTTGCTGCATTCTTAGAAACATAAAAATTGTCTTGTAAAAATTGTAGGGCTATGTGCATAAACTAGTATTAAACGTAGCTCCTTGTCAATCTTTGAGCGGCTATCGATCCTTTATCTTTTAGTGAATTTCCATTTCATATTGTGGAAAATGGACATTTTATATTCCATTAGTTTTTACTTTATTACCTACTAAACCTTTAAGTACGTATATCGTGGCTTTAGAATCTTTAAAAAATTACTGTAGTGCAGTTAACTTGGTTTTTCAATCAAAAGAAATTTTATACTATCCATCCAGATATTTTCAGATTTGTTGATGTACTCAAAGATATACAATTAAATACATATATAAAATTAAATAGTGTCCATATTCCCATAAATTGTAAAAATTTAAACTATAGGGAACGTTTAAAATATATTAGTAATTTGATTCATTTATATAAAAATAAAGTTATGAATAGATTTGATTTTGTAAAAAGTTATAGTTATCAATATGCCCTTCAAATTTTATCCGTTTTAATTTTTAATATGAAGGTACCTATAATATGAATATAATATAACTATAATGACCGACAGAAGAGCATATTATATATCTTTCTTTGTATTATTTATTTCTGACCACTACTGTCCTGTACCTTTTTGAGAGACCTGCGCGCAGGTGACCTATGAAATTAGGACTACCTGAATATTTTTTGACCGCGGCGCGCAAGTGACCCATACCCACATAAAGAACCCCTTTGTAAAATTTTACGTTTCTAGACTTATCCCTTTTCTATATAAATTTTCAACCACTACTTTAACCCCTCACGGGGCAAAATTCTAAAAAGTCACTCTTGGGGCTTGCTTGCGTTACTAAAGGAACCTTTGTACAAAATTTTACGTTTCTAAATCCAGGGATTTCCTTTATACATTTTCATACTCTGTTTTACACCCTTAGTGGATAAATTTTTAAAAAATTCCCCCTTTTAATATTCACCCACTTTAATAAGGGACTCCTGTAGCCACGTTTCTAAACCAAATGGTTTGCTATATAAATTTTTCATCCCATATTTAGGAGATGAATTTTGACATTTCATGTAGCCTGTAGCACTCCCTAGCTAAAGGCGAATCCAGTCACTCCTTCTTAATCAAAATCCATCAAGCCGTTTAGGCTGCATGCTGCGCCACAGAAACAGCCATAGTCAGGATACATACATACGTAGGCACAATACATACTTCCTAAACACATTACTCTCCTTTTGGTGCAGTCGGGTAATTATTAGTAATACTATTTGTCATAAAAACTGTATTAGATAATATTTTAAGTCAGTTTTATTTTTATGGATACCTAACAAAATTTTACAAATCTACTTAATAAATCTCTAACACTGACTTACTGACAGACAACGCACAGCCTAAACCGTTGTGTTTAGAAGAATGAAGTTTTGCACAGGAGTTCCCTATGTAATGTAGGTGAGCACTAAGAGAGAATTTTTGAAAATTCGTCCCCTAAGTGGATTGAATAGGGGTTTAACGAAAATGTTGCCAAAATAACAATACCTGAACGAAAATATCGTTAACATCCTTAAATATTTCTCGATAATTTTCAATGAGGAAAACTGCAGTTTAACAGTCGAAATATGTTCGGCATACTTAAAACTTATACTGGTTGCGCTTTCAAAATTTTGCTCCGACGCAGACGTACTGCATTCAAGTTGAAATAAGACAATGCAAAGGATCGATTGCATCTCTGCGAAATTCTGGGTGCATCTAACCCTGCACGGCCAGTTTCATCTATACCCTTTCATATAGTTTTTAAAAAAAAAATAAATCTACTTAATGTATTTCTAGTAATTTTTTTACGCTTTATAAATCTAAAATTAATAAATTTACATTGTGTTGACTGTACAGGCAATAGAAAAAAAGTAGTGCATCGCTGCTGAAATTATCCTAAATTACCATATCAACCTAAATAAAACAAATATAAGTTCAACATAGATTTAACAAAAATTACAAACTCCGGTGGCGTGAGTTATACATGCATATTTAACTACTGCCAATGTTTTAGAAACATTATAGTATAATTTGTTAATCGGGTTTAGAATATACCTCATCAATTTTCTTTCTCTGTTTGGTAGGTACAACTTTTCTTATCTTCTCTAATTTTTTTGATTTATGGCAATAATAGCCTTTGTAATAGGTAAATCTGGTCTATATTGTTAAATATATCTATCCGTTTTCGTATGACATCATAAATATTTTAAAATGTAGTTATTCACGACAAACGATTTTTAAGTACTTTTAAATTAGTTGAAAAGAAATGCATACAATTTTTACTGCGATAACTAAAAAAAAAAGTTCAATGAGCAGTACGCCATTTTTATGCTAATTTATAGTTTTAGCTGCCATTAGTATTAAATAATGGCAGCTAAAACCATAAACAAGCTTAATTTACAAAAAAAATTCGTTAAGTGCGTGTTAGACACGCATTAAGTTAGGATTTTGTACTCCAGTAGTTAAAAGTTTTCACAATTCTCGGAATACAGAAACCAATTTCCTATCCCTATACCAGCGATAACAGTATAGACAAAAAGTGACGTAAATCCTCACTTACATTTTATGTACATACATTGATCTTGCGCTTTTGTATATATGATATGTGTATGTGTGCCTCGTGTACGTGCTCGCCTGCACATACATTGATACATTATGCCACGGATGCATCACACCGCTATGCACGGTGGTCCGATAATCAGACAACAATCAACAACAATTGATGTTATTCGTTCATTGCTTGTGGAACGACTGAATGTAAAATACTATAACATCCTACCAAAAGGCGCCAGACTAGGAATGTCGATTCATTTAAAAAAAAAAAAAAGATTTCCGATTCGATTCGAATCGAGTGGACTGGAACCGATTCTCAATTAAATCGAGGATTAAAAGATCGATATTGAATTAACCGAATCGGTAGTTGATTATTTTTATATAAGCTTAATAAAAATAGAGAACATTACTGATGACGAATTAGTAGAGGTAGAAGTAATTTTTATAGCAATAAATTAAGCTTATTCAAGAAATCTAACAATAAGTAAATTATATGCGTTTACTGATTGTGTGTGCTGAATCCTACACACATTTTGTTATTGTGATCTGATAGATGCGTTGAAAATAGTGTGGAAATGTAACTTGAATCGATTCGATCCGAGAGGTTCTTGGATCGATCTACCGAATCGATCCAGTATTTCAGATCGATGTCAAAAATTGATTATTTCATCCTAAATAATCGATTTTTCGATTAATCGATTTCAGATCGACATGCTTACGCCTGACGATTCACACAATTTTGTATTTAGACTGATTCCAACATAATATTGGTTTCTGTACCAGTTTAACTAATGTATATCGTCCAATAAGAATATTATAGTTTTGCTTCCGAGACTACTAAAGTAGCGGAAGCATTGTGATCAATTTTGAAAAATAAAAAAATTTTCCCTCCAAAATAAAATTTTTTACGCACATTTCACGTTTTAGAGCTTCCTGAACAGTTTTGGTTTGGTGTCTGTCCATCCGTCCGTCTATGTGTCGCCAGTTTGCACCAAGTGGTATGACTTCTGAACTATTCGATTATTTTTAATGAAATTTTCAGAAATTACAGATTCCGCTCAAAATAGGGAATAGTAAACAAGTCACTTTCTCTATTTTAAGCGTAACATACAGGATGAACTAAATATCTATGTATATGCATATACATATATTTACTAGGTTACTGATGTACCGTAACCAAAAGCTAAGACATGCTGCGATGCCCAGTTCTCCAAATATTTCTAGTTTATTTTCTCACGTTAAATGTTTTCTTTTCTTAATAACATTGTCCTTTCATAATAACCTGTCATATTAAAAATACAGTTTATTTAGTTATATAAAATAAGTACATAACTTAACTACATACATTAACTAATTAACTTTTTCTATTTAAAATAACAACTGTACGCAATAAATACATATAATAAATTGATAACAATTATTATTATTAATAAGAAAATACGTTTGTATGTATGTTCCGAATGAGACCATTTTAAGAATAGTCCTTGCTAATGTTTAAGTACAGAATAAAAAGTAAATACGTATACCATAGAGCACACGTATACAGATATATATTGTGGAGTGAATGTCAAAGAAGCTATTAAATTTTAATTTAATCACCACTTCATAATGTCCCAACGGTCCCAACAACACATCCAAAAGCATTATATGCATGTATGCATATGTACTACCTAATATTATTAAATAATCAAATCATGGATATGTTTATATATGCATAATTATATAGAATTATAGACAATTGTAGGGTTTTGGACGTTTTAAACATTTCATTTCAAACTCATAAGTAAATGTACAAATTGCAAAATTTTTAATTTTTCTGAATAAATGATTAAAAAGTTCATGAACACTTTATTATTTGTCACACCATTTATACTATTATTTTTTATTTTTTTGACAATATTTTTATTACTTTTTAATATAAACATGTTTGAATGTGTGTGTGGTTGTTTACAATATTTCCTTATTTTAGGTTTGCTTATTTTAAGAGAACGCTGTATGCAGTTTGATTCCTAGATGGTCCCCTATAAATTTAATCAAAATCGGACTAACGGTAGCTACGCCGCTACCATGGTAGGTATTCCATTAATATATTAAATTGCATCAAGTGGGATAATTTATGAACTATAGAATTCTTTTTTATGAAATTGTCAGAAATTATGCGGTCTGGTTCCTAGATGGTCCCGTAGAAATTTCATTACATTCGGAGTAATAGCATCCGCGACGTTACCATGAAATCCCATTAAATGTCAATATCTTATTTACTAGTCCCACTTCGCTCAAATTTTTAAAGTATTTTGGGGGTTAGTTTTCAAAATATTTTTGTCATTTTTTTATAATTTAGCTTTTAAGTATTTTGAATTACAACAATTTTTTTGAACTTTTATCAGTGAAAATATAATTTCACGGTATATATATATATATATATATATATATATATATATATATATATATATATATATATATATATATATATATATTTGGTAGAATACTGTTTTAAAGTCTTTTTCGAGTACGAGGAAGCTGTGTGCCACATCGCATTGGCAGTGTTTTTCACTTTTACCGTGGAAAAAATAAGTTAGAATAGATTTTTACAACGAAAAATACGCTGCCAATGGGGTGTGGCATACAGCTTCCTCGTGTATAAACTACAATAATATATATGAAAACCTTTTGGTTACTCAGTTGCGCTCTATGAAAAATAATTAAATAAATGTCACAAAAACTACAATAATAACGTATTTTTGTGTATTTCTGCAAAACAAACCAAGTTTAGCTATTATTTTCAAAAAAGTCCAATCAAATAACACAAAAATTACATATTTTTAAAAATCTTACATCTGTAACATTATAAAATTCGCTACCAATGGGGTGTGGCACACAGCTTCCCGGTACTCTTAAAAGACTTTAAATATACCGTATATTATATATATTATATACCGTGAAATTATATTTTGGCCTTAAAGTTCATAAAAAATTGTTGTAACTTAAAATACTTAAGGGGAGTTCGACCGTCTCGGTTTTCCTGACAAAAAGGCATATTTTAGGTGCACATTACTTCGGAATGGTAACTCCTATTAAGTTAATTTTTTTTTGTTTGATCACAATAACAGTCCTCTATAATCGCTACCAATGGGGTGTGGCACATCCTCAAAATGTGATAGGAGTTACTGTCTTTATCTCATTAAAATTAGTACGGTCAGAAGAACATTGAGGGTTCAGCGAGAAAAGCTCTATTTTCTAACCTTCAATATGCTTTTTAGATGACTTCTGGTGGTCGGATTCACATGGGACCAAGACCGTTCTGTTCTGGATAATATCTATATTAAAAATAAAAAATTAAAAAAAATTCATATTTTTTGACCGAAATTCGGTCTAGCTCCCCTTAAAGGCTAAATTATAAAATAATAGCAAAAATATTTTAAGAACTAACCCCTAAAATACTTTAAAAATTTGAGCGAAGTGGATCTAGCAGTAAATAAGATATTGACCTTTAATGGGATTTCATAGTAGCGCCGTAGATACTATTACTACTTTATATTATATTCTGACAGTCCTATTTTATAAGAGACGTTGCATTTTTTTTTGTGTTTGGGGGGTTAATACCAGTTTATTTTTCCGTATTTTTGGGTTTAATATTAAAATTAGGCCTTAACATAACCACCTAAGCTATAAAATGTCGATCTGAGATAATAAATTTCATTAATAGTTTTTTTATTTTTTCTAGTTTAAAAAATACCCTCAGACATATTTTCATAGTAATGGGACTCGAGTTTGAGATTTCCATCTCTTCTTATCACACAACAATTTCATAAGGATGTTGTGTGGGAAGTACAAAATCCTAAAAAGGATGTATGTATACGATTTTTGTTAACAATTTACTCTTTCACTGATATAAAATTCAATTGTTCTTTTTGTAATAACAGCATTACATTGTCCCTTATTATTATTTTTGAATGATTTATTACATTTATTTTGTATAAAAAAAAGTATAAAAGAAGGGTATAAGAAGAAACTATACAAATTTTATACAAGAGTAAAAAAAAAGTTTGCAATGTTCTATGCCGAAGTGTATTTAAACGTATTTGTCGGAAACCTGTTACAAACCTTTAATAGGTATACGTTTCTCTTACTACATCTGTACATTAATTTCTTATATAGTATTGATATAAATAAAATATTATATCTTTCTCATAATAAAATATCTTTATTTAAAACTATAAAACTTGTTAACTGTAGGAATTATAAGGAGGTTATTTTCAAAGGAAAAACAAATCTATAGCTTAAATGAACTGAATAAAAATTGGCTTTAAAAATTTTTTTGCGGATTTATTAATAATAAAAGGAAAAGAAACTTGTATGCCTCAAATAAAATTTGTTGAAGTTGCAATGACAGAAGCTAGAATTTTTTCTTCCGGTAATAAAAACGTTTACCTGTACGAAACGTTTATACTTCGATAAATATTTCGAAAAAATAATTTGGTGCAGTAACCTGATATGGATTCCGTTGCACAAATATCGTTGTTTCTAGATAAAAACTGCTAAATTGTGAATTGCTGAATAAAAGAAAAATTTTTGTAAAGTAGCCTCCTAACAGTATTTTGGACAATCACCTCCATATAGTTTTGTCGAAACTTCAATTAGATGCATTTTAGTATTAACCTCATACTTTGTAATACTTAATTGCCCCTTTAATTGGACGACGTGATTTATTGAAGCCCTAAACTGCGCAACCAAGTAGAGACAAAAAAATAAAAAGTTTAAATAAAATTACTAAAAAACAAAATTACTTTGCTAAAATCCACTATATATTTGTTTAATGCCTGAACGCGTTTCCAACCATTACGGCCGTTAACGAATGTTTGTTATGTAAATCTAATATGTTATTATCACAATTATAAAATTGTGTGTTTAAAATAAAAATTTGTTAAAGAATTTGTCCTAAAATTTATTTTATTGAATCTACCACCAGAGTGGAACAGTTGTTCCCTACACCCTATTTTAATTGTTTGTTACATATCTGTTAATTCTAATAATAGTTGATAGTCGAAGAACCCAATATATAAAATATAGCTCATTTTCGCGTGAATGAAACTTTCAAAAAATATAATATGAATTATTGCAAAAGGGAGTCCTCAGAAATATCTTGCTCAGGAAAATTTCATTTCCAGTCTAAGCAGGTTACTTTCTGTTCGGATAAATATGAACGATGCCAACCTATAATGTTTCAATTGTGGAAATTTTACGTTTCAGTCAGTGTAAATATTTTTTTATAGAATTTTGGTATAACTTAAATTAGTGGGAACCTAATTTGGAAAAAAAATTCTTTGTCTACCACTTTGATATCGGACACTTAATTAACATGAAACTAAAGATAGTGTCTTTCATTAAGATACTGTCCTTCATAAACAATAAATTTGTTTGTTTTATAGAAATGTTGTATTCTTCCAGTTAAATTGCTTTTCAGAAACAACTTTGAGTTGAAGAAAACACAAATTTACCCAGGAAAGTATGACGAATAAAATACGTTATTATATTTTATATTATACGTATTATTTAATAGCCTGTCATAATAGTTTTAAAATCAGTTAAATTTACCAATAAAAGTTTTTGTACTATATATTTTTTGTTTGCTATAAAATAGTCTGTAGTATAATTTTAAGAAAGGTTCTCCATCTATAAATCAAAGGAGAAGTTTTCATTATGTACTTAAACATCTTCTTGTTTCATATGATTGTAGGTACCCTTGTACACACATATGAAAAATTTTGGAACACTACTTTTAAACCTTGGAATAAAAAAATATCGTGTTAAAAAAATTATTAAGATTTTAAATTAATTTACGTAATTATTTCAAAATTAGACGGAGCTTGAGTTCAGAAAACAATAAATTATATTAGTCATTATGATATTATTCTACGAATGCACTGCAAATAAAAACAATATTTTACAAGAAAATTGGATGAAGTGGATAAAAAAGAACAATTTTATGATTTAGCTTTTAAATTAACTTTATGTTACCTGGCGTTAAATGAAAAAGAGGCTTTCTATAAAAGGAAAAATATAATATTCAGTAAAAAGGTGTGGCACATGGCTTCCTGGTACTTATAACATACTCATAAAATTTACCAAAATTCAAGATTTTTCAAATTCTTTTACACTATCAGGAAGAGCTGAAAAAAATGATATAAGATGGGTTTTTGTATAATTGTTTTAAGTGAACTGGTTTTCGAGAAAAAATGAATTTTTTGCTTTGAAAGTTTTCTGAAATTTCTCACCGCAACGAGCGGAAAAAATTACATACGATAAATTTTTGAATCATTATTTTATGTAATCTGTTTTCCGATAAAAATTAGGAATTTTTCTATGTTATACAAAATGCTGTGATAGGGATACTTTGACAAATAAGACTGTTTATTTCTACTTAAAATGTTACGAACTGTGTTAATTGGTAACTAATTTGTTGATAATAAAAGAGAAGTAAGAATTACCACAAATTTTCGAAGGTCTCATTTTATGTTAATTTTGCCCAGAACTAGGTTTTTTCATTTTGATAAAGTAATATCATACTAAATTTGATTATTTTTATTTAAAATATATGTAAATTGAAATATGTACATATAGTAAATAAGTGGGCTGAGATTCTTGGATTTTTTAGAATTTATTTAAGGGTGTGTCATTAACAGTATATTAGGACAAACACTGGGTGTTTACTTTAATAAAGACAGCTACTTCATTAAAAATATTAGATATCTCTTTTCAACTAACTACATAGTAATTACTTAAACGTATGTGGTGGATAATAAAAACGTGCCGGGATTATGATGTCATATAAAAAAGAATATAAATATTTAGCTGTAGAGATCTTATGTTTTTTTTTACTTAAGGGTCATTATTGCAAAAATGTTCAGAAAGTCGAGGAAAATGGAAAAAAGACAAGGAAAGTGATGACGTATACTCTAAAGACGCTGAACAGGTTTTACCTATAAATGTGTTCTGCATCACTATATTTTTTATTACCCGGAAGTAGAATACATATAAAATACAATTTTTTAATCAAACAAAAATATATTATACACTTGAAGAATAAAATTTAATTTAAGGGGGGATTTCACGCCAGAAATGGCTAATAAACTATTTTTTTTTCGAATCTCGTTTTTTGTTTTTATTTTGTTCTGTGGTTCTTTACAAACACAATGATATATATATATATATATATATATATATATATATATATATATATATATATATATATATATATATATATATATATATATATATATATAGAACATGGCCAAAAAAATTTTTTTTCAAGTAAAAAAATATTTATTTGTGAGCTGCTGCATACCCAAGTTCCTGCTTCTTTGCAGATAACGCTCGCCCCCCCCCCTCGCGATTTGATCAGTAATATTTAGTTTTGGTGTGCACTGAGATAATGTTCTTTTGTTTGTATGCCTTTGTAGACGTTTTAATAAACAGTGAGTAAACCGCTTCTTTTGATATTAATTTTGTTTTTTACCGTTTCCCGAAACATGTGTTTCTTCGGACAAGGAAAGAAAATCATATCTCTAGTTCTAGAAAAGATAGAGACCTGAAACCCATACTCAGCTTTATGGACAGGTCCTTTCGGAATAAAATAATGAAAAAATATTTAAATAATATTCATTACTTTTTGAGATATGGCGTTCCTTGTAAACGCTTAAAAACTTATGAAAAAGGGCCCCTTCCCCACACAGGGAAGAGTAATGAATGTTTCAAAAACAAAATTTTCTATTTGAAACCCTGTCAAATTTGAAAAAAATTTCAACAAGCAAAATAATTAAAAAAGTTGCTTTTTTATTTGAACTCCCCCCTTAATGTTATTATTATCAAAACTAATATTTATTTTATGGCATTAAAATGAAATTTAAAGAATATAAAATTCAGTTTTCACAGCATATTTGGTAGATGTTCGTGATAGTTTCGTAGAAGTTTTGAATTTTGTAAATGTTTTTGATGAGAAATTTATGTAATATATATATATATATATATATATATATATATATATATATATATATATATATATATATATATATATATATATATATATTTTTTTTTTTTTTTGATGAGAAAATGTGAAATGTATTTTCTTCTTTGGATTGTATAACTACTACAAAAAATTATGGGAGTAAAAAAATTGCTAATTTCTTAGTGATTTTTGAAGGGCTGTATTTACGTTAAAAATGGCCGTATCGAGATGATAAAAAAAGCATTTTGAAGCTCCATGATTCTAGTTTTGAGATTTTCTGGAGTGACAGTTATCGAGCAATTCTAAGGAATAACACAAAAAAACTTTTTGAAAATTTTTTGCTCTTTTTTTTGGTCTACGGGTTTGAAAATTTTTTTTACAGTAAAACCATATGGTATTGACTTGATAGCCTGTTTATTCAGCTACATTTTTCTTTTTAAAATTTTTCTCTACGTTGAATTGTTCCGGAGATATCCAACTTTGAATGCAAAATGATCCTTTTTGCTTTAACCATCGATATCTCAGTAATCAGTGATCGACAGACAATTGAAGGGCAGTTTTGGAATCTGGAATAAATTTCCTACAAGGCTGTGCCGCGTACGTTAGGGAAAAAAATTTTCATCCTTAATTTTAACCTAAAAAATGTGAAAAAATGGAACTTTTTTCCTTGTTGCGAAAAATTGTCCGCACCCTTGCGAATATTTTTGGGGAATCTAATGTTTGTACGAATTTTTATACCTCAATGTACTTCCAATAACCCAGCAAATCGGCAGGTCGATCTGTCGAATGGTTTTCCTAAACCGTTTGTTTAAAATTTCAGAAAAAAAATTAAAGGAGCAAAATTAAATGGAAAATTCAATTTTTTTTTAAATTTTTCTCACAGTTAGGCGTCTTTTATCCACTAAATTTGAAAATTAGGAAAAAAATTTTTTTCAAAATTTCAAAAATTTTTTTTTGTGTTATTCCTTAGAATTGCTTGATAACTGTCACCCTTAAAAATTTTTGGACGAAAGGTCTCAAAACTAGAATCTTGGAGCTTCAAAATGCCTTTTTATCATCTTGATACGAATATTTTTAACGTAAATACAGCCCTTCAAGATTTTGGCAGAGTTGGTATAATTTCTCATGGTGCAACATAGCAATCAATTTTCTTCTGATACAGTTCGGATCTACTGGTGACGCGGTTAGGGGTGATAAATATTTTTTTAATAAGTTGCCCCTTTTAAATTTAAATGAAACTTTGTATGGTAATGAAGTAGGTACATTAAGACATAAGTGGTAACTCAATGGAAACCCTATAAAAATAACATCGGGTCGGATTTTGTCCTTGTTATTACTCTTAATAACGAGGACTGGGATGTTATTAAATGTGTTTAATACTCTCGGGAGTGTTTGCCTTCATGTAAATGTGGAATTGAATAAAGCAGTTATTTATAATTATTATTATTATTATTTTTAGATATCTCCATAATTACTCAATTTTTATCAGGGAGGTTGTAGATATCAATTACCTATAGCCTCACCTTATCGTTAATATAGTTATAAATGTGAGTTACTATTGGGGGAGGCTTCATCATGGAAGTACGCCTAGACCTTTTGATACGTACATTGAAGTACTTCAGTTTTAAAGCAAAACATTTACAGCTTGAGAAACATACGATGATACTTGGAATTTAATGCGCAGTAGTTCAGAGCTTCCCACCAACTTTTTGTTGTATCGTACTTATTGTATAGTTTGTTTACTATTTTTAGAATATACTCACCATATTTCCTTCAGTGTTTTGCAGAATAGAAAAATTGTGCAAAATAAAGAAGAAAATATGGTGAGTATATTGTAATAGTATATTACGTGATCGAGGTTGTAAGTTGCATATTACACACGAGCGAAAAAGTTACGCAAGAGCCGCGTAGCGGCGAGTGTGTAATATGCCTTACAACCGAGTTACGTACTATACTTTATCTACGGCTAACATGAAATTCACAATAAACGACAAAAATTTGGTATAAATCTATAAATAACAATACATTAAAATTATGTAGTATTTGAAATTTATTAAAAACAGACGTAAACAATCAGTTGTTAGGTAAAATTTTTGTACAGATTTTAACATAATATGTATCATGTATATCACTGTATAATATATAATAATTATAAGAATTAATAAAAGTGTAGTAGGCGTTGTTATTTTTAGCATACATACGTGTAAAGAGCCATTTCTTGTACAGGTGGATATGTGGCGGTATGTAAAGCGTAGCTTACTTAGATAGTATTTTGTACAATAAACAAGCAATTTCATGGTAGTCGTACATAAAAATAATAAACAAACTGTATATTAACGTAAAAGCCCCTATACCGGAACGCGTTCAATATCCGAACAGTTTTAATATTTATCGTTTATTTTTCAGAAATAACTTTATTAATATATAAAATATCAAGACATTCGGGTATATAGGCTTTTACTCTACTTATTCGTTAGTATGGTAAACGTCGCACATTGCACGTACAGTATTTATAAAATTTTTAAAATGTTTTGCGCATCTCAAGTCTCATCCTACGTTTTTCAAGTTGTAGCAATACTGAATATTTAATCATTCAATATTGACATAATCAATGAATAATTGGCAAATAACCAATATCAATTTTATGTTAACAAAGGCTATATTTGAATGATTAGATATATGTAGGTATAGTGTAATAATATAAAATATATATAAACAAAGTTTAATTAAGAATATTCAGAAATAAATTATTCAAAATTCATATTTTTAAACTTGTTTATTATTATAGCACAATTCAGAAAATTTATTACTACTTGTTACCTTTTTTTTCTTTTTGTTTAATAATGTCCAAAAGCAGTATTTTGCCATTGTACGTTTTCTAGTTGAATTTTCCATGAAAATATAGACTATTGCACAGTTACGAACGTTATCGGATCGAGACAGCGCCAGCGGTGAATTTAAAACACGTACCACAACTCGTAGAAGACAATTTTGAGGATTTCAACGATGTTTAATACATATAAATATAGGGTGAGTTTTTCGAGCGGTGCCATTGATTTAACCGAAAAATTGTTCAAATAAGAGCTGTAGATATCGGGGAGGGCAACCGATTGCTGTAATTCCGAGCTTTATAGCTCTTATGGTTTTCGAGCTATGATGCCAATTTATCGTTTTTAAATGGAAACGTATGTTTAAAAGTTTTTCAAAAATTTGTTATGATTCAAAACTACTAGTAACACTTAAATTTTCATTGTTTTAGCTCAAATTTTTGAGAAACTACGTTTTAAAAATCATACTTAAATTTTGTACTCAAGTGCTTGCAAACGATTAGGATTTCACGCAATTTAAAAAGATATTAGCTCAATATGGCTGCCATTTTAATTAATATAGTAACTATGGAGGGTAAATATCTACCCTCCATAATAGTAACGAAGAATTAAGCGATTATTACGTTTTCCATCGAAAATTGAAATTATTAAATAGATTAAATTATCGTATAAAAATGATAACTAAATACGATAAGGAAATAGAATTTCAGTTTTAATTCATTGAAAATAAAAAAATAAATACTCTGGAAAGTCACTGTTTGACAGATACATAGGCGTCCAAACATATTTTTATAGTAAGTCTTTTCAAAATAAATGAAAAGTTTTTTGTGAAAAAACTTCTCCTTTTTAATTTGGTTTTTAACAAAAAGAAACTACTATCGAATTACAAATCATTTTACACTATTTCAGTACATTTATTAATAATATTTTCGTTTCTAGTTAACCCCAATTTGGTATTATTAAGAAACGCCAATGTCAATTTGTTGTATATATGTAGGTATTTTACTGCCAACTACTGTCCTCTAAATAGATAAAAAAACATATATTTTTCAGTAAATTAATGAATAACTTCAAACTCTTTTTGGATTGATTTACTTTAAATACTAATCTTTTAAAGTAATTTCATTTTATTATACAAAAATGTTATTTCTTCGGATGTAATAGAAATGTAACCGCCCAAACCACTGTCGATTGAAGTAGTCTCAAATACATATGCGTATTTTTACCGCCTAATTGATAAATTAAACAAAAATTCAAAAAACAAACTTGGGTAAAAAAATTTTTTTTCTTCATTTATGTTTTCAATTGATACATTATATCAGTTTTATAGAAAAATTAACATAGAGTCTCATTTAAAAATCTATAAGTTTGTATCATAGCTCGAAAACCATAAGAGCTATAAATTACCTGACGATAGCAATTGGTTGCCCCCGTCGATATCGACAACTTTTGTTTGAACAATTTTTCGATCAAATATCTATATATATAAGAAACTACTATCGAACTACAAATAATTTTACACTATTTGAGTACATTTATTAGTAATATTTTCGTTTCCAGTTAACCTTACTTTGGTATTATTAAGAAACGCCAACGTCACTTTTATATATATATATATATATATATATATATATATATATATATATATATATATATATATATATATATACCAATTTACAGAGTCTATATTTTATATATATATATATATATATATATATATATATATATATATATATATATATATATATATATATATATATATATATATATATATAGGGTAAGTGCGGGAGAGATGCCGCGGTAGCCATAGTTCGTCAGTTGATTGATAGATAGCACCATTGATGGATTATATCTTTAAAATAAGTTACTTATTTAAGTTGTATATGGTAACATTTATAATTAGTCCATCAGTTTAGTAATTATCCACCTTTTTATTATTGAAAAGTTAGTTTTTTAACATAATATTTTATCAAGTTTTTAATTCATTAGAATTTAAGAATGAATATTTCATTGTTTTAATGAAAATGAATTTTGTTATTAATTTAGGTATATTTTAAAAGTAGGTACTGTATAAAATTTTAGGTTGAAATTCCGCACTATGCTTGCTATAGCCACATGCGGCATCTATCCCAACAAAAAGGAGAGATGCCGCATTTAAAGTTGGTATAGATGCCGCATCATATTACTTGTTAAATTACACTCATATTAGTGAAGATAACGAAAATAATGATGATTGCCTGTGTATTGAATGTTTTGAAAAGTACTCAGAAACAAAAGAAAGTTTACTGGTTAAGATGCATAAAGTGCCAAAAATGGTTATATAGGACATGCATCATGTATGGAGATGTGTGTAAAATGCAAAATTTTTAATATAAACTATGCGGCGTCTCACCTTCTATGATGCGGCATCTCTCCCATAGGTGTGGGAGAGACGCCGTTTTGCAGGCTCTACAAAAATGTTAATTATGAATCCTTTATGACTCAAAATTTATAATTATTTATAAATAATTTTAAAGAACAATGTTTACATTTATTATGTACCAAATTTCAAATCAATTAAATGCATACCTTAAGAATTATCAAGTGTTTTCAAAATGTGCGGCATCTCTCCCGCATTCACCCTATATATATATATATATATATATATATATATATATATATATATATATATATATATATATATATATATATATATATATATATATAACTAGACTAGATTACTGTAAATTGGTATTACATAAATTAAAACCGTGGGGATGAATTATAATCGTACATTGTAGATATATTTTTTGGTGTTGTGGATGATTACAAAGCCATACACTAATATAAATGCTCGCTGACCGGTATGTGTTTAACATTGTTAAAGGAAATAGCTTTCTTTAAAGCGGTTACAGAGAACTAAATTATCACGTAATGGACTCTCATAGTAACATTAGTAATGTATGTGCAAGAAAAACTGCCGAATATACTTGCATGTTTGTCTATTTTTATGGTAAATTGCAAAATATTTTGTTTGCCTTATATTTTGTTTGAAAAGCTGTGGAAAATTAGTTATTAAGAAAACCTTTTGTCATCTAATGCTACCTACTAAGGAATTCTGTTGTGTATCCAACAATATTTGGCAATTTTATGAAAAAAAAGTGAATGATTTTTGGATAATGATAAGAAAATACCAAACTAATTTTATACGCCTCTGTTTTTTCTTTTTTTGATATGGAACACTAGTTTAGATATGCAAATACTGACTTCTGATTGAGGTAGTTACTTACGAAAACCGGGCCTGTAAATTAAGTTTTATATAGGTATTCAGAATACAACAACAATTTTTTTTCCTTACAATTTAATTCTGGTTGATAAGCCACGTTCGTGAAGTTTTCGTGAAAATTTCACTCATAGTATAACTTTTTATCAGTGTGTAGGCCTAAAAAGATAAATGTTGTTTTTGTATGCTATTCAGATGTTTCTAATTTGTCAAATGATAATAATTTTGAAAGAAATTAATTCAATTAGAACAAGTGCTATAATTAAGCATCAATTGTCTTTTTTCTTTTTTGGGATAACGACTTTAATTATTCACTGCATCATTCGTTTTTTGGTTGATTTGAAAAATTTGGTTGATTAAATAATTAGAACGGAATCAAATATACGAGAATCTGAAAACAAAGTAAAATTTTCGGTAATTAAAAAAAAATTCATTTATCTTTTAATAGTTCAAAAAATATACAGAGTGTCTCCAGCTATTAAAGCACCTACGTATAAATATTAACATGAGAGAAATATTATTAGAATTAAAATTTAAAATAAGTTTTAAATAAAAAATTTGTTGTTACTGATCGAATATTTATACTACCACGGGAAAAATTTATTTGAAATGCAACCCAGCATTAAAATTGGGTTGAGGAGAGAGTTTGGGCTACTTTCATCCAGGAAATATTTAAAACACCTCAAGTGATGAAAATTCATAGGGAATATCTTCTCCAATCATTTTCTTTTTCAAATGAGATTTGAACCATGGAATCTCCAGATCATTCGGATCAAGGACCAGTTTAAAACTTTAATAAAATAAAAGTATATAGATAATCAGTTAAACTCTGCACCCAATAATTATTTATAGTACTACTTGTACTTCACTTTCACATATATTCAAACATTTCACAATTCACTTATAAACAAGCAGGAGCGTATACAAGGGGAGTTTAAGACGTCAGGTTCAACTAATTTATAAGGATTTCAATAAATTAATTGATTTACTTCGATTATTTACTTAAAGTTTTCGTATGTTTCGCACGAGTTTTCAAATATTCGAATCCGTACTCCTACTACCCCTAGTTGCTGTGTTCTAACAATAAACGCACACACCGTGGAAATTAATCGAATAGGATAAAAATCCAACGTGAATAACAAACTGATAAAATAAATTGTTGAATAAACAGAAACAAGTACCTACCGTCAAGTGGGATTACTTCGGCCCAAAATATAACATTTTCAAAATTTACTTGTGATATATTTTATACAAATGGCAGCATATTATTTTAAAAAATTTTAAAACAATATTTGTATAATTCTGGTGCTGTCGCTATCATTTTTTTTTTTAATTTTGGAAGTATGCATATATTTTTTTATATTTTAAAAATTTGGCCAAAGTTACCCAGGGGTTGGGGTTACTTTAGCCACTTGTTATTTTAATTGTTTAAAATTCATAGTAAACGTATTTTAAGGCAAAGTTACCTTTCCTTATGATAAGTTATGATATAAGGCACAGTTAATAGACCAAATCATATAGAAAAAAATTTTATTTAACAAACGGAAGTAAAATATATATTTAAAACCTATCGTATAGATTCTATATATACATTTATCAGTCGGAAAATTTGAATCAAACTAAAAGTTGTTGTAATACTTCACTAAATTAAATAGACCTAGTTATAACGAAGCAAAAAATATCCAGTATGATATTAGTAAACAATTCGAATAGTTTATTAATTTATTTTACAATAATAGCACAGAAAAAACACAGTTTATAAGATTGGCCAAAGTTACCCCATTTAGGCTCAATTTTGTTATCTTGCAACATTTTTAAAAAAAAAAAGAAACAACGAAATATATCATTTTGAAACTTTAGTTAATGTTTAACAACTGTTTATAGATCTTACTAAAGTACAAAAGTTTCACAGTTAAAATTATGAATACACATAACCATCAAACTAAAATAGCCAGTGATACAGACCTATGAATGTTTAAAAATGAAATTACCTGTATAGTATATTGGCTACAAATATAATGTGTAATATGTAATAATACATAAATGTAAAAACTTTCTGCTTGTAATATTTATAAAAGGAAACATCTTTTTACCGAAGGGTGGCCAAAGTTACCCCCGCGGACTAAAGTAATTCCTCTTGACGGTACTTTTAAAATTAACGTTTAAGTTTGTACATCTATCCTTAGTATACATGGGAACATTCTGAAAGCAGCAAACTGAGAAATAAAAAGGAAAAATGAGGTAAGACGTGAAAAAAATTTTTTTGTGAATGCTGATGGACAGCGTAGCGTACGTAACGTATGAAAAAAAAGAAACTGAAAATTGTAAGATATACAGTGTAAACTCTATATAACGAACTTCTATTTAACGAAAAACTCCTTAAAACGTAGAAATTACAAAGGTTTGTTTGGTTTACATTATTATTCGTATATTGAAACACTCTTTATAACGTAATAGCCACTCTTAATAACGAAAAATACGTCATTTTTTAAGCCAAAAAAATTTTGATTTCACTGACTTTCAAACAAAATAGTGATACAGAGCCGTAAATATTTCGTACGCACAAAGGCATTCTTAGAAATCAGTTTATTTGTTTGTTGTAATTGCCTAGCACGTGTTTTTACCTACTGTACTTCCGTACTATTGTCTTATTGCTGTCTTTACGTTATCATATTCCTAGTTGCTTTCAAACATTTTAACTGTAAACATGGCGAGTAAAAGAAAGAGTTTGTGTATTGACGAAAAAGTGTCATTTAATTCAGTCAAAATTAAAACCACTTACTAAATTCGTAAGTTGTATTCGTAAAATTATATTGTTTTCTTTTACTCTCCATATAACGAAAACTCTTTATAACGTAATAAAATACCCGGTCCCTTCAATTTCGTTATATGGAGTTTACACTGTATGTTTAATTTTCTTTATCTCTCTTAGTTATGTTTTTTGTTGCTTACGTTAGTTACAATTTTAATTAATTGAGCTTTGGTTGGGGTGAGGGAATAAGTGGCGGTCGTTTCAGAACGAGAAATGTCACTCACGAATAAAATTAATTGCTAACAAAAAATAATTAATGCTATTGCAGTTAATGAAAATCGTTGTGAATAGTTGAAACAAGCAGTATGCAAATTTAAACTGGTGTTCTTATTAGAAATTAGAATAGAATGTATCAACCGAACATGAATTTCAGTAATGTCAATTTTAAACAGAAAATCTGAGTACGAAACTTTTGTTCAAACCAGTTATTTGTATAAAAAGTTTATTTGAATATATATGTATATTTTTATTTAACTTTTGTACAAACTTTCTTATATACGACATATATATTTATATTAGCCGCGTGCCCAGTGTAATTTCTCATTAGCACCATCTTTTTGGAACCATCCAACGTTTCTCAAATGATAGATTTTTTAGATAATCTGTCGTACATACCGTACTTACTTTTAAAGTTTTTCAGAAACCTAAATATCAACTTCTACGTTTTTAACTTCAAAAATGTCGTAGTTTTCATACAAATTTTCGTCCTTAATTTTACCCCCTTAGAGGATTAATCTTCAAAATATGACTGTTTTATAAACAGAAATCTAAACACCAATTTTCATATTTCTAACTTTAAAAATGGCAAACTTCTATACAAATTTTCATCCCCTACTTAGCCCTGCCAAAGGACAAATTTTCAAAAACCCGTTATTAGTGTTCACCTACATTACATAAGAAATTTCTGTGCAAAATGTCATGATTTTAGGTCTATCGATTTAGGCTGTACGTTATCTGTCAGTTAGTCAGTCGCTGTTTGAGTTTTATTAAGTACATATTAGCTGGGACTGTGATGTCGTATGCGTGAACTGTCGATATAAATTAAATGAGAAGTAGGTATAGTTTATATTAAAGTTTCTACGTAACTCTTGCTCGAACCGCTTCTTTATATTTTTCCCTCGTAATAGGATACTTTTCCAGACATTCCTGTCCCTCGGAATAGGACACTTTTCCAACAAATTTGTCCAGACATTTTTACCTGATGCGTGCACAGACTGATGTACAGACATACGGATTGACGAAAAATTCAAAAAATTGTAATTTTTGCCATATAAATCAATAAATATCTACACTATCATTAAAATCTTCAAAAAATATTTCATGTACAGATATAGTTTTATGTATTATACCTATGTATAAACTGAAATTTATTACCGTACCGCATTGCTAAAAATCGTATTTTTTTAGCGTTTGTGAGGGAAACGTTCATTTGTCAAAAATATCGATCAAGTTATAGGGTGAACACATGTGATTAAGGTTCAGTACTAACGTAAAAATTAGTAAAGTAATAATATAGTAAAAACTTTTAAATTAACGAGTATGCCCTAGATAGTGACGGGCATAATCGAATGAAAATCAACCGATCATTCGATTATTAAAATTTCTCCAGATATTTCGAAATGTAATAGAATCATTCCATTACTTTTGACTGATTCTAAAAAATATCTCAAGATATGATAAAATTATTCGACTATTATTCATTTAAATAATTTTAAAATATATCTCGAGATATAAAAAAAAACTAAATTATTTTTCATTCGAAAGATTTTAGAAAATATATCGAGACAAAAAACTCTTTCTATGATTTTTCGTTTGAATAATCTATCAAAACATCTCGAGATGTTCTCATAAAGATTGAAGCGATGGAGATATCAAATACCCCTGTCGCAGCATCCTGCATAACATAGCGAATTTCCGTTTATAAAAGTTAGTTTTTCTTGGAAACTAGTTGACATAGCATAATACTTTGAAGACCCTTTTTATGTGATTTTTTCTCCCCTTTCCAATAGTGTAACAAATTTTTACAAAAACTTTTGAATAAGAGGAAATTTTGGCAAAAAGTTAATTTTTTTCATGAAAATTGCTAAAAAAGACATGTTCCAGGCATCGTCTAACGGTTTTGAACTTCCAATATTTTCACCAAATTTCATAAACGTAAGGCATTTCGTTCGAGAATTATCGCGCGGACACACACACACACACACAAACACACACACACACACACAAACACACACACACACACACACATATATATATATATATATATATATATATATATATATATATATATATATATATATATATAAATTTTAGTGACTATTTTTTTCGGTTTCTAGGGACCTCAAAACAAATTTCTGCCATAGTCCCGGGCTCAGTCGCGTCATGACAGTAGCTGTAATAGCTGAATTCCATTCGCTAAAACTGTCAACAGTTATGTACTTATTTGAAAAATATGTATATTAGAGGTACAAATACATTCACACACATAGATATACGTATATATACATTTTGTACTATATAAGGCGTTAAATTGGTTCCATACCAATATACCTATCAATCTATCATCAATGACACAAATATGAAATAATGCATTTAAACAAAATATCTAGTAGTGTTTCTTAGCCTATGGGGTAGACGTACCTAAACTGGATCTATATTTTTTCTTTAAATAATAATAAATTTATAAACTTTATATTAAGTTTCTTAGGATAATACAATTACGTATATGTTTTTTAAACCGAAGTTCCCTATTTTTATGGACTAGTTTCCAAAGGATATTAGTCCATAAAAATTGAGAACTTCGGTTTAAAAGAACTTATAAATAAGAAATTTATTTTCTATAAATGTGTACATGTCTGAAAGCAGATGATTTTATTAAAAGAATCCTCAATTTGATACATTATAAGCACTAACTGGTTTATTTCGGCTTTTTCAGATTATTATGAATAATTTTGTAGATTTATATTATTAACATTAAATACGTCTAGAAAGTATTTTTCGTCTCCAGATCAATATTTTATTTGAGGATTGTTCACTTTTTACGACAAAAATTAAACCAATTCTTTCAAAGAAATTAAATTATTTTTTATTGATTGCCATCAATTAGTAGTACCTATTCATGTTAGTATTCATCTTATGCAACTAATAAACGTTAACTTTTTTAGCGTAGGTCAATCTTAAGGTCAAAAATATCCAAAACTAGCAACATGACACATGTGACCGATTTAGGGAAAAAGTAAACAGGTTTATTAATCAGTCTTATAATTTAATTACTTATTTTAAGATTTCACTTGAATTGAACTACCTGGAAACGATTCTACAATGAAATTGATAAGTAATCCGTAGATCCTCTATTAATTGAAATATATAGTTGTTTATATAATTGATTTTGTATTTTAAAAGTACCAAAAGGCTTTACTGACCAACTTTTGGTACATTCATCCTATAAAGATTTTGTTTCATCAATACATTCAGATGCAGAGGACATCTTTTAACCAATATGAGTAGGTATGTATATCCACATACGTATATCTCACTATTGCAGTTATATACATACATACATACACATTATATGATTATACACATACAATATAGTTGTAAACACACTAAAATTATAGAAAATAAATTGACTTTTTTTTTCTTATTTTCTCAAAAACTAGCAAACGTAGAATAAAAGTTTAAAAACCTTTTTTATGTAATTTTTTCCCGTCTTCGCAATGATGTAAAAAAATGTGGCAAAAACTTTTAAATTATAGCAAATTTTGGCCAAAAACTCATTTTCACGAAAAATGCTCAAAAAACCATGTTCCTGAGCTCCGACGTTTTTGGCTGAAGAACTCATCCAAGATTTTTGGACTTCCAACGTTGTCACCAAATTTCGTAAAACTAGCAGTTTTTCCTGAAGAGCTATCGTGCTGATACATAAATACATAAATACATATATACATATATATATATATATATATATATATATATATATATATATATATATATATATAAATTTTAGTGAATGTTATTTTTGGGCTCTAGGGACCTCAAAACAAATTTCTGCCATATTTTCGGGCTGAACTTCGACTATGGCTTACACCATAATAGCTGAATTTCCAGAATTCTTTCTGGAAATTCGCTAAAATGATTTTACATTTTACAATTCTGGTCACACGTCCATTTAAATTTGATGTTTTGAAATTTTATACAAAATCAGTTTCTTATAGTGTACCCAACGACTCTAAAGTAAGCTTATTCATATTTCGATAACATAACTTTTTTTAATAAAAATTTGTCAAGATCGATCCAGCTGTTTAATTAGAGTTATATTCGATTGTCCTGCGGTTCAATTTCGACCTCATCTTCCTTTTAAATCAGATATACTGAAATTGTTTGTTATATTCATATTTCAATAGCGTATTTAATTTTCATACTTTGAGACACTTACACTGATAATTTCAAGAGTACTTTAATTTGTGAAACACTTCGAGCTCTCAGGGCTCTGGAGAATATTTCCAAACTCGCGTTAATTTGTTTCTGATTTTCAATAATATTTAAGAAAAGGTTTAGATCCGTCCAGTCGTTTATTTTGGGCTTTTTGAGTTCCTAGAACTCTAAAGAGCAATCTTAACCTCACGTTTATTTTTCTCAGTATCTCAGTGCTATTTGAGTAAAATTTAGTCAAGATTCGCTCAGCCAGTCATTTTGAGTCCTTTTTGGAAACCCAGCATCTTAAGGATCAATTATAATATAACGCTTTTTCAAGATTTCAATAGTATTTGCGCAAAATTTTGTAATGATACGTTCAGTAGTTTACTTTAAGCCTTTTTTGAGGACCTATGTTACTGCGGGATAATTTATCCTGTCTGATATTTTTCTTTCGGTTCGTATGTCAGTTTTATCTACAGTTTTCTTTCATCATTAGTCGAATTTTTCCTTGAAAAATTAGACTTACACAGCTTATACGATAAGAACGGCGAGAGGCGAGACTAGGGGCGTTATCCGTTTTCGGACCGGTAGAACACGATTCTGAAGGAAAAAAGTCTGATATATATATATATATATATATATATATATATATATATATATATATATATATATATATATATAGGTATATATATATTTCCGCTACCTTTTGATATGTGTAAGGCCCCCCTACGGGCGAGGGGGGCTGAAATTTGGTAAATGGGGCTCATTCCGATGCACAACAGTACTATCAAAGTGGGGTCAAATTTTCGGCAAATTTTGGATCCGACCCAACCTTTAAGGGGGTGGTGGGGGGAGGGGTTAACAAAACAATAGAACTTTTCCAAACCGGCTGGAAATAATGTTTCGGTCTATTATTATCTACATTATATTCAAAATTCAGCTTCCTAGGATGATTTGGAACGAACAGAGTGGAAAAAAGGATTTTGGCTGGATCTAACGCGCCCACAGTCCCTCAGAATTAACTTAAAAAGTTGAAATTTGGTGTGTTGATAGAGTTCGTACCTAGGTTGTGCTTTTTGGAGGTTTTAATATTTTATCCCCACCCATTTTTAAACTACAATTTCCAGCTTTTTTGACGTTTTCGAAGTTTCTACCACTCGCATAGGTCACCCAAATAAACCTAGAAGGCTGAAATTTTATATTCGGATTGAGTTAGTATCAAGGGGGTGCTTTTTGGGGTCTCAGCTTTTAACCCTTACCCCCACCATTTTATACCATGAGAAGGACATGATTTTTATAAGAAGATGATTTTTCTTGTTTTTTAATAGTTTCGTTTGGGTCAAAATCTCCCCAAATAAACCTAGAGGGCTGAAATTTTGTGTACAGGTTAAGTTAATAGCCCGGCACTGCTTTTTAGAGGTTTAAAATTTTAAACCTTACCCCCACGATTTTTACCCCAATATTTCCTTAATTTTTTTGCTTTTGTTCTAACACGTCTAGAAGAGACTCTCTAAGGAAACCTAGACGGCTGAAATTTTGTACGTGCATTGAGTTAGTATCCAGCTAGTGCCATTTAGGGATTTCACATTACTTCCCCCCCCCCCCCACTTCTTCCATTTTTACATTGGAATTCAATGGTATTGTTAAATGTGTTTCAGATGCTTTATTTTTATTCTAATACAAGTAGGCGTATAGCAATTCTAAAAATTTTAAAAAAAATGAACTTACTTTTATAACAAATGCAATACATAAATATTAAGTAATTTAAAAATGTTATTAAAATCACTGTTTATTTATAAAGTAGGAATTTTTGATTTTTATTATTTATAAAATAGAAATTTTGGATTTTTTTGCAAAGAAAAAATATCTTCATAAAGGCTATTCCAGTTTACTATTTAGGGTCCTTTTTTAATATTTAAAAATTAAGCACAAAGGCAACTGGCGGATAAGCATGGATAGGAATGCCCTCATACGAATTGTGTTGGCTCTTGTTCTGCTATCTGCTATCGGCATAAAATTGAAATTTACAGAGATTCAGCCCTTAAAAATTTAAAACCTTTTTTAAACTCCTGATCAACCGGACACTCATCATCAGTTTTGAAACCACCAAAATGACAAATCTTCCAAATGACTAATGCTACTTAATCTTCCTACTTGCTTTGTAACTGCCTCTTTAGTACCGGATCAAATTCTTATGCAATTATATATTTCGTCATACTGTTTCGCTTAAAGGTGTTCTATGATAATTATCTGTTGGTATATTCTCAAAAAATTCATAACATATTCTTTGTAGAAATATAAAAATAGTAAGCCTCAAACTTACATTGAATTTGTCTTTTTGTATTGGTAACAATAAATAGGATTAATAATTTACAGAAACGATAACACCAAATTATTAATTAAATTCAAGTAAATTCAGTTCGAAAATATTCAAGTGAGAAATGTCGGTAAAACAGTATGTACCTAAAAATAAATGATAACCATAGCTATTTAATTTTTAAAATTACAAAAATTATTTTTCTTCAAATACTTGGCAACTAATTTGCTTAATTTTTTTGATAAATTGTCTATAGGTAAGCTATATATTATAGCAATAAAGAATTGAAAAATAAAAAATTTATTTTTCTTTTTTGTTCGCTACTTACATTTTTTAGGAAAAAGTGTTAGAAAGTGATTAAAATTTTTTTTAGCTTTCTGGAATAAAACAAGGGCGGTATTTTTCACAGAGCCTAGAGCGGCACTTAGGATAAATCCGCCACCAGAGAGAAGTCAGTTTTGAAATTTTTTAATATAAATATGTTATCTATGTAGATATATAGAAAATAGCACAATGGACAGAGCAATAAGCCAATAAAAATAGATAATTAAAGATATTTTATTCATAAGTATAAGTAATCATTATCTCAATAGCTATTTGCATTTATGTTTGAAAGTCTAAAACCTTTTTAATTTCATGCAAAAATGCCTAGATTCAGTTTTGGTTTTGATTATTCAGTGAAATCTCATATTTGATTTATTGAAATTTCAAAGATTTTTCAACTAATTTTATTAAAGAATAAATGGAAAATAAAAAAAAAATTTTCTTTTTGAAATGTCAATCAATTATTTTTGAACAAAAACTATTTTTAAAGAATATATCGTTGTTATATAATTGTGATTTCAATTGTCTTTTGTTATATTGTTATACTCTTTGTTCAAAATATTAACTAGGACAAATTTTTTTTGCTTTTGTAAAACAAAAATAAAATTTGTATAGAAAAAAATTTTTTTGCTCAATATTTTCGTACATAATAGTAAAATAAAAATTTGTTAAATTTATTTTTCATGTTACCTATTTTGTTTTTTTAATTATTTGCCTATTCACAGCATGTCGCAGGATCTGCACAACATCGTGAATTTCCAAAGACACATTTATGAGAATAAAATTTTCAAAATTCATACAGTAAAAGGCTTAAATAATGGGCTTTTATTTCCATATTTTAGACTTGTTTAATACAGACGCCATTTATATCATTTATTTTCTTATTTACTAGATTATCGGCATACAGGATGCATCAAATCATTATGGAGCTATTCCAATCTGGAGGTACAAATATCGGGTGTTTTTTCAAGCTCTGTGAAAAAAGAATATCTTTACTATCCACTTTTTTTTATCATTCCTTTATTTATGTTTTAAAAATACCTAAAAAAAAAATTAAAAAATTTGAAACTCTAAAAATTATCGACTGATCAAGTGGGGCGGTCCAAAAAAGAGATGTCCTGGTGTTCATGGTTCCAACTCTTCTGGTCATCTGAAACAATAAATCTAACAGATTTTTAATCAGTAAGGATGGCACTATCGCCTCTATCTCAGAGAGGTCAACAAAAAATTTCTCAAAATGGCAGCTGTTTGAAAAAAATATTTTTTCACGTTTTATTTAACAGTTTCAAATCTTTTAAAGATAGTAAAAATTAAAATTTTTGACTTTAATCTGCTAAACGACATAGAGGGATGTATAGAGACGGTTCAGAGAAAATTTCAAATAAATCGGTTCAATAGAATTTGAGATTCATGCACACCAGCTTAAAAAAAGTAGTTTCGAGAAAAATACCTTTAAAGCTGTGATGTATAATACTTGCTACCAGAATCTACCGTATTTAAATGATTATAATTTGCCTCTGCAGGAATATGAATTATTTCAATATTCGTTTTGAATTTCTAAGGAAACCGCAAAAAGATTCACAAATATATTCACACGAAAGATTCCCACTATCGAGCAGTCATTTAAATAGACAGAAAAAAAATATTATATTGACAAATTAAAGACAAAGCCATTTCGTTTATTCAGTTTTTGCTGTTATAACCAAGATTCTGATTATTGCCAAAGTAGACAGAGAAAGGTATCCCGACGTGCAGATCGTGATGACGTAGATGGCGAATTTGGTAAATTTCTCATAGCGGCAAATTTAAATAATAAATAATTGTAATGTGGCTTTTTTCTAAAAATTCAAATATGTGACTTAATTATGACGTAGACGGTGAATTAATTAATTTTTTAATTAATTTTTTTAACCTTTTTATCAAATATATTTACAATATAAAAATTTAAAAATAGATAAATAGGTACATCAATTGTATCATAAGACATATATTTCAAATAATTAATTTATGAACTATATGTGTCGGTAGACATGTGTGACATTACAGAATGTGAAATTTCTCACAAGGAATGTCACGGGGGTGTACCCCTCCGATTTTGTTTATTCTTCGATATGTTGTAGAACATCGAAAATTAAGAGACATGTATTTTTTTCTAGCGGCTGTAAAACGGTTTGAAGGGGTGAAATCAGCCTTCAAAAATTGGGGTAAAAATTTAATTTTTCAAATACTTATCTCGAAAACGCTACGAGATACAGGAAAAGTTTAAACTGGCGATATTGCTCCTTTTTAAAGAGCTATCTACTGATATGCAACTTGTTTAGATTACATCAACAGGGGTGGTTGGGGGTTAAAATTTAGGGGTTAATTTTGCGAAAAGAGAATAAAAAATCCAATATATTAAAATTTTGTTTACAAATTTCAAATCTATGTGAAAAAAAATCTAATTGACCCGTTTTTGCTCAATTTCATAACAACATTAAGTTTAGGGGTAAGTAACTAGAGGGTGACTCTGTTGACATAATCATACTATTTGAGTAATTCAGGAACTTCTTTATGGAAAATAGCTTAAAACAATTATAACAACGTAAAAATGATATTCTTGAATTCAAAATTCAGTTTGATCAACATTGGAGAGGGGAGGGGTGAGTCATCCTCTTAAATTACATACACTCATTTTTAATATTAGTGTATTTATAGTACTGGGTAGCAAGTTATAGGCATTCCAAACGTATTACGACTATCAAAATATAGTTTTCGTTATCGAAAATTATCGATATCGAAAATAATGATATTTTCAAGATGGATACTTTTGTAATTTGTGCACTTGTTATATTAAACACTTTTCTATTTATGTAAATATAGCAGAAGTAAAAATTTTTTTACTCGACGCATCAGAAGGACGGTTTTATGTTTGGGTTGTATGTATGTATGTATGTATGTAACTGTCCGTTTCTGCGGCGTAACCTACAACCTTAGGTTGTAGACCGGTTTCCCAAGTTTAAAAAAATCAAAAATCCGACTGCGCAAAAAGCGAACTAAAACGATAGAAACAAGATGAAATAGAAAAAAGGAAAAATGTATAAAAATTAATACAGTTGGAGGCACACATGTTGTATCAAATTAAACAAAAATGTCTGATGACTGCTTTAATTTTTTATATATTTTTCTTTTTATCTATTTCATCTATTTCATCTAGTTTCCATCGTTTTTGCTTTTTGCACAGTTGGGTTTTTTAATTTTTACAATTTATTTTTTTATATGGTATGTATTTTGAAAATTGTATTCTCTTTGGAAATTCGCAAAGTAATGCAGGATGATGCGACAGGAGTAGTTTTGAAAGTATGATAGCAGTATATTTGAATTATTTTCTTATTTTAATAAATTTTATAGGATGATGATCCTATTATAGATTTAAAAAATTATGTAAGTAGAATTTTTATTAAATAAAAGTTTGAGAGACGGATGGAATTATAATAAATCTTGTAGGAATTGTATTTTTACAACTGAAATGTATGTATTTTAGTGATAAGAGGCTCTTGAAAGTAAGTTTTATGAAATTCCAATGTTATGTAGGGCACTACAAAAGGTGTAGGTTATTTAACTGTTCTGTTACATCATTTTGTGTGTTATGTCACGTTCAAAAAATATTTTGAGTTGGGTATTATCTACTTATGTATTAATCAAAACTCATAGATGTATCAGAAACCAATACAGTGTAAACTCCATATAACGACATTGAAGGGACCGGGTATTTTATTACGTTATAAAGAGTTTTCGTTATATGGAGAGTAAAAGAAAACAATATAATTTTACGAATACAACTTACGAATTTAGTAAGTGGTTTTAATTTTGACTGAATTAAATGACACTTTTTCGTGTCAATACATAAATTCTTTCTTTTACTCGCCATGTTTACAGATAAAAAGTTTGAAAGCAACTAAGAATATGATAACGTAAAGACAGCAATAAGACAATAGTACGGAAGTACAGTAGTTAAAAACACGTGCTAGACAATTACAACAAACAAATAAACAGATTTCTAAGAATCCCTTTGTGCGTACGAAATATTTACGACTCTGTATCACTATTGTGTTTGAAGGTCAGTGAAATAAAATTTTATTGGGGTTCAAATAATGACGTACTTTTCGCTATTTAGAGTGGCTGTTACGTTATAAAGAGTGTTTCAATATATGGATGATAATGTAAACCAAACCAATCTTAGCAATTTCTACGTTTTAAGGAGTTTTTCGTTAAATAGAAGTTCGCTATATAGAGTTTACACTGTATATATTTCTAACTTTATTTAACGTGTCGTTTGTAAATGAATTTAATTTCGCTAAATACTTATATAAGTATTTAGAGAAAATACATATTTTTATATTTGTGAAGTTACATGTATTAAATCAAGTTTTTTGTTCTTCTGCACATTTCATTTCGCATCAAATTTGTTTATCCTAACTATCTTAACTTATTCGGTTTCTGACTTATTTTCAGCTGGAAAATTTTACTCTTTAAAGCTAGAAAGGCACTAGACGGCACATATTAAAATCTTAGAAAGTATGGTCCAAACAGGTCTGTTGAGAAGGGGGTCAGCCGGGGTTGTAACCGCGAGGCGCAGGCTTGAAGGTGTGGTCCGAGAAAAAGTAAATGAAATTTTGCTCGTCACTTATTTTTTGAGGGGAAAATTTTTTGAAAATGGTGTTTTTCCCTAGGGGCTCGTCATTTTTCCTGTCGGCCCTGGGTCTAAGTCTGTCGAATTTGCAATTTGGAGTGTAAATAAAAACAAGAATGTTTACTTGAAAAAAATAAATGGTATTATAAATGGTGGAGACGCCGTGAAATAAAATTTTAAATTCCATTCTAATGGATTTAGCTTTCAATTAACGACTCTGGATTTTGAAAAAATATTCAAATAATACTAGTTTGGGTTTTCTAGCGTTGGAACTTGAATCGACACATTTCTTCGAGTACAGTTCTTACAATTAGTTATTCGAATCAGAATTTCTAATTTTAATTATATTAGTGATTCGATTTACAGTACGGAAGGAAATTAGTAATACCACTTGTGATTAAGCTAATTAAGTTATTTATTAGTACTCTAATCCCAATAATAATTTTCACCTACAGGTGAGACAACTTCTCACTTCTGTCTGTATTACTGTCGTATATTGACGTGAAAATCATTAAGGTTTTTTTAGTACAATATTATTTAAAGCTGGTTATTTTATCTGTACGGGTATAAATCGTCATAAGCGGATATTGAATCAGCTATAAAATGTAATCTTTTCGGACGTTTGAGGAAAAATATTTAAATTACAATTTTTCTGTATGTAGTTCAAAAAATATTTCAAAGTAGGAAAGAAATTCTAGAAAAAAAAAACGAGGAAATGAAAAAAAATGACATGTAAGAATTAAAAACGATCCGAAAAGACCAAGTATTTATCATTATTTATTTCACTTTTCTTAGTCAGTTTATCCTTCTTCTAACAACTACATATACCTATACAATTTTAGTTAAAGCCCCGTTTCTTACGTAAGTATATGTACCGAGTACAGCTGAACCTAATTTTGTACGGGCTTTTTTTGTGTAACTTTTTTTATATGATTCTTTCATGCGGTTTTTTTTTTAAAAAAATGACCATTTAAGGACATAATGTGAATCAAAAGCAAGAGGAAGTAAGAAACCTAAACATTAATTGTAATAATTTACTTTGATAAAATTATTATCGGTGGTTTTTAAGATTCAATCAGCACATTGTATATGAATATAAGTTATTGCATCACTAAGTTTTTTTCCAGGTATTTATTACAATTTTGATAATATTATAAAAATGAAATTAAATATTTTCATGTGTAAATTAATGCTTTATCTTGTTGAAAAAACCCACTTCTAAGGAAATCGTGAGATTTTGAGCGTTTTCAGTTATATATTTTCTATGAATTTTTTACAATCTGGAGCGAACTATACTTTTTATAGCTATTTATGAAGTTTTCTGAATATTTTTTTGTGCGATTTTTGCGTGCGTATTGAATTCTTTTTGAAATCTCTTAATTATCTTTTAAAGGGAAGGTTGTCACCTAGCACCCTAAAAATAAGGTGTTTTCTACATTATTATTGTTTTTATATATAAAGATATTAATAAAACTTTCATCGAATTCGATTCAGTCATATTGCTGTGGTTAATTAACTGATTTCGTATCGTACAGGAACCTTTACTCGGGATAAGGTTATTTCGAGGGTGTTAACTCAGGGTAAATAGTATGTGTCTGTGTATTAGATTTCATCGACTTCGGTTTAGTTAGTTGGATATGGTTGAGTAAGGCCCTCCGCACACCGGTCGACTGTTTTGCAACTCGAGTTTCAAACCAGTTGAGCATGCAACGGTTTGGCGACCTTTCACGTGTATATGAATGAAGAACCGCACATGAGTCGACTGAAACGGAACCGATTTTAAATCAATTTCCAACTGGTCGCATGAGACCGTGTTTGCATAGTCACGACGTCACGAAACAGTTTCAGTCGCATGGTTGCATGGTTTGTAAATTTTTAAGTGCTTTTTATGGATATTTTTGACGTTTTTTTATATTCAATTTAAAATGAGTGACCAAGCAATGAAAACTAAATTTTTGGAATTTTTAATTTTAATTTTTTTTAACAAAAAATTTTTTCATCACGGTACTTCTTTATAAAACTGTAAATTGATCCACAATCAGTCGCGCTCATGTGCGGACAAACAGTATCAATCAATTGCAAACCGATTGCACATGTAAATATTGAGCAACTGGTTTGAAATTCGAGTTGCAAAACAGTCGACCCGTGTGCGGAGGGCTTAATTGTTTTGTATCCACTGGCAACTTTCAATCGGGATAAAACCATCCTATGTATTATATTATATATTTTTCTTATATATTTTTCTTTTTTTTGTCTCATAGGAGAAAAAGCTAATTTAGCTCGATTTAAGAATGCTCACTAAAAATTAGCTCGATAAAAAATTTTTTAAGGGTCGCTCAAACCTTTTTAAAATTTGAAAATGGGCCAAAAATCGATTTTTGTTTCTCATCAAATTTTTTTTCTCATCCCTGCATATGTTTGTACACTGAATAATAAAAAATTTCTCCAAATTTTAACTCATAAAATTTTAACTCATTGATAATAAAAGGTCGCTTAAGAGCTCTGAAAAATTTTCAAGTCAAAATATTTAATATTTTTATATTTTTAGCGCCCCTAAAAAATATTAAATATTTTGACTTTAAAATCCTGAACGACCTTTTATTATCAATTTTTTGAGTTAAAATTTGGAGAAATTTTTTACTATTCAATGTACAAACATATGCAGGGATGAGAAAAAAAGTTTGATGAAAAACAAAAATCGATTTTTGGCCCATTTTCAAATTTTAAAATATTTTGAGCAACCCTTAAAAAATTTTTTATCGAGCATTTTTGGTGAGCATTCTTAAATCGAGCTAAATTGATTTTTTTTCCTATGAGACAAAAAAAAGAAAAATATGTGGTTTTTTTGTGCCACCCTAATATATATATATATATATATATATATATATATATATATATATATATATATATATATATATATATATATATATATATATATATATATATATATGGTTGCCAGGCGTCCTCGTATCGCGAGGATTGTCCTCGTTTTAATGCTTTATTTTGTTGTCCTCGTCGTGAAACAAAAGTCCTCGCGGGAAATATTCAAATCTTTCCATTGTTGAACAAAATATTTAAAAAAAATATTATAAAACGGTCTGTTTTCATTGTCTGGTATTGCCTCACAGTTTGGTATATAATATATAATACATAATATATGGGTATACCAATATATGTTAGTATTTCTGATTAACAAAATCATAGTCCAGGGTAAGAACTAGAAAATCTTTTAAAAAGTCGTAGGTTTAGGGTAAACTTAAAAATTTTTCAGGGGTAAAAACCGTGCTTTGTAGTGGCAGTCTGTTAACATCGTTAAGATCGATAATTAGTGAATCAGTTATCGTCATTTTCTCACTGAATTTAGCGAGCTTAGCGTCAAGATGGCGTCAATTCTATACATATTACATTTTTGTTTATTTTAATTTATTAATCATTCTGTTACTACTGGTGCTGTTGTAATATGTATTAATAATAATAATAGATAAATATATTGATATTTTCATAAGCTTTCTTTTCTCATAGAAATATTAACAAAAAAGTATCTGTGTATTCTTGTTCTATTTCTGTATCTGTTCAAAATGGTTACGTAAAAAAAAATTAAAAGTATTACAAAATTTAACAATAAATGGCTGACGATAAAAAGTTGGGTTAGGAAAATTTCGGATACAAATTGTTTCTGTACATTGTGCAGAGTTGAAAAGTCGTAACAAATAAAGGAATATGTACGAGCACTTAATGATCACCAATCAGCTTAAAAACAGAACTTTTAATGTCAGTTAATAATAATAACTTGATTTAACTATATTCAATTTTTGAATAAAATTAAAAATAATAAAAATTTTTCTGAATTGTACAAAAAATAGTCAGAAATATACTAATTATATATAATATAATTTTATAAATAATTATAAATAATTTTATAAATATAAATTATAAATAATATATATATATATATATATATATATATATATATATATATATATATATATATATATATATATATATATATATATATATATGTGTGTGTGTGTGTGTGTGTGTGTGTGTCCGCACGATAACTCTCAAACGGAATGTCCTAGGTTTGCGAAATTTGGTGAAAGCATTGGAAACCGTTGGACGAGTTCGTTAACCAGACACGTCGGATGCCAGGAACATGGTTTTTGTTCTTGCAAAAAATTAGTTTTTTGCCAAAATTTCCACTTAATTAACAATTTTTGTCAATTTTTTTTACACCATTTAAGAGAAGAGAAAAAATTACATAAAAAAAATCTTTAAACTATTGTTCTATGTCAACTAGTTTCCGAGATCCGAGGCCCAGAACCTCGAAGAATGTTCGACTGTGATCGTTCTCTCGTAAAAACTGCGAAGTTAATCACAGTCCACACATAAGATATGTATGTAATATATGTCGTTTATATAATTTGTTTATTTTGCTTGGAATATGAACACCATTTTTTTTCTCTGTTTTGCACATTTATTCTATTCTAAACAAAATAAACAAGGTATACGTATATATACATATGATACATATAAGAGTACAAATGTACAAATAAAATCTAAATTAAAAATACCCCTGTCGCAGCATCCTGTATAACATAGCGAAGTTCCATTTACAAAAGTACGTTTTTCTCGAAAACTAGTTGATATAGAGTAATTGTAAATAAAAAAAAACCTTTATGTGATTTTTCGGCCTCATTCCGCCAAATTTTTTTCACGAAAAATGTTCAAAACACCGTAAACGTTTTCACGAAATTTCTTAAAAATAAGATGTTTCGTTTTTGAGTTATCGTGCGGACACTTAGTAAACATATATATAAATGTGTCCGCACGATAACTCAAGAACGAAACATCTTATTTTTAAGAAATTTCGTGAAAACGTTTGCGGTGTTTTGGACATTTTTCATGAAAAAAATTTGGCGGAATGAGGCGGAAAAATCACATAAAGGTTTTTTTTATTTACAATTACTCTATATCAACTAGTTTTCGAGAAAAACGTACTTTTTTAAATGGAAATTCGCTATGTTATGCAGGATGTTGCGACAGGGTTGTTTAAATTTTGAATCAATTAAAGCAAAACCAGCCACTTAAGCGTTCGTGGTCGCTTTTTGTTAAAAATTAGGATCAAGTTCCTCACCTATATAACCACTTCAACACATTTCTATAATAATATTATTAACTTTTAGCTAAGTTACAGTTAGATCCATATAGAACTTCCATAAAAATTTAAGATGACAATTTAACTCATGTGTATTAATCCCATAAGAATATTGTAGTTGTTTCACTTTTACCGTAAAAAAAAGTTAGGACAGATTTTTACAGCAAAAAAAAAATGATACAAAACATTTCATTGGTCATTTCATTGTAGGTAAACAGGATAAAATCGAAAAAAAATTCGTATTAATAAAATTAATTGATTTCAGAACCATAGTAAAAATGTTTATTAAATAATAATATGAATTATACTAATTTATTTTATTCGTTAAATTATGTTACCGTATTACACTTGAGTTATATATTTTTTTTTTTTTGAATAAATTTGTGTTCCCTACAATTCAAATTTCTTGCCTAAAATGAATTTAACTCGAAGAACTGTCAACTAACAAAAACGCTTCAGCTTCACTGTCGCGGTTTTGTTAGTTGACAGTTCTTTTCGTTGGATTTCTAGGCAACAAATTTTCGTTAGACAAATCCAAATTTAATCAAAAAAATATATAATAAGTGATAAAATAATTTTTTCTACTCCTACTATTTTGTGTAACATTTTGTGCACGGCTAACTATATGTAAAAATTAACAATTTCCCACACTGTGCGGAAATAGCATGGCAAATTATTTCGCACGGCTTAATATAATAAAAAGTTGGCTATGTCATTGATTTAATATATAATTTATATAAATAATACTAAAAATATTGTTTCTATAGTTTCAAAGTATGCTTCGGCAAAAATTTAAACATCTTACCACTGACATTATAAATTTAAAAAAATTTTACGAACTACTTATTTAAATTTTATTTTAATTATTTATGTTAAATTTTACGAAAAATAATGTGCTCGTAGAAAATGAAGTGTAAAATACGTGGGAAAAGCTTATTTCTCACTCATATGAATTGTTGTACTCTGCGGGCTCACGCAACAAACTCATATTCGTGAGAAATAAGTGTACAATATACTATTTTTCCAAAATAACTTCTAAAATAAATCATAGGTTCTTTAAAATGGTGATTTTCTTATATTAAGTAGGTACTTTTATGATTGTGTGTCCATCACACGAACTCTAATCACAATTTTTTGATTTGATACGAACAATATTATATAAAAAAAATTTATATTACATTTTCCTCGTTGCACATGTGCAATAATTATAATTATTGCACATGTGCAACATTGATAATTATCAATGTATGTATGTAAGTACATAAATGAAAATCCATTGTATAGTCACACATACACCGACGAAGATCGCATATTATAATCTTATACACCATCCGTAGTATCCATCCGTCTCTCCTATCTGTAACAGATCGTACAGGTATATATAAACGTTATTTGGCGCGCTGTTCAACCAGTTCAAACATATCATTCATTGCATACGGACGGAACGAACAGCCACCTTGTCAAATACAAATAAATCTTGCGATTCCGAATACTACATTCGAACTGTCGGAAAACTTCTAATATATATGTACATATTATGTATGTACGCACAGATGTTTTACTCCATATCGGAGAAGTATGAACATTCAGTTTACGATTGCCGCTGTTACGAACACTATGTCCGGTGATATTAAACGTCGTCTTGTTCAAAGTTCAAGTTCACTACGACATTGTCGATTGGCGCGCGTGTAATTCCACGATCCATCTCATATGTCATATACCGTGTGCCGCGGTGTTTGTCAATCGCAGATCCACGGTTGCATATACTTACATTTCATTTTTTTTTATTTAATATTTTTATCGTGTTTTGTTTGTTTAGTATTTATTTGTTTCGCTCATAACATCTCGTAACGTCTCCGTAACGCTCCGTTACACAATTGTTCAGTTCACGTGAGCACATTCCGGATTTGTTTGTTGATCGGAAAATTGTTCGGTTATTAAAAAAGTTTTAATATCATTTTTATTTTCTAAGAACATACAGACGAATGAGATTTACCGAGTAAATATAAGAAAAAGTTTAAAGTTTTTGTGTAATCTGTTTTAAAAAAGAAAAAAATTGATGTTTAAATTTGAAATTTAAAAGATAAATGTGTTAGTCAACAATTAAATTTATTGTGAAAAATTTTACAGAAAAACATCGAATATCGAACCGCAAATATTATCCCTAGCACGTATGTATAGCTACTTAATTATAATTTTTTGTATTGTATTTAAATTTTTTTAATATAGATTATGTAGATAATTACAATGGACAACACCTGTTTTGTCCCCTGCCTTATTTACACATATTTTTATGTATTTTTTTGAGTAGAATCCAAATTTTTAATCAGAATTGTCCCATCACGTAAGGTTTTTCTTATAAGAGCTACTCATTTTGGACAAAAGTGAAAGCTATGAACAAGAATGGACAAGATTTTTTATATTTAAAAGGGATGTTTTCCAAACTTAGTGATGCTAAAATCAAAAAAGACATCTTTGTAAGTCTACAAATGAATTGATAAAATATGAGAATTTCGAAAACAGACGTACCGTCAGTTGGGCCTAATCTGGACGATTTTTTCAGTTTTTTGGCAATAAATTGTTTAGACTTTATCTAAAAAATTCTAAAAAAATAATTTAATTGCTTTAATATCACGAGCATCTAGGGCAGTAATAAAAATATCAAAATTGGTACTGCAACATTTTTTTTCTTTTTTTTTTTTTTTCGTGATATGGTGTCTAGATTCGCCCCTATGTGTGGGGCGAATCTGGACAGTGCTTTATTTGCAATATAAATTACATTCAGTTATGCATATGAGTAAAAATAGCTGAATTTCCAATTTGGAAATTCGCTAAGGTAAATAACTGCATCAGCGAATGACTATTGATGGGTGGAATAAAACATTTTGGATTTAAATGAATTTTATTGCGATTTGCCTTAGAATCTATCATGCAAGGTCGATTTGGGAACATGGAAATATTCAGCAGCTTGTCGAAGCGATTTTCTTTTTTTTAATATCGGAAAGCAGGGGCGCAACAGCTACATATCTATAGGGGGTTCAACAAAAATTTAAATTATCAAATTTTTGGATAACGCAATCCTCCGATAACAATGGAAAATGTTGTAATAAAATGTCTCCGAAAATTTGATTTTCAAATAAAAAATATTAGTAAACCACTAAAAATTTTACTTTTTAATATAAATAAAATAAATTGAAGGAAAATTTCCAGGCAATTTTAGGGGGTCCGGACACGTTGGACCACCCCGGTTGTTGCGCTTCTGTCGAAAAGAGCCCATTTTATGTTATCTAGACTACAGTTTATGTAGTTTATACCCACTTTCTTTTTATATTGACGCACCATGGTGTATGAATTCGCCTCACCTTCGCCTCACCTATAGACAATATTTTATTAATCTATTTATAAAAAGAAAAAATTAAGCACAATACAGCTTTCATTTTTGGTATATATATTGTTAAAAACACGCCAAACGTTTTCTTACCAGTCCCTACTTTATATATATAACTGTTTTTTTTTGTACAGCAATTTTTTTATGAGATTTCAAAACGCGCGTTATTTTTAAAAATTATAAACAATGCGCCTGTAAAATAACAAAATACAAAGATGTCCATTTCCTTCGTTTCCACATAATCTAGAGAATATAAGTTGTGAACACGGAAAACGGCTCCATCCAGATATCTGGTATGGAAATAAGGTACCAGGAAAATTTAAGGATGGATGACGAGGATGCTAGCTAGTGCTGGACCCTTAAAAGAGATGTACCAGAAGCAAAATATTCAAAAAAATCTTTTATAACTATCCTTTGTAGGGCAGATAGGGGCTAGTATTATCGGGGGTAGGTATTAACAGCCCGGTTGTTGTCATCACTAAATGATCACGGACACGTTGTGATCAGTTAACCTTCGGCCGGTTGCTGCGAAACAAAGTTGTGAGTAAGGTGTAGCTTTTATTAGGTAAAAGAACATTTTTAAGTCGGCGGTTTTTTTATTTAAAGCATGATTGCATACCTTAAAGAAGCGGAATTTATTTCAAACGGTAGCATATTCCATCTTGTATTATATTTTATTTAAATTTTAACGCATTATCAATTTCCTTTTTTTTAAATATAATTTTTAAAAAATTTACCTTCAGGGCAAGTATAAACAAAATACATGGGGTAAGTATTAACATGTTAACATTGACCTCGATTAAACTTTGTGCAATACAGACAATGTTATTTTCTTCCTTACAAGGAAATTATTGTATTCAACCCGATTTCAAAATCCAAATAATATCATATTTTCATGTTTCGAAGTCACCAAAATCTTTTTCGCAACATTCCCAAAAATGTTTGTATGTATGTGTGCGTGAACGTATGTGGGTGTTATACTATCTTTTATATCTTTAAACTGTCACTTCGAGGATGATTACTAAGGCTGAGTTATCAGTTATCATATATTTCAAGAATTATAATAATGTTAAATAAATAGTTAAAGACTAATTATTAATAAGTAACGTAAAAGCCCCTATACCGGAACACTATTTTTAGGTGTGTAATTAAACTGGCTTATAAAAATTGACAAATAAATTAAACACCCATTTTTTTCTTAATGAGCATCAAATAAAGTTTTTTTAATCCAATGAATATGTTTTTAAAAAAATTCAACCCAAAAATTTTTATTTATTAATGTTTTTCTTTTACAAAATGTCGACATCTATATCCAAACAAAGAAATATTAATGACACTAGGAGTTGGGAATCGATATACAAACAGACGTGTAATATGAATAATATGACACATAAAGTGACATCTAGACGTCAAGGTAGGAAACATAGAATGGTTTAAGTATCAGACGTAAATAAAGTATTCAAGTAAAAAAATCGAAATACTGTATTCAACAAAAATTGTTTAATATTTAATTAAGTAAGGAAACATTAAATGCGAGACGAATTTAAGTTGAAAAATAACACTAAAAAATAAAAAAAATTTTTGTCCTTTTAAGCGGCCCATACACGCTCAATAATATTGCACAAAATTTGAGGTTGTACAATATTATAGATCGTCTGTAGGTTATATTGCAGAGTTGTACAATATATTGCGCTGATCAAAAACAGTTTGAAATATATTGTAAAATGAATGAATATTGTAACGTCTGTAGGCTCTGAAGATATTATTGCGCAATACCACTTTATTTGTTTAAGTTTCGATCTGTTAATTATTTTGTAATGTCATATTTGATGGTTATTATTATTTGAACCAGTTTGACTTATTAATTTGCAAGACTACTGCTTCGCAACGTCTTTATCATTTAATATTTAGAATTAAACAACAATTGGATTAATGTACAATTCCTACATTCAATTTATTGTACAAATTTCTTTAACGAAATTATTGAACTGTCTAGAGGAACGTTCAATAAATTGCACAAATTGATTGCACAATATTATTGAGTGTGTAGGGGCAGCTTTAGTGAATTTTATATTTTTCTATTTAACTGCAACAATTAAACGCAAACATAATTATGTATTTTTTATTTTTATCATGTCACAGTTTAAAATTACCGACACATTTTATTTTCGACTACTCACAAGTTTGTTTAGAATTTATTCTTAAATTTCGATACAGTGTAACGTTCAGTTAAACAAATATTTGTTTCCAAAATGTAAAACAGATTGTGTATAATGTATCCTGATCATTTTTGTTACATTTGCGGTGAACTTATTACATCTAAGAAATGATATCCCATAACGGAATCACTCAAAGAAGTTTATTTTTGTCATTTCAAAATCCCGGTTTCTAAACAGGAGATATCCCTGGTAAAATGAATATAAAACATAAGTGTCTCAGATACCCTCACAAAAAATTATTCCACTGCCGCTTCACATAAAATTAGGTTTAGTTAACAATTTTGTCAAGGCGTAAGACAAAACTAGTGCAGCCTTTAAACATTTATGCGTCACCTTTTCTGGTCTTTCTGAGACGAAACTTAAGGGAGGTGTTTTCATCGGATTGCAAATAAAAAAAATTTTAAAGTATGAGATATTTGAAGACAGTATTTCGAATACTGAAGAAGTGGTTTGGAATTAGTTATAACTTTTTATCCAAAAGTTTCTAAGTAACAAAAAAAAGAAAGTTATCGAAAATTAGTTGCCGATTTGTTACATAATTTCCAACGGATGGGTGTCAACATGTCCTTGAAAACTTGTTTCCTGCAATCACACCACGATTTCTTTTCTGAAAATAGTAGCGAGGATGGCGAGCATTTTCATTAGGACTTGAAAAATTTTGAGCAAAATTATGAGGGATACTGGGACCAAACTATGTTAAGTAGCTATTGCTGATTTAATGTAAGAGACACAGACACAAAAAAGTTCAAGGTAGTGTCTCAAAAATGTCTAAAAATGGAATATTTTTGAATAATTAACCCAGAAAAAGCATATAACAGGTATATTTTTGTATTTTTTTTGAAAATTTCAAAATAAAATGACGTTTGATAGTAGTGTTACAAATAAGTTTTTTCTTATTTTGTAGAATCTGGTAAATAAAAATCGTAATAAGTGCTCGCCTTGGAAAAACCAAACAAATATTTAAAACAAAATACCATTTCTTAAAGAAAATATTAAAATTATGTACAAATGCCGTCCTGATAAACTGATATATTCTGCCCATCTTGAGTGCTGGAGAACGATTTTGAGGAGCTGGATTCCCTCCAGGCAAAAGCTCATAGCGAATACATACATTTTTAAAATATCCTTTTAAATTTTGTAACTCAATCATTACAAATGAAATCTAAATAAAAATAAATCTATATGACCTGTTTTTCTCAAACTTCTAGCATCAAGTCTAGGGTTAATTAACTAGGGGGTGATTGTGTCGACACTTTAATGTAAAATATAGTAATTTTAACCGTCTTCAAAAGAACGTTTCGATTTTAACAATAAAAAAAAAAGTATTTAAAAAGTGTTTTAGGTCTGGCAGGGTTGTCAAAAAGGGACTGAAATGTTTTTAGATGTTGATATATACAAAAAATATTAATGTGTTAAGTACTTGCTAGACTTATAGGTTTTATGGGTGGTTTTAACGAATTTCCAGAATGGAATTTGGCTATTACAGCCACTATCATTTTGTTGTCACTGAAATTTGTTTTGAGGTCCCTAGAAACCGAAAATAATATTCACTAAAATTTATATATTATATTTGTATTTAGTCCCACACCGCTGGACAAGTTCGTTAGCCAGCCATGTCGGATGCTTGGGACATGGTTTTTTTGGTCACCTTTCGTGAAAAAATTAGTTTTTTGCCAAAATTTTCTCAAGTTAAAAAATTTTTGCGACATTTATTTACACCATTAGAAAGAGGAGGAAAAATCACTTACAAAGAACATCACGGGGGTGGACCCCTCCAATTTTGTTTATTCTTTGATATGTTATAGAACATCGAAAAATAAGAAACACGTATTTTTTTTAGCGGCTGTAAAATGGTTTGAAGCGGTGAAATCACTCTTCAAAAAATGGGGTAAAAATTTAATTTGTTAAATATCTGGAAAACGGTAAGAGATAGAGCGAAAGTTTAAATTAGCGATATTGCTCTTTTTTAAAGAGCTATCTATTGATGTGCAACTTGTTTAAATTACATCAACAGGGGCGGTTAAGGGTTAAAATTTAGGGGTTAACATTACGAAAAGAGGGTTAAAAATACAATATATTAAAATATTGTATACAGATTTCAAATCTACATGAAAAAATCTAATTGACCTGTTTTTGCTCAATTTCATAATATTAAGTTTAGGGGTGAGTAACTAGAGGGTGACTGTGTTGGTATAATCATACTATTTGAGTAATTTAGGAACTACTTCATGGAAAATAGCTTAAAACAATTATAACTAGGTAAAAATGATATTCTTGAATTCAAAATTCAGTTTGATTAACATTGGAGGGGGGGGGGGTGAGTCACCCTCTTAAATTACATTACGTTTTCATACTTTATATTATTAACATACTAGCGGAGGATAATAATGTCAAAATAAGTGTTTTGAAAGTTACATTATCGTATGTATTATCCATCTTCAAATATATCGTTATTTTCGATATCGATAATTTTCGATAACGAAAACTATATTTTGATAGTCGTAATACGTTTGGAACGCCCATAACTTGCTACCCTTAAGTAATATATATACACTAATACTAAAAATGATTGTATGTAATTTAAGAGGGTGACTCACCCCCCCCCCCCTCTCCAATGTTGATCAAACTGAATTTTGAATTCGAGAATATAATTTTTACGTTGTTACGATTGTTTTAAGCTATTTTACATGAAGAAGTTCCTGAATTGCTCAAATAGTACGATTATGTCAACACAGTCACCTTCTAGTTACTTACCCCTAAACTAAATATTATGAAATTGAGCAAAAACAGGTCAATTAGATTTTTTCATGTAGATTTGAAATCTGTATACAAAATTTTAATATATTGTATTTTTAACCCTCTTTTCGTAACATTAATCCCAAAATTTTAACCCCCAACCACCCCTGTTGATGTAATTTAAATAAGTTGCATATCAATAGATAACTCTTTAAAAAAGAGCAATATTAAACTTTTGCTTTACCTCTTACCGTTTTCGAGATACTTAACAAATTAAATTTTTACCCCAATTTTTGAAGGGTGATTTCACCTCTTGAAACCGTTTTACAGCCGCTAAAAAGAATATGTGTCTCTTATTTTTCGATTTTCTACAACATATCAAAGAATAAACAAAATCGGAGGGGTACACCCCCGTGATGCTCCTTGTTAGAAAAGGGTGAAAAGACACAGGAAAACGGATTTTTATAAACGGTAATTCGCTATGTTAGGCAGGTGCTGCGACAGGGGTATTTATTTAATAGACCCAATGTACTTAAAAAATGTGAAATAAAAAATAATAAACTTTTCCGACTATGACAACTGTATATAACCCCTTAATAATATCCCAACTTTGAAAGCAAGAATCGTTTATAAATCGAATTGTAAATGTATTATTTGGTTAAAACTTTGCAAGCAGTGTGAGTATCTAGTGGTACGGCCGCATAGCATTCTCCACCTACATAATATTAACGCTTGATAATGTTTAATGTCAACAGGCTTGAGAGTTAAATGTTAACAAATATTTAATAAAAACAGGAAACATGTTTTCATTTATCACGAAAAACCTTTTAAATACGTTCTTGATAAATATAGGAGTGAGTTAGAAAAAACTAATTTGATGAAGGTTTTCAGAGAAAAATATAATACATGTACTTACATATTACTGAATTGAATTTTTAAACGTATGTACAATAGATAGGTACTTTACTTTCCTTACTCTGATTAATTTTGTCGGGTCAGTGATTTTGGTATAACAATTTTAGTATTCTATTAGTATTAATTAAATTTCAATATTAATTTGTTGATATTATTTGGAAAATTTTGAATTACCTATAATATGAAAATATACTACTAATTTGCATTATTTGGAAGGAAAATCATTTTACAAGGAGATACATCCAGAGTGAAATTTTCAATTTTGATGAAACTTTGGTGGCTTTTTGTCGGCCAGCTTCCATTTTTACGGGATAAACTAGCCCCTAAAGTTTTATTTATTAAAATATCATGAAAATTATAAGAGATAGAGGGAAACTTCAAACTGACGAAATACAATTCTTTGAAAGACCTATTCACCCGTGTAAGTTAAAATTTTCTTATACAGCTTGAGTAGCTCAATGTATCAAATTTTAACATCATAAATAGAAAGAGCTCCAAAAATTAGGGGATATGAGGTTTTGTGTTATTTCGAAGGAAGAAAAAATGGGGTACATTACACCTTTCTTTTTATGATGAAAATGTAAATTTTTACTTTTTAATCATGATTCGCGTATTTTTCAGTGCTTACTTAATTAATAATTTAGCTATGTATATAGTTTTGATTACACCTATTCTATATTTTTACACCTATTTTACACCAAAAGAAGTAATCATATCTCTGTTTACTGTTTTAGATGCTTTGCAATAAATTTTGTTATTAGAGAATTAAAAAATTTTCATTAAAAAAAAAAAGAGATAGAAATTAAAAAATACAGTAGGTATTTGCATTCAATAATAATGCAATTTAATTTACCGCATATTTCTTCCTTATACGTATAATTATTTTGAATACCACACATATTTTAAAATAATGAAAAAATCCATATCCCCCTACTTTGGTGTTATTTCTTTATTTATGACTTTCATACATTAAAGCCAGTGGTTTCCGAAGTGGTTGATCTGCAAGGGGTCTATGTCGACGTAGGAAAAAATTGGGGGTTTGTGAGATGTAAATGGGGGTCTACAACAGCAAAGTAGATGTAGAGCGGGGTAGGTTGTTTTGTTTGTCCTAAAATGAGAAGTTGGTGACTGGTGAGCTTCTTTTTTTTTGCTCGCCACCTACATTTTTCTGAATTATATTTCCTGAAATTGTTGTTGAATTTGTACAGGGGGTCTACCTAAAACCGAAAACCACGGCAAGTGGTCTACGAGATAAAAAAAAAGTTCGGGAACCACTGAATTAAACCATCCAGGCTGTACAAGAAAATTTACCACCATTTTCATTCCTTCAGCTCCTTTATGGGCCCTAGTTTAGCCTATATAGATGGAAAGGTTTTTCAAAGAGTACCATTATCTATGTCAGTTTAAAGTTTTCTTTTATTTCTTATAATTTTCGAGATATCTTAATAAATATGATTTGAACCCCCAACTTTATAGGGGCTGGCTTCACTTCGTAAGGCCGGGCGCACATTGAGTTGCGTCATGCAGTAAACGCAGGGCGTACGAGAAACAAACTGTGTGGCCGGGCACACATTGAGACGCCGTTAACGTAGGAAGGGCAGCGCAGTTTCTATGACTCTTGTTGTAAAACGGGATAGTACGGATTGAAAGGGAGAGCAGAGCACACCAGCACTGTTTTTCTTCAATTTCTTCAATTATTTTCATTTCGGCGAAATAAAGCCAACTAAAACTCGAGAACGTGTTACAATGTCGCACAATTTTTGTGTCATGCTCACGAGTGCCACATCGGTCTCGTTTGACACAGTCCTGCTCTGCCTTTGAATTCGCGCTATCTCGTTCTACAACAAGAGTCACAGAAACTGCGCTGCCCTGCTTGTGCTAACTGCGTCTTAATGTGCCACCCGCTCTAAAAGTGGAAGATGGTCGACAAAAAAATATGGGTCCCCTACTTTTGCCTTTCCTATCTACACACACCAGCGGATAAGTCTCATCAAAATTGAGAATTTCACTCTGTGCGTATCTTCATGTTAACTAAATTTTAACCTAAACGATGTTTAAAACAAAACATGAACGATGTTTAAAACAAAATTTTGAATTCAAATAAAACACATACGAACTAGAAGACAATTTTATTTTATTTTGTCGCTTAAAAGTAATCTGCGGCATATGTCCATCAATTATTATCCTGTAAACCTTATTCTGTCAATTGAATTTCGAATCACATTATTAAATAACTGGAGCTCTATTTCTGTTATAACACGATTTATGTTGGTATCAAAAGCATCAGTGATAGCTTACGTATGCGCATAAATTAAAGATTTTACCTATTCACAAAGTAATTAAACCACTTGCGTTGAATCACGGTTTGTGAAAGCCAATTAACCGGACTGTTTCCCGACATAATATTATTGTTTATATTTTTATTTTAATAAATTTTCATAAATTTCCACAATTTGTAAATCCTGTTGCTGTATTAATTTTTCCTAGGCCAAATTATTCCCTTTCCAAAAAATTTAGACATTTGGAAGTTTGTTTTATTTTTACCCTTATACTTATAAGGCCTTACGAGAAAATAGTGCGCTAAATAATGATAGGTATACAGTATACTTACAGTGTTATAATACTAAACAATACATGTTATATTGACACCTGCTCTAATAAACATAATTTTTTAACACACTACTTTCTAATTTACAGGCTAATCCAGAATTATGTACCATAATTGCTAGAACTGATAGTACGTTCAAAAATAAGGGTACCTTTTCATTTACACATTTTCCCAATACTCAGTAATAAGGGAGATACAGCCCTGTAAAGGGGTGAAGCGAAAACCATTTTTTCCTAAATATTATCCAAACGCTTTTGAATAATCGATTGATATTTTAGGGGTACGTATTTGGCGTTAGGAGGATTACATTTATGTTAACATTTTTTCCACAACTTATAATCAAGCGGTGGTTTTGGGTGGCAGGTTTATCATCATTTAAATTTGCAGTTATTTGAGTAAACAAAATTCTTACCAATACGATTCTTCAGAGAATTCTACGCAAAAAAGTTATAGTTGTTAAACATTTCGATAAATAATACCGTTTTCTAGTAATTTAACTCTTTAAATGATTAAGACGAGTTAACTCGTCCTGCAATATGGCGGGTCAAAATGCTGTGATATGTATATATTTACTGGCACAGGTGCCGCCATCTGTGAAGATTTTCCGAAATACGATATAATTCTAAATAATGTTCAATTTCATCAACATATAGTATAATTTATATTTTGTAAATTCCTAGGGTTCACTTTTTTGATGGTGGAATCTTTGACTTTTTTTTTCTTTTTTTGTAACCTTATCTATTTTACTTATCACTGGTAGTAAAAAGTCCGGCATTTTAAGACAATACCTCCTCATCCATTTCTATTCCCTTTACCAATGAAAATAAAAATAATTCTAAAATTATTTCACCTGGAATAGATGTAGACAATTAATGACTTGATCAGTGTGCTAAATGTCAATTTAATGGTAGTAGTGGTTATTGGGAAAAATGACTGTGACGTACGGACAGACGGATGGGCGGCCATCGAAGTCTCACCATAAGGGTTTCTTTTTTACTTTTTTTTTTATAGAACTCTAAAAATAGGGAAATTTATCGAAGGGAAACTGAGTCATTAAAAAGGTTTTCTGTAAATTTTTTTGCTGTTGTAAGCCAAGTATTTAGGGTAAGTACTTTGTATAAGGGAAAATATTTTTATCTCGTGTACTTAAAATAGCAAAAATTTCTCTTACTGACTTTGATAATATATATATATATATATATATATATATATATATATATATATATATATATATATATATATATATATATATATATATAAAGTTTTTTTTGTGGAAAAGTAATATTTAACATGAATTTATGCACATATATATAATGTATAAGTCATTTCTGTTACAGAAATTCCAATAAGATTACGAAAGATATTTAAACGAAATAAAAGGAGTTGACAGCACAGCTTAGAAACGGAAATGTTATTTTCATAATCTGATGGATGGTACGTGTATTTAGTGTCTTAAATGACTTATGTAGGTTACCGATTTAATGTCAGTAAAATGCGTAGGAAAATCCGAGAAATAAATAAAAGAATAAACTGTGAAAAAGTCAATGACTGGTTCTCTCTTTAGCCTTCAATAAAATTAAAGTAATACATTTCAATCTTTAATTTCGACCCATTACGGGCCATTTAATAAACTACAATGAAAGTGCTTGGAACGAAATTTTAATATAGTTGTAGTTAGTGCAGGATATCATTCAAGTAGCCTGATACTTGGAATTGTGGGTCTGCATCATCCAATTCCCGTGACCTGCTGTGTCAGTGAAGGTCCTTTTACAAACATTTACTAACATAGTACCGGAAAGAAGTTGACATCATAGCTGAAAAACCTCTTTAAAATGGTCAAGTTGCTTCGCAGAATCGGCTCCGTTCGGCCAAGTTCTCCACTTTTATGGTTGTAGTAGCACGGCAACAATTTTCGGTACGGGAAAAGCAAAAGTATTAAATAAATTCTATTAAACCAAATACTCACGGACACAGCGAAGCAAGTAAATGGTGACAGTAGAATTTTTATTAGGTTGTCCAGTATTCTTGAGATATTTCTACTCAAATGTTATTTAATTATGAGAGAAGTTAACCTGAGGTCAAAAATGTCCGTCATAGTGTTTGTAGACGCAAAAATGGTTTAAAACAAACAACTAGACTGAACTTGGGTAATAAGATCATTGTGATTATGGATCATTGGGTAGTAAGATCATAGTGATTATATACCACTGGGTAGTAAAGTCATAGAAATTAAGGACTATTAAAATGGCTAAATAAATTTTGAATTTTTGTAACATTATAGCGGAATGATCTTTTCCATTGTGTTTTGCTTTGCGTAATCCCTTAACAGCTACTAACCTCAACCTCTCCCTTTCGGAATTGGCGAGAATGGAAAAAAAATTACTTCCGGCGACGTTTCTGTTTTAGAGTCAATTACTGTAAATAAAATTTCGTACAGAATTTCGGAATATTAAAAGTAACTTCAGCGATAATTTTGTTATCTTTACGCAAACGAAACCGTAGGCCACAGCTATAAAATATGTAGGTATAATAACAGTTGTAAAATATAAAATTATATAAGACACCAAAACGAAAACAAAATAGACACCTGAACGAAGCCAGGATGGGCTGCTAGTGATAATATAAAATTATGTTTTCATGTGTTATCCATCTATAAATGTTTACAAAAATCATCACACCGAGAGTGTGTTTGTTACTGGTCAATACTTGCTTGCTGTAACATCGGCTGTAATATATGTGATCACTGATCGCGATCGGCTCCTACAGTTGTTCTGGCTGTTACATAGATGCTGTATACTCGGGCCGTAAAGTGTTAAATAATATTTTCCTATGCTCGCTTCATCAAGTATTGTTTGAGTACAAAAAAAGGAAATTAAGTGGATTTAGCTGACTGCGTATTATTCATTTTGTAAATTAAAACAATGAAAAAATAATTTAAAAATACTCCTACCATGCACACATAAGCACACGAAGGATTAATAAATTATAATATGAATCATGGGTACATATTAGGGTTGTTGCGGATATTCGCATCCGCATTCGCAAATGCGGAATATCCGCATCAACTTTGACATTCGCATCCACAACATTTTAATGCGGATGCAGATGCGAATGTCTTAAGAGTTACAGCCCGACTATACAACTAATTTCAATTTTAATAATCGATCCGATTACATAGGGCTGCAAATTTTAAGTCATGTTATCCCCTTTTGGATTTGATGATTGATCTTAGGGTACTTTGGTGAGCTGATTACGAATATGTACTTAATTTTTCGTTATCACCCTCAGTTTTTGTGGAAAAGTCCTACGAGAGAAATCACAAAAATAGACGTATTAAATTACTTACAAGTAAACGTCCCAAGGCCGGACCTATCGATTTTGATGAAACTTAGATATGTTGTAGAACACTAAAAAATAAGCGACACGTATTTTTCTTTATCGGCGGAAAAACGGTTTGAAGGGATGAAATCGCCCTCCAAAAATTGGGGTAAAAATTTAATTTTTTAAATATCTCGAAAACGGTAAGAGATAGAGCAAAAGTTTAAATTCGCGATATTGCTCTTTTTTAAAGAGCTATCTATTGGTATGCAATTTGTTCAAATTGTGTCAACAGGGGTGGCTGGGGGTTAAAATTTAGGGGTTAATTTTGCAAAAAGGGGGTGAAAATTAAACAATATAAAAATTTTGTTTACAGATTTGAAATCTACGTCAAAAAATCTAATTGACCTGTTTTTGCTCAATGTCCTAATATTAAGTCTAGGGGGTGACTATGTCGAATAGTCGTAGGGGAGACAGGGGCTAGTATTAACGGGAGTAAGTATTAACAGGCCATTTTCCGCTAAACTACGGACGAAAAAATTAAGTACGTCCGGTTGCTGTCATCAGTAGATGGCCACGGACACGTTGTGACCAATCAGTCTTCGGCCGGTTGCCGCAAAACAAAGTTGTGAGTAAGGCGTAGATTTTATTAGGTAAAAGAACATTTTTAAGCTGACGGTTTTTTGATTTGAAGCATGATTGTATACTTAAAAGAGACTAAATTTATTTCAAACGGTAGCATATTCCATCTTGTATTGTATTTTGTTTAAATTTTACCGCACTATCAACGTATTCTTTTTAAAAATTTAAATTTGTAAAAAATTCACCTTCGGGGAAAGTATTAACAAAATGCATGGGGTAAGTATTAACATGTTAACATTTACCTCGTTTAAATTTTATGCAACAAAGACTATATTTTTAACTTCCCTATAAGGAGATTATTGTATTCATCCCGATTTCAAAATCCAAATATCGTCATTTTCATGCTTCGAGGTTACCAAAATTTTTTTCGTGACATTGCCAAATATGCTTGCATGTATGTGTGTGTACATATGTGTGTTAAATTTAAATGGTTTTAATTTTTATATCTTTTCTGCAGTGAAGCAGAGGAAAAGTTTTGCTTGATCTATATATTTCAAGAATTATAATAATGTTAAATAAGACGAAGACTAATTTTTTAATAAGTAAATATTTTTTAATATAGAAGATATTAAACGATTGTGGTTGTCTATCGAAGACTGAAAATTTACCAATTTTTGTTTCGTTATCAAGGTCAAAGTGACGTAATTTACTACTTAATAAGGAATGACTAACTATTGTCTCAGGAAAAAATTAAAATAATGATTAACTTTAACTAATTAAGTAAAGATAAATCTAAAATAAGAATTTTCTATGTCAAATTAATTCCTTTCTAATAATAAACACGTTAAATATGATACTTTGTTTTATTTCCTATAAGTACATATCTACAAAATATCATAATCATATTAAAACTCTAATGTTAATACTTACCCCAACGTTGTTAAAACTTGCCCCAAAAGTGGGGTAAGTATTAACAAACACATTTTTTTAAGAAAATGGGTTTTTCCATAGAAAGTACAACGGATATGTAAGTTTTTTTTATCAAAAATTGTAGACAGGTAGTTGATGCTTCATAACGTTTACAAAAAAAATCGCTAACTAGTTTCATTTCTATTTAATATGTAAAAAGTAAAATCTGTTAGTACATACCCCTGTCTCCCCTACTACTTGGGTAGTTTAAGAAGTTTTTCTTCATGGAAAATAGTTTAAGACATTTAGAATAACGTAGAAATGAAATTTTCGATTTCAAAATTCAGTTTGAGCAACATTGGAGAGGGGGTGAGTCACCCTCTTAAATTACATATTAGTTAACATACACTCATTTTTAATATTAACACACTGACAGTTGGTAATAATGTCACAATAAGTGGTTCTGAAGTCCAACAATTTTAATTAAAAAAAGTTAAAATTTTTGTGCTTTTTAGTTGCCTTAAATTAGCTTTTATTAATAGCTTAATAGAAAATATATCCATATAATTTTTTTTTAAATAGTATTTACACCTATTTAATAATTTCTTTTAAATTTTTAAAATATAAGTACGGGGGTAGTACGGTCCTTTTAGCACCGTAAACTTGTAAGGTTTAGGTATAAATTAAAACTGAATAGAAAAAAATAAATTACCATCAATAATGAGCTTATTAGCGGATGATCTAAAAATTCACCTTTTTTTCGCAAAATAAAGATATATAAAGAAAGATATGTGACGTGGTTAATTAAGTTACATTTAAGAAACCATTGATGAGAATGTGCTCCTAGAAGCTAATTGAAACTATGAAATGACTTTCTATTAGATAGGAAATAAATAAAAATGCATGATCTACTCTTGACTTGGTCGACCTAGGTAATTTTATTTAAAAATTTTAATACCTAATATCTAAAAATTTTGACATGTTGGAATTTTTTGAATATTTTTTTCGTAATCAGTGTCCTAAAATTTATCAAAATCAGTTGTAATATCTTAAAAGGGAAAACCATTATAGACCTGTGTTATCAAAAACCATTAGGAATATGTTTTGAAGCCTAATTGTTAGTGTGCGACCCAATTTCTTATTATCGAAATTAAAACTATTTATGAAAGGCTATGCCTTACTAACTGCATGAAGCTGACATTTCAATTATTTTTTGTAAAACATACATAACGATATTATCAACATCCATATTAATACATTAAACCAATAAATAACTTGGTTTTCAATTCAATCAAGACCCCAATTATGAATGTAAAACCGGCCGTGTGCAGAAATATTAAATTTCAGTCTCTTAGAAAATACCTTTAAATTTTTGTGACAGACTTTATTTTAGTTTATACATGCTAAACCAAATTCAATAAAATTTTTGCCGAATCAACGACTTATAGTATTAACCTTGAATTATGATGTGTAAGTATGATACATAGTAATTATATATTTGAATTGAAAAGAGTATTATCAAAAAAATGTGAAGACTCAAAAATTGATCGATTTATTCCTTGTTTCAAAATAGAAAGTTGCCAAAGAAAATTAACAATAAAAGCTATTAAATTTCGCTTTCTAGGAAAATTAAATAAATTTCCGCATCCGCATCTGCAAATGTATTAAAATATCACATCCGCAACATCCTTGGTACGTATATATTTTATTTGAAATAATGTTGAATGTTATTAAGTTCTAGGAAATATAGGGGCATACACGTAGAAAAAAAAAGTGATATTCATATTGGTATTATTAGAGTGTTAATTAAAAAAATTTTAATTACATGTGTTATTACGTTTATGCTTGTATGCATGAATATACGGTACAGCCCAGCAAAGCATTTTGGATACATTTTTGTGCAACGAACTGAGAATACCAATTAGGTATCACCTAACGCTAAAGTTAAATAATAATAAGCAACTAAGCAGGTGCATATGTATTGCTACTCCACTGGGGTAATAAGATATATAAATATACCTAACATAGTTTAATGTACTACCTTTTCATTAGTTCTCTGTTCGTTGCATATAATCTGGAAAAAAAATGCTTTTATGAGCCAGACGGTATTAGGTATCTACTTATATATTTCTGAACGTGCTTACCAGACGTATTCTGACACAATTCTTCACCTTTTCGTGGAAATTAATCTTATTTTTTATTTTTCAGAATTATACAGAGCGATTTAAAAAGAGGTTGCCTAAAAATTTACCTAAGGCTTCTAAATATCAGATAATTATTATTGATTGCCAGAGGGGGCGCAAGACTAAAATTGGGAGTGAGCAAGATAACTCTTGCAAGGTCTCTTTTCTTATAAGTTTTCAAAACAACCTTCCTGAAAATTAAGTGGCGAGAAAAAAAAACAGATTAATAACTCGACTATACCTTTAATGAAGTTCTGCCAGCTTTCTTACACATGTAAACCCCTGTTGCAAGGCCCCCTCCAAAACGCGAGAAGATAGACGGTCGCCCACTTCGTCCAGCCTCCGTTAATTGCTATTGTTTTCAATAATTTTTTATTATTTTTGCGGCATTATCTATGGTTTATTTTTTGCAAACAATTCTTATTATAGAAAATTCAACGAGAATTTTTCCATCCGACTTCAATAAAGCTTCTGCTCGTTATACTTTCATATAACGTATGTTAGAGATAATTTCATAGTCAATAATTAATCAGCCAATTATATTATATTTGTGCATCAACAAAATTTTACGGATAGCCGTTCATTCATTGCTGCCGTCGATTTATTCAATAAATATTTTTATTAATACTATTTCACACACAATATTAAGGTATTTTCCCAAACGTTTTACAAAAATTTTCCATTTGTCTTGCGAAGATAACAACTTTTTGTACATTTTTTCACATTTTCAATTTAAAAAGTAAATATGAAGAAAGCTTTTATATGAATGTCAATGCTTAGAAAATTCGATGTCTTGAAATATCTTTCTTAAATAAAATAAATAGCGAAGCCTAAAAATGAACTTGTATCTTTTTTATTTTATAAAACAAAATCTGTTATTTTGAAAACAAAACTGTAAACAACAACGATACATAAATTCTTAGTTTATGGCAGCACCTTACTGCTTGTTTAGGTTAAATATATACAGTTACTGCTATATTCAAAATATATTTAACATTTTCCCTGAACAAGCAGTAGGTTTACAAACACCTAGTTTGTATCTAAGACTCTGGAAACATTTTTTCGAAAGTGGTTTTGTAAGAATATCAGCTGCCTGGTCCTGGCTGGCAATCCTTTTTACATTCATAATCCCGTTTCTAAACTGTTCTTGGGCGAATTTGTACCGCACATCTATACGCTTTGTTCGAGCATGATACTCAGGATTCTTGATAAGACGAACCGCCGATTCATTGTCCACAAATTGAATCGGTGTAGATGTCTTAAAACCAACATCACATAAGTCTTTTAATTCACACCAGTGTCTGAGAACAAATACTGGCTGCAATGAATTCAGCGTCTGTTGTTGATAGTGCAACACAAGTTTGACGTTTACTACACCAGGAAATATCTTCTCCGCTCAGAGTAAGCACCACTCCAGATGTTGATTTTCTCGTTTCTGAATCATTCGCGTAATCCGCATCACTATAAGCCTGTACACCTACTTCATAACACTTTCCCCAGTACTGTATTGTACTATGTTCCGTAATTTTTAGTTGTAACGTAGAACTCGTTTCACCAGCTTCCAGTGTTTTGCTTTAGGTCGATCAAGCACCTGCGACAACTTATTTACTATAAATGCAATATCAGGACGCGTTATGATACTTTAATAAAGAAGACTTCAGACTGCTTCTCTGTATGAAACGTGCTTCTTTATTTCATCCTGATGTCCATCTATTGTGCCACGTTCCACTGGTGTAGACACAGGATGACTATCTTGCATATTACACCGATTCACAATTTTTTTCGCGTATGCTTCCTGTCTTAGAAAAATAGAGTTATTTTGCTTTTTCTTGATTTCGACACCCAAGAAATAACTTCCTTTATTCACAGTCACAGAAAAAATTTTTTTGAGATTTTGCACGAAACAGTTTTGAACATCCGTGTTCTTCGCAAACACCAAATCATCATCTACATATAATAAAATTACTAATGTCTTTTTTATATTGATAAACATGCGGTTATCTGTAGCACTTTGATGTAGATTGAAGTAAAAAATCTTTGAATTTCTTATTCCAACATCTTGGTGCCCGCTTAAGCCCATAAAGACTTTTCTTCAATTTACACACACGTTCTGTTCGATCATCGAATCCTTCTGGTTGCACCATGTATATTTCTTCATCAAGCCCCCCGTACAAGAATGCTGTTTTAATATCAAACTGCAATATTTCATATTTTTCTTTCACAGCAACACTGAACATTGTTCTCACTGTATTCCAGTGAACGACCGGACTGAAAGTCTCATTATAATCAATGTTTTTCTTTTGAGAACAACCTTTTATTACTAGTCTGGCCTTGAAACGTTCAATATGCCCATCTGGTAACATCTTAATTTTATACACCCATTTATTTTTGATAGGTTTTTTATTTATTGGCAAATGCACGAGCTCCCATACTTTGTTTTTTTTAAGTGACTTCATTTCTTCTCTCATGGCTTTCAGCCACTCATCTGAGTATTCAAAATAAATTGCCTCATTGTATGTATCTGGCTCATCATGTACAGCCAACATCACAAAATCATCTAATCTTCCTGACCAGTGTATTTCACTTCTTTTTCGCAGATTGTAACCAGAAATTTCATTTTCATCTACGGTTCCGACATCTTTGTTGTTTTGATCCGTTGCTTCTTCAGTCTCAAAATTAGAATTATATTGTTGTTCTTCTTCCAGCACATCAAATTTCGGTTTTTCAACATCTTCTGATTGTTTTTGGCGTCTTTCAGGCACATACATTTAGAATCATAGCTTCCTTGAAAATGACATCTCGGTTCAAGATGATTTCATTTTTACTTGGAACATACACACGGTAGCCATCTTTGTTTTCACAGTAACCCATAAGAAAACCATTAATTGCCTTTTTGTCAAATTTCTTCCTTTTCTCTTTTGGTATATGTACATAGCATTCAGTTCCAAAAACTTTCAAATGATTAAAGACAACTTCTTTCCTATACCATAGTTCGTACGGTGTTTTTCCTTCTGGTGGCGGCCCCGTACGATTTAACACGTAAACTGCCGTATTTACAGCTTCAGTCCATAATGATTCCTCCAAATTGGCCCCATGAAACATAGCCCTGGCCGCTTCACAAACAGTGCGATTGTCTCTTTCCAAGCTGCCATTTTCTTGAGGTGTATATGCCATAGTTATTTGATGATGAACACCAAATTTTCTGAAAATTCTAGCCGTTTCAGAATTTGCGAACTCCGTCCCACCATCAGTAAGAAACTCTTCTACAGGATGTTGCTTGGTTTTAACTTCAGCAAGACACATTTCCAGCTTCTTTGCCACTTCACTCTTCTGCTTGAGGAAATGAACAACTCCAAATTTTGTGAAATCATCTTTGATCAGGAGGAAATACCTCGCTCCACCTTTGGACGCCACCATAGGGCCGCACAAGTCTGCTGAAACCAACTCCCCTGCTTTGGTACCACGTTCTTTTCTGGCCCCAAACTTCAAACGATGCTTCTTACCGTAAACACAGGCATCACATAGTTCATCAGGAGACCCACTGACTACAACTCCTTTACTTATCAACAATTTGAGCACGTGCTTCTTGTCTTAATGACCTAACCTCTTGTGCCATACCTGAAGAGATGAGGTGTCTTCTGTTACATACATTGCTGGTTCCTTGATCACTCGTATTTGCAATCTATAAATTCTGTTTGCTTGACGAATTCCAACGGCAACAGTTCACCATCAGCATTCCTAAATTCTCTGATATCTTTTTCAGCCACTTCAGTAAGACCTTTAGCTAAAGCAGATCCAGAAGAAAATAGATTATGTTTGCTTTTGGGAACCAACCACACTCTAGTTAAAGTACTGTTTAATCATTGTCATTTTACAAACATTTGTACATCAATGTCACCTTCATCATAGGCAAATAACACACTACCATCACCTAGTTTTATTCCTTGAGGTTTCTGGAATTTGTCATACGAAGTGAAGTAGTCAGAAGTACAAACAATGTGATGAGTAGCATCAGAGTCAGTATACCACTCATTTACAACTTGATCACCGACCACATTGATAAAATACTGCTTTTTCGTAAAATTCCCTTTTTTCCCCTCTATTTTTAACTGGACAGTTTCTTTCAAATGGCTTCTTTGTTTACACAAATAACAGCGACGCTCCTTTTGCTTTCTTTCCTGAGAAAACTCAGTAGAGCGTGCTTTTTCACAAATACCGGTTTTTTGTACTTTTGCAGTAGTTTTTGAAACAAGTACCATTTTTTGAATATTACTTCCACCACGTACCTCAAGAAGACGCTGCTCATGTAACGTAAGTCTTTCAGTCAGCCTTGTCAAGTTTCTTTCTTCTTTCATTGTGGACTCCCATGCATTCTTAAATTCTAGGTATTCTGTTAGTAATGTGTTTAACACCCTATTTAATAACATTGAATTCGGTAGGTTTAAATTTTCTATTTTGAGTTCATCCTGAAGATCTTATCATAGGAGTCTGCGATCGTATCATAGGAGTCTCTAGTATAACTAAATAATTGACTATAAAGCAAATCCAGTTTTCTCTCAATTTTCTGCTCGAAAATTGAATGTAACCGGTCCCACATTTCCTTGCCTGACTGACAAGTATGTGTTGCTTTACATCACTACTTACACTACTTCCAATTATGTATCACACAATACTATCTGCTTCATCAAAATCATTTAATTGATTTTCATAAGCTACCTTCGCATCCACAGATGCAGCTCCAGCCAACTCCATATGTCGTGCCCCTCCCCTGTCAATATACGTTGGACTTTATAAATGGTAAACTGCAAATCCACATCAAACTTTCAGGAAACCCAATTTTCTTGACCCACTAGTTTATGAACAGAAATTTTTGTATCCAACTTCATCGCTGTTTTGAAATTACGTTGGCCAAACTCAAAACGCAGATTTATTGTTGTAACAAAACTTTCTCTGTCTGTGTATTATTACAGTTTATTAAACACTTTTATAACGTATATTTAAATTGAATTTTAGGCGTATACTGGGCCCATAACCTCTTAAATTAAATAAATAAATAGCGAAGCCTAAAAATGATCTTTTTTATTTTATAAACTCTTATCCTTTTAAGGGGTGACGCGACTGTTAATTCCGAAAAAATTCCTGCGGTTTTAGTGTCTACACGGTGCTATGAGTCACCCCACAAAAGGACGAGAGTTATTTGTTTTACACCATGTATATATGTGCGAGTGTGACCGAGAGACATAGACATAACGAAATTAGAAGCCTCCCTATTTTTTATTACCCTGTGCTTTAAAAATGTATAAAACAATATGGAAAAAGGGAACATGTAAATTCGCAAAGAATTTTTATCAAAACTAAACAAGAATGTCCCTTGAGGCACTGCAGCGTTTCAAAATTTTTCTTCTATTTTAACAATTTTTTAAAATGTTGACGAAATAAAAAAAATAATGAAAATTTATATGATAGCGTAAAATTATTATAGGTAGGTACCGTGTTTTCAAAATAACATTGGATAAAAAAGTTAATTAAAAAAATCAAAAAACCCGACTATGCATAAAAAGCAAACTAAAACGGTAAAAATAAGATGAAATAGAGAAAAACAAAAACGAATAAGAAAGTAAAGCAGTCGGAGGCATCAAACAGTTCTGTTTTATTTGATTCAATATGTATGCCTCCGACTGCTTTACTTTCTTATTCATTTTTCTTTTTCTCTATTTCATCTTATTTTTACCGTTTTAGTTTGCTTTTTACGCAGTCAGGTTTTTGATTTTTTTTAATTAACTTTTTATTTAGGTCTTTTTAGTGTTGTTTAATTATTTAGAAGAAAAAATAAATATTACCACGAATATACCACGAATTTGATATTAAAAATTTTTTGCTGTATACTAGCTTTTGTCCGCGACTTCGTCCGCGTCAACTTGTTGTAGGTGTCGTTCCCAGCTCCACCCACCCAGGCGAATTCGTAAACAAAAGTTAGCTTTCATATAAATTTTCATCTCTTACATATTTTACCGCCTTAGGGGATGAATTTTCAAAAATCTGCTCTTCACGCTCACTTACGTTACTAAAGAAACCTTTTTGCAAAATTTCACGTTCTTAAACCCAACGATTCTTTGTATAATTTTTCATCCCCTATTTTACCCCCTTGTAGGACAGATTTCCAAAAATCCCTTCTTAGTGCTCACCTACGTTATAAGAAACCCGTGTGTAAAATATCACATTTCTAGGCTCAAAAGTCTTCTATATAAATGTTCATCCCCTATTTTAACCCGTTAGGGGACGAATTTCCAAAAATTCACTTTGGCAGGGTTGGCATGTTTAAAACAAAGTGTTTTAAATCACATGTTTTAAACACTGTTTAAAACACAATCTAAATAAAACATGTTTGAAATTAAAGTGTTTTAAACGATGTTTTAAACTATGTTTAAACAAATAAAAAACATTATATATTAAACTGTGTTCTGAACAATCTTTAATTAAATTCTTTCGTTAAGTTGTAATTAAAATGTATTGAAATAAAAAGATAGCTTAATTATATCTTTAGTAATTAAAAATTAGGCAGTTCTATTACAATATGCATGAATAATCAAATAATAGAAACAAAATTAAATTTTTAATTATGTTAAATTAAATTTATTTAAGTATGTATTTATATTTATGTTTTTTTTTCTTTTATGTTAAATACTAATTTATGTTAAGTAATTCCATTTAAATCCTGAAAAACAGCGACTAGCATTGCAGCTCTTTCTACTAAGGCTACAGTCGAATGCAACTGTTTTACTAAATCAAATGTTTTGAGGTCGATTTATGACTTTAGTCATAGCCGCCATTCTAAAGCACTGACTTGTATTTAATTATCGTATTTTATTTACCAATTCAACTAACAATAAGATTTTGAACTTCTTTGTACTGTAATTTAAACTCTTTTATTTTAGTATGTATTAAATTCAGTGTTGCCAGATTAACTCACCATTAGTCAAAAATCCTTCCAAAAATGCATTTTAGGGAAGAAAACCTCCAAAAAAAAAAGAAAAAACTATTTCACGCGCATGAAATACGTAAGCAACGTCCGAGTAGTCTAAAAATAACCAATATTTAAAGTGGTCAACTTTTTGAAAAATGTCTTTCTTCAAAAATAATACAATTGACGAGCAAAAAAAAAAAAAAAAAAAAAAAAAAATAATATAAAATAATTTAGGTATAGCAAAATATAATTCTAATATTATTTTCAAGGAATTGTTTACTGTATTTTTTTGAACAATAAAATTATGCAAAATTGATTACTGACTTTTGACGTTGTCTTAAAATACGGTACCACATATTTAAATTTTAGTGGTTGATTTGAAACTGGTTTTTTAATTTAAGTATTTTTAAGGAGGATGGCAAATATATGTTTTAAATTTAATTAAACCTCCAAACTCCCCCTAGTTTGAAAATTTCCAGCCAAAAATCTCTCCAAAGAAATTATCCCCCCAAAATTCCCTCCAGCAATTTAAAAATTCTCCAAATTTAAATTTTGGAGGGAAAACCCCCAATCTGGTAACACTGATCAAATTTTATAAAATTTCTGGGCAACGTCTTTGTTGTATGTACACAGTATTCAACACGCATAAACAACAAAAGATTTTTATAAATTTTACAACAAAGAAAATATTCAAATGTTTCCATTTAATACCACCTATTATAAATTAATAGTACATTATCTTATGCCAGTGTCTGACCGTAAAAAGTCAGATATTTCGAGACAAAAAGTTTTTTTCCATATGGTTCAGTTAAAAGAATTAAACCTGTTTAAAACAAGTTTAAAATGTTTAAAACATATTTTTAAATTAAACTAACAAAAACATGATTTTAAACATAGGAACACTTGTTTAAAACATTTTGAACTGTTTGTTTTATAAATTTAAAAAAAAAAACTGTTTTTTTTTCCATCCCTGACTCTTGGTCCTTGCTTAAGTTACTAAAAAAACCTTTGTGCAAAAGTTCACATTCCTAAACCTAGCGGTTTTCTATATAAATTTTCATCCCCTATTTGCGCCCTTAGTGGATAGATTTTTACAAAGATCACCCTCTTAATATCCAGCTACGTCTAAGGGACCTCTGTATAAAATTTCACGTTTCTAGATTCAATAGTTTGCTATATAAATTTTCATCCCCCATTTTATATCTTTAGGGGATGAATTTCCAAAAATCTCTTCCTGGTGCTCGCCTATGTTATATAAGGTACTCCTGTTTAAAATTTCACATTTTTAGACTCAACAGTTTTTTATACAAAGTTTTCATCCCCTGGTTAGGGGATGAATTTGAAGTTTCATGTAGTCTATAGCACTCTCGAGATTAAGACGAATCCAGCGGCACCTACGCCACAGGAACAGACATAGGATACATACATACTTCTTAAACAGATTACCCTCCTTCTGGTGCAGTCGGGTACTAAGTAAGTATTAACTAAGAAAAATAAATGTGACTCGGAGAAACAATCATCGCAGTGACGTCCTCAGTTTCCATCATATATTAATATACCAGTGAAAGCGGGCGTAACTATGTTTCTTGCAGTATTACCACACTTATAAAGCATTTTATCTACGACTACTATGAAATTGCTTGTTTATTGCACAAAATACTATCTAGGTAAGCTATGTTTTACTTACAGCTGTACAAAAAATGGCTATTTGCATGCATATATGCGTAAAATACCACAGTTTACTACATTTTTATTAATTCTAAATATTGTATATTATATTAGAATCTGTACAAAAATTTTACCTAGCAATTACTACCTACTATTTTACCTACCTACTGACTGTTTACATTTGTTAGAGGTACGTGTTGACAACAACGTACCTCTTATAGTTTCTGTGATTCTGTCCGCCACAGCCAAAACCTTTATAGCGCAACGTATTTAAGTTAAAAAAGGTAGGCAGTAAGATATTTTTCATTTAAACAAACATATTCAGTGTATCCCTAAAACGTTCTTCTGTATTCGCTCTTGTGATATTTTTAGTTCGTTTGAGCTTCGTTCGTTTTTTTAGATAGGTGACAGCACCTCCTTATATAATATGGACCTACATATATAGCTATGTAGATAAGAGAGAAATCACTTTAAGTTGAAAATTATTTTTTTAGATGGCGCTTAGTGATTAAATGTTGTTTTTGAATTATTATTTTTTGTCAATAATTTCCTAACAATTCTCATTTAAAAAACTTCATTGTAAATTCTTGGACAATCAACAAATAAAAATAACAGTCATCGTTTGTTAAAATTAATAAAAGATAAGCATTAGAAGTGAGATATATACATATGAGATCCCAACAAGGGAGACGGTCGTGACATGTGTGCTGTAGAGTCCCTAAGAGTCGTGACATGTCATCCATTTTCTATCCAAAACAGAGCGGGAAGGTTCAAAATTAATTATCACATGTTTGAGTAAATATTTTTGATTACATAATTATTGTTAATATGTTATAAATTTATGAACAATCAAAAATTTTTATTTTTCTTTCTAGGTTAACCTAAATGATTTTTGTTAAATATTTAATTTATTTTCAATTTGTTTTACTCAACTTTGGACAGAAAATGCCGTAACCAATCAGCATTCAGTACACATGTCACGACTCTATTTATTATAAGGACTCTAGTGTGCTGTAGAGTCCCTATAATAAATAGAGTCGTGACATGTGTGCTGAACGCTGATTGGTTCCGGCATTTTCTGTCCAAAATTTGCGTAAAATACATTGGCAAAAATTGAATTTATCAAATTTTAAAACAGTTTCCCAGCTTTTCCATTATTGGTATCGATTTGTAGTGTTTTTTTAAAACTAATCCGCCGTAGCGACGAACATTTTAAAAAAAATCATTAAAATTCGATCATTCGTTTTTCTTTTAGAGCCAAAAATAGATGGAGCCGTGCTTCTGCGTACCGCGGTTTTCCGATATCCGTACTACCATTATGCGTACCGTTTGTGTGTGTTTGTGTATACATACACAATCTACGTGACAAAATTTTTAATGTAAATAAACATTTTTATGTAAATAAAACTTCAATTTTTAACATATACAGGCGATTATTTTGAAAGTTAACATAAATATATGATAATAGTAATAATAAAAATTATTAATACACATATATATTATAATTTCCAAGCTTACAATTAGAAATAAATATTATGTAGCTAGAAAATATGACTTAAAAATTTATTTTTATAAAAATATTTTAATTTTTATTAAAAAATAAATTGTCTAGAGAAACATTCTGTATATGATTCCGTTAAGGGTACCACGTGTATGTATTGTCGTACGGTTAACGGAATATCGGTGTAATTACCGAAAGTGAAAAACTTTAAATTGACACAACACTTTATTCTTAGAGAACTTTCTACTGATGTATAGAAAGCCAGGGTCGGATCTACTGGAGAAACCATTTAGGTAAAATTGGGGGTAAATTTTGAAATAGGGTGGATATGCTTTGGTATATTAAAATTTGGGTAACATATATGAAATCTACATGAAAAATACTAGTTTACCTGTTCTTGCTCAAAGTTGTAAAATAAGCCTAAAGTCTTAAAACTGGACAGCTAATTTGAGGTGCGAATCCTAAATTTTACTACTCATAATCAACAGAATAATAATTTTTAATAAGGTTCTCAATAAGTCAGTTGTCTTGTAATTAATATTAATAACTGGCCAAAATACATTAATAATAACCTTTATTAAGGTTTTAATATCTAGGTACTAATTTTATAAATTAACAGATGATACTGTGAATGTCAGTTTAATCATATCCTAAGAATTTTGAACACTTTAGAGAAATATCATTTTTTTTTCGGCGATTGCTAGTTATCATTGTTATGTCTATTACAGGCTGATTCAGAATTTTGTACTGTAATTGCAAAAGGTTGCGATTGTGTGTGAAGAGTCACAGCTTTCATTCATCTTTTTTGTTAATCTTTATACTGTAGATGTAGGTATATTGTATTAAAATCTGTCGAAAATTGTCTCCTAACAACTGATTCATTGATATACTTGACATACAAGTTTGACATAATTCTGATATACCATTTTCGTACCAAATTTTTTATTGTGAATTTTATGTTAGTTGTAGATAAAGTATAGTACGTAACTAGGTTGTAAGGCATATTATAGACTCGCGTAATTATCCACTCGTCGCTGCGCGTCTCTTGCGTAATTTTTTCGTTTAGATGTTATATGCGACTTATAAGGTCAAATCCGTAATATATATATATATATATATATATATATATATATATATATATATATATATATATATATATTATATATATATATTATATATATATATATATATATATATATATATATATATATATATATATGTATGTATACTATTAAATTTCCTACATTTTATTTTGAAAATTATGAAAAATAGCTATTGAACACGGATCTCTGAAAATGCGTGTCTAGCACGCACTTGACGAATTTTTTTTTTTAATTTTCAAATTCTACATTATCTTAGTGTATTGTATTTGTATCAAATTTTTATAGTTTCTTGTGAATTTCATATTAGTCTTAGATAAAGTATAGTATGTAACTCGGTTGTAAGGCATATTACACACTCGCGCAACTTACAACCTCAATCACAAAAACGAGAAATCGATAACTTAGTTGCAAGGGACCGTACTAGTAACCAAATTACACTGTTCCACTTGTCGCCAGTGGGTGACGTAAAATTTCCCCACTCTGTTGGTGTAGATACACACTGTGTATCTACACAGTGGTATTGGTTTAATGGTTGCGTCTGTGTGCGTATTTACAAATCCTACTACAACACACGTATTACCAGAGAGAGAAATGTGTGCTGTTCAACTAACAATGTCTAACAATGTAATACAATGCACTGTGCGTTCGGTGACGGACAGCGACTGACTACATGACTAAAGCTGTGACAGGCCTACAAAGAGCTCCAAGCAAGCTACACTTCGTTGATATTAGTTGGTTTCTAAATTTCTAATGTTCTATGTTAGTTGACTCAAATACTTTCTTGAGGGGGGGGGGGACACTCGCGCACACCAGTAATCATCTATGTCTTCTTAAAATTAATTTGATGGGCAGAAAAATAACGTCAACTAGCTCAACAATCCAAAACTTTACTGATATGGTGTCCAAAATTAAATAATAAGTAAATTATTTTATTGGACTCTCAGATTTCTACCACACCCCTTGAAAGTGTGTGCAAAAATTTGTTTGTCCATTCAGTAAAACATCCCCTTCCGAATTTGGCTATTACAGTTCTTTGTTTCTCAGTTATTTTGACATTTCCAAATTCGTACAATTTAGGATAATCAAGGCTCTAATACTATGAAGCTATAATTTACACGAAATTGTGTATGTACATGATAACATTGATAACATAATACTATTACCCCAATACCTTCCCACCAAACCACCTTGTCCATTTATGGTCTTATATAACCATACATAATTGAATAACGTACAAAAATACACGAGCGTGTATATACATCATGTACTTATGTAAGTAATAAACATTGAAATATTTTCACATAAAGAATAATACAACAAACAATGTAATGAAGATATTTTGTTCCGTCCGTACCATATTAACAATACCAACATCATAAATATGACACAGAATACAACTAGCGTAGACTACATGAATTGAAGTACCGTTATAACAATGTAATAAAGTTAAAACCTACGCATGCAATACGCATGACACGCAAATCTTGAGAATGTTAAAACCTTAAAAACGTTTCGCATAAAATTAACGAACATTTTCACATTAATTATTTTGGGTTGTAATTAAATTGCATCCAAATGTATCTCTGTCTCTCCTCCCAGGGCAAGAAAAGACGATAGGACGGACAACACATCGCAAGCAAGATCAAAAGCATGTCCCTGCCACTCTCAGTATATCTTTTATGAGAAAATACACCGCTTATTGTCACCGTTGACAATAATCCATGAGATAGCGTTAATGGTACTTGTAGACTGAACTGAGCGGCAATTTTAAATAATTGAAAATCCAATTGTGTCAATAAATAATTATTTATTTAATGGTTTTGATTTTTTCTGAAAATTTATTTTCCATTATATCCATCAATAATTTCGATTTTTTTCAATTTTTTTTTAAATTGATTTTTCCGTTTTTTATTATTGTTACATTGCATTTATATATGTACGTGTATTTGTATTTTTAAGCGCACATAATAAGTAACAACGGAAGAAATCAGTTCACGCCTGTGCTTTTAAGAAAACAACACCGTTAACACATTGCTGTCAGTAATGTTAAAAAGGACTTCTGCATAAATAAAAGAAGAACATAGAGAATATTCAAATTTTTCAACAAAAAGAAAGCGCACCGATAAGCTAAGAAAATTGACCCCAATATGACAAAAAATTGAACTAAATTTTTTTTTATAATATTTCTCATTATTTTACTAAAATACAGGACCTTAATTTAACGCTACAATAATTAAAAAGTAAAAGAGACGATGACTTCTTCACAAGAAAAATCGATAAACTGTGGTCAAAATTTTTTGGAAAACTGTCTCCTTTTTTACTGTATTGAGGTTTTTAGACATGGGCGCATTTTTTTAGTATTTTAATTTCAGTATTTTTATAATAATGTCGACATCTAAAGAACAGAATGTAAAAAAATCACCATGTAAAAAAAAGCACGCTCATGTCTAAAAAAAACTAGATATAGTAAATAAAAAAGGGACAATTTTCCAAAAAGTAACTTTGACCACACTTTGTGAATTTTTTTTGTGAAGAAAACGTAGTCACTTTTATTTTTAAATTGTTGTAGTGTTAAGTTAATGTCCTGTACACAGAGTATCAGAGGCGATATTCCTATCTCTATATTATTGAAACCAGTGTAACCAAAAAAGGATAGAAAATATGTTAAAGTTTAAGTATGTATTTGTGTGATCTGACTTGTTGGTGTGAGTAGTGTGAGGCGTCTTGCGTGGTGTCGTATACGTATATACATATAATGCTACATACGCATGTATGTGGCTTCATAGATCAAAACGTGATCAAAACAACTGAACTACACTCATCCACTGCTACCGAACGAGTGACTACCAAGTAGCCTAACTTGCTCAGAGCTGCATACTGCAAATTACACGATAGAGATAGTAGTGCCGGTTCTGTATTCTGTGGTTCTGTATTTTTCTAAAATAATGAAAAATATAACATAAAATATAGTTAAATTTTTTGTCGCATTATGGTGTTAGTTTTCTTAGCTTATCGATGCTCCTCCTTTTCAGTTGGTACAAACTATAAAGCAATTGAAAATGACATAAAACATACCGAAAAATTTTCGGAATTTAAATAAAGAAAAGATTTTACATTAAAGTTTGTTGTGAATTTGTATTCCTTAATCTCTATTTATTGGCATTCCAATTTTATAAATACATACATACATATTTGAAAGTTCCGCTATTTTTCGCCTACAATATTATAAAAACTCTAGCCTATAAGTACCATCAGCGCCATACAGCGGGCTGTGACAATAAACTATATTGTAGTGTAGCTGGTAATAATAATTTGTCAAAATATCATTCACATCTCCCTTATCATCAAACTTACTTTATATTTGGGAAATTTAATTAACTGAAATTGTTGATAATCAACAAATTTTTTAAAAAAAAAAAATTGACATTTAATAATGATTTCGTGAGTCAAAACAATTACCACGACATTACGAATAAATAATCAAATAAATATCAGCTATGATAAAGTAAACATAGTTAATTTAATGGAAATGAAATAAAAAATATTAATTTTCCAAGGCAAAAGCCTGAGGGTATGAAAAAACATTATTTACATGCATCAGAATGTATAATATGTTTATTTATTTTATTTTCAAATAGGTACATATTATTCTTGCGTTTATTTTGCTTTAATCAAATCAATAGAACGTTTTTTTCCAAAGATCGAAGTGTTATTTTTGTGGATGAAGTTTGAGAATCCGAGTAGTTATTTTAATAGTAAAAATGAGTGTATGAACACTAACATGAAATTTAAAAGGATGATTCACCCCCCTCTCGAATGTTGCTCAAATTGAATTTGAAATTCGAGAATTTCAAGCTTACGTTATTCTAATTGTCTTAAACTACTTTCCATCAAGAAGAAGTTTTTGAATTAAATAGTACGCTTATATCACTCCCCAAATTAGTTACCCCAAGATTTAATATTAGGAAGTTGAGCAAAAGCAGGCCAATTGAATTTTTCACGTGGATTTTAAATGTTTGTATGTTTTATTTTTTAACTTCCTTTCGCAAAATTAACCTCCAAATTTTAGTCCTCAGCCACTTTTGTTGACATAACTTGAACCAATTGTATATCAATATATAGCTCTTAGAAAAAAGCAATACTGCCAATTTAAACTTTTGCTGTATCTCTTCCCGTTTTCGATTTTACCTCAATTTTTGAAGGGCGATTTCACCTCTTCAAACCGTGTTTCTTTAGATAAAAGAGTACGTGTCGCTTATTTTCTAGTATTTTACAACATATTCAAATTTCATTAAATTCGATAAGTCCCCGGCCTCGGAATTTTTACTTGTTAGTTCAAAAGTAATCGTTCAGATCGATTTGAAAAACTTACTGTTGTAAAAGACGTGTTCGAAGTTTGAATTTCATATGCTACTTAATGGTGGAATGATTTACCAATAAATCTACAAATTCCGGGCTGTTTCGTAATCCTTATTCCATTTAATCTTTCCATTTGTATCAGGTGGTCTGTTTTATTTGATGTAGTAACTGCTCTTGTATGGTACGGTAGGACCTTTCGGTAGGAGCTTTAGTTGTTCTGTAATTTGCTTGTTTTTTATTCCTTTACATAATTTAGTTTTGTAAAAAATATCATAAAAAAAATTCGTCAAGTGCGTGTTTGACACGCACTAAGTAATGTCCCTCACAATCAGTGGTCATAATTAAAACTTCTTAAAATATAACAGTCTGGACACATACGTTCACGATGTGACACATACGAACACGACCGTTCTGAAATCAAAAAATAGGTTATACTTTAGGAATAAAATTTATTTATTAGGAAAAATATTTTATCCACCTTCATATCCCGTTATAAAAAATTCCTAGAAACAACTGATTGTACGGAACACTGTTAGCGCAAGTACAACTTGCACTTGACGACTTGTTTTTATTAAAGCTAATTATGTATATAATAAAAATTAGAAATAAATAAAGGTTTAAAAAATATTAACTACGATTGTTTTTATTAGAAACACAAAATTACAAAGACAACATTTTTCTCCGAAACTAAAATAATACATAAAAAATTACTGATTTTAAAATTGAAATTGTTTATAGGGACGTAATGATATTTAATTAATGAAAGTATATTTCAAAAACTAATTCCTGAACAATTTGGCCAGTGAATATACACATTTTTTGTTCTAAAAAAATAACTAGAGAAAAATTACATTTTTGGTGTAAAAATTATCATCTTAAACAAAAATTCGCTACTAATTCACTATTGATTTAAATTAATTATTAAAAAAATAAACATATTGGATCTCACCTGGTAATTTTAAGCTGGGATATGCACTTCGTAAAAGAATATTATTTGGGCCAAAATCTTCATTTCGTAAATGGAGTTTACAAACTCTGCAGTTCGCATAAACTTTTTCTGGAGACATTTCCAATAGTCTTCTATTCTGGCATAAATTTAACCATTTTTTAAAGCGGTCCAAATCTTTAGCTGGATTAGGAAACCTACGCTTGCTCTCCTTTGATCCAAAACAACTGGAAATAGCACAGTAAACTGCCACATGCTACAAATATTAATATTCATTAATCATTACATTCTGTAATTAATTACTTTTAAATTATAAATTACACTAGCGATCCGACTGAGAGAAATAAAAATGCGTATGTATTGGTCACACGGATATAAAAAAAAAACTTTAGTGGAATTTTAATAACTCATACCTTTTGGTGAATTTCGATAAAATTTTACCATGATTAGAACGAAATCTTATCGAAATTCACCAAAAGGTATAAGAGTTTTTAAAATTCCATCCTGGATACATATATAATGATTTGTTTACATAAAATAATTTTAATGTTTTTTTCTTTTTTTTTTATATCCGTGTGACCAATACATACGCATTTTTCTTTCTCTCAATCGGATCACTAGTGTATTTCAAATAAGCAGCAATTCAGTTGTTCTTTTATTTAATAATCCGACAAGACGATAAAATTGACGACAAAATTTATTTGTTTTAAAACTTCTGTTATTTATTTGTTGTGATAACTGAAGACGTGTCAATTTATTTACAGTTTTTATCTTTTTGTTTATATGATAGATTGATAGTGCTCGTAAATTTTAACGATGATTTTATTATTGTCTAGTGGATCTAGGATTAATAGGGTTAATATTGATTAATATTTTTGCATTATAACAATAAATTTTCTTATTTTGCATATAATCAAATAAATAAATTCCATCACTTACCTGTGTATTCACAAAAAATAAATAAAAATTTAATTTGAATTTAAATAAAAATATTTTTAAATAAATTAACACGATAGAAATAAAAATGTCTACCACGTAAGATATGTAGCCTGTAAAACGCTAGAACGTGTTTAACGTGTTTTATACGTCCTCCTTTGTTTTGTTGAAATGGCGGAAACGGACGAACTATGATGAAACGAATAGGTATAAAATGAGCGAAAAACGGACACTGAGAGCCATCTTACAGTTGGGGAGAAAGTACAATGATGTGCAATATGGCCCTATTTTTGATAGGATTCTATATGTATATACTTTTTCCTATGAATTATGTGGGCTGGTCGGTAAGTATGTAATTATCATAAATACGTAAAGATGGCTCTGTGTGTATTAAAACAAGTTATTTGACAAAGATAACAATTTTTAGAATCTGTCCCATTATTAATAATTTTAAAAAAAAACAGCGAAAGAAAGAGATAAACATATACACGCTTCTATAAAATAGAAATAGAAAGAGAAAATGTTTTTTTTTTTTTTTTTATTGCAATTTGGTTGTTAATTTCATATCACAAGTAAACTTGATTGTGCATTGGCCACCAAACCATAGAGTTCACAGGTATATGAAATACATACAATACACAAGCAATACAGTCCTCTTGCGTTTATTCAATATATGAATGTAAATCTCTATAATTATTTACCACTTCTCTCAAATTTTCGATCACTTATCCATGTTATAATGTTCCGAACTTACACGAAGTTAGTTCGGAACATAAAAATATCTTGTTTTTGGATGTGTCATATGAGAACCCCGCCTTAAATATATTTCTAGTAATTAATTTACAGTGTATCTTTTTATTAGCGATTATATATTCATGACCAGTGGCCATAAAAATTGTTTACCTAACCAGTATTTTATGGAAAATTGTGCGTGTATACATTTCCGTAGATAAAGATGATTTGATCGAAAACGTGTATGATGATGTTAGGCGATTGTAGATACTGAAAATAATAACATTTTTATATCCTTATGAAAAATATTACAGTATTATATCTAGATATTTTATCTAAATAGTCTGCATGTGCTACACATTTTTTTTCTTTTTTGTATATAACAGTCGTAAAACCATTATCTTTTTTTTCATTAACCATAGCAATGCGACATTATATTGAAATGTTATACAAGTTCAAGCCTCAAACCATAACTGGCAATTTTATTTTTTTAATAAAATAAAAACATTTGGTTACATTTATTATATGTTTTATTTATATTCGCCCACATTTTGTTGTCTTTTTGAAATATTTGCCGTCGTAAGTACATGATGCATGATCTTTCTTGCTACAAAATACCATTAAAAGATCAAATTAATTGTTTTTAGTTAGTATTTCATGTTTTTTTTTTCACTTTCTTATCATTTTATTTTCTTGATAGTAAGGAAAATTTCAAGAAATCACCCGATAAAAGATTTGTAGGCCTGGAGATAGGATTCGGATCCGGTTTACTCCATTTCATTTGGGGTCCGGATTTGCAACATAACACTTTTGCATTTTCAGTTCTGATCAGATGGTTGCGGTAAGATTTCCCATACTTGATCTTTGTCCGGGCTTTCCCAAGTAGAAAATCTGTAGGGCTGAAATTAGTTCCGCGTTCTTCGAAACCGTGTTATTCAAGACTACAAAAGACGAGATTTCATTTCATATTCATTTGTAAGTAATGTGTACATAATGTGTACTTATTTCAATTAAAATGGAATGGAATTGAGCATTCAAAAGCTCTGAAGTCGGTCTATAACAAAATGTACCTGTTTTTTATTATGTTTGTTTATAAATGATGCTTTAAGTTATTGAAAACTTTGATCGTAAATATCTCATAAACGGTGTATCATAGCTCAAAAATAACGAAATTTTTGAAGGTTGAAGCAGAGCAAGTTGTGGGTATTCCAAACGTATAGCCAGGATCGTAGAGAGAAATGGCGGGCTCCGATAATAAAGCGCATTTTTTAAAAATTTTCTTCCCAAAAAATAAGTGGTGAGCAAAAAAGAATTATTAACTTTTTTCACGGGCCCTCTATCGACAGCTAGCTACGGGTCCCCTTCTCAAGCCTGGGCTCCGGAGCTACAACCTCGGCTAGCCCATCTTCCCTTCGGGCCTACGTATTGCGACTGTCAAAATTTACCTTTCGTTATCGAAAATTATTGATACCGAGTTACTCATCGTAAACTGATTATAATTGATTATATTTCAGGCGCATTAGTCACATTAATTTGGTCACAAATATAATATTTTAATAGTTATTTGTGTATTAAGAGCGCAAAGTGGAATATTGCCGCTCGATTGAGATGTTGACTCAGAATGCCGACAGGCGGAGCGTGTCATTCTCATGATAGCGGTAATGTTACTTTGGGCTCGACAAATTTTTTTCTTCAATCTTATAAAATAAGTAATAAGTCTATTTTCTTTTTAGATATACACTTATTACAGCAGGTGCCATGAATAGACCTGAGCCCGAGACTATGGTAGAAATTTGCTTTGAAGCCTCAAGAAACCGAAAATGAGGTTCACTAAAATTTATATATATATATATATATATATATATATATATATATATATATATATATATATATATATATATATATATATATATATATATGTATATATATATATATATATATATACAGTGGCCATCCAATGGTACGTACTCCGATTTTACGTAGTGACGTCAGCGATTTAGTGGGGTTCTCCTCTCACATATATGTTGTTGTTTGTCTGTGTTGGTGAAAATTTATGTACCAAGCCAGAGTCAGGGCCGTAGGTAATATTGTCTGAGGGTCTCGTAGCCTTTAAAAAATTTAAAATTTCACTGCAGATATATATGCACATATTCTGTATACGTAATATGCAAAATGCAAATGCAAAATGAGTAACGTAAAATTCTAGAATATTCTAATCGTCAACTAGCAGAGATATCAAAAACAGATTTCACCGTTGAATTGCTTATTAAAAATGAGATCAAAAAGTGTGGTTTAACAAAAATTCTAGAATGTTCTATTTGTCAATTAGCAAACATATTGAAAAATCAATTGTACCATTTAATTGTCCATTGAAGAAGAGGTCAAATTACACATTTTGACAAATGTTCTGGAATATTCTGTTCGCCAACTAGCAAAGATATTCAAACACAGACGTCGCCATTGAATTGGCTACCAAAAAAGAGACCAAATAACAGATTTTGAGAAATGTTCTAGAATATTCTATTTGTCAACTAACAAAGATATTGGAAAATCTACTGCACCACTTAATTGTCTAATCGAAATTAAACTAATGTAAATCAAATGTCCAATTTTGACAAACATTTTTTGCTATTTGACGAATAGAATACTCTAGAACATTTATCAAAATGTGCTATTCCGTCTTTTATTTAATGACCAATTAAATGGTGCAATCGATTTTTCGATACCTTTGTTAGTTGATGAATAGAACATTCTAGAATTTTTGTCAAAATGCGCTGCTTAATCTAATTTTTAGTGCCCAATTCAATAGTGAAGTTTGTGTTTTGGTATCTTTGCTGGTTCACAAGTAGAATATTCTAGAATTTTTATTAGCTCCGCTATCTGGCGTCTTTTACGCTGATGAATGCGATAGTGAAGTTGATTTTTCGACAGTTTTCTAAAAATCGTCACTCATATTCATTAGTATAACATTCGATTTCCTTTGTCTACACAACCGAATTTTAGGTGTAAATTGTCTCTTAAGATAATTTTGCTTTAAATAAGTTCAGATAACTAGTATTTAGCAACCCCCGAAACAAAAGTTTACCGACGCCCCTGATCTTCCGATTTTACGTACTTCCCCTTAAATTTGCACCGACCACTACGTAAAATTGGATTTGTGGTGTATGTGTGTGTGTGTGTGTGTGTGTGTGTGTGTGTGTGCGTGATAACTCTCGAAGGAAGCCTCCAATTGTTAAGAAATTTAGTGTGTAAGTCAAAAGTCCCAATAGATTGGATGAGTTCGTCAGCCAGACACATCCGTTTTTTGGAAGCCTAATGTTTGGCCAATTTTGTGGTTTTTTGTAAAATTTGGCCAGAATTCAAAAATTTATTTGATTTTTTTTTTACACCTTTTAAAATATTGTTCTAAATGAACTAGATTTTGAGAAAAATTAAGAAATTTGCTGAATTTCCTTACAATAAATGCTTCATTGTTTTTATCATTACAGTAACAATATTTATAGCTATTTCATTACTCAAAATACAAGTTTTCAAGAAGGCGTCATCACCGACTTTGAAAATTTGTTTACTGTTAGAGAGATAAACTATTTTAAGTGGATGTAAGTTATGTTGTATGGGGTCTGCCAGGGTCCGGGGGGTCACAAAGTGCCAAAAATAAAACCACGCAATCGATTTTGAAAATTTTTTTCACCTTTAAAAAATTAATTGCATTTAAATACACATCGCACCCCGGTAAGAATAACGTCACAATTCAAAAAACTGCCAGAACAAACAAAGTTCAGTTACTTCGTGAAATCAAAGTTCAAATAATTTGGAAATAGCAATACGTGGAACATGTATCTCTATTAGTTGAGAATTGAGTTACTTGTAGAAACAACATTTGTTATTCTGAATTGGGCATTAACTCAATTTCGTGTATTTTTGAATTGTGACGTTATTCTTGCCCGAATGAGATGCATGTTATACTATATGAGATCTGCCAGGGTCCTGGAGACCCAAAAAGCGCCAAAAAATAACTGCTCAACTGATTTTGAAAATTTTTCTACTGTTAGAGAGCTAAACTATTTTAAGTGGATACAAGTTATTATATGAGACCCGGCAGTGTCTAGTTTTTGGAAATTCACTATGTTATGCAGATGCTCTGACAGAGGTATTTTTCTTCTAATAATGACCGGTGTAATTTTATATCAAGTAATATACATATTATGTACTTTATTCTTTTTCAAAAGAATTACTAAAAAATCGTGTTGTTTGAAATCGCGTAATTCAGGAGAAAGTATTCGTGTCATTTGAGTATCGTATTCTTCGGGGAGTGCCTCTATGAAAAATGTAATGTTAGAAGCCCTAGGGAATGTATTTAATCGACACAAAATTCAAAAACATAGTTTGAATTGTAATTTTCTTTTGCCAGTAAACTATTTCAAGGACAGGTATTATTTTGTTAATTTAAAAAAAATATCGTTGAATTCCAAAAAAAAAAAACATGTTTACGAACGTTTATAATATCATACCTATATATGTATGTTGTGTTGTTCTTCTGTGAATTTAAATAAAAAAATAAATTCAAAAAGAAAAATAGTAGACGAGAAATAAGTTTTCTATAGATACGAACATGAACGCAAACAATAGAAAAACAATTTTCCACGTGTTTTTATTTAATTTTTGTTGTAAACGTTAGATACTTTTTTCCAAACAACAAATTTTTTCCTCGTATCTATTTTTCAATTTAAAAGTTTTATTGGATTTTAACACAATTTTGTACAGGTGCAATATGGAGTGGGACTATTTCATTAGTTTTACAGGTTAGAATGATTAACGAATTGAATTAGTAAACAGCTGATAACACGACAGTTTGATATCTTCCTTGTATTCTTTTTTAAGGGGTTATTCAGGGTTAGAAGCTAAACAAAAAGACATATTTTCAATAACTTTTTCTAAAGAAACCATATATGCAATCGATTTGAAACCTTGAATATTAGGCATTCGTTTAACTATCAAAGAAAGTTTTAATTTCCTTTTCTCGATGATGATGTATTTTATACGTAGTGTCAGAGTCGACGCTTCGAAAAAAACACCTTTTGTGGCTGTCAGCACACAGCTTTAACGAGTGGCTAGAAATTAGAAACTCGAACGGGTTTTTAAAGAAAACAAATTTTCTGTGCCCCTAAACCTAAAATTACATAGGCTTAGAAAGAAAATAAAAAACTGTAAGCTTTCGAAGAAAAAATCGAAAAATCCCGGTGTTTTAAGTTATTTTTGTCTTAAAAAAAGTTGAAATTTAAAGAAATACATAATAATTAATAGAGAGCTACGGGCTGCAAAATGACAGCCGATTTGAAAATGTAGTTTTAGTAAAACGCGTTTAAAGATTTTTTTGTATTAAAGTCGATTAAATCCAAAAAAATTGGTTACATTTACTTAGTCCGCTATCCCAGAGTCATACAGAAATCCGAAAGTTTCCTCATATAGTTCTTCCCTCAGATCTCTCTCAGCAATTTTTTGTTTTATAGTAGTCCTCGCCTTCTTAGATTTTCCAGTGCAATGTTTTTTCGAAATTTTAACACGTTCGTTGTCTCTTTTATTAATAAACCCTGGCACATCGAAAAATTTTAATAAGGATTCTAATCCTTTATTAAAACCAGACACGTATATTTAGGAGGACAGTTCAACCACTTTACTGCATATATACACATATAACTCGCGACCGTTTCATATTACGTTTTCAAATTTCAACTGATGATTCTTGGGATATAAATAAATAAAAATACCGAAGAAAAAAAATTTGAACTGTTTTTTCCGCAACCCTGAATAAACACTTAAAGTGTTGTTTCAAATACAGTATTTTCTCTGTCTGTAATGATTTGGCAGATATATGCGAAACAATGATTAATAAGAAAAACTATTGCCAAACAACCAAATATGTTAAGATAAAGTTAACTGAGTTGCATTATGTCTACTTAGTACATCACCACTTTATTTTTAAGGAACTTTCCATTGATTTTTGATTTTAGAAAACTCGAGGAAACGGAAATTGTGCCTTGGTCAAGCAGTTTGCTGGCAGCTCAAAATTTTCTTGTTGTGTACCCCTGATACACTACCAATTTTAAATACATGCCTATGCCTACACTGATCCAACATGAAAAATGTCTCGGGCTATAATATTAATGTCATCGAATCAATCTTGGAGAGAATTGTGTATATAAAAGATGAAAGGAAACAAACTAAATTTTAGGACACTTAGAAGCGCACATTTTTAAAAATGCGAAAGAAAAGTTGACTTTGACACTCTCACCAGTATATAAAATTATGGCTAAATTTTCAGTTTTTCAATGGTTCTTTGTTCCTGTAGTTTATAAATGACATATACGATAAGTATAGAATATAGAAGCGTAAAGTAATTTGGATAATTGATGTAATGTCATTAATTAGCTTCCAACTACTTAATTCAACTAGGCGACGATATTAACCTGTAAAACCAACGAAAAAATCTCCAGTCTACATAGAGATACAATACAAACGTATATTGAAACAAAAACAAAATGTGCTGAAATAAAAATAAACATTTCGAATTTAAATAACATAATATGAATGACTCTAATTGTGATGAGGCTGACAATACAGAATATTGTGAAAATACAGTATACTAGATGCTACTGTAGTTTTGAATAATGGAGCTGTGAAGTGTGAGATATTTACTAAAGAGAAACATAATTTTCTACTAGGTAAATCATACACCAACGAACACTATTATACTTATTTAGTCCAATAAATAAGCCGGAAAGTGCGGAAAGGTGGTGGAACAACACCGAATTGAAAAATTTATTTTTCACATGTTTCCTAGACCTTCAGGAATATTAATCAGTATTACCTCCGAAATTGAGAAATTTAGGAGAGTTTAATACCTCCAAAAAGTATCGCAAAAAATAACTGCATTAAAAAATTTATACGATTTGAAAAATTCCCTTTTTAACGTGTTCCCGTTTTCCGTCGGAAATGGGCTCTAAAGAGTTTTTTTGTCACTGATTACGGATCCGAGGTCCAGCTTGGCGAATTCCGTATTCCTGTATGGAACTTTCGCCATTTTTAGATAAAAATTCCACTTTTGAGGACGGAACTTTCAAGAATAATATTTTGTTGCGGAAATGTGCCCTAAGAGGGATTTTTGGGTTGCCGATCATGATTTTGAAGTCCAAATTTAAGAATTCTATATTCTGTACTAGAATTTGTGCCAATTTTGTGTCGAATTTCACTTTGAAGAAATAAAATTATGTATTAATATTCTAGTTTACTCTGGGGGGTTACGGGTCTGTTAGATCCCTTCAAAACACTTTTTCCCCTTTCTCATCTCCCCAAATCGCCTAACGAAGCTAAATTTTGGATATGTTGTAGACAGCTGACTTACAAGGAGATGCACCCAGAGTGAAATTCGGGATTTTGATGAAACTTAGCTGGTGTGTAGAATAGACAAAAATAAGGGACCAGTATTTTTTTTATCAGCCGTCTTTCACGTTTACGGGGTGAAACCAGCCCCTAAAGTTGGGGGTTCAAATGGTATTTCTTAAGATATCTCGAAAACTATAAGAGATACACGAAAACTTTAAATTGACAAAAGGTTACTCTTTAAAAGACCTATTCACCTGTATAGGTTAAACCAGGGCCGGGTTCAAAAAAGGGGTACTTATTTAAATTTTATTTTAACTATTTATATTAAATTTTACGAAAAAAAATGTGCTCGTAGAAAAAGTATAGTGTAAAATACGTGGGAAAAGCTTATTTCCCACTCATACGAATTGTTTACCATACAAACTCATATTCGTGAGAAATAAGCCTCTTTTTCCACTTATTGTACAATATACTATTTTAGCTATATTTTGATCGGCTATTCTACTCTAATTAAACATAACTATGGAAATTAAAAATTATAATAACAATTTTTTGTAACGTAAAATCAGTGGACAGTATTTGACAGTTCTAAATCTCAAAAAGTAGCGTAAAATTAAACACGTTGTCTCTTTTAGGTCCACCGCGAATGCGACGGCTGACGCCCGTTTTGATTATTAATAGGTAGATACTAATCTAATATTTAAAATAGAATTTATTCGGCCTAAAATCACTAATGAAAATACAATGCTACCTCCTGTACTATTAATGTAACCAAAACATTATGCATACATTAACAAGAATTTATATACATAGGTGCTGATGTAATATGATGTTGAAATACGTTTGGACAGCCGTTTTTATTTATCTTTATTCACAGTAGCGTAAAAAAATCGTACCAAAAATACCACACAAAAACAGTTTTAATCGGATTCAACAAAGTGGTACAGAATTTCCAATTTGCTTACTTGCAGTTATAAAGTTTTTGTATAACCAACGGGTGAAGTTTGGAGATCGTGATCTTTTGTTGAATGTTCCTTAACGAACTACACAATACAATTGGGTATTTGACTGATATAGCAATTGATAGTAAAATATAGTGAATAAAATAGCGTATGATTCAGTGATAATAATTATTAATGATAACCATTTATATTAATTTTAAAAAAAATATAAATATTTTATTTTCTAAATAAAAATTACGAATTTGGAATTAGCGGGTGAAATGGTTAAAAAGATTAATTTGGGCATATGACGTCACAGCACGAAAGCATTTAATATTGCAAAAATATACTTATAAAAAGATACTCACATTTCAGCTTTTACATTTTTTAATTTTGCTGAACAAAATTTGGGATTCGAAGCAAAGAGGTTTGTTAGCACAAACGAATTTATTATTCCATTTCATTATTCCATTTTTATTTAATTAAAAAGGAGGCAATATGTAATTAATGACAAATCGACTAAAAATATATATAAAATTATTTAATGCCATGGATACGACATTAATGAACGTGGAGCTTATTTTCAAAAAGCAATTTCTAACAAAATGTAATTTTCGAGTAAAAGGAAATCTTCTATATCTAACACCAGCAAAATTTTTACGGATTTTTTACCAGTGAGTTACAAAGTTGGAATGCTATAAAGAAGAGCCTCAGTCAGTATAAAAATCTAATTCAAGTTAATTCCCTTAAAAATGGGTGCTCAAAAAACAAAAATTCGTTTTGAAAAGAAAATTTTATCTTATTTCATTCTTGAAAACAAAATTACAAAAATGTAGTAAATTCAACGCCTAAGATGAAAATAAAAATAAATGAAGGATACAGGGGAAAAACGATCATAGTCACAAAAAGTAAATTTTTCAGGGGAGCATTTTTAAATTTTAAAGTCTTGAGCCGAATGTTTGATGTTTTTTCGATTTCAGTCACTATATTTTTATTTTAAAATTAACTTCATCTTATTAAGATTCTATAACTGTAATACTAAACTTGTATCAGCACCAATACTGATTAAACCTGGTGTAAAAAAATTAATGCATGGACTCTGATCATTACTCCCCTATAACTTGCGACAATTTAAACAAAAAAGCTGTATGTTTAATGTAACTTTATTGTACATGGGTTATTAGCGAATTTCGAAAACTAGAAATAAACTAACCGACCGATTTTGAAAATTTTTTTTCACTCTTAGAGAGCTAAACTGTTTTAGATAGATATGAATTACGTTATATAAGGTCTGCTAGGGTCCATTGGAACCAAAAATTGTCAAAAATATACTAACCGACCGATTTTGAAAATTTTCCACTGTTAGAGAGCTTAATTATTTTAGATAAATATAGATAACGTTATGTAAGATCCGCCAGGGTCCATGGGACCCAAATGTGTTAAAAATGAAATAAGTGACCGATTTTGAAAATTTTTTCACTGCTACAGAGCTGCGGGTGCACATGCGGCGTAGAATGCTACACAACGGGTTTTGAAAATACTTTTACTGTTAAAAAGATAAAATATCCTAATATATATATATATATATATATATATATATATATATATATATATATATATATATATATATATATATATATATATATATATATATATATATCATCTTACTTTGTTTGAAAATGGGCATTTAGGTTTAAAATAATTGTCATAATTAAAAAATAAAGGTGATTTTTTTGCTAAGTAAAATTTTTGCTTTATTATTAATAATATGGAAGAGTAATTAAGCATAAATAATTAAATTTAAGACTTGTCTGTTTTTATCTTTGCTTTCGGCTTGTAGCACATTTTTCTTTTTGTTTCCGGTATTCTTGTTCAAACACTGGTAATAGTAACACGCCACTCGTGATAACATGATAACATGATGCTATTGTGACCGTGCAACAAAAAGCTTTAAAACATAACATTTTCTGTTGGGTTTTCAGTTCCAATTGTATTTTTCTTTGCTAACGTACATTTATGCACGTCAAAAATTTCAAATTGACGATCATTATTAATTCAAGGAATTAAAGATATTTATTTCAGTTTAAAAAATGGTTTCAAAACACAATTTCTAAAATTTAAATTCATTCAGATATTTCTTTTTGAAAATAAACTTAAAATTTGATGTCCTTTTTAGGTACTTTGTAATTAGTTTTGGAAAAAAATTTTCATTTAGAATAATGGCTTTCTAAATCAAATTTATAAATTCTATTTTAATCTCAAAATCAGTTTTTCTTAGAAACTCGTTTTTGAAAATAAACTCCACAATTACTTACTATACCTACTACATAATTATATAATATAAAAAGCGAATTGGTTCGTGATGTAATGTCACTGATACGTGACTGTTTTCGCACCTGTTTTCAATTAAATAAAAAAAGCTTTTTTTTTCCTTTAAATCACTTTTTTATATGAAAATCAATTACTAGTATTACATTTAAGTCATTTGGAATATTTTAAAACACTCTTTCGAAATTTGTCAAATACCCAAATCCATCTAATTAGCTTGTAAGTAAGAACGTATAAATAGGATAAAGAAATACGGAATGGTACGCACAAAAAGCAACTCATTTATGCGTTCTATGTACTATTTACCATTTCAGTATGAACGAGTTATAAGCTTCTTGATCAGACTCATAATCTGGATATTATTACGTAAGGTTTACGTATAATTGGATGAAATTAAGTAAATAATATATAATAGATAGAATAAATAATACAAAAATAGAATCAATTAAAAATATTCACGGTTACAATATTTTTACTAACAATAGTTGGTTAATAGCGAAGCTGTGGTTGTGTAGTAATTTAATATCTACCGCAGTAAAACATACCACTGAAATAATATATGAAAAAGTATTATAAGTAAGAGGAGAGACGGAAAGAATGAATTGGTTTGAAAAAATAGCAGGAAATAGGTATTTCATGTACTTACCGTCAAACGGGACTATTTGAAAACGGTGGGGCTATTTGGAACAAAAGAAGAAAAAGATTTAAGCTCTTATATCTGTTTGATTTCTGAACGATTCATAACGTTAATCCGTCTTTAATTGGGGATGTTCTTTAAGAGTTTAAATCTTTTTTTAAAATTCTTCTTTAATGGTTTAAATCTTTTTTTTGTTCCAAATAGCCCCACCGTTTTCAAATAGCTCCGTTTGACGGTATCTTGTTCCAATAATTCTTGCTTTTTTTGTGTTTACATTATTTTCAAGATTGTTTTTACAGCCCTACGGTTTTTGTTTCACATTGCCGTTTTGTACGCCATCTTGGACAAGTCCACATAAATTCATCCACAAAATTGCTCTTCATCGTGGTTTCTTCCAAAACATAAATGGTTAATCCAATGAACAAGACGCAATTAAGAATAACCTCTACGGATGTTCCGAAAGGGATTAGCTTTTACTGTGTAGCAGAATCGTGAGCGGAAAAAGAGCCTAAATTAGATAAAGTACTTGATCATAATAACATTTATATAGTTTTATTTAAACTGTATTCTTTATTAAATACTTACAAAGTTTAGAGAATTCGAAATAAACGAATTTTTAAGGAGACGAGTGAATGTATTAATTAAAATACAGAGATAGCTGTATAGGATTTAAGCTTGTGAACGATTTCAAACAATGACACTATTCTAGATTTATTAATTTTAACATTTTTAGTGGCTAAGCGTTATTAAAAAATGAAACTAAATTGTACACACAATAACCCAGTATGCACAAAAATCAGAAAGATGTCTTAAACACGTCTTTTTTAAGACATCTTAAATATGAATTCAGTTTAATGATATTAAATAGACATCTTTTTTTTGACATCTTTAGGACTTCTTTAAGACGTCTTACAGAAGTCATATTTAAAATGTCAGAAGACAACATCAGAAAGATGCTTTTATCATTTGTGATATAGTATTGAAAGAAAACAAGAAAAATGATACATAATAATAAAGTTTTTCTTCTTCTAAATTATTAAATTTCCTAAAATGTAAAATATTAAATTACTTAATTTAATATAGGAAATTTAATTTAGGAATTAATTTAGTTTAGGAAATTTAATATATAACAATAAAATAAAAATAGACAAACTTAAAAAATCGGGCATCTACAAACTAAATTGTCAAGAGTGTGATAGTTTTTACATTGGTCAAACTGGCAGAAATTTTGAAACCGCAGTGCCGAACACTACATATGCTACAGAAACAAGAAATCTGACTCCGCTTTTGCCAGACATTTAGTCGACACAGGGCACATACCGGAGAGAAACGTTACAGTTTTACACGAAGCAAATAAAGTATCCAGACTAAATATTTTAGAAGAAATAGAAATTTACAAACACATTTTGAATTACTTTTAAATGATTATACGAATATTTACAATTCTACTTTAATTTCTGTTTTATAATTTTTGTATACGACTGTATTTCCTACTTTATTTGTTTATAGGTCACATGCAAGCCCTAAGCGTATGTTCAAAAACTGTGGATAGCAGTACGTCTGAGTGTGTTAGACACCGCTTAAGCAGGTCAGTCGCGCAGGAACTGTAGCGGTGTGAAGGTCGATTGTTTGTCATTATTATCAACCACTTTCCAATAATAAGCGAATACATACATAGTATATGCAAGCACCGAACCACTGGCATACGCATACAGTGCAGTCCCCTCTTTCCACAGATAGAGTGTGACGTATGGTCACACACACATACACACACACAAACGTACATTTCGTGTACGTAGATATAAGATTTATGTAGAAACATGTTGTGCGTTTGGAGTGGGAGAGAAATTTATGTCATTGTGACGTCAGGTTTTGTCCACGTTGAGAACACTAGTATAGAGATACGAAGTTTGTTTCTGAATATTCTGTGGCCACATGTTTCTAACTCACCTAAACTTGTTTTCCTTATTTTTGAGTCCGCCCACTACTTCTGTAGTCACTAATTTCCTATCATGCATTGCTACAATTAAGTTAAGATTTAGAATAAATAGGCATGTATCTGAATGTAATCTTTACACGTTTGAGAATGGCCATATTGATCAAAACATGTCATAAGAGTTCTTATATTCCATAAAAGTTGTATTTTGCAAAGTAAAGTGTTTTTATTTACTAATATACTGCGACATGGTTAGATTTCTCGATAAAAATTACTAATACTTAAAGAAGAGAGAAGGAAATTGCATGGAATAAATATTAATAATAGTTAAAATTATGTAATTAATATTATTTTTGTAAAAATTTGTAAATATGGTATGCAAATCTAGTTAGTGTGTTTTCTGTTTATTGTAAGACTGGAATTAAAATTCATCAAGTAGACTACTCTTTATGCACTTGTGCTTAAAGTACTACTTTTATACCTTTTAACAGTGTACAAAATAGATTTTTATGATAGTCGTACATAAAATGTTTTATGAAATTTTCCATACAGTCTGCTGTTGATAATAATCCATCATTTCTTATAGAGTTTATAATTTCTCAATAACCACAATTTGTACAAACATAGTTTTTACAATATTCCAGTAGACCTTCTAAGGCAAGGCCTGCTCTGCCGTGTCACACTAATCTCACGTATGTCAGAAATGATAGTTTTGAGAAAACTTGATTTGTATAAAATATCGTATTATCTTAATTCGCTCAAATATTATTAAATATCTAAGATAATTGATTTTTACTATGCGTTATTGATTCAATGTTGCAGTATTGATTTAATAACGTATAAATATACTATTTGAAAATATAAGAAATAAGGAATGTGATACAATCAAAATAAAAATTTAAAAATACAATAGATTAATTATTATATTATTATTAACAAATTAATTAATTTTATTGTCTATACATATATATATATATATATATATATATATATATATATATATATATACACATATATATATATATATATATATATATATATACATATATATATACATATATATATATATATATATATATATATATATATATATATATATATATATATATATATATATATATATATATATGTATATATATACTAGGGATTGAGTAGAATCCTTTAAACGTTGCTACGCGAAATTGTTGTATCTAACATACATGACATTCGTGTGACACGGCAGTGCTCTTATTATACATTAAGTTTTGAACAAAGCCTACGCAGTAGTTATTTATTTAATGACATTTTCGTAATTTTTTTTATTTTGATTTAAATTAAGGTTTCTTTCCAGTTAAAACTGTATTTCGATTTTAAATTACTTAAATAAATCACTTTCGTAGTGCATGCTTTGTTTATTTCACCCAAAATCTAGAAGAACATGTTAAATTATATTATTTTTTGGTAAATTACTTGGAAACAACTCTTTATGTTTATAAAAGTTTATATTTTTTTTCTTAATATTTATTGTTAGCTCCTATTTTAATAATAAAAATTAGTTAACAGACCGATCATATTTCTTACTGCTTTAGTATTTATAGAACCACTTATTTCAAGATTTTTAACTGAACCAATTTTGATTTAATAACTGCTCACAAGTTACTGACCAATTATTAATTTTACTGACCAATTGGATTTTTAACAAGCTAAGGATATATTGAACTGCTCATTTCAAAATATTCTACTGTCCCTTTCTATTTTTTTTACTGCTTAGATTTTACCGCCAAATCTGTTATTAAACTTACCGTTTATATTTTCGTACTGACCAAAACTGTAATTTTCTACTGACCGATTAATTAAATCATAGCCATTATTTATTGCTAATAATAAATTTCACAGTCAGTACAATTCAAATATGTACCTATTTTTTGTTCTAGAACTGCAGTATGATATACATACATTCATACTATAATTTAGTTAATTTATATTGTGTCAAATGAAAATATATGTAAATGAATAATGAACAAGTTCATCAATACAAAATTTTTGTAACAAATATTTATTGTTTTTAAATTTCATTTTACTCAACAATTCAAACTGTCAACTAAACTTTATGTTTGCAGTCGAATTGAACATAAATTTTAAAATTACGTAGTATAAAATATGTACGTTTGAGCACGGATTCACAAGCAGTCAATTTTTTCAATTTAAATCGAGTCAAATTTGAACATTGTTATTTAATTTATTTTAGTCTATATTTACTTTCATTTTTCAGCAATCACTAATTTATCTAATAGTTTATCTGATTTATCAATACTGTAGTGCAATAAAGACACAAATCAAGGTATTAAAGTATTTTAAAAAATCATTACAGCCTAAAAAATATAGGATAAGACTTGAGTTGCGCAAAATATTTTCATATTGATATAAATAAAATAACTACTGCATGCGCAGTTCTTAACGTTTACCATACAAACGAGTAAAAGCATTATGATAAATCATTTGGTGGGGAGTTTTGAACTACTGCCCATTCAGATTCCAAGTTTCAGTCGACATTTCCCAAGCTGTAATTTACTGCCACTGTGAAAGCAGACAAGGCGGCTCTACTTGCCTATTATATACTAACTATATCATGTTGAATTTATAATTTTTTCCCGAAATAAGTGTTAAAAGCTTCTTTCTGCTTTCAAGACCACTAAAGCAATATAATCACTTCTGAAACATAAAAACTTCTTTCCTTGCAAAATGGAAATTTGTACGCGTGTTTTATGACTTCCTGAACAATTTTGATTTCGTGTATGTTGACCGACCTGTCTCTTTATCCGCCTGTGTGTTTAAAGACCTTACCAGGTGGCATAACTTCGGAACTATTTGATCGTTTTTGATGAAATTTTTAGAAAATTGTGCGGTCCTCTGTGTATTTCATCGCAGTCAGAGTAACGGTAGCCACGGTGCTATCGCTAAATCACATTAAATGTCGATATCTCACTACTACTTCAATTTCGCTAAAAATTTTGAGAGAATCTGAGGGTTAGGCCATATATAGGATTCCCTATAAATTTAATTAAAATCGGAGTAATGATATAGTATATTGTGAAATAAGTGCGGGAAATTGTCGATTGCCCACGAAAGCGAAGTTGAGCGCACGAACGTAGTGAGTGCGCTCATTCGCTTGAGTGGGCAATCGAAAATCCCGCAGGAGTTGCACATACAATTTTTTATTACGAATTTCACATACTTTTTTCTATTATTATTACTATTTTTGACATTTTTATTATTTTTTAAAATAATTTTTTTGAGTGTTCGTCTTTTTTTTTCTGAATTAAATATTGTTTAGTGATACAAAAAATCCTGCGAATTATAGGCCTATCACCTGCTTGCCTACAGTGTATAAGATTTTGACGTCCTGTCTGGCAGGAAAGATCAAAGAGCATTGTCAGATTAACACCATACTGACAGAAGAATAAAAGGGATGTCGAAAGAGGTCACAAGGCTGCAAAGAGCAGCTTCTGATTGACTCCGTAGTACTGGAACAAGCGAAAGGGAGACAACGTAACTTGTACACAGCGTTTATTGATTAAAAAAAGGCATTTGATTCGGTCCCGCACTCCTGGTTACGGAGAGTATTGGAGCTGTACAAAATGCACCCAAGTATCGTGAACTTCCTTGGAACGATCATGTCCGACTGGCGAACGACCTTACATTTGAGTATTGGTAATGAAAAAACAGCAAGCGACCTTTTTCAAGTAAGACGCGGCATATTCCAAGGCGACTCATTGAGTCCATTATGGTTTTTCTCGCAATGAATCCACTTTCTCGCCTGTTAAATGAAACCAAATACGGTTACAATGCAGGTACGCAAACGAATTCGCGCCATACCATCTCACATCTGATGTATATGGATGATATTAAGATCTATGCAGCTACTAAACATCAATTACAGCAGCTGCTGGGACTTTCCAACAAGGTTTCGCGAGACCTCTGTATGGAGTTCGGAATCGATAAATGTCGAACACAATGTCGTTCTGGAGAAAAACGAGATGTGGTCGCACTCGAACTCGAACCAGAGTCTGTTATGCAGCCCATGGACGAGGGAGAGTCGTACCGGTATCTCGGATTCAATCAGGACGAACGTATAGATCACAGCGCTGTAAAACAACACCTGATGCAGCAATACCTAACGCGTGTACGGAGATTACTGAACACCCACCTTGATGGAAAAAAAACCATCAAAGCAATTAACACCTACGCAGTTCCGGTGCTAACGTACTCATTTGGGGTAATCAAATGGACGCCTACGGACTTGACAAACATCGAGACCAAGACCAGCGTCCTTATGACCAAATACCGAATTCATCATCCCAAAGCAGCGATAGAACGATTGACGCTGCCAAGAGCCGAAGGGGGTCGGGGTTTTATAGACAAAACGAACACGCATAATAAACAGGTTCATAACTTGCGAGAATACTTTTACACCAAAACACACACATCACACTTACACAATGCAATAATCCAAGCCGACAAGGCATAACACAATTAAACCTCTCACACACAGAAATGCCAGATACTTTCTGCCCCTTGGTCACGAAGGAGGACAAAATCCAGCAATGGTCCGCAAGCCTCTACATGGAAGACATCCACATGATCTTAACCAGAGTAACGTCGACAAAGCAGCATCGCACGCCTGGTTGAGTCAAGGAAGTCTTTTCCCGGAGACTGAAGGATTCATGCTGGCTATACAAGATCAAGTAATTCATACAAAGAATTACTCAAAATACATACTTCGTGACTCGTCAGTAACATCTGACTCATGCCGGAGATGCCATTCCAAACCCGAAACGATCCAACACATCACAGCTGCCTGTACTCAGCTCGCTCAGTCCGAATATAAATACCGTCACGACCAGATTGGCAAAATTATGTACCAGAAACTATCGCTTAAGCACCACCTTATAACCGATAAAACCCCTTACTACAAGCTCACACCAAAAGTAGTAGCGGAGAATGACTCCTGTAGACTTTACTGGGATCGGTCGATTATTACAGATAAGACCATAAATCATAATCGACCAGATATCACCTTCGTAATGAAATAAACTAAGACCACCTATCTGATCGACATTGCGGTTCCGAATATACACAACTTACAAAAAACACACGCAGTTAAATTGGAGAAATACACTGACCTCGCAGCCGAAATAAAACAACAATGGCGAATGGAACATGTCCACATTGTTCCAATAGTACTCAGTGCCACCGGGGTCATTAAACACACACTACACAATAGCTTGAGCCTCTTGGGTCTCCCAAAGTACACATATGTCACTATGCAAAAGGCAGTGATCATAAACACGTGTCGTATAGTACGGAAGTTCCTCAGTAATACGAATCCGACTGCGATATGTGAAAGCACAAGATCTGCTTCTACTCCATCTGAGCCATCTACAGTGAGTGAACAACACACTGACACTCATCTTACAGACACACAACACACATACATAAACACACAATATGCTAACACTGAAACACAAACACTTAACACACATACAGATCCAGATTCGTCTGATGAAGAGGGAGGATCGACCAACTGCCGCACTATCACTGTTACCGCTCTGGTGCATAATCCTCCCCAACCCAATAACACACAAGGTCCGTCAACCTCTGTACCATCTAAACGCGCAATTCCAGGAACACCCGATCTTAATGAGCAATTTGATGAACCACATCCACATGACACATCCACACACATACACGAACACACACACAAACACAAACAGTCCTTTCCCTTCCCTCTATCCCTAATCCTACCTATTCTCTGAGGACACGAAAACGAACTAGGCTTTCACAGCCGTCTGTCATTGAGCCAACATCTACGCTCCCACAAAAGTCTCGCCGTACGACCCAGTGTACACCGAAATAGACACATAACACCTCGTTTCAAGCAACAATAACAACAATATAAGGAGTGATGTGACGGACCCGTCCGTGAATGTACTACGGTACTTTTACGGATTGGTTTGACACATTACCCTTCCACAGAGCCTAACACCTTGCATAATGCCGGTATAGGTGAATGTTACCCAGTACTGTCCTATTGAGTAGTGAGCGCCAGGTTGGCGTAAAAGTCTATAATAATAATAATAATAATAATAATGAGTTTTAACATCCGTTCTTTGTCTATAACAGGCGTCACCCGCACCATTATTTTTATACTTTATTGATTTACATTATAATTATAATACGTTATAATGTAGATGGTGGATGGGGGGAGTAGTAAGGGGACTAGGATTTGGTAGCTATGCGTCTGCAGCCGTCTTCTGAGGAACTATGCCGCTATTCATCTGAAATTGTGAAGGGAAACTTTACGGGCATATCCGGCCGCGAGATTTGAACCCGCGACCTACCAGTCTAAAGTGCCTAAGCATGCTCTGCCATTTCGCTGGTTAAAATGATTATTTTGTAATAATTGTAATAGGTATATATAAAATAAAGCTGATATTATATTATTGCATTTTATTATTCTATATATTATTTTTCAGAAATTTTAATCTTTTAGTTGGCGTAGATATGCGTCTATATCAAGACAAAATACTTTGTAGTCTTGTTTACGTCAATACGTCACACTGTGCGTGACGTCTGTCAGAGTTGTGTCGATTTTGTGTAATATAAATTTCTGGTTTGAAACACACAAAAACACATAAATAACGTTTGATTTACGCTTTAGCCCACCACTAATCTAAAAATATAAAATACTCTTTATACATCTGAAAAAGAAATACTGTTCAAGTTGAGCATTATTCAGAATTGCTCATGATCGTCAGCCCGTTAAAAATAATTTGACTACGAATTACTTTCTTTTTTGCTTGTTTTGTATAAAGTATAATTTGATCAAAAACCATTAAATTACCCAAGCGCAAGCGTTTACATCAGCTGACATACACATAAATAAATCTATCCGAATTTCGTATAGTTTAGTTACATATATGCAACAGAGCTGCGACTAAACTCTGTGGCTTACGTTCGTACATACAGCCTTGGCCAAAAGTATTAAGCACCCCCCACAAAACACGTGTAACTTATGAATTAGTTTAAAAATGACTTATCTGTTTAATAATAGAATGAAAAGCAATACTAAAAGTTAATTTTAAACAATAGATAAAGGATTTTAAGGTATCATAAAACACCTGGTCCACAAAACGTGAAATATGAAGTTTTTTGAGAAATAATGTAATTTATTTGTTAGTCTTTTACTAACTTTCGGGATAACAAGAAGCTGCTGAGTGTTGTTTATTTGTGCAGTAGAGACAGTTTGTAATACGAAATGTCGAAACAATGAGAAACGCAGATAACGCAGAAACACGGATAAAAATCCAGATGTTATGTGAAGAAGGGAAGATTCAAGTAAATATTACTCAGTTAGTAAAAGTTTGACGATGTGCAGTGCAATCTATCATTGAAAGGTTCGCGGAGATTGGTTCTCACACAAACAAAATGAGAACGGGCAGAAAACGCATTACTACTGACCGCCAGGTTAGAAAACTTATCCGTGACTCACTTAAGGACCGCAAAAAACTTCTTTTGAGCTCAGCTTCATCGAAGGACAATGGGAAACCAATTAGTTCTCGAAATGTAAGAAGAAGGATCACAGAAGCAGGCTTATAAACCCGCAAAGCCAGGAAGAAGCCCTGGCTCTGCGACAACAGTGGAATGGGCTCTAAGACACCAGAATTCTTCTGAAGAAGATTGGTATAATTTGACGAATCTAATTTTGAGGTGAGTTAAATTTTATACCATCGCATTAAACAATACGATTAGATTCGCCGGACCATACCACATTGGACCAATCTTCTTCAGAAGAATGTTGGTGTCTTAGAGCCCATTCTAAACGATTTTTCTTGTTGTTGTCGGAGAGCCAAGATTTCTTCCTGGCTTTGCGGCTTTTTAAGCCTGCCTCTGTGAGTCTTCCTCTTACAGTTCGGGAACTAATTGGTTTCCCAATGTCTTCCGATAAAGCTGCAGTGAGCTCAGAGTTTTGAAATGCAAACAAAAGTTTGTCATACGTAGTAATGTCTCACAAGCACTCGATAATATTTGAAATTAAAATTGTAACTGTTTCTCGAATCAGAGAGGGTACTAATACACATAGGTGATTGAATGGGTGTCCGGCTCGGACGCTTGCCGAGCATAGGATCGTTGGTGTAGAGGTTAGCACGCCTGGCTAGTTACCAGGAGATCCTGGGTTCGATTCCCGGCCGATCCGGATAATTTTTTCAATCACTTTGTGATTTTTAATCTTTTATCTATTGTTTAAAATTAACTTTTAGTATTGCCTTTCATTCTATTATTAAACAGATAAGTCATTTTTAAACTAATTTATGAGTTACACGTGTTTTACGGGGGTGCTTAATACTTTTGCCCAAGGCTGTATGATATGGGTGCCATGGATGGAATATATAGATTTGTTTAAAACTAGTTTTATTAATGAGTAAACATATTTATTTCTTTATTTATTCTGCATGTGTCGTCTATTTGTGTTCATTTATAATCCTAACCACAAATCTAAATCTGCCACGCCAGTCGAGGTTAATGTAAATTACTATTGTTTCTATATTCTCAATAAAAGTTTTATGTATGAAAATTAAAAATATAAGGGTACGTATATAAACTGTATATAGAGTGATCTATTTAACAGATCTGAACGTTATTCTATGATATTTCATTTTGTAAAATAAAACATAATAATTCTTACTTTAGAGTTATCTACTTATGTTAAAGCTTGTTTACACGATGATAGTATTTTTGTAATAGTATTATGGGCGCAAGCTCAGAAGACCTCCAGAAACTGAGGTGAGAGGAACACAAATTGTATTATTTCCATAGTTACCAACCAAACCAAGTAATTATGTTTTTATATGAGAGAGAGAGTAAACTTCTATTTAATAATATGATAGACAAAGATAAATGCAGATGTAGATAAAAAAGTTCTTTTTAGCTTGCGCCCATAGTACTACTATGACAATCATCATTATATAGTGTCTGTTTAGTGACGATATTATTATGGGTATTAATGCGTGCATCTCTTTTGGCGGAATCTTGAAACTACTAAAAACAATGTGAAAAACATTACATATTACCATACATTACGTATTTTACGTATTATTATGTGTACAACAATTAAAATATAGCATTGATAACGTGGAAATATGTACTTGATAATATTATTTTACAAAAAATGTTTCAAAATTTCTTCTGCATGAGCTCTTTTTGTCACGTTTTTATAATCAGGAGAGCTTTTTTTCGTAAATATTTAAAATGTTGGTATTCTTCCGGCAATGCAATAATATCAAACTTTTCCCATATTATTAAATAATTTTTTTTATTAATATTAAAATGTTTTTTATTGCCAAAACTATTCTGTTAATTTTAAATAGCAACAATCTATAAGATAAAATATGTCCTGTTAAACAATTAGAAATTCAGCGCAGTGGCATCATGACGCCTGTAGTGGCGATAGTAGGTACTTAAAACCCGTTTACACGATGATAGTAACGATGATAGTTCCAATCCCTATCATGATAGTCCCTAAACTATCAGGTCAAGCCTGATAGTTTAGGGAATCTCATGATAGTTTAATAGTCACTATCACAGTACTTACACGATGATAGTTCTTACACGATAGCAACTATCACAAAAACTATCACCGTGTAAATAAGTTTTTAGTTTTAGGAAAGCGGTTTCTACAAAACGATGGTCAAGGTAAAAATAGAACTTGAAACTTCAGTTCTATAATTGAAGGCTAGACTTCAAAAATAGGCTGTGTGAAAAAAACGATTGATTTAGATCCGAAAAAGGAATCTAAGTGCCATTGCCAACAATCTAGATTCCATGCTAAAATTTTATTTATTTTGGCATTGCTTTTGAAGTCCAGTCTTCAGTTTTCTCTAAAATGACATGTCGCCTTGCCACCGAATTTAATTTTAAGTGGTCCCTACACGCTCAATAATATTGCACAAAATCTGAGGTGGTACAATGATTGCCGATAGGTTATATTGAAGAGTTGTACAATATATTGTGTAGATCAAAAATAGTTTGAAATATATTGTGCAATGAATGAATATTGTAACTTCTGTAGGTTTTGAAGATATCAATACCACTATATATTGCACAATACCAATTTATTTGTCTAAGTTTCGATTTGTTAATTATTTTGTAGTGTCATTTTTTATGGCTATTATTTAAACCAGTTTGACTTATTTAATTTGCAAGACTAATTATTATTTACTGCTTCACAACGTCTTTATCATTTAATATTTAGAATTGAACAACAATTGGATTAATGTACAATTCCAACATTCAATTTATTGAACAAATTTCTTTTACAAATTATTGAACTGTCTGGAGGGAAGTTGAAAAAATTGCACAAGTTGATTACACAATATTATTGAGCGTGTATATCTTGCTCTTATTTGGGGCAACATTGTCCCAAATATAAAATGCCATAGTAATTAAGGCCAAATATGATTTGGGACAATGTTAGACACTTCTAATTGTGGTTGTACGTAAGTAGATAGCGTACAATAAGTTGAGAATCAAATAAAGTGAAACTTAACATTTTTCAAAAAGTAATAAGGATGTATTTTCAAGATATTTCTTTTATTTAAATACACACGTTATATGATACTCTTTGTTTAAATGCTAAAAATTTGGACAAAAATATAATGTCAAAAATACAACCAGTTCTCGTGCGATGAACTGGTTTCGTTTTGAAGCCATTTTTGGTCGGGGTATTTTACAGTAGTTATAAGAAAACGTGTCTTTCTTTACGAGTCACATTTGAGCTTTTCCTCCATGCATTCAACCATAGGGCCATTGCTAGTAAGACTTACATTCCTTTCAGGGTACTTTTGTTCATTATAATTCACAACCACAAAATTGTCAACGGCAAACGGTTTGATAAAACCTGAAGAATTGTGGTGGGGAGGGGGGCTTCATGATCTTGAATGCAATCTTAAAGATCTGAGAAGGTTTCACTAATTCCATCAGACTCTATGTTGGGCTAATCTTGCCCCAACACTTGGGCCGTTCTTGCCCCAACACTTGGGCCAAAGTTACCTCAGCTTACAAATAAACAAGGTAAGTATTAGAAAGTACAAACTTAAAATCCTTTGAATATATATTAAGTGAAAGCTGTTATATACTTGTTAATCAAAAATCTTAAGTAGTTCTGGATGTGCAAACAAAAGTTGGTTTGCAAGAAAACATTCACAAGATGTAACGGTGAAACTGGAGCAGTACTGAATAGTGGAAAAAGATGGAACTACATCACTCTTAGCATTGGAGCGTAGTTAGTGATGCTACCTGTGGTTTACCACAGGAACCAAGTCAATAGCTGTATTTGCTAACTAATAGTAAATCAAACTGATTTTTTCCAAGATTTGGGCCAAAGTTACCCCTAAGGGCCAAACTTACTCCAGTAGACGGTATATTAAACAGTTTTTGTTGTATACAATATTTTGATCCTTTATTTACTTACGTCTGGTATTTAAATCATTCTATGTTTCCTATTTTGACGTCTAGATGTCACTCTGTGTGTCATATTTTAAAGCAAGAAAAAAGCAAGAGTCTTGCTAAACTATTTAAATAGTTGGAAAGTTTAAATAATACCGTAAAGAGAGAAAATTCTGATTTTAGAAGGAAAAAATTCGGTAATAAAAAAATGTAAGAAAGTGCAAGATTTTTTAGCAATACCAAGACCAAGACCAAGACTCAAACTGCTCTAGCAAAACCAAGACCAAGATTCTTAATGCAGGAACAAGACCAAGACCAAGACTGCGAATTTGCTCATCACACTAGTCGGGGCGTAATATAAAAAAATATAAATCCACAATAATACATTAATTTTGCAAACACATCCGATTGCATTTTTAGCCAATTTCTAAATTAGAAATTCAGCTATTTTATACTACGCCACGGCTAACTGGCGTGTTGTTACACTATTTTTTAATTTTTGAAGTCGGCTTTTTAAAAAAGGTTCTATTTATATATTTGAAATTTCAAAAGACAGTAGCATAAACTTAGCTGCAGCTTACGTCTACTGATTTTACACTATTACAGAGTTCGAAATTTACCCTACACTCAGAAAAAAACTTACTAGAAACAATATGAAATTTTTGGAATTACATTGTTGTATTAACATATGGAAATTGTTAATTTTATAATTTTAATTTAGTTATTTCGTTCATACTAAATCGTTGTCACAACACACAATTTTAGTTAAATCAGCTATACAATATATACGATTTAACAATATTATCATGTTGAAGCAATAAATCTATATTATTAAATTACCATTATCGGTTAATTAAATTAATCAATAAAAATCATTATTTTAATTATATACTTTAATTTAGAAAACTATTTAATATACTTACCTAACGACTATCCATAACATGTAATAACACTCAATAAAAAAGATGACATGCTTAAATTATGTAAGTAAAATAAGCAATAAAAATAGAAAAGTCGTAATTTATTCATTTTCATTGAAAATACCAGTACCTATTTATTTTAAAAAATCACGAACAAACACAATATAAATAATATTCCTTTTATTTAACATGAGCAGAAAAGCCTTTTCAAACGTAAATGTAGTTAATTATCTTCAAAATATTTGCAATTATTTGTAACTCGATCTGGAATACATCCTCCTCTTCAGGTAATGTTTAAATGAGAGCGTCTTGATTAGGGTTAATGCAAATTCACCATAAAAACTTCACTATTAGCGGTTGCCTAAAAGAAAAAAGATAAAAAGTAACAAAAAATTAGTTTTAACAATTATGTTTAAATACATGTGTTAATAATTAAACAGGTAAAAATTTATTATTGCTTTTAAGTGCCTGAAACTTGAATGCAGTTAACCTCATTTTGTGTAAATATTTAAATACTGTCCTAAAAAAGAAAAAATTTTAAAAAAATATTCCTATACCTAAAAGAATAGATAAGTATCCGTTCTGATGACTCCGTTTTAGCAAATTTTCAATCTCTGACAATTAATGCTTCTCCATGCTCTCAGCTTTGCATCATTCATTTCACGAAATTTTTTTTGTTGAAATTACAACTGTAAAGATAAGTCAAAAGAGTAAAATAAAATATATAAATTTATTTAGAAACGGTCACGTACCTTTCTTAAAAAGTCAGAAACTTTTTATATATAAAATATTTTTATTAATTTTAATTTTAACCTGTAAACGTCTTAACACAAACGATATCAAACAAACAATAAAATAAAACGGCCGCTGAAATAGCACGTGATCAAAAGCCAACAAACAACTTTGACAATCTGTATAAGTTAATAAAAACTTATATGTATTGTTGGTAAATTAATATAGTTAATTTAACGTTTTTATATTGTTAGTTGATAATTTTAATAGTTGTTGCATCCAGGTCGTCAATGCTTCAATTTCAATCATTATATAGCATACTCAACCAAACATATAGGCAGTTCAAACATATATTTCAATTGTTTCATGTCTAGTATTTGGAGCAAACAATATTATTGAACTGAAAATATATTTAATTCTACAGATTATTTTATAGCCAGTCCAAATAAATATTTCTAAACATGACCATATCGCTAATTTTACTATATCAATTTCTCTGAGTGTAGCTTTATTCATTGTAACATATCTTATTTTTACAAAAATTCAAAGACACTGTAATATCTTGTGTTTTTTCTACTTCTTTAAATCATATGTAGTAGTAAAAATTATGTATATTTTTATTCATACCTGTTCAAATACAGTATAAATATTTTAAACTTTAAAACCAAACATTACAGAGTTTTCTTAGAAAGCAGACTTTTACTACTTTCTACTCTATGGACTAACATTTTTTTTTAGTCACACTCTTGTGAGATAACTTACTCTTGCAGATTGTTCTGTTCCACCACAGACACATCAATTAAAAGCATCTGCGCGAAATTTACCTCAACTTATTGACAAACCATATAAGGTAAAAGACCCGATAATTGACCCTGGCCCAGTTTCTGAACTTTTCAACTTTGTTATAAATTAATAAAAAAAACTATATTTTAAATAAGAAAAAAAATAGATTCTTAATTTAAAGTAATCTATTCTGTGTCTAATGAACAGCAATTTAAAAAGTTTAGAATATATTAACTAAATAAAAAAAAAATTTTAAGTTTAAAATGTGTGTAAAAACTATTTTTTTGGTAGTTTCCTAACAGTTTATGTTACAAAGTACTCATTTTGATCTGTGCAATATTCATCATGTAAGTATGAAAACTTAATTAAAAATATATGAGCAGGTTAATATTCGTTTAAAATTTATTTTAAAATATTTATAAAATACCTTAGAATGATTTTTATTATTGAAATATGAAGGTCAATTACTAGGCTCACTTCTAAAGTGGTATGGCCCAATTAAATTCTAACCAGTTTTTGTTAGTTATTTTGTTATTTATGGTTATCTTCGATTAGTTTTTGTTATTTTTCATAACGTATATAACATTAAACATTCATTTTTATCAATAAAAAGTTATTTATAAATTAAATTTTAAAAAACTGTATTTTTAAATTTAAGGATCAGAAACTAGGCCACTGTCAGGGTCAAAAACTGTCACATGAGAAATTTTGAAGGTCAGAAACTGGGTCCTTTTTGTCAATTTTTAAAACATTAATTTAAATTATTAATTCAATTCAAATAATTATTTTACTTGTATGACTTTATTTTGAAAGCCATAAACTAGTTGATAAAATTATTAATTGTCTCTTAAGTTTAAACTTATATTTATTACTGTCGTTTAACCTCAGCTGTCACTCTTAAAAGGTCAGAAACTAGGCCCTTTACCTTATATGCAGCCACGGTCAGAATACTATAGAGTATTCTTGGACTTGGGTACTGCTACGTGCTCTCTCGTAATTTCAGTTAAATTTCATTTTTAGTTTTCAATTGCAACGTTCGTTAGTAATACTTCACCGCACTCTATGTATTAAACTTTCTTAAGTCGATTGTACCCAATTGATAAATACTGATTTTTGTATTGTGTTGAAATGACACATTAAGTGGCGATTAATCTCGTTTGTTTAATAAAAAAACAGGACACTTCAATATTGTTTTTTCAATTTTTTATTTGTTTCGCTGTGTGACATTTACTTAGAAGACAAATATAATTTCGTTGTTTTCGTTTTCGAACTGGGTATATCACACGTATATCTAATTGCCAATTTGATTTTTTATTTAATTTTCCAATATTGATTCCATTGTGTTCAATTCCACTTTATAAACGTGTTCCCGCGTTCACACACAATTATGTCGAATTTAAACATGTTTAGTAGCCAAAGCTAAAATTAACTAAAGTAAGTAGCTAAACTAAATATTTTTTTTTGTTTTGTCTTGTTACCGATACAAATAACAGCAAGTTCATAAAAAATAAGGTAGGCGTAAGCTATCATACTAGCTTAAGTCAACAGAACAGCCTTCTATTTACTTGATTAAACAGATCACTAACTTTTTATCTGAACCATAGACATTAGAAATGAAAGGACCAGTAATTTCTATTACGTACGAAAGATATTATACGTACACGTTAAAAAGAGACAAATATTATAAATACCATGTAAATTGCCAATATATATTTCTCTTTCTAAGATACCCTAGACTTTAAAATTAAAATTGAAGCTTAGTCAGCCATGCTTGTATTCAAAAATTTGAAAAAATAATGTAAAATTTTCACTTTTTCACCTTCTAAACTGCGTTTTTCGTTATATCTTTTTAAAGAAAATATTATGCCAACTAGTTCTGCTTACAAATGTAAAAACCCTATTAGAAAAAAAAAGCACAAGGAATAACATTTCAGCGATAAGATTTTTAACATATTTTTGACATACACAGTGAAAAAATTTGTGTTAAAATTAACACATTTCACATGTCCAGAACGGTTCATTCAATTTTTTGTGTTATTTTGTGTGTCAGATCTTTACACAAGATTTGCGTCAATGTGTGTCAAATTTTTACACAAGATTTGCATCAATGATTTAACACACAAAAGGACATACATTTTGTGTTAATTTTACACAATTACTTAGTTATAATTTTAACACAATGATGTGTAAAATTAACTGATTTAGAATGTAGAAGTTTACTCAATAAATGTGTTGGTATATTTTGACACTTTTTTTATGTTAGTGTTGGTATATTTTTACAATTTTTTATTTATTTATTTATTATGTAAATGAAAGAAAATAGTAAAAAATAATTTTTTAATACTTAAACTTTTTTATTTAATATTCGTACAATTATGTCTTTGAATAAAATCAATTTTTGTAAAGATTTCGACGATATATTTATTGATGCATTTCACTTGGTATTTAGTGAAAATAATGTTGAGCAATACTCAAAAATTGTGAAGATGGACGTGGAAGACAAACTGAACGTGGAAGACAAAATAGTCGTGGAAGACACGACTACTCTTCCTTCTTTACCTGATCTTTGACCTTTGAATGTGTTCTCGAACGCCGAATATTCGATAATTTTTTAATTAATTGAAGTAAATTCTGCAAACAAAGAAAAACTTCAATCTATAATTTTTTTAATTAACTTACCTAACCAATATTTAATATCTATATAATTAAAACCAATTTAACTTTACAAATATGCTTTTGAAATATTTTTGTTTTATGTATATATATATATATATATATATATATATATATATATATATATGTATATATATATATATATGTATATATATATATATATATATATATATATATATATATATATATATATATATATATATATACATAATATTTTTCTGTTGAACCCACGATGTCCAACGCTGACTGCTCGGTGACGATTGTGACCGTTGTCATGATGCCACCAGTTGCCACTACCCCCGTTCTCAACTAAAGCAGTAAATGTGTGCGAAACCAGTTTTATGGTGTTGGAAATACACAAATAAGTACTTGTATAGACATTCTTTCCATTTTACAAAAATATTGTGTTAGTTTTTGTTGTTCAAAACAGATTAACATTTTTATTTTGTTAAATCAAAATTTTTGTTAATATTTTTATTTAACACAAACGTTAAATGTTACATTAACACAGGATTGGGTTACTTATTTAACACAAAAAATTTAACCACTAGTTTTTTTTTACGCAGGACACAAATTTTTTCACTGTGTATACTAGTCGTCTCTTTGAAAAAATATTTGCGTATATACATTATATGTTAAATAATAATTTAATATTATATATCAAGTATGCAAATGATGTAAAGCTTGATAAAGTTCACTTAAGAAAAATTGACTCTTTCTTATGTGAATTCAATAGTAAATGTAAGCAACTTATTTAAATGAATTTTTACATACATATATAATCATTTAGTTTTGTTGCCGCCACTGTTTAAAATTAGCACAACTTTTGCTTCAATAAAACAATGTTGTTACAGGTCCTTTTATAATACATAATACGTTATATTCTTTCTTTATTTATCTGAACAAATATATCTGTCTAGATTTAGTAACATGATTAAACACAGATGAGACAGATCAAGCCTACATATAAAAAGTGTGGTCCGAAAGTTGCAATAAGTAGCAATTTATACTGCTTACTGATTAGTCGTCCATCGGCTCTTCAAGCGTACATGCATTGTTAAGTCGTGGTCACAGTGGTCGCTGTTCATTGTCACATCATTAGTAACAGGTACATACATACGATTGTTCGAGTGTACGTATCCATTCCCACCTTGGACCACTCGTTACATACATATCGAATATGACACACGCTAACATCGACCACACTACACATACCAACACAAACTCTAAATACGTATATAACGATAGAAAGTGGGGATGCTCCCTGCCACCTCTCTGCCAAGTCTGATGACGTAAAATTCTGATTACAGCCGGAATGCTAACTATCATAGACCCCTTGTGATTAAATAACATACTTTAGAAACACATGTAAATCCGGCAAAAATGCAAATATCGACTCAAATTTAGACACGTCTGAACATGCACAAGACACTGGTAGGCAGTTTTAAAATCTTAAAGAGAAACCCCTATTTTTACCGCAGATTTGGGTTTTACGGAACGAAATACTTTTGTTCAAAACATTTTTTTCGATTCGCTATGGGGACAACCTATATTCCAATATGACATTCGTAATTTTTTTTTCTGGTGTACAAACAAATTATATCTGCAGTGGGTAATGCAGATATTTAATTTCCATCTAATGTACGAAGAACAAAACAATAAAATTATTAAGCATTTACCCATTTTGCACTGTACTCTTCTAAAATGTAAATTAACAAGACTATCTCTGCAATCATCTACTATTGTTATTATTATAGGTTATACCATTAGATAACATTTTATAATGTTAGATATAATACATGAATGTATTCAATTAAAAGTGTAGTATTTTTTTTCCTTATTCTTTATTTTACATTTTATTTTCAAGTATAAAATTTATCGCGTAACCTTAAATACAAATCAGTGGAAAAATTATATATATATATATATATATATATATATATATATATATATATATATATATATATATATATATATATATATATATATATATACGGGTTTTTCATACTCTTCATAGGTTTGATTAAAAACGTTTATACAAAATTAATATTAATTTACCTTGTAGGTATCTAAAATTTTTGAAGAAAGAAATTTCAAAATTCTCCAACTCCATTCTCCATTTAAACTTATTGCTAATAATAAAAAATCATAATTTTAAAATTTTAAGAGGAAAAAAAAATGTTTTTTCTCTAACTTGCAAAAACGTACTCTTACAAGCACTTGCTTTTAAGAGTACGCATAGGTTATTTTAAGAGTACACATTAACAGTTTTTACAAATAAACTTTTAAAATGAATACTTTTACCTTAATTTTATGCATTTTAGGAATTTTGTTTGGAGTAACGCTTATCATATTCATATTATATATTTGAGAAGCATCGAAGTGATATTTCGAATAAAGTGTTTCTAAATTGTGAAAGAATTTATTTACTTGTGTCTGACTGAAGCTCATCATCCTCGCTAATGAATATTTTTCTGGTCGTCGAAAAATTAAATCATGTCTTTTACAAAAATCTGCCACCCATGTTTTTCCCGCTATTTTTCTTCTTGTCATTAAACCTATTTGTGATATATTATTTGATACAGCATATCCAGATGCAGTCTATTTTAACCTTGCTATAACGTTATATACTATAAAATATAATATCTAATTCGCCAATATGTTCAACCAATTGTTGCTCCATAATTTCCCAAAATGTACTTTTGTATCTCCCAAGGGAGGATGGAACGTTTCTAAGTTTAAATCTTTTTCTAAGAGTGCATTCCGCTATATCTATTTTTCTTGTTATAGCTCTTTTGTTTCTGCATTTTTTATTTTTTCTTGGATATTTTTCAAAATACTTTCTATAAATATCAGTTTTCTATTGAATTTTCGTTTATAACTAATCTTTCAAAAAGCCGTTTAAAAATAAATAGAAATTTTAATAGAAACGTGCGTACTTTTATCAACTTTTAGGGTGCGTACACTTATAAGAATCTGTTTTTGTCAGTTAACGGTTAACAATTAAAAATTAATTGTATCTTTGATTTTATAGATGAAATTCAAATAAAAATAAATTAATTGTTTTTAGAATCTATAAAGGCAATTATTTTACCTTTTGAATAACTGAACACAAAATACAGTCTATTAAAAATGACAATTTTTATAACATTTGTTTGATTTGAGGTACCTTAATTGTATTTACAAAATTACTGAATAAAAACTTGCGCGAATTGAATGATATTTGGTCAACTATAAATAGGTGTCGTGCTAATCCCTATAAAGTATAAACTATTAAATCCGATATTCACGGTATTCATAGACAAGATAAAACGTGTAAATTAAAAATCACATAGTGATTGTAAAAATTATCCGGATCGGCCGGGAATCGAACCCAGGATCTCCTGGTAACTAGCCAGGTGTGCTATCCTTTACACCACCGATCCTTTGCTCGATAGGCGTCCGATACAGACAACATTCAACCACCTATGTGTATGTACTCTCTATAATGCGAGAAGCGGTTACAATATTTCAATTTCAAATATTATCGAGTGCTTGTGAAACATTACTACGTATGACAGACTTTTGTCTGCATTTTAAACACACGTAGTATTCATATGTTCACTTATCGTTCAGCTAAACTGAAACTTTAAGCACTCGACTTCCTTGGTTAACTTGGCATGTTAACCAAGGAAGTCGAGTGCTTAAAGTTTCAGTTTAACTGAACGACAAGTGAACATATGAATACTACGTGTGTTTAAAATGCAGACCAAAGTCTGTTATACGTAGTAATGTTTCACAAGCACTCGATAATATTTGAGATTGAAAAAAGATAAAACGTATTTAAATTCTGCGTACTCTTACATGCCTGCGTACTCTTACCTACTTTTACCCTACTTGATCAGTTTTTACTCTCAGAAATCTCAGACTTTTTGTAAATTTTTCATAATTTTCAGCCTTGGATTCTCATACTGAAATCGAGGCCACAAAAATATTATTTACGATTCTTGCCAAGTAATATGTACTATTAAATAACAAATAGTAATAATTTTAAAACTTGTATGTACAAAATTATTTTTTACTCTATTACTATCTATAGTCAATGTAGACTAGACCTATAGTCATATTTTCAAAGTGTTGGTCGAATTATCTGGAAATAATTTTTTATCAGCGCCTAGTTTAAAAATTTCTTTGATGAATTTACAGACTGGTTGATTTTTATTGATTTTTATTTTTATATTATTTATTATCTTAAACAGTATTTCAAATTTCAAATTTTAGTTCGATTAGAAGTACCCTGGATGTTTTATAAACTATTCCACCTTAACATATGAAATTTGGTTTGGAAAATAGATTCTATTAACCCCGAACTTCCAGAGAAAATTTAGTCTTATAATGTAACTAGCCTCGGAGATTGAGGTGGTCAATTTGAATAAAGTTTTATACCTAAATAAAAATAGTTTAATTTGGTTTGTTGACTGGTTACTGTGCGGGACCCTAATTGTGCGAGCCCGATTCATTCTTGACCGATTTTCAGCGGATTTTCGAATAAAAAGAATTGTGAGACTTGAGCCTGGGACTACATCGTAGAAATCTCAAAAAGGTATCTTCTCCTCTACCCGATATTAATCAAAATTATTAAGAAATAACCAAATAACAATGAAAATGCATCTCTGTGCAGACCCATAAATCAAACTTTAACCCCATTTTATAAGCACTGAACCAGAACTGAACTGAAAAAATAAACAACTATAAACACAAGAAACCCGTTTATGGAAAGGTTAGAATTTTATTAAATTTATAATTTGAGTATGCAAGTATACACGAATAAAGATTTCAAAATTTTTGTATTTTTTTCAGTTACAAACAAACTTTATTAGTTCATAATTCATGGATCCAAACATAATTCTAACATCATAAATTATGACTGAACTTTTTAATTAATGAAGTCAGGCTGACTTACTATGTTGTCTATATTCTTTCCGCAAACAGTAGATGTTAAATATCGTACATTATCGAATATAATTGGAACATAGCTGAATCGAAAACAAATAAAACCAAGGGCGTTGCCAGAGTGAGGGAGTCAGCAGCTAGCTACTTACCTTAGGGGTTCGAGAAATTTACAAAAAATTTGAGATTTCTGATTGAGTAACTAATATTTTTTTCTACTCCTACTATTAAAAGTAACATTTTGTGCACGGCTAACTATATGTAAAAATTAACAATTGCCCACACAATGCGGAAATAGCCGTGGGAAATTATTTCGCACGGCTTAATATAATAAAAAAGTTGGCTCTGTCTGATTTAATATATAATGTCATAATTATGTAATTCTAAAAATATACATATGTATGTTGATTATTTATTATTGTTTCCATAGTTTCAAAGTATGCTTTGGCAAAAATTTGAACATCTTACCACTGACATTAAGTATAAATTTAAAAAATTTTTACTACTTATTTAAATTTTATTTTAATTATTTATATTAAATTTTACGAGAAAAAATGTGCTCGTAGAAAAAGTATAGTGTAAAATACGTGGGAAAAGCTTATTATACAATATACTATTAATATTTTTAATTTTAATAACATTCAATTTGTATAATTTTTCTTGAATTAAAAAATATATAAAGAAAACATTGTATTTAGAGTGGAAGCTTCCAATAATGCCAAATATCACAAACAGCGAAGTAAAATTCTTGGAAAAGCTATATGCTCAATCAGTACTCCGAACTAGAGTAAAAGTATAGCTTGTATCTCCACTCTAATTTGAAATTTTTCATAGTCACATTTAATTTCACTCCTTCTAAATAATACCAGCATTTTAAAAGAACAAAGTTTTTTAATTTTTGTTATTATTTTCGTGTTTATATAACATACCACAGAAAAATTCACGTCTTTTGTACTGGAAGTAAGTATGTACAGATACATTTTCAATAATTTTTTAATAATACGTATATAATATTTCTGTAACTAGACAGAAACTTTTGTTTACACCGCTCATACTGTTGTAATAGGGAAATGATAGGTAACAAGTGCACACACCTTATAAAGATAACTGCACATATGGACAATTAAAAAGGTAGTTTGCACTTTTCAGGAAAAAACCAAATTAGGTACTTAAATATAAATATTAATAAAACTCTTCATACATAAATTAACGAAATATTTAATTTTTATTTCTTGATAATGGATGGCATTATTGAGAATGGTATTATTTAAATGCAGCGATTCAAAATCTCGCGTAAAAGAAAAACGTGTGGTGGAAAGGATGGGACTCCTACTGAAATATAGTGGAACGGTATTACTGAGAGCTTGTACCTGAAATTCTTGTTTGTCCCATCTTCTCTTTCACGTTGCCCCCTTCTGGCTTTTTGGGTAGTGACGTCCTTGGATAAAACTATATTCATTATTCATAATAATGATTATTACACACGTTGCTTCTGTGAATACCTAAATTCAATTTACTGCACTTTCACACAGATAATTCGAACTAGTTATATGAAATATTAATTACAATAGTTCTCCGGTTGGTACTAAAGCTCAGAACACACGTTCAACCTACATATACAATAAAATTAGTTCGGATAGATCAAATAGCTATTATAGTATATTAGTATGAATGTTCTGTGTGATTTTTCCTGTGCATGTGATTTGGGCTTTATATCGGTCTGTATTCGAACCATCTATAGAATGTAATATTTAATGGCATGTATTACAAGTGCATGTGTTCAATGTAATTCGATGTATAGCTACACAATTAGTAAAATTTGTTTTGTATACTGTTAATTGCATATCGGATTATCTAAATATAGGGCATATGTAGGTACAGAGTTTCCTATTTTTGGTGAACTGGTAGGTAATAAAGTGTATGTAAGAGTATGTTCAGGAATGAACATTGAAATCGCGAAGTTTTGTATTGAAGAAGACACAACACTGTTTACTATCTACTAATATTTATTGATTTAATAAATTAAAGTAAAAAAATGTTTTTTAAGAAAAAGCTTTTATTTAAAAATGGTCTAAAAAAAATAAAATAACCTTTGAGTGAAGTTTGAAGCAATATGCAACATAATTTATAAAAGCTTGAGGCGTTATCATTAATTATTTCTGTTGTGGATATAAGAGCTATTTTACATTTCAGTAGTTACCAAACTTAATTAAACGCCTCAAGCTTTTATAAATTATGTTGTATATTGCTTCAAACTTCACTCAAAGGTTATTTTTTTTTTTTTAGACCATTTTTAAATAAAAGCTTTTTCTTAAAAAACATTTTTTTACTTTAATTTATTTTCTACTTTTTAGTCTGATTACAATTAATTTGAAAAAAAAAATTAAAGAAGTAATTTTTTACCTATATTTTAATCTACCTTAAGTAAGCATAACTATGGAAACAAAAAATTGGAACGTAAAATCAATGGACAATATTTGACAATTCTAAATGTCAAAAAGTTGCACAGGACTAAAAATCAACAATTTTTTTGGGGGGCAATGTAGTTCAAAACTAATTATACAATATTGCATTGTCATCAAGGTTAGACACGTATGTAAAATTTGAAACCTCTAGCTTAATTAGAACCTGTCTAAATTTCGATTCCAAGATTTGATCTAAACCAACATACTAACATATCAAGTTAAATAAAAGCTTTTAAAAACTGAAACTGTTTATTTTACTATTGCACAGAAATTAAATTGATTCACATAATAATAATAATTACAACAACACAAAACCAAAATGCATTATAACAGGACTGTAAATTGTTTCAACTCCATAAGAGGCTAGTTGCCAAGACGTCTGTCTTGAAGCGTGGTTGGATTCAAAGTCTCTTTCAAACTGATAGCAATGGATGCTAAGTCCATTATGCGCACGTGCGCATTGACATGACATCACATAAGCATTCAAACAATTAATTCTTATTTGAAATGAATTTGAATAGAAAAGAATAACATTTCGTTTTACGAAACAGAGTATAAAAAAGATTTATGAAGCTAGAATTTTCTTATTTTGTCAGTAGATATACATATATTTTATGCAAAAGAACGAAAACGCTCATTGAACGAAAAAGTCTAAGAGACCACAACAAGTCTAACAACGTCAAATTCGTGTTGCAACTTTTGTAAAAACCGCCACAACGCGTTATGATCAACTCAAAAAAATGACAATGTGAAATTCGCGTCGTGGCCAACACGCAAAGTGGTCATTAAGAAAAGTCGTAACACTTTTTGAACGATTAGCAGATAGGATGAAGGGTTATTACTTGTCAGTTGACGTATTGGATTCTGAATGTTAACTAAAAACTTTTCAGTATCTTAACTATTATTTGCTCATCATTAGCTTATAACAAATTTATTTTATTTACGATTACCATGAAATTGCTTATTTATTGTAACTTATTAAATACTGTCTAGATAAGCTAAATTTTACATACAACTGTACAGAATATTGAACTTTACACGCGCCTATGCGTAAAGGAACACAGCATACCATTACTTTTATTAAACTATTAATGATATAAACTGCTATTTTGCGGTCGCGACTGCGACTAACAAGGAAAGGTATCCAACTGTATCTAGCAAAAATTTTTGAAACTTTGGTGAATTGTAGATGTTATTAAATCTAATCACGAGCCATATTTCATTCGTGCCCATAAGCGGTTTAAGTGGGTGAAACTCACTCCTGAAAATTTGAGTTTTTTTTCAATTTTCTTAAATATCTTGGAAATGGTAAGAGCTTTAATAGCGAAACTATATATATATATATTTGTAAATGGTACTTTAAGGTCTTTATTATTATACCAGAATTAAAGTTATAAAATCATTGGGGTTCCATCCCCCATCCCAATCCCCAATTTTATCAGGTATTGTTTGATAAAATAGGAGGCTGTTATGTGTAAATAAAAGAATTTTCAATTAATATATTTTACATCACACCAGTTTATTTATTTCTTTTTGCATAAATACAATCTTTGCTAATATAAACTTGGGAAAAATTTTAATTTTTTGATTTAACAATAAGCAAAAATATGGTCAAAGAATCTCGTATTTTCGTAATTAATTGTTACAAACTTACGATATATACTTTGAAATATATAATTAGAAGGAAAAAATATACTGCAAATTCCCTCCCTCTCCCACCCATGCCTTACCGATATCAATACAAATCTTATTTACTTATTTATTTATTTTTATTTATCTATACAACTATCAATATTTTAACCTCTAGATGTCTATGAATTTCGACTCTGGAAACAATTTATCAGATTATTTTCGGATAATGTAATTCTAAATGAGTACAATATCGATTTACACCGCCATAACAATATTCTAAAACTTCAGTCTCTAGCTCAGAATCAGTTTTCATCACCTCATTTTCAAAATTTGTTCAAGTATGGATAGTATAAAAATGGATATATTGACCAACGACCAGAAAGATTTGAAAATGCGGTAACACGTATATTGCTTTTTCAAAGAAGAAAGAGAAGCACCAAAGTGTAGCGTATGTGGTAAACCCGCTTTCATAAGATGTGTTTGGTGTGGACAATAGTTTCGTTTTGAACATTTTTAGAAACAATATCATTATTGTTTAGATTATCAACCTTAAAATATTAACAATTGTACACATAAATATTAATAAATAAATAATTAAATAAATAAATAAGTAAATAAAATTTGTATAGATATCGGTAAATATGTGGGAAGGGGGGGGTGCAGTGTATTTTTTCCTTCGAACTTATGTACTTTATGTACAACCCTCTCTTTTACCAAAAAAGTACCTGATAAAATTAGGGGTTGGGGGTGGGGGATGAGACGCCAATTATTTTGTAACTAAAAGTTTGGTATCATAATAAAGATCTTAAAGAGCCATTTACAAATATATATATGGTTTCCCTACCAAAGCTCTTACCATTTCCACGATATTTAAGAACGTTGAAAAAAACTCAAATTTTCAGGGATGAGTTTCACCCCTTTAAACCGCTTATGGGTACGAACGAAATCTGGCTCTTGATTAGATTTAATAAGACATACAGTCCACCAAAGTTTCAAAAATTTTTGCGAGGTATAGTTGGATATCTGTCCTTGTAAATAATATCTGCGATTTTAAACTGCGACTGCGATTTTTAGTTGCCACTGCCACTTTTGACTTACTGTGATTTTCCAAAACAAAAAAAAAATCGCTATTACAAATGGTTGTTGTTGACCATATCAGAGGTAGTACTGACCGAAACAGCACTGCTTGTGGTACAACAAAGCCAATACATGTTAGAATATTTAAAACAAATATTTTGTATATTCAAAAATGTGTGTGTGTGTGTGTGTGTGTGTGTGTGTGTCAAGATGTGTACTTATATCAACCTATCAAATACATAACAAAGGGTAGTTTTATATACCTACAGAAAATAACGAAAAGTAGTAGTCGGAACATAAGCAGCACATAAGGCGTTCAAAATGGTATAACTGTTATATAAAATAGGTACAAAACAAAAACATTACTTGAGTCGCAGTCCTAATCTGCGATATGTTATATCTGCGACAAAATCGCAGTCTGCGATTTTACATACCATTCTTATATTAAAGGTTGTACAAAAATTTTAATTACTGAATGTTTAAATTATTTTGTTTATAATAAATTTCAAATTCTACATAAATTTAATATATTGTATTCGTATCAAAGGAGGAGTTACGATAAGGCCCTTTATCGCTCCTCCGCCCCTGAATGAAATTTTTTGAAGTTTATGATCGAGCCCATTTATGTATTTTTTTATAATATTGAAGATGTTTTTTAAAAATATATATTTTTTGTGTTAACTGATTAGAAATAATTGCTAAACTTAGCTCGTTTTGAAAAAATACGCTATTTTTGTAGTGCTTGTGATATTTATTTAATTATTTGTTACAGAACGCAATCGAGTAACAAAAATATTTTCATATACTCGTATATGGTGCACTAGTGCATAAACTGCAATATATATACGAAAATATTTTTGTTACTCGGTTGCGCTCTGTGAAAATAATTAAACAAATGTCACAAAAAATACAAAAATAGGTAACGTATTTTAGCGTATTTCTAGAAAACAAGCCAAGTTTAGCAATTATTTTCATAAAAGTTGAATCAAATAATACGACAAAAACCTATATTTTTAAAACCTCACAATTATAACATAAAATTCGATCATAAACTTTAAAAACGCCGTGAGCAGCGGGGCCCCATCACGGTAGTCGAATTTTCCCTTTCATCTTCGGTATTGAATGTCTACAAGCGAAATGTGATTGAAAGTCTACAACCGAATTGTCATTTTGTTGGTTTCAAAACTGGTGATGAGTGTTCGGCTGATCGAGGCTTTAAAAAAAGGTTTTAAGTATTTAAGGGCTGTATCTCAGTAAATTTCAATTTTGTGTCGAAAACAGGTAGCAGAAAAAAAGCCAACACAATTCGTACGAGGACATTCCTGCCCATGTTTATCCGCTAATTGCCTTTATGTTTTAGTTTTAAATATTAAAAAAGGACCTTAAATAGTAAACTGGAAGGCCTTTATAGAGATATTTTTTCTTTCCAAAAAAATCCAAAATTTCTATTTTATAAATACTAAAAATCCAAAATTCCTAATTTATAAATAAACAGTGACTTTAATAACATTTTTAAATTACTTAATATGTATGTATTTCATTTGTCATAAAAGTAAGCTCACTTTTTTTAAATTTTTTAAAATTACTATTCGCCTACTTGTATTTAGAATAAACATAATGCTTTTAAAACACATTTAACAATAGCATTCAATTCCGATGTAAAAATGGGAGAAGTGGGGGGAAAAGTGATGCGGACTCCCTACAAGGTACTAGCTGGATACTAACTGAATACACGTACAAAATTTCAGCCCTCTAGGTTTCCTTATGGAGTCTCTAGACATGTTAGAAAACAAGCAAAAAAATTAAGGAAATATTGGCGTAAAAATCGTGGGGGTAAGGGTTAAAAGTTGAAACCTCCAAAAAACAGTGTCTGGCTATTAGCTTAACCTGTACACCAAATTTCAGCCCTCTAGGTTTATTTGGGGAGATTTTGACCCGAACGAAACTGTTAAAAAACAAGAAAAATCATGTTCTTTTGGGTATAAAAATGGTGGGGGTAGGGGTTAAAAGTCGAGACCCCCAAAAGGCACCCCCTTGATACTAACTCAATCCGAATACAAAATTTCAGCCCTCTAGGTTTATTCGGGTGACTTGTGCGAGTGGTACAAACTTCGAAAACGTCGAAAATGCTTGAAACTGTAGCTTAAAAATGAGGGGGGTGGGGGTAAAATATTAAAACCTCCAAAAAGCACAACCTAGGTACGAACTTTATCAACACACCAAATTTCAACCCTCTACGTTAATTCTGGGGGGCTGGGGGCCTGTTAGATCCAGCGAAAATCGTTTTTCCCCCCTCTACTCCCACCATATCATCCTAGGAAGCTGAATTTTGGATATGTTGTAGATAATTGACCGAAACATTATTTAAAACCGGTTTGGAAAAGTTTTATTGCTTTTCCGCCCCCCACCACCACCTTAAAGGTCGGGTCCGAAAAAAAATTTGCCCAAAATTTGACCCCACTTTGATAGTATTGTTGTGCATCGGAATAAGCCCCACTTACCAAATTTCATCTCTTAACTTCCATAGGGGGGCCCTACACATATTAAAAGGTTGCGGGAAAATATATGTATATATATATATATATATATATATATATATATATATATATATATATATATATATATATATATATATATATATATATCAGACATCTTTGTTTTTTACATAATCGTGTTCTACGGGTCCGAAAACGGATAGCGCCCCTGGTCTCGCCTCTCGCAGCTCTTATCGTATAGACTGTATAAGTCTAATTTTTCGGAGAAAATTCGACTAAAAAAATTCATTCAGAGGGGCGATAAAGTGCCTTATCGCCACCCCTCCTTTATATTATTTATTGTGAATTTCATGTTAGTCGTAGATAAACTATAGTACGTAACTCGATTGTAAGGCATATTACATATGCGTGAAAAAGTTACTCAAGAGCCGGATACTCTATCTACGCCTAACATGAATTGTTCATCAGGATAGTAGAAACCCAAAAAGAGCTTAAAATAAACAGTTAGACGGAACTTGAGTAGTATGATCATAGTGATTATGTATGGGTCACAGAGTAGTAAGATCATAGTGATTATGGGTCACTAGGTAGCAAGGTCATGGTAATTGTGGACTAATCAATAGTAAGATTACAGTGACTATGGGCGACTGGTTAGTAAGACCATAGTAACTATAAGCTTCTGGATAGTGAGGTCATAGTGATTAATGGGCTACTGGGTAGTAAAGTCATAGTGATTAAGTATCAATAAAATCACAAAATATATTTTGATTTTTTGTAACGTTTAAGTGGAATAGTCTTTTTTATTACATTTTTGGCTATTATTCATAAATATATATCCGTCTCTTATCAGCAAATGACTCCAAATCCTCCCTTTCGGAATGGGCGGAAATAGGACAAAGAAATTACTTCTGGCAACATATCTATTTTAGAGTCGTTTAGGAAGCGAAGCCAGTCACCATAAATTACATTTTGTATAGAATTTCAGAATATCTGATCTAGGAATAACTGAATTCATAATTCAAATATTTTAACGCAGATGAAACTATGAGCTACAGTTACAAAATATGTATAATAACAGTTGTAAAATATAAAATAATTTGTATGCAGGAAATTATATAAAACATTAAAATGAAAACGAAATAGATACTTGAGGGAAACCAGGATGTGCTGCTAGTACTTATAATATAAATATTATCTGAAATTGAAAACAGTAATTTGAAAGAATGCTATTATTTAAAAATAGGGTATTGTTTCCTAAATACTGTAGCACTTTTTTTTTTCTTATAAAAAGTATGACAACAAGTTTCGCGTTGTCTTTTTTAGTAATCACAGAGCGTTGTGGCTGTGTTTACTAGTGCCGCCAGGGCCGGGCCTAGCGTAAGTGGTGCCCGGGGCAGGGTCAAGAATGGTGCCTTTGTAACAAAAAAAAAATATTAATTTTCTTTCCTTCCAAAATACCAGTGACGAGCAAAGAAACATCCATTAATTTGACAAAGAATCTCTCATATTTAATTTTGACGCCCCTAAGACCTGCCACACTAGGCACATGCCCCCCCCCCCCCCTAGATCCGGCCCTGAGTGCAACAACACGAATTTCGCGTTGTGGTCGAATTTTTCGTTCAACGGGCGTTGTCGTTCTTTGAGTCTAACATACTTATGTGGGTGATTCTACTTTTTAAGTCCTTCGAAAAATTAAAGTTGTCTCCACAATAAGGAAGGTTAAAACTATATACAGAATGAAGATACTGTCATTTATTTTATTTAAATAAAGTTAGTAGCTCCTATTTAGATGACCTACCTACATTTACTTTAATTTTTTTTATTAAAATGGTGTCAAACTTTTATTGTAGTTCTAAAACCCATGTCCCTATTACGTATTGCTTGGAACTATAACGTCTTTTAAAAGTAAGTTTACTGAAACCACACAATTTTATAAATAGAAAAGAGAGTTAAATTGTCACGCATGGTAATTAGAACGTTAAATTTTATTTATCTGCAGAATTATTTTTTTTTTTGGTGTGACGAAAAATTGACGCGAAAATTTGAGTATCCTTCGTCACAACTGCCAAATATTGCTATAAGTTTAAAAAAATAGGTGAAAGGGTCATGTTTTTTGGTAAAACGAAACGCCAAAGACCATAGAACATAAAGCGAAAATCAAATCAAGTGATTGACATTGAGAGCTTGTCATTTTTTTACATCACGCAAGAAGACCGGCTGCGTGTGTTTATTGAGTGTATCCTTCGTCACGGATTTTTCTGGTATGTATTTAACGAATTTTAAATCTTTTTTACGTAAATATTATTTGTAATAATGTAAGCTTTACGACAAACGCAAGTGTTCGATCTAAATGATCGCTGTTCACGATTAATAACGATTTTGTTAGAAAATTGTCTCCTTCGTCACGCGTGTATCCTTCGTCACGGTAGAATGTGAAGATGGGAGACATGAAAGTGGCGAAGGATACGATAATAAGTATATATTTATTATATCAGTGTTTGTTTGTATATCAACTAAATTTTTTAGTTAATTAAGTTGACTAATTTAATTAACTTTCAACCGATTTTTTTATATCATAAAACACGAACAACAAACACACTCAAATTTTTCGCAAATCAGACAGAATAAACCAACTTTTTTTTTATTTTTTTAATTGATATTAGGAGAACATAATATAAATATTGCAGATACCGAATCTATGATAATTTTCCTACATTCTAGTCGCATGAAATCTACTAAATGGCTTTCTCTATTTTTTTTTTATGGTTGAGACCTAAAAAGTAGAACCACCCATGTATGTACACCTTTTATTCAGTTCACTTTAATTAAAATATAAAAAAGAGTTGACTCGAGTGACTAATTTGTTTGACACGAGTTAAATAAATGATGTGGTTGAGTGCTTTGACCTGTAAAAATGCATGGAGGACTATCGCTACTGTATGTGTGATTCCAATTTTGTCAATAACGATTACGTTGTATCTATTATACATAAAGAAAAAGAAAGTCGTCAGGTGTAAGTTGTACTTGCCCAAATAGTGTCCCGTATTGTCAGTTATTATTATAGATTTAATGCTGGTATAGCTCTAAATTTAATAAAAATGAGAAATTCTATAAAATGGTATAGATTTCATAAAAATGTTTTGTATCCCTTGTTCAAAATTTATAAATTTCAAACGTGCATTTTGAATTGTTTAAAATTAACAAAAACTGTTTTTTTGTAATATTATTCAAGTTATTTTAAAATATATACGTATTGGGGTTATAAATGTTTGTTATTTAGGTGTGGAGTTATCATTTTTTGAAACAATCATAAATGGAGTTAAAACCATTTGGAACATTATTAGTCGGATTTTGTAGAGATTTGTTTCAATTAAAAATTTAGGGTAAAGGTACCGATCTATTTCAGTAAAATATATCACTATACCTTGCCACATTTGTTTCGCAGGCATGACTGCATGAGTATAAATATAATTCAGTTATGATTAAATAATTATATATTAAATCATATATCATAATTATATTTGTTTATTTTAATAAGAAGAAAATAAAAGCTGGATAGTTCTAATTGGCATCGTAACCTTATTTTTTTATTTGAAGAACAGTATGTAGAAAATTAACTTGCCTCTCAATTTTTTCTTTCGTTTTCTTACAATTTTATTGCAAACACTTTAAATAGAACACCTGTAGGTACCTATTCACTATAAAATTATAATAGAAACTGAATATACCAAGTGATTACGTTTTTCTTTTATAAATGGCTTAAGGTATTTGGTGCCAGATAGTTAAGTACAAAAATATAGCACCGCGAAAAAATTTTCTTTTATCAAAAATTAAATAATGTATTAATATTCTTCAGTTATTATATTTGTATACCACTTGTTTTTTTGAATCTCCGCTCGCTTATATTGTAGCAATATGAAAGCATTGTTGAAAAAGCGTTGTAAAAACGTTGTAAAATGATGTTTATAAATTACATTTAAAGAACGGCGCGGTCAATAATTTTTATTTGCTATTAAATATGGTTTGTAACTTTGTATTTTACAACATATTAAATTTTTATCAAATTCCTTTGACACGTTTTCATTTTATTAAAAAAAAAAAAGTGTTTTCCCATAAGAGCCCGTGTTAAAATTACAAAATTTTGAAACTATTTTTCTCAAAACTGGGGCGGTCAATTTTTTTTTCGGTATAGGCTCGTATTACTGGTATTGATTTAAATAAATCTCTAGAGAAGTTTCGTCAAATTCCTTTGAAAAATCGTTGTACGGGCCAACTTCCCTTAAATGAACTTATTAATTTTTGGAAATCAAATATCGGACTTACCATATTTTGTTACCAATTTACTTCTTAGTCGAATTTTCCAACTGAAAAAATTAGACTTATACAGCCTACACGATAAGAACGGCGAGAGGCGAGGGTAGAGCCGCTATCTGTTTTCGGACCCGTAGAACACGTTTCTGTGAAAAAAAATGTCCCGCTACCTTTGGACATGAGTAGCGCCCTCCTATGGAAGTTAAGAGCTGAAATTTGGTAAGTGAGGCTCATTCCGATGCACAACAATACAATCACACTGGGGTCAAAATTTGGGCAAATTTTGGATCCGACCCAAACTTTAAGGGGGTAGTGGGGGGCAACAAAACAATAGAACTATTCCAAACCGGTTGCAAATAATGTTTCGGTCAATTATCTACAACATATCCAAAATTCAGCTTCCTAGGATGATTTGGAGGGAGTAGAGGGGGAAAAATTATTTTGGCTAGATCTAATACGCCCACAACCTCCCAGAATTACCGTAGAGGGTTCAAATTTGGTATGTTGATAGAGTTCGTACCTAGGGTCTTCTTTTTGAACGTTTTAATATTTTACCCCCACCGACGTTTTTTCGACGTTCTCGAAGTTTGTACCACTCGCACAGGTCACCCAAATAAACCTAGAGGGCTGAAATTTTGTATTCGGATTGAGTTAGTATCAAAAGGGTGCCCTTTGGGACTCTCAACTTTTAACCCTTAGGCCAGCAATTGTATACTTAAAAGAACATGATTTTTCTTGTTTTTTAACAGTTTCGTTCGGGTCAAAATCTCCCCAAATAAACCTAGAGGGCTGGAATTTTGTGTACAGGTTAAGTTAATAGCCAGCCACTGCTTTTTGGAGGTTTCAACTTTTAACCCTTACCCCCACGATTTTTACGCCAATATTTCCTTGATTTTTTTGCTTTTTCTTCTAACACGTCTAGAGATACTTTAAGGAAACCTAGAGGGCTGAAATTTTGTACGCGTATTGAGTTAGTATCCAGCTAGTGACTTTTAGGGATTGCACATTACTTTTCCCCCCACTTCTCCCATTTTTATATCGGAATTCAATGGTATTGTTAAATGTGTTTTAAATGCATTATTTTTATTCTAACACAAGTAGGCGTATAGTAATTTTAAAAATTAAAAAAAAAAAATGAAATTACTTTTATAACAAATGCAATACACAAATATTAAGTAATTTAAAAATGTTATTAAAGTCAGTATTTATTAGCGAATTTCCAAAACTGGAAATTCAGCTTTTACGCCAGGTGTCATGCTGCGACCTAAGCCCGGGACCATATCAGAAATATGTTTTGAGCTCCCTAGAATACGAAAATGATATTCACTAAAATATATATATATATATATATATATATATATATATATATATATATATATATATATATATATATATATATATATATATATATATATATATATATATATATATATATATATATATATATATGTATATGTATCCGCGCGATAACTCTCGAACGAAACGTTTAATGTTTATGAAATTCTGTGTGCGAATTCGATTTTCCAAATCGTTGGATGAGTTCGTTAGCCAGACATGTCGGATGCCCAGAAGTAGGTTTTCCGGGCGTTTTTTGTCAACAAAATGAGTTTTTTGCCAGAATTAAGCAATTTTTCAATTTTTTTTTACACCAAGCCATAGTAAAAGGTAAAATGCATAAAAAATGTTTTTATACCGTTGCTCTAAATTACTTACTTTTCGAGAAAAACTAGGAAATATGTCGTTCTCCATTTCACTCGCACTCGCATTCTTTTTTTTTTCTGTCTCATTTTTTGCGAACTAAATTCGAAAAAAACCGCTTTATAAGTAGCGTGTCATGATTTTTTTAATCCAATTTAACGATTCGGCTATATTCTATTTCTCTGTCAGTTAAATGTTTTTATAATGTATCTCTGTTCCATTTTTTTTGACAAAAAAACTCCCGACGATATCTGTTATGTGATATGATCAGAATTTAGATTATATTTACACCTTCCTAAAATTAATAAGAGTTTGCTTCAATCGTATAAAAATTACGTTAAATCATATTCAAACAATAATATTTTTACGTAATTTTCTATCCAATTGACAATACAGTTATGATTAGAATTGTATAATCAGAGTATTCTAGTATTAAATAATTTTGCACATTCAATTTTTTTTTTTAACAAAAACAAATTTTTTTAAATTTTGACACATTCTTTTATGAAATTTTGATTAAGAAATATTAAAAAATTTTAAACTGAATCATTTAAAAAGAGTTAAAAATAAATTAAAAAGGAAACATTTCTCTATTTTAACATATTTGTAAAGAAAATTTTACAGTTTACTTACAGTTTTTTGAAAAAATGTAATAACATTTTTACATACAATAAAGATTATATTTGAACGGTAGGAAATCCACAATTTTTTTTTATTTCTTTAATTAATTATTAAATTTGGTTTTAGAAGAAAATCTTCGTCTAATTCGCTCCAAGCCGAAAGTATAGCCACTAATAAGGACATTCCACTGTTAAAATAAATGGAAAATATATTGAAATTTATTTAATGAAAGCCATTCATACACATTTTTAAAATATCCTTTTGAATTATATAACAAATAAAATCTGTGTAAAAATCTAATCTAATTGACGTGTTTTTTCTCAATTTTCTAATATTAAGTAAGGCTCGTTAGTTAGGGAGTGATTGTGTCAAAATTTTAATGTAAAATATGGTAATTTTAACCCTCTTTAAAAGAACATTTCGATTTTAACAATAAAAAAATTTTAAAAAGTGTTTTCGTTTTTCCCGGATTACCAAAAACTTTTCATAGGCATATCTGTGACTAAAGTTGCCTCCCTTTCTTAAGAAAATAAAGTATTTTTAAAATTTTGTGCAAAAAAATAAAACACAATTAACGAAAAAAAAGTGCGCGTTCCCATATTTTTAAGATTTTGTAGTACAAGAAAATCCTTATAAATTCATCATATCTGTTATTGCATTTACTAGCTTTTACGCAATTTAATAAACAGTATCGTTTTGATTTTTTAAACTCATTTAAGACATTTATTGTTAGTGAGACATATTTGAATGATTTTCCTAACTAATAAATTAAATTCTGTAGACTGATGTTTTTGTAGATAAAAAAAATTCTAGGTAACGTCTGTATTAGACAAAAGTCTGAAAAATGGACGTAGAATCTCACTGTTATGAATTATTATGTCTTAGTCTTTTGAAAAATTATTTTTTGAACTAAAATAAGAATAGGAGGATTATAAACTTAGGGGTAAACGACAGGGGTATATAAACTTTATTTTAGATTCTACGTTTATTTTTACAGAAAATCATCAAGTACCTATTACTTCTTTTTTGAATGTATAAATGCAAACACACCGATTCTCAAAATTTTCTCATTGTACGAAAACTAAGTTATTTTAGGTGGATAGCCCAAAAATACCAAAAATAAATTACCCAACCGATTTTGAAAATTCTTTTACTCTTAGAAGGTTAAGCTATTTTAGACGGGTATGAAAATGAACTACCCAATTGATTTTGAAAATTTTGTCACCATCAAAAAGCTAAATTATTTTAAACGGATATATGCGCTAAGCGCCTTATGCAAAAAAGCGCAAAAAATTAACTACTCAACTGATTTTAAAAATCCTTTCACTCTTACAAAACTGAATTATTTTAAATGGGAACAGGTCTTAGATGAGGTCCGTCAGTGTTCAATATTTAGAAATTCGCTAGGTTATGCAGATGCTGCGACAGGGGTATTTTTAAAACCCACGTATTTCGATTTTGTTATTGTTTACAGTTTCACACCAAATCTATAAATAATGTATAGCTGTGCATGTTTGTTCGTAAATAAAGCCTGAACAATGTTTGCGTTATGTTTATGATAGGATATTATAGTGTTATAAAAGATTATTTTAACTGTTTATATTGGTATACCCATTCTCGCTCGCTACGCGCATCTATTGCTTACTTTATATTTGAAATTTTAACAATGGAAAAAATCGATTTGAAGTATTACGTTTTTGCGTAGTGGATATTATGTAAATTCTATGTTAGATTGCCTACTTAAGCTGCTTAAAGGCTAAAAAACCGCATTTTTTATAAAAATTTTACAGTATACTATAAAGACTCTTTGTGTTGGAAAAATAATTACTTATTTTCTTTTGATTAAAAATTGTGGTCTCTAAACTTGCAATTACTTCAATACATGTGCCATATTTTTTAGTTGTTTCTTATGATTTGTATGAATATCTAATTTATAATTTGTAATGTATGTATTTATTTTCGTTAATGGCCAAGTTGCTACACAAGCAATGGCCAAATTTTAATAAAAAAAAAAAAATACATGTGCCTGTATTGGGATGGAAATCGGTCTGATTGAAAGTGTATGTAAAGTACATTCAATGCCACGGGTAATCATTTTTAATTATTCTTAGGCTGATAAATTCATAAAATATTTTGGGGAGTCCTCATTTTGTGACCTTGAACGCAAATTTTAATAATTATAACTCCGACAAAGTAGAAGATAATTCCATGATATTCGAGTACATAGCTCAACACATCTTACACTTATTATATAAACAGCTCTTGAATTGCTTGTAACACTATGAGCCCCGAACATCTGCGTGAAGTGGGCACTCTTGCGGCTTTTGCGATTTAACCGTGCGCATTCGTTTGTCCATCGTTTGCCCACTATTGTCCACCAAAAATTTTCGTTTGTCCACTTTTGGTTTCGAAATGGCGGCCCAAGAACTTTTTTTGCAATTTTTTACTACTGGCACCCCGAAATTGCAAAAAAAGTTTCTAAGCCACCTAAATCGTTTCTCCATGTTTGCACCCCCAAACTGCAACAAAGATTTTTGAACCATTTAAATCGTTTGTCCATGGTTTGTCCATGTTTATCCAGCAATTAGTTTCGTTTGTCCACCCACCCGCTAATTATAATTATTTATTAAAATTTTTAGAAAATGTGAAGTTGGAACCGTTTTTTGGAATTTTGCATTTTTTTTACTGCATTCGTTTGTCCATCGTTTGTTCACTATTATTCACCAAACATTTTCGATTGTCCACTTTCCGTTTCAGAATGGCGGTCCAAAACTTCTTTTGCTATTTTTTACCATTGACACCTCCAAACTGTAAAAAAAAATCTGGAAGCACCAAAATCGTTTATTCACCATTGTCCACCAAAAATTTTCGATTATCCACTTTCCGTTTCAGAATGGCGGCCCAAAAACTTTTTTTGCTATTTTTTACTACTGGTACGCACCCCCCCCCCATTGCAAAAAAGTCTCTAAATCACCTAAATCGTTTGTCCATCGTTTGTCCATGTTTGCCCAGCAATTAGTTTCAGTTGTCCACTTTCCGTTTCGGAATGACGGCCCAAAAACATTTTTGCAATTTTTTTTCCACTGGCAACCCCAAATTGCAAAAAAAAAAAATTTGAACCACCTAAATCGTTTGTCCATCGTTTGTTGATGTTTGTCCAGCAATTACTTTCGTTTGTCCACCAACCAGTTAATTATAATTAATTATTAAACTTTTCATAAAGTGTGAAGTTGGTATCCCCTTTTTGGAATTTTACAATTTCTTTTTACTGGATTCGTTCTCCATCATTAGTCCAAGATTTTCCAGTCCCAAGTTTCGTTTTAAAATCGCAGGTGAAAAGAAGAAAAATTCCAAAAAAGGGGTGTCAACCTCACACTTTCTGAAAATTTTAATAATTAATTATAACTAGCCGGTGGGTAGACAAACGAAACTAATTGCTGGACAAACATGAACAAATGATGGACAAACGATCTAAGTCCATATACAATTATAAAATCAGTAAAATCACTGATCTTATGAACATATCACACGTAAATTTTACTTAATCCGATCTATAAAAAATTATAATATTCGCTCTATGGTAATAATATACGATAATAATTTTTGATTATAAATGCTCGTGCATAAAAAGGTTTTATTTTGCTATGAGCGCATTTGTTTAGCACGGTGATTTTGCTGTTCCTTAACCATCAACAAATATAAAAACACAAAAATCAAAATGCTAAAAAAATGCGCTCTTGTCTAAAAAAACTCGATATAGTACAAAAAGGAGCAATTTTTCAAAAAAGCCATTTTTATCACAGTTCAATTTTTTTGTGAAGAAAACGTAGTCACACGTTTTAATTATTGTAGCGTTAAGTTAGGATTAGCGAGTAATTTGACAAAATTAAATTTTTATCCCAAATTTGGGGGTGGATTTCACCCCTTCTATGACGTTTTTGGCCGGTAGAAAAATATGTGTCTGTTATTTTTCTGTGTTCTACACACCTACCAAGTTTCATTAAAATCGGGAGTTATCACTTCAAGACCTTTAGGCTGCCTGCACACTGATAAAGCAAAAACGCTGTAAAGCAAACCGTTTTGTCTAATGTTAAAACAGTTCGACACACACTTAAAGAACAAAAATGTTGTTATACAAAACATTTTCTTTAAAAACAAAAACGTTTTGCTTCATACTAGCGCACACTGATCAAGCAAAATGTTTTGTCGTAGAACAAAACGTTTTCTGCAAATACGTTTTTGCTTTATCAGTGTGTCCATTATTTGTGTGTTGTCCTATACTATGTCTTTGAACATATTTACAAATGAATTTAATACAATGTGAAAGAAATTATTGGATACATCCTAAAAAAGAAAAAAAAATTAAAGAAAATACTCTGAAAAAATTTATTTTTAAATTAAGTAAAGATTCTATAAAACTGATTAATTTTTCTAATTCTTAACACTTTTGACTACATTTCAATTGAAATTTTCAACTATAATTTATCAGTAAGTTCTCGATTATGACGTTCTTTTATCGTAAAATCCCACAGGTTTTGCTTCCACCAAACTAATTATTCTTCAGTATTTACGTCCATTTAAAAAAAAAAAAAATATGTACGTTAAATAAAAATCTATAAAACACGTGGAATGTTTGTATTGTTATGTTTTTGAATAAAACAAGTGTCAATGTTTGTGCTTCTAACAAAATGTTTCTTCTTAAAACGTTTGATAGTAGTAATTACATGTAAACACACTTGCAAAGCAAAACCCTTTTATACAAAACATTTTGTTAGATGAAAAAACATTTTGTAACACATTGATCAAGCGAAAACAACTTAAACCAAAAGCTTTTTGTTTAAAACAGTTTTATAGTGATTTAATATGTTTTATAATGTTTTTTTGTTTTGAAGTACCAATGTGTGTGCACTAATATTAAAAGTATAAGGAAAACAACTTCTAACGAAATTAGTCAAAAACGTTTTGTATAAAGGCGTTTTTGTTTTATCAGTCTGCAGGCAGCCTTACTTGTTAGCAATACACACAATATATATATATATATATATATATATATATATATATATATATATATATATATATATATATATATATATATATATATATATATATATATATGTATATATATATATATATATATATATATATGTATATATATATATATATATATATATATATATATATATATATATATATATATATATATATATTGTGTGTATTGCTAACAAGTAAAGGTCTAAGTGATAACTCCCGATTTTAATTAAACTTGGTAGGTGTGTAGAACTCAGAAAAATAACACAAATATATATATATATATATATATATATATATATATATATATATATATATATAAATATATATATATATATATATATAAATATATATATATATAAATATATATATATATATATATATATATATATATATATATATATATATATATATATATATATATATATATATATATATATATATATATATTTGTGTATATGAAATAACATTGCTGTTGTTGCCACATTTTTCATAGTAAAAAGTTTTGATTGTATTGGCGTATAGACACAAGGTGTGTTTGAGAGTATGCAGTACATAATGGTATTATAGTCATAATAATAAATTTGCTTTCGATCGGTATGTATAGTGACTATAACAAAGAAGCTTAACTGCAATCAAGTGATATAATATAAATAAACGTTTTAACAAAAATTTCCGATAGTGACATTGTAGCTTACTTATACAGTCAAGTCTCCTATAGCGCGATAAATTTGCACCGCGTAATGTGGAATTCGCGTTAAAGGAAACTCAGAATTAATGGATGTCAGAAATTCGTTCTACGCAAATCGCATTGTAAAAATAAAAAAGATAAAAATAAATAAATAAATAAAAGAAAATTATACCGCGTTATATGGAGATTGAGAATTAATACAAATTAACGTGAATCGATTACAAAAAATTTTCCAAGTTTAGAATTTGAAATTTTAGTATATTATAGAGAAAGATATGATGCATTCACTGACACCATTTGAATAATTTCTGACGTCTAGTTTAGAAGAAATAAATTTTTAAATTTAGAATTTTTAACGTACGAGTAAATGAGAAAGTATGATCGGAGGTGGGTCAGAGGTATATATTTAAGTAAGTTGTGTCATTAAAAACCAACTTTAAGATTTAAAAAAACTGAAAATTATTTTCTTGTATGTTTTCGAATCATTAAAAAACTATTTTGTGTAATACTGGACGTTTAGTTATGATGATTTAGTTAGAGATGATAACGAGTAACTATGCAGAATTTGACATTTAAATTATTTTCTACATCGGTTGATTATAATTTTCAATAATGAAAATTACATTTTGATAGTCCCAATATGTTTGGAACACCCACAACTTACTTTGCTTAAGCCTTCAAAAATTCAGTTACTTTTTCGCTATAACGCACCGTTTACGATATATTTACGATTAAAGTTTTCGATAACAAAAGTTACTGAAAGTAATTTAAAAAAAAAAATGTTCTGTTACTGACTAGATCAATGGGACTAAGAGAGACTAAGGTAACCAATTATAATCAGTTTATGATAAGTAACGTGGTATCGATAATTTTTTGGTAACGAAAAGTAGGCTTTGACAGTCGTAATACCTACAACTTGCTTCGCTTGAACTTTTAAAAATTTCGTTAATTTTCGCTACGACACACGGTTTAGAGGATATTCACGATCAATGTTTTCGATACCGAAAAGTATTATTTATAAGTAAACATAAAATAAAAAACAGATACATTTTATGATACACCGACTTCAGAAGTACTTCGAAAATTTAACACATCGAATAGGTGCTGCTGTAGATAATTTTTTTAAGTCATTTGAGGTGTTGAAATTTTCTTGTACGAAAACTGATTTTTTTTTCTATGGAGACCGCGTTATAGGAGACTTGTCGCAATTTCATACCACGTCCTATGGAGCCCGCGTCATAAGGATACCGCGTTATAGGGGACTTGACTGTATACATAATTAATATATTATATCATTCTTCGTATTTTATTTTTTTATTTAATATTTATGTTATGTAGTAATTGTAGTATAGTTGTATTTAAAATAACGGCCGAATATCAAGAGAAAAACATAATTTGGGAAAAGTATAATATAAGTAGTTAGAAAACAAAACTTTTTATAAATACAAGTGTGTTTTCGCTCTCCTGTGTGAAATGATGCGGTTATCAAGTTTCTCCCCCATACTCTTCAGTTATAACGCTCTAGCATAACACCATGATGCCGTGCTATATATAATTGTATACTACAGGTAATGCTGGTATATACGTACATAAACATAATCTTGAAGGATCAAAAGGAAAACTTTAATTTACCACTGTCACCGACATTGTTAGCTTTTAAAGATATCATGTAATACGTACGTGGTTAAACTTTAACGCAAATTGAAATAATAAAAACTAAAATGAGCTTGAATCAATTAAACTTTGCTTGTTGAAACCAATTTTAACCCTTTCAGTCCCAATGTACATTAGTGCTGCGACTCGAGTGATGTTTTTACTCGAGTGACTAGAATGAGTTTGTCAAACGCGTACTCGAGTGAAAAAATATTTGACTCGAGTTCATTTTCACTCGAGTTGCCGAGTCAACTCGGCACACCGAGTAGACTCGGTTAGCGCCAGATGTTACTCACTAGTTACAAAGAGACGGATTAAAACTTGCACCTGGTTGCATTTAACTGTAAGGTGTAAACAAAAGTCTGATAGAATCGAATTTTATAATTATGATTGATAATTGAAACTAATTATAAAACAACTAAGTTTAATTAGTCGAATTTTTCAACTGAAAAAATTAGACTTATACAGCCTATACGATAAGAACGGCGAGAGTAGGGGCGCTATCCGTTTTCGGACCTGTAGAACACGATTATGTAGAAAAAAAATGTCTGATATATATATATATATATATATATATATATATATATATATATATATATATATATATATATATATATATATATATATATTTTCCCGCTACCTTTTAATATGTGTAGGGCCCCCTATGAAGTTAAGAACTAAAATTTCGTAAGTGGGGCTTATTCCGATGCACAACAATACTATCAAATTGTGGTCAAATTTTGGGCAAATTTTGGATTCCACCCAACTTTTAAGGGGGTGGTGGGGGCACTAAAGCAATAAAACTTTTCCAAACTGGTTGGAAATAATGTTCCGGTCAATTGTCTAAAACATATCCAAAATTCAGCTTCCTAGGATGATTTGGAGGGAGTACAGGGGAAAAAAATAGTTTGCCTGGATCTAACACGCCCCCCAGAATTAACGTAGAGGGTTGAAATTTGGTGTGTTGATAAAGTTCGTACCAAGGTTGTGCTTTTTGGAGGTTTTAATATTTTACCCCCACCCCGCTCATTTTTAAGCTACAATTTCATGCTTTTTTGACGTTTTCGAAATTTTTACCACTCGCACAGGTCACCCAAATACACCTAAAGGGCTAAAATTTTGTATTCGGATTGAATTAGTATCAAGGGGGTGCTTTTTGGTGTCTCAGCTTTTAACCCTTACCCCCACCATTTTTATACCAAAAAGAACATGATTTTTCTTGTTTTTTAACAGTTTCGTTGGGGTCAAAAACTCCCCAAATAAACTTAGAGGGCTGAAATTTTGTGTACAGTTTAAGCTAATAGTCAGCCACTGCTTTTTGGAGGTTTCAACTTTAACCCTCACCCCCAAGATTTTTACGCCAATATTTCCTTGATCTTTGTTGTTTTTTCTAACACGTCTAGAGACTCTTTAAGGAAACCTAGAGGACTGAAATTTTGTACGTGTATTGAGTTAGTAGCCAGCTAGTACCTTTTAGGGATTCCACATTACTTTTCCCCCCACTTCTACCATTTTTACATCGGAATTAAATGGTATTGTTAAATGTGTTTTAAATGCATTATTTTTATTCTAATAGACAGTAGGCGAATAGTAATTTTAAAAAATTATTAAAAAAATGAACTTATTTTATAACAAATGCAATACACAAATATTAAGTAATTTAAAAATGTTATTAAAGTCACTGTTTATTTATAAAAAATTTTGGATTTTTATTATTTATAAAATAGAAATTTTGGATTTTTTTGGAAACAATAATATCTTCATAAAAACCTTCCAGTTTACTATTTAAGTTCCTTTTTTAATATTTAAATATAAAACACAAAGACAATTGGCGGATAAGCATGGGTAGGAATGCCCTCGTACGAATTGTGTTGGCTTTTTTCTTGTTAACTGCTGTCGGCAAAAAATTGAAATTTAATGAGATTCAGCCTTTAAAAACTTAAAACCTTTTTTTAAAGCCCCGATTAGGCGGACACTCATCATCAGTTTTGATACCACCAAAATAACAAATCGCTTGTAGACTTTCAATCACATTCGCTTGTAGACTTTCAATACCAAAGATGAAGGGAAAAATTCGACTTCCGTGACTTCCGTGATGGGGCCCCGCTACTCACAGCATTTTTTTGTTTGCAATCAGAATTGCATAAATGTTATCTATGGTCATTAATTGGTCATCCTTACATGGAAATTTTATTATTCTTAGGAAGTCATTTTACTTTTATTTGTTGATTACATAAATAAATAATATCTACACTAATCGTATGTTTTATTTAATATTACCTCATTAAAAATGGTTTAAAAACTTACTCGAGTTGCAGGGAGTGAAATAATTAACTCGACTCGTAAACTCGAGTACAATTCGAGTGACGCAGCAAAATTACTCGAATAACTCGAGTCACAAATTGCTACTCGAGTCGCATCACTAATTTACATGTACATGTACACAAGTTTATTTAATTCTGTAATGTATGGTCTCTAAATATTATAACTTTCGTTTATATTAAATTTTTTTTTTTTTTATTTATAAAAAAGCGTTTAAGCACTAAAAGGCTATTTACGCTTATTACAAAATTAAATATTACAATATCAAAAATTAACAAATTATATTATCAAATTTTTATGTAGAAATTCTAATATCTATTATCTAATCAATCTTGTTTTTTACATTTGCTGTGGTCTATAAATATTACCACATGAACAAATATGAATTGTAATGGTATGTAATTATGTATTTATAAGTTTTGATGACAAGATGATACAGATGAATTCATATTTTGTCATACAAGTTGCATTGTTTGATAAACTGAATTGCGGCTTGTATGTTGTCTTCATTATCACTCAATATTTGGCTCCTGTTCGTGGTGATTCCTACTCGAGTTCTTATTGTTTGAAATTTTGGACAGAACCTTAGGATGTGGTCAATAGTAAGTCTGGTGTTGCAAGTATTGCAGGCCGGTGGATCTTCTTTTTTGATTATATACTCGTGAGTCAATTTGGTGTAACCTGATCTTAGTCTTGCGACTATTATTTCTTCTCTTCTGTTGCTCCGTTTTGATGTTTTCCATATATTAATGTCATCTTTATAACCCTTAGAATTTCTGCTCATATTGTTCCAATCCTTAACCCAAGTGTCTTGAACATGTTTAAATATGAGATTTTTTAAGTCGTTTGCCGAGAGATCTATGATAATGTCATTGGACAGATGTCCCTGTTTGGCTGCCATGTCGGCTTTTTCATTTTCGTTTAAACCTACGTGGGCTGGTATCCACATTAAGCTGATTAATTTGCCATTGTTGTTTTGCATTGTATAAATGAGTTCTTGAATTCTATTCACTAGAAAGTTCTTCTTTTGTTTCGTTGATACGATAGCTTCTATGGAGCTTCTGGAGTCTGTGCAGATAACAATGTGAGGATTTTGTGTGTTAGTGTTGCTATAGTATAAGGCTTGGTTGATTGCATGTAATTCCGTGGAATATGAACTACAGGATGCTGGTAAACAGAAGGATTTGACCACGTCATTATATACAAATGCACACCCCACGAGATCGTTATTTTTCGCCCCATCTGTGAAGAAATAACTAGCGTTGTGATAATGTGATTTGATATCGAGGAATTCTTGTTTGTAGACTACCGGAGATGTTGAATCTTTGGAATATTTGGTGAGTTGATCTATGTAGTTTATTTTTCCGCGTAGCCATGGAGGATCTTTAGGATGTGGTTTTTTTATTACACTGCCAAAGTTATTGAGGTGATACTGTTTCTGCATAATTTGTAACCTGATCGAAAGAGGTTTTGGTGTTGCTGTATTGTAGGCATACAACCAGTTATACTTTTTTCCGTCTAATATAGTTTCGACTGGATGAGCATTAAGGGATTTGATTCTGAGATAATAATTTAGAGCTTGTTGACTGCGCTTGTAAGCAAGAGGCATTTCTCCAATGTCACTTAATACACTGTTGGTAGGGCAAATGTGATACATCCCTGTGATAAGTCGTAGACAAATATTTTGTATGGGATTTAGAATATCAAGATCCCGTGTTTTTGCTGATCCATATATGATACAGCCATAATTTAGTTGTGATTCGATAAGCACTTTGTATAGTCGCAAAAGCAGATCTCTATTGGATGATTTGGCTGATGCTCCCAAAACTCTTAATAGATTTATACTGTCTAAGCATTTACGTTTGAGTTCCTTTAGATGGGTTTTCCAGTTAAGTCGACAGTCAACAGTTAGTCCTAAAAACTTGTGTGTGTCCACGTATTCTAATGGTTGATTATATAGATATAACGTCAACGGTTCCCGATTTCTTCTTTTTGAGCGACTAAAATGCAAGCATTTAGTTTTAGTTGTGGAGAATTTATGTCCATTGGTGTTTGCCCATGTTTCAAGTTTGTTAATTGTACTTTGTAACATTTGGGTTGCGAAATTCATGTTGCTTGATTTAATAAAAATAGCTAAATCATCTGCAAATAAACATTTTTGACAGGGCTTGTCAATTTTAGATGTTAAGTCATTTATTTCTATCAAAAATAAGATGGGACTTAATGTAGCACCTTGTGGTACTCCATTTTCGAAGGTTCTGTAAGAAGAGGTGGTGTTACCAATCCGAACACAACTTTTCCTATTTTTTAAAAAATTTTTTAAAAAATGGAGGATGTTACCACGAATGTTCCAGTCGCTAAGGGTTTTGACAATTTTATATCTCCACGACTTGTCATAAGCCCGTTCTAAGTCAAAGAAGATAGCTGTCACTTCCTCTTTCATAGCGAATGCATTACACACTGTGTTTTCTAACATAACTAGGTTGTCCATAGTTGAACGTTCAGGTCGTAAGCCTGACTGCGTATTGTTGATAAGGTTTCTCTCTTGCAGAATCCAATGAAGTCTATTTGCCACCATTCGTTCCATGACTTTGCTGAGGCAACTGGTTAGGCTTATTGGTCTATAATTTTCTATTAAGTCCTTTTGTTTACCTGATTTTAATATTGGAATTATTATGGCTCTACTCCATATTTCTGGGAATTTGTGACTTAACCACATGTCATTTAGAAGTTTTAGGAGTAGATTTTTTCCGGCATCTCCTAGGTTTTTCAACATAAAATTATGAACACTGTCTGGTCCTGGTGTAGAATTCTTTGTCTCATCTATGGCATCATTTAGTTCTATTATTCTGAAGGGTTGATTGTAGGCTTCGGTGTTATTACTTGACATTTCTATAGGGGTGGTTTCAGTTTCTATTTTGTATCGTTGAAATTCGGGTTCATAATTTGAATTTGCGGACATTGAAGCAAAAAATTGTACGAAGGTTTCTGCAATAGTTTTTTCATCAGATATCAGTTTATTGTTGTGGTTTAAGGTACCGATTGTATTGTTATTTGTGCCTCTTTTGATAGATCTTATAGAATCCCAGGCTTTTTTGGTAGAAATATTTGTATCTATGGAGCTGAGAAAATTTAACCATGATGTTTCTTTAGCTTTTCTGATAGTTAGCCTCGCTTTGGCTCTAGCTTGTTTGAAAATTATGAAATTTTGAATTGTTTGATCTCTTCTATATATTCGAAGTGCTTTTTTCCTTATTTGAATCAGTTCGGCTATTTCAGGTGACCACCAAGGTACCGTTTTTCGTTTTTGAATAGGACTGGTTTTTGGTATAGTTGATTCTGCCGCACTAATTATCACTTCTGTAAATTTATCTATATCGTTAATTTGATTCGTTTCTTCGTTTATTTGAGTTTCAATTATGTTCGTAAATTCTTCCCAATTTGCTTTAAGTATGTTCCATCTTACAGGTTTTGTATTCCGTTGGATTTTTGATGGTATATAAATTTTGACTGGGAAGTGATCACTTGATCGTAGATCCGAGGTTACTTCCCATAGCAGTTGGGTAGCTAGTGATCTTGTGCAGAAAGCTAAATCAATTGCAGAAAAGGTACCAGATGCGAGGGTTAAATGGGTAGCGGAACCTTCGTTTAGCAAAATCATATCATCATTTTGCAAGTAAAGTTGTTCAATTTCTTTGCCACGCTGATCAATTCTTGCATCACCCCACATGGTATGATGGGCGTTAAAATCTCCCACAATAAGATAAGGTTTGGGGAGTTGACTAATAAGATTTTGCAGGTCACCGAGCCTCAATTGTTGGCTGTTGGGAAGATAAATGTTGCAAAGTGTTATTTTTCCTATAGTGGGTAGTCGCACTAATGTCACGATTGTTTGTAAATTGGTTAGAATTGGTAGTGATGTAGAATGAAAATCATTGTGAATTAGGGTTAAGACTCCACCACTTGCTTGTTGACCTTCTGTATAATCTTTACGATGTACCTGATAATTTCTTAACTGACACTTATCTTGTGGTTTTAGATGTGATTCTTGTAAGCACAGTATGGCCGGTTGTATTGTTACTAGTACCTGATGAATTTCGGCAAGTTTATTATAATATCCATTACAATTCCAGTATATAATACTATCCATGTTAAATTTTTATATATGAAATTCTTTTTCTGGTGGTTAGTTAGAATTAATAATTAAAAATTGGTTCTCGATATGTTGCGTAATGGCGTTGATGATTTTTGTAATGCGCGATTTGGTCCTCCTGTCTCCTTTGATTTGTGTCCTAATTAGTTGTAATGTTTCTTTAAGATCTTCTAGATTTTCGGTGATTTCACTGATTGTTTCAATAATGTTTCTAGATTTTTGGCAGTGCAATATTAGATTATGTAACTCTTCAGTAGTGATTTTGTACGGATTATATTGACATTCCACATAATTTCTAATTGCACTTAGTGTTTGGAACTGAGTTTGTTCTACTATTTCTGACGTTGGTAGTTCTATTTCTTGGAGCGAGTCTTTCTCTTGTGATTGGTCATCTAAATCGTTGTTCGTGATCTTATTTTTCTTTTCTCTATGGTTTTGCTTGTTTGAGCGATCACTAGAGGTTGCCTCTTCACTAACTGTTTCGTTGGATGGGTTTTCTAATGGCCTTTTGATGGCGGTGGATTGATTCCTTGTTTCGTATTCATGATCTTGGTTGATCGTCTGTGGTGGTTCGGTATTAATTGTTACTGAATCTTGAATGGGGTATTCTTCGACTGAAATTTCATGATCTCCTCTAACTACAGTGCTATAGGTCGGTTTGTTTGCTGGTCTGCTTGGACACTTTGCAATTAGATGGTCTGAGCTCATACAGTAGGAACATGTTTTCGGTTGTCCGTCATAGACGATTAAGGCACGATTTCCTGCTATGATTTCGAATGATGGTATATGTTTCGTTAATTTACAAATCACCAATCGGTTCCCAGTTTTGTACTTAAGTTTCTGGGGTGCAACACTTGTTGACCAATATTCGTCTTCTATCTTCTGGACATCACCATATTTGGCTAGGTGTCTAGCAATGTCTGAATTTGGCAGTTCAAATGGTATTCGACATATCTTGATTCTTTTAATACCGATACCGGCTAAAGTGATGATGATTGGTACAATATTTCCATCTTGTTTCTTGACTTTTCCCTCTCCTCTTGTTTGGGTTAATATTTCGTTGCATGTTTCTATGGATCTAAATTTCATATATATTCCATTTGTTTCGTGCTGGACGCCGATGAGTTCGTCTTCAAAGTTATTTATTTGAGTTTTTAAATCTTGAAATATCCAATTGAAAATTTCCGGAATGGTTAATCTTGGAACATCTTGTACGTACTCACAGTAAATAGTGTTTGTACGTAAGCTCATATTGACAATGTTATGTAAAATATTGTACTGCTGGTACGGGCAAGCCGTCCAGGCTATACGTATAATAAGAATAACTCACTGGGTACAACAATCACTGATATGTATAGCTTGAATGTTAGACAAAAACTCCTATATTAAATTATTCAACATTGCCTCCACTACCAATTTATGGTGACTGATTAAAGATCTAATGTTTATGAGCGGTAACAATTAGTGTTTTATTTATGTCATCTAACTTAACTTCACTGTCACGGAATTAGCTTGATTAAACAGATTGTTGTGTATATGACGATAACAATATTTATTAACAAAAATCACTGGCGTATAGTAGGAAGGTAAGAAAACATATTACAGTAAATTTTAATTGAAAGCATTACTTATTTTTAGTCGAATTTTTTAACTGAAAAAATTAGACTTAAGGACCAGTCCGACCGGTCCGAGCGATCGTAACGTGCCCGCAATTTGCCCGCAAAATGGCATGTGGCACAGTGCGGTCAAATTTGCCACATGTTCGTAATTGTTCAGTAATATTATGTCATTCCTTTGCTCGCCAAGGGGTGTCTTAATATCTCATTCACACCATATCATTTCGGGCTTAGTGATAAGTGATTATTAGCAAGTAACAAGTAGAAACGCAGTAGTAATAAGTACAAGGCAATTTCGCAAACAGAGCTTAAAAAAATAGAGGAATTAAAAGACAATTTTTTACTTTACTATTACCATTTTATTTAGAGTTTTAATTGCCTGTGACATGTTTCGGCCCGTATGGCCATTGACGAACAGTAAACTATATTTAACAAGCTACTTACTTAAAAATACTATTTTCCATTTTACATTTCTTCCTACTGTGAACAATAAATTGTTGTTGTCAAATCAGAATTGAAAGTAAAAACAAAGTCACAAAACTGGTTTTGGAATGTTACAAATACAGGTAAAAAATAATTTTGAGATTAAAATTTATTTTGAAATAAATAATTTTCAGACAAATTTAGTAAAATGTGAATAAAATTAAAAATAATTTCGAAGTGAGTACGGCTTGTCTTACTAAATATAAAATATAATAAAAATAAAGTCATAAAATAAAACTGGTTTTTGGAATGTTACAATTTTAGGTAACTGCATAAAAATAATTTTGATTTTGAAATTAAAATTAAAATTAAATTTGGAATAGATAAATTTTAGACAAATATAAATGCAAATAATTTTGGAAAAACAAAACCTTAATTATGTAAAATTACAGGGTGGTAAATAATGTTGACTCATAGATACCGATACAATCGTTCAGTAGATTTGGGGATTTTTTTTTATAGATTTCTATTGCTTCTAAAATGGTTAGCCATTGTCCTTTATTTGATTGGTGAAGTACTGTGATTTCTCTGTCTGGAGTGTGGCCGGTATTTATTAAATGCCTGGCGAAAGCTGAGCCTGGTTTTTTATTTCTGTATGATCTGAAATGTTCTGCCCTTCTTGTCTCAAAGTGTCTGCCAGTTTGGCCCACGTAAAAGCAATCATAATCTTTGAAATTTAATTTATAGACGCCCGAATTTTTTAATTTATCTGTTTTAGTTTTATTATTATATATTAAATTACTTAAGTTAGAACTTTATTATCTATCAAATATATTAAGAGTGCGAGCAGGCACGAGCTTTTGTTATTATATTTCAAGCTACACGCCAAATCGAGATAATTCTCACAAAATATTTGGTTCATACAACAATGCCTAAAAAGGAAAGTGTTTCCAAGGTTTGTGAACTTTAAAACAAAGACAAAGAACAAATCCTCCAAGAAAGCAATAGAAGCAAGCAAGATAGCATGGCTAAAAGAAGAAAGAAGTGCCTGGTTCCAGAAACGTGACGTCATATTGGTGTATCTGAAAGCAGTCCCTACAGAAGTGCTACAAAATCTACATTATATAGAATTTTGCCAATTTGATGACCAGGTACGCCAAAAGGTGAGTGAAATCAATCACAAAAAATACCTAATCCAATTACGTAAACTAAATAATCTATGTAAACTAAAGAATTTAAACCAAAAATCTAACACTACAAATTTAAACATCGACACTAACATTACAAACCTAAACACCAACACTAATTCAAATTTACGCACAATAAACTTAACCGAAGTCGAATTCACCACAAATGAAATAGATCTCCTAAATAAAGGACCAAAATTTTTTCCTTATCTAGAAAATAAAAATCTTAAAGAAAATTTAATAGTGGATTCAGAGATTGCGTTAAAGGATTGTGAGGAGGGCATAACAAAAGAATTAATAAAAAAGACCTTAAACAATACTAAAAACAATAATAGTAATAATATTAATAAAAAAACCATAAAGTCCATAAAAAATAAAATAAACGATAATAATTTAATTTTAACAAAGTCAGATAAAAGTAACTCAACAGTAATCCTAAATAAACAAGAATATTTAAATAAAGTAGGTGATTTCATTAAAAAAGAAAAAATGATACGTTTAAAAACTGATCCAACTAACAAATATAATGAGGAAATTAAAAAAAACAATTAATCATAATAAAAGCATTTTTTCCAAAAAATATAGACATTGTTTGGTTGAGATGAACGCAAGGGCTCCTAGGTTGTACGGATTGGTAAAAGCCCACAAGGTAGATAATCCAATCAGACCAGTGGTATCTCACGTTGGGTACCCTGCTCACAAACTTGCAAAACATTTGGATACTTTGTTCAAAACTGAAATTAACTTTACTTCTAAACACAGCATAAAAAAAATTCATTACAGCTAGTTAACGAACTTAAAAATACGCCATTTTCCAGTCGGTGCAAACTAGCTTCCGTGGACATACATAGTATGTTCACAAACATCTCAACCAAGGAATGCCTGAATCTTATAAATAATATAATAAAAGAGAAAATAAGAAATCCAGTTAAACAGTCCGAACTAATAGACACATTTAATATAGTATTAAAACAAAATTACTTCGAATTCGGCAATAAATTCTTTCGCCAAACCAGTGGTCTATCAATGGGGTCTCCCTAAGCCCTCTGTTGGCGGAGATTTATATGTCGAATTTGGAGGAAATTATAATGAACCATGCATTAACCCAACAACATATTAAATTTTGGTACAGATACGTGGATGATGTAATTATAGGTTTCGATGGTACAATGCGACAACTAGAAAAATACATAGAATCATTAAATGCAATAGACCCTAAAATACAGTTCGATATGGAATTAGAGAAAGAAAATAGTATTAATTTTTTGGACTTAACAATAACAAGAACAAACAATAATTTTGAATTTGATATATATCGTAAACCTACATATTCTGGTATTACTATCCCCAGTGATTGGATAAGTCCGTACCAATATAAAGTCGCCACCTATAATTGCATGATCCACCGAGCCTTTAATATCCCACTATCTAAAGAAAATTTTAAAAAACAATTAAATAATATATTCTTATATTATTTAATTCTTTTTTAAGCACAAAATAACGGATTTAACACAAACTTAATTAATAAATTAATAGATAAAAATGAACATAAACAAATTTTAAAAGAAATAATTCCCCCCCCCCCCGCCCCCCGTTATAAATAAACCAAAAAGTAATTTTAAAACTCTAACTTATTTCGGCAAAATATCATACAAAATTAAAAATATTCTAACTAAATCTAACATAAACGTAGCATTTAAATCAAGTTCTAACTTAAGTAATTTAATATATAATAATAAAACTAAAACAGATAAATTAAAAAAGTCGGGCGTGTATAAATTAAATTGCAAAGATTGTGATTGCTTTTACCTAGGCTAAACTGGCAGAAACTTTGAGACGAGAAAGGCAGAACATTTCAGATCATACAGAAATAAAAAACCAGACTCAGCTTTCGCCAGGTATTTAATAAATACCGGCCACACTCCAGACAGAGAAATCACAGTACTTCACCAATCAAATAAAGGACAAAGGCTAACTATTTTAGAAGCAATAGAAATCTATAAAAACAATTCCCCAAATCTACTGAACGATTGTATCGACATCTATGATTCAACATTATTTACCACCCTGTAATTTTACATAATTAAGGTTTTGTTTTTCCAGAATTATTTGCATTTATATTTGTCTAAAATTTATCTATTCCAAATTTAATTTTAATTTTAATTTCAAAATCAAAATAATTTTTATGCAGTTACCTAAAATTGTAACATTCCAAAAACCAGTCTTATTTTATGACTTTATTGTTATTATATTTTATATTTTGTAAGACAATTTGTAAGACCCATTGAATAATGGTTAATACTGTGATTTTATTGGTCAAAAAGGTATTGGGTAATGGTCATTCCTCCAGAACTTTGCATAATGTTTAACTTTCTCAACAATTAACAGATATATAATGAGTGTTTTTCAACAGAAGTAGAAAAAAAAATGAAATTACTTTTATAACAAATGCAGTACATAAATATTAAGGAATTTAAAAATGTTATTAAAGTCACTGTTTATTTATATAGTAGGAAATTTGGATTTTTATTTATAAAATAGAAATTTTGGATTTTTTTAGAAAGAAAAAATATCTTTATAAAGGCCTTCCAGCTTACTATTTAAAGTCCTTTTTTAATATTTAAAAATAAAACACAAAGACAATTGGCGGATAAGCATGGGTAGGAATGCCCTCGTACGAATTGTGTTGGATTTTTTCCTTCTAACTCCTATCGGCACAAAATTGAAATTTATTGAGATTCACCCCTTAAAAACTTAAACCATTTTTTTAAAGCCCCGATCAGCCGGACACTCATCATCAGTTTTGAAACCACCAAAATGACAAATCGCTTGTAGACTTTCAATCACATTTCACTTGTAGACATTCAATACCGAAGATGAAAGGAAAAATCGACTTCCGCCGATCAGCCGGATACTCATCATCAGTTTTGAAACCACCAAAATGACAAATCGCTTGTAGACTTTCAATCACATTTCGCTTGTAGACATTCAATACCGAAGATGAAAGGAAAAATCGACTTCCGTGATGGGGTCCCGTTACTCACGGCGTTTTTTTTATTCATACATAAAACAAAAATGTACATACATATTATGTACAAACAGTCTCAGTTGATGCAAAAATGTTAAGTATCATAATTAATTAGTATAGGTAAAAATGGACAAAAATCAGGATAAATGCAATGTAAATAAGTCAAAACAAGACAATGATTTATTACAAGCTCTTGATAGTGGAGAATTATCAGATATTGGCGCGGTTGGAGAAGACAGTGAGGATGCTCTGAAAATAGATAATTCCCAACCAGTTAAACGTTTGGATAGCGTTTACGTCAGCCGGCAAGAAGATGAAAAAACTGAAAATGAAAGCAATGACGATTTTGAAGAAAGTGACGGTGAGGCTGAAGAAGAAGCCACGAAGAAGAGTCGCAAAAGAAAGGGAGAGTACTTCATAACAATTGAAAAAGAAGCGAATGATTAGATGAAAGAAACAACCCTTCATTGCACCTGCTATAAACTACGCTCCTGCGGCTATTCCAATCATTCCATGGGAACCTGAATATCCAATTGACTATTTTCTGAGATATATTCCAGAAGATTTATTTGAGAAAATGGCTTTTATGACAAACATTTATGCTCTCCAACAAGAAGCGTCTTTAAGGGCTACAAATTCAAGTGAAATAAAAGTATTATTTGCTCTACACATTATGATTGGCTGCTTGAATAAATTTCCTAGACTCAAAATATATCGGGACAAATGTTTGGGCATTAATCTTTTTCTCGATAATATTACCAGGGACAGATTTTTCAAATTCAGAACATATTTGTATTTAGTTAATAATCTGGAGAGACCAAAGTATTGTACAGATAAATTTTACAAAGTTCGCCCAATCCTAGATTCTGTCAGAAATCGGTGCTTGAAAGTGTCATTAGAAGAGGAGTTGTTTATAGACGAGCAAATGATCCCTTTCACAGGAATAATGGAGTCTAAGGTATATGTCAGAGGCAAACCATGTCCTTGGGGCTTTAAATTATTTGCATTGTGTGGGAAAAAGTGGGCTAGCCTATGATTTTATCCTTTATCAAGGAGAATCCACTCCTCTAAGTGAGTGCTTTGGCAAGCAATTTGAAAAAGGGGCTGCTGTTGTTCTTCAACTAGCCGAAAGAATCGATAATATTGGGTATAAGTTGTATTTTGATAATTGTTTTTCATTCTATGAAGCCTTAAGATAGTTGAAACAGAGGAACATTTATGCTGCTTGCACGATAAGAGCTAATAGATTTTGTCATTCGCCTTTCACACACGATCAAAAATGAAAAAAGAGAAAAGGGGGAAATTGTCAATGAAGAAGAAGACATTGTGCTTGTGAAATGGTTGGATATCAGGATGGTAACACATGCATCCAATTTCGTTGGAATCGGACAAACTGATAAAGCAATCCGTTGGGATAAAACAAATTCTCAGACCATTGAAATCGACAGGCCAGAAATAACACTAGGCAACAAAAAAAAGTTTTTTTTTTCCTCAAGAATGAAATTATGTGATTCGTATTCCTCATACCTTCTATAGTGTAGAAACGTAAATAAAGCATTTCGGTCACGTCACAATTTTGTGAGAAAAGTGTTTATTTATTTTTAAAATTTAATGATATTTCTAAAGAAGAAAAATGTATGTAAACCTTATAAACGAACTTTTTTAATTTCTTTTTTAAATTTTAACATGCATATGACTCTAAGTACATATGTATGTTAAAATTAAGAAAAAAAAATTAAAATGCCATCAAAACTATGCGAAATAGTATTGTAACGTGATTGTAAGTGAGTAAATCTGATGAATAGCTAATGTTTGTTGTTCTTTTTTATGTGTACTTATTGGTAGAAGCGTAACTACCAATTTTGCACCTTAGACCGAATTTGATTTAAGCGTTGCTGCCTCAGAAATTATTTTTTTTCTGTAAATGAGCAAAGTAAGATTGGTGTAAATATATAAAATTTTCGTTTTTCCGCCAAGCAAAAAAATAAAACAAAGCATCCATTTTTTCTTTTATTTCTTTCCCGCAAGAAATACCGCTAACGAGCAAAGAAATTTCCAATTTTCTTTTACAGGTTCTAAGGACTATAACATAAAAACACTAACACCAATAAAAAATTTCTTTTACTTCTTGCACCTACATTTTATAGATTATGCCCTTTTCGCCGTGCACCCTGAAGCGACTACTCCACATGCTCCAGTGTAATTACACCTCTGCTTATTGAACTCTAAAATATATCCTTAATTTAATGTTTTTCCGTGCAATAGACAAAATTTTCTTACATTTTTGTCATTTTTTTGCTTGGTTCTAAATAAGATATAGTGTTATAATCTTCCGTGACGTTTTAAAAAATTCCCACTCTTTGTAACGTGACTGAGCAAAATTAATATTATTCTAGTATCAGGAATGATACCACCTACACATTCCAGGGTATGTTGTTCTTGAGGTTTTTTTAGTGTTGCCCAGTGAATTAATACCTATAAATAAAATAGAAGGGTCTGTCTGTGATTTTCGAATTTTTAACTATTAGTATGTGTGTTAGCAAATTCGACATATATCCTAAATATACCTTTAAAAAAAATTTGTCTGTCTGTCTGTCTGTTTGTACGAACCGATTTAACTAAAAAACTATAAAAGTTATTGAGTTGAAATTTACAGGGAATATAGATATTAACCTCCCGATCAATCTTAGCCACATTTTAATGTAATCTCCCAAATGGTTAGGTACAGGATGATTCAAATAGAACCTTCATTAAAACTTTATGGTCTTCTAGATAAAGTATGTTTTTGAAAATTTGGCTAAAAGTTTTCAATTATAGAAATTTTAATTAAAATATTTTTAAATAATTTACTGTTGAGAGGTTTACTTTGTGAAATTTCATTTTAAATATTAAAAATATTTAAAGTTTTAATTACTTTGTCAATTTCACTAGAATTGAGTAGAATTTACTAAACGCGTTTTCAATCTCGCGATCATCATCAGAGTAATTGAAGAAATGTATGTGGGAGTGTAATAAATACTCTTAAAAATGAATTTGGGAAAAACCCGTCATTATACTATTTCATATGAAATAGGCTGTACAATAACGTACCTGATAAACCAGTTTTGAATAATAGAGATAATTATTTTTATCTGTGTAAGGTAAAAATTTTTAACCAATATGTTTAAGAATAAAGGAGGGGTGTCCAAAATGTTAAAGTTGCTGAATAAAGTTGCTGTTAAAGTTGCTAAATATAACCATCCTTAGAGACACCAATAAATTCATCTATAATATCTACCGTAAACCATCATTTTCAGATTTAACTATACCTGCTGACTCCTTTAGCTCCAGGTCCCACAAACTAGCTGCGTATCGTTCAATGATCCACAGAGCATTCGCTATTCCTCTTCTACCAAAAGACCGAGAAACTGAACTTAACACAATAAAACAAATCGCCCTCAACAACGGTTTTTCAACCCATTTAATAAATGAACTCATTCGTAAAAAACAACACAAAATCACCATTGAACAAATATATCCATCTATTACTGCTGGTCCAGATCCAAAACATTATGTATCACTCCCTTTCCTAGGTGTCATCTCACAAAAAATAGGCAATTTATTTAACGAAAAAATATAATTTTCAGCAACTTTAACATTTTGGACACCCCTCCTTTATTCTTAAACATATTGGTTAAAAATTTTTACCTTACACAGATAAAAATAATTATCTCTATTATTCAAAACTGGTTTATCAGGTACGTTATTGTACAGCCTATTTCATATGAAATAGTATAATGACGGGTTTTTCCCAAATTCATTTTTAAGAGTATTTATTACACTCCCACATACATTTCTTCAATTACTCTGATGATGATCGCGAGATTGAAAACGCGTTTAGTAAATTCTACTCAATTCTAGTGAAATTGACAAAGTAATTAAAACTTTAAATATTTTTAATATTTAAAATATTTTTAACTTGGTGCCATTTCCGGTTATAACGGAAGTTGACACCAAATTTGTTATTTGAAGTGTTTTTGACAGCAAATTTCAATTCGCTAGAAATTGTTAATAATAATCTATGTGACGGTGACATTTCAGCTTTTTAACTTGATACAGGGTGGTCATATAAAGCATTTTTTTAAATATTTTCTGTTTATTGTGCAAATCTTTCTTTTTTCAAATGAATCACCTATATTTTTTATCATAATTATGTAGAAAAATGTAAAGTCTATCTATTACCTTAAGATATTCTTATACCTAAAATTGATATTTTGGAAGTTACATAGAATTTATATAATAAAATGATCAGTTAGGTTTACTATGGGCAAGGCTGACACAAAAACCACGGGACAGATTTCAGTAAAATTTTATAAATTTAATCCTTAGGCACTTCACCATCTCAACATCGACAACATTTTTAGTCAAAATTATCACAATATTCTTTATGTGGGTTGATATATTCAAGATAAAAGTTGATATATCAAAAATACTCCTTTAACAATAAACGGAAATAAAAGAAAGAAAAAAAGAAAAGATTACCTAAGTTACGATAAAAATAATATTTAAAAATTTAAAAGTGAACTTCAAAACTTTTTTACTAAAATTTCACTTGAGAAAAGTTTACATAATTATGGAGCAACTGAACATAATTTTAAAAAGTCCATCAGGGTTCTGGCATCCCGAAAAGGACCTAAAATTGAATTAATTTTAAAACCATCAATATGAGAATCCATGGAAAGATCTCAGAGTGTGAAAATTAGATTTATTAATGGTTACTTCCGAGTCGTTTGGCGAGCGAAGCGAAGCATTATATTTATAATTAACCTTTTATAGAATTTTGAACTGTTTGGCGAGCGAAGCGAAGCACTTTGAAGAACTGATTTGAAACTAAATTTGTCCGATTTGTTTCGGACTAATTGATTTAAAGTAGCTTTACTCACAGTTAAGATAATTTTACACGCATGAAACTAAAGGGCATAGTCAAAGGAGGTCAAAAATAAATTAATGAATAGATGATTCATCACTTTTTGAAAATTAGCCCTGTAAAGAGTAACATAGGGAATGAACGCAAAAAAATAATGGAGAGGTAAAAGCTTACATTTTCAACGCCTGCTTTTCTAGCGTCTCCAACAATGAGTCAGTTACTTTATGAAATGTTCAAATATAATGCAGACAGACTTATAGGAGATGTAGGGATTTAAATTTTCCAATAGGAATAGGGAGGATAATACTTATTTAGAGTAAAGGCTACAAAATATAAGATTTTTTAAAAATATATAAAATTTGAGTATTTTAAATAATCATAATTTTTTACTTCTATACCAAATTCATTGACACCTTCTTAATAGGCTTACTTTAGATTTTTAATCTATGTTATATGCTTGAAGAAATGGCCAATTAGTTTTTGAAAATTTTCATTTGTTCCTAGATAACTAGCCAAAGGGAGAAATTAAAAATAAAGAGGATTGATGAGTGTGCTTACCAATAAATAAAGCCTATCATTTCAACTTATGATAAGAAAATAGGGGCAAAATATTTTAGCAAACTATCTAAAAAGAATTACCTTTACTAAATTACGAAATTCACGCTTGCGAAGCCGCGGGTGACAGCTAGTTAGAAAATACAATTGTGCAATGGTAGGGGTTGATTACATGGATCAAATGATAAGCTATTACCGAATTTTCATTAGATCGAAAAAATGGCCTTTGAGAGTAATCATGCATATGGTGGACTCCGCACTTTTCTAACAGCTGGATAGTATACAAAAAGGACTGTGATTTGTCTAATGTCCAAGTGAACAAGAGACTAGATTTTCTAGATTTCAGGATCCGTGTAGTTGAATGTCTCATTAACCTGAGTAAGGAGACAAAACCGAAGCCAGGAAGGCCACGTCTTTCTCGCACCACCGAAACTACAACAACTAAGAAAGTCTCTCATGAAAGGCGTCCATTACCAAAAGTACAGCTGGACAATATTGAGCACATCCCGCAATTCGACGACAATAAGGAGGCAACGAGGTGTAAGAAACCCGGATGTTCAGGACGCACGTTCGCCTACTGTGTAAAATGTAAAGTTCATTTTTATTTGATTCGTGACAGGAATTGCTTTGCTGACTTTCCCACAACTAACAAATAATAATATTTTGTTAATTTATTATTTTTTGTATTTTGTATATATTTACTATTACATTTGTTAAACAAATATTCTAATCAATATTAAATAAAGTATTGATACAAAAAAAAAGAAAAAATTATTTCGCACGAATTTATGCTTATTGTAGTTTAAAAAAAAAATTTAAATAACTTTTAAAAAAATCTAAGAATTATTTTTTTACATCAATTGAGACTCATTGTACATGTACATGTACATTTTTATATTTCTTTTTAGAAAATGAGTTAATGCAAAATTCTTTACTAGGCACCTTAATGGTTTATTTATATAAAACAAAATACCAATTAAATTTTTTTTATTGTTAAAAAAAAATTCAGGTCTGAAAGGGTTAAACAAGAATATGGAGTAAAAAAAATATTATTAAATTAAAAAAATTCGTTAACTTAAAAAAGTTATTATACAAATATTTCTTTAATGGGAAAAAATTGTGTGTTTAAAGCCACACAACGGAAGTGAAATTTCTTTGGCAATTTCGTAACCAATTCGATGTAACATAAATATATGCTATAGATAGATGTATATTTAACAAGTTTTAGGTTAAATGCCATTAGGTTAGAGTCAAAATTGTTTATTTACCTTAAAATAATTTATGCTTGAAGTTTAGCTTAGAAATTATACAAATATAAATATTCGATATTGATTAAGTGCATAATATTGGGGTCACTGTACCCAGCTCAGCGGAAATTTCATTTTAAAGGAATTTGTTGAGGAGAACAGATGCGGCAACTGATAATAACTGGACAATTAACCGGTTGTTTAATTTCATAAAAAATAGGATGCAAAAATAGTATTTTGTACAGTAAATAAGTAATTTCTTAGTAGTTTTCGGTAATAGTTATGTATTTGTGTATTAAGAGCGCAAAGTGGTACATTGCTGTTCGATTGAGAATGTTGCCGCGCGACGTCGCCAAGCTGAGCGCGTCATTCTCCTAAGAACGGCAATGTTACTTCATGCTCGAATTACACACAAAATTTTTTCTACAATTTTGCAAAATGTATTCATTTTATTTAAAAAATACTTGAAATAAATTAAATTAAAAACAATGTTTTTTAAGAAAAAGCTTTTATTTAAAAATGGGCTAAAAAAATAAAATAATATTTGAGTGAAGTTTGAAGTAATATGTAACATAATTTATAAAAGCTTGAGGCATTATCATTAATTATTATTTCTGTTTTGGAGTAGCTATTTTACTTTTCAGTAGTTACCAAACGTAATTAAACGCCTCAAGCTTTTATAAATTATGTTGCATATTGCTTCAAACTTCACTCAAATGTTATTTTATTTTTTTAGCCCATTTTTAAATAAAAGCTTTTTCTTAAAAAACATTGTTTTTACTTTATTTTCTGCCTTTGAGTCTGATCACAATTAATTTAAAAACTATTAAAGAAGTAATTTTTTTGCCTATATTTTAATCGGTTAATTTACCCTAATCAAACATAACTATGGAAACAAAAAATTGCAAAATAAAATCAATGGACAATATTTGACAATTCGAAATGTCAAAAAATTGTATAGGACTAAAAATCAACAATTTTGGTTTGGGTTGATTTTGGGCAAAACTAATTATACAATATTGCATTGTCATCAAGATTAGACACGTATGCAAAATTTGAAACCTCTAACTAAATTAGAATCTGTCTAAATTTTGATTCCAAGATTTGATCTAAACCAACATACTAACATAGCAAGTTAAATAAAAGCTTTTAAAAATAATAATGGACGTTAACATTTATCTTAATGTTATTTTTGCAGCTTCAGAAATATCTGAATGTGTATTTGAGAAATCGCTGTCACTATTGTATATTTCCATCATATATGTATATAATTTTTTTAAAATTATTTATAAACTTATTATTTATCGTTATTTACTTATTTTAATTAATATTTTGTAGTTATTGCGAAATTTAATAAAATTGATATTTCACTTGATCACGGTAACAATAATATGAAGTTTTAAATCTGTTTATTTGTTGTCATAGAAAGTACAAACAACGCCTACTCGATTTGTAATTAAATATATGTTGAGCGAGCGACAAAGTACTACTTTTTGCTTTAAAGCGAAAAGTAACAGTTCTCGACAAACACATGTTTCGCGCTTTCTTTACAGAACGCAAAAGCCTACTTTCTATTATGATTGTAGAAAAAAAATATTATTATTTTAATTAAAAAAGTTTGAAAAATTATCGAACACTATGTGAATTTTAATTAACATAATGAATTCGTCATACATGCCAAAGTAAATCGAGTGTTCAAGTATCACTTAAAGCTGGACATTAAGTGAACATGTGAATATTGCTGTATGTATAGATACGAACAAAAGTCCGCCACACATTAATAATGTGTTACAGGCACTCTATTTAAGCTACTGTTTCACCTAACATCTAGGTTTTATAAAATTATAATTTTATAAATAATAAACAAATACTTTGCTTTGCAAAATACCACTTTTATTTTTGAAACTATAACAATATTGTTTCGAACCGTTAGTTCATTTTCAAACAGAATAAAAATAATATTCGATACATGCCCTTCTTAATTTTATCTACCTATACTTATGATGGGGAGTGGTATAAGGTGTGGAAGTGGAAGGGGCGAGGGTAGTGGGAGAATCCGAAAAACAAGATTACATTACATGTGACAAATACAAGCAAACACGTGACAAAAGATTGAAATTAACAAACAAACAATATTACAGAAAAATACAATTTTAAAGGTTTAATTAAATTATAATATTGAAAATAAAGTTGAACTGTAGATATCGGTGTAGCCATTTAAAAGGTGATCGAAGTGATGTTTATTTATTTCTATTGCTTCTAGGATTGTTAACTTCTGTCCTTTGTTTGCCTCGTGTAGCACGGTAATTTCCCGTTCTGGTCAAAAAAAAAACAAAAAGCTTATTAAACTAGAAGGCATTGCCCGTACCGTGAACCTCAATTGAAGAAAAAAAGTTGAAATTTAACAAAATGGCGGAGTTTTTTAAACAAAGTTTCAAAATTTGCGCGAAAATTTGATGATTTTTGGCCTGCAAAAATTACATTTATTATTCGATCGGAAAACTAGAGGTTTATGATACGGAGAAACATATTTATAAAAGAAACTGCAATAAGATTCAGCTCGGTCGGATGATTTGTCTTCGAATTATAACTGCAGCAAATTTGAAATATGTAGTTTTTCTATATTTTACCTCTTATTTTTAATCACTGAGAATTTTTACTAAAATTATTAACATGTTACGGGCAGCCACGTCCAGAAACTCCCGAACTATACTATATTCACCGAAACAATTCCTAAATGCAAAACATTAAACAACAACAAACAGGTCGTAGGACACTCCCACAGAACATCAGTCATCGTGCTTTGTTCAAACTGAAGCGATATATTCAAATATTTTAACAGTAGATAATTACCAGTAAAAATAAATAAAACAACTTTATTAAACTGGATAAGTATTTAAATTTTTACTAAAATTTAGGTTTATTTACTAATCTTGTTTATACGTAAGCTATATGTAGATATTTTAATATTTTGTGCAATATTATAAAAATGAAATTGTATGCAACTAATCAAAATAAATATTAGGTATATTTTGTTATTTAAATTTTTTTTAAGAGAATACTGAAATGTTAAAGTAATCTAAAAAAAAATCATACTAAAATATTTTAAAGAAAATATTTTTTAAAATCCTCCCTATTCATATATTACCGTTTCTGCGTAATCGCTTGTACTAACTTCATGAAACATAGTCTGGGCGTCAACTAAATTGTACTTTATGTGTCCATTTTGGAAATTTCAACCAATAAAAATTTATTTAGTCACGTGGTTTTGTTTTGTAGCTAGGAATTTTTTGGGTGAATATAGTATATCAACCTTTATACATTTCTCAATACCTCAAAGTTAACAATGAAAGTCAGAATCCGCTCTTCGGGTAACTGTAACTCAAAAACTATTTGAGAGATGCACTTGAAATTTCAATATGTTATTTTTAAAGGTTTAGACTATCGAAACATACAAAAAAAATTTTACAATTTTTTGAAAACGTTACACTAGTGGCCCCCTTAAATGGGATGTCAATTGTTTTTTAAAATTTATTTTATTTTGATTTCCGTAGATTTCTTATAAGATATTATAGTAAAAAATTGATTTTTTTTGAGTTTTTGATGTAAAATAATACTAGAAAAATATGTAGACTTATTGTCTAAAAAAGGGAATATATTTTATAAACGATCCCAAAAAAATCATTTTTGCTTTTGTGTAGGTACGATACTATACATATGCTTCTAAAAAAGATAAAAGAAAATCAGAAGGGTGGAATTAAAATTTGTATATACATATTTATTTGTTATTTATTTTACGTGTTATATTTGGATATTAAATATTTATAAAAGGTACATATAATCATCCATCATACATATACATACATTATTAATATACACAAATATCATCCTCGAAAACTAGTAAATCGAAATTTATTCTCAATAGACAGAATTACATGCATAAAATACTAGAAAAGATGTGACATGTTCGTTGATGTGTTTTAAATTCTAATATAATATTTAATGTTGTTTGATTTTAGATAGGAATCCTCTTTTCAGTAGCATGCAGTGAGCTTTTCTATATGAGGGAAGGAAGTGGGTTTCCTAAAAAAATTAACTGAATACCTAATTTATAAGTTAAATAATATATCTAACTTACTAGCGGAGCAGTAATTATTGAAAATCCATAAGAATCGTGTAGTTTGTACCAAGTCTTTGAAATTTGGTAAAATCTTAGGTATGGCCTTAACGTTTTAGCAAACCATCGCCAGCAACAATGTTCGCCACCTCTGGTCACCTATTTGCAATAAATCCAATATGGCCGGCATTGAGTAATAGCATACTTTTTATAGGTTCTAAGATACGAGGATTCCATTTCTTAGTAGTACGGTGCAGTTACTCAACAAAACGGCATAACTTCAACAACCAAAGTAACAGTTTCACTCCTACTCCAAACTTTTCTATACAGTCCACATATTGTTTGGAAAAAAGTTACACCATTTTGAGCGTTGGGTTTTGGGGGGAGGGAGGCAGAAGTAGGCAAATTAACGCTATTCAACAGTTTTTTTTTTTAAATATTTCGAAAATTATGGGGTCTAGCGTAAAAAGTGTCATACATAAAAATAATCTACATTAAATTGCGAACAAAAATGGTCCTGTGCATAATCTTGGTAAAGTGAACAGTTCCAGAGTTACGAAGGGTGTAAAAGGAGCAATTTTTCGTATTTTTAGATTATGCACAGGACCATTTTTGTTTGCAATTTTATATATGACACTTTTTATACTAAACCCCATAGTTTTCGAAATATTTAAAAAAACTGATGAAAACCGTTAATTTGCCTACTTCTACCCCCTACCCCCAGAACCCGACGCTCAAAATGGTGTAACTTTTTGCCAAACAATATGTGGACTGTATAGAACACTTTGGAGTTTGAGTGAAACTGTTACTTTGGATGTTCAGGTTTGGGTCTAATTGCATCGTACTATAGGTGTTTCAAAATCAATTGCCAGGTCATTACGTATTTTGATATGACAGAATATACAGTACAATGCAAGGTGAGGAAACAATTTTTTTTATTAATTCTATGTTAATTAAAATTCACATGGTGTTTGAAAAGTTATCAAACTGGATCGGCTGGGACTCGTATCCGGATCTCTTGGTTGCTAGCCAAGCGCCTTACCAATTAGGCTACCGATTGTTCGAGTGCCATTCCAGTCTGATAATGAATTAAACACATCCTTTCTTTAATGCGAGATGCAGTTATATTTTTAATTTCAAATGTTATCGAGTGCCTGTGAAACATTATTAATGTATGGCGAACTTTTGTTCGTATTTATACATACACCAATAGTCATATGTTCAGTTTTATATTCAGCCGATCCAGTTTAATAATTTTTTAAACACTATGTGAATTTTAATTAATATAATGAATTGGTTATAGGGTAAAAGCCCCCTTTGTGGAACGGTATCTAATTATGAACATTTACATATTAATGAAGTTATTTCTGAAGGAAACGTCTGATAACAAAAATTATTATTAATAGAATGATCGTTTTCCAATTTAAATTCACCTCGCATTTAAAGTTTCCTTACTTAATTAAAGAAATAAATATGTAAATATCAAAACTGTTCCAGTATTAGATTCCGTTCCACAAAGGGGGCTTTTACCCCACATGCCAAATAATGGAGCCGGACAAACACCAAATTTTAGTGAATAAGGAATTGTTTCACGTCTCAAATTTTTTATTCTAACCTGTTAATTACATCGAGTACTATATAAAATGAACATTTTCTACCACTTGCAACCGCCGCTACGAAAGTTATTGGTCATTTTGTGAAAAGTCGACCATTTCAGTCGTACTTTCTAAATACAGATGAATATATCTCGGTATGTGTAGACCTAAAAAAAGCGAAAAAAATTGCGGCTATTCACTATGATATAGGCTATCAGCGGTTACAATATGAAATTTTTATCTCTACACATACCTAACCTTGAAAAAAAAAAATAAAAACTGAAGATACTGCTAAATTTTGTTTTTTTGGTTTTAACTTCGAATGTTTTAAGTGAAATTTGATGAAATATTCAGAAATTACACTTTATAACGTGAACAATAACTGGTTAAAATTTCGAGTCAAAATTTCTAACACAAACACTAAAAGTTGACGTCAAATTTGAAAATTGACTGGCCAATGATTTTTATGCATTGCGTCGTATGAGGTTCTTTTTTTCCTTAAATTGTAAGTTTTTTATGCACTTTATATGGTGAACAAGAAAAAATTTTTTTAGATTATATTACATATGTTCCATTCAATATTCTTCTTGTCCCATTCAATGAGAGTGGAATTACTGAATGGGACAAAAATCTAATTTTTTCAAATAAAAAAATTTATTGTTAACTATTTAAAAAGAATATTTTTTTTTTAGTTTAAAACTTTAAAACATAAAGTAATATTTGAAGTATCTTATGCCGCAAGAATTAAAATATTTGATTACTTGATTTTGAAGTTGAGACGATTTTTAAAAAAATGTCCCATTCATTAATTCTCTCCCCTATTTCGTTATTGTATTTTATGCTACCTAAGAGGGCTACATAAGTAGCCGAAACCGGTCTAGCAAATATTTTACATTTTCTACTTATTTGTGGGTCTTTAACGGGAAAAACACATTATTATATATACTTATCTTACCTTTTATATTTTTCTTTTTAACTTCTATTATAGTACATGCTTTACGTGCAAAGCTATTATTACAAAAAAAAAAAAAAAAAAACTATTTAAAAATATGAATTTAAATTTTAAAATGAATGAAATTATATCTGAAATAAAAAATTATATATAAAAAGGTATTTAAAGGTATTTGATAAATAAAAAATTGCAATAAAAAGGTATTTGATAAATAAAAATCTTTAAGTTGTTTTGAGCCAGAACAATAAAATTTTATTTAGTTCTTTCCAATCTCAGGGGTGTTTGGTTCATAAATGATGAAGTTCAGACTTTTATAGATTACAATAAAATTCATATATCACACAAGAACAATCAGTTCACAGCTATAATTAAAATTTGCTTAACAATTTGCAATAAATATTTTTTGAACAGTTAACGCTACATTGGGTTGCTTTTTTCTTTCAATTTTCAATTTAAAATTTTTAATGTTACAACTTTGTTTTTGTTCGACTAGAAAGAGGTATAAAAAAAATTAACAGACAATTAAAGTAACACAGAATTGGGTTACCCGCCTCAAACGTAACAAAAAGAGATTAAGATAAGAAAAAAAATAAGCAAAGCGGGGTTAATAATTTTATGTTCATACAGAATAAATCATTATAAAGTTAGCTCGAATTAATCAACTTTGAAAAACATAGTAAAAGGTAAAATTTCTATAAAAACGTGACAAGTATTTTCGTAGCAAATATTAGCTAAATAAAAAGGCAGTATAAAAAATTATGCCATTATAGAAAAATATAACAAGAAGCCAGAAAATCAGTATTAAATCAATTATACAATAAATAAATTAGTTGTAAATGGGAAAATGAGGTTTTCTGATCTTTTGTCCATTACGTAAGTAACACAACGATTCACTAACAAGGAGATGCACCCAGAGTGAAATTCGGGATTTTGATAAAACTTCGCTGGTGTGTAGAATAGGCAAAAATAAGGGACCCATATTTTTTTTATCGGCCATCTTCCACGCTTACGGGGTGAAACCAGCCCCTAAAGTTGGGGGTTGAAATTGTATTTCTTGAGATATCTCGAAAACTATAAGAGATAGAGGAAAACATTAAATTGATGAAATGTTACTCTTTGAAAGACCTATTCACCTGTATAGGTTAAACCAGGGCTGGGTTCATAAGAGAGGCAGGAAGGGTGAAAATGGCGGTGAATTTTCTTGTATAGCTTGAATGGTTCAATGTATCAAATTTTTTGCCATCATAAATAGAAAAAGCACCAAAAATTAAGGGATACGTGTTTTTGCGTTTTTTCGAAATATGTGTGGTATCTAAGCCATTAAGGAAGCAAAAATGGGGTAGATTATATTGCATTATTATTGCTGCAAATACGTTCTATATTTTTTTTTATTTTCATGTTTATTTTCATCACGGAAATGTAAACGATTCATATATTTTTCAGTACTAGCTTAGTTGGTAATTTAGCCATGTGTACATTTGGTTACTCATATTCGATATTTTTTATACCTATTTCTGTGAAAGTTAAAGTTCTCTGGTGTGCTTGTGTCAATGAATGCTCGATAAGAAGCAGTAGTCTCTTTCTCTCACTGTTCAGGTGCTTTGTAATAAATTTTGCGATTGGGGAAATGGGGTTGACAGCTATAAAGCATACAAAAAATATAAGCATACAAATATAATTTTTAAGGATATTTTGGAATAATGGTCATCCAGGAAAACAAAAATGTTTTTTTCCCAAAGGCTACTGGTTTCGATTTTTCTTCTTCAGGCCTCTGGGGAAAAGTTTATTAATGTACATAGATAAAATACAAAAATATAAAAATATAAAAATCATTACTACTTACATAATTGTATTTGTATGTCAAACTGATATTTGAAATTAAAAAATAAAAAATAACAACAACACTGATTTACAATTAAAAAGTTTAAAAAGCAGTTGAAAGCAACATTTTAAGTTTAAAATGATTAGAGATATGAAAAGCATTATTTAAAAATTTTAATAATTTGAAAAAATATACATTCAAACTGTGCATCACGAAAAACGAATAAGGTTAGTATGAAAGTTTTGTGAATTAACATTAGAGAGTTAAAAATGAAGAGCAACTACGATGAATTCCGAAAACAAAGTGCCTGTAAGTAAGGTGAATGATAATAATTATTTAATTTTCAGTGGGCGTGCGCAACTTGATGCTTTTGACAGCGCCAAGTATAATCTTGTAAAAATTGCGGGTATATGTATTATCTAGAAAGATGGCATCCTTGTAGAGGTTGCAGTTTGGCTGGACGGTACTGATCCAGCAGCTTTCGATAAAGAATCTCTTCTTATAATTCGATTCACGTTGGAGCACCATGGGGTTGTCGAAGTTGAAGTTGTGCCCATTTTCCCAAGAATGCCGTACCAGTCCCGACACCACAAGAACAACGTTAGACAAGCCAACATCGGAATTCATCGTAGTTGCTCTTCATTTTTAACTCTCTAATGTTAATTCACAAAACTTTCATACTAACCTTATTCATTTTTCGTGATGCACAGTTTGAATGTATATTTTTTCAAATAATAAACAAATATTTTGCAAAGTAAAATATTTGTTTATTATTTACAAATATGGAATACCATAAAGTAACGCTCAAATCTATTAATATTAGATTCATGTATTTTTCAGTACTTACTTAATTGGTAATTTAGCCATGTGTATATTTGGTTACTCATATTCGACATTTTTTATACCTATTTCTAACAAAGTTTTTTGATCTGCAAGTGTTAAAGAATGTTCAACAAGAAGTAATAATCTTCTGTTTGAAAATGAACTAGAACGGTTCGAAACAATATTGTCACAGTTTCAAAAATAAAAGTGGTATTTTGCGAAGCAAAATATTTGTTTATTATTTACAATACATGAATCATTATCGGAAAGTAAAAATTTACATTTTCATGATGAAAATAAACATAAAAATAAATAAATAGAGAACGTATTTGCAATCAATAATAATGCAATATAATCTACCCTATTTTTTTCTTCCTTATATGGCTTGGATACCACACATACTTCAAAAAAACGCAAAAACCTGTGTCCCATAATTTTTGGTGCTCTTTCTATTTATGATGGCAAAAATTTGAGACATTGAACCATTCAGGCTGTACAAGAAAATTTACCCCCATTTTCACCCCTCCAGCCACTCTTATGAACCCGGCCCCGGTTTAACCTATACAGGTGAATAGATCTTTCAAAGAGTAACATTTCGTCAATTTAATGTTTTCCTCTATCTCTTGTAGTTTTCGAGATATCTTAAGAAATACGATTTGAGCCTCCAAATTTAGGGGCTAGTTTCACCCTGTAAACCTGGAAGATGGCCGGTAAAAAAAAATACGGGTTCCTTATTTTTGCCTATTCTACACATCTGCGAATTTTTGGTGCATCTCCTTGTAAGTTTTAACGCGAATAGAATCTGTTCAGACAGGTCGGTACAAAGTTAACTCATGGAAGTTTATCACAGAGAAAATGACGGAAACAGAAATCACTTATCTGACGAGATCCGATGTTTAATGCTGGAACATCTAAACCATTTCCAGAACTCTTAACGGGTGTTCAGGTCAGCTCATGAACAAAACTTTCTTCCAACGGGCCCGGCAAATCATCATCAATACGTTGGAATCATAAGCGATTATACAAATAAAACTTCCAGTTGGAATCCAATTTACAACAATTTCCGCAAACACTCTCAATTATTGACTTCCATTTTACTTGTTAAAAAACATGTTTGGAAAATTTCAAGACTACACTGAGAAAAAAATACGGTAATTTTTACGGAAATTTCTAGTAAAAAATTACGGAGGTCTCTGGTAATGCGGGCATAAGTGACAGGCAAAGGATAAAGTACGATGAGTATTGTAAAAATTACTCTATGGCTCAGTAAAATTTGACTGCACAGTAAAAATTACACTGTGACTCCGTAAAAATTTCGGCGCTGTACAGGAAAAATTCTACTCTTTTGCCGTATTATTTATAAGGTTTGTTTTTATTTCTTAATAAATAATTGAATTAAAATAGTTTAAAACGATATTGATAGAAGGGTAAGGATTAAAATCAAATTATTAATATTGAAAAACTGTTCTGTGGTTTTTTATTATTTGTGGAAAAACATGTTTCAATAAACATCAACACATATAAAAATCTTAATTGTTATATCTTAATTATTAGTTCTTTATTAATAATAAAATAATGCGATTTTCATGAAACACAAATAACAATTCGTTGTTTTAAATGTAAAGTCCATTAAGGAGTTTATTATAAAAAAAAATAACACATAACACAGTACAAGGTACATACAACAATAAGTGGTCTGTTTTTAGTAGAAGCTGTATTCCAAATGACCTTGGTTTGGTGCGGACCTCGGTTTACGCGTGTCAGAGCAGTTAGAAGCAGACAAGCACATAGTCTTCTAGCGTAACATGGGTGCGATGCCTGTGTGAGAGAGATGCCGAAACACAGGTTTCAAGTAGAAAATAGAGATAACAAATAGCGTGTACCCTCTACTTTTCCTATCAGCTTAGTAAAAATTACATTGTGCCTCCGTAAAAATTCTTCTATCTCTAGTATAATTTAACAAAAATTAAGTAAATTTTCCTGGTATGCACTTGAAATTTTACTAGCCCATCGAATTTTACGGAGTAGTATAGGAAAAATTCTTAAGCTGTACAGGAAAAATTTTCAAATGAATCTTAAAAAATAATGTTTGAAAGGCATTTTTTATATTGTTGCTTGATAATTTCCTACCGACTGGTCACTTGAGCCTGGTTTACCGGAGGCAGCTCCGCAATTTTTATTGTATTTTTTTCTCAGTGTATTCAAACATCTGGCAAAGCATCAAAAAAAGTTCAATTAAGTAACACAACAACAGAAAAAAGTGTAACAGAATCCTAAAAGTTTTTAACGTTAACCAAACAATTTGTGAAAAAACACAAAATAAGTTCTAATCAAAAAGGGTTTACAGAATAAATAATTATTTTAACAACAATGAAACCAGTAATGTTTCATCCAGAGGCGAGTTCAAAATTACTAATAAAAAAGAATTAATTTTTTGTGTCAATGAACCTTATATAGCCTACATATTGACAGACGTTATCTTAACTCGCTCGGTCACTGAATAGAATAATAAGGGCGCACAGAAAATCTACTACATGCAATTATAAATATAACACATTGCAATGTATTTACTGAGTGTTCAAAAAAATATGAAACCACTGGGTGTTCGAAAAGTTTTTTGATTTAAAATTTTTTTAAACTTTTTATTTCAAAATTTGGGATTTTATTCTTATTTATTACAAAAATTGTGGAACACGTATGTAACTGTCCAAAAATGGCTTCCGCACGTTTTATATTATTACTTATTCCATATTAGTCCCTTGGTACTCATATACGTATACAATATTATAATTTTAATTTAAAACACTGAAGTCGTATTTAAATTTAAATATAATTTAGTTAGGTATAATTTCCCCAATGTATCTCTGTCTATATAATTTTATAATAACAATGAACAAGTGGCACAATGATTTTATGCCGTCATGATATCTAATTTTATATGGTGTTGAAATATTAATTATTTTTAGTGGCATGTACACTTTTCTGTATTTATTTAATCAATTTTAAAAATAAAATTGCATAATTATTGTTAAGGTCCCAAAGAAAAATCTCTGAATCCTTACAATTATCAGTCTCTGGACCTGTTCCTGTCTATCTTTTTGTTCAACTATCGCACCGTCATATTATTATATTTTGCGTTGGTGTCTGTGAAATACCAGCTTCCGGTTGATCAAGGATTGCATCCCGCGGCTGTAAAAGGTCGTCCCGACCTAAAATTGCATCCCAAGGCAAAAAGGGAAACACAAGAATTGCATTTCGCGGTCAAAAATCAAACACCTGAATTACATCCTATGATCAATATCTTATTGCTTAAGAAGATGTAGTTGGTTACCCATACATAGGGGAGAATGGGGCTTAATGTTAAATAGTCAAAACCATGTTTCTACATTAACTTTTGAATATCAACAGTTATATAGCTGACATTTTGACCCTAGAGGGCTTTCCTGACTAGAATGCAAACAACTTTAGTAATGTGAAGTTCAACTTAGCCTTATGGTGTACAAATCCTTAAATATGTTTTGATAAGTCCAAAGTAATTTTCTTTGCTACCATACTTTTCATCTGAAACAGAGTTTTTTCGGACATATCCTCATCAAATTAAGTATCTTACAATTATTTCCTTTAAGTATTGTGAATACTAATCTTTAAACATTTTTTGTATATTTATTGCCATCATTTGTGTGATCGTTGTCAAAGTTCCAAACATACCTTGGGGCTAAGTGTTAAATCGTTGGTGGGGCTAAATGTTAAATAGTTTTTTTTTTATTTTCTTCTACATTCTTTTCTTTTTTGTCGGTTCATGTGTTCAATAAATTGTTTCTATTTCTTATTTCAAATATTTGTATATAGGTCTTCTGAATTTGATCTCTCATAAAGTGTACCTGTTTTTTTTTTTTGTTTATAAATGATACTTTACAATATCAATATATATATATAGGGCTTATACGGCAGACAGCCTCCTCGCCAGTCCCAAAAGCCAATGTTGACGGTCCTGGGCATCGTCGATAGTTAGGTGTCTCTCAGCTGTTCAGACACCATCGCCTCGTTCCAGGATTTTCTAGGACGCCCTCGCCTTTTGGTTCCTGGTTGGGCCCATGTATACAGACGTTTTGGGCCACCGATTTTGATCCATCCGCAACATGTGTCCGAACCATTTCAGGCTTCTTTTTTCAATTCTTTCCAGCACACTCTTTTCTGTTCTCATGATGGTCCTGATTCGATAATTTCTCCCCCGATCTAGTCTTGACACTCTTACACTACGTCTAAGGTAGTCCATTTCGGTGGCTTCAAGCTTCCGCTTTGACTCTTTCTTAAGTGTCCAGACCTCACATCCATATCACATGACCGATTCCACCATTGATTTTCCAATTCCCTTCTTGTTCCTTTTGGAGATGTGCTGGTCCCACCAGACAGAACTGACGCCGTGTATTATCTTGCGACCACTTTCTACTTTTGAGGTCACCTCGTGGTAGCCAACACCTGCTCCGGTTACCCAAACCCCTAGATATTTGAAGCTTGTCAATTATAATATCAGAAGTATCAGAGCTGTTGGTGCACAAGTACTCTGTTTTTTCAAAATTAATTGATACCTTACGTTATTAGACCGATCAAATTAACTCATTTAGAGGGAAATAAAAAAAATACACTTTTATTAGTGGAAATGGGAAAGAGAGTTAGGGTAAAGTCGTGTAAGATGGCGCGGTCGGTAAGAGTGCGCACTCCTGTTTTCTCGAAACAGGAACGAAATTTGTTCGGGTATCCGTAATCGTTCACCAAAAAATATTGGTTTACGACATAATCCCAATATTGTAGATAAGTTTAAAATTTTTTGTACGATTTGATATTATTCTTTTCGAATTTGAATATGTTACTACGGTTTATGTCGAAACAAGTTAAAAGTTATGAATGTTTCTGTGGTTAGTAAAGCTAGTCACGAACTAGCTCCGATCACTTTAATTTGTGTCAGTACGCGTGGATGGTTTCCCCAGGATAATTTTATTGATAACAGGCAGACGTGTAAGATAGTGCCGTACAGAGGCGTGTATGAGTTTTCCACCGAGCCTTCCCAAATGAGTCTTCCACCGCTCCTGCTCACGCATTTATTTTTTTTTACGTTTGTTATAATCCACTTTACCATTTCCACTAATAAAAGTCTAGGTAACAATTTTTTTCTTTATGTGTAATTTAGTTGGCCTACATTGAAAAATTTGATCGTAAATATTTTCTAAACTGTGAATCGTAGCAAAAAAGTAACGAAATTTATAAAGGCTTAAACAAGTTGTAGGTACTCCAAACATATTGCAACTGTTAAAACTACTTTTCGTTATCTAAAATTATCGACACCGTGTTATTTTTCATAAATTGATTATAATGGCTTAATTTATATTTCATTGGTCTCACTGATCTGGTCAGCAATAGAATATTTAAAAAAAAATTAGTTTTCGATACTTTTCGTAAATGTTAGCTTTTAATTGTAAATATCTCGTAAACGGTGTATCGTAGCTCAAAAATAACGAAATTTTTGAAGGCTTAAGCGAAGCAAATTGTGGGTATTCAGAACATATTTGGACTGTCAAAACCTACTTTTCGTTATTGAAAATTATCGGTATCGAAGAAAATAACGATAGTAGTAAGGATTGGAGAGAACTTGACCTAACCTAACGAAACCTAAGCGAACTTAGCTTAACCTAACAAAATTTTTTCTAACCTAAGAACTGAAAAATTCCCTAACAGATGACGCAGCCACCTTCGAGCCTGTGAATTCGCTACTAGATGGCGCAGCCACCTTCGAGCCTGTGAATTCGCTACTAGATGGCGTTGCTAGTCTGGATTCCTGTGTGTAAGTTTGAAAAATTGTCAATAGATGGCATCGAAAACCTTTTTTTTTTTGATAGTTAAACTAGCCATTCAAAGATGGCCTTGCTTTCATAATTTTATAATATTTTTATCTGAAAACAGGCTTAAACTGTCAGCTGACGTCACTAAAGGTAAACTGATATCAAACAGCGAAGATTTCTCTCTAATATTCAAAAATGAATTTTATCATATGATTGTATATTTTTATCTGAAAACAGGTTTAAACTTGTATAAATTGTCAGCTGACGTCATTAGAAGGAATGCTGATATCAAATAGCGAAGACTTCTGTCTAAAATGCAAAAATGATTTTTATCATATGATTGTTTTTATCTGAAAACAGGTTTATACAGGTTTTCCTCTAAATAAAAACACATTTTTTTTTTATTTTTAATTTTTAATTTTTATTTTTTTTTATTAAATAAAAACACATTTTTTTATTTTTAATTTTTTTTTAATTTTTTTAATTTTTTCTTATTTTAATAAATTTATTTTAAAAGAAATATTTTACAGTAAAAATGTTTAAATGTTATTACAATAATATTTGTATATGGATATAACATTTTCCATGGCGCAAGTTGCTCTGGAATGATGGTCGCATCGAGGACTAGTATATATCGATTTATACATATTTTGTAACAATATTCGTCAATGGATTATATTGAACCACACGATCATGTAGTAGAAGGCAAAATGCTGATGTATTCTCTGGCACCTCCTTCAACGTTTTAAATTCAATTCGAATATCCACTGGTCCACTTTTCAAAGTTTCGTTTTGATGAGAACAATCGATGAATATAATTGGCGCGATATTCTTGAATTGCGTTTTGCTTAAAAGCGGTTCATTCTTCTTACAATCATAATATGCTTGTTGAAATTTCGAATACATGTGATATGCTACTGCATATCTATCATTACTGAAATCCAAATTCAAATCCATGTACGGGTATTTCGCAGAATTTAAATAAACTTTGACGTCTGAAAGTTCACAGTGATCGAAAATACTGGAATCTTTATCTTTTTTATTTCGTCGATTCGTTTGTAGAGCGAATATAATGTAGCGTGGTTTCTCCAGTTGAGTCGATGTTTTCACCGTCCAAATGTTTTGTCTCGCTGTTGGAATCGTTGGCTGTTCCACTGGTTCCACTTTTTGCCGGCCTGTCTGCTGTAGGATCACTTGCTGGAGGTGCTGCCGGTGTTGCGAAAGCAGTGAATGCTTATAAAACAGCAAAGAAACAATTGGATGAAAATGAACGTCATAACAGGATGATGGAAGCAATTGCTCTTGGATCCAAGTCTGGAACTGGACTTTATTTGAAACCATACAGAAGAGGTTTGGGACTTTACATCGAATCAAAAAACCGCTAAGCGAGCTACCCGATCGACCGTTAACTGATCGCGACATTTATCAGTTTGGAACCAAATATTTATCCAATTTTCGTGGCGTGTTCATGAGAGATAATTTACCGAAACGTCCAAAGCGAAAGGAGTGTGGAGTCGTCAATTTGGATAATTCATCGGGACCAGGAAGCCATTGGGTAGCGTACGCCAAAGATAACAAGAACGTCGAATATTTTGACAGTTTTGGAAATTTGCCACCACCCGCAGAAGTTGTGCAATATTTACATGGCAATAATATTAAATATAATTATAACAGATACCAAAATTATAAACAATTTAACTGCGGACATTTATGTCTAGAATTTTTATGGAATACAAATTATTTTCAATAATTTTGTTTCACTTCTCATCTATACTTTAAATACACCCGTGGTAAGAATTTTCTGTCATTCGTATCTTAGTCACCATGTCGTTAACATTAACGTTAAGTGGTGATTCATCTATATTGACGGCTGAGTATTTTCCACCCATCGATTTGCCGGGTGATTATGTATGCGGGTTGGTCAATTTTGAAACATACAATGCAGTACCAAATATCGACGAAACAAATAACTTATTTCATTACGGTGATGATGAAGTGAAATGCATCGAGATACTTGTCGGCAATTATGATCTGGAAGATTTGGAGTTTCAAATAGAAGATCGGATACTAGAGAAGAGAAAACCGGGTGATAGCCCGCAACTTATACTTCGTGCAAATAATAATACGCTAAAAAGTGAAATAAAATGTACGGAAACAATTCATTTCGATCAAGAACGAACAATTGGCTCGCTACTTGGCTTCAGTAAGCGAAAACTTGCGGCTGGTCATTACCACTATTCGGATAAACCAACGAATATCATGAAAGTGAATCTGATACAAATTGAAACTAACATTACAACGAACAGCTACCTGAACAACGTTCCAGCACATAATATTTATTCGTTTTCGATTCAAGTGGAACCTGGGTATAAAATAAGCGAATCACCGAATACAGTTATTTATATGCCTAGTTTTACGAATTGTGGATCAAGACGGTAATTTAGTGAATTTTCGAGGCGAAACGATAACAGTAAAGCTGCATTTGAAGTCGGCGTGAAAATGTTGGTATTTAAAGACGAAAATGTGGTGCGACCGATCAGTCTACAACTTGCCACCAAGGTGAACGGATCGGTGAGGAAGAAGCAACAACGACCACCATTAACAAGAGAGAACAAACAATTTCTTCGACAATTGGGTTTCAAGCTGAAGAGGAAAAAATGAGCAGCATTTTAAGCATCAATACTGGAATCGATTTCGATGAGAGCATTTCAAACATCGAGTATCACTGCTATTTGCCGTTTCTAAATGCGTTTGGAAACAGCGACGAAATACGAATCTGCTGTCAAAACCAAGATCTGATCCTGCTACCGCACGAAAGTTGTCTGTATGTGGGAGAACAATTGTTGAAGAGTGATAAAACAGTATCGACTACAGCGGAATTTTCCAACAATTCATTGGCGTACCTGTTTGAAGAAATACGATATGAACTGAACGACGTGGAAATCGACCAATGCAAGTACGTGGGACCGACAACAACGTTAATCAATTATTTGGCATTAAACGAAAATGAAAGCAAACTACTCTACAACGCCGGATGGTGTCCAGGTGAAACAATTAAAGTAACGGAAAAAGGCTACTTCAATTTCTGTCTACCATTGGCGCGGATGTTTGGATTTCTTAACCATTACAAGAAAGTTATCATCAATGCGAAACATCAGCTAATTCTGACTCGAGCTCGGACGGATCACGATGCAGTCATATCACCAACGGATGACGTCACTTTCCATATACATAAAATTCAATGGATGGTTCCACACGTTACAGTTGCAGATGAACAGAAACTGAAGTTGTTGAAGTATGTGGAAAATAGTCGAGATATTACAATTGCTTTTCGATCATGGGATATGCATATACAGCCAACGATTCCAACAGCGAGACAAAACATTTGGACGGTGAAAACATCGACTCAACTGGAGAAACCACGCTACATTATATTCGCTCTACAAATGAATCGACGAAATAAAAAAGATAAAGATTCCAGTATTTTCGATCACTGTGAACTTTCAGACGTCAAAGTTTATTTAAATTCTGCGAAATACCCGTACATGGATTTGAATTTGGATTTCAGTAATGATAGATATGCAGTAGCATATCACATGTATTCGAAATTTCAACAAGCATATTATGATTGTAAGAAGAATGAACCGCTTTTAAGCAAAACGCAATTCAAGAATATCGCGCCAATTATATTCATCGATTGTTCTCATCAAAACGAAACTTTGAAAAGTGGACCAGTGGATATTCGAATTGAATTTAAAACGTTGAAGGAGGTGCCAGAGAATACATCAGCATTTTGCCTTCTACTACATGATCGTGTGGTTCAATATAATCCATTGACGAATATTGTTACAAAATATGTATAAATCGATATATACTAGTCCTCGATGCGACCATCATTCCAGAGCAACTTGCGCCATGGAAAATGTTATATCCATATACAAATATTATTGTAATAACATTTAAACATTTTTACTGTAAAATATTTCTTTTAAAATAAATTTATTAAAATAAGAAAAAATTAAAAAAATTAAAAAAAATTAAAAATAAAAAAATGTGTTTTTATTTAATAAAAAAAAATAAAAATTAAAAATTAAAAATAAAAAAAAAAAATGTGTTTTTATTTAGAGGAAAACCTGTATAAACCTGTTTTCAGATAAAAATATACAATCATATGATAAAAATCATTTTTGCATTTTAGACAGAAGTCTTCGCTATTTGATATCAGCATTCCTTCTAATGACGTCAGCTGACAATTTATACAAGTTTAAACCTGTTTTCAGATAAAAATATACAATCATATGATAAAATTCATTTTTGAATATTAGAGAGAAATCTTCGCTGTTTGATATCAGTTTACCTTTAGTGACGTCAGCTGACAGTTTAAGCCTGTTTTCAGATAAAAATATTATAAAATTATGAAAGCAAGGCCATCTTTGAATGGCTAGTTTAACTATAAAAAAAAAAAAAGGTTTTCGATGCCATCTATTGACAATTTTTCAAACTTACACACAGGAATCCAGACTAGCAACGCCATCTAGTAGCGAATTCACAGGCTCGAAGGTGGCTGCGCCATCTAGTAGCGAATTCACAGGCTCGAAGGTGGCTGCGCCATCTGTTAGGGAATTTTTCAGTTCTTAGGTTAGAAAAAATTTTGTTAGGTTAAGCTAAGTTCGCTTAGGTTTCGTTAAGTTAGGTCAAGTTCCATTGGGTTCTGTTAGGTTAGAAAAAAATTTCACTAGATATCGTTAGGTTGGAGACCAAATTTTGCTCCACCCACCGCCGGAGGCTTCTAGAACCGCCTCGGTAGTTTTGCCTCCATCCGAGGTCGCTTAAAAAGTCGGATGAAGGGATGGAGGCTCCAGTTCTCTCCAATCCTTACTACTAACGATATTTTTAAAATTTAAATATGTAAATTTCTATATATTCATTATCAGTTGTATTATAAAGTTCTCTAAAATTTTTAGTACCTTTTATTTCCAGAAAAATAGGTCAAACTGATAATTTTTCATTTTTCTTCTTGTAAAAGTTGTACTTTTCAACAAGTGGGCGTTTTTCTTTATATCATTCATTGTTTTCATATCCTTTTTTTTTTCTTCGTTATACAACTCAAAGATGGTTTCAGTAGGCTAGAAATATGTTGAAACACTCAGTCTTACCATTTAAGGTTTAGCATTTCATATTAATTTTTACTGCTGCACGAAATGCGCATTCGCAAGGTACTTGACGTTTGTTTGGTAGAAGGACAAAACAAGTGACATATACATGTAATTTCGAAGAACATCAATAACAAAAAATTGATGAAATGGTTTCGGACAACTGTAAAACATTCCGTCGATCAGTACCATTTCCACACAGCACAACACTTTAAATTTTAGACTCTGTTGAAAAGGATATAATATTATCTTGAAGATCGTTTATTTGGGCAAAGTTTTCTAGTTAATTTATCGTTATTTGAATATTGTTAAAGTGCTGACAGCATCATAGATATTTATAAATGTTTTAGGAAGTTTCGAAAAATTAGAAATTTTAAAATTATTTATTTAAATTGATTTAACACGTCATCCACTGATAATTTAGTTTTTCTCGTTTTCCGTAACTCACTTTGAATTAACTTCGATGGGCATAGCAATATACTGTCTTTTAATAATTTCGTTTTTAAACTTTTTTTTCGAATTAAGACATGATCATTTACATTTGTTTTTTTTTTTTTTTTTTGTTTTTTTTTTTTTTTTTGTAACTCCCTTTGTGCAATACTGAGTTTTAAAGTGATATTTTTTCGTCCCAATTCGTGACTTTTCAATCACAGGTTGAAAAATTGAATACAAAAATTAAAAAACAATGATACTCGCACTTGATAAGAACACTCAAATTACTTCGACATACAATTTAATTACTTCAACTTCGACATTCAATTTAATTATTTTTGGTGTAAAAAAAATATACCTAAATGTCTCAAATTTTATCCTGAAAGTTGTAAAAAAAAATAGCCACTGACTACGCAACCCTAACTTAATGCGAGTCAAATACGCATTCGGCAAGTTTTTTTTATTAAAATACAATAAATGGGTGAAATAGAACTATATAAATATCTAATATCAGTCGCCCCAACTGTTACACCAATTATATTTAACGATATTGTTGAGGCAAAGGTTTAATTCGCGTAACCTGTTGTAACATATTTTTGGTAACCTGTCCTCCGGCATTATTAATATATTTTACCATCGCAAAAGCACAAGATCCAACGAACAGGATCGGAACTTGTCTCTGCCCTTGTGATATAATTCGGAGTAGATCTCTGCAAACAATGAAGATATTTGATATCTCTAGATGTCTGTTTATGTATCTTATATCAGACCACCTACTACATATATATATATATATATATATATATATATATATATATATATATATATATATATATATATATATATATATATATATACATATATATATTATATTTGTATAGACCTTGTGAATAATAAAGAGTTCTATTAGAATAAAACAAAAATATGATTGATTTTTGGGTAAAATTATTTCTGAAAATTATTTTATATAAAATTATGAATAAATTGTATGTAGGTATGTAGGTATGTATATAATTGTAATCAACTATAGTTACCTTAAAAAAAGAAATATTTACCACGGGATGCAATTCATTTGTTTTTTTTTTTTTTAATAGGACCTTCGGGAGATGAAATATTTTACTAACTACCGGATGCAATTCGTGTTTAGCGCCAAGTATCCTTCTTGAATTACTTCTTCCAATATTCCGAGTATTTCCTGAATTATTTTATTATGATATTTATTGCTAAATACTTTGAAAATTGTAAGAGCTTTGGTAGGTAAACTATTATATTCGTAAATGGTTTTTTAAGATCTTTATTATGATACAAATAGTTATTACAGCTAGAAAATTATTAGGATTCATGTTTTAAGAATGGAATAACCTAAGTATAATTATTCGCAAATGATAAAACCATGCTTTTGAGGACTTGAAATCTTTTTGCAAAGAGGACAAGAGGCGACACTTGATAGTGTTGCTACTAAGGTTTGTATGTAAAATCTCAGACTGCGATTTTGTTGTAGATATTTAAAACGCATATAGCAGGTTGTGACTGCTATTTTTTTCTGTACCTATTTTATACTGCAGTTATACCATTTTGGACACTTAATTAGCAGTTTATCTCATCCCTAGTTGCTAGTTCTACATAACTATATTATAATTTACAAGGTTACCAATAAATTTCTTTAAAAGACAACGAAACATTAAGGGTAACATGTATATATAGGTATATACATGATGTATTTCTAAAAGAACTAAAATTAAAACTACTCCGTGGGGAAATCAGTGTAATGTTCTATTTTGAAATTTTCTGTTTTGTGTTTTTCCCTTTTGTGTTTAGTAGTGATTAATAAAAATAAGATCTAAAATAATTATTTGCAAAAATATTCTTTTTTTAAAATCATATTTTATTTTTAAATCATATTTAATGAGTTATTTATTAAGAAGGATTTGTTTTTAAGCGAATTTCCACTTTGGAAATTCACTTATTATAGCGGGTGTTATGGAAAGACCTGAATCCGGGACTATGACAGAAATTTGTTTTGAGGCCTGAGGCCTGAGAAACGAAAAATGACCTTGTCACTAAAATTAATATACTGTGCACTACCACAACAAGAACCATCTCATTAAGAAACCCGCTACCCTCCCTTCCAGCGGTGACCATAGTAGGAGAACATACACGAACGTGTCGCCGCAACTACTAAACTGTATCTGTGTTAGTGATGTTGACAATCCATGAGCGGCATGTTTACATGTTTACGGTGAATACGGTATATATGTACCAAGTACCATACGTATTATTGTTGTAATTCCTATATTACACCCATATAAAACATATTATCTAATATAATTTTGTATGTAATATTCTTGGTATACAATAATTATTTTCTAATATGTATAGTCTGAACTAAATAAAATCATATAATACCAGTTAGGTACTATATTAATTTATTTTTATTACATACAATATACGTATGTCTATAGCATACCAACATATTTTGTTGAATGTTAAGTTGAATAAACAAAACATTTTTAACATTTTATTATACAACAATATTTAAAATAATATCTTAAAATTTTTTGTTTAAAAACCGCCAGTGCTGACTATCACAATAAGAAACGCGAAGGGGAACGTATTGAGTGGTGTGGCAATTCAGTCCGGACGTGTTTCTTATTGTGATATTCTAATATATTATGTAAATGTATGTATATGTGTCTGTGCGATAACTCTCGAACGAAGCATCCAACTTTTACGAAATTTGGTGAGGTCAAAACTCCCAAAAGCCTGCATGAGTTCGTCAGTCAGATGTGTACGATTTTTAAAAGCCAATATTTTGGCCAATTTTAGTAATTTTTTTCAAAATTTGAGAAGATTTCAAAAAAAATTTTATTTTTTCTTTTAGACCATCGAAAAGAGCGTAAAAAATTAAATTAGACAATCTTTTAAAATTTAAGTGAACATTGTTTGAAAAAAAATTAAGAAATTTGCTGGGTTAGTGTAAAAATTATGAGTCCATGTTCAAATGCACGTTCAAGTGGTTCAAGTGTATATAATTTGATTTGATTTTTGAGTTCTATAGGGAGCTAATTGTATCTTTATATATGTCAGAGTCAAAGAAGGTTTTTTGTGTTTGACAGAAAAATTGTCTATCATTACTAGGAAACTGGTACCATATTACAACAAGTATTGTACAGACACGTAATTTTACCATAGTTTTCGATTAAAATTTGAAAAAAATTGAAGAAGAAATTTAGTTACAGTAACTATATTTAAATATATTTTTAAATATCTATGTTAGATGAAAATTATAAATATTATGTAGACCATTTAATTATTCGTCTTTATTTTGTAATCATTTGGTAATATTTACACCAATTACACATTACACATAATATTTTCAATTATTTCAAATTTTATATTTTAGATACAATTAACTCCGTATAGAACACAAAAATGATATCAAATTATATATATATATATATATATATATATATATATATATATATATATATATATATATATATATATATGTAGGTACACTTGAATCACTTGAACGTGCATTTAAACATGGACTCATAATTTTTACACTACCATTTGCTGAATTTCTGTGCTATAAATGCTTCATCGTTTTTGTCATTACAATAAAAATATTTATATCTGTTTTATTTTTCTAAATAAAAATTTACTAAGACTACCAGAGTCCGGGAGTCCCAAAGGCGCTAAAGATAAACTACCAAACCGATTTTGGAAATTTTTCACCTTTTAAAAAATTACTCTTTTAAATACATAAAATATGTGCTATATGAAATCCATTAGGGTCCTGGGGACTCAAAAGCGCCAAAAATAACCTCCCCGACCGAATTTGAAAATTTTTTCACTGTTACAGAGCGAAACTATTTTAGAAAGATATAGATTACCTTATGGAAGGTCCGCTAAGGTTCACTGGATCTAGAAGTTTCAAAAACAAAATAAGCGACCGATTTGGAAAAATTTTTTATTGTCAAAGAGCTAAGTTATTTTAGGTAGATACAAAATACGTAATGTAAGGTCCACCAGGGTCCACTGGACCCAAAAGTGTCAACAATAAACTAACCGACCGATTTTGAAAATTTTTTCACTGTTAGAAAGCTAAACTATTTTAGGTGGGTACAGGTTGTTATATGAGATTCGCCAGTGTCCATTCTTTGGAAATTCTCTATGTAGATGCTATAATAGAAGTATTTTAATAATATAAGAAAAATAATATTGTATAAGAAAAATAATAAATTATACGTCATATAATTTCCTTCTTTTCTTTAGATAATTAGTTAATTAAAATAATTTCTTTTCACAGCAGCCAGAACAACTATCTAGTATACATAATATAAAGTGTAGCGTAAATATTAAATCTGTAAATTTTTGTATGCTATAAAATGAGTCTTTTTGATACACAGCTTATCTCACAAGGACGGTTAGCAATGATTTTTAGCCATGAACATTTTTTAGTAAAATAGAAATTGTTTAGTTAGTTATCGCAGGTTAGTTATTTGTACTTTGAAATCAATATCCGTTTTAGAACCCGTAGAACGTAATTCTGTGGTCTTTAGAAATGTCTGACGTATTCTTCTGTCATATTTAGCTTTATAGCCTTACAGTTATGGTTATTACCAATAAAATAAATAAAAATTGAAATATTTTGTAAAGAAATTATTTTATTTAGTAAAAAAAATAAAACAGGTGTATATATAATAATACATTATTCTTAGGAAGATGAATAATTTGTGACTGACAATGAATTTTGTCATTGACAAAAGTCAACGTATATTTACGTATATAAACGTTAACGTATAAAGTCAACGTGGACTTTTTAAAAAATGCGAGTATGTTAAGTACGAAAGGTATTAGGAAGGGACGAAAGGTAAAGGCAACTGAAGTAGGTTGAGGATGTTAAGTAAAATAAATATGAGTAGTTCGAAAAGTATTTTTTGCAATTCTGAATTAAAAAGTTAACTTTAAGGTAGAGATGTCGATTTTAAATCCATTAATCGAAAATCGATTAATCGAAGCTTAAAAAATCGATTCTTTTTTCGATTTTTTTCATTTGAATCGATTCGTGAATCGATTATTAAAAGTAAGAGATCGATAACCGATTTTTTCCAAAAATAACTTCATTTTAATAGCAATTCTACAAAGAAACATGTGTTAAAATGAAACACCAAAAACTCTATTGTTAATTGTCACTTTTTACTCGTTATATCAACGAACCCCTCCTATGGCTCTATATAAGTCAGAATATTAATACAAAAGGAAGGAAGAGACCACCTATCTGTGCAAACGACGATCCCTTTCCCACAAAAGCGACTTATTTAGAAAACATTTTTTTGTCAATTTGTTTGAAATTTTTGAATAAACTTGGTTCAATTCGTGGTATTCGTCCTACATATTCAATTGCCTTATTTTTATAATTGAAAAGTTAACTTATTCATCGCCTTTACAAATATAATGTAAGACGTTTTTACACGATATTATCGATATTACCTATATGTACTATCAAGTAAGTCCCTTAAACAAAAATTATCAGCTAATTTTATTAAACTTTTTAAAATTTCGATTTTTTAGATCGATCTCACAGAATCGATTTTTCTTTAGCCGATTTTTTTTTTGAATCGATTTTTTTGATTTCGATTTAAATCGATCCAAAAATCGATCTTTTTTTTGGAGAATCGACATCTCTACTTTAAGGGTAATGTTCATTTGAGAGTAACTAGCAGAAGTAACTATCCAGAAAGTTGATAGTTCATTGTCCACTTGAGAGTACTTTCAATAACTTTCACTCTCCAGAAAACTGTCTGACAGCAAACTCTCCGACAGCGCTCTCAAAACCGTGTCAACATACAAAAGTTGACAGCTAATGTCAAATTTTGATTAAGAAATATTAATGTGATTTTTATTTACTATAAGTAATCGTTGAAAAAAGTTATGTAGACAGAAAAATTTGCTTCACTTTATAATCAAATTTATATTTTAAAAAAGAAATAACTGTTTAAAAAAATTTCTGGAGATTTTTTAAATTATTCAGTTTACGTTGGACTTATTGTACAATATTTTATTTTTATGGTCACAGTTTTATAATTATTATATTTTCCATTAAAAAAAAGGTTAAGTTTGACAAATATTTAATTAATTTTGTATCTTCTTTAATTCACTCCTTCCTATCCATTTTTAAATTAATCTCAATAATTAACTCTGATATTTTAATTTTTTTAACATTCAATTTAAGTTTTTTTATTGAACAAATAAAAAGTATAAAGGTACAATACCTACATTCTGCGTACAACAAAATACGATAAATTAGTATAAATAGAAACAACGTACAAAATCAATTATAATATAGCTGAGAGTGCTGTCACAATACGAACATGTTTCGAATTTTGAGAGTAACTGTCGCATAGATGAATTTATGCTTGTCCAGTTGAGAGAACTAGAAATTTCACGTGTTGCATACAATATTTTTTGAAATTATGAATTGAACAATCGAGTTTTGTCGGCTCGTATCTAAAATTAATACCCCGCACCTCAAACCTCTGCACGAGATAACATTTTCCATAATAATATTCTATTTCTATTTGAATGTTTCAAAAATTAAAAACGGATTCAAGAAAGAATCATAAAAACTTATTTATGATTCCACTAGCATTTTGATAGTTTTTCTTTGAACTTTTTCGTAGTTTATATTATGTGATATTTATATCGTGCTGAAAGCTAATTAAAATGAAATATATAACTATGATATACACTGCACAATGTAATAAAATGTACATAAATGATATAAAATATACTCGTATAGAGATAAATATTGTGTAAAGTTCAATTCTACCGGTTGCAATTAACATTGTTTTTATGCAAAGAATATTTTAATTTATCACATGAATCAGGAAATGAATATCATTAATTTATTTATATTTTATACATATGTGGAAATTATACAAGTTTAGAAAATTTTTTAGCTAATATACCTCCAGTTCGGTGATACTAGATCAAGTATAGGAAAAAGTCGATTTGTAAGTGCGTCTAATCTAAACACAACGATGGGCAACCTTTCGAATGCCACGCGGGCTTTATAGCAATTAATTTAGATATTTTTGTGATTTCTATCTATTTATTTATTGCGTCCAAGACTACTAAAGTAGCGGAAGCATTGTGATCACTTTGGAAAAATAAAAAATTTTTCCCTCCAAATTAAAATTTTTACGCACATTTTACGTTTTAGAGCTTCTTGAACAATTTTGGTTTGGTGTCTGTCTGTCCGTCTGTGTGTTGCTAGTTTGCACCAAGTGGTATAACTTCCGAACTATTCGATTGTTTTTAATGAAATTTTCAGAAATTATGCAGTTTGATTCCTAGATGGTCCCCTATCAATTTAATCAAAATAGGAGTAACAGTAGCAACGCCGCTATCATGTTATTCCAAAATTGCACAAGTGGCATAACTAATGAACTATTCAATTGTTTCTTAAAAATTTTTCAGAAATTATGCAGTTTGGTTCCTAGATGGTTCCCTATGAATTTAATCAAAATCGGAGTAACAGTAGCAACGCCGCTACCATGTTATTCCAAAATTGCACAAGTGGCATAACTAATGAACTATTCAATTGTTTCTTAAAAATTTTTCAGAAATTATGCAGTTTGGTTCCTAGATGGTTCCCTATGAATTTAATCAAAATCGGAGTAACAGTAGCAACGCCGCTACCATGTTATTCCAAAATTGCATAAGTGGCATAACTAATGAACTATTCAATTGTTTCTTAAAAATTTTTCAGAAATTATGCAGTTTGGTTCCTAGATGGTTCCCTATGAATTTAATCAAAATCGGAGTAACAGTAGCAACGCCGCTACCATGTTATTCCAAAATTGCACAAGTGGCATAACTAATGAACTATTCAATTGTTTCTTAAAAATTTTTCAAAAATTATGCAGTTTGGTTCCTAGATGGTTCCCTATGAATTTAATCAAAATCGGAGTAACAGTAGCAACGCCGCTACCATGTTATTCCAAAATTGCACAAGTGGCATAACTAATGAACTATTCAATTGTTTCTTAAAAAATTTTCAGAAATTATGCAGTTTGGTTCCTAGATGGTTCCCTATGAATTTAATCAAAATCGGAGTAACGGTATAGCTACGCCGCTATCATGAAATCCCATTAAATGTCAATATCTTATTTACTGCTAGTCCCATTTCGTTTAAATTTTTAGGGTATTTTGGGGATTAGTTTCTAAAATATTTTTGCTATTATTTTATAATTTAGCCTTTAAGTATCTTGAGTTACAAAAATTTTTTATGAACTTTAAGGTGATAATATAATTTCACGGTATATTTATTTGTTAGAATACTGTTTTAGAGCCGTTTACGAGTACGAGGAAGCTGTGTGCCACACCCCATTGGCAGTGTATATTTAAATTATTATTTTTTTTTAGAGATAAAATATAAAATTTTCTCAGAATTTTTAATGACTGAGGGAGAATTTTTTACTGATGCTATTATACGTCTAAAAGCAAATAATTTACATATCGATTTTCTTGAGAAATTATGTAAATAATTTTAGAAAAATTCTGGTCGTCTTTTTTTATTTTTTATTTTTTTTTTAAAGAATAGGTACTTTTATTTTTTTGCTACTGTTAAAATATTTTTAATAATAAATTATTATGAATACATTTTTTTTTGTTTAACTTTCACTTCTAACTTTCTGCTATTGTTTACATAATTATTAGGTATTTGGTATAAACACTATGAATTTTCACGAACTAAACTTATCTTCAGTTGAATATTCCAAATATTTTTGTTTCCGAAATATTTTTTCTAATTTTTTCCAAGGTTCGTGGACTGGATACAATATTCTACTTTAAGCTATTTCCTGTTTATAATTAAATTCTGGATAACTGTAAAGCTCTTGAATTTTTCGACTTGAAATTTTCGAGTAAATGTTACTAGGCTGCATAGCATGTTATTGTATTACTTTATTTTGCTTGAATGTCCTACTTATTGCTTATAATTTACTGTTTCAATGTGAACAAATGAACAATGTCTAAAAGGGATGGAAACGGAAAACAAATTATATAAAACGTTAAGGAAAAACTTTAAATCGTTTAATAAACTTTAAATATTTTAATTTAAAAATTTACAGTTCACTTATTTGAAAATATTTACCTGGTATAGTATAGACGGAGTAGAACATCTTTTCAACAAAACATTACAAAGAGAAGATATCGTACTTGATTAATGCTCTACTGATTATGTTGCCGATATAAAAACGGTTGTTCTAGTAACCTTGCTCTATAGTTACTGGCAATGAAATAAAACAATAAAAGTATTTAGGTATGTATGTATTGCATACTAAAACAAAATTGCATTGTTTTAATAATAGTATATTATTCAACAAGCTGGTAATGATAGCTATTACTCACGCAGATGAAATTGCGACACGAGCCGAGCTTGCAAGGCGGGTGTCGTAATGCATCTGAATGAGTAATAGCCATTGCAAGCGAGTAGAATACGATATTTTTCCCACGACTTTTTTTTTGATTTAAATAAAATTGAATATTTTTAAATCAAAAGAATAGAATTTTTAATCTATCTCTAATTTCATTAAATGTTTATATATGTACAAATGATAAAAACAAAATACAAGCTACTTTGTTTACTTATAGATGTTACCAGGCAACATATATGAAATTAAAAATTGATGGGTATATTATACACAAAACTATAGCTAGCTCATTGAATAATGGTTAATACGGTGATTTCATTGGTCAAAAAGGTAGTGAGTAATGAAAATTCCTCCACACCTTTGAACAATGCCTAACTTTCTCAACAATTAACGGATATGTAATGAGTGTGTTCTTCAACAGGAGTAGAAAAAATCTTTTATTTTCATTTGTCATATTATTAACTAGTTGTACCAGCAACGTCGTTCGCGTGACGCGTTGGTATAAAATCAATGAGAATTATATAAGTATTAAAATCCATTCAGTACTTTTTCGCAGTGCGTGCACACGCTCAAAATGGTTTTTGAATTTTCCCGTGGGAATGAGACATTTTTAAGGAGTATTCCAGATGTAAGTTGATGAGTTGAGTAATGATGAACCAGATAATAAGTTATCAACACACCAAATTTCATCAAAATCCATCCAGTAGTTTTGGCGTGATGCATGCATGGACAGACAGATACAAAAAAATTTAAAAATTGCTGTTTTGGTATCTAACTCGATAACTATCTGTAGTATCTTTATAATTGTCAAAAACTTTCCATGTACAAACACGGTCCCGTTACAGTTTTATTATGTGTATAGATAATTTTAAAAACATTTTCTATTTTTCTTTCTTGAAAATAAAATCAGTACCGGTTCTTTTGTCAGAATTTTTCAGTTACTTTTCAAAAAAAAAAAAAAAAATTAAATTTTATTGTCAGTAACTAAGTACTACATTTTTGCAACAATTAATTATTTAAAAAAAGAAAAAAATAAAGCTAAAATTGGTATGGTCCATTTCAGTTAAATTTATATTTAACCATGCTTCATCACTTATGAATTTAAATAATTTCGGTTTTCTTGGCTTTATCTCTTTCATTATTGCCCTTATGTAAATTTTAAAATTGCAGTTTGTTTTTAGAAAAGAATAGAAGATTGATTTGTTTTGAATATAAGAATTAGTTAATGTTTTAACTTTGACTCATGATCAGTTGTGTTTGAAATAGGGTATACTATGAAAAGCACGGTCATAGCACTATTTACATATTGCAAAGTAGCAACTGGTTTATCTTGAGTATATCGTACTGTTTCATTTGTTCATTGATACACCGAGTATATATAGTATAGATCGGGGGCGGCCAGCAAATAGACCGTAATCGTTCGGTTGTTCACAAAGCCAATGTTGGTAGATTGCTTGTGATATCTTAGAAACCACGTATTGAAAACACTGTATAAACATAGTAAGTATGTATTTAGACCCACTTAGATTACGCTTATGACAACAAATCGATCACGGAACATTTTTAAGATCAAATATAAATCTTTTGGACACTTTTGACTACCTGTATAATAAACTGTAAAACTAAGGAGAATATTATATTAGTATCATAGCGCAAGAGGCTCATAGGGAAAAAATCACACAGTTATAAATTTTTGGACAAACAAAAAAATAAATAAATAATGTGGAATATAACATGAAGCATATACAGGTGTTTTAGGCAACCAGAGCTTACAACAAAACTTGTAAAATTTGTTTTACTAGATATATAACATGTATAATATTAATAATAGAATTAGGAAAAAATTTATAAAATTTTGTGACAAGCACACAACCAAGATTACTTAACGGAATTTAATAAATGAGGTGTCTGTCAATAGAGCACCACCCCAAGGGTGGCATAACGGAGTCCGAATTTCGAAATTTTGTTCCATTTTAAAGTTACTGATTTAAAAGTTAGGTGGAAGTAAAATTATCGTCCAAGACCCTAGGATCTCCAAAAGAACCCAAATTAAACAGCTAGACGAGTCCGAAACAATGTTATAAAAATTGGATTTGCTATTAAAATATCAATATTTTTTACTTTTAGAGTCGTTGGGTGAACGAAGCGAAGCACTTTAAGTAATTGTAGAGAATTTTAAAATATTAAATTAAAAAGTGAAATTAGTTCAAAATTGTCTTCAAGAATAAAACTAAGTTTGTCTTCAAATAAAATTAAAATTGAAAAGCTACAATAGGTTCTTGACAAATTTTCCCTCAGACACTATTAGGATTCCGAAAAAAGATGATAGTGTGAATAAAATTGCTCGCCAGGGTTTCGGTTGCTCATAAAAGGCTCAAAATCAAAGTACTCTACCAAAACTACCGTTACGGGTATCTGCAAAAAGGTCTCAAAGCGTAAAAATTAGCTATTCTATTGAAATATAAATATGATTAGCGTAGGAATGTCGTTCGTGCGGGAAGAACGGATTGATTTTTGAAAACGGGCGGAAATGAAGAATTTTTTACGGAATTGGAAGTGAACAGAAATGGGATTGAAGATAACTATATTTCAGAACTTGTACTAAAAACTAGGATCGAGATTAAAGTTGATAAATTGGACGAGACTGGGCGAGATTTGACAATTTTTTCGGGATTGCCAGTGGACGGAAATTTTTGGGAATAGAACAAAAAATTATTCCCAACAACATATTTATATATTATTATAAGTAATTATTATAATATTATTATAAGTAAATAAGTTAATAATATTATTATAAGTTAATATCGAACTTTACTATTTTATAATGCTGATAATATTAAACCAAATTTTTTTTTACAATACTGAATTAAAATGCTAACTTTATAGTTCCCTGTGATCGGGTCAAAATAACTTTTTTCACGCGTGGTAGGAAAATAGTAGGTAGACAAATTCATTTCTATAATAAAATGGTACAATAAAAGCTAATTGTGTATATAGTAACGATACAATGCTAGTTAAATGAATAATTCAAAATAAATACGTCAAAATATTTTTGTTGATATAGCTGTTAAACTTTGAATAATTGTATTTAATTTTTCCATTTTTTGTTAATTCAAAATTGCAAGAAATATTGTATGTGACAAGTGCAAAATAAGTATCTTTTTTCATTCGTCGCAATTGTGCAACTCAACTTGAGGCCTCGGCTGACAAAGTTACGACTCGTGAAAAAAACACCTTCATTTTGCAACATATGGCATTAATAACTATTATGTTCGTTTTTGAAAAATTTAATTTTAAAATTATGTACTATGGATACGATGTAAAAATGATACCGATAAAAAAATAAGCATACTATATTTTGATCCTAAAACTTTTTCCTGTATTAAAATTTGTATGTTCTTACTTCTCTGAAACAGGCTGTATAGTGTAGACGAATAATGCTACATTAAATGTGTTTGTCAAGGGGTGTGGATGACGGAATGAGTTTAATTAAAAAATTTTAATTTTAACACCAGAATTATTTATAGTATATGTCCTCTTTTGTGAAGTGAATTTTCTATTTTTATCTCATATATCGAGTATATTATTTTTATCTAGAGAAAATTGAATGAGAAATTTGTGATTCTTAGAAAACTTTGTTTTAAACCAGGCACTGGCAAACTACGAAAGCAGGCCAAATCTGGTCCACCGCTTGTTTTTAATCCGATTCGCGAGTTAATATTGTTTTTCAATTCACTGTTTTCATCTATACATATAATAAAACTGTAAAGAGACGATTTCTGTACATGGAATATTTTTTGAAAATTGTACTGGTACTGTAGATAGTTATCGATGTATATATCAAAATAGCGATTTTTAAAATTTTTGTCTGTCTGTTTACGCATCACACAAAAACTATCGGACGAATTTTAATGAAATTTGGTGTGATGATAACTTATTACCTGGGTCAACATCTAAAACACTTTTTAGTCTAAGTAGAAAAAGTAAAGTAGAAAATGTCTCATTCCCATGGGAAAAGAGAAAAACCAAACTGAGCATGTGCACACATTACGCTAAGACTATTGTTCTATGCAAGGTCTGTATAATTATTACACTTATACACTTCTCATTGATTTTATAGCAATGCGTCGCGCGATGGACGTCGCGGGTACAGCTAGTTTATGAGTAAATTATGAGTCAATATATGAGTTATTAACATCAGTGCGTTTATTTAAAGTTAAGGAAATAATTATAATTCAAATCCTAGAAAGATATAGTACTGTTTATCAAAATCATCTGCATAATACACTCTCTGTGTATTGGTTTTTGGAAACATTTGTAGAGGAATAACATAAACATAACACTTAAAAATATACTTTTTTATTATGATTTATTTTTTTATTTTTTTTTTAATTCTAGTGAACTGCGTATACGTGTAACTGCAATAATAAACTAATACCCCTGTCGCAACATCCTGCATAACATAGCGAATTTCCGTTTATAAAAGTTAGTTTTTCTTGGAAACTAGTTGACATAGCATAATAGTTTGAAGACCGTTTTTATGTGATTTTTTCTCCTCTTTCAAATAGTGTAAAAAATTTTTACAAAAATTTTTGAATAAGAGGAAATTTTGGCAAAAAGTTAATTTTTTTCACGAAAATTGCTAAAAAAGACATGTTCCAGGCATCGTCTAACGGTTTTGGACTTCCAATATTTTCACCAAATTTCATAAACGTAAGACATTTCGTTATCGCGCGGACACATACACACACACACACACACACACATATATATATATATATATATATATATATATATATATATATACACACATATATATACATATATATACATATATATATATATATATATATATATATATATATATATATATATATATATATATATATATATATATAAGTTTTAGTGACTATTTTTTTCGGTTTCTAGGGACCTCAAAACAAATTTCTGCTATAGTCCTGGGCTCAAGTCGCGTCATGACAGTGGCTGTAATAGCTGAATTCCATTCGCTAAAACTGTCAACAGTTATGTACTTATTTGAAAAATATGTATGTTAGAGGTACAAATACATTCACACACATAGATATACGTATATATACATTTTGTACTATATAAGGCGTTAAATTGGTTCCATATCAATATACCTATCATCAATGACACAAATAATGCATTTAAACAAAATATCTAGTAGTGTTTCTTAGTCTATGGGGTAGACGTACCTAAACTGGATCTATATTTTTTCTTTAAATAATAATAAATTTATAAACTTTATATTAAGTTTCTTAGGATAATACAATTACGTATATGTTTTTTAAACCGAAGTTCCCTATTTTTATGGACTAGTTTCCAAAGGATATTAGTCCATAAAAATTGAGAACTTCGGTTTAAAAGAACTTATAAATAAGAAATTTATTTTCTATAAATGTGTACATGTTTGAAAGCAGATGATTTTATTAAAAAAATCAATCAATTTGATACATTATAAGCACTAACTGGTTTATTTCGGCTTTTTCAGATTATTTTGAATAGTTTTGTAGATTTATATTATTAACATTAAATACGTCTAGAAAGTATTTTTCGTCTCCAGATCAATATTTTATTTGAGGATTGTTCACTTTTTACGGCAAAAATTAAACCAATTCTTTCAAAGAAATTAAATTATTTTTTATTGATTGCCATCAATTAGTAGTACTCATGTTAGTATTCATATTATGCAACTAATAAACGTTAACTTTTTTAGCGTAGGTCAATCTTAAGGTCAAGAATATCCAAAACTAGCAACATGACACATGTGACCGATTTAGGGAAAAAGTAAACAGGTTTATTAATCAGTCTTATAATTTAATTACTTATTTCAAGATTTCACTTGAATTGAACTACCTGGAAACGATTCTACAATAAAATTGATAAGTAATCCGTAGATCCTCTATTAATTGAAATATATAGTTGTTTATATAATTGATTTTGTATTTTAAAAGTACCAAAAGGCTTTACTGACCAACTTTTGGTACATTCATCCTATAAAGATTTTGTTTCACGAATACATTCAGATGCAGACATCTTTTGACCAGTATAAGTAGGTATGTATATCCACATACGTATATCTCACTATTGCAGTTATATACATACATACATACACATTATATGATTATAGACATACAACATAGTTGTAAACACACTATAATTATAGAAAATAAATTGACTTTTTTTTTCTTATTTTCTCAAAAACTAGCAAACGTAGAATAAAAGTTTAAAAACCTTTTTTATGTGATTTTTTCCCGTCTTCGCAATGATGTAAAAAAATGTGGCAAAAACTTTTAAATTATAGCAAATTTTGGCCAAATTTTCACGAAAAATGCTCAAAAAACCATGTTCCTGAGCTCCGACGTTTTTGGCTGAAGAACTCATCCAAGATTTTTGGACTTCCAACGTTGTCACCAAATTTCGTAAAACTAGCAGTTTTTACTGAAGAGCTATCGTGCTGATACATAAATACATAAATACATATATATATATATATATATATATATATATATATATATATATATATATATATATATATATATATATAAATTTTAGTGAATGTTATTTTTGGGCTCTAGGGACCTCAAAACAAATTTCTGCCATATTTTCGGGCTAAACTTCGACTATGACTTACACCATAATAGCTGAATTTCCAGAATTCTTTCTGGAAATTCGCTAAAAAAGTAAGTACAGTCTGACCACTGACTATATTTTTTACAATTCCGAGACTAAGAGACATAACAGGGAATAAAATTCCACTTTTAGTCCCAAGGGATTAAAAAATTTACTCCCTATTATGAGGAACTAAATCATGTATTTTAGTCCCGGGTTTGCAAAAACAGTTAGGTATATATTGTACAATTCGATTGATTTATTTAAAGTATACTTAATAGAATATTACTACATACAATTTGAATAACATTTAAGTAATTCTTTTTAATTTTTATAATTTTAAATTATCCCTAATTGTAAAAAAATAGTATATATATAAAAAAAAGCTATATGAATTTTAACAATTATTTTCAAACTTAAAAACTTAATGTTTCTGAAGAAATAATATTTTCTTTAAATTTTTGATTGTTCGTCTATAAATATTAATATTTTCTTTTTCTAAATGAAAAAGAAATTTGTTTTTTATTTACTTTTTTACAAACAAAAAGCAAAATCCAAATTTTTTCTTTGCAAATTATTAAATATTTAAATAGTACCAATTTTTATAACAATTAAAATTTTTATTATATTATTTTAAGGATACTTACCGCTTACAACATTTTCTGTTGCCATTTTTTTATTTGTTTTTTTTTTTTTTTTTTTTTTTTTTTTTTTTTTTTTTTTCACTTTGACCGCTGTGAACGCCAATAACACCGATAATAAAATGAATATTTTTGTAAAACTTTTTCAAATAGTACTTAGCGTCCTTCCAAATATTTGAACATGTGAAGGTTTCCGGAATTTTTACAAAATCATTTATGTACAACAAAAACCGAAGTGATAGAGTCCCTTTAATAAAAAAAAAAAAATGTGACATGTGTACTGAACGCTGATTGATTCCGACATTTTCTGGTCACAATTTGTGTAAAATACATTTCAAATTGTTCATTAATTCGTAACTTATTAACAATAATTATGTACTCAAAAATATTTACTCGAATATGTGATAATTAATTTTGAAGCTTCTCGCTCTGTTTTGGACAGAAAATGAATAACATGTCACGACTCTATTTATTATAGGGACTCTACGAAGTAAACGAATCAACTACCACCTATTACTGACTTATGAAAAAAGAAAAAAAAATTATTAGCTTAACGTCAACTAACGGAACTTGAACCGTTACAAACCAGAGGGCTCTGATTCAAAAAATTTAATACATACACGGTAAATAATTTTCCATGGTTTTTCGCGGTATAAATACTTAGCTTCTCAAGTACAGCCACATTCAAAGATTATGGGATCAAAACAATCAGTCACCAAATTGGAAATTCTTATTTTAATATCTAATACATGTTAATTTTTCGAATGTGGGCCCTCTGGTTTGTAACGGTGCAAGCTCCATTATCTAATGTTAAGGTAACAAAATTGTCTAACGAAAACGAACAATACCACAATTAATCAAAACAAAATGCAGTACCCCAGTTTTTTTTATTTTAAATTTCTAAAACAGGATTTAGAAATAAATAACATCGGGTAGAAGTATCAATACATATAAGTATTTCATAGCTAACAACAAATTTCTTAAAACATAAACGGTTTTGCCTCGTAGCAGTGTTGGAATTTTTAAGTTATTTGATCAGACTTACCAAATTGTAATATTTCGTAATATTTCATGAAAAATTATGAAACAGCCCAAAAATACAGTTGAAGGAGCACGAAAAAGAAAAAATTCTTTCAAATTTTGAATAAGTGGAAATTTTGGCAAAAAACTAATGTTTTGCAAGAACAAAAACCTGTTCCTGGCATCCGAAGTGTCTGGCTGAAGAACTCATCCAAGGGTTTGGCATTTCCAACATTTTCACAAAATTTCGTAAACCTAGAACATTTCGTTCGAGAGTTATCGTGCGGCCATATATATATTATATATATTATATATATATATATATATATATATATATATATATATATATATATATATATATATATATAAATTTTGGCATTAAATATTATTACGGCAGTGGCTGTAATAGCTGAACATTCACGAAATTCGCTAAACGCATTTTCAAAATATTGTGACTTGTTACCTTTCTGCAGTTAGCAATTCATATGTACTCTTATATGTATCATATGCGTATATACGCATACCTTGTTTATTTTGTTTAGAATATGTATGAACACTTTAGTTGCTGAGAGGCGCAACTAGTCATAATGTAAGTTCTCTACGTTCTCTATATTTTAAAATTTTACAGGAAATATTAATTTGGAAACAAATAAAAAAACATTTAAAACATTTTTTTAATTTTTTTATTTTAAAAATATATACTTCCCGCCTTTGCCACAGTAATGTAATTGTACACATTTTTTAGTAAACATCTATATAAGTAAGTATTAGTAAACATCTATATAAATGTGTCCGCACGATAACTCAAGAACGAAACATCTTATTTTTAAGAAATTCCGTGAAAACGTTTACGGTGTTTTGGACATTTTTCGTGAAAAAAATTTGACAAAATCAGGCGGAAAAATCACATAGAGAAAGTTGTTTTATTTACAATTACTCTATATCAACTAGTTCCCGAGAAAAACGTACTTTTGTAAATGGAAATTCGCTATGTTATGCAGGATGCTGCGACAGGGGTATTTTTTATTTACAATTACTCTATATCAACTAGTTTCCGAGAAAAACGTACTTTTGTAAATGCAAATTCGCTATGTTATGCAGGATGCTGCGACAGGGGTATTTTTTATTTACAATTACTCTATATCAACTAGTTTCCGAGAAAAACGTACTTTTGTAAATGCAAATTCGCTATGTTATGCAGGATGCTGCGACAGGGGTATTTTTTTTTATTTACAATTCTCTATATCAACTAGTTTCCGAGAAAAACGTACTTTTGTAAATGGAAATTCGCTATGTTATGCAGGATGCTGCGACAGGGGTATTATTATTTTAATATTTATTTTCAAGAAAATACAAAAATGCCTTTTTGAATTTACAGCAGATGACACAAATATTTATTATGTAAAAGTGAACTGCTTGGAAATTGCGACATTCATTTCTTTATTTTACTGCACTATTGTTGTTAAAGCGATAGTAACAGTAATAGTTATAATATTAAATTAGTATTATTAGTTTATTCAAAGCACTGTTGTGACATAACTTTTTCCTTATAGGAATCCAGTGTTAAAAATTAACATGTAAATCGTATGTATACATCCAAATGGGCCTCCTGGTATATTATGTGTACGATACATATTGTATCGAATATGTGCTTAGATTGTGAATAGCTTCACACTTTTTACGATAAAAGTATCACAGTCTAAACAACATAGTTTTTCTCGGAAACTAGTTGACATAGAAAAATAATTTAAGGACCTTTTTTATGTAATTTTTTCTCCTCTTTTAAATGGTGTAAAAAAATTTCACAAAAATTTTTGAATAAGTGGAAATTTTGGCAAAAAACTAATTTTTTGCAAGAACAAACATCATGTTCCTGGCATCCGACGTGTCTGGCTAACGAACTTGTCCAACGGTTTGGGATTTCCAACATTTTCATCAAATTTCGTAAACCTAGGACATTTCGTTCGAGAGTTATCGTGCGGACACATATATATATATATATATATATATATATATATATATATATATATATATATATATATACATATATACATATATATATATACATATATATATATATATATATATATATATATATATATATATATATATATATAAATTTTGGTGAATATTATTTTCGGTTTCTAGGGACCTCAAAACAAATTTCTGCCATGGTCCCGGGTTCAAGTCGCGTCATGACAGTGGCTGTAATAGCGAGCTTCCATTCTGGAAATTCGCTAATAAAAGTATTTAATTTTTTGTCGTAGGTAGTTTATTTTCTTCCTTCCTGTTATCGATTTTATTAAAAATGGGTATGTACGTATGTTCACACATGTTGAATCATTTAATAAATTTGTTTATGAATATTCTTTTTTTAAATACTTTAAAAATATGGTCGTTTTTTGAGGAAGTTTGCTGTGAAAGTGCGCGTACTCTTTAGTGTTAATTTTTATAAGCAGTAATTTTATTAAGTTTTTAAACTTAAACGTTTTAATTATTTAATCTTTCGTTGCAGTATTTAGACCAGTCTGTAAAATGTAAAATTTTCTTTGTGCAAATAACCTAAACTAAACCAAACTATATAAATTAAGCTAAACAAGGACATATACATTTGTATTGGAAATTTAGATTTATAATATAAAAGGATATTTTCAAAAATATAAAATCGCAATCAGCCAGGAGGACCATTTTGGAACAACTTTAATGATAAGCAATCGTAAATTCTAACTCCAATATTATTATTGTTTCACAAAAAACCACATTCATCTATTAATAATGAACGAATTTAACTTCTGAACAGTAGAACCTTGCTATATCGCACTCTGTGGGTTTATAAAAGAGAAACGTCACATAAATAGCTCATACCTAAGAGAAACGTCATATAAATAGATCAATACCTAATGAATACCAGCTAATGTAGTGGAGCGTTTAGTAGCTTTCACACGTATAGTCTTTTAGGCACTCCAGAAATTGATTTACTATTTCCGCCCGCTCCCAACCCTGAGAAAAATGGTTGAATCCCGCTCAGTCCCACTCCTGCCCGATTTATCGGTTTTAATCTCGTTCCCAACGGGACCCGGAGTAAAAAAGCTACATTTATTTTTAGTGTCACTTCCAATAGCTCCCAATTTCATAAAAAATTCTATATCTCGGTCCATTCCCATTCTCGTCCGTTTTCAAAAAATTCTACTGGCTCCCGTTGGGACCCATTTTTTCCTCTCTCGATTGACATCTTTAGTCTGAATGCATGCTGCAATGTTGTGCAAACTTGAAACGCACTCTGTCTTTTAGCCCCACGTTGCGTGTTGCATAGCCGCGCATAAAGTCGTCAAACAAAGTGTAATTTTTGTGATACATTATTTTAAAACTTTTGAATTAACGAAATGAAATGATACTCGTTATTAGGGCAGAATTTTTCTGAATCTGAAATTATAAAATCTTATTTACCTATAGATCAATTACCTAAGATTCGGTATCCAAAAAATAAAATAAAAGAAATAATTTAAATACAAATTTTGAAATTGAAGCCCCATCAGTTAATTATTTTTGGTAAAAAAATAACTTACAAGAGAATCTTATGAACTGTTAATAAAATAAGCTAATAACTTTTATATCATATTTAAGCTTATGATGAATTACCTGTTATGAATATAAAAGTGTTTGTAATCAAGTGTCCTCTGTCTCGATGCATAATCAAACATCGAACTTTAGTACGGTGCAGTTATTCAAAAAACGGCCTAACCTCAACATCAAAAGTAACAGTTTCACTCCAACTCCAAATTGTACTATAGAATCCACATATTGTTTGCTAAAAAGTTACACCACTGAGCGTCGGGTTTTGGGGGGAGCGGGGTAGAAGTAAGCAAATTAACGGTTTTCAACAGTTTTTTTTTTTTTTTAAATATTTCGAAAAGTATGGGGTTTAGCGTAAAAAGTGTCAGATATAAAAATAATCTACATTAAATTGCGAACAAAAATGGTCCTGTGCACAATCTTGCTAAAGTGAACAGTTCCAAAGTTACGAAGGATGTAAAAGTAGCAATTTTTCGTATTTTTAGATTTTTTGGAAAAATGAAATTATAACTGTAAATAAACAGAAGTAACTATATTTTGTTCAAGTGGTATGTGCAATTTTGACCTTTTAGTCTTTCTGGGAAGCATTTCGTTCTTGCGATGTTTGGAGCCAAAAACACTGAAGATCTAGATTTTTTTCGCTACCAGTGTTACTTGCAGGCTATTGCGAAGCAGTCTATATATTCATTGTTTAAGCTGGCTGCACTTCCTCCCACTTCAGCAGCTTGCTGGCAGAATTTATTTAGAACCTATCACCAGGTGCAGCAGTGGCTGAATGAGAAGAAGAATCCGCTCAAGTGGGGGTGGAAGAAGATTGTCGAACACCTGAGACCAATTACAACAGCACGTCCTGCAGCTCCCGAGGAATTACTTTCCCTCATAGTGTGCGCTTGCAAAGACGAATGTGTCCGTAACTGTGAATGCAGAAAGAGTGGTCTAAACTATTCAAACATATGCGGTAATTGCTCATGCCTAGGATGTGATAATAGGGATACGAGCATTATAGACGAAGATCTAGAAGAGGAGGGCGCTATGTTTGAAAAGGACTAATCGCAATTTCTTTTTACAAAACACAACCCTGTATAAAAAAATTAGTTTCCTTAGTGATAATGTCATACTTTTTTCAAAAAATCTAGAAATACTAAAAATTTCTACCTTTACACCCTCCGTAATTCTGGAACTGTTCACTTTAGCAAGATTATGCACAGGAATATCTTTGTTCGCAATTTAATGTAGATTATTTTTGTATGCGCACTTTTTGCGCTAAACTGCATAGTTTTCGAAATATTTAAAAAAAAAAACTGACGAGAGCTGTTAATTTGCCTACTTTCTCCCTCCCTCTACCCTCTACTACCGTCCCTCTTCAAAACCCGACGCTCAAAATGGTGTAGCTTTTTACCAAATAATATGTGGACTGTATAGAACAATTTATAGTTGGAAGGAAACTCTTAAGCCGGTTCTACACGATGCTACGAACGTTTCTTCCAACGTTCGATCAGACGTTCGATCAGAAGTTCGACAGTTGTTGCTGCGAATGTTCCTGCTACACGGTAAATGGAATGTTTGATCCAATAAATATGATTATGTGTTCGTACAAACGTTTATTCAGTTGACGAGGATGTCATCTCTCTAATGTTATCTCTAATGTTATACACTGATGTTGTCTCTCTTCATATGAACGAGTCGTGTAGCCGTTGAGTCGAACCAACGAACATTGTCCTTCAAACGTTGGAGGCATCCCTTTGACTCGGTGCAAGATTACTGACATCGGCCGGAACATGGTCCAATGCGAACGTTCGAAGCTCAACTTTGGACGCTCGTGGGTTCGAACAACGGCCACACGATGCGACGAATCATCAAATGTCCAATGTTGAAAGGTGTTCGTAGCATCGTGTAGAACCAGCTTTACCTTGGATTTTGCGGTTTGGGTCTAATTGCACCATACCGTCAGTTGGGACGAATCTGAACAATTTTTTCAATTTTTTGGTAATAAATTGTTTAGAGTTTATCTAAAAAATTCTAAAAAAATAATTTAAATGCTTTAACATCACGAGCATATAGGGCAATAATAAAGGTATCAAAATTGGTATTGCAACATTTTTTTTTGGTTATATAGAGTCTAGATTCGCCCCTATGTGTGCGGCGAATTTAGACAGTGCTTTGTTTGCAATATAAATCACATTCAGTCATGCATGTGGGTAAAATCGGACATAAAAAGATAAAAATAGCTGAATTTCCAATCTGGAAATTCGCTAAGATAAATAACTGCATCAGCGAATGACTTTTGATGGGTGAAATAAATCATTTTGGATTTAAATGAATTTTGTTTCGATTTGCCTTTGAGTCTATCATGCAAGGTCGATTTAGGAACATGGAAATACTCAGCAGCTTGTCTTGACGATTTTCTTTTATTTTTAATATCGGAAAGCAGGGGCGCAACAACTACATATCTACCGGGGGTCCAACAAAAATTTAAAAAATCAAATTTTTTGATAACGCAGTTCTCCTATAACAATGGAAAATGTTGTAATAAAATGTCGTCTCCGAAAATTTGATTTTCAAATAAAAAATATTAGTAAACCACTAAAAATTTTACTTTTTAATATAAATAAAATAAATTGAAGGAGCATTTCCAGGTAATTTTAGGGGGTCTGGATCCCTTGGACCTCTCCGGTTGTTGCGCCTCTGTCGAAAAGAGCCCATTTTATGTTATCTAGACTACAGTTTATGTAGTTTATACCCATTTTCTTTTTATACTGACGCACGATGGTGTATGAATTCGCCTCACCTATAGATAATTTTTAGTCGAATTTTCTCCGAAAAATTAGACTTATACAGTCTATGCGATAAGAGCTGCGAGAGGCGAGAGTAGGGGCGCTATCCGTTTTCGGACCCGTAGAACACGAATATGTAGAAAAAAAAAATGTCTGACATATATATATATATATATATATATATATATATATATATATATATATATATATATATATATATATATATATATATTCCCGCCACCTTTTAATTTGTGTAGGGCCCCCCTATGGAAGTTAAGAGATGAAATTTGGTAAATGGGGCTCATTTTCGAGGCACCTAATACTATCAAAGTGGGGTCAAATTTTGGGCAAATTTCTTTCTGACCCGACCTTTAAGGGGGTGGTGGGGGGCGGAAAAGCAATAAAACTTTTCCAAACCGGTTTTAAATAATATTTCGGTTAATTATCTACAACATATCCAAAATTCAGCTTCCTAGGATGATATGGTGGGAGTAGAGGGGGGAAAAACGATTTTCGCTGGATCTAACAGGCCCCCAGCCCCCCAGAATTAACGTAGAGGGTTGAAATTTGGTGTGTTGATAAAGTTCGTACCTAGGTTGTGCTTTTTGGAGGTTTTAATATTTTACCCCCTCCCCCCTCATTTTTAAGCTACAATTTCATGCATTTTCGACGTTTTCGAAGTTTGTACCACTCGCACAGGTCACCCGAATAAACCTAGAGGGCTGAAATTTTGTATTCGGATTGAGTTAGTATCAAGGGGGTGCCTTTTGGGGGTCTCAACTTTTAACCCCTACCCCCACCATTTTTATACCCAAAAGAACATGATTTTTCTTGTTTTTTAACAGTTTCGTTCGGGTCAAAATCTCCCCAAATAAACCTAGAGGGCTGAAATTTGGTGTACAGGTTAAGCTAATAGCCAGACACTGTTTTTTGGAGGTTTCAACTTTTAACCCTTACCCCCACGATTTTTACGCCAATATTTCCTTAATTTTTTTGCTTGTTTTCTAACACGTCTAGAGACTCCATAAGGAAACCTAGAGGGCTGAAATTTTGTACGTGTATTCAGTTAGTACCCAGCTAGTACCTTGTAGGGAGTCCGCATCACTTTTCCCCCCACTTCTTCCATTTTTACATCGGAATTGAATGCTATTGTTAAATGTGTTTTAAAAGCATTATGTTTATTCTAAATACAAGTAGGCGAATAGTAATTTTAAAAAATTTAAAAAAAAGTGAACTTACTTTTATGACAAATGAAATACATACATATTAAGTAATTTAAAAATGTTATTAAAGTCACTGTTTATTTATAAATTAGGAATTTTGGATTTTTAGTATTTATAAAATAGAAATTTTGGATTTTTTTGGAAAGAAAAAATATCTTTATAAAGGCCTTCCAGTTTACTATTTAAGGTCCTTTTTTAATTTTTAAAACTAAAACATAAAGGCAATTAGCGGATAAACATGGGCAGGAATGTCCTCGTACGAATTGTGTTGGCTTTTTTTCTGCTACCTGTGTTTTCGGCACAAAATTGAAATTTACTGAGATACAGCCCTTAAATACTTAAAACCTTTTTTTAAAGCCTCGATCAGCCGAACACTCGTCACCAGTTTTGAAACCAACAAAATGACAATTCGGTTGTAGACTTTCAATCACATTTCGCTTGTAGACATTCAATACCGAAGATGAAGGGGAAAATTCGACTACCGTGATGGGGCCCCGCTGCTCACGGCGTTTTTTTTTATTTTCTTCTACATTCTTTTCTTATTTGTCGGTTCATGTGTTCAATAAATTGTTTCTATTTCTTATTTCAAATATTTGTGTATAGGTCTTCTGAATTTGATCTCTCATAAAGTGTACCTGTTTTTTTTTTTTTTTGTTTATAAATGATACTTTAGAATATCAATATATATAGGGCTTATACGGCAGACAGCCTCCTCGCCACTCCCAAAAGCCAATGTTGACGGTCCTGGGCATTGTCGATAGTTAGGTGTCTCTCAGCTGTTGCAGACACCATCGCTTTGTTTCAGGATTTTCTGGGATGCCCTCGCCTTTTGGTTCCTGGTTGGACCCATGTATACAGACGTTTTGGCCACCTATTTTGATCCATCCACAACATGTGTCCGAACGATTGCAGGCTTCTTTTTTCAATTCTTTCCAGCACACTCACGGCGTTTTTTGTTTATCAATTTAAAAAAAAAAAAAAAAAAAAAAACTAAGCAAAATACAGCTTTCATTTTTGGTACATATATTGTCAAAAAACGCCAAACACTTTGTTGCCAGTCCCTACTTTATATATATATATAACTGTTTTTTATTTTTTATTTTTACAGCAGTTTCTTTATAAGATTTCAAAATGCCCGTTATTTTCAAAAATTATAAACAGTGCGCCTGTAAAATAACAAAATATAAAGATGTCACGTTCACCGCTTTTCTTTGATGACTAACTCATAACTGATAAAATTCAGTAGCATAAATTGATCTATGACCTTGTACGGTCATAACACTGACAAAGAAATATCGAGAAGCAGCTCTGTCTAGATTCGCCCCTACTGTCCAGATTCGGCCCAACTGATGGTAGGGGAGACTGGGGCTAAATGGTAAATTTTTGGCAAATGTTTTTTTTTGAGGCACTAAATCCTCAAACATATACACATAAACACAATTATATTGTAGACAAATTAGTCCTCTACAACTTTTCATGATAAAATTTGTGATGTTTCTACGAAAAGTGCATGTTTTTTCCTTTTTCCTGAAGTTAAATTTTTTTAACATTTAGCCCCGTGGTGGGGCTAAATGTTAAATGGGTGAAACTGATTGCCTCAACATATTTCTAGTCTACTGAAACCACTTTTTGAGTTGTATAACGAAGTAAATATGTAAAAAGATATTAAAACGGTGAATGATGTAAAGAAAAACGCCCATTTATTGAAAAGTACAACTTTTATATGGAAAATGAAAAATTATCAGTTTGACTTATTTTTTTCTGAAAATAAAAGCTACTAAAAATTTTAGAAAATTTTATAGTACAACTAATAACGAATATGTAGAAATTTAGATACTTTAATTTTAGAAATATCGTTATTTTCGATATCGATAATTTTCGATAACGAAAAGTAGGTTTCAACAGTTGCAATAAGTTTGGAGTACCTACAATTTGCTTCGCTTGAGCCTTTGTAAATTTCGTTACTTTTTCGCTACGACACACGGTTTAGAAGATATTTACTATCAAATTTTTCAATAACGTAAAGTATCATTTATAAACAAACATAACAAAAAACAGCCGATAAACCGAAATCAGAAGACCTATACACAAATATTTGAAATAAGAAATAGAAACAATTTATTGAACATGTAAACCGACAAATAAGAAGAAAAAAAAAGAAGAAAATAAAAAAAAAAACATTTAACATTTAGCCCCACCAATGGTTTAACAGTTAGCCCCAAGGAACGTTTTGAGCTTTGACAACGATCACAAGAATGGTGGCGATAAATATACAAAAAGTTTTTAAAGATTCGTATTCCCAATACATAAATGAGCTAATATAGTTACTTTGATGAAGATATGTACGAAAAAACTCCTTTTCGGATGGAAAGTATGGCAGCAAAGATAATTACTTTGGCATTATCGAAACACATTTAAGGATATGTACACCATAAGGCTCAGATGAACTTCAAATTACTAACGTCGTTTGCTTTCTAGTCAAGAAGGCCCTCTAAGGTCAAAATTTCAGCTTTGCAACTGTTAACATTCAAAAGATAATGCAGAAACATGGTTTTGACAATTTACCATTTAGCCCCAGTCTCCCCTACTACTTGGTTATGCAGATCGATTAAAATACCTTTATCTATACATTATGCACCTTCATATTTTTCATTCTTAAAAATAATCCTTAGAAAAAATTACTTTAATATTTGTTTTCAAAATGGGATATTTAACAGTATTAAAGAAGCAATTTTAAATGGAAATAAAATGAACAGTTTTTATATTAATCCATCCTATAGGGTAAAAGCCCTCTTTGTGGAACGGTATCTAATTATGAACATTTAGATATTAATGAAGTTATTTCTGAAAGAAACGTCTGATAACAAAAATTATTATTAATAGAATGATTGTTTTTTAATTTAAATTCACCTCGGATTTAAAGTTTCCTTACTTAATTAAAGAAATAAATACGTAAATGTCAAAACTGTTCCAGTATTAGATACCGTTCCACAAAGGGGGCTTTTACCCTATTATCTATATTATATTTATATAATAAATATAAAAATAAAAGTTGGTTAGTGATCGTTTATTTATCGACTTGAGGCAACTTCAACTAAACTATCATTCAACTAAAGTTGGTAAATGTGCGGATTTTCACATTCAAGTTTGATTATTTATATTATCATAAAGTGAAGAGTTGCTTCATTTGTCATACACTTTTCATGATTTTGATTCATTTTGATATCATGTATCTATGTAATAACTTTTGCCAATTCTATACACATAAGTACACATGAAGTCACGCGATCGACTTAATAATAAATAACATAAATATACTTTTATCTGAAGTTTTATAAGAAAACATTCTAGAATCTCTATTTTTTATAAAACCTTTAAAAAAAAACTCTACAATACTGTGTTAAAATTATAGAACCGTTGTATTTCAGTGATTATATACAGTAAGGTGAGCAGCCAATTTGGCTAATTGTGTGTGAGAATTATATTGCCATAACAAATTCAATTAATATAATAATATTATTATAGAATTGAACTGTAATTAAATTATCCATAATATGTAACCAGTGAAGTTATGTGAGTATATATATACAAAATAATATATACCATATATACCAAATATTTCGTAATATTTTATCGTTTATAGCAATTTTTGGGATGAACATAGATTAGTTTAGAGTTGCAATAAATATTTAATAAACTATTCGGTACTCTAATTAATATCAGGTCAGTCCATAGGTTCGTGCGTATTAATAGCATGCATGGAATTCACTACGACTTATTTACTAAACCAATAAAATTTTGAACCTGTTGAAACTTGTCATCGTTTGACTAACGTATTATGCAGTTCATCACCAACTTTCGTAAATATTCAACGAATTTTAGTACCAATAGAAAATGAATATAGATAATCAGTACAAACGTGCTGTGCTACATTTTTTATTTTCGTGTGGTGAATCTGCCAGGTCTGCAGCGATAAAAATTAATAGTGTACATGGTGAACACACTATTAGTGTAACGACTGCCCAGAAATGGTTTAAAAAGTTTAAAGTTGGAGAAAGCAGCATTTATGATGAACCCCGTTCAGGACGTCCTGTTAATTTTGATGATGGCATTCTTCGAAATCTTGTAGAGTCAGAGCCACAATTAACAGTGGATCAGATCGTAGAAAAGATGAGTTGTGTTTAGTTGTGTTTTTTTATTTTTATATTATTTGAAAATTTACCAAAAAAAAAATACGCACGAATTTATGGACTGACTTGATATTATAAAATGTGAAAGAGAGTTTGTTTGTTTGTCTTACTTTCACATCTCAACAGTTTAATTAATTAACTTGAAATTTTGTGCACAGATATCTTGAGGGATAGAGATGTACATAGGTTATATTTTAACTTTATTTCTGTAGCAAAATTCTTGAAAAATAAAACAACTTTCAATAGCAACACAATATTGAACATCATTTGGAAGCCAGTGTGCCCATCACTGGTGTGATGGCCACATCCAGCCAATCACAGTAATGCTATTTTTTTTATCTCTCAATAGGGATTCTATCCCTTCCACAATATAATTTCTATCTAAGCGAGAAACAGCTGTTTTTAAAAGATGAATAAATTAAGTACCACATAAACTAAGCAACATAAGTTAACACTTTTTTTAATGACTAGCATGATTTAGAAAGAAGAAAACAAAATGTGATGCAGATTTGTTTTGAGCGATAACGCTCTTTGTGAATAATGCCAGATGACACAAGAAATATAACTGTTGCTGTTAAAGTAAAAAAAAAGTCCAGTCCAGTAGAAAATTTGAAACGAAGGTTAAAGCGGACGGTTTAAGGTTTTCACTGTATTTTTGCAACATTTGTTAAGCAATTTCGAAATAATTTTTTCATCCATTTCTTACTAGTTAAAATATAGGTACAGATTGGGAAGATTTATCGAATATTCGCTTGCTTTATAAATTTATCTAATAGTTAGTTGTTGGTATTCAACAAATTCATTATTCATTACAACTCGATATAAAACGGAGCGAGTTTATCTTAAAACAATACTCTAATAGTGATTGCCGTCACCTGTATATTCAATAGAAATACGCAGTTTCGTACTTTGAAAGAATTAGTTAACATTACGCACTTTTATGTAATTGTATTTTAAAAGGCAATAAGTTTATTAGAAACGAAATAATACACACTTTTGAAAGAGTACTGTGAATTGATATAATAGAACGACAATTTCCAAAATGGTTCAGTTTTTTATTTTTTATTTTTATAGCAATTATAGAGCTGATCACGTAAAATGTATTTATTTACCCAAAACAAAACAAAAAATTTAAAAATGTTAAACATTTAAAAGAAAATAGTTGAAATGACGATAATAAGGAAAAAAAAATGTAGGGGAGAGCGGGGCTATACCGTACAGCGAGGCTAAACCGTACACCCATTTTTCGTGTTTAGATTTCAAGCTAGACGAGTCCAATCGGTGTCGTAACCTAGCGCCTGACCGCGGAAAATCATAGGATTAAGTTCGTTCCGCTGTGCGTATAAATGCCAATGTGACGGTGAAAAAACTTGTTTTTATTATTTCTCTTATAATTTTGCGACACTGCCAAATAAGAGTTGGGTGGAGAACCTTTACTTATAAGCTAGTGACTATAAGATCATAAGAAACTACTTTTCTTAAGCTCTCTCTTGATCACTAGTGATGACTAGTTAGGCGACGGAATTTGAGGTTAGGTTATGAAACTCCCATGAGGTACAGGAGGGGGCTAAACCGTACAGAAGTGTACGACTTAGCCCCAAATGGTTTAATATGTACCATAAACATCATAGTTTTAGTGCTGTCGAGTCTGCAGATAACTTTATTTGTGATTTATGTTTAAATATATAAACTTTAAATAAAATACTTTCGTTCTATAAACTTTGTCACTTTTTTTGATAAAAGTTAACTTAACACTTTTTATACTTTTGTAAGTTGAACTAAATATACCGATAATACAAGTTACGTTATGTTGTTTCTTAGTTGAGTCGACAATAAGTGATAATAAAATGTGTTTTGTACAATAATTTATTGTATTATTGTTATTTACTTCCTTAATAAGATGATTTTTTTACTGTACGGTATAGCCCCTCCTACCGTACGGAATAGCCCCGACCCCCGGGGCTATTTCGTACAGAGACACTTTTTTGTAATTTAATTTAAATATGTAAACAGTGAAATAATTCAAATTTTTTTGTGTGAAATCAATAGCCAATGGTCCAAATTATATATTGCTTATTTTCTTATACTTTTATACTCGATATTAGCTGAGCAATAACAGCTTTCCCTTAAGTGTTCGGTGTAGCCCCGCTCTCCCCTATTTTGTGGATAATTTTCCATGTATATATTATTTTATATATATATATATATATATATATATATATATATATATATATATATATATATATATATATATATATATTTTGTATTTCTTTTCTTTTTTATAGAAATGTAAAAGTGTTGATTATTTTAAAATGCAAGGTTATATTTTGCACTCATATTAATACATGTGCACGTAGAAACTGACATTAAGTAAGTGCATCTACGTGAATTCTTGTCGAATAAAATATAAATTGTATGTGCAATGCAGCTACTGGAAACTATTATTTTGAAACGTGTATAGGGTGGAAGGTAAATAACTCTCGTCGTTATCAGGAGTGACTCATGGCACCCTGTAGACACTAAAACCACAGGAATTTTGAGTATCCAAATTTTTCTAATTATCAAATTTTTTCTGTTAAAAAACACTTGCGACTCATTGGCAAATATTAATTACGTGGGTGAGATTTACCCACTGTTTTCGCAGCGAGATTTATATACTTTCCACTCTGTATAAAGTGTTGCATAATAAGCTCACGAATGACGAATGTATCAGCATATATGCAAAAATTGTCTGCCAAGGTAAAATATACTTTAACTATAGTTTAATAATACTGTACCTATGTAACATTGTAACTGGTAAATCGCATGATTTTGGGTTAATTTTTCATAATTATAAAACCATTAAAAATGTAACTACAAAACAGAAAAGCATCTGAATAGTTCATTTTTCTCTGAATGAAGAAATCTTGTAGTATGGATAAAGTACGAATAGGTATGTAGTTACATTTAACTATAAGTAAATAAACTGATGAAAAAAATTTTGAAATTCGTTAATAAAGAAATAAGAGATCAAAGTTAAAAGCGAAGTGATTGATCTCCAATTCGCTTGTGATGCCAAATATCCGCACAATCGGACAGTGAGTGTCTTTTATACAAAATTTTTTTAATTATATTAAATTACCATGAATTTAATACTTTAACAAAATTTAAATTTTTTTAGCTACTTAATAAATCTCTAACACTGATTGACTGACAGACAACGCACAGCCCAAACCGGAGAAGAATGAAATTTTGTACAGGAGTTCATTGAAAATTCGCTCCCTAAATGGGTTAAATAGGGGATGAAAATTTTCATGGAAATTCGTCATTTTTGAAGTTAGAGATATATAAAAATATGTTATTATGGCTATTAAAATAGATAATACATTAGGTATGTTCCAACAGACACTCGAATTAATTCTCGTTTTAATGAGGATTGGTATAGTACATTTTACTGTACCACTTAGGAAGAATTGTAATTCCAGTTTACACAAAATTTCTAATTCTGTGTTCCATTAAGTGTTTAATTTTAATTTTGAATTCACTCGAATTGATTTTTTAAATTCTTACTACAGAGTAGGTATTTTAAATTCTAGACATGCGCATTAACGGATATTTTATTTTTAACCTTATAATTTAAAAATTTAAATAATAGACAAATTTTAAGTTTACACTGTTTTGTCAAAAGGAATTTTTCAAATTTTTGACTATTTAATTACAATAAAAATTTTTATTTTATTTTATTTTATTTTTTTATTTTTTTGAATTAGCTAACACGTATATTTTAATTACCGATTTTATAAATATATAAACAGTATTAATTTTACCCAAAAAACTCGTTGTAGAACAATGACTAAGTTGACTTCACAAAAACAGGAAAATAAATACAACAAACTTCATTTCAACTGCTCAAATATATTTCGAATTACTTGTAATTCATCCTCATGTGATCTCCATCTGTATTAAAGTTCAAATAAACATCAAAATCTACATAAATTACAATCATATTATATCAATCATATATAACCTAAGTTAAATTTGCAAAAAGGTTATTTATATAAACTATTTAGTCATTACATTAAAAAATTTTTTAACAAAGAAAAATACTAAAAAATAGCATGGTTGTGGAAGTAAAACAAAGTCATTAAGAATTAATTCATTAAATTAATAAATTATAGAAAATTAAAAAATAGCCAAGTGTCAAAACAACCAATTTTGTCAATTAAGGAATTTAGAAGCAATTTTTTAAAAAATTCATAGTATCAAAAAATTGAAAAATTAAATTAAGCTGAAACTATTAAAAAAATAAACAATACTCACATTAATAAAATTTCATCGTTAAAATTCAAATCCATAAGCTTAAAATATTAGTTTTGAAAAATTTTTTTTGTTTTTGACTAGAATGATTTAAATTGTACATTCTTATGTACTAATAGTAACTAGTGTCAACATTACATATATTATCCATTATTAATTATTATTGTTGAACTCATTGTTCAAACGTCGCAATTAAAAATGATTAAAGTGAAATGTTTTGACACACAACTAATTTCTTAATTTTTTGACATTATGTAATATGGTACAATCATACAAACAAATTTCTAGAAAAGTCCAATACATAAAGGAAAAAAAACGCCGTGAGCAGCGGAGCCCCATCACGGAAGTCGAAATTTTCCTTTCATCTTCGGTATTGAGTGTCTACAAGCGAAATATAATTGAAAGTCCACAAGCGATTTGTAATTTTGGTGGTTTCAAAACTGATGATGAGTGTCCGGTTGATCGGGGCTTTAAAAAAGGTTTTAAGTTTTTAAGGTTTTAAGTGTTAACAGGGAAAAAGCCAACACAATTCGTACGAGGACATTTCTATCCATGCTTATCCGCCAATTGCCTTTGTGTTTTATTTTTAAATATTAAAAAAGGAACTTAAATAGTAAACTGGAAGGCTTTTATGAAGATATTTTTTCTTTCCAAAAAAATCCTAAATTTCTATTTTATAAATAATAAAAATCCAAAATTCTTAATTTATAAATAAACAGTGACTTTAATAACATTTTCTAATTACTTAATATATATGTATTTCATTTGTTAAAAAAATGTATTCACTTTTTTTAAATTTTTTAAAATTACTATTCGCCTACTTGTATTTAGAATAAAAGTAATGAATTTAAAACACATTTAACAATAGCATTCAATTCCGATGTAAAAATGGAAGAAGTGGGGGGAAAAGTAATGTGGACTCCCTAAAAGGTACTAGCTGGATACTAACTGAATACACGTACAAAATTTCAGCCCTCCAGGTTTCCTTAGAGAGTCTCTAGACGTGTTAGAAAAAAAGCAAAAAAATTAAGGAAATATTGGCGTAAAAATCGTGGGGGTAAGGGTTAAAAGTTGAAACCCCCAAAAAACTGTGTCTGGCTGTTAGCTTAACCTGTACACAAAATTTCAGCCCTCTAGGTTTATTTGGGGAGATTTTGACCCGAACGAAACTGTTAAAAAACAAGAAAAATCATGTTCTTTTGGGTATGAAAATGGTGGCGGTAGGGTTTGAAAGTCGAGACTCCCAAAAGGCACCCCCTTGTTACTAACTCAATCCGAATACAAAATTTCAGCCCTCTAGGTTTATTTAGGTGACCTGTGCGAGTGGTAAAAACTTCGAAAACGTCGAAAATGCATGAAATTGTAGCTTAAAAATGAGGGGGGTGGGGGTAAAATATTAAAACCTCCAAAAAGCACAACCTAGGTACGAACTTTATCAACACACCAAATTTCAACCCTCTACGTTAATTCTGGGGGGCTGGGGGCCTGTTAGATCCAGCGAAAATCGTTTTTCCCCCCTCTACGCCCACCAAATCATCCTAGGAAGCTGAATTTTGGATATGTTGTAGATAATTGACCGAAACATTATTTAAAACCGGTTTGGAAAAGTTTTATTGCTTTTCCGCCCCCACCACCCCCTTGAAGGTCGGGTCAGAAAAAAAATTTGCCCAAAATTTGACCCCATTTTGATAGTATGAGGTGCCTCGAAAATGAGCCCCATTTACCAAATTTCATCTCTTAACTTCCATAGGGGGGCCCTACACAAATTAAAAGGTGGCGGGAATATATATATCAGACATTTTTTTTCTACATATTCGTGTTCTACGGGTCCGAAAACGGATAGCGCCCCTACTCTCGCCTCTCGCAGCTCTTATCGTATAGACTAATTTTTCGGAGAAAATTCGACTAAAAACATATTTATTCAAATCTTTTTAAAAATTGTATATACGCATCATTAATGGCCTCACTTTCTAATTGTTTATTACATTTATTGATTTTACTTAAATTAATAAAAAAGTTTTCACTAATTATCCGTTTATTCTAATTTTTTTCTTTGTCTTTAATCTTAACGTTAGTAAAATCAAGCCTATGATTAAAATTAATTTAATGACCTGACAGTCCAGTATTGCCCTTTTCCATTTTTATATCATTATTGTGTTGAGAGATTTACTTTGTGAAATTTCATTCCAAATATTGAAAAAATAATAACTAAAGTCCCCACCACCCCGTTAGCCCCGAGAAAACAGTGCAACTAATTCCGTGAAAATTGATATAAATATAGATTAAATATTGAGGAGTGTTTGAGGTTTTGATTGCTTTGTCAATTTTCACGGAATTAGTTGCACTGATTTCGTGGGGCTGACGGGGTGGTCGGGACTTTATAGTTATTATTTTTTCAGTATCTGAAATGAAATTTCACAAAGTAAATCTCTCAACATCGAATTGTTTATCAATATAGATTATTTTATATGTGGTTCATTCCTTTTAAACCTAATATACAGTTTTCACACGGGAATTGTTTCATAAATTAGAAATATGTTGGCGATTTAAGCCACAAACCTAATTAAATTAGTGTCCATTATTTTAAACAAGTAACTCCTTCGATTATGTGATAGAAGATGTCACTAGAACACAATACTTTGACTTAAATATATAGGGCCTATTCGTACCGCACCAAGTCAAAGTGTCTTGCTCTTACTTTTAAGAACATTACACTTGTTTTGAAGAACTTTTGTCTTACTTTGGAGATATTTGTATGTTCCTGTCTCACTTTCCGTGTTCTTGAGAGAAGGGTGAAGGATATGTACGATGTATACCGAACGCTATTACTGACTATAAACTATGTATGCTACAATCATCGTATCAAAGTGAGACAGGAACATACAAATATCTCCAAAGTAAGACAAAAGTTCTTCAAAACAAGTGTAATGTTCTTAAAAGTAAGAGCAAGACACTTTGACTTGGTGCGGTACGAATAGGCCCATAAATTACTTTCTGTCTCTTTTTTATTTAGTTAATAAGCATGCGTAATCTGGTAGTTGGGTAGGGCCTTATTCCTTTGTTCTGTAACCAAATTGAAAGTAAAAGTTTTTATAAAAAATTTTTTCAATCATTAATATTTTGATATTTTACGAGTTAAGTGGTGATCAATTATTATTACACACAAAAAAAAATTACTTTCTACTTAAATAAAGAATTTTTAAAAATTTTTAAAATAATTTTCTGAAATTATTTTTAACAATTTGACAAACTATGGTATTTTTATAAAACTAAATACGTTTACATTTCACTGTGATAATCAATACGCATAAATATAAATATAAATATATATATATATATATATATATATATATATATATATATATATATATATATATATATATATATATATATATATATATATATATATATATATATATATATATATATATATATACATATTGTTTAAAAATATTCTTAAAATTTGTTCGATATTTGACGAATCAATTTGGAGTGTCACAATTGTGACATGAGACATTTTTTGGCCTTTCTTCCTACAAATATTTTTCAAAATGGATTTATCAACATGTTTTCTGCCAATGGATTTAGACGAAAGTCAATTGAACTAATTTGAATATGTGATTCATAAAGGCGATTGGCGGCTTTTACAGATGTTTTTTTTCTTTTTTCTTTTACTCTTTCTGTTCTCTATTGCAAGTTTGGTCTTCAGATGTTTTGTTGTTTCACATTTCCGTTTTCATATACAATATAGCAAATCTGAGTTGACAATAAGGGCAATAAAATTTTTCAAGTCAGTTTTACACTGGAACAAAATACTTAGTGAATATAGTTAAACATCGTTTTTCAAGTTCCTACTTGAGTACATGTAAGTAAGATAAGAAACTATGTACAAAATCATAATTTTGTACTTGCCCATATTTTTTTTCGTAAAACTGAATTCGTAAACTCGAACACGAAACTTATATCAAATTTCAGTATAGGTGAAATAATTGCAATATGCAGATAATTTATATAAGTAATAAACCTAAAAATAAAATTGAGTTGTTGGTATGAATGGATGTTGTTGGATGTTTTATTTTCTTTATATTGTGGTTTTCGATATGATAATGTGATCGATTAGCAAAAATAAAATGAGGTATGTGTTGTCAGACATTACATTGTTCTTAACTGCTCTAAAATTACAGTCACTAAGGTAACTGTTTGCTACGGTTTTGTAATTTGATTTTTCAGTTTATATTAAAATATATTTCAATTTAAATGTGCTATTTTTTCTGTCATAATTCTACTTACCTTTAAGCTACTAATTCAAACGTAAATATTTAACCAAATACAGAAAAAAATGTATACTTAATTCCAATAAATCAATTTTTGTTCCTGTTTTGTGTTTATTTTCAAATTTATGGTTAAATTTTAATTTAAAAATTTTAATTTATGCCACATAAGTGTCAAATGTATTGTACAAATTTATTTTATTAATTATTTCTTATTATTCTCCAAAATACTGTTTTAAAAACTTTAAACATCAGTTTTTGAATGTATTTCATTTCTGCACGATTTTTTTGTACGATTGGTATGTAAATCCTACTTTGGAAATTAGGTCAGCTAGACAAAGATGAATTTATCTGATTTGCCATATTCGTTGTCCTTTATTAATAACAGCCAATCAAAATTTTTAAAATTTTATGGCCAGTCAACTTTCTTCTCGAAGTTGGTACACTTGATTTTTACTGATGTACGTATTTCCTTTTTTGCAACCACAGAATAATCAGAAGCCAAGTTGCTATCTCTGCACTAGTGATACCAATGTAGACAAAAAATCCCCTCTATTTCCCACCACTATGTTGTGTAAGTACACACTGTGTGTAGTGGTGTTAGTTTGATCTTTGCAACTGTGTCAGTTGAAACACATACAATTACAAAACACGTATTGTCGGACGGAGCAAGGTGGGGTCCAAGCTAACAATGGTCCAATAATACATAATAATGCGTTGTGCATTGAGTGACCGATACCAACTAACTAAATGCCTTAAGCGGTATGAAGCACACACTGGCACACTGCTATCCACAGTTTTCTACAAACACGCTTAGGGCTTGTTTGAAACCAAAGAGTTGCTATATTTGACATTGTTCGATTTGATTGGTTTTGATTCAAACTAAATGGTTTTTAGTTTCTTTTGTTTATGGAAAATTTTTTTTTAATTTTTTAATTTTTTATTTTGATTTTATTGATTTTTATATTCTTTATAGATTGGTTAAAAAATTCTGTTTGGTTTTTTGCTGGTCTTAATATTGAGGTTTATCGCCAAATAAAGTCAAATAATGAAATTACAAGTTTAAATTAACCTACTTTAGTGTACAATATTAATTTTGTAATAAATAAGTTTGTAAATATTCTTCATAGTAGTCAAAATATTGAATTTTCAAAGGATAAAAATTAAGTATTGTGGTATCCCTATAGCATCTGCAGTAATTAACGTATATACCAGCTTATAAAAGTCCACTAAAGAAGACGTCATACATCTGTATCAGATGACATAAGACTATCTGTGTAAAGTACATATAACTTTAAAGTCTCATAACTTTGTTAGTTGTTGAGATACCTTAATTTTCTTTGCACTTTATTTTATTTTAATTTTTATTTTCACTCATAAACAAAGTGGTAGACTTCTCCATTGATTTGAGAGAATCAATGGGATAAAACTTCCTTTGCACGAAGGTTAATTATGCTCCACGTGGTCTAGGAGGGATCGGCTAACACCGAGTCTTTCATAAAATGGGGAAAATACAGGAGTATAGAACATGGACGGATTCTCTGGGTCACATCTATAGTAGGTCAGGTAAGATGGCTCAATATTACTTAAAGATAATGATTTGAAGGAGTACTTCTAATATGATGTATCTACTAGAAGTGAGTGCGCTGTCTAATAGGCCAGTCATTTACAGTAGAATATGGACTTATTAAGGGTTAAATAGAGTTAAGCTTGGTTAATTCAGCTGTCCGCCCATTTCCATTTATATCGGTGCGTCCCAGTATCTGCTTCAAGGTAACTAAACAGTGGACTGATAGTTTTATACAGTGAACTATACTATAAATTTTAAATTTTTTTTAAAACTAAAAACGTAATTTATATACCAATCTGTGCTTGAGTTTAGCTATCTAACGGCAAAATAATTTTTAAAATCGAATCAGTAGTAGTTGTGTTTAATCCATACATGTAGGTACACAAGCAGCAAACTCACACTCTTTCAATATAATATTAGTTTATATACATACAAAGATATGGAGAATGAGTGATTATATAATGTTCTTAATGTTCCGTGCCAAAATTGATAAAACGAAATAATGATGTAGATGGGTGATTCTACTTTTTAGGTCCTTCAAAAAATTAAAGTTGTCTCCACAATAAGAAAGGTTAAAACTATATATAGTATGAAGATACTGTGATTTAATTTTATTTAAATAAAGTTAATAACTTTTAACTTATCAGTAAAGACAATTTTTTTACTTTACTGATACCACTTTATTTAGAGTTTTAATTGTCTGTGACATGTTTCGGCCCGTATGGCCATTGACGAACAAACTGTAATTTTTGATTTAATTTTTTTTATAATAATGGTGTCAAACTTTTATTGCAGTTCTAAAACCCATGTCCCTATTTTACGTATTGCTTGGACTATAACGCTTTTTAAAAATAAATTTACTGAAACCACACAATTTTATAAATAAAAAAGAGCGCTAAATTGTTACGCATGGTAATCAGAAAGTTAAATTTTATTTATTTGCAGAATTATTATTTTTTGGCGTGACGAAAAATTGTCGCGAAAATTTGAGTATCCTTCGTCACATCTGCCAAATATTGCTATAAGTTTAAAAAAAATAGATGAAAGGGTCACGTTTTTTGGTGAAACGAAACGCCAAAGACCATAGAACATAAAGCGAAAGTGTATTCTTCGTCACAGCTTTTTCTGGTATGTATTTAACGAATTTCAATCGTTTTTACGTAAATATTATTTGTAATAATATAAGCTTTACGGTTAACTCAAGTTTCCCATCTAAATGATCGTTGTTCACGATTAATAACGATTTTGTTGGAAAATTGTATCCTTCGTCTCGCGTGTATCCTTCGTCACGGTAGAATGTGACGATGGGAGATATGAAAGTGGCGAAGGATACGATAATAAAATAAGTATATATTTATTATATCAGTGTTTGTTTGTATATCAACTAAATTTTTTAGTTAACTAACAAAGAAATGCACCCAGAGTGAAATTCGGGATTTTGATGAAACTTCGCTGGTGTGTAGAATAGGCAAAAATAAGGGACCCGTATTTTTTTTTATCGGCCATCTTCCATGTTTACGGGATGAAACCAGCCCCTAAAATTGGGGGTTCAAATCGTATTTCTTAAGATATCTCGAAAACTATAAGAGATAGAGGAAAACTTTAAATCGACGAAATGTTACTCTTTGAAAGACCTATTCATCTGTATAGGTTAAACCAGGGCCGGGTTCATAAGAGGGTCTGGAGGGGTGAAAATGGGGGTAAATTTTCTTGTTCAGCCTGAATGGTTCAATGTATCAAATTTTTGCCATCATAAATAGAAAGAGCACCAAAAATTATGGGACACAGGTTTTTGCGTTTTTTTGAAATATGTGTGGTATCCAAGCCATATAAGGAAGAAAAAATAGGGTAGATTATATTGCATTATTATTGATTGCAAATACCTTCTATATTTTTTTTATTTTTATGCTTATTTTCATCATTAAAATGTAAATTTTTACTTTCCGATTATGATTCATATATTTTTCAGTACTAACTTAATTGGTAATTTAGCCATGTGTATGTACATTTGGTTACTCATATTAATCATATTCGATATTTTTTATACGTATTTCTGCGAAAGTCAATGTTCTCTGGTGTGCTTGTGTTAATAAATGCTCGACAAGAAGCAATAATCTCCTTCGCTCACTTGTCAAGTGCTTTGTAATAAATTTTCCGATTTGGGAAATGGGGTTGACACCTATAAAACAGACAAAAAGAATAAGAAAAATAGTTTGAATGTTGAGAAGGAAATGAACCGCGCTTATTTGGTTAAGAACGAATTTATAAGAAGACAAAGGCAGTTGTTGAACGGAAGATTATTGCTTCTTGTTGAACATTCATTAACACTTGCAGACCAGAGAACTTTGGTAGAAATAGGTATAAAAAATATTGAATATTAGTAACCAAATATACACATAGCTAAATTACCAATTAAGTAAGTACGGAAAAATACATGAATCATTATCGGAAAGTAACAATTTACATTTTAATGATGAAAATAAGCATAAAAATAAATAAAAAAATATAGAAGGCATTTGCATTCAATAATAATGCAATATAATCAACCCTATTTTTTTCTTCCTTATATGGCTTGGATACCACACATATTTCGAAAAGACGCAAAAACACGTATCCCCTAATTTTTGGTACTCTTTCTATTTGTGATGGCAAAAATTTGATACATTGAACCACTCAGGCTGTACAAGAAAATTTACCCCCATTTTCACCCCTCCAGACCCTCTTATGTAGCCGGCCCTGGCTTAACTTATACAGATGAATAGGTCTTTCAAAGAGTAACATTTCGTCAACTTAAAGTTTTCCTCTATCTCTTATAGTTTTCGAAATATCTTAAGAAATACGATTTGAACCCCCAATTTTAGGGGTTAGTTTCTCCCCGTAGACATGGAAGATGGCCCATAAAAAAAATTCGGGTTCCTTACTTTTGCCTATTCTACATACCAGCGAAGTTTCATCAAAAACCCGAATTTCACTCTGGGTGCATTTCCTTGTAAGTTGATAATTTGATCAACTTTCCAATTTTTTTTTTATATCATAAAAAACAAACCAAAATATCGATTTTTGGATAAAAAGTTAAACCATAAGGAACATTTTCGATAAGGTTTAGAAAAAATCAAAATTCAATGAGAAAACGAACTTGATGCTTACTTTAGATATCGGTTTTGACTCACTCACTCTTCAATTTTTCGTAAATCAGACAAAAAAAACCAACTTTCTTTAAATTTTTTTAAATTGATATTAGAAGAACATAATATAAATAAGTACTATTTAAATAATAATTAAAATTTTATTATTTAAATTTAATTTAAACATTTTTTTCTGTTTGGATTCAGTAATCCGCAAAAAAATATTGGTTTTAATATGACACCAATTGATCATCACATCAATTGGTCTGCAGAGACCGAATCTATGATAATTTTCCTACATTCTAGTCGTATGAAATCTACTAAATGGCTTTCTTTATTTTTTTATGGTTGAGACCTAAAAAGTAGAACCACCCAGATATCAAAACTGCGTTTTTTAAATTTTTTGTCTCTCTGTCTGTTTGTTCACGTATCACGCAAAAACTATTGGACGAATTTTAATGAAATTTGGTGTGATGATAACTTATTATCTGGGTCAACATCTAGGATACTTTTTATTCCAGGAAATGTCTCATTCCCACGGGAAAATAGAAAAACCATTCTGAGCATGCGCATATATTACGCAAAAACTATTAAACGCAAAAATTATTGAAATTTGATATGGTGCTAAGTTGTTATCTTGGTCCTCATCCAAGATACTCTTTACTCCGGGAAAGTGTCCCGTTCCCACAGGAAAATAGAAAAAGCATTTTGAGCATGTACATGCATTACGCAAAAATTATTGTTCTATGCAAGTTCTGTATAATTATTCCACTTATATACTTCTCATTCAATTTATAACAATGCGTCGCGCGAACGACGTCGCGGGCACAGCTAGTTATGGAATAACCTTACGTGAGTCTCCGGCTATCACAGCCGATTTTCTCTGAAACTAGTCAACCCAAAACTTCGAAATTTAGAACAAAGATAGGGTGTGATGACCCGATTTCAGATGTAAAGTTGAATTTTGATTTTGGGGGTTAATAAAGGGGGTAATCTAGAACGTGGGGAAAAATTTTTCCAAGAAAATTGTGTAAGTTATCAAAAGAAAGCTTATTGAGGCACGAATTTAACTATATATAATGCTTAAATGTTGCTGTTCCCGAACCTTATCGCCAAAAGGAACGCTTAGAAACATGTAAGAAAAATCATGAACATTAAGAATGAGGTGTACATTGAACGAAAATTACTAAGACAGAACTTTTTAGATAATTTCCTTGGAAAATAAAAAAAAGCTTGGTGACCAATTTTTCTTTGATCTAGATGTTGTCGCTCAGTAATTATATTATATTAAGGGGGTGTTCTAGTCTAGAAACTCAAAAAAGTCGATTGTTTTTTTAAGTTTATAGGAAGGAGTATTGTATGAAGCAGAGATCGCTGATTAAAAAAAATAAGTATAACACACCATCAGTGACTCAGACTGCCCAGAACGAAACTTCAAATTTTATACTCGTTTTTCTCGAGGGTATCTTTTTTGAAACGGTTGACATGATATCAAGCTCTAATGCACCGATTTACCTTAAATTTGGTACAGTTTCTTAATACTATCACAATTGTCTCGACGTTTTTGGAACGCGTTTTTCGATTTTTTTTTACTATTTCTAAAAAATTCCCAAGGTTGAAAAAATGAGGCGAGAAAATGGCGCCGTGTGTTATGTGGAAGTGTGTCCGAAATTTGTTGTTGAAGTGCAGATGCTGCCGAAGAAGTTTTGGAGACCGTATCATTTCCATTTTGTGATGTTCGTCGAAAATTGAACAATACTAGTGGTATGTGGACAATAGACACCTTTTAGTGATCTTCCATTAAAATTTGTGAGTACGTTTACAAACTTATGAATCATTCGTAAATTTGTCATTTAACTTCACTTCTTACTGTTGGTTAGGTTTACATTTTTGTTGTTATAGATTTCTGTAGTTTTAGGCATGTTCAACTGAATGAGCGTTGCTGAAACAAACAAAAGTGATGTAAATAATAGAAACAATAATAATAAAGAGTATGTGTTGATATATTTACGTTTGATATTGCCAATTTATTTTCCTGATTGTACGGAAGCAGCCTCCTTCAGTTTAAAAATTTTAATTAGGTTAATTGTAAGTTAAATTATAATTTTTTTGGATATTTTTTTCTCAGCCGGCCTCTTTGTACCAAGAAAAAAAGAGAAAACAAAAGTAAAAGTATTAATATAATAAGTCCATTTTTTTTACATTCAATTACTTGAAGTACATCATTTGTGTTGTTCAAGTATTTTGACAGGTTAGGCGTAGGCATTGTGGCCATCGTCTGTGGTGAAATTATAATTTTCAGATTTTCTGTTGATGCCATGTCATGTAATTGAATGTTGTATGAGCAACAATTATTCATTATCAATATTTAAAATTATTTTACATAACTACTTACCTTTTTGTAAAACACAGATCATCTTCTAGCTATTATTGTACACAAAAAAAAATCAACCTTGTACGAACAATTCTGTTAATAATAATAAATCAGCCATTCCATAGTCAACTACTGTTCTTGTCTATTTCTATTTTTATTTGCTTTTCAGCTGAATTTTTTTGTACACTAGGTACTGATAGAGGGTAACAACTTGCATCTTTTTCCATATTTTTGGGTTCTGATAAAATATGGTAGCGCTCAATTTAGTATAGTTTTTTGTGTAAGTAGTTGTACCCGTAAGTCAATTTTTTTTCTCGTAGAGGATATAACCCATACCCTCCCAGCTCTTCCGAGCTAGCTGTGCAAGGGTCAAGTGTGCACTTTCCCCAAGTCGTAACATGCTCCTTGTTGAACTAGGTATAAAAAATATCGAATATTAGTAACCAAATATACAAATGGCTAAATTACCAATTAAGTAAATACTGAAAAATACATGAGTCATTATCGGAAAGTAAAAATTTTCATTTTCATGATGAAAATAAACATAAAAATAAAAAAAATATAGAAGGTAAGTATTTGCAATTAATAATAATGCAATATAATCTACCTTTTTTCTTCTTCCCTATATGGCTTGGATACCATACATATTTCGAAAAAACGTAAAATCACGTATCCCCTAATTTTTAGTGCCCTTTCTATTTATGATGCCAAAAATTTGATACATTGAACCATTTGATACAAGAAAATTTACCCCATTTTCACCCCTCCAGCCCCTCTTATAAACACGGCCCTGGTTTAACCCACACAGATGAATAGGTCTTTCAAAGAGTAACATTTCGTCAATTTAAAATTTTCCACTATCTCTTATAGTTTTCGAGATATTTTAAGAAATATGATTTGAATCCCCAACTTTAGGGGTTGGTTTCACCCCTTAAACGTACAAGATGGCCGATAAAAATAAATACGGATCCCTTATTTTTGCCCATTCTACACACCAGCGAAGTTTCATCAAAATCCCGAATTTCACCCTGGGTGCATCTCCTTGTCAGTAATTATAAAAGAAGCGGAAAGATTTATGTATATTGTTATTTTGGGCTCTTATTCAGAAAGGTTAAATTACAGATTCTCTAAATATTATCATTAATTGACAGTTAAACAGAACCGATATAAATAATCACTTAGAGTATCCTTTAAAATTCAACGTAAATTTATAAATATGAAATCACCTACATTATCGTGAGCACATAATAGAACACATGCACATTAACAGAACAGTAGGTAATTTTATAGATAATTGACGGGATGCTAGTCTAAAAGTATATATACTAGGAGTATGTATGTACTTCTAGTGCATAGTCTAAGCTCCCATAGCACAAAATCATACCTGATAAAACATCTCAAATTAAAAAAAAGGAAAAACAGCAAACTAACCTTACATAACACCTTGTTGAAATTTACAGCAAACTAAATAAAACAGGTCTGTCGGACCTTAATTAACAAAATATGCCAAGAATATGCTATATATATATATATATATATATATATATATATATATATATATATACATAATATATTAAACTTATATAATATATAAGAAACTTATCTTACATAACACCCTCAGTATTTTTTTTTTTTTTTTGGTAAGAAAAGTTTGCTGTTTTTTTTTTTTCAATTTCAAAAACTCATAAAAGCTAGAATTTAACAAAAAACTAAAGTCGATTGGGCATTTCCTGCTGTCGGCATTATTTACTATCGATTCAACTCTTAATTTGATGTGTTTTATCAGGTATGATTTTGTGCTGTGGAAGCTTGGACTACAAGAGCTGTTAAACAATGTTTTCAAAATGTTTTGTACTAACAATTTTATGACAAATAATTTTTGTTGATTTTTTAAATATTTAAAAATAAATACTTGGTGCCTAGTCTAAACAGGTACAAACATAAATTTTTCAATAGGTCTTTGACTATCTGATGTAGTTTGCAATACAGCAGTGAAGTACCGCATTTACACATTTTCCAAAGAGTAACTTCATGGAGTTAATCAATTTTTCATTTTATTTATGAATATTCCTACTTTATATCTACCGGCAATTATAAATAAATACGTTCATAGTATGTGTGACCTATTTCTGAAAGCGTATCTGCATATGAAGGAATACAAGCTAGTTGGATGATATACCACTGCAAAGCCATATCGCTGTGATACCTACAAATACAGTATACCTATGGAGCTTTTAACTAGTGCTTTCAATGAATTTATTGGAACGCTGAAACTTTTAAAACTGGACGACGAAATATTTTATTTGTGGAATGTTTGGTTGAATAGCTCAATAACTTTGCTGTATATAAGTAATAGTTTGAACAGTTGAAAAGGTTTTTATATTTTAATATTTTATCTTTGTTTTATATTGAGTTGTAAATTTAAAAAAAAAAAAGAATATTGCTGAGATTTATTTGTACTAAAGTGTTTTGAAGAATTGTTTACAATTTTATTAAAAAAGAACGTATGGATAAATGGGATTTCGTTGGTTTCTTCCAATAATGCCAATTTACTTAATACACCACGTCGTTTCGACGCACAGGCTTTTTAAGACGTCAACCAAGATGTTACACGGAATTATACTTTCTAAAGTTTTATAACCTCGAATATATATACATATTACTCCTCAATGTTTGTTGATTTTGAAAAACAACTCTACAAAGAAAGTCTACTTTAATTATTTTTAACTTATGGGCGACAGCATGTACGTTATGTCTAATTATGTTGATTAACGGGTTACGGTTACGGGTTCTCAAAATTTTAAAACTTTTTTAGAGAAATTAAACGTTCAATAATTGCATATTAATTGTCCGAAATCCAGTTATTTTTGTGATATCGCATGCAATTTGAGAATTTGACATTGAAAGCCGTGGATTCTTACACCGTGGTCATAAAATATAAACTTACGGCCCGAGAACGACTAATTTATTTTTTCAACCAAAAATATGCTAAATAAATTTAAAAAATGAATGTAACAAAAAATAATAAAGTTTTTTAAACACGTAATTTTTATTAAAATGAATAGTAGGCGTTCAAAAGTAACCATTTCCATAGAGAAATCTATTTATCTACTAATTGACAATATGCGATTAATTCTATTATCTGTCTAGGAAGGTAAATAAACGTTTATGACATGTTGTTTTTTGTTACTATACTAACCAGAAAACAGAACGGTAAATGCTACTTACGCGTCAAGTTACCCGATATGCAAACGCTAACTTACTATTCAAGTGGTTGAAAATAGTATGTTATACACCAAGGGACTAAAGTGTGAGTTTTAATCCCGAGTGTGAAGTTTGTTGCAAGAGGGCCTGTAAAGGCCCGAGGGCAACAAATCACACGAGGGGTGAAAAAAAAACACTTTAGTCCTGTGGTGTATATACCATTTTTTGCAATTAAAAAAATTATATAAATCTCATTCACATTGTATGTAATAATATTCCATCAAGTATAGGTACTTTGCATAAATCAATCGAATTGTACAATACAATATAACTCTTTGTCTTTATCTAAAAGATTGAATTTGTTTATTATTTTCAATTACCTAACAACGCTATTTAATTTAAGTTAAATTTCTGTAAATTGTGCTTGCTAATTTGTTGAAAAGCGGGAGCAAAATAATTTTTTAGTCCCTTGGGACTAAAAGTGGCACTTTACTCCCCATTATGAGGGACTAAATCATGTCTTTTAATCCCGGAATTGCAAAAAGTAATCTACTCGGTTCTGTAGAAACGAATAAAAAATTGATATCGGATGTACTGTTAATATTTAAATAAAAATATAGGTATATTTTTTAAATTAACTGTGACGGATATTTGTTAATTATTTTTGATTTATTTATTAGTTGATATTTTTTTCCAATTTTCTGGCTTCGAGAGACTTTAAATTGAAAAAATCGGTGAAAGAGCGATATGTCGCTTTATGGGAGCTTCGCTCGCTACGGCCACTCCGGTCCAATAACTCAGGAACTTGTGCTCAGACCAAGATTTCTATACCAGATATGATTCAATAAATTGGTACAACTGTTTTGTTATTAGTGACCTCGTGAGAATTCTTCATTAGACTAAAATTATAATTCGTGTTAATCCAAATCATATATACCGACTATCTTTATTACCAAATTTAATTAGTGTCGATTCAGCCAATGGTCTCATTATACATATATATAATTTGTATTTTCTCCTACGAGAATATTCCACCGGGATATAATGAGAACGATAATTTAGTCTGTATTCTAAATATCTAATTTTTTACTTAACAACTTATTTGCATGAGAAATTCATGAAATATTAATTTTGTGTCACCTGTTTAATAACATTTTTCAGTGTGAGCATTTATCACTTTGCGCATTTTTCCATGTGAGGAATTTTCTGGGTGAGCATTTCAACATATTTTTATAATACAATATTAACTTTTGGTTAAGTTACATATAAATTCATATAGAAATAAAATTATTTTTAACTCAATTCAAAAAATATTTACAAATTTCAGAGCATAAAAAAATTTATTCCAAAATAAGTCATAATTCGAAAAGGTGAATTTTTTTTGTAGCACTTTTAAAATGTGGGTACACCAGAAACCTACAAGCCACTTCTTTTTTTAATGTGGCAAAAAAATAATTTTTGTTTATCATAAGGAGAGTGGAAGAGAATCGTAAGGATGCAATTATTTTAAATTTAGGACCACTTAAAATCGTGTTTTTGAAAAGTTGATTTTTTTACTTTAGTTTTACAGACTGCTATTTAGCTACCGGGATATGTCTACTAGACCCAATTTTGACGTGATGCCATAATTCAGTGAGGAACTGCTCTGTAAGTTTTTTTTTTTTAAATTATTACAATTTTTCATATTCCGCAATTTTGAAAATTCTAGTTTCCAGCCAGATGACAAACGGGTAGTTAGACGACAAGGCGATAAGAGATGTTTAGCTATACTTTTTCATTTTTATCGATGCATCAACTAACCACTAAAATATTTTTTAAAACATCAATAGTAAAGCTCATCTGGTGAACCTTTATGAAAGACACTACATTAAAAATATTTGTAAAAATAACATGAGTTATTTCATAATTGTAAAGAAAAGTGCCGAATATAGGTATTACTAATAGATGCAGGTAGTGAAAAACTGTAGGAATATTCGATATTTCGTAGTGTTTTGTTTTTATTAAAACGACTTTACCATTTAAAAAGCTATAAATTTGAATGTCAGTTCGAACTCTTATTGAGACAGTTTTCTGATTGAATCAACAGACTGGTTGTAATAAAAATAGAAGCTCTCAAAAAAATTAAACAATTATCTTTTTTTATTAAAAAAATGCTTACAAATTGTCATTTTCTATCCTTTTCAAAAAGTCGCTCAGTAAAAGTCCCTTTGAGCATATAAAAGATTTTATTTTGAAACATTTTGAACTGAATTTTTGAATTGAAAATTCGTTAATTTAACTGACACAAATGGCAAACTAATACAGAATTTTTAATAAAAAAATAATACAAATTTGCTATCTAATATGTATTTTTTTCTATTTGTTAGGTGGGCGACAACTGAGATTATATGCATCATTTTATGAAAGTACTATTGAAGTTTGATATAGGAATGGCTATTGATATATATATATATATATATATATATATATATATATATATATATATATATATATATATATATATATATATATATATATATATGAAAGGTATGGTTATGAAGATGACGTATTTATCCCGGTTGGTTTCGAATTAACTTTCTACCAGATAAGAAGCTGAGAGCTGAGTTAATGAACTCAACTCGCAGTTAATAGACTTTAGTATAAATAATAAACAAATACTTTGAAAAATTATTTACAAATATGGAATACCATAAAGTAACGCTCAAATCTATTAATATTAAACTTTAATATTTTTATAATATGTAGACATATCAAAACTCAAAATCTAAATATTATATGAAATGAATTAGCATTTCAAAATATTTTTAAACTTTACATTTTCTCAAAACAACATGATTTGAAATGTTCCAGTAATGAATCCGACAGACCATTTACAAATTCTTGCTCGAATGCATTTTAACGATTAAATGCAACTCTATATGGCCAATATTTCATCATCTATGTTTTAATTAACAATAAAATACAACACATTTCGTAAAATTAGGCATGATATTCATTAATTAATTATTGCCTGAAGTATTCAAAACTAATGAAATACGCGTGTTATAAATGTAATTTTGCTAGAAATTATACCGTCAACGGGAACTACTTTGACTATGTCCTCAAAGAGTTCTGAACTTACACCGCACCGTGTACATATTATTGTTATTAGTATCAAACCTTGAATATGGGGCTACTTTAACATATACACTTATTGCAGCAAGCGTCAATGAAATGCTATCGCAAGCCACCTTAAAAGACGGTTTCATGAATATTCAGCCTCAAGCACTATGAAAAGAGTAAAAAAAAAAAACAGTGGTATAACGGAGAATAATATGTTACAAAACCTTTGAAAGGAGACTACCGGGATTGGCCTGTAAAGAGCGAGTGAGGGAAAAAGTACACGAATGATAAGAAAATAGTGAACGTTTTAGGGAAGCAATATGGAAAATAGTCTAGTCAGTAAGTATTTGCCTATGTAACTTCCCTGCAAATATTACAAACAGAATGCACAAGAGCCTGCAGTAAAGCAGTCACATGTGTGGGAGTAAACACATGTCCACATTTTACATCCCATTTGAGACACAACTAAAACGATTAATGATTTAAACATTTTTTTCTTTTAGCGAATTTCGAAAACTCGAAATTCAGCTATTACAGTAGGTGTCATGACGCAATCTGAGTCCGGGACTATGGCAGAAATCTGTTTTGAGGTCCCTAGAATACGAAAATGATATTCACTAAAATTTATATATATATATATATATATATATATATATATATATATATATATATATATGTGTCGCCACGATAACTCTCGAACGAAACGTCTAATGCTTATGAAATTTTGTGTGCGGACTGGATTCTGAATTCGCTCGGCTAAGTTCGTTAGCCAGACACGTCGGATGCCCAGAAGTAGGTTTTCTGGCCATTTTTTATCATTCGATCCTATCATAAGGCAGTTCAATTTTTACATCGTTGAAAAGGAAAAAAAAAATTATGAAGAAAATATTCTTATAATTTTCTTTCTATTTTAAGTATTTTTCGAGAAAATGTAAATTTTCACTTTTATTCTTTCTTTGTTAGTCTAATAAGTAATTTATATTTATATCTCAGTTCTTTATTAAGTATAAAAATATTTCACTTTTTTATTAAAGAATTTTGTGAGAACAAGTGAAAACTATTCACATATATTTGATATAACACACATACATGTATAGAGTTTTGTTTCTCATTTATTGCATTATAATTAGCATGGTTCTATCCCATGTTAAAAAATGTAAATTAAACAGATTTTCTAAGCTAATGTAATGAAGAATTTTTTTTTTTTTATTGAATTTTTAAGTAAACAAGAAATTGAAGATTATGTTATGATATAATATTATTAAATATATGAAACAAAACAAAGTATGTATAATGTACATATGTATGCACGGAAAAATATTTTGAATCGATTTTGAAAATTTTTTCACTAATAATTAATAATGTTAAAGAATTAAACCATTTCAAATGTATTTAAGGTATTTTATGTGAGGTCAAGGTTTTCGGGACCTAAAACGGCCAGAAATTAATTAACCAATCGATTTTAAAAATTTTTTCACAGTTAGTAAGTTAAAGTATTTGAATTAATTAATTAAATGATGTCCGCAAGAAGCGTACGGACTGCCATAGATTATATGAGATCCTTAGAACCCTTTTCTTACTGTTAGAGTACTAGACTTGTATGAGTTTCGCCAGGATTTACTGATCCCATAATTGTAAAAAATAAACTAAACGACCAATTTTAAAAATTTCTTCACTGTTACAGAGCTAAACTATTTTAGATAGATTTAGAATACATTATGTAAGGTCCGCCAGGGTCCACAGGACCCAAAAGTGTCAAAAATAAACTAACTGACCGATTTTGAAAATTTTTTCACTGTTACAGAGCTAAACTATTTTAGATAAATATCGATTACGTTATGTAAGGTCCGCCTCGGTCCATAGGACCCAAAAGTGTCAAAAATAAACTGCCTGATCGATTTTGAAAATTTTTTCACTGTTACAGAGCTAAACTGTTTTAGATAAATATAGATTCCGTTATGTAAGGTCTGCCAAGGTCCATAGGATCCAGAAGTGTCAAAAATAAACTAACTGACCGATTTTGAAAATTTTTTCACTGTTACAGAGCTAAACTATTTTAGATAAATATAAATTACGTTATGTAAGGTCCACCAAGGTCCATAGAACCCAAAAGTGTCAAAAATAAACTAACTGACCGATTTTGAAAATTTTTTCACTGTCACAGAGCTAAACTATTTTAGCTAATATAGATTACGTTATATAAGGTCTGCCAGGGTCCATGGGATCCAAAAGTGTCAAAAATAAACTAACCGACCGATTTTGAAAATTTTTTCACTGTTACAGAGCTAAACTATTTTAGATAAATATAGATTACGTTATGTAAGGTCTGCCAAGGTCCATGGATCCAAAAGTGTCAAAAATAAACTAACCGACCGATTTTGAAAATTTTTTCACTGTTGGGGAACTAACTATTTTAGATAGACATACATTACGTTATTTAGGGTCCGCCAGGGTCCATGGGACCCAAAAGTGGTAAAAATAAACTAACCGACCGATTTTGAAAATTTTTTCACTCTTACAGAGCTAAACTATTTTAGATAAATATAGATTACGTTATGTAAAGTCTGCCAGGGTCCATCGGATCCAAAAGCGTCAAAAATAAACTAGCCGACCGATTTTTAAAATTTTTTCACTGTTGGGGAGCTAAGCTATTTTAGATACATATAGATTACGTTATGTAAGGTCTGAAATGTCAGTAGGACCTAAAAGTGTCAAAAATAAAATAACTGACCGATTTTGAAACCCTTTTACTATTACCAAGGTAAACTATTTTAGATAGGTACAGGTTGTGTTATCTGAGATCCACAACTGTCCTGCGGATGCAAATGCGGCGTAGAATGCTACACAACGGGTTTTGAATATATATATATATATATATATATATATATATATATATATATATATATATATATATATATATATATATATATTACATAAAGTCCGCCTAGAATATACGGTCGAGCTGATTTTTTAATGAGGTCCACCGGGATCTTGCAGATCCGAAAACGCCAGTAATAAGCTATCGAACCGATGCTAAAAAATTTCTCACTGCTAGAGAATTAAATTATTTTAGATGGATACAACTATGCTGCACAAAATTCGTTCGGGTTCTTGGGTCCCCAAAACTACCAAAACTAATTACCCAGCTGATTTTAAAAATTCTTTTACTCTTAGAAAGCTAAACTATTTTAAATAGGTACAGGTCTTAGATGAGATCCGCCAGTGCCCAAGATTTGGAAATTCGCTATGTTATGCAGATGCTGCGACAGGGGTATTAATTATATTCAACCTGTTTCGATTAAAAAAGTTATAAGTAAATAGGTTGTCATTGAACTTGAGACCCTATTTTAGCCATTTTTTCATCATTCCATGGAACTCAAATTTTACCCACAATATTAGTTTGACTGGTACTTTAATCCACCACAAAATGATACTTATCCTTCGATAGGCAATTTTCCATAGCGATCTCGGTAAACTCCTTTGATAACGATTTCTGCTTTTGCTTAATAAAATTAAGTTTACCGAAAGAAACCTTTTGGAACAGTACCAACAATTTTCGATCAACATTGGGCACTTGTGTATCTTAATTAAAACCAATTTTATCAACTGCAACACCTACAAATTAACAAAATTTATAAACAAAAATACAATTACTTCGAGTTCGCATGCTCACTAGAAAGATTCTATAGGATCCCCCGTTGCACATTTTGTATATCCATTGCGTAGAGGTGACCTAGTCTTTTTAATTCTTTGTTAGAGCACGCAAAGAAGTACTGTCGTTTTCTGAAAAATCGACAGCAGTGCTTACAACAAATTTTTAATTGATAATGATAATACAAGTTTTAAAACTTCGAAATTACTTCTATGTCAAAGTAGTTTCAAACAGATCAAAATAATACCCGACGTCAAAGTAACTCCGGCTCACGGTACAGTATAGTTTAGCAAAATTATTATACATACGTTTACGGTTGTACAGCATTACAATACGCCCACTTGTTTCAGAAAATATGGTTGAGATATATTAAATCAGAGATGCTTAATTTATAAAATGAATTGATGCATGTTTCTATGTCGATGTATGTTCATTACCAATACATATTTTGAATTGTATATCAGCAACATGTTGTGAGAATATGATAACGTCCAACAGTTTCCCAACTATTCACTTTACAAGTCATTAACTGAAAAGAAGTAGAGTTGATGAGAATGACCTTTGGCTTATTCTCCAATTTCTTCAATATTCTTTTTAACCCTAGAATGACAAGTCGGTGTCATACATGACACTTACGCTTTTTTTTCAGCGCTGTAACTTTTGATAATGTAGAAGTTTACAATAATGTAATAAATTTCTTTTTTGGTGAAAATTGGAAAACCATCTGGACAGATAGATGTTGACACTGACATCAATTAAAAATCGATTTGACCTGTAATTAATTTAAAAAATAGAAAAAGAAATAGGTGTCGTGGATGACACTCACTTGTTAAATTTGAGCCTTGTCGTTCTAGGGTTAATTTTGTACCTTTTTCTTGCATGAAAATGAATTCATTCACCCTAGTAAGAAGACATTAATTTTAAGGTAAAATACAAAAAGCTTATTAATATTCCATTCTTAAATTTATTAATATTCTAATTTATTTCAATTTTAATTATAGAATATAAAAAAACGCCGTGAGCAGCGGGGCCCCATCACGGTAGTCGAATTTTCCCCTTCATCTTCGGTATTGAATGTCTACAAGCGAAATGTGATTGAAAGTCTACAACCGAATTGTCATTTTGTTGGTTTCAAAACTGGTGATGAATGTTCGGCTGATCGAGGCTTTAGAAAAAGGTTTTAAGTATTTAAGGGCTGTATCTCAGTAAATCTCAATTTTGTGCCGAAAACAGGTAGCAGAAAAAAAGCCAACACAATTCGTACGAGGACATTCCTGCCCATGTTTATCCGCTAATTGCCTTTATGTTTTAGTTTTAAATATTAAAAAAGGACCTTCAATAGTAAACTGGAAGGCCTTTATAAAGATATTTTTTCTTTCCAAAAAAATCCACAATTTCTATTTTATAAATACTAAAAATCCAAAATTCCTAATTTATAAATAAACAGTGACTTTAATAACATTTTTAAATTACTTAATATGTATGTATTTCATTTGTCATAAAAGTAAGTTCACTTTTTTTTAAATTTTTTAAAATTACTATTCCGCCTACTTGTATTTAGAATAAACATAATGCTTTTAAAACACATTTAACAATAGCATTCAATTCCGATGTAAAAATGGGAGAAGTGGGGGGAAAAGTGATGCGGACTCCCTACAAGGTACTAGCTGGATACTAACTGAATACACGTACAAAATTTCAGCCCTCTAGGTTTCCTTATGGAGTCTCTAGACGTGTTAGAAAACAAGCAAAAAAATTAAGGAAATATTGGCGTAAAAATCGTGGGGGTAAGGGTTAAAAGTTGAAACCTGCAAAAAACAGTGTCTGGCTATTAGCTTAACCTGTACACCAAATTTAAGCCCTCTAGGTTTATTTGGGGAGATTTTGACCCGAACGAAACTGTTAAAAAACAAGAAAAATCATGTTCTTTTGGGTATAAAAATGGTGGGGGTAGGGGTTAAAAGTCGAGACCCCCAAAAGGCACCCCCTTGATGCTAACTCAATCCGAATAAAAAATTTCAGCCCTCTAGGTTTATTCGGGTGACCTGTGCGAGTGGTACAAACTTCGAAAACGTCGAAAATGCATGAAATTGTAGCTTAAAAATGAGGGGGGTGGGGGTAAAATATTAAAACCTCCAAAAAGCACAACCTAGGTACGAACTTTATCAACACACCAAATTTCAACCCTCTACGTTAATTCTGGGGGGCTGGGGGCCTGTTAGATCCAGCGAAAATCGTTTTTCCCCCTCTACTCCCCCCATATCATCCTAGGAAGCTCAATTTTGGATATGTTGTAGATAATTGACCGAAACATTATTTAAAACCGGTTTGGAAAAGTTTTATTGCTTTCCGCCTACCACCATCCCCTTAAAGGTCGGGTACGAAAAAAAAATTTGCCCAAAATTTGACCCCACTTTGATAGTATGAGGTGCCTCGAAAATGAGCCCCATTTACCAAATTTCATCTCTTAACTTCCATAGGGGGGCCCTACACAAATTAAAAGGTGGCGGGAAAATATATATATATATATATATATATATATATATATATACATACATATATATATATATATATATATATATATATATATATATATATATATATATATATATATATATATATATATCAGACATTTTTTTTTCTACATATTCGTGTTCTACGGGTCCGAAAACGGATAGCGCCCCTACTCTCGCCTCTCGCAGCTCTTATCGTATAGACTGTATAAGTCTAATTTTTCGGAGAAAATTCGACTAATAATTGATATTTAAAAAGATAATAATAGACAGCATAAATATGATTCAATAAATTTTAAAATATAATTTTTCAGTCACTTGAATCGCCAGTTAACGTTTACAATTTGATGCGCAAGAAACATTTGCCATAGTCTGTTATCTGATTATTGTAGTAACGAAAAATACGCTGCCAATGAGGTGCGGCACACAGCTTCCTCGTGCTCCTAATAGACTTTTATATAATATTTAAGGTGATATGGTACTTAGCTGCTATCTATATTTTTGTGTTTTATCATATTATTAAAGTGATATTTGAAATGAGAATAACTTTAAGATACAAAATTTTCAAGTTTTTCGTCAAATATATACCCTGAAATTATATTTTCATTGTACAGTAATTGAAATTTGTTGTAACTGAAAATAATGAAGGGCTAAATTATAAAATAATAGCAAAATATATTTTCCAGACTTACCCTTTAAAACTCTCAAAATTTGAACGAAGTAGGACTAGTAGCAAGAAAGATATCCACATTTAATGGCATCTCATGGTAGCGCCGTATGGCTACCATTACACTAATTGAGATGAAATTTATATTGGACCAACAAGTATCAAATCGCATAATTTCTTAAAAATTTCATCAAAATAATGGAATGTATTTCAGAAGTTATGCCTCTTGGTGCGAACTGGTATCTCAATGGAATGCTACGGTAGTGGCGTCGCTAGCGTTACTTCAATTACGATGAAATTCGTAGGGAACCATCTAGAAACCAAACTGTATAATTTCTGGGAATTTCATTAGAAACAATCAAATGCTTAGTTATGCCATTTGGTGTAATCTGGAGACCACAGATCAATAGATTCAGTCTAAATACAAAATTTTGTAAATTGATTGGCGCCTTTTGGTGGGAAGTTATACCACTTTATGTTCACTCGTTCCACAACCAATGACGACTAACATTATATTGCTGTTGATTATTGTCTGATTATTGAACCACTATGCACAGCGGTGTGATGCGTGCGTGGTATTACGTATGATCACGTATCAAACATTTACAAACGCAACATCAATGTATGTACATAACCTGTGAGTGGAGATTTACGTTACTTTTTTGTCCATGCTGCTATCGCCAGTATAGAGTTAGCAATTTTGTTTTTGTATTCTGTGCAGGCGACATACAGACGGACCGACACCAAAACAAAATTGTTTAAAAAGCTCTAAAACGTAAAATTTGCGTGAAAATTTTCATTTTGGGGGCAAAAATTATATTTCAAAAGTGATCACAATGCTTCCGATACTTTGGTAAATAATATATAAATAGTAAATAATAATAAAATTATATGAGTCAGACAATAACACCTGTTTGTACTTCAAAATATTGGCTACCCCCTGCTAATAAAATTAAAATTCCGTAACTGCCGGTAAACAAGAAACAAATATGTGGAGTTGAATATATGTAGAGTTCATCTAAGAAAAAAAATAGCTAAAATCTATTATAAACGCCCTGAGCACAGATCCCCATGATGGCAGTCTCCCATCACGGGAGTCGAATTTTTCCCTCATCTCCGTTTTTTTTAAGATACCTAAATCTGACTGAAAATGTTTTTATTATTTAAATACTAAAATGGACATTAAAAAGTGAACTAGAAGGACTTTTTGAGGTCGTTTTTTTCTTACAGAAATTATAACAATTAATTCACTTTAAAAAAAAAAAATTATTCTGCCTACTTGCATCATTATGAAAATAAATCATTTCAAACACATGTAACAATACCATTAAATTTCGGTGTAAACTAGGAGAAGTAGGGGACGAGGTAATGTTCAACAACTAAAGATTTAGTTTTTTTTTATTTACAGCCCATGATAGCACGCATCCACCACAATACGATACAACTTTTTTGTACTTGAAAAGAAAGAAACCGGCGAACCTAACTTAACAGGGTCATATGGTTAATGACAAATGACGTTCAAAAACGACAAATCATATTATACGACTTAACATTATATATACCAACTAATGACGGAACCGATCCCGGCTTCAAGAGTACTTTTTAAAATTAAAAAATAGGTTTTAAATATATTTGTTTAATGCTTACTAATGTGACGTTTAATGCTTACTAATGTGACGATATTTATCTGAATTACATGGTAGACAAAGTGGTCGAAAAACGACATTTTATAGTACTCGACTAAATTTTTATACTACTCGACTAAATTCCAATTAATGAAGGAAAGGATTCGAAGATACAATAATGCTATTTAAAATTAAAGAACGACTTTTCAGTATTTCTCTAATCCTTTTGAAAGTGTCGATATCTATCTGAATTACATAGTAGACGAAGTGGCCGGAAAAACGCATTTTATATTAACTATAAATGTAATTTAAAAATACTCCTGTCACAGCATCTGCATAACATAGTGAATTTCCAAAGATTGGACACTTGCGGATCTCATATAACAACTTGTATCCATTTAAAATAGTTTAGCTCTCAAACAGTGAAAAATTTTCAAAATCAGTTGATTAGTTCATTTCTGGCACTTTTTGGGTCTCCAGGACCTTGACGGGTCTCATACATAGTATAGCATATATGTATTTAAATGAAATTAAATTTTTGAAAGGTGAAAAAATTTTCAAAATCGGTTGAATAGTTTTATTTTTGACACTTTGTGACCCCCGGACCCTGCCAAACCTCATACATATATCCATTTAAAGTAGTTTATCTCTTTAACAGTAAACAAACTTTCAAAATCGGTGATGACGTGTTCTTGAAAAGTTAGTTATTTTTATTTTGAAAAATGAAACAGATAGGTATAAATATTGTTACTGCAATGATAAATATCCCTGTTGCAGCATCTACACAACATACCGAATTTCCAAATATTGTTCACTGGTGGATCTCATCAAGGACCTGTATCCATTTAAAATAGTTTAGCTTTCTAAGAGTGAAAAGATTTTCAATAGTGTAGCATATATCAATAAAAAATAGTTTAACTTTTGATGGTGAAAAAATTTTCAAACTCAATTGAGTAGTTCATTTTTATACCCATCTAAATCTAACATAGTTTAGCTTTCAAAGAGTAAAAGAATTTTCGAAATCGGCTGGGTAAATTATTTTTACTATTTTTAGGACCCTAGAACCCCAACGGAATTTATAGAGCATAGTTACTCTCCACTTAAAATAATTTAGTTCCCTAGCAGTGAAATAATTTTTAGAATAGATTCGGTAGTTTATTTCTGGTGTTTCCGCACCTGGAAGATTCCAGTGGACCTCAATAAAAAATCAGCTCAACCGTCGGACGGACCTTATGTAATATAACCTATATATAATTATATATATCTGGGATATTTTACCTTCCTAACAGTAAAAGTATTTTCAAAACCTGTTGTGTTATCGTTTATGCCGCATTTGCATCCGCAGGACAGTTGTGGATCTCAGATAACACAACCTGTAACTATCTAAAATAATTTACATTTGTAAAAGTGAAACAATTTTCAAAATTGGTCGGTTAATTTATTTTGCGCTTTTAAGATGTCAGGACTCTGGCCGACCTCATACAATATATAAGCTATATCCATCTAAAATTGTTTACCTCTGTAACAGAGAAAAAATTTTAAAAATCGGTCATTTACTTTATTTAGATAAGTAATCTATATCTATCTAAACTAGATCACCTCTCTAACAGTGGAAAAATTTTCAAAATCGGTCGGTTAGTTTATTTTTAGATAGCGGTTAGCAGAAAAAAGCCAACACAATTCGTACGAGGGCATTCCTACCCACGCTTATACGCTACTTGCCTTTGTGTTTATTTTTAAATATTGAAAAGGACCTTAAATAGTAAACTGGAGGGCCTTTATGAAGATATTTTTTCTTTCCAAAAAAATCCAAAATTTCGATTTTATACATGAAAATCCAAAATTCTAAGCAGTGACTTTAGTAACATTTTTAGTTTACTTAATATTTATGTATTGCATTTGTTATAAAAGTAAGTTCATTTTTTTTTAAATTTCCTATTCGCCTACGTGTATTATAGTATAAAAGTAAAGCATTTTTAACACATTTAACAATACCATTGAATTCCGATGTAAAAATGGTAGAAGTGGAGGGAAGAGTAATGTGAAGACCCTAAAAGGCACTAACTGGATACTAACTCAATACATGTACAAAATTTCAGCCCTCTACGTTTACTCATAGAGTCTCTAGGCGTGTTAGAAAAAAAGCAAAAAAATCAAGGAAATATTGACGTAAAAATCGTGGGGGTAAGGGTTAAAAGTTGAGACCCCCAAAAGGTACCCCCTTGATACTAACTCAATCCGAATGCAAAATTTCAGCCCTCTAGGTTTATTTGGGTGACCTGTGCGAGTGGTAAAAACTTTGAAAACGTCGAAAATGAAATTGTAGCTTAAAAATGGTAGGGGTGGTGGTCTAACTTCAGAACCACTTATTGTGACATTATTACCCACTGTCAGTGTGTTAATAGTAAAACTAAGTGTTAGTAAACTAGTATGTAATTTAAGAGGGTAACTCACCCCCTCTCTAGTGTTGCTCAAACTGAATTTTAAAATCGAAAATTTCATTTCTACGTTATTCTAATTGTCTTAAACTATTTTCCATCAAGAAGAACTTCTTGATCTACCCAAGTAGTACGACTATTCGACACAGTCTCTCCCTAGTTAACTACCCCTAGATTTAATACTAAGACATTGAGCGAAAACAGGTCAATTAGATTTTTTGGCGTAGATTTCACATCTGTAAACAAAATTTTTACATTGTTTAAGTTTCAATCCCTTTTTTCAAGATTAACCATCAAATTTTAACCCCCAACCACCCCTGTTGATGTAAATTGAACAAATTGCATATCAATAGATAGCTCTTTAAAAAAGAGTAATATCGCCAATTTAAACTTTTTTTTTTATTTAATATGTTTACTAGTTCAACATATTACAATCTTATACATAGTATTGTTAGTATGGTATTATGAGTGTCTATGAATCAATCTCTAATGGATCAAATTCTATCTAATTAATTATGATGTAATATTATTAATGATATAATAAATATTCTTAATTAATCAGATCACTTAAATATTAAATGTGTACATATTTTTAAAAATAGGATTATGTAAGAAGTTTGTTAATGTTAATTTAAATATACATAGTGTTCTTTGAAGGAAATAATAGTTATAGAATCACTGTTGGTCTTTTCAGTCTTTTAGTCGTATAATTTAAACTTTTGCTCTATTTCTTACTGTTTTCGAAATATTGGAATTTAAATGGAATAGTATACTTATATGTTGATAAAAATTATTCAGTAAAGCAACAGAAATAAAAAATAAAAAAATAAAAATTTTTATCTTAAGTTTTCTTTCAAATTTTGCAACTTTCGCGCTTAAAAGTGAATTATTTAAGTTAATTTTGTGGAATTTGAGTGCTTTGTTCAAACCGCCATCGTTGTTTACGTTAAATAATTGTGCAGTTAAACAGTAATTGTATTTATGCTACATAGATGGCTTTACTGTATACAACAAAAATGACTAATTCAAAATGTCAGCTCTTTAAATAACCAAATTTTATTAATTTTTATTCAATATTTTGTGTTTATATTGATCTACAACTAAAATATATCTGCCTGAAATGTAGCTAATTGAAAAAATGAATTGAGAAAACGCGGAACGTCATTAAATGGTAAAAAAAGCTGACCTTGTTTTAATAAAAATTTTTTTATTTACAATATGTCGATAATTTATGTAATTCAGTTATAGGTACTTTATTGGAGTATTTCTAATGACTTATTATTGTGTTTACTGAAGATAGAATAATGATTTTATTCTCATATTTAATTCAGTTTCATGGAAGTTTTGGAAATGACATAACCTCTTATATTACCGAAAGAACATATTCATTGTTATTTTAAAAGGTAAGGGTAATTTCACAATTTCAAAATAATTATTTACCATGTAAGTAACCAAAGTTTTTGTTTCATAGGATTCTGTAAAGCTCCAGTGAAACAGGTTCAGTATGAAGTCAATATAAAACTGCCAGAGCATGGTACTTCCGAGGAAAAAATTCAAGAAATAGAAAAGATAACGCCAGGAAACTGCCCCTAAAAATTTGCCACTCGGGACCTCTGCCCCGCGTGCCCATAGTGTAAATCCACCACTGGTTAAACATAACTACCAGCAGGGCTGGGAAAAATGGTTCATAGAAATTAAAATAGAAAATGGAAAATGGTTTTCAAAAATGCATTTAAGATACAAAAAGGAAAATGGTTTTGCTGAACATGTTTAAAATAGAAAATGGAAAGTAGCTATTTAAAATGGGTTATAAAATGCCAAATCGTCGGGGATAGTGCAAATCCGCGTATATACCATAGGTAAAGAGTGCGTATCTACATTACACCTGACCATATACGCGGGATCGCCACTTGACGGCAGTAGATCTGCGGTATTGTTATTGGGCGATTCCTTGCTCTCCGTTACTCGAACAAAGTATCTATCAAAGAGGTAGCTGCTAATCAGGTTCCTGCGTTCACTGCCTGCGAATTTTTTAATTGACTACATTTGTCAGATACGCGGAATTACCCAATGCTAGTTACGCGTATTTGCACTATCCCCGACGAAATGCTTTTTTTACTTTAAATTCTATAAATTTTTTTATCAATATTAAAAAAAAAAGTTAAGAAAATTTCAGACGTACTGAGATTAAATAAAGCCAGTCCCTTGAGAAAATTTTGTCAAGTTTACATGATATCGAAACGAAATTTAACTCTTGAAATATTGTTACTTGAAAATATTGTAAAATTTAATTCAGCCTTGACATATTCAAATCTTGACTACGCTACAACTACGACTTCCAAATTATGAAAATCATCTACTCGAAATACAAAACATTTCTTATCGTCGTATCTTAAAGATAATAGTACACAACTCAGTCAGAAAAGTTTGACTTAAGAGAACTATAACTCTAGTAATAAATTTAACTCAAGTGACATTGCAACCCGAGTTATAAAAAATTTGAATCAGTTAAACTTACATTTAATTTACAATTTGTTAGACTTCAAATCGTTCAGTTCGAGTTCTATAATTAATATAAGTCATAAGTGTCATACATGTGCACATAAATTTGAGAATAAAATAGAAAATGCAAAATGCCATTTTGTATTTTAAATACATATTTAAAACGAAATCATTCTAAATAGTTCCCTGCCCTCACCAAATATTGTAATCTGATTGTATACTGGGTGTCCCGGCCGGATGTATACATACGATTTACATGTTAATTTTTAACATTGGATTCCCATAAGGAAAAAATTATATCACAAGAGTGCTTTGGATAAACATATTCCTATTTTTGGTAATTTTCTTTTAAAAAATAATTTTTTTCCACCAAATTATCTGCACTATTTCTTCAATAGAATATTTTTTTGGTATTTTTATTATTTTAATATTTATTTTCAAGAAAATAAAAAATGTCTTTTTGTTTGAATTTACAGCAGATGACACAAATATTTATTATGTAAAAATGCGAATTGCCTGAAGATTGCAACATTCCTTTCTTTATTTCTGGAGCTGAGAAGCAAAAAAGATCTTGTCCAAAAAATTCAAAATTAAGATTTTTATGTATATATGGAACACATCGTAATATCATGTCTAAATAATTGTATTTAGCCAAAAAAAATTTTTTCCCACTAAAAAATAGATTTAAAATATGTACCTTCAAGCAAAAAGAATCATGTCCATTTAATTCGGCCATTTGTAATTTATTTATCCAATCACAGTGTTGCTTGAGTATGTTTAGTTCAAAATTTCAGTTAGAAGTGTGCTTCTGCTTGTGCTTTTCAACGTTTTTATTTTAGTTAAAATTTATAAAGTGGATAAAAAATATTATTTTTCAGTTAAATATTTATTACTAATATTCTGCAAACAATTATACACAATTTTTGTTTAGTAATAAGAAAGTTATTAATGAATTTAAATTTGGAATTAACAACGATAGGGATGACCAACAGAGGCACTAAGATTTTTCCGAATTTTTTGTTTCTCTATAAAATATTAAATCAATGAATTGTTGCACGTTTTATTTAAAATCTGTTAGATACTTTGTTTTTTGTTTATTTTTTAAATAAAAAGAAATCTGCAATAGACGTGTTGTTTTTATTTACATAAAGCTTATACAGCCCTACAATAATGTCTTTATAGCAAAAAGTATTATATCCATTATAAAATTAGGCAAATGAAATTATGTCCAATATGTTTAAGCAAAAAACATTATGTCCAACAAAAAAATATAAAAGAACGATTTTTCTTAAATTTTCTGATTAAAAAAGTATAATTAATAAGTTTCAAAATTAACTTAGTATCCATTTTACAATAAAATTTGTATTTTGATTTCATATTTAATTAAATAACCATTTTTTTTTAATTTCTGAAAAAAATGTCTTCTGTGACTAGATCTTTTTTGCATCTAAGCTCCAGATTTTACTGCATTATTATTGCTAAAGCTATAGTAACAGTAGTTATAATATTAAATTAGTATTATTAGTTTATTCAAAGCACTCTTGTGACATAAATTTTTCCTTATGGGAATCCAATGTTAAAAATTAACATGTAAATCGTATGTATACATCCAAATGGGACACCCGGTATATCTATAAATCTTTAAAAGTTATTTATGTAAACAGCGACAGTAAAGAGTATAGCCGGGTAAGTATAGGTGAATCGGCCCCGGAGCGAATTATTTTAATAACTATATTACCGGTATGGTAAGACTGTAAATAATTGATATCTACAATTTTGACGGCCAGAACTGAGTAGTTACGGAGATGCCTAAAAAAATTAAAAAAATTACAAAAATTTTTTTCTTGGTAACTACTCAACTTAGGAAAATGATTCCAGATCTACATGAAGCCAAACACTCAAGAATATTAGACATATTTATTATCGTATAAGTCCTCGTTATTAAGGATAATAACAAGGATAATATCCGATCCAATGTTATTTTTATAGGGTTCCAATTGAGCGACTACTTCAAAAAAAATTATGTAACTGTGCTCTAAAACACTTAATTACTGCACCAAGTGTTATCAAAATTCAAGGGCTGTAACATGGTAAAAAAAATATTTTTGATTTCTTATCTGCTGAACCGCCCCTCCAGTGGGTCCGACCCTGGAATTTACATCAATCGAAAGTACTTTAAAAATAAAGTGTTGTGTCTCATAAAATGTTTTTTCCTATCTCCTATAGTTTTCGAGATAATCAAAAATAATCGGAAGGGGTATATTAAGATATAGGCTATGTGCCCCTGATAGAAAGTCCCAATAGTAACCGTATTGTCGTTTATGTGATACTGCAGATACTTCATATGTATAACTTTCCTGGATCAAAATAAAACCATTATAGAAATATAATCGAAAACTATCAAAAAATGTGCTGTAGTAGGCTTTTTTAACATGTATAATATTAAAGTCCATTGAGCATTATATTCTACATGTTAAAAAAGCCTACTACACCACATTTTTTGACAATTTCCGATTATATTTCTACAAGGGTTTTGTTTTGATCCAGGAAAGTTATACATCTGAATTACCTGCAGTGTCACATAAACGACAATACAGTTACAATTGGGACTTTCTATCAGGGCCAGATACCCTATATCCTAATATACCTCTTTCGATTATTCTTGATTATCTCGAAAACTATAGTAGATAGGAAAAAACACTTTATGAGACACGACACTTTATTTTTAAAGCACTTTCGATTGATGGATATAATTCCAGGGTAGGACTCACTGGAGGGGCGGTTCATTTATACTTATCCGGCTATACCCTTTATTGAAAAGATGTTAATAAAACTGGAAAATTATTATTGCATTTCAAATCAGCTACTTTAAAAAAATTTTGTACAGAAATTATAACTTTTTAATAAAATAGTAATTTGAATCTACATTGTACCTATATATTTATTTTTATTATTTAATAATTTTACAATCAATATAATTTTCTAAAATTACAGCCTTAATTAATTTTATGCATGTTGCTTCCGAGACTACTAAAGTAGCGGAAGCATTGTGATCACTTTTCAAAACTAAAAAATTTTTTCTCTCTAAAATAAAATTTTTTACGCACATTTTACGTTTTAGAACTTCCTGAACAATTCTGGTTTGGTGTCTGTGGGTCCGTCCGTCTGTATGTCGCCAGTTTGCACCAAGTGGCATAACTTCTGAACTATTCAATTCTTTTTTATGAAATTTTCAGAAATTATGCGGTCTGGTTCCTAAATGGTCCCCACCAAAATCGGAGTGTCGGTAGCAACGCCACTACCATGTTATTCCAAAATTGCACCAAGTGATATAACTTCTGAACTATTCAATTCTTTTTTATGAAATTTTCAGAAATTATGCGGTCTGGTTCCTAGATGGTCCCCTACAAATTTCATTGCATTCGGAGTAATAGTATCCACGGCACTACCATGAAATCCCATTAAATGCCTCAAAACAAATTTCTGCCATAGTCCCTGGCTGAGGTCTTTTCATGGTAACCGCTGTAATAAGTGTATTTCCAAAAAGAAAATTCATTTAAAATGGATAATTGTCATATGTAATTATATAATTATGTGATCGCTCCGCACAAAGTTATCCGAGACTTTACTGGGTCGTGACTAAAGAAAGGCTGAGAGGCACTGTTCCACAACATACCTAAGTTTGCCAAGAAATTATCTAACAAGAAGGGGCCACACTGCGTGGGGCACCGATTTGGTCGAGTCTCTGTATATTGAAAGAGGTTCACTAGTGTAGTAAATCTTTAAAACCCTAGAGTGCAACACTCGAAAATAAGGGAAAAATTTCTTTTGAAAGTTTCAGACTTACAATTAGTAATAATTCCAAAAATTCAGAATTTTCCATATTTGTTTAAAGAAAAACGCAAAATCATCGTGAAGGCGTAATACAAATCCACTCACTAGTCAATTATCAGCAGCAATTTTTCAAAAAATTATCAAATACGCGTGGTCTGTATCGAAACTTTCCGATTAAAGAAACATTGTTCAAAACGTCAATGATAGATATATTTTCCCTTTTATAAACCAAAATGAAAGAGAATTGCTTGCTCAAATGCTGTATTCATTTCTTGTAGTAGATGCCAGTTAGATTTATGCTTTATTTGTTTTTATGATAATTATCATCCAAAAAAAAAAACGGTACATCTGAACAAGAAAATCAATAAAAACTAATATTTTATTCAAAAAACGTAATTCCATAAGCAGAATTTCACAAGTCTATGTTATTTATAATCCAAATTATGTCAGAAATTGAAGAGGTACATATTTATTATGAAAAAAGGTAGAAAACACCAATACGTTGCTCCCATCGCCAAGACAAATTCGAATTTTTTGAACTTGTACTACTGGTAAGTCTAAAACTTTCACGATAAATTTTTCCCTTGTTTCAAAGTGTTGCACCCTAGGCCCTTAAAGATTTACTACACTAGTGAACCTCTTTAGATACACGGAGATTCGGCCAGATCGGTGACCCACACAGTGTAACGTCTCCTTGTAAGTATGTTTTACAATATGTGTATAATGACTTCCGGTTATAGCGAATTTATGATATCCTCTTCATAATGGTAATAACGGAAATTCAGTTTGTTGTTGATTAACAATATTAATATCCACAAGCGAAATATTTTTGTAAACTAGATAATATTATTGACAATTGAGTTACAAGAATGCAACTCTTGTGGTTCGATTACGCTTCGGACTTTATGTGTTTATGTATCAAACATTATTATACCTACACAGATTATTCGAAGTTTATGACAACACTAGTTAAAGTTTAAAAAGAAATGTATAGATTTAATTAAAGATTAGAGCATCCGTTCTGTTGAGACGAAAGGGTAAATTAAACCATCTACATCGAGAAGTAACAGTAAACGTAGAGATATAATTGATAAGTATGTAGTTATTATGTATAGTATTAAAGTACAGTGTGTTTTATTTCCATTTACTGGTTGTGTAAACAAAGTTATCTAAAACTAACGTTTCTGTTCTTTGTGTTCTTAAAAATTTTATTCGTAATTCATTATCTTATATACATACTTATACTTTATTATTTTATATATGTATCGGTATTTGAAAATTACTGATTATTTCCTGATGTAATGGCACTATATCAAAATTAGGTCTGTAAGAAGATTTTGACAGTCAAATGCAATACCATAACCTGTAAAAATAAAGACAAAATAACCACTTTCTAAAGCAAGGGTGGGCAAACTTAATGCTAGTATGATCGACATTAATTTTTCCTATTTATGCACGATGGACTCCGAAAAATGAGTTAAATTAAAAACAAATAAAGTATCTTTCATGTCAAACGTCCATTAGGGAAAAATCGCTGCCATAATTCCAAATTTTTTTTTTTTAACAATAATTTAATACGGAATATAATGTACAATGGTTAACAAATTTCTGGGATAAAATTTTTGTTTTTATTTTATTTTTTTTTTATTAGTGGACTCTATTTTTAGAGCCGCATTATACTTGGCTCGTTTTGGGCTATTACATAATAATTCGGCTATTTTGGGACTACTCGAATGCCGCTCATTGGCGGTTTTTGTTAAAACTGTTCTGGAAACAGTGCTGCCTTGAAATTAGTCATGTCAATTGTATAATATATACGTGTTAAATTTTAAATTCATGTTTCATCGTCTGCCAAACTTTTAGTACACATCTTAAATTAACCTAGTAAATTACTTAAAATGTCTGTGATCGACTGTCGAACTGTTCGCGATCGAATGTTTGCCCACCCCTGTTCTAAAATATGACTTTAAGTGACCAAAATTTCAATACAATTTTATGAATTCAAGATTTATCAAGATTCAATGTCAAAATCAATTGAATTCAAATACTATTTATTTCTTTTTGGATATTTTTCCTAAGTAATTAAGAAACAGAGCACAAGTTTTTGACAGTATGTCCACTTCCCACAAACACTTTTTCTTGGACAAATCAAATTTAACAAACGAACCAAAATAGTAAAAACAAAAAATGAAAAAACAGCGGACTTACTAATCTCATTCCTCATTTTCAACCAGGTCCCTATAAATCTTAATATGTACCGTCAAATGGCGCTATTTGGTAAAAATATTATCTACTTTTGCTTCTATCTTAACATATTTTAAAAAATTGGATCGATCTATAGGAACAATTCACATAATACATAATAATTATTAATTTAATCTTTATTTTGGATAATTTAATAAATATTAAATGATATTTTTTTTCTTATTTTGTGGCCTTTCCAACTAAACTTCGGGGTGATGCTATTTGATATTGGATAAAAAAAATTACCAAAAACAGGCTAAAAAAAGTGTTTTTCAAAACGATTTTAAGGAACGTTTATGGTTATTAATAAAGGGTTATTTGGAACGTTTATGGTTATTAAGAAAGGGTTATTTGGAACGATTTCCTAGTAAAACAGCATTTAACTATTCAATGTAAAACTTATCATTTTAGGAAAATAAAACAAAGTAGTAGCATATAAAAATTATTAAATTTATTATTTTTCAAACAGTTCAATTAGCTTTAATTAAGAATCGCACTTAAACGATAATAAAATATAATATGAAATTCAACTTTAAAATTAACAAAATTTTTAATTAACAGTGTATAATTATTAATTTTGAATTAATTCAAAATAACCCGTTTTTATATTCCAAAAAGCCTCACTTACGAAAAAGGGGTTTAAAATATTAACGAGTCAATATAAATAAATTTTAATGACTTCTAAGTAAAAAGGGAAAAACTAATAATTAGTGAACAATTTACCATTCAAATAAATACCTTAACTTAAATTTTCCAGTCGAAAGTTTGCACTGCAATAATATTCTGTAATTTTTATACTGTTATCAACTGACACTTCACAAATGAAATGGAACAACTGAACAACTTTGTACTGGTCGAAATACTACCACATTAACATCCCCTATTAAAGACGCATTAACGTTATTAATACGTTCAGAAATCAAACAGATAATAGGGTTTAAAACTTTTTTTTTTGTTTTTTTCAAATAGCCCCTCCGATTTCAAATAGCTCCGTTTGACGGTATATATACTTGTACTTATACTTGTATTCAGATACCGATGGACGAAAAACGACTATTATCCGGACTTAACTCTTAGTGAGAAATAGAAGGATATTTTATGGGTACATAATAATAAACGTCCAGACCACACATATTATTTCTCCTTGAATGAGTTTTTAGAAAGGTAGAAACAATATAATCGTAGACGTGAGCATGTACGTGACTATGGAACTATGTGCACACATGTACAGCGTGGGAAACGTAGGATGAGACTTAAGACGCGCAAAACATTTTATAATCTTTATATGATAAACAACGGCACCGTCGGTTGGAGTGAATCCGGATGATTTTTTCAGTTTTCTGGCAATGAATCGTTTAGAGTTAATATAAAAAAATCTAAAAAAATAATTTAAATACTTTTAATATCACGAGCACATAGAATAGTAAAAATATCAAAATTGATACTACATTTTTAACTTCCAAATGGAAGTTATTGTAACGGGTCCGAATTTACGAATCGCTAATTTAGACATATCTCCACGGTCACTAAAGTCACGAAAATCCGAAAAATCCGAATTCATCGTTTTTAGCGTGATGTTTGTGTGTACGTTTGTTAGTTCGTTTATTTCGTTCGTTCGTTCGTTAGTTCGTTCGTTCGTTCGTTCGTGGATTTATAAAAAATTTATAAAAAAAGAAAATTTAAATACTGTTATTGATCAAAATGTGAAAAAAGCTGAGAAATTTTTTTTTTTTTATTTTGTTGAAAATTATGAAAGTTTAAGATCAAAAAAATGATCCTTTAATTTTTTCAGAAATTCAATCGAATGAAACACAAAAACGGCTTGATGGATTAAACTGAAACTCTGTAGGGTTTTTGTGGGTATATTGAAATGTAAAAGGCACACTTAACATTAGTTATTTTCTCGAAGTTTTTAATTCAGCCCTTGATTTTCCAAAGAGCCACCAAAAGCTCTTTTTTTCTTTTTTTTTCAAATTCATGTAAGGTATGCAAAAAAAATTTTTTCTGAAAAAACAATGGCTAATCCTTGTAAAGAATTTATTCGAGTTTTTAAAACACCCGTTCAATTTTCTGTGTGATCATTGGTTGCTGAGATATCGATGGTCCTTTTCGAAATGATCCTTTTCCATACAAAGTCTGATATCTCAGCGAGAAGTGGTCGTACAAAAGTCTATAAAAAGCCACACACGTTACTTTGAAAATTTTTTTATCGCAAGATCTCGAAACTAGAAACTTCCAACTTTAAATTGCTTTGCTTAGGACTCCGATACGACCATTTTTCACAAAGATACAGCCATTCGAAAAATTGCTAAAAATTTGGAATTTTTTTTTATCCTTTAATTATTTCCGCTAGTGTATGATATATAAAACAAGTATTGTGTACAGCAGTTTCTCTACAAATTTCACAACGCGCGTTACATTTATAAGTTGTAGAAGACATCCCTGTAAGTTAACAAAATATTAAAACGTCACGTACACCGCTTTTCTTCGATTTCTTCGACAACTGATTGATAACTGATAAAATTTAGTAGCATAGATTGATCTATAACCTTGCACGATCGTAACATTGACGAAGAAATATCCATAAGCGACTCTGTCCAGATTCACTCCTGCTGTTTGAATCGCTCCAAGTGACGGTACTATATAATGCAATGTGCGACGTTTATTATGAAAACCATTCAAATATCAAGTCTCATCCTATGTTTGTCAAGCGGTACATATATAATTATAACATCAGTTGAGTTGTCAAGTGTATAATGACACTATATAACTATATAGTATGATATGTATATAAATTCAAAAATGTGCTAGCTGTAAATCAGCGTTTCTCAACCTTTTTTCAATCACGGCCCGGAAAAATCTCGCATCATTTTGCAACTGGCCACATGTGATAGGAAAACATGTGATTATTATCAGTATTCTAAATTACATTTATATTTAATTTGGTTATTGTTGCTCATTTTCAGTAAATAAATCATTACTATAGTGTATAGTATAATCTATGAAGTATATTTATGTACTGGTTATTTTAAAATAAAAATTGTAATTAATAATAATTTCATACATCTTTCTGTGGACCGATTAAATACCTTCGCGGTCCAGCATTTGAGAAACACTGCTTCTAAACCATATTTGTTAAATAAGGAAATATAATACTTTACTATTATATCAGTCTCAATGGGATATCAATCACTGTACCAGAATTTTCTTTCTCTTGAACTTGTTAACGTAGATGATGTATGAATGTAGGTTGTCATAAAAAAATTTAATCAATCAAAATCTAATGGTGAGATTTATTTAAATGTAGATTTTTCAAAAGCTTTAGTTATAGCAGATTAACTAAATTAGAATGGTCAAATATAAATATGAAATATTATTATTCTTTCTTTTATTAAACAGTTAAAAAAAAAAAACATTTCAAGCACCAAGACGTGCGTTATCGCATATGAACTCGACTTTATAATTTCATCATGATTCGTCTACCTGTCCGTCCGTCTGTTATACCCTCATAGCTCCTATATCTTGCGACCTATAAACATGAAATTTTCCACGTACATACTATAAGTATAAATCGCAATTAAAATTAATATGAAAGACTGGAACTCGATTTAGTCTAAAAATTTACCTCTTAAACGGATTTGTGGCGACCCAGAACAGAAGTTGTACATCTGAAAATCTAAAGTAAAAAATAGTAGTATAGCAGGTATACAAATATACTATCTACTACCTCGGACTGAACTGGAATTTTTCTTATACGATTTTCTTAATCCAAGAAATTATTTTCACACCGGACTGATTAATAATTATTACTTTAATAAACAAAGCGACTACTTAAAACTTAAAAGCTGTGAAATTTTATTTAAATACCCTATTCATACACCAAAAAAGCTCATTGAGCGAAGGTGAGCGATTACAACACGTTGTGACCTTTGCCAGAACTTTTTCATCCTTCTAACACATGTTTCATATTATTTTACAATATGACAGACGGATCAGCAAAAATTACACATGATCAGAATTAAGAGCATTGATAATTTTTAAGCTAAATGACTTAAATCGCAGCTTAAAATTGTAATTTAAACCGATTTCCCTATACTATATAATCCTTTAACCGATTAAATAATACGCTTTTTAATTAAAACTTTTTATATTGTATCACACTAATTTCTCCACTTTAATCCAAAATAATTTTTTTCTAATCGTTGATTAGTAATATTCGCGTATATGCGCGTCATGAAGACCTGACATTATGCTAAATTTCAAATTCTTACGTTACATACATAGTTTGCGAGAAAAACTTCTGTGACAGACGGACACTAAAAATTGACACGCTAAGGCGACTAATGCGACACGAGTCTCAGTTAAGATTTACTCTTAATGTCTGCGTTGAAAATTGGTATTCATTTCAAAAATTTGTGATATACAACGTCAGTATCATTTAATTACACTGCGTCTACTTTATTGCCAATGAATTTTATGATCTGGATTGACTTAGTTGCATTTCAATCGCACTTTATCATTGAAAAAATTCTCTCCCCTGGCCTGCCCCTTTAACATCTTATCAGTCAATAAACGAATTTATATACAAATAAATTTATCAAAATAACTAATTATTTTATTTATAAATTAGTAAAAATAATGATTGTAATTAGGTATATCAGAAACATTATTAAAAATTTATATTTTCATCAAAATAAAATAAGTACAAAGGGTTTACCCGTACTTCCATAGTGAAATCCCAATAGCAACTTATATTAATAACTGTACTAACGGTATGGTGAGGCTATAAGTAAATAATTGATATCTACTACTTTCCCGGCTAAAGTAGATTAAGGTCCAATTACTGTATTTTTTGAGGTGGTAACTCAATGGGAATCCTATGAAAATAACATTGGACCGAATTTTATCCTTGTTATTATCCTTAATAACAAGGACTCGGATGTTAATAAATACGCCTAATATTCTAGAGAGTATCTACCTTCATGTGGATTTGGAATTATTTTTTTGTTAAGTAGCTACAGAGAAAACTTCTTGATTAAAGCACTCTTTTTTTATTTTTATTTTTTTTGTTGTTATTTCCGTAATTATTCGATTTTAACCGGGAAGGTGGTATATATCAATTACTTATAGTCTCACCATACCGTTAGTAGGGGAGACAGAGGCATGTACTAACAGATTTTACTTTCTTATTAATTTAACGGAAATGAAACTAGTTAGAGATTTTTTTTGTAAACCTCATGAAGCATCAACTATCTGTCTATGACTTTTGATAAAAAACTCACATATCCATTGTATTTTCTACGGAGAATATATCTTAAGAAAAATGTGCTTGTTAATACTTACCCTACTTTTGGGGTAAGTTTTAACAACCTTGGGATAAGTATTAACAATAGAGCTTTAATGTGATTATGATAATATTTTATAAATATGTGTAGAAAATAAAGCAAAGCCATACACATTTCCCCAGTGCAGTTTTGCAAATCTTATGAATTTTGGGGTAAAAGTGAATGCCATCAGAAAAATTATTTAGAATGGATTACAATAGAAGTGAGGTACATCCGAGTAAAGCCCAACTTAAATTCTTCACATTTACCCCACTTTCAAATTTTTCATCATACTTTAGCGGTCACAGTTTCTCTTTGTTTAATGCAAGTTACGCATACCTCGTACAAAAATTAAGGTTAAATAAAAATAACAAAATTGTACGAACAAATTTATCGCAAGCTAAAAATGATATTTTGATGATATTTTGTCATTTTATCATATAAAAACAAGGAAAATAAGACTTTTTCAATACATTTAGTTTACATGAATAAAAAACAACAACCTATTCGGCCTAATACTGTAAATGAAAAAAAAAATGGTTTTGTGTTAATCCTACTGCCCTTGGTCACTCACAGAGACATTGAAAACAAGTAATTTTTCTGTTTTTGTAAGTTGTTATTGAGTAAGGGAGCACAACAATGATTTCGTTGATTGATACGCAAAACATATTGCTCTTCACACAATTTTTTTTTTTTTTTTTTTGTATTGTTTGTACAACGGAAACTTGCACAATAATGTCACCACCATCTTCATCAACATTTTCAACTCCGGAAAGGACACTACTGGCATTTGTGAATGACGTTCACAATTTTAAAATCATAGGGTAATTGTGAATTGGTAATAAATTGTCCAATTTCTTTAGCAGTTAATAAAGAACCCTGTCAGGGCTTAGACCACTTCTTGAGAAGTACTTTTAACCATTTCTTACCTTTTAAAAAAATAAAATGTATTTAAAAAAATTTTTTTGAGGATTGGTCGAAGTAAGATACACAAAATTTTGTAAGGGTTTTTTCAAAATAAAAAACAAGTTACTAATACTTGGAGAATTGTTATCAAATTTTAATAGCATATTAAGAAAAGACAGAAAAACATACTAAGAGTTGATTTTTAACAATATTAATGTTATTTTAGAAATTATAGTAGCCGTTCACAATTGCCCCAATTCAAAATTACTCCGGTCAACCCTATCATACTTAACGTTTTTATTATCAGATCAATCAATTTGACATAGATCAGATTGTGGCAATCAATTTGACATAAAAAATTCTTATTTTGGAATTATCTTTGTCTTTGCTTAATTAAAATTAATCATTATTTAAATTTTTTCTGAGGCCATAGTTAATTCGTTTTTATTAATTAGCAATAAAGATATTAAAAATAATCAGCTTGACAAAATAATGTCGCTTTGACCTTATTAACTAAGCAACAATTGGGAAACTTTGAGTCTTCAATAGACAATCGTTTAATTACTCGTATTTTTAATATCTTATAGTTATATCTTATATTATAATTATAACTATATAATATTACAAAATATTTACTATTAATAAAAAGTTAATATAACCCCCACATACGTTCACACACGCATACATAAAAACATTTCTGGGAATGTCGCGAAAAAGATTTTGGTGACTTCAAAACATGAAAATATTATATTATTTGGATTTTGAGATCGGGTTGAATACAATAACTTCCTTATAAGAAAGTTAATAATATTGTCTGTGTTGCACAAAGTATAATCGAGGTAAATGTTAACATATTAATACTTACCCCATGCATTTTGTTAATACTTGCCCCAAAGGTAAATTTTTTAAAAAATTATATTTAAAAAAAAAAAATGAAATTGATAATGCGGTAAAATTTGAACAAAATACAATACAAGATGGAATATGCTACCGTTTGAAACAAATTCAGCTTCAGCTTCAGCTTATCATTACCTCTATTTTCTAATGAATAAGTCTCTCGCCTGTCGTATTTCCCCTGATTAATAAGAAGGTAGAAGAGATTAAAAAATATCCTAGTAGAGTTTTGTGTAAGTTTTATGTACATTTTAGGATTGATATTTGGTTATAAGTAACTTCTATTAATGATATTATATTGGAAGGTTAAATTTTATTTGAAAAGTTTAGATAAGTTAATATAATGATATTATAGTATTTTATAAAATAAGACTTCGAAAGTTGATAAAAGTTTGTCTGTTAATATATAAACTTCTGGCTTTCGGCGATTTCCGACAACTAGTTATTAGTGTCTTAATTTTAAACTTTTTTAATGAAAATTTTTTTACAATACCTATTTCAAAATAATATATAATAAATAATATTCCAATAGTTGGAGAAAATTATATTTTAATATATTGCAAAAAAAAGAAAAGAAATAACTGAAAATAAAGTTTTTTTTTCTTTTTGCTAATAAAACAAAACCCATGCTATACCTTAATAGTTTGATCAGTTTTTGTCAGACTGATCTTTTACAACTGATTTTCAGATCTTATAGTCAGCTATTATAAATCAGGTGTTGGAAATCATTTAAAAATGAAATGTCATACTTCTTTTCGGACACTGAAGATAAGGCATATGAAATAAGATATAGGACATCAAAAAAATATTACGAAATAGTAACGTTATAACTCAATCCGACAAAAACAGATATTTGGGAATATCTGTAAAAAATGGCGCCAGGAATATTATTAAGAAAAAAAATAAAGCTTTAAAAAAATAATTGAAATCCATTGCTATACCAAGAACAGATATAATTATAATAACTAAGCTTACGTACAGATGGTACTAAAAAAAAAAATCTAAAAAAAATTAATACTAATTTCCGAAATAAAAACTTTTGTTGTACTTGGCTCAATACACATATTTTTGTTTGTTTTCCTTTGTTGATTAATATCAAATAAAATCTTGAGCCAAGTACAATAAAAGTTTTTATTTCGAAAATTAGTATTAATTTTTTTAAATTATTTTTTTAAGTACCATCTGTACGTAGGCTTACAAGTAAAGGTCTTGAAGTGATAATTCCCGATTTTGATGAAACTTGGTAGGTGTGTAGAACACAAAAAAATAACAGACACGTATTTTTCTTTATCTGCCAAAAACGCCATTTAAAGGGTGAAATCCACCCCGAACGGAATTCACCAACGCCGGAAAATCAAAGTACGTTGTACTAAAAATTGGATACAGTAAATATTTAATTTTTTCAATAACCTCCTACACTTTGATATTTTAAGCGCATGAAAACGTACAACACATCGGCTATACGTACTTGCCAACAAAAGAAGAAACACATTTTAAAGGAACTACTCGTCCCATTTCCAAATATCGTTAGTATCAGCGTAAGAGACATATTTTTGCAAATAATAGAATTTGTACTGATTACTTAATTATGCCATTTGTTTTGCAACTGATGAAACTATATATATCGCAGTGCAAATTTTATCAAAAATTTTACTGAAGACCCGCTAATAACTACGACCCTGGATTCATATATGTTAATATGTTAATATCCCTGTATGTTTTTTCAAGCTCTAAAACAATTATATGCTACGTCAATTTAAATTTTGCCTCTACCGATTCTGTTTTTAAAATATTTCAACAGATTCCAATATTAACTAGAGCTACCAGAACTTACATAGAGCCCTTAATTTTGCACGAATAACATTATAATAAAATTTTATCCAATATTTTTGTTTAAATATTAATTGTAGGTATAAATACAATAAATAAAAACGATTTAAAAAGTTATTTTTCGAGATATTATAAGTAAAATATTGAGTGCACATGTAAGATTTTAGATTAAAATTTGAGCTTTTAACTTTAACGTAACGGCTTTTAGCAAAAACAGGTGAACTAATATTTTTGATGTAGTTTTCATATCTGATATCAATATTTTGATTGGTCCAACCATATTCACCCTATTTCAAATTTTACCCCCAATTTTATAGTCAAGGCCCCTCCGGTAGGTCCGACCCTAGATTTGAGTACATCAATAGGAAGACCTTTAAAAATGAAGGGTTGTGTCAATTTAAACTTTTTTTCTATCTGTTATAGTTTTCGAGTAATTTAACAAAATTTAATTTTTACCCCAACTTTGGGGGTGGATTTCACCCCTTAATTGGCGTTTTTGGCAGATAAAGAAAAATACGTGTCTGTTATTTTTTTGTGTTCTACACACCTACCAAGTTTCATCAAAATCGGGAATTATCACTTTAAGACCTTTACTTGTTAGTTATTATAATTATATCTGTTCTTGGCATAGCAATGAATTTCAATTATTTTTACAGCTTTATTTTTTTTCTTAAATACAAATACATAATATTATTGGCACCATTTTTTACACATATTCCCAAATATCTGTTTTTGTTGGGTTTCACATATTTTTGAACTATGGACAGTGTTCCGTGCACCCACACCAGTCCAGTTGGTCCTTAATACCTATATTCCAGTAGTTTATGACTACTCACAATGAGTTCCTATTTGGTGGATGTGGTACAGCTAAACCTTTTTTTATACGCCTTTTTTGTGCGACTTTTTTATGCGATTTTTTATACGATTTTTAAAAAAAATGGCTATTAAAATGCATAATGTGAATCAAAATCAAGAGACAGTAAGAAACTTAGATATTAACTATCGTTAAGTTTTTTTACAGATAAATTTTCAACAATTTTCTTAATATTATAAAAATAAAATAAAATGTACTCATGTGTAAATTAATGGTTTATCTTTTTTTAGAAAAGCAACTTCTAAGGAAATCATGAGGTTTTGAGTGCTACCTGTAATTTTTAAAACCTAATGTTTTTTGTCGTTACTTGTAAGTTTTTTTTTTCACTGACAAGACCATATTCAGATCGACTGTTAAATATTTAGTGTTATATCATATCACATTGTGTCCACTAAATTTCATGTGATTTTCTGAGACGTACCAAGAACGATAGGAAAGAGGCAGAGATCTGAGGTTTTGCACATATGAAAGTACTAGTCTTTAACTACAAAAAATACGTTTTATTTTAATTTTAAAATGGCGGCACAGTAGCGTAAGCAATGAAAAAATCTCGGACGATCGACATGGGTGTACCGCTATAGGTCACAATTTTTAATTTGGAAAAAATCAAAAAGTTTCTTAAAATATAGTCCAAAATCTAGCGAATGTCGTCGGATGTTTTCTACAAATTGTTTTTTTTAAAAAAGGGCATTAATTTGAACTTTTTATGTTTTTTCGAAAAAATTGACCAAGAATCGCTTATAGAATCTATAAAAATCAATTTATCAAAAAAATCCTACGACATTCGCTAGATGTTGGACTATATATTCATAAACTTTTTGGTTGTTTGTTCCAGATTAAAAATTGTGAACTTTGGCGGTACGCCCATGTCGACCGTCCGAGATTTTATATCCCTGCGTCCGAGTCTGTATTTTTGAAAAAGTGTATAATCAAATATATTTGAAACAAAATCGATCAACAGTTAGTTATTTGAAAAATATATTGGATGTACAAATGCATTTATACTGATTCATACATATATACGTATACATGCTGTACTATCTCAAAGATCTATTTTTCTTTCCATATCATCAATGACGGAAAAGAATGCATTTAAACAAAATAGTAAAGTGGCCCCTACACACTCAATAATATTGCACAAAATCTGATCTTATACAATGTTACGCATCAATTTATTGTAGACTATACTGAAGGGTTGTACGACATGCAACTTTATTTGTTTACAAGTTTCAATTTGTTAATTGTGTCACCTATTGTGCCTATAATTTGAACCAGTTTAAAATATTAATTTGTAAAAAGTAATTGAAGCGTGAAAGTAGCAAAGGCATTAAGTACCAATTCGTATATTTGGAGTTATTACACAAATAATGAATAAAAACTCCTTGGATATAATACATTATGCAATCTTTTATTCAAGTTAAAAACTAAAAATATGATAAATATTACTTCTAACTTTTGTTGGGATTTTGGCGATGTCATATAGAACGTTTTAAAGACTAATTTAAAAAAAGCTATTTTTTGGCACTTAGTGCCTTTAATACTTCCACGCTTCAATTGTTTACTGTAACGTAGCATTTTTATCAGTTAATCACTGAACGTTAAGAATCGAAAAACAATTTTATTATCATCTAAAGAAGACTTTAATAAATTGCACAAGCTGATTGCATAATACTATTGAGCGTGTAGGGATTGCTTATACTTAAAGGTGCTGTAAAGACCTTTTTACATATATACATACATACACATACATACGCATATTGTGTATACGTATCCAATTCACATGTTTTGTAAAACATTAGTATTATGCACAGTATGTGACTGTCTACTTATGTGTCATCCCTACCAAAAAATATTTACGTTGTTTGTCATTGGTAACAGTTTAAAACTATGTGTGTGTATTTCTCGTTTCGTTCACACCTAGACAATTATGATGAGTGATAAGACTGTGCTCGAATTGTCAAATAAATAAAAAAAATTAAAAATTAGAACTCTCTTTTTTACAAATTATCGTCTATTCTTCATTTACGGATATTGTATAGAGTCTTAAATTTCTGAAAAAAGCAATTCGAGACCTAGGTTAATAATTTGTTCAAATTTCCCAGACAAAATATCGTTTTTTATTTAGCAGTACATAATTAATTAAAATGTGATCTAAACATTTCAAAGAGACAGACACGGGAATATTAGAATATTATATGACTAGAATAATATAATTAATCATTAACAATCGCCATTCTCGTATTTGATGTCAGCAATGCCAAAACAAACAATTTTGACATTAAAATAGTTAAGTAATAAGTTCGATAATTATACAATATTAAAAATCGTCAAATGTATGGTAAAACATTTTCATCTATGACTACCAAATTCAAAATATTACCGCCACCACTTTTGTGCAGTTTTCCTTGCACAAATTTAAATTTTAAAAATGAATATGTAACTTTTGAAAGATAAACAAGAGCGACAGATAGGTTTTGTATTCAAAATCTATGTTCTCATTCTGTCTAAGAAAGACCTATCTAAAAATATGTAGTGTGTGAAGAAATCGTTATATTTTTATACATAAAAACATAAACTTTTAGTAGTGTTAGATATTGATATTTAAGAACAGAAATACAGTATAGCACCGATAATGGAAACATCAGTTTTGTAAATTTTTTGAGAGCATCAAATTAGCCAACATCACTTTTGGAAAGTTGCATTAAAAATGTCAAGTATTTAATACTTATGTACTTGACATTTTTGATGCAACTTTCCAAAAGTGATGTTGACTAATTTGATGCTCTCAAAAAATTTCCAAAACTGATGTTTCCATTATCGGTGCTATACTGTAGTAAAAAATATGAAAAACTGATGGGACATTAAGTTACCAGTTAAGATTTTAATACACAAAAATCTTTATAAATATATTGTGGGAGAAGCTTAAAATTTAGATTAACGAATTTCTTTAAAGACGTATTATTTAAAGTCTATTCTCCAACCGACTTTACGGGACATATGCGAGGATGGTACAAATCAAGATTTGATTGGGATATAGAAAGAAGTTATTTTTCTGGTCGTTTAGACTGTTTTCGCTAACTTTAAAGCAAATTTTTAATATTCTTGGTGCGCGAAAAAATACCTTCTTTTTTGATATACAGTAACAACTATTACTTGTCCGGGAACTGAAAGCATTCGAGGAAACGCCGCCTTAGTTAAAATATTTATCTTTATCTATATCATTTTAGTACTTACATAAAATAAAAGAAATAGGTTATAAACAGTAGTTATCTTTACTCTTTTAACCCTCTTTAAAACTCCCGTAAATTGATTTACAAATAATAGACAAAACAAAAGAAGCAATTTTATTACAAACAGTGCGGTTTTTACAAGAAAGTTGTGCATTTATTTACTCTTCCAATTTCAGCAACGTAAAAAGAAAAATAAACAATAATATAAATAAAGTCCCACAAAAGAGCTCGAAGAGCCCAGTGTCTATAGCAGATCACTTTCTATTATGTTTTATTTGAAATTTTACCTCTAATTTGTATAAAGATAATAATTTAATTGTATCAACAAAATTTCATAGGAAATTCGTTGATAGAAATAAAATTATTTCCTTCCTCAAGGCAATTTATAAAGAAAGTAATATAAATATAAGGCCGGGTGCACATTGAGACGCAGTTAACGCAGGCAGGGAAGCGCAGTTTCTGTAACTCATGTTGTAGAACGGGACAGCGCGAATTGAAACGCAGAGCAGCACTCGTCGCACGAGACCGATGTGGCACTCGTGAATGTGACACAGAAACTGCGCGATGCTGGGCGACATTGTAACCCGTTCTCGGTTTTATTAGTTGGTTTTATTTCGCCGAAATGAAAAGAATTGAAGAAATTGAAGAAAAACAGTGCTCCTCTGTTCTGCTCTGCTTTTAAATTCGTGCTATCTTGTACTACAATAAGAGTCACAGAAACTGCGCTGCCTTGCCTGCGTTAACTGCGTCTCATTGTGCGCCTGGCCACACAGTTTATTTCTCGTGCTTTCCTGCCCAACCCTGTTCTGCTTTGCTTTGCCCTGCCCTGCGTTTACTACGTGACGCAGCTCAATGTGCGCTTGGCCTAATCCTCATACTTTCGACGGAATTCTGAGAATTCTGATTATTAAAGAAGCAGCTACTCCATTTTCGAATTTGATATAATGTAGTTAGTATAATAATGCTATCTATGAAGTTTCCACTAACATGACTTTTAATTTTGTTAATCCGACTTGAGAGGTTACCTACAGATATACAGCGGTGACCAAAAAAATAGGTGTATATATATAAATTCTATAAATTCTGAGAATACATCATACTTAAGAAAAATCTAATTAATTTTTAACCTTCAGAGAAATCAATCCGAAGAATTGAAGATCGGTTTTTCAAAAATAGATATTCAAAGTATTATAAGTCGATTGCTTACCAAATTTGTATAGAAATAGTATTTTACAATATAAGTTCGGTAAGTTGCTTTTACTGATCGAGAAAATGTTGCGAAAACGAGACCCGCAGGGTCGAGTTTTTGCAATTTTCGAGATCAGTAAATGCACTTAACGCATCGTGTATTGTATAATATTTTTTGCATGATCGATTTAAAATAATTAATGAATAAAAATATATTAAATAAAAAATAAAATTCGGATAATATAAGTGAAATTTATATTTCTATGTTATGACATAGAATGCCATGAATAAATATTATAAATATTTATAGCAATAATACGAATCTTTGTAGTGACAACTGACAACCACATATTATATTTGTAAATAAAAAATTAAGTGTCAATATTTCATCGGCGTGTCTATTAAAAAAATTAAGGAAAATAGTTTGTTAAACTATAATATTAGTGAGAATAATGAAATTGATGAAGCATTTTATTTTTGGCTGCAAATTTATTCTCGTAAAATGAAAAGAAGATTATGAAAACCACAGAAAATTTTAACGATTTGACGACCTTTTGAAATGTCAGTAAAATATGAAGACTAAAAATGCCAACAATAATAATAATAATGTGCAAACTAGTGAAAATTTTCATATTAATCGATTTATTTTCCTAATTGTTCAAATTATACTTTTAATTTCAATATAAATAAATAATTACAATCATTTTTGAGCTAATTTCACTTACCACACTTCTATTATCTTACCACGCATCTATTTCACTTACCGCACTGTTATTTTTTGGTTTCCATGGATATAAACAAACGTTCGGGAAATGTAACTTACCAGCATTGTCAACAGCATCGATAAATGCATGAAAATACACGATCGTGCAAAAAGTAGTTTACATAAGTATAACGTAAAACCCCCTATACCGGAATGCGATCATATGCCCGAACAGTTTTGACATTTATATATTATATTAATGAAGTTATTTCTGAAAGAAACCTCTGATAATAAAAATTATTATTAATAGAATGATTATTTTTCAATTTAAATTCACCTCGCATTTAATGTCTCCTTACATAATTAAAGATATATATATATATATATATATATATATATATATATATATATATATATATATATATATATATATATATATATATATATATATATATATATATATATATATATATATATATATATATTAAACAATTTTGCTGAATACAGTATTTTTATCCTTTATTTACGTCTGATACTTAAACCATGCTATGTTGCCTACTTTGACGTCTAGATGTCACTCTGTGTGTCATATTACTCATATTACACGTCTGTTTGCATATCAGTTCCCAACTCCTAGTGTCATTAATATTTCTTTGTTTGGATATAGATGTCGACATTTTGTAAAAGAAAAACATTAATAAGTAAAAAATTTTGGGTTGTATTTTTTTAAAAACATATTCATTGAATTAAAAAAAACTTTCTTTCATGCTTATTAAGAAAAGAAAATGGGTGTTTAATTTATTTGTCAATTTTTATAAGCCAGTTAAATTGCACACCTAAAAATAATGTTCCGGTATAGGGGCTTTTACGTTAGTTTGCATATAGTTTTCTTAAATATAACATCAAATTAACAAATTGTAAAAAATAAGAAATTACATCCTTTTTGAAATTTCATATTATATATTGTATTTTTTTAGTTGATAACTAGATAATATATTTTCTTTTAAGACAAAAATGTAGCATATTTTGAAAAAGAAAAATCAATAATTTAGATAAAAATTTGTAAAATTCTTCTAGTATATCCGCAGAAGATAACTTGGATAAAATTTAATTTAAAGAAATATGAAAATTTGCGAACGATTTTCTTTTTCACATTTTAAAAATATTTATTTTAACCGACGGAAACTACATGTAGTTTAAATTTTGAGTATATTGCTAAATGGCTAAACGTAGGTAAATTTTTTCCTAGACTAGAAAGTAACTGTCACTCTACAGTTTCCTATACAGTGCAGTTCCCTTTCATAATTTTAGTTGAATATAAGCTGAGTTTCACTAGCAATTAGAAGAGTAGTTAAGAAGAGTAGCAAGGAAGAGTAGTAGTATATTGATATCCAGTTATGACTCACATAACTTCTGTTCTATTGTCATTTTGGCATATCGTAAAAATTAAAATTAAAAATAAAAATACACGAGAGGTTTGTATTTTTTCGACTAAATTTAGGTTTGTCTAACGAAGATTTGTTTCCTAGCAATTTAACGAGAAGAAATGTCAACTAACAAAAACGTGACAGCGGTCTATAAATAATAATAAAAATAATAATAGAAATAATAATAATTATAATAATAATAATAATAATAATAATAATAATAATGTGTTTAACGTCCGTTTCTGAGACTATTTAGTTTATAACAGACACCACCCACATCATTATTTGGATACTTTATTTATTCGTTGCACATTATATTCGTTACATTATACATTTTTGATGTCGGTGGAGGACAAGGAAAGTGGTGTGAAGGCTAGGATTTGGTAGGTATGCGTCTGCAGCCCTAATCTTCTTAAGGAACTATGCCGATATTCAACTGAAATTGTGAAGGGAAACTGCAGAAAACCTTCACAAGCATAGTCGACCGCGGGATTCGAACCCCTGACCTACCAGTCGGCAAGTGCATATCGTTATTTTCGATATCGATAATTTTCGATAGCGAGAACTACAACATCCGTTACAAAAAAAAAAAACCTTACGATAGCCCAACTTCAGAACCACTTATTGTGACATTATTACTCACTGTCAGTGTGTTAATAGTAAAAACGAGTGTATGAAAACTAGTACTTATGCAATTTAAGAGGGTGACTCATCACCTCTACAGTGTTGCTTAAATTGAATTTGGAATTCGAAAATTCCATTTCTAAGTCATTCTAATTGTTTTAAATTATTTTCCATGAAGAAGAAGTTCTTGAACGACCCAAGTAGTACGACTATTCGACACAGTCACCCCTTAGTTAACTAGCCCTAGACATAATATTACGACATCGAGCAAAAACAGGTCAATTAGAATTTTTTGATGTAGATTTCAAACCTGTAAACAAAATTTTTATATTGTTTAATTTTCACCCCCTTTTTGCAAAATTAACCCCCAAATTTTAACCTCTTACCACCCCTGTTGATGTAATTTGAACTAATTTAATATCACTAGATAGCTATTTAAAAAAGAGCCTTTAAACTTTTGCTCCATCTCTTACTGTTTTCGAGTTATTTGAAAAATTAAATTTTTACCCCAATTTTTGAATTGCGATTTCACCCCTTCAAACCGTTTTTCTGCCGTTAAAGAAAAATATGTGTCTCTTAGATTGCGACGTAGAATAACATATTTCAACGGCATTGAAATCGGAGGCGGACACCTGGGAACCTTTCCTTGTTAGTTTCCTTGTTGATTTTTTAACTTATCACAGATTTGTCTTATTTCAATCGGATCGGTGGGAGTTAAAAAGAAACTATGAAGATGGGATCTCGAAGTCCCGGGAATTTCCCGGAATCTAATCCCGAAATGTTTCGTATCCCGGAACTTTGAGAATATCGAGGCTATGTAAACGTGAGCTGTTAAACATAAACATTTTAAAAATTATTGTCTGTTACAAAAACAATTCATGTTTGATAGTTAAACATTAAATATTGCAACTTATGGAGAGGAAAAAATGTAATAAAATCTTGATGTAACTTTGAAAGAGACTATTAAAATTTATGAAGTGTGACTCTAGACAAAAATACAGACAGGTTCTCTTACGTTATGTTCGTAACAAAACATAACAAATCAATATTCCAATCGATATTCCCTAGAGATATAAATATTTACATTATTTAACAACGTTTCCTGGACGAACACAGACGTAGGTGATAAAGCAGGTTGTGCGTCTACCACATATAAGGGGATATAGTAGCAAAATGTAAATTGTAAGAGGTAAAGAGATAATTTTTAAAATTGACTTTTTTTTATTTACAGATACGATGCAGACTTGTGATTCTTGTAAATTTTTGAGATTGACAATTATCAAGAAATTGGAAACTATAAATAGAAAAAGCTCAGAACGTATAAAAGTTAAAGTTACATAAAATACAATGTGTTCCTTTAAAGACAGCCACTATTAAACTCGTGATAAGATTTAATTAAAGCTGGCAACAATGATTAGTGAACAAAAGTGATAGTGCTAGTGAAAAAGAGAGAAAGGAAGCCACTGCTCATGATGCCAACAAGTTTACCAACGTCTTCGTCACTTACCGCGGTGAATTTGACATCACCGACGGCCACGTCGACAACTGCATCGGCTGCCGCGGTGGTGACGTCCACCCACTCCACTAGCGTTGAGGATCATGACTTATTAATGCATCCCGGTGGTTATATGGCATCGGCCGTTGTGTTATTTTTTATCGGGTTTTTTGGATTCTTTTTGAATCTATTCGTGATTATCATAATGTGTAGGGACAAACAAGTAAGTATCATTTTATTTTCTACTTTATTTTGCAATCTAAAAATTAATTTTCTGTTTTCAGTTGAAAAACAAAATATTTTTTGTTAGTAAATTTCCTGGAGAATGTTTTCGATGCCCTTTTGTTTTCTACATCCTGGTTTAATTAAGTTTAAAAGAATTAATAACGAAATAAATCTGATTTAGTTGTCACCCTCCAAGTTCAATTGTAAATATCAAAATATAATTTATCTAAGACTACCATGGAATTGCTTATATATTGTATAAAATGATATTTATATAACCTTTTTCTACAATCTTAGTGGAAAACAGAGAATTTTGCACTCTGTGAAGAGAGCGCAAAATGTGTATTTGCCGAAGACTCTCAACAATGCCGAGCAACAAAGTATATTTTACGCTTTAAAGCGGAAAAGTAATACTTTGTAGCTCGCTCAACGTATATTTAATTACAAATGGGGTAGGCGTTGTTTATATTTTCTATGGTAACTAATAAACAGATTCTAAAATTATTATTTTTATGCTAATCAAGTGATATATTAATTTTATTAAATTTCAAAATAACTACAAAATATTAATTAAAAATAATAAATACCTATAATTAATAAATAATAAGAATGAAAAATTTTAAGAAATCTATACATATATGATGTAAATATATAATAGTGACAGTGATTTCTCAAGTACACCTCCAGATATTTCTGAAGCTGCAAAAATTATAACATTAAAGTAAATATTAACGACCATTATTATTTTTTTAAGTATCTTTTAAATAAAAAATGCATTTTATAAGATTATATAAAAAATTTTGTGTGTAATTCGAGCACAAAATGACATTGCCGCTCTCATGAGAATAACGCGCTCCGCCTGGCGGCGTCATGTGTTAACATTCTCAATCGAACGAGAATATACCATTTTGCGCTCTTAATACATAAATAACTATTGTTTTAAATACGACTGTGCGAAATTTTATTCTTAACACAAAACTATGTGTAAAGAATCATAGCTTGCTACATTTTCAATAATCTTGATATTATATATTGTATTAAAATTTGTACAAAAATTTTACCTGACACCTGAATGTTGGTATGTATGTGTTTTAAAGTTGGTATTGCATTTCAAGTTTGATATAGTTTTAATGTATTGTATTTTGTATTGATACCAAATGGCTTTTCAACATAGGTTTTATAACAAACTGTTGTGAGCAAACAAAACAAAGTTAATCATGTTAATTTGTTAATAAAATACCCCTGCCGCAGCATCTGCATAACATAGCGAATTTCCTCCTATTAACTTATTTTAGTTCAAAAAATAATTTTTCAAAAACTACAAAACATAATAATTAATAAAAATGAGATTCTAGTTCCATTTTTCAGACTTTTGTCTAATATAAACGCCACCTAGAATCATTTTTTTTTATCTACAGAATTCAATTTATTAATTAGGAAAATAATTTAAATGTCACTAACAATAAATATCTTAAATGAATTTAAAAAAAAAAAAAAAAAGACACTGTTTATTAAACTGCGTAAGAACTGACTCTGGCTAGTTAAAAGAGGTCAAGAGGGTATAAATGCAATGACAGATATGACGAATTTGTAAGGATTTTCTTGTCCTACAAAATCCAAAAAATCTACTTCTGGGCATCCGACGTGTTTGGCTAACGAACTCATCCAACGATTTGGGAAATCGAATCCGCACACAAAATTTCATAAACATTAAACGTTTCGTTCGAGAGTTGTCATATAAATTTTAGTGAATATAATTTTCGAATTCTAGGGACCTCAAAACATATTATTTCTGTTATAGTCCCGGGCTTAGGTTGTGCCATGACGACGGCCGGAATAGCTGAATTTCCGGTTTTGGAAATTCGCTAAAATCAAAAAACCCGACTGCATAGAAAGCAAACTAAAGCGGTGGAAACGAGATTAAAATATAGAGAAAAAGAAGATTGAATAAAAAAGTAAAGCAGTCGGACGCATCAAACATTTCTGTTTAACTTGATACAACATCTATGCTTCCGACTGCTTTACTTTTTTTATTCATTCTTCTTTTTCTCTAACTTTTCATCTTGTGTTCACCGTTTTAGTTTGCTTTCTACGCAGTCGAGTTTTTTGATTTTTTAAATTAATTTTTTTAAGTAGATCTTTTTAGCGTCGTTTAATTACATAGAAGAAAAATGTATAGGTACGCATACGAGATTACAGTGACTGGCAGCATAAATTAGCAAAAATTTGATATTAAGAAAATTTTTTTATATTAGCGCTAATAGACTAGCTTTTGTTTACGGCTTCGTCCGAGTAGAGTCACTGAAGGTTGATTAAATGATTTTGTACACTTACTGTGTTGTTATCGACTCCACGCGGATAAATTCATCGACAAAAACTAGTTTTCATATAAATTTTCAACCCTTGTTCATCCACCTTAGGGTATGAACTTTTAAAAATTTGTGCTTGGTACTCGCTTAGGTTACTAAAGAACCCCTGTACAGAAGTTTACGTTTCTAGATCCAATGGTTTTCTATATAAATTTTCATTCCCTATTTTATATCCTTACGAAATAAAATTTAAAAAATCCCTTCTTTGAACTCACCTACGCTACATAACGAAATTTTGTACAAAATTTTACGTTTCTGGGCCCAGTAGGTTTTTTAAATAAATTTTGACCACGTATTTTACCTCCTTAAGGGACGAATTTCCAAAACCCCTTCTTGGTGCTCGCCTACATTATATAAAGAACCCCTTTATAGAATTTGACGTTTCTAGACTCAACGGTGTTCTATATCAATTTTCATCCCCTATTTTTAACTCCTTAGGAAGCGAAATTCTAAAAATCCACTCTTGGTGCTTGCTTACGTTACTAAAGGAACCTTTTTACAAAATTTGACGTTTCTAAACCCAGCGGTTTCTTATATAAATTTTCATCCCCAGTTTTAAACCCTTAGTGGATGAATTTTTACAAAAATTCTCAGTACTCATAGTACTTCTTAGTACTCATTTACATTAATAAGGGACCTCTGTGGCCCTGCAAAATTTTACCTTTCATAAATTTTCATGGAGCCCCCCTACGTTACATAAGGAACTGGTCTGCAGTAAAATAATTATATAAACTGGTTTGCAAAATTTCACGTTTCTAGACCCAATGGTTTTAAAATAATATCCCTTAATTTCTAGACCCAATGGTTTTAAATACATATGTACATACTTCCCAAACACATTACCCTCCTTCTGAAGCAGTGGGGGTAAAATGTATATAAACTAGATTAACTCTCCCTTTTAAAAACAGAGAATTACATTAAAGTAGTTCCTACAAGGAGATGCACCCAGAGTGAAATTCGCAATTTTGAAGAAACTTCGCTGGTGTGTAGAATAGGTAAAAATAAGGGACCAGTATTTTATATCGGCCATCTTCCACGTTTAGGGGGTTAAACCAGTTCCTAAAGTTGGTGGTCCAAATCGTATTTCTTAAGGTACCGTTACAGTGTGATCGGCCGAAAAATAGTCAATTTTATACAATTTTTTTTCGGATGGATAGGCCGGGGGAATGAGGATGAATTTTTTTATGATTAATACCACTGTTTAGCACTACAAAAATATTATTTTTAATTATTTTTATTTATTTTTTATTATTATTATAATTTTTTGAAAAAAGTGTCTTTAAAAAAGGCCGAAATTTTGTAACCAAAAAGATTATCAACCTGTAGGTAAGCTGCTATGTTCCTATGGGAGCTTTTTTTTTCTTGAAATCTTCCTATTTTTTCACACGGAAAACTGTAAAAATTTTGTACTTTTTATTCAAACCGCCACCATTCTTTCAAATTTCAAAAATTAGCTCCCATAGGAACATAGCGGCTTACCTACAGATTGATAATCTATTTGATTTTATTGCGGCCGCAATCGTGGGCACCAAATTTCGTTCTTTTTTAAAGACATTTTTTTCAGAAAATTATAATAATTATAAAAAATAAAAAAAATTAAAAAAATACTTTGGTATTGTTTAATCGTATTAATCGTAAAAAAATTTCATCCCCATTCCCCCATCCTACCTACTGTAACGCGGTGTAGGAGAGCGACCGGTTCAGAATGGTGTAAAAGTGTTGTATGATGTAGTATAGTGTCGAAACCATGAACCGATAAGCGTGATATGAATGTAATTCGGTTATGGAACCCTAATCACCGCGTGTACAGTTCCGAAGCTTGTTATTGTTGATATTAAAGTTGTCCCCGTGAAAAGCTTCGTTGGAATATAACTTATTAGCGCAAGAGGAAATTCGGGTTCTTTGAGTCATAAATAATACAGACAAATATTTTCCGATGTATATTTATTTGACGTTAAAGTATTTTTAAAGTTCATTCTACAAACGATTCACAATTATGGATAACCAAAAACACATTTTGTAAATTTGTAATGTACAATAAAATCTGCCGTGGAATAAAACAAAAAGCTTAAACTTTCAAATATATGAAAATCATGACGAAAACAAATACAAAAAAAAAGTTAAAATGAACCGAGAACCCACGGCTTATTATGACCGAAACACGTCCTGCTCGAGTCAATGTTAATTCCCGATTGTTCGACAGAACACGTCTTGTTCATGTCAGACTTAAATCCCGATTGTCCGCTTTGCCATAATCTTTCACCTTTGTGCAGTCGACAACCCCACTCCAAGCGCCATGTGTGCGATATGTCCGTAATACATACTGGTTAAACTACCGCACACATTCGCGTATTGTTAACATATTAAGGGAAACATAACATCAATTGTTGTGGAAGTTGTCATATCATGAATGTTGACGGTAAACAAATGAGCATAAGTGATTATGCAAAGTCAGGACGTAGAAGTTAAACTATTTGCCTATATTAAAGGCTATGACTACACGGTGTTACACTACCCATCCGAAAAAAATTGTGAAAATTGACTATTTTTCGGCCGATTACACTGTGATGGTACCTTAAGATATCTCGAAAACTATAAGAGATAGAGAAAAACTTTAAGTTGACGAAATGTTACTCTTTAAAAGACCTATTCACCTGTATAGGTTAAACCAGGGTTGAAGGTATTTGCAGTCAATAATAATGCAATAAAATTCACCTTTATTTTTTTTCCTTGTATGTTTTACACATACTGGCAATTTCCCAAATTACGTGCCAACGAAATTTTGTAGTTTTTTTCTGTTTTTATTGATTGATTTGCAAGTAAAATAAGTAAAAAAGTAGCTAAAAATTGAGGGACATGTTTAATTTCCCTTAAAAAATATTAAAATTTAATATATTAAGCATTGCGTTTAGTAAGTAAATAACACATTTTCCTTTCTTTTTTTTTTAAATTTGGGTAAAAGGAAATACTAGAAAGAAAAACAAACAATTAATTTAATTATAATATTTATTTGATACTAAATAATATAATTTCTAAGAGGAATAGTAAAATCATATTAACATTACCAAAATTTCCTATAAACAAAAAATTAAGTTTTTAATATTTTTTAATGAAAATTAAATATGTGCATAAACTTTTATCGTCATCTTTATTTGTTTTAATACTAAATTAATCAAAAAAAAAAAAAAATAAATAAATAAAAAATAAATAAATAAATAAAAAATAAAAAAATAAAAAAAAATTTGACAACTTTATTTTTTCGTTGGCACGTAATTTGGGAATTAGCCCACATAGGTACTTCGAAAAAATGCAGAAACCCGTATCCTTAATTTTTGGTGGTCTTTCCATTTATGGTAGTAAAAATTTGGTATAATGAACCACTCATACTGTACAAGAAAATTTACCCATATTTTCACCCCTCCAGCCCCTTTTATCAATCCGGCCCTAGTTTAACCTATACATGTGAATAGGTCTTTCAAAGAGTAACATTTCGTTAATTTAAAGTTTTCTTCTATCTCTTATAATTTTCAAGATACTTTAAGAAATACGATTTGAACCCCCAACTTTAGGGACTAGCGCTAGTTTCATCCTCTACACGTGGAAGATGGCCGATAAAAAAAAAAATGGTCCCTTATTTTTGTCCTTTCTACACACCAGCGAAGTTTCATAAAAATTGCGAATTTCACTCTGGGTGCATCTCCGTATTAGTTAGTTAATAGTCCCACGAAATCAATAATTAGTATGAATTGAAATAATAATTTCAGATCAAAATAACTGTCGTGAAGCAAACAGTTGTTTATATAATGGCACACTCTTCTTTTTAGTACCATTTAGAATATAATATATTCTCTTATAGACACAACCTCCGAATCCGTTAGCGATAACGATCAGTATTTCTCGGAAATATGATTGTTAAAATTCTATTTGTCATAACAATTCTCGAGTTTGTCGTTAATATGATTGATATTGAAGAGCAAATGTTTTAGAATTGTAATAAATGGTTGGGACTTTCCAACGATAATCACACAAATAAATTCTATCATTGCAATATTTAATGAAAATCTTGTGATCCGGAAACTAAATTTTCAATTAAAATAATTATATGTATAAATGTAAAATCCACCAAAAATAACTCAGAATAAAATATTTAACTAAACTTGAATATTTGATTAATACGGTTAGTGACAATATTAGTGGTGTAACTATAATTTTACCTTAAGCGCCTCCCCTACCGACAAACATCTGCCACCGCTGGCACTGGCCCATTATCCAATTACCCATCTCCACGCCGATATGGGGTAAGTCTTAACAAATAACAAGCTGCAAACTTTTCTCTTTTATTTGAACCACTGCTAAATGGCTAAAGATTTTCTAGATCATAAGAAAGATTATGAATAAAACTCCAAGTTTTCGTTGAGACAAATTTTCAAATAAAAAATAACAATAAACATTTAACATCGTCACTTTAGTTGAAATGTATCTTTGTACATTCTTTTTACTTTTGTGATTCCTTTTAAAATTAATGCAGAAGCAATAAACAAATTCTTAAAAGACAACCAGCGAAGTTCAGTCATGCTAATAGGTGGAAGACAGGATAGAGTTCAGCTAGAACGTATGCCCTATATTGCCTGTGTCCCATTTTACCCCTCACGTAATTACCAAAAATTGAAATGAAACACTCAGTTTATTCTCTGTTGAACGCAGTTTCACACATGTCCAATTTTCGTCATTCTAATATCTTTTTTAATCGAAGAAAATATGTGAAAATAATAATGGAAATACATAAAACCAATTTTTTGGATCTAACGTGCAATTATTTACGTTTGCTTATGACTAACTTCCATTGGGACCATACACCGAACGTGTATACTTGTTTGCGATTAGTGCGTTCAGGTCGTGTGAAAATGGGAGTACACTATCTCGCCTCCTCTTCTCTATCTTACCCCACCCTAGATTCCTTCATATCCTTATGTGCTCCTTTGAGCGAGTGTTCTACTTGTTCCATTGTAGTTACGCCACTACTATACACATAATACCGATACAGTTAGTGGAAAATCTACATGTGAAACAAATCGATATATAGGTCGCTGGAAATTATAACTGGAAATTGTTCCCAGGTGTACGATATCAATTCCTTGGCTGTTCTAAATCTTTTATACACTTAGTTTACCTGCAATCGCACTGGAAATAAGACATGTAGTTTACTGTTCTTTTAATCAAAATGTATAAGTATGACAGGAAATCAGTATTGTTGAAATAAAAACTTTTGTTAAGATTTAAGTTGATAATTTCACAAGAAATCTAAGTATGAGTATTTTTTCTAAACAGGCTAAACAGCCAATTTTTGAGACTGTGTATTTCAAAAAATTTCTTATTTTACTATTTTATCTTAATCCTGGAAATGTTGAGAGTCTCCAGCAAATCACTAAATAAGTATTTAATTACATATTTGAAACAAAAAAAAAGAATGAAAATCTGAAATTTAGTCACTACCATTGGTTTGGCTGGATCAAAATTTTAGCACTTTGTCGCAGGGCTTCGAAACGAACCGTAATCGAAAACCGGTAAAAGCTCATTAAAATCAAAAGGGTGCTTTTTGAGTAATATTAATTAATTTATTAGTAACTTTTGTAAATATTTATGCGCAATGATCAAACACCTAACGATACGTATTTGAAGTTTGCTTTGTGTAACATATGAAGAGATTATTTTTTATTGAAAAAAATTTTAATTTTTTATTAAAATTGTCTAATATATATGTGGTAAGTGGGATTCATTTTGATGCACAACAATACTATCAAAGTGGGGTCAAATTTTGGGCAAATTTTTGATCCCACCCAACCTTTATGGAGGTGGTGGGGGACAACAAAACAACAAAACTTTTCCAAACCGATTGGAAGTAATGTTTCAGCAATTATCTACAACATATCCAAAATTCAGCTTCCTAGGATGATTTGGAGGGGGTAGTGGGGGAAGAAAAGGTTTTGGATGGATCTAACACGCCTACAACCCCCCAGAATTAATGTCGAGGGTTGCAACTTGGTATGTTGATAGAGTTCGTACCTAGGATGCGCTTTTGGAAGGTTTGAATATTTTACCCCCATCCTTACCGTTTTTAAGCTACAATTTCATTCTTTTTCGACGTTTTCGAAGTTTTTGCCACTCGTACAGGTCACCCAAATAAACCTAGAGGACTGAAATTTTGTATTCGGATTGAGTTAGTATCAAGGGAGTGCCTCTTAACTTTTAACCCTTACCCCCACCATATTTATACCAAAAAGAACATGATTTTTCTTGTTTTTTAACAGTTTCGTTCGGGTCAAAATCTTCCCAAATAAACTTACAAGGAAAGGTATCCAACTGTAACTCTCAAAAATATCTGAAACTTTGGTAGATTGTAGATCTTATTAAAACTAATCACGAGCCATATTTCGTTCGTGCCCATAAGCGGTTTAAGAGGGTGACACCTACCCCTGAAAATTTGAGTTTTCTTCAATTTTTTAAATATCTTGGAAATGGTATGACCTTTTGTAGGGGAATCATTGGGGTTTCAAATCCCACCCCCAATCCCTAATTTTATCAGGTGCTTTTGGTAAAATAGGAGGCTGTTATGTGTAAATAAAAGAATTTTTAATTAATATCTTTTACATCATACCAGTTTATTTCTTATTGCATAAATACCCCCTTTGCTAATGTTAACTTGGGAAAAATTTTAACTTTTTGATTTAATAATGAGCAAAACTACGGTCAAAGAATCTCGTATTTTAGTAATGAATTATTATAAACTTGCGATACTCTTTAAAGTACATAATTTAGAAGGAAAAAATACGCTGCAATCTCCCCTCCCCCCGCCTTCCTTTACTGATATCTAAACAAATCTTATTTCCTTATTTATTTATTTACTAGCCGTATACCCGATAGGATTTCCTATCGGCAACATCTTTTTGTTAGGTACTCGTTGCTCACTTTTAGTATTTTTCAAAAGCCTAAATACCGATTTCCACGTTTCTAATTTCAAAAATGACGAACCTCCCATACGAACTTTCATTTCCTGTTTTAACCCCTTAGGGAATGAATTTCCAAAAACGTTTACACAACTGATTTTTATTTATAAGTAGTAATGCCTAAAAATTAATCTTCGTATCTTCTGTGCTAAATTTCGTCCTTCTAAACCCAACAGTTTAGGCCATGCGTTGTCTGTCAATCAATGTATAAAATATCAGTTATTTGAATAGTCATAGTAACGTATTTTTATATATCTAACTTCAAAAATGACGAATTTCCATAAAAATTTGTATTCCCTGTTTAACCCACTTACGGCCGGTTTTACATTCACATTTAAAGCCGACTTTAACACTAAAGCCAACTTTAAAACTGATTTTATTTTTGATACTGTTTTACTATCAAATTTAAAGCTCCGTTAGTGTAAAAGTCGACTTTAAACTAAAGTAAGAATTACCTCGACTTTTACTGCTTAAAGTCGGCTTTAACATATTTGTATTGCTGATTATTATCATTGAATTTTATTTATATGCATAATTTTTCTATAAAATATTCGTACCTTAAATGAATAAAATAAAAATTTTATTTGTTTGCTTATTTTCAATAATATTTTTGATTATTTTTACGCCTTGGTTTAATATCAAACATTCCTTTTGGGTTAAACTGGCTGAACGATTTCTGGGTTACCCGCGATTTCTTTTATGATTCATTGTATTTATGATAAATTTCTTTTAAAAATAATGTAGTTTCCTATTCCAATCTCATTGGCAGTAGCGAAATGAGTCAAATGCGAATTTTTTGAAATTCAATCATGTTGATATTTTCGTTTCTATAGTTATTTTTTTTAAATGTAAGATTGGCTACGATCATTCATAGTTCGTTTTATCCATGCAACACTTAAAAGTCCTTTAACAAAAGTAAGCAGACCTGATCATTGTAAAACAATCCTAAAAATAAAGTCGACTTTAAATTAAAAGTAGCTTTAGTTAAAGAACCTTTAAAATTATGAATGTAAAACCGGCCGTTAGGGGGCGAATCTTAAAAAATTCTTTCTTAGTGGCACCTACGTTACATAGGGAACTCCGGTGAAAAATTTCATTCTTCTAGACCCAACGGTTTACGCTATGCGTTGTCTGTCAATCAGTCAGTGTTACAAATTTATTAAGTAGATTTATTTATTTATTTATTTTTTTATCTATACAATTGTCAATATTTTAAGGTTTGTAATCTTCACAATAATGGTATTGTTCATGAATATGTTCAAAACAAAAATATTGTCCACCTCAAGCACATTTTATAAAAGCGGGGGTTTACCACATACTCTACTTTGGTGCTTCTTTTTCTTCTTTGAAAAAAAAAATATGTTACAGAATTTTCAAATTTTTCTGGTCGTTGATCAATATATCCATTTTTATACCATCCATACTTGAACAAATTTTGAAAACGAGGCGACGAAAACTGATTGTGAGCTAGAGACTGAAGTTTAGGAATATTGTTACGATGATGCAAATTGCAAATCGATGTCATACTCATTTTGAATTATATTATCCGAAAATAATCTGATGAATTGTTTCCAGAGTCGAAAACCATAGGAGTCGAAAACCATAACCAGCGGTTAAAATATTGACAATCGTATAGATAAATAAAAATACGCCTGTCGCAGCATCTGCATAACATAGCGAATTTTGAAATATTGGGAACTGGCGAATCTCATCTAAGACCTGTACTTATTTAAAATAGTTTAGCTTTCTAAGAGTAAAAGAATTTTTAAAATCGACTGGGTAATTGGTTTTGGTATTTTTGGGGACCCAAGAACCCGAACGGATTTTGTGCAGCATAGTTGTATCCATCTAAAATAATTTAGTTCTCTAGCAGTGAGAAATTTTTTAGAATCGGTTCTGTAGCTTACTACTGGCGTTTTCGGATCTGCAAGATCCCGGTGGACCTCATTAAAAAATCAGCTCGACCGTATATTCTAGGCTCGACGGTATATATATATATATATATATATATATATATATATATATATATATATATATATATATATATATATATATATATATATATATATATATATATATATATGTTGCAGCTATATTGTCAAAACCGTTTTATTATAATAACGCTAGTCAAATTATAAAAAAACCAAATATTGTCAACTGATGTTGTCTCTTACAATACACCTAGTAAATTTCAGTGCTATTATAATTTCGCTAGACCTATTTAGAGAAATTGTGAAGTAAATAACAAATTAATTGGTATCAAAACTACTAAACCGATCTCAACAAAATTTAGTACAAATATTTTATGGCTTAAAATAACTGATCGGATAATTTATATGTTGGGTGAAGGTTCCTGCGGGATATTAATACGAAACTAATTAGTGTAAAACTACAAAACTGATTTCAATTAAATTTAGTAAGGACAGTTTTATACTTTGGAATAACAAAAAGGAAATTTTTATCCCGATTAAAGGCTCCTGAGGGATACAAAATAAATTATTCAGTCAAATCAAAATTACTGAAGCGATTTCAGTCTAATCTTGTATATATAGTTATACACTTTGGAATAACTGATAGAAACATTTTTATCCCAGTTAAGAGTACCAGTGGGAAACAGACTAAATTATTGAGTCACCTCAAAATTAATTGAACGAATTTCAATTAAATTTGATTTAGATACGTATTTATATGATATGCTTTTTAATAAATAATGGAATAATCTGTATCCCGTTTGAAAGTTCCTATTGCCTACTATTACGATAGAAAATAATATCAAAACTACTGAAACAATTTAAACAGTGCAGTGTAGGTTTATCTAAGGTTCAATGTAATTCTAGGTGCCATAATTCATTCAATTGTAAAAATAAGTAATTTTTTTTTTAAAATTAAAGTTTATAAAAAATTTTTATACCTACTTAAATATTGTTATTAACATTGATATTATAACAGATGTTTTTTTTAAAGTATGTTATTTTTTAAGTATTTTTTGTTTGTTAAATATTTTTCTATGACCAAGAAGCAAAAATTATCCAAAATAAATCTTTTAAAAATTACTTGTCTTTATTCTGTTTTTATTGCCATGTTTTCATATTTAAAAATTGTTTAAAAATTACAAAACTAAACCTCGATCCAACTAAAACGTCCAACCGTACCAGTGCCCACATTTGCACTACTTAAACAAAATCCTCACTGAAGTGGATCATAATTTTATTTTTAAAAAATAAAATGAAGTAGCAGTTTTGAACAAGAAATATTTAATACGTGTTTTGGTTATTATACAGTAAAATTACTTTATAGTTTTAAAATCAATGCGAACACTAATGAGGCTGATGATTCTGACTAGACCGTACCTTTAACCAGATTTCTGTGTTAACTCCCAATAATAATAAAAATTTTGTACATAGTATGGTGATCGTTTAACGTAGCAGATGAAAAGTATTATATTTTAAATAGTTTTCTTTCCTTCAAATGATTGATTATTATTAATTAATAAATTTCTTTTTGCCTGAACTTTTTAATGAAATTTTTATTAGAATAAATAAAAAAACAGCTGAATTTTCCATTTGAAAATTCGCTAAAACTCGAGGTGAACAATATTTTATTATACTGAGATATTGTATTGATTCTAAGATCTTTAATCAATCAATAAGCAATTTAGAAAAATCCAATATAGAATTTAAGAAATATTAGTTCATTTCCCACGGGGACAATTCGTATTCATATTTCACAGAATCGTTTAGTCGGGATACGCACTATACCACCAGCTATTCCAAAGCATATAAACGTCAGTACTGAATAGAATTGAAATCGCTTGTGTAGTTTTGACGTGACTGAACAATTTATTAGGTTTCCCATGGGAACCTATAATCGGGATAAAAATTTCCTGTTTGTTATTCGAAAACATAAAAGTATTCATATCAAATTTGACTGAAATCGAATCAATAGTTTTGACATTAATTAGTTTTATATTCATATCCCTAAGGAACCTTCAATCGGGGTACAACCTATTCCAGCAGTTAAATGAAATCGTTTCAATAATTTTGACCTGATTGAATAATTTATTTGGTTTCCCGTGGGAACCTATAATCGGGATAAACATTTTCTGTTTGTTATTCCAAAACATAAAAGTATTCATACAAAATTTGGTTGAAATCGGTTTGATAGTTTTGATACCACTTAGTTTCGTATTCATATCCCGTAGGAACCTTCAACCAGGATATAAATTATCCTGTTAATTATTCTAGACCAAATAAGTATTCCTACAAAATTTTAGTGAAATAGACTTAGTAGTGAAGACATTATTAATTTATAGTATTCACATTCCACGGAAACTTTTAAACGGAATAAAAATTTCTTATCGGTTACTCCAAAGCATATTTATGTAAATATCTAAACTAAAGTTTAGTTTTACAATACGTATTTTCCTGTAAGCTGATTTAGTTATACGTATTGTCAAAAAGCATTACACTTCACAATTTCTCTAAATGCGTCTAGCGAAATTATAATAACACTAAAATTTACTAAATGTATTGTAAGAGACAACATTAGTTGACAATATTTGGTTTTTTTATAATTTGACTAGAGTTATTATAAAAAAGCGGTTTTGACAATATAGCTGCAACATATATATATATATATATATATATATATATATATATATATATATATATATATATATATATATATATATATATTTGAAAGAAACTTATTTGAAATTGTAAGAATGCCGCTTGGATTATGTGGAGCGGCAGAAACTTTTTCACGTTTTATGTCTGAAGTTTTAAAAGATTGCAATATTGTGTTTGCATATCTTGATGATTTGTTGATTGCCAGCAGCAATAAAAAAGAACACTTGCTTACACTTCATTTACAAACAGTATTCAATAAGCTAAATGAAGCTGGTATGGTAATTAATCCTAAAAAAAGTATCTTTGGTGTATCAGAACTTAAGTTTTTTGGACATAATATTAATTCAGAAGGAATCAAACCGTTTGAGGCTAAAACTCAGGCAATTAAGGATTTCCCAATTTCCAAAGATCAAAAACAATTAAGGAATTTTTTGGGATTGGTTAATTTTTATAATAGATTTATATAAAAGATTGTTCTAGAATTCTGATCCCATTAAATAAATTGGTCATTCCTAGAAAAGCTTCTAAAATAGAAGTTGTATCGGATCAGACAGCACTGGGAGCATTTAATTTAATTAAAGAAAAATTATGTCATGTTGTTCGATTAGCTCACCCACTAAAGAAATCTCAAGCCTCTATCTGTACAGATGGATCAGATGCAGGAATTGGGGTTGTTTTACAACAGAAAATTGGTGGTCATTGGAAACCTTTGGGTTTCGCTTTACGAATGTTATCCAGTGCTGAAATGAAATACAGTACATTTTTCGGAGAATTATTGGTCATAGTTTGTGGCCTTAAGAAATTTAAACATTTTGTAGAGAGTAGAGAATTTTTTGTTCAAACCGGCCACAAGCCTTTAGCGTCGGCTTTGAATTCGACTAATAACAATCTATTGAATCATGGCATAAGAAATTTAAATTTTGTGTCACAATTCACAAATGATATAAGATTCATCAAAGGTATTGAAAATGTATCAGCAGATTTTTGTTCACGGATCAATAATATAAAATTGGACGAAGTTTTCAGTCGTCCTGATTACGCTGAAATTTCCAACCATCAAAAAATTGATCCGGAACTGAAACAAATTCTGAAAAATGGAAAATTTAAGATGGAGCTTGTTACTCTGCCAAATTGTGGTTTATAATTGTGGTGTCTAGTTAAAAATAAAAAATATTTTATTTACGTACCACAAGTAGACAGAGAACATGTAATTAAAGTTGGACATCCTTCAATAAGAAAAACCAGAAAAATGGTACAAAATGAATGATGATAGATTTTCATCAATCCATCCCGATATAATTGGACCTCTACCAATTTGCAATGATTATAAATTTATTCTATCAATCGTTGATAGATTTTCAAGATGGGTTGAAGCTATTCCTTTAAAGTAGGGGTGGCCCGCGGGCCGCATGTGGCTTGCCTTGAACTTTTTTTGACCCGCGAGATTCATCACACTTATACAAAATATATTTATTTTATAATACCCAAGGTGGTGAAAACCCAAGTGAAAACCAATGTATTAAAATAATACATAATATATGGGGACACAAAATTTTTAATGCGGCCCGCGGAATTATGATCCGCTTCCAAAGTCGCAAGATCATTTGGGTTGGCCACCCCTGCTTTAAAGGATAGTTACGCTTCAACTATAATTAAAAGTATTATCGATGCATGGATTAGTCGTTATGGTATATCGACTATTCCATATATTATATCAGAACTGACAGAAGTAGTCAATTTTTGAGTTCCGAATGGAAAAAATTTATTAATGAATTTTTAATCAAACATATTTTAACTACTAGTTACCACCCACAAAGTAAGGGGATGGTACAAAGATTTAATAAAATTTTGAAACAGTCAATAAAATGTTGTTTCAAAGATAATAATTGGCTTGAAGTTCTTCCTTAGGTATTATTACACTTGGGAACTTGAACTTGAGTACGGGAAGATATCAAAACTTGTCCTTCACAAATTTTATACGGTAATCCATTAAGGTTACCATACCAATTAATATCATATTGTAATTCAAATGATAATAAATTGAGCCAATATGATTTTTCGAATGCTTTATCAAATAGCATTCAAAATACAAAAAATTTCTTTACGATATTTTACAAAAATAAAAGTTTTGTAGATGTGAATCTATCGTCTGCCAAATTTGTATATATTAGGGATAGAGTTAAATCTTCACTGGCTTCTAATTATTTGGGACCCTCTGAAGTAATTGCTTGAAAATGCCCCCCCTCTCCAACGTTTGACATAAACTAAAGGATATAAGCTTCACAATTGAAATAGTATGTACAGCTGAACCTTTTTTATGCGGTTTTTTTGTGCGATTTTTTTTATGAGGTTTGTAAAAAATGGCCACTAAAATGCATAATATGAATCAAAATCAAGAGATAGTAAGAAACCTAAACATTTACGATAATAATTTTCTTTGATCAAAATACTTTTTAACGGCTTTTAATTATTTTATCAATACACTGCAGAAGAACATAAGTTATAGCATCATTTAATTTTTTTCAGATGTATTTTTCAAAATTTTCATAATTGAATTTTAAAAAGAAATAAAATGTTCCTACGTGTAAATTAAGGCTTTATTTTGTTTAGAAAAGCAGCTTGTATCAAATTGTGAGGTTTTGAGCGTTTGAGTTATGTATTTTCGATGAAACATTTTCTATGCGGTCCCCGCATAAAAAAAGTTCTTTTTACAATCTGGACCGAACTAATCTTTTTATAGCTATTTATGATATTTTTAATACATTTTTTTGTGCAATTTTTTTTATGCGGTCCGTATCTACCGTATAAAAAAAAAATCAGCTGTATTTGTTTCATAATTGGTAGTTGTACCCGTATAGCTATTCTCATAAAAAATACTAAGCGAGGTTTAAAACATTCCTTCTATATTCAAAAAGTTAATTTTTCTAAATTTTGATATACAAATTTAGGTAAAGTTTTCTTATGCAAGGTACGAAAATAGGTTAAATCACTTAAATACATCAAATAGGTTAAATCACTTAAAGACATCACTTAAAATAAAGAGACATTTATTACCTTTAAAGTTGTTTTTATTTCAAACTTTTAGGATGGACGGTTTATGAAATATGTGCATTGGCATAAATGGCTGCAAACACAAAAATCAGCGCAAACTGGAAAACAAAAATGGCTACCACACCTAAACGGTTCAAGATATTTTTTTTTTTTTAAGAACTGTTCTTACTACTTCAAATATAACAGAAACAACTGGAAGAATTTTCTAAAATGGTCCAGCAGTCAACTTTTTTTTAGACCGTTTGATATAGATCGACCTAGTATGATTTTGGCGCCTCCTGAAACTTACGCCCGGGGCAGGTGCCCCGGTTTGGCCCCGCCCCCCTTAGATCCAGCCTGATTAATTGAAAGGGGAGATAAATATTTTAAGCTTAAAATAAATAACAGATTGGATAATGTATCGATCCATCGATTAAAAACGGCATATATCATTTAATTTTGTGTAATGTTTAAATACACAAGCTTGTAAATATTTATCTGTATGTACCTACATATAAAATAAGCTTGTAAATATTTTTCTGTACATATTTTGTTGGGATTGTTGTCTGCTGTTTCTTTGTTTTGTTACAGATTTGGATATCTATATTTTGGAAGAATTTCTGGAAAAAGAGAAAATATCCGAATCATGGGAAAATATCCGAATCAAAAGGAAATTTTTTTTTTGATTGTTGCTTGGAAAATTTATTTTCTTTGCGATGGGGGCATATGTACCGACACAAGGATTGTCGTGAAAATATAAATTTCCTAATTTTGGAAATTTTAATAATTGGCGTACCTATAGTTTACCGTGTAAAATAATAAAATAAATATCAGTTTAGTACTGCAGTTCAAAAGTTATAAACGTGTTTTTATTTTATAACGATATAACTGGAATCATTCGTTATAGTACCGTAATTCGTAATGTACCGGCACGTAATTACATAGTTTGCCGTGCAAAAAATTAATTTTAAATTAATAATATTATAGTATGCTGAGAGAATAATCTTGGTAACAGTAACAAAATACATGATTTGGGGATTGAAAATCGCATTATTATTTCTCTTACTAAATATCGATAAATACGGAGTCGCACGCACCATAATTATATACTCTTATAATTAAATTATGTATTAAATATTGTAATTTAAAAAAAAAAATTATAAAAGTCAGTTTTTTTATTTATAAAATATGAATTTTGGAGATTTTGGAAAGGTAAAATATCTTCACAAAGGCCTTCCAGTTCACTATTTAAGGTCCTTTTTTTTAATATTTAAAAATAAAACACAAAGGCTTTTGGCGGATAAGCATGGGTAGAAATGTCCTCGTACGAATTGTTTTGGCTTTTTTCCTGCTAACTTCTATCGACATATAATTGAAGACTGAGATTCAGCCCTTAAAAACTTAAATCCTTTTTTTTCTAAAGTGCCGATCAGCCGGACACTTATCATCACTTTTGAAAACACCAAAATGACAGTCCGCCTGTAACCTTTCAACCACATTTAGATATCCTGAAAATACCGAAAATGTAGCGAAAAATTCGACTCCTGTAATGGGGCCCCGCTGCTCACGGCGTTTTTTTTTTTACCCCACTCGAGCAGTGTCTTTTTTTACCACGCCCTACCCTATAATTTTAGAAAATTTCAAGATCATTTGATTGATTTGTATGTTATACTAAACAGGTTAGCCAATTACGCTAGTTTTGTGGTTTCAGTTTTCAAATGCATATATAACTCAGTGGCGTAAAATCAAATTATTAAAAGATTGCAAACTAAATGTGTTTCTATGAATTACGTGCGCATAAGAAAAAAAACGTGGTCTTTCGGAAGTCGAAAATAAGTTCGTCTTGATAAAAGTAGATTGACGAATGTTTACATGCTTTAAATACAAAATCTACTTTCCATTTTTAAATTATACTTTTTATCTAGTTGAACGTCACTGACAAAATATATGACAAAATATATGAAAATTACCTATGATTTTTAAAGGTTTGTTTACTCTTGTAACTACGGAAATGGCTTGCCCGTCGTAAGCTGTCGTAAAAAAAATGGGTATAGGACAATAACATGTAGTTGGTATATCTGTCTAGTAAATAGTGTCAGATAGATGTGTATCTTGAGAAAATTCTTAATTTTTGGATTTTAGTTGACGGGGGATTTCAAAACTCGCGAATTCGTCAAGGTGGAAAAATCTTGCAGTGTCAATTTCATCGCCATTTACACTCAGCTTATTTTGGAATGTAAAAAAAAGAACATTTTTTTATCTCATAACATGTAAAAATAATGTTATATATTTAGTTTTTTAATAAAATATTTATTTGTATAAAAAAACATAACAAAAAGGGTCAATTTTTGATGATGTTTTGGCGAGTCTCCTCTTAAAAAAAAATCTTGGAAAAAATGCTATATTAGTTATAGTATTTTTATTATGTGAAAATTTAAAAATAAGACAGAAAACATAGAGGCAATGATTGGAAACATAATTAATTTCTAAAATATTGAATTTAATAATGAGATCATGCTATCCACAGCCACAGATATATAGTAATGTGCTTATAAATATGAAACACTTTATAACGAAACATTTCTTAACGAATATCATTTACCAATTACTGAACGAAATATTTTCTATTATTTTCGTTAATAAATTTGAAGGAAGATCAACTTTCAATATTTACGTTCTAGTTAAAAAGTACCTAAATAACAAACTAAACGATGTTATAGTCATTATTAGATTTTTATAATTATTGACATATAATATTTTACGGTTATAATGATTCTTTTGTTAATATACTAGCTGCAATCCGTGATTTTACCCGCGTAAAATAATTTGAATTATTGGTCAAATCACTTTTAAATCGGATATTCCAAAATTTTATAAAAAATAAATTACTTATAGTACTCGAATCTGCTCTCCAAACTAATTTCAAATTTATTTCATTTCATAAAAAAATTATACTTCTAGTTCCATCTATGCGTGGAATTGGTGACTTTGTATTTTCAAAAAGTCAGATCACTGATATATTTCGTAATATAAATTATATTTCGTAATATAATTCCAAATTGTTTATCTATTAATTACACTTACATAATCTGTTTATTTGAATATTAGTTAAAAATCAAAATAACCATTGGTATAAATAGGATTTGTACAAAAAGATCACTTTCTTTTTTAAGAACGGATTTTCTACTGAAAAGGTTCCTCGGGGATAACATTTATAACAATGGCACTCTCGTGTGCCTCAATTATTGTAGAGCCGCCGTAAATTAAACAATTATTTAAAAAAAAATTTAAGTGTACAGTTTAATAAAAATATAAAATAATATTATATACTTTCGTACAAATTCAAATTTGAAAGATGAGTATTTTATTCTTTTTTAAAATTCTAAAAATATTTAGGGAAATTTATTTAATTTTGTGAAAGATGCTAATATTGTGGATTCAAAGAAACTTCTTTTAATTTAAATAAATTTCCTACAAACAATTACCTTTTAGCGAATTTTCAGAATGAAAATTCAGCTATTACAGCAGCTCTTATGGTAAGACCTAAGCCCGGGACTATGGCAGAAATTTGTTTTGGAGCCTCTAGAACTCGAAAATCTACTTCACTAAAATTTATATATATATAGATATATATATATATATATAATATATATATATATATATATATATATATATATATATATATATATATATATATATATATATATATATATATATATATATATATATATATATGTATTTATGTGTGTACGCGATAGCTGTCGAACGAAGCATTTAATTGTTACGAAATTTGGTAAAATCGTTAATTGTTCAAAACGCTTGGATAAGTTCGTTAGCCAGACACATCCGATGCCACAGACCGGATATTTTGGGCTTTAAAGTCTTTTTTTTTTGTTTTTGATCAGAACTTAAAACTTTTTCAAAAATTTTATTACATTATCAAAAATTTCGTAAGAAGTTATATCAGAGAGCTTTTTATACTTTTCTTCTATATAACGTGGTTCTTAAGAAAAATCAAAAATAATCTCTTTTTAAAAGTCTCTTTTTATTTGTTATTTCACTCTACCTCATTTGATTTTTCTATTTAATATATATTGTGTTTATAAATGTGTCTAAGGGTGTTTCGTCACTAGTTATTTCTATTACCTAAATATATGTCAGATTTCTTTAATTAAACATTATGAATAATGTCTTAATAAATTTATAAAGTTATATTATAAATGTTAATCAATTAAACTGTACTATTTATTTGATTAAATAAACTTTTGACATATTTTTTTTGTGGTGTTGAATGGCCCTTAGCTATTTGTAAACGAAGTACAAATTTTGATAATGTTAGTTTTTTGTTTTGTTTTTTTATAACAATCTGTCAAATGGAATCATTTTTAAATATATGCATTAATATGCATGCATGTATATAACCTAATTATAAATATTTTTGTTTTAACACATTATATTTATTATTTTGAAAATTTTCTTATTTAATTTTAAATAAGATGAACTAAATTAGAAAAAACTAATTGATGGTAAGGAAATTTTATAAAAAAAAATATATATTTGACAAGATTTTGATGACATATAATTGGTATACTTACTTTGCAATTAAAAACAAAGTACATGGGTACAATATAGTGTTTTTAACAGAAAATAAAGTTTTTGGAGCAACTAAACAGTGCCGGAACAACTAAATTAGCCATGTAGCAGGAGCCAGCAGTTACGAGCCTCGCGCTTGTGTCCAATAAAAACAATACAAATTCACACAACATGAGTTATTTAACAAAAAAAAAAAAAAAAAAAAAAAAAAAAAAAGAAAAAAACGAGTTTTGGCTCAACTTACATTTGAATGCTAAATCAAATCTACATAAGTGACATTTTTGACAGAATTTACTTTTTGCTAAAATAGTAAAGTATGAAAATATATGCAAACGGATTGTTTGGTGTAAAAAGCGCACAAAAAAGAACTTGTAAAAACACCAATAAAATTATGTATCATTTAATTAAAAATAAATTTTAATCTTTCTTAAAATATTTTACATTGTTACACATATAATTTAATTTCCATTAATAATTGTTAATGAATTTTAACCTCTTTACACACGACAGTTAGCTATTCAAACATTTTTACATTTGTGATTAAGTGTTAATTCGTTGTTGAAAACATTCATTACAAAAGATTGGAAATTTCTTTAGTGTCAACTAGATTGCTTGTCTACAATTTAATTGAAATACTCATAAAACAATCTAAAAAATAAAAAAATACATTAATTAATTATTAAATTTTTTGAAATATTTAACATCTTACCTGAATGGGGTTATAAGTTCCAAAATATGTTACAACCTTTCAAAATGTTGAACAATAATCCTATTTCAAATTTTAAATTTGTAATTCAATATCGACTAGATAAAATGTTTACAAATGAAAATGATTTCTACACAATAACTAACAAAGTAATAGCCCATTTTCTGAACAAAGGAATAGACATTAAAGTTAATTCCATTAAAGTCCATTAAAGAGATTAAATATTAATTGTGTAGACAACCCAGCAGAGGGCAACAAGTTACAAACAACAAAGCAAATTCCTCAAAGCGGCAAATTTAAATAATAAATAAATAAATAATTATAATTTTTTGTTTAGTCTATTTAAGAAAATAATTAGTCAATTAAATAAGTGTTAATTTATAATTTATTGAAGTAATAATTTTGATTACTAAAATCTAAATCTTTTTAACAATGATTTATTATTAAATAATCAATATATAGATATATAATACAATTAGAAAAAATGTTATAAAATTTTGTGAAAAGCACACAGTCAAGGTTACTTAACGGATTTCGACTAGTGAAGTGTCTATGAATAGACCATCATATCAGGGGTGGCACAAGAGAGCCTGAATTTTCAAATTTGGTTTCATTATTAGTTGTTATCGTTAGTTACGGAGCCACAAATTTTAATTTTTTTCCAAAGCAATTACACGTAAAGTAAAATAAATTGTTTATTCACTTCTCTTATAGAAATGGATAAACGGATCTCAGGTAACTGTACTATTATTATTTAAAATAAAAATAAGATGATTTTGTTAGTATAAGTGAGGGTTAAAATTATCACCCAGGACCTTGGGACTCCAAAAAAACTTCTTCATACTAAACAGCTGGGCGGATCTCAAGAAGATGTTGCGAAAATTAGATATGCTACTGAAATATGAATATTACTTGCTTTTATAGTATTAATTATTTAAGTAACTGTTTTTGTACAGAATTTCAGAATAGCGAATTAAAAAGTGAAGTAAGGTTTTTAGTGAAGTAAGTGAAGTAAGGAAAAACTATTATTACGGATATCAGAGCAAAGGTCTCAAACTAAAGCTACAAAATACAAAAATGTATTCCATTGCACGAAATTATATAAATCAAAATTAAAACAAAAATAAAACAAAACAGACACCTGAGTGAAGCCGCAGGACGGAAAGCAGAAAAAAATTATAAATTTTTCTGTTACTTAAGTAAAAATTCATTTAACTATTAAATTATTATTTTAAGCGACTTTCCATTTTGGAACTTAATTTATGACGGAGAATGTCATGGGAAGATCCGAGTTCGGGACTATACGGCAGAAATTTGTTTAAAAACATATATATATATATATATATATATATATATATATATATATATATGTTATATAATCTGTTGACGCAATCCATTCATGTATCATATGAAAATATGGAATAAAGTTTATTATTATTATTATTATATATATATATATATATATATATATATATATATATATATATATATATATGTATATACAGGGTGTAAAACAAATAACTCTCGTCCTTTTGTGGAGGGCGACTCCTAGCAAACTGTAGACACTAAAACCGCAGGAATTTTTTTCGAAATTAACAGTCGCGTCACCCCTCAAACGGATAAGTCATTTCCTTTACACCCTGTATATAATATATGCACACATACATATATATATATATATATATATATATATATATGTAGGTGTGTATATATATATATTATATACAGGGTGTAAAGGAAATAATTCTTATTTCCTATATCGAGGGGTGACACTGTTAATTCTGAAAAAAATCCTGCGGTTTTAGTATCTACAAGGTGCAGAGTCACCCACAAAAGGACAAGAGTTATTTGTTTATATATATATATATATATATATATATATATATATATATATATATATATATATATATATTTGTGTGTGTGTCTGCGCGATAACTCTCGAATGAAGGATTCAATCTTTACGAAATTTTGTTAGAAGTTCAAAAGTCTCAAAAGCTGGGACGAGTTCGTTAGCTGATATGTCCGATTTTTAGAAGCCATTTTTCACCGTTTTTAGTGATTTTTTGGTTAAACTTATTTAAATGCATATGTGCTATACTATATGTGATCCGCCAGGGTCCTGGGGACTCAAAAGTAAAAAATTAACTACTCAACCGATTTCGAAAATCTTATCACTGTTATAGAGTTAAACTATTTTAGATGGATACAAGTTGTTATATGAGATCCGTCAGTGTCCTATCTTTGAAAATTCGCTATGTTATGCAGGTGCTGCGACAGGGGTATTTTTAAATTTAATGAACTGTGATTTTCCTAAAAGTGCAAAACAATTTTAAATGAAAATACAAATTATCAAATTTAATTTTAGTGATGAAATTTCAATTGTTAAGTCTAGTATTTTCCTCACATTTGTTGTATGTCATTTCGCATTTCATCATTGTAAAATTTTCATAAAGTTTATATATTATTATATTTAGTATAGTGTAGTTTCTAAGAAATTTTTAAAAGTTGTGAGCTGGAAACGTTCCTGTTCAGGGTAGAACAATACTCGTCTCGAACGCTGGCAGCAAGTAAATTAGCATTTAGTTTATTTCGGTCGGAATTACTATATATCGGAACAGTCCCCCGCGACACATTCGAGTAAACCCCTAGTTTAGTAATTTCGTACCATATTTCATTTAGTATTTAGTTTATTTCGGTGGAAATTACTATATTATGCTATGGTATCCAAACCGTCCCTCGTAACACATTGAGTAAACCCCTAGTTTAGTAATCTCGTAATATATTTCCGTTTAGTGATATGTTTATTTCGGTCGTTTTATTATTGTATATTTTTTTAACATATTTCTTTCATATATCATGCATCTAAATTTGGGAAAATACTAAACTATAAAATTAATATTTTTATAAAGTATTTAAGTACTGTTTAATATTATTTGTAAAATTATCATATCACAATTTAAATTTATACTAATTATTTAACAACTTGCACTTTTCTTTTCGATTTAAAATTTAAAAATTTTTTATGTATCTTGTATAGGGTTCACCATAACCCAAATTGAACACGTGTCGTCTGAATACTCTATTTTCATTTACGTAAGGTATTCAGTCCTCACAACCGTTCGGATTTGGTATATCGGATACGTTTGTAAATATGTTTTTTCTAGTATTATTTTGTACTATCTCCACCGATTTCACAAAAATTTGTTATTGGATTGTACTAACTCACACTTTTTGTGGCACATAGAACAAAACTATACTTAAATTTTAGATTTTAAAAGAATTTTATTATTGGTGTGTTCCATATCCCATAACAAGGTCTCTTATATTGCATGAATAATGTAGATATGTTTTTTTTTCATTAAGTATTTACTGTATTATAATTTCTTACAATGCAATCTTCTATTGTGTTAAAACTTGTGTATAAAGTAATGATGAAGGCATTAAAAATGTTTATGGAAAGGCATCCACAAATTAAAAACAAATTCTCATAAATTCTCTAAAAGTCGTGCCATAGCAAAGTTCAATACATTAATTATATTTTAAATTTTTACATGTAAAATTGAACAGTTAGTTTACCTAAAAAATCCTAATTTATTTAGAAATCTAAGTTTATTCAGAAATCTTAATTTAATAAAAGATCAAAACAAAAAATTGAAATTATCCAATTAATATCTAAGGGGTTTTTTTTATTTTCATAAAATTGCAAATTTGTATAAAAATTTTGATTATATGAAGTTTTCGATAATTAAACTTTAATATGTATAAACGAGATAAACTAATGCTTATATGCGCTTAAATGATGAATATAACGGAAGAAACCGTATTCCTATCCAAATTCGGACGACCGAATCTATTAAATGATAACCTTACTTCTTTATTTCTTGAAAAACTAACTGAAATCGAAATGAAGTCAGAGGTATCTATAGATTCTAGAGGACAATTAGAAATAAATCAATTTTCAACTATATGCTACCAGTAGAAGCTCGTTTTTTTGAACATCCTTTTAAAAACGTCACATTAAAATAGTAATCGGTTTCTAGAATTAATTTTCTAAAAAAAATTTTCTTTTATCAAAAATTTAATAATGTATTAATATTCTTCAGTGATTATATTTGTATACCACTTGTTTGTTTTTTTTTTTAATTTCCGCGCTTATGTTGTAGCAATATAAAAACATTATTGAAAAAGCGTTGTAAAATCGTTGTAAATTGATATTTATAAATTATATTTAAAAACGGCGTGGTGAATAATTTTTACTTCTTATTAAATATGGTTTGTAACTTTGTATTTTATAATATATTAAATTTTTATCAAATTCCTTTGACACATTTTCATTTTATTCAAAAGAAAAAAAAATAGGTTCGTATTTTTGATATTGAATTAAATAAATTTCTAGAGAAGTTTCGTTAAAATTCTTTAAAAAAAATCGTTTTGTCGACCAACTACCTTAAGGGGGGGTAAGGTTTTTAAACTTTTTTTTTGTATTTTTTTTTTAAATTTTTTTTCTGAATGTACAACATGTCGAGCTTGTTGCGCCAAAATTTCAAGTAAATTCGAGTAAAACCAATGAAGATACAGCGTTTCAAGCGACCGGCCCTCATGCTTGATTTTTATACCTGCCTGGTAGTTGCGCGACGCGCCTAGCTGGTAAGTATACACAGAGAGAAAAATCCTATAATTTTTGTAGAGAAAATTTCAGAAAAATTACCATGCTCCCCTATAATCCGTGCGCGATCGACGACCAAAATAAAAAATATGTGCTAGCATGGTAAAATTTAATGTGGTGCTAACACAACTTTTATCACACTCTTATGCATGTATATTATAGTTTAATTCTTGTTGTCGTACTCTTTCATTTGCGCATCTGACTCGCGACCTTATATTGGTTGCACTGTACCTGTAAAAACATGTATACAAAAATGATTGTCAACAATATATTCTAATACATATACTAAAGATAGGTAAATAACACAAAAGATGAATTAAACGATGACATCATCCTAAGAGAGTGTAAAAGCAACTGACTACTAGCTGTCTGCTGTGCTAGCTGCTTGTAACACAGTGATAAATCAAGGTGCTTGGTACGAACTGTCTAACAAAGTTTCTTCCACAGTCCACACCTACATATGGTTCGCAAGTAACTCGCCTAACCCGCTGAGTGAGGTATATTTCATTACAGCGTTCCCAACACAACCAACCTTCTTTCTGTTTTTTTTTCTTTCTATTATTAGCATGTTAGCATGGTAATTTTTTTAATAAACACAATTAAAAATTATTTTTTTGTCGGTAATGGAACTTTTTACTGTGCTGTTTTACAAATTTTACGGAGATAATATTACGAAAAGAACATTCCATCCTTTAAATTTTTTATGATTAATTATAATCTTTATATTTTTACCTTACAGAATTTAATATGTTTGCCTTTTACACGTCGATTGTAGAGCACAGTCATTTTTATAGGAATTTTCTCTCTTTACTTTATTTTTTACTTACAAATCTTATATAAAACAAATACTTACTATAATTACCCGCGTAAGTATAAAAAATTAGATTATTTTATTGATGCTTAGTTTTGGATTTTTGAGTATAAAAAACTTTAAATCCGTTTTCTCGCAAACATCATTTTTGAAGTTTGTGAACATCATAACTCAAAATCTACTTCACCAATTTTGTTGAAATTTTGTACACTGTTTCTACACATAAATCAACAGGTAATCAGGTCGAGTTCTTTTTTTTTGCTATTTCTTTCCAGTTTATACTAACAAATTAACCGAAATTTTTAGCAAAAATTGCGTTTTTCACTTCAAAATGCTGCCAAAAATAAAAAAATCGAAAAAATACAAAAAACTCTTCCTGACTCCCTAGGGAAACATATCGCCTTTTAAACGCATTTCGATTTTTTTTGTCTTAGATGATCCGGGTACCGAGTTATGATGTTCACCGCAAAACAACTTTTTTTCGAGGCGCCTCCGGAAATTCGCTGTCACGGACTTATTTATCGATATTTGTATTTGATAATTTTTTCGAAGATACTTCAGATGTTATACTATAACGTGTATATGAAATAAATGAGCCAACATTATTCATATCTCCAAAAAAAAAATCATGAAAATATGCCTTTTTTTTCGCTTTTAAAACCTTACCCTCCCCCCCCCCCCCTTAAATCAAACAGAATAACATTTTTTTAAGCTAAAGTCACTTTATGTATTACAATTTTCCCATTCCTATATGTAACAGACGGAAAAAATAATCTTGTTTTGTTCTATATCCACGCTTATAGTACTAACCAATAATTATAAACTGAAAGTACAAAACAATACTAAGGGAATATGGATCTATAGTTCAGTTTTTGCAATCATGAGAATATTAATTATCATTTTACTCCGAAATTCGAGGTCAGATTTCTATGAAATTGTATTGTATGATAACTAACTTATTTAGAAGTAAAAAATTTTTTTCTATTTGGTAATAAAATGTAAAATAAATAAAATATGAATTTTTAAACTTTCAAATCGCAATATCTTTCAAATCGCAAAGTAGAAAAAGTGGGTATAGAACAGACCAATACTAGAGCAGCGACGTGTCGTCTGAATGTTTTCGGTAGAGCATTCAGCCCTTACGCTATCTTAAAATGTACTTTCACTAATTTATTTCAAATTCAAACGTTCTTTAAATTTATTCTTGTTATTTATCATACAAACATTTATTTTAACAATGTTGTAAAGTCAGAAATAAATTAATGAACGTCCTTTAAAAATAAACCAAAAATTATTTCAATTTTATAAAATTAGGTATAAGAAAAAAAAAATAAGTACAAAAGAACTTAAAATACTGGGATGTAATTTTTAAATTCAGAAAATTAAAAGAAAACAATTTGCTGTAATCAAAATTAGATTTCATTCAAATTATTCTATTTTAAAATTATATATTTTATTATTTGAAAGAACAGATTTATATTTTGTTACATAATTTTCAAAGTTACGAAATTTTATTATTATACTTTTAGATTCAACATTGTATTTACAAAGAAAATCTACCGGAAAATTGTTACGCCCGAGATTTTTTTTAAAATGTAAATAAATTTTCATTTGTTGGAAAATTAACGAATTTCTATTTTCTAAAAAAAAACCTCTTCAGCCTTTTCAGGGGAGTAAACTTTGGTAAGGGACCGATTCATCTGGCCTCGTAATTTCCACTGCAAATCTCTGCCTTTTCTCGTAACATCTTGGGAAACCAGATGTCGCCCATTAACCCTAACACAAATCTCCCAAATTTACCAATAACCAACCCCTCATCATCATTTATTTTATTTATTTTAAATTTTTACGCTACAACGATTCTAAAATAACCATCTTCATATTTCAATAGCATGGCTAGTTTCCGGGCCGTAAAACCTCTATGTAGATACCCGTATGAATACTTTCAGAAGTATTCCTATTTTCGGCCCTTCTTCGGGTACCAATGAGCACCAACGGAAGACTATTTTAACCTCACTTTCATCTTTTAGTACCAATAGCATTCGAACAAGATTTTATCAAAATTTTTTCAACTTTTTGAATTGGGTCCTATTTGGTAGCATTGAAGGATGATTTTGACCACACGTTCTTTTAAATTTGATATTCTGAAATTTTGTGCAAAATCTGCTCCTTATAGTGCTTCGTTTCACCTGCCCACTCTAAAAACCCTAGGAATCAATTTTAGTGTAACTATCATTTTCCTCCAGGACCTCAATAGTACTTGAGTAAAATTTGGTAACGACACATTCAGTCGTTTACGTTGGATCTTTCTTGCGGTCCTTAAAGTCTTATGAAACTTCGATAGTTTTTTTGATAAACACTTATGCCAATTTTACCTGTTGCTTTTCTTCATCATGTTTTTATTATCTACTACTGTTTTCTCCAAACAATTGGGGACAGACAAATAAAGTTCATAGGATATTGCATTTTTATATATTAAAATATTTTAATTATATTTATGAACAGATTTTCGGTTTTCTCGGTTTCTTGGGCCCCAAAACGTCAAGATTCGGTGGGAACCACATATGCTCAAATTGGTATGATTACTTATACTGATACTTTCCCAAAGTGTACATAATTAGGAGGTATTACATCTTCACCGTCAATATATTACAATAATTAATCGATCAAGTGATATTAGTCTAACTAATTTAGTTGGGTCAAATCCAAGTAAATCTTCTAAGTTGCTGGTATCTCGATAGTGATTTGGTAAATCATCAAGAACGGCTTTAACATTGATAGTGAATAGATTTCGTATTAATCTCTTAACATTATTGAAGTCGACTTTTACATACTCTGTAAAATATTGAGTGAATTTTTCCAGAACCAGAGGTATAATTTGTATAGAAATACTTTTTTTATTTGATCCGTTTCGTGGATCACTTACAACTCTGCCGGGTACCACAAGTGATCTGCAGAACTACTGACCTAGATATTAACCCAATAAATGGGTAAAATGTAATCGAAAGTTATTAATAACCACTAATTGATATAATCGCACCTACCAGAGTTCTCTGTACGGCTTAGATAATGGACATATTTCAATAATTGTAATTTATGGTATACATTAGGACGGGAGAGGAAGCGCAGAAAGGAGGGGTTACATTGTGGTGAGACGGTATACAGCATAATAATATCACCGTTTAAGGTCCGTTCCACACTATATTGTCGCTCTCGATACGCTCTCGGTTCAATCTCGCTCCAGTAAATTCTCGAGTTAGTAAAGTACCGTTTACTATATTTTCTCCATCTACATTATAGTGCCATCTATTTCTGGTGATCGTATCTGTCTGAAACTTTACACGTGCACATAATTTCGATGACAATACAATAATAAGGTGCCATCGAGTTGGTCTAACGATGGAGCTGGAAGGCGGAACGTTTGGATAACTATACTCTGATCGGTTATCCTGGTTATTCTACTTTAACAAAAAAATATATGGAAATTAGAAATTATAATGGCAATATTTCGTAATTTTAAATCAATAGACAATAATAATTGACTTAGGTGGTGAAACACCTTAACAGAATGAATACAACACAGATTTCCTGTCTAGGGTTACTCCTCTAGATCTGGAATCTTTCGTTAAAACGGTGGTACCTAAGAAAGGATATTCTTCATTGTGGATCTTGAATAGTCCGAGGTTAATGAAATCCAAGGACATTTAATTTGCCCATTACATAGGTACTCATGCACAGTGGTCCAATTTCCAAAAAAAAGGGACAAAAATAAAAAATTAGTTTGAGTAAAACAAAAAATGGTATATAAGAGTTTTCAAGGTCGCTGATTATGAATTTGATATTTTTTTTTTTTTTTTTGAAAATTCGAAATGACGAGTCCAAAATGGCGGTCAAAATTAAAAAATTAGTTTTATTGTAACAAAAAATAGTATATAAAGGTTTTCAAGGTTGCTGATTATGAATATGAAGTGAGACAAGAAAAAACTAAAATTGATGTAAAAAACAAAGGGGCACATTGGAACAAAAATTTTGTTTTGTAAAATAATTTACATACTTCATAGTTTGTTGCAAAAAAAGCAAGCCATCCAACTCGATCAAACTCATAACTATTTCTTATAAATAAACATAATAACAATGCAATATTTCTCTGTAATAAAGACACCCTATAGAAATATTAAATTGCCCTTTACCACATATCCATAATGATTACTCACCTTCATTTTCAATTTCCATCACTTTTGATTTCAAAAACACACTTGTAAACAAAAGTTATAAATGAACAACTAGAAGATGCGCACGAGACCGGTGTTCAGTTAGCTGTGTTTGACCTTCCCTTATCTGCTAATGCAGACGGTATAATGGACTCCCGGTTTACACCGAGGTGCAGTGGTGTCCTCCCTACGGTATTACGGGGTAATAAGTTCAAAATTACACAATTACAAGCTTTTCTCATTTTTGTCCGCTTTTTTTGGAAATTGGACCACTGTGCCATGGTACCCTTGGAATCCTTAACATCATTGGAAGATAATATAGTACCCCTCACGGATGTTAAGGGAAGCCGTGGTAATTCTCACTCCGGAAAGAAAGATTACTTTGAAGATAAGTTTTATAAAATAATACTAAATCATTACCATGTTCTCTATTCCATATACTAATTTCAATTAGTAATTTCAAATAAACGGACAGTTAATTGTTGCCTGCTTTGCAGTTTCCTGTAATATAATATTACAGAATACAATCTGTTATGCGAGATATATGCAAAAGCTTAATTCACCATGCACATGATGCATTTACTATATCTTATGTCAAAAGCAATATCTAATATAAAGAGAGTCATAGTGATTTAACTGGAACACAAGCAATTTAACAAATATGTATAAAGCATTTGAAAGTATACATATTATGTGTGTATGAAATTACCAAGTTTGTATTTTGATAGTGGTATTGTGTCTACTAGATGAATTATACATTAAGATGTACTTAGTAATTTGATGAAACTTCATCTAATATTACGTTTATTTATGTGTCTGTGTTTAAAGCTTTAGGTATATTAACTTGTACTGTACCTCAACTGTACCTAGTATAGACAAGATAGTTATGTATTGTAACTATATACAGGTGATTATGTTGTTAACAAATAAAACTGACAACAATAGGTTATGAAAAACTAGATAAAAAGTCGTTATGGAAGTTTTACTTGCCCTGCGCAAATTTTTGAGAAAATTAATTTGGACACTTCTAAACCACAACCACTATCACAAAAGACTTAGATCAATAATCCTTTTAATAGTAGTAATAATTACTCAATTAGAAATTATTTAATTACTGTTGAAAAAAGAACAATTAAAATTGTATTCCTCAAAAATTTTTGAATAAGTGGAAATTTTGGCAAAAAACTAATTTTTTGCAAGAACAAATACCGTGTTTCTGGCATCCGACGTGTCTGGCTAACGAACTTCCAACATTTTTACCAAATTTCGTAAAGCTAGGACATTTCGTTCGAGAGTTATCGGGCGGACACACACACACACACACACACATATATATATATATATATATATATATATATATATATATATATATAAATTTTTGTGAATATTATTATTATTTTCGGTTTCTAGGGACCTCAAAACAAATTTCTGCCATGGTCCCGGGTTCAAATTACAGTATACCTACTTACTTAAATGTACTTACAACTAGTTTTCGATAGACAACCCGGGAACAATGTACTACCAATGTACTATTGCCAATAAGGTTTCATTTAAATTATGTTTCATTAAAAAAACAGATACCTGCAGAAATCAGCTGCGGGATCTTGTACTATAATGGGTTGAGTGTTGGTTTGACGGAGTAGTTTGCAAGAAGAAACATGTGCACAGAGAGAGGTAACTCGAACAAGGACTGTTAAGTTATTAAAATATTAAATGTAATTGTGAACGTATAGCGTATTTAGTTTGTATTTTTGTACTATTATATTTAATCTTCACGTAAAAGTATCATTTTTACAATAAAGTAGTTGTTAAAACGATTTGTATCAATAACTTCTTAATTAAATCTAATTTTGGGTCTATTCCAACCGTTGTTAACGGCACTAGTAGCGCTTTTGACTTTAACAATTTATACTCATTATCGGAAGTGTAATCTTTGAATTTGAATTTAAAAATATGTCGTTTGGTTTCCCTCCAAACCTTCTATGAAACGTTTATTATTTACGGTACGGGGAGGTTTATTTGAGATGCGATCAAAAAATCGATCTTTTTGCAGAAATTGGTAGCAAATTATGTGTAGAATATGTTCCTAAATTGATTTTTCTGAAAGTAATTTAAAAGAAGGTTTACTCGAAATTCGATCAAACAATCGATTTTTTTGCAGAAATTGATAGCAAATTTTGTGTAGAATATGTTCCTAAAATGATTTTTCTGAAAGTAAAAGTAATTTAAAAAAAAAAAAGATGCACATTAACCAAATCCAGTTTTTTTTTATAAAAAAAAAAAACTCAAAAGCGTAATTCACGCGATAAGAACTGTAAATATAAAATTTTGAATTGAAAGTACGCGTCGCTATATATATACATATATATATATATATATATATATATATATATATATATATATATATATATATATATATAAGTATATATATATTATAATATCTCGAAACTACGTTTTTGGAACTGGTTGACACGATAACTCAAAAACTATCCGATAGATCCATTTTTTATTTTAAGGATAATTCAATTCTCCGGCCCCTATACGTAAGTCCGATACGCTTTCAATATTTTTTTTTCTTATTTATCCTTTCTTATTATTTTACTTTAAAGAGCGAAAAAAGTCAAAAATAGTAATCAAAAGTTCACATGTCCGCCATTCTTTTTTAGCATATTATTGATATTATTGGTATAGGTGTCGGTAATATTCATATATTTTATAAATCTGTTTTGTTTTTCGATTTCAGTGAATTATTACCAACGCTATGATGTCAACCAACAAGACGTCGGATTTTCGGATCGTCACACTGCGCTCTCTATAAAATAGATCATTTTTTATATTTTTCCTTGAAAAAATTTTTTTGTGTGTTCTAATCCTTACTAATATTATAAATGCGAAAGTGAGTTTGTTTGTTTGTTTGTTTGACTGGCTTTCACGCCTCAACAGCTTAACTAATCAATTTGAAACTTTGCACAGACGTTGCTTGCGAGCCAGAGACGGTTATAGGCTACTTTTTATTTCGGGAAAATATTTCTTTCTCGAGGGAAAATGCATTAAATTGCAACAGCTGACTATTAAAAACGGATAAGTGATTTCAAACTTTGTATATTGCCAACAGAAGGGATGAAAAAGGACACAAACTACTTTATACCCCGGGAAATTTACCGTGGGAAATTTCATTCCTGTGGAAAAATATATTTTAAATGAAACAAAAAATGATTTATAGACAAATATGACGATGTACAACGATAAACATAGGTTATTTTTTATCCCGATAAAATATCTCATTCCCGAGGGAAAAAGTATTTAAAACGAAACAATGAAATACATAACAAAGGACTAAAAAAACATGATTGATTTCAAACTTTGCATATTGTTTACAGAGACGATGAGAAAGGACACAAACTACTTTCTATCCCGGGAAAATATCTAACTTCCTGGAAAGTCTTATTTCCGTGGGAAAATATATATTAAAACAGTATAAAAAAGAATCATTGATTTCATTTGAATTTGGCATGTTGTTAAAGGAATGTTATAGTCTATTTCTTGCCCGGGGAAAATATTGTATTTCTGTGGGAAAATTCCAAAGAAAAAAGTAATAATACCTACTCGACGCGTAATAACGACGTGATGAAAGTACACTTTATATGTTTTAACTAGATGCCATAATTTCAAATTCCACGCGGGCGAAGCCGCGGGTAACAGCTAGTACTCAATAAATATGTGTGCGAAATTTGAAATTGATATTTATTTCCGTCTTTGAGAAAAAAATTTAAAAAAAAATACATAATTCTTGTAAATACGTATGAAAATAATTTGCGTTGTCAGTTTTTCACTATATTTAATTGTTTAAATTACGAACCGGTTTTCGAGCGATTAGCTCATCATCAGGTACCAAACAAGATTGGGAGGGAGGGTTATCTTTCCGATTACAACTCTTTATATAAAACTAAATATGGTGCTGTTACGTGTGATAATTGACCATCAATAGTTCGGCAAAAAATAAATTGAAAAGAATTCTTGGTTTATCTTAACTAAACCTCCCCTTAAGTATATTAATGCTTGAAATATTGAAGTCAATTAAAATCAATTATTAATAAATATTTACTGAATTTCATCATTTTTAAATTGAAGTAAAAATTAATTTAAGTTGAATCGGTTAACCATACATATGTATAACTACAGAATAGTACAAAATTAAATTAGTTTATTAGGTGCACATCAAGTCACACATTAGAATGAAATAATCACTGTTTGTATTTTCTTGATAATATTAGAAAATTTAATTTAGAATTATTCCATTATAAAATCCGTGTGCGTTTTATTTCACAACAATGCAGTAACAGTATCTGAGATTTTCGTCTCTTACCTTATTCATGTTATACAGCTTCCTTTTACATGTTACTCAAAACATAAATATTTCAAATATTTAAATATTGTATGTAGCTAAAAGCAAATAATCTCCTTTACGTGTAGTGCTATTAAGTTAAATGGAATTACATTTGCTTTCAATAGGTATTGCATAATCATATAGTATAACTATGATTCATGCCTACCATCAGATGTAGTAATTTAGCTACCATTTTAAGGGGTTACATCTATTTGAATGCTCGATAAATAAGCATTTTTGAGGATCTTTTTCTTATAATGTATTGGAGCATTTGTTATATATATAGTAAGATGTAGATAAAATAATCTTTTTGGCGGTAGAATTGCAAAATACCGGCAGTATAGACGTTTGAAGCAGCATGTGTTTTTGTGGGAGGAGATTTGAAGCATCACAAATAAATTTTTTTTATTTACACTTAGGGTAAGAAAAAAATTTATCGTAATTTACATTACATTTGCTTGGCTCAAATTTCAAGTCGATCGGATGAAAATTGCAAAAATTATTTAAAAAAAAAAAACACATGCTGCTTCAAACGTCAGTACTGCCACCATTTTGCAATTCCACCGCCAAATCAAATTATTTTCTACACCTTATTAAATGTGTAACAAGCCCTCCAAATTGCATTTTGATTGTTTTGTTATATTATGAAAAAAAATATTCTTTAAAAACGGCCATTTTTCGAGCATTCAAGTAGATGTAACCCCTTAATGTGTAAATGGTTAAAAAGTTTAGCTGACATGTTGACAAATTTCATTATAAATATCTGCCAACAGGCAACAAAAAAGATTATGTTATTGGTTTTAAGATAACAAAGGGTCCCAGTTAAATGGAATCAAAAATTACATTTGCTTTCAACCCATTTCAATGTGTAAGGCTCGTTTTACATTGCAGTTCGCTCACGATTCGATAACATATTCTGACAGTGAAAGCAATAAGTTAGCGTATTCGTATGGTCTTTACGAGCGAAGTATGGTTTCGATTGCGGTCTAACATTGATACACATCGGAGAATATATTGTCGAAGCAAAATTAGTAAATACTTTTTTATTTAATCTCACATTTGTCCGTTATCACTAAGTTATACTAACAATAAAACAAGATTTTATTGAACCGAGAGCGTATGGACAGTGGCGCTATAGTGTGGGTGGAAAACGAACAATAAACGGGACTGTAACGTGAATATAATAATATTTTAGCGGGACGAGACTGGACCGAAAGCGTATCGAGAGCGGCTATAGAGTAGAACGGACTTATAATATAACGGATTAAACCTCAGTAATATTTACCGTAAACACGGATTACTTGAACCCAGATTTGCAATTCATCTGATAATTTGTAAAATTGAGCGTAACTGTTATATTATATTTATTTGGGATTTGGGAATTCAGTATGTAAATCTGTATATAACTAAAGTTAGTATACGATACAATATGGATTTTTTTCTGATGCTTCATAAATTTCATAAATTTTTAGATTTTGTTTCAAGTTAACCTCAAGATCGGGTTACTTGGGCTCAAACCTAAAGTGATCTCCATTTGAAAACAGTTTGAGACCATGCAAAATATTGGTTACTAACTAAAACACATTGTACAAACATTTATTCATTCAAAAAACATGAATAGATACCAAAACTGAATAAAAATTTTCAAACAAAAATTGTTATGAATACTAAATTATTTTTATGAGTTAGAGCGTGTCTTTGTTTAGTCCACCTAACTAAAGAGAAGAAGACTTAGTGATTAGTGTAGGTGGATGTATTTTCTTAACTATATTTTTCCATCTATAGTATTATACAATAGGTCCTTGTTCTTGGGTCACTTCGATGCCTTTTTAATTGGCTTCATGCAGTCTACTCTCGCACCGTTTTATACCAAAATTATAATGGGTTCAGGTTACCTTAATCTGAAGGTTTTGTTAACTGGTTTATCAAAACTTTAAATTAAGAAAATACGGAAATAGCTGGCCTATGAACATGTCTGAATTTGCTTTAGTAATGAACCAAATGCGAAGTAAGCTATCGATTACATTATAATGATTATATGTAAGCTATCGAAATAGTTTTTACCGTTGAAAGTTACCAACATAACAAAATCAGCAACTTCGAACAGAGAGTAAACAACACTCGCCTGACACGTAGTGTCAATTTTAAGAACTACCTAAACTCTGACACAGTGGGGGCTATCCATAAAACAAGTTAAGGTAACTCTAAGTTTGAACTTAGGAAAGTTAACGCTAAGAGTTAACATTACAATTCATAGACAGATTTTAAAATTGTCCTATCAAATACAAGCTTGAAGCTAGTTATAATGATATATTGTGAGGTGTATACATGCTTTACAATTAATTCACTAATTGAAAGCAATCAGAACAACGAAAAATATTTGAAGAGTAGTAACGCGAAATATTTAAATTAATGAAAATTCTATCACTAAATAATTAAAATTTTTTTGATATTTTTGCCGCAATTAATAAAATAATATAAAAGTATACATAATTATACATTTTAATTTAATTTATAATAAATAACAAATATTAACGTCAATACGTAAGTATGGGCTGTTTGTTTAAAATCACAACACGACGCTCTGGCAAATATATTTACAATTTTATGAAATAAGTGATATTATGTGACTATTTTAATATTATTTTTTTAAAATGTGAATTGTCTTTAAAAAAATGTGTTTTAAATATACATATATAATATAATTGTGCTGTGTTTTTATTATATTAATATATATGATATACCTACTCTGATATAATTTGATTGACTTATGCATAAAGCCATAATAAAATATAAATTATGAGATAATATACTAAAATATTTGTTTATTCATTAAAAATTTTTACAAAAAAAGTGTAAAATAAATATAAATTTTGTCAATGATTTAGATTTTTATAATTTTATACATAAACTATGGTGCTTAAGGCCTCAAACATTAAATAAATTCCAGTGTGGTTCCGATAATTTTCAACATTTCAGTAGGAAAAACAACTAAAGGAAAATGTAATAATAGATAACTAAAGTATAGTAAAATATAATGTTAAACTACCGTTTTGTTAATAAATATTTACATTAAAAAAATACTTACACAAAAAGTGTAAGTAGAAAGATTCAATCAAAATTTTTTGTTACAAAAGTAAGTTTTAAAATAATTTTTTAATCAGTTATCTATAAAATACTAGCGTTTTTGTCAAATATATGTTGTAAATTGATATTTTCGTCACGCAAAGTTGAACTACTTATAAAAAAAACTAAGTTAATTTGATTCAATTTTTCTTTCCATTTACTTACATTTAAAGTATTTATTACATCAATACTTAATATAAATATTTATTACGTATATTTTATATTTTTATTCGAAAAAATTCTTTTAAATTTGTTAAAATGTCCAAATGTCAAAGAATTTCATGTAAAAATATATTTAAGATGGACTTAAGCCTGCCATTTGCTTTTTTTAAGTTTAAGTAAGAGATAAAATTGAACTTGGCGTTAAACCCAAATTAAAGTCGTCTATGAATAAATTAAGTTTTATCTTAGCTAAAATTGATCTTAGCCTTATCTTAAATCGTCTCTGATTAGTCTCTGATCTAGTGCAGTTACCTATCAGGTAAACATGTAACTTACTTCTACTGCTGACTAAAGTAAGCAGAAAACAAAAAATAATACTTTTTTTCATTTTGGGCTCAAGTTAAACCTTAGGGCTCAAGTAATCCGAATTAACGGTACCTCCTTCACACGGGTATTTAAAAATAATGAGCGCTATTCATAAAGACAAGTTAAGATAACTATAAGATTGAACTTAGCAAAGTTAACACTAAGACTTAACATTACAATTCATAGACAGATTTTAAAATTGTCCTAGTAAAAACAAGCTTGAAGTTAGTTATAATGATACATTGTGACGTGTATACAAGCTTTACAATTAATTCACCAATTGAAAGCAATCAGAGAAACGAAAAATGTTTAAACAGTAGGGGCGCGAAATATTTAAATTAATGAAAATTCTATCAGTAAATAACTAAAATTTTTAATATTTTTGCCGTAATTAATAAAATAATACAAAAGTATACATAATTATGCATTTTAATTTAATTTATTACAAATAAGAAATATTAACGAAAAAATCTGTTTATTGGAAATTTAAATTTCTTTGTTGTAAATATTATTTAAACTGTTAGAATATGTCAGTACGTACATAGTAGCTAATTATAGTTGTTAGTTTAAAATGCAGAACTTAAAGACGTGGTAGCAAATAAATTTATTTTATAAAATATGTAGTATTATGTGACTATTTTAATATTATTTTTCTAAATGTGAATATTCTTTAAAATGTGTGTAAATAGACATAATTGTATTATAGGTAATTGTTCTGTGTTTATATCATGAGTTTTATGTAATCTGAGTTACTTACGAAGTTACAGTAAAATATAAATTATAACATACTAAAATATTTGTTTATTTATTAAAAATATTTACAAAAGAAATATAAAATAGATATAAACTTTGTGAATGATTTAGATTTTTATAATTGTAAACATAAACTGTGGTACCTAAAGGCCTAAAATATTAAATAGGTAATTCCTGTGTACTTCCGATAATTTTTAACATTTCAGTATGAAAAACAACTAAAAGAAAATATAATAATAAATTAAGATTAACTAAAGTATAGTAAAATATTATGTTAAACTACCGTTTTGTTAGAAATATTTACATTTAAAAAATATGTCTCTTACACAAAAAATGTAAATAGAAAGTCAAAATATTCTATCACAGAAGCACACAGAAGTAAGTAATAATTCCTTAGTTTTTCTGTTTTTCCACATATTTTTTAATTAGTTATCTATAAAATTGTAAGTTTTTCGTCAAATACATGCTGCAAATCGATATTTTCGTCACACATGAAAACTTTTTTGCAACTGAAAATATTTAGAGATTGAATTACTTATAAAACTAAGTTAAATTGATTCAATTTTTCTTGTAATTTACTTACATTTAAAATATTTATTACATCAATACTTAATATAAATATTTAATTACGTATATTTTATATTTTTATTCGAAAAGGTTCTTTCAAATTTGATAAAATGTTCAAATGTCAAAAAATTTCACGTAAATATATATTTAAGATGGACTTAAGTCTGTCATTTGCTTATTTTAAATTTAAGTAATAGCGGGTTTACATTTGCAATGATTTGCTGGCGCCACTTTTAAGTTAGCATGTCTGTAAAGTTTACACTACTTGCACGTTCGTTTACACATGATTTGTATGGTATATAATTTGGTAAGTACTGCGCAGGTCACAAATGGCTGAATTGGATAAATAACTGTCATATATAGCTTTCATTTGTATCTAAATGTAAAGCAAACAATGAATTAGGAGAGAAAAAAATCATAATTTGTACCTAAAAATGATATTCAAAGCTGAATAAACGCGTAAAAATGACATTTACTTATTTTTAAAATAATACTGGCGCCAATACATGTTTACATTTGCATATTTTAATTTTAGTGGCGCACGAGTCATTACTGGCGCCAGAAAAGTTAGAAGGTTGCTAACTTTTTTTTATCCGTGCATGCATTGATCTACCTTGCACGCCAGTAGCTGTTTACATGTTCATTTTGCATTTACTGGCGCACCACTTTGTGTTGGCGCCAGCAAATCATTGTAAATGTAAACCCCGTATAAGAGATAAGATTGAACTCAGCGTTAAAACCGACCTAAAGTCGTCTATGAATAAGTTAAGTTTTATCTTAGCTAAGATTGATCTTAGATTTATCTTAAATCATTTATGAGTAGCGCACAATAATCCTAGTTAGCCAAAGGATACTTGAGAGAGAGGAAAAGCTGGTAACCAGTATTCCAAATTATAAACTTATGGGTACTTTGCAGAGTCTAATCGCGAGCATTTTTAATATTAAAAAAAAAAAACGTCGTGAGCAGCGGAGCCCCATCACGGAAGTCGAATTTTTCCTTTCATCTTCGGTATTGAGTGTCTGCAAGCGAAATGTAATTGAAAGTCCACAAGCGATTTGTCATTTTGGTGGTTTCAAAACTGATGTTGAGTGTCCGGTTGATCGGGGCTTTAAAAAAAGGTTTTAAGCTTTTAAGTGCTGAATCTCAGTAAATTTCAATTTTGTGCCAATAGCAGTTAACAGGGAAAAAGCCAACACAATTCGTACGAGGGCATTTCTACCCATGCTTATCCGCCAATTGCCTTTGTGTTTTATTTTTAAATATTAAAAAAGGAACTTAAAGAGTAAACTGGAAGGCTTTTATTAAGATATTTTTTCTTTCCAAAAAAATCCAAAATTTCTATTTTATAAATAATAAAAATCCAAAATTCCTAATTTATAAATAAACAGTGACTTTCATAACATTTTTAAATTACTTAATATGTATGTATTTCATTTGTTAAAAAATTATATTCACTTTTTTTTAAATTTTTTAAAATTTCTATTCGCCTACTTGTATTTAGAATAAAAATAATGCATTTAAAACACATTTAACAATGGCATTCAATTCCGATGTAAAAATGGAAGAAGTGGGGGGAAAAGTAATGTGGACTCCCTAAAAGGTACTAGCTGGATACTAACTGAATACACGTACAAAATTTCAGCCCTCTAGGTTTCTTTAGAGAGTCTCTAGACGTGCTAGAAAACAAGCAAAAAAATTAAGGAAATATTGGCGTAAAAATCGTGGGGGTAAGGGTTAAAAGTTGAATCCTCCAAAAAGAAGTGTCTGGCTATTAGCTTAAGCTGTACACAAAATTTCAGCCCTCTAGGTTTATTTGGGGAGATTTTGACCCGAACGAAACTGTTAAAAAACAAGAAAAATCATGTTCTTTTGGGTATAAAAATGGTGGTGGTAGGGGTTAAAAGTCGAGACCCCCAAAAGGCACCCCCTTGATACTAACTCAATCCGAATACAAAATTTCAGCCCTCTAGGTTTATTTGGGTGACCTGTGCGAGTGTTACAAACTTCGAAAACGTCGAAAATACATGAAATTGTAGCTTAAAAATGAGGAGGGTGGGGGTAAAATATTAAAACCTCCAAAAAGCACAACCTAGGTACGAACGTTATCAACACACCAAATTTCAACCGTCTACGTTAATTCTGGGGGCTGGGGGCGTGTTAGATCCAGCGAAAACCGTTTTTTCCAAATCATCCCAGGAAGCTGAATTTTGGATCTGTTGTAGATAATTGACCGAAATATTATTTCCAACCGAAACATTATTTCCAACAGTTTTATTGCTTTTACGCCCCCCCCCCCCACCACCCTGTTAAAGGTTGGGTCGGATCCAAAATTTGCCTAAAATTTGACCCCACTTTGATAGTATTGTTGTGCATCGGAATGAGCCCCATTTACAAAATTTGAGCTCTTAACTTCCAGTTGCAGCTGCATTGTCAAAACCGTTTTATTATAATAACTCTAGTCAAATTATAAAAAAACCAAATATTGTGAACTAATGTTGTCTCTTACAATACACCTAGTAAATTTTAGTGTTATTATAAATTCACTAGACTCATTTAGAGAAATTGTGAAGTGTAATGTTTTTTGGCAATATAACCAAATCAGCTTACAGGAAAATATGTGTGGTAAAAGTGAACACGATATGAGTCCGAAACTAATGATGTCAAAAAACTACTGAATCGATTTTAAGTAAATTTAGCTTACAAGGGGAGGGCACGGCCTCGGAAATTGACTTCGGGATGAGACTTCGTATATTAATAGTATACCTTTACGGTATTAACATACTAAAATAGTAAAATGCAATAGCCAGCCGTTTTCGAAAAAAATGCTTTTAAAGTTTTAAAAATTTTTTTAATGTCTTTTATACGAATTTAGTATGATATTAAAACAGAGTGAAATGGCTCGGTCGTCAATGCATCGGCTCCGTGTCCTGAGGTCACGGGTTCGAGGCTGGGTCCATGCACTGATTTTTTTAAAATATTTTTTTTATGTATTATCTATTCGATTATTAAAATGTTTGACCATCTACCTGGAATTCACTAGAATTAACCTACCCTATGCTTGGATAATAACAGCTATAAGAATTAATGTTAATTTTTTTTTTTTTAATGCGTAAAATGCGTTTTTAATAGTAATAACGTAATTTCATTTTCATAGTTATATTTTCTTGTTAGAAATTAAATTTTCCGTGTTATTAAAAATATATTGCAAACTTAAATATTAATTTTCAAATATAAATTATTTTACATTGTGACAATTAGCATTTATATATCAAACTATTAATTTTTATAATATTTTAAATTAAATACAAAAAAAAATTTTAAAAAAATCAGTGCATGGACCCAGCCTCGAACCCGTGACCTCAGGACACGGAGCCGATGCATTGACGACCGAGCCATTTCACTCTGTTTTAATATCATACTAAATTCGTATAAAAGACATTAAAAAAATTTTTAAAACTTTAAAGGCATTTTTTTCGAAAACGGCTGGCTATTGCATTTTACTATTTTAATATATTAATACCGGAAAGGTATACTATTAATATACGAAGTCTCATCCCAAAGTCAATTTCCGAGGCCGTGCCCTCCCCTTGTTAGATATTTAGATAAATATGCTTTGCAGTAACCGATAAGAAATTCTTATTTCGTTTAAAAGTTTCCGTGGGTTGTGAATACTAAAATAAACAATGTCTTCACTACTAAGTCTATTTCAATAAAATTTTGTGGGGATATTTATATGGTTTAGAATTATTAATAGGATAATTTATATCCTGGTTGAAGGTTCCTACAGGATATGAATACGAAACTAAATGGTATCAAAACTACAAAACCGATTTCAATCAAATTTGGTATGAATATCTTTTTGCTTTGGAATAACAAACAGAAAATGTTTATTCTGATTATAAGTTCCCATCGCAAACCAAATAAATTATTCAGTCAGGCCGAAATTATTGAAACGATTTCATTCAGTTTTGGCATGGATACTTATACCCCATGGAACAACACATAGGATAATTTTCATCCTGATTAAGGGTTCCCTCAGAAAACAAAATAAATTATTCAATCATGTCAAAACTATTGAACAGATTTCAATTAAATTTAATTTGTATTTAGAATAACTGCTGGGATAGTTTGTATCCCGATTGAAGGTTCCTAAGGGATATGAATATGAAACTAATTAATGTCAAAGCTACTGATTCGATTTCAGTCAAATTTGATATGAATACTTCTATATTTTGGAATACGTATGCTATAAATCAGATATTTTTATGTGAATTTCAAAAGAAAATCCTGATGATCTTCACAGTACAAGAATTTTAATTTGTATGCCATGGAAAGACTCATCAGGGATATGAACCAGATTATATTAGTATTTGAGCTTTAAACCCTAGATTACCCCTTAATGACAATTTTACTAGAGCTAATAATAAAAAACTGAAAAATATTCTAAATTGAAATCTTTTATGTGTCCGGTTTTTCCTTTAGAAAACCGGGATAAAACTATTGTACATATTAATTCACAATAAAGTAGTTCAACTGCTTTGATATAATTACAATAAATTCCATGTTCCTATAAAACGATATCTCGAAAAAAACGGAACAGCAATTTAAAATTATTTCTAAAGTCTTTAGTCAATCAATAAACAATCTAAAGAAAATCAACATTAATAGTTTATGAAATAGTAGTTCATTTCCCACGGGAACCTCCAACCTGTAAAAAAAGTATACCAAATATTTATTATTTTAAGGTATATGCCAATACTAAATTTGATTAAAATTGTTTCAGTAGTTTTGATATTATTTCTTATCGTAATAATAGGCGATAGGAACTTTCAAACGGGGTACAGATTATTCCGTTAGTTATTAGAAAGCATATCATATAAATATGTATCTAAATTTTAAAAAAAATTTAATTGATATTCGTTCAATAATTTTCAGGTGACTCAATAATTTAGTCTGTGTCCTACTGGAACTCTTAACTGGGATAAAAATGTTTCTATCAGTTATTCCAAAGTACATAAGTTTATATATGAAATCAGACTGAAATCGCTACAGTAATTTTGACCTGACTGAATAATTTATTTTGTATCCCTCAGGAGCCTTTAATCGGGATCAAATTTCCTTTTGGTTATTCCAAAGTCTAAAAGTGTCCACACTAAATTTAATTGAAATCAATTTTGTAGTTTTACACTAATTAGTTTCGTATTAATATCCCGCAGAAACCTTCACCCAACATATAAATTATCCTATCAGTTATTCTAAGCCATAAAATATTTCTACTAAATTTTGTTGAGATCGGTTTAGTAGTTTTGATACCAATTGTTATTTGCTTCACAATTCCTCTAAATGAGTCTAGCGAAATTATAATAGCACTGAAATTTACTAGGTTTATTGTAAGGGACAACATCAGTTGACAATATTTGGTTTTTTTATAATTTGACTAACGTTATTATAATAAAACGGTTTTGACAATATAGCTGCAACATATATATATATATATATATATATATATATATATATATATATATATATATATATATATATATATATATATATATATATATATCAGACATTTTTTTCTACATATTCGTGTTCTACGGGTCCGAAAACGGATAGCGCCCCTACTCTCGCCTCTCGCCGTTCTTGTCGTATAGACTGTATAAGTCTAATTTTTCAAGGAAAACTTCGACTAAAAATAAATATGCAATATTAAAAAATGAAGTAAACAAAATATATAAGCATGAGGAAAAATTATAACACTTTAATATATTTGAAGTATGTGTATTGCACTTTGAAGGTGATTTTTATTTTCTCTTGAACGGCGGCAAGTCTCAAGAGAAGTTCTTCATATTTAGCATCTTATAACCTACTTTTTTCTAGCATATACCTAGATTGTGCATATACGGATATACAACATTATTTATTGCAACACACTTACATCGTTTGTCGTAACGAACATTTTGTATGTAGGCAGATTGATATAGTCATGCACTTTTTAACGGCAGAGCCCAGAAAAATATCCTGATATAGATAAATCATCACTTATAGGGAGAAATACCGTTAGCCGGGCGAAAATAAATACAAGTTCGGGAATTTTTGAAGTGAAAGCTTCTTTGAGCATGTTGAACGATTTTTGGTAGGGAAAAATCTTGTGAGTTCACATCACCGACATACTGTAGCTAATATGAATATTAACTTTGGTCTAAGTACAACCAAAAGCTCGCCATACATTCATTATAACTGCTCCTCGCAACCAAGAGGGTAAAAAATATGTGATTGATACGTTGCACAGAGGAAGTATTTAGGTCTGGTTTCTGGTCAAAATTATATTAATGTATTTTTATACTACTAATTGTCAAAAAATACAATTTAGAAATAAATAAACGTTTTATTATTTTTAAAAAAAAATTGTATAAAAAATTAGTTAAAATCGTCATCTTTTATCGTTATTTCCATAACTTTTTCCTCCATAAATGAAATTTTTTATCCAAATTCTTCATGGAGCATCGTCTAATAAAACTATGAAGTTCTTCTCGAGAGAAAGCTTTCATTTCCCGTGATAAATCTGAAAGTGAAAATACGAAATTCGAAATGCAACAATTGAAATTCAACATTGTTAGAAATTCAACAATTGAAGTGCATATTTTTACCTAACAATGAGCCTAAAAAAATGGCGCAAGTATGCGCAAAATTTTCTTTCATGAACTTAATGTAGAACAGTTCAATTTTGTACTACTATAACAAAATTTTGCCCGATCTGACTTGGCACATAAACAAAAAGCTTCAATTTAAAAAATTCTATATAAATTACGTTATTTTGTTAAGAGTAGCATAAACTACTAACATTTAAGTGTATTAGATAAGAGCATTAAAATTAAATATTAATAAATATATTGTACATACCTTGATCTTCAATATCAATCATGAATTTTCACTTAATATCACCAACAGACATCGCAAACGTAAATTGAATTGGTCAGTTGAAAAAGGTCCATATTCTATAAAAATGACAAAATGAGTTGAGATAGCCATTTTGTATTTTAGACTAGTCTCCATCTGGAGGGTGTAAAAAAAGACCATATTCTATTCACATAAAGGATCAATAGTCCAAATTACACTGTTTGGTAAACGATATAACCTAGTTAGAACTTACATAGCCTTAGTACCCTTTTTAAAATAGCATAAAAGTAAAATAATTCTATTAAAATATATCAAATCTTGTAAAAACATTAAAAAGTATAACTAAACGCAGAATTCTTGAGGGATCAAAGTCCAACAAAAAGGAGAGATATATTTTTAATAGATTTACAAATTTTGTTACATTAAGAAGATAAAATGCTTTTGCAATAAAGATGGATATAGAGTAATTATACCTAAACTCCCGCTATTAGTTTTTATATCTCTCACTCAGGGAATATTGCACTGTATATACAATGTATAAAAATACAGTACGTTGTAAAAAAAAGTAATAGAACTTGAAATACTTTGCTTATTTATATAGTAACACAATGATATACCTACTTAAATAAGTAATTTTAATTAAATAAGTAATATTAAGAAATTCATAATAATAACAACATTACAAAAGTAGATTTTATGATTGCATCAGGTAGTTCAATAAAATTGAATACATTTCATTTAGGTGTTTATAAATACGATTTTTTTAATGGTATAGACCAGTGGCCTAGACCCTTACTTTCATTTATTTAACGAAGTACTGTAAAGTGAACTTTGATCGCTCAGAAACTTCGTGTTTAGTTATAATAATTATTCAACTTGTAAATATTGACTTGAAATAGGAACATATTCCAGGGAATTTTTATGCAAATAGTTTATATACCTTAATTGCGGGTTACTTGAGCCCTGTGGTGCAACTTGAGCCCAAAACGGAAAAATGTATTATTTTCTGTTTTGTGCTTATATTAGTCAGTAGTAGAAGTAAGTTAGATGTTTAGTTAATAGGTAACAGCAGTAGGTTTATGGTGTTTAAGTTTAGGTAGTTCTGAAAATTGACACTAGAGGTGAGGCAAGTGTTGTTTACTCTCTGTTTGAAATTGATGTTTTGTTACGTTGCTAACTTTTGACTGTAAAAATAATTGTCGTAGTCTACAAAGGAAGGTAAGTGTATAATTTTAATACTTTGTTCATTACTAAACTAAATTCAGATATGTTCATATGCCAATCATTTCGTTAATTTTTTAAATTAAGGTTTTGATAAATCAGTAAAATAACCTTAAAATTAGAGTAACTAATTATAACTTTGGTATAAAATGGTGCAAGACTATAGCAGGAATTGCCAAAACTCCTAAACCATTGGACAAGTTCGTTAACCAAGCACGTCCGATGCCCAAAACATGTTATTTTTGGAAATTTTCATGAAAAAAATTAACATTTTTCTAAAATTTCTCCTTATTCAAAAATTTTTACACAATTGGAACCACGAGAAAAAATCACACAAAAAAGGTCTTTAAACTATTATTTTATGTCAACTAGTTTCCGAGAAAAACTAGTTTTTGTAAACAGAAATTCGCTATGTTATGCAGGATGCTGCGATAAGAGTATTGAATAAGTAAAGTTCCTTATATGTTTGTACAATTTTTTAATTAGTAACCAACATCCTACATGGTCTCAAACTGTTTTCAAATGAAAATCACCTGGAAATTTAGGTTTGGGCTCAAGTAACCCGATCTTGAGGTTAACTTGAGCCCAAAATCTAAAAAGCTATAAAATTTATGAGCCATAAGAAAAAGATCCATATTATATAATAAACTAACCGTAGTCATATATAGATTAATATACTGAATTTCCTATCCCAAATAAGTATAACAGTTATACGCTCAATTTTCGAAATTATCAGATGATTTGCAAATCTGGGCTCAAGTAACCCGCAATTACGGTACTTTAAGACATTTATTTCATTTTCATGGCTAAACATGGGCCACTAATCTAGATGAACACTTTTCCTATAGGAAAGTTTGCTGTAAAAAAATTACTTTTCATATAAAACAGTTTTTTTTAGTTTTTCGAAAATAAAGGTTTTTGGAATATGTACCTTTTTCATCTGACCCATTCGATTAAAAACACCGTATATTGAAAGTAACAAAACAATAAAGTGAGTAGTTTTTTAAACAGTGGATTGCAATTGTTGTAGACAGATTGGCGCAGTAGTCCGGTAGTTGAAGTGTTGTGTTTATCACGCAATGGTAATGTAAGTACATAAAAAAGCAACTTTAAACGCAAACGAATAGAGTTGAGAATGTCCACTTTTGGTCAGGTTTGACCATCCAATACTCCACTGTGCGTTGTCAGACTGGAGTGGCTCACGAACAGAGGATCAAATAGCTTAGTGGTAAAAACACCTGACCGGTTATCAGTGGATCCCGGTTCGAGTCCCAGCCGATACACTTTGACAATTTTTCAATCACTATGTGATTTTTAATTAAGGAGAGGGTAAGGTTAATTCGTACAAAAAAGGCATGTTTTTGTTATTTTTTTGTGACGACACAGTTAAAATCTCTTTATTAAAACCAGTGGTACATTAAAGTATAACATTCGAGAAATATTGTGTAAAACTTTCACGAAGAAATATTAAAAAATACAGTAATGGCAACAATTATTCGAACGTGTCTCGGAAAAAAGTATAATTGCGGTGCCCCTCATAACATGGTGCTGGATTATCCGAAATAAAAAAATTGAAGTTCATTCGTTAGATAATAGTTTTCCTCAGGTAACGCTGGGAGGGTTTTTCGAAATTTCAATTTTTCACTTTTTTGGAACACTTAGAACGGAAAAACACGATTTTTTCGAAAAAAAATTGGCTAATTTGTTATTGTAAAATAAAAATTATTAACAAACTTGAAAAAAACTCTCCAGCGTTACCTCGTAAATTATGTATAGAAATAGTGTTCAGAATTTCAAATGAATCGGTGCTGTAGTTTTGAAGTTATGAGGGGCACCGACTTTGAAAACGTGAGCTGTGGGGAAAACGCTTTAAAGTTTTGAACACTTAAAAATTCTTGTATAAAACTGATATAGAATACTTACTGCTAAACTAAATTTTGTACCCTACACTGACAAAATATACAGTACAGGTATAAAAACGTTAGTACTTCTATTAAAATTTCTATAATATAACTGAGAGAGAGAGAGAGATATGTAGAGAGCGAAACATCTGCCAGGTAACAACAAAAATGCTTATAACTTCGTCAATTTTGCTCCAATCAACTTGAAATTTTGAGACAATATTCTTGAGATATCATGCATTCAGTTAAAAAAATAAAAAAAAATGTAAAAAAAATTATTTTAATACCTTACCCTGCCCTTAAACACAACTTGTTAAACTACATAAATAACCTCATAAATCCATAAGAGTAGCTTTACCATAACCTCTACGATAACGACATTTTGTTTTTATATTTCTCGCAGATTGATAGATAAATCAATTGCAAAAAAGGAATTCGATCATGCTAAAAATTTTTTGCGATCTACTATCAATAGAACCCGATTGACTGGGTTAATTTGATAAACTCAAATGTTCACCGAATGTTGCTATATATCGTCGGTTAATGGCCCGTGTGAGCTGTATTATGAGTTTCCATATCATATTAATATATGGCCGTTCACACACCAGCTATATATTTTGGGTCTAATCGTAAGTGCGACAATTTTTCCCTCCGAATTAATTATGTACCTAGAGAATATACCCACATATTGATCCGTTGTCTATCTATAGATACTTATGCTGCCTTTATCTGAAAAATAACTATACTTGTATAATATACATATATTCATTGTTCGTGTCATATACTCAAATGAACTGTATAAATTTAGATATGCTGACAATAAAGTTTTCCCCATCTCAACGTTATTCTCGTCTTTTATTAAATGCGTTTATACGTAGCAGTATTATATGTTCTGATCTTGATAAATTTTCAAACTAGTAGGTAACATCTGAAAGAAATTATTGTCAATAAGTTACCTATAGATGATAGATAAGGGGGAACAGAAATAGTTCGTCTCAGTTAATGATAAGTTATTTTTAATTAATAGAGCACGCCTCATTTAGGATGTAATTACATAATTCACAAAGGACATATGAATTATACATAATATATTATTAGAGATGGTAAAAGCATGACTAATGTCGCATATCTTGTTATATAAGAACAACACATTCTTGGCTGTCCCCCAACAGTTATTATTTCCTTTTGTTTTGTTAGTCAACCATTCGTTGTCTTCGAGAAACATTTATGATAATTGTTTTTATACAACGTTAAGAAAACCGTCTGTAATTCAAGCAATTTCAAGTACTCGTACACTGTAATTGAAAAGTGTTTGAGCCTAAGGCGGCAAAGTAAAGTGCTATAAAAATAAGGGAAAGGTTGAAAATTGAGAAACAAAAATAGAATAAAAAGAAAATTTCTCTTCTCTTATCTGAATATCTAATAGGTATACCGTCAAGTGGGATTACTTTGGCCCAAAATATAACATTTTCAAAATTTACTTGTGATATATTTTATACAAATGGCAGCATATTATTTTAAAAAAAACTTTAAAACAATATTTGTATAATTCTGGTGCAGTGGTTACCATTTTTTTAATTTTGGAAGTATGCATATATTTTTTTCATATTTTTAAAAATTTGGCCAAAGTTACCCAGGGGGTAACTTTGCCTTGAGGTTACTTTAGCCACTTGCTATTTTAATTGTTTAAAATCCATAGTAAAGGTATTTTAAGGCAAAGTTACCTTTCCTTATGATAAGTTATGATATAAGGCACAGTTAATAGATCAAATCATATAGAAAAAAATTTTATTTAACAAACGGAAGTAAAATATATATTTAAAACCTATCGTATAAATTTTATATACATTTATCAGTCGGAAAATTTGAATCAAACTATAAGTTGCTGTGATACTTCACTAAATTAAATAGACCTAGTTATAACGAAGCAAAAAATATCCAGTATGATATTAGTAAAAAATTCGAATAGTTTATTAATTTATTTTACAATAATAGTACAGAAAAAACAGTTTATAAGGTTGACCAAAGTTACCCCATTTAGGCACAATTTTGTTATCTTGCAACATTTTTAAAAAAAAAGAAATAAACAAGGAAATATATCATTTTGAAACTTTAGTTAATGTTTAACAACAGTTTATAGACCGTACTAAAGTATTATACAAAAGTTTCACAGTTAAAATTATGAATACACATAACCATCAGACTAAAACAGCCAGTGATACAGACCTATGAATGTTTAAAAATGAAATTACCTGTATAGTATATTGGCTACAAGTATAATGTGTAATATGTAATAATACATAACTCTAAAAACTTTCTGCTTCTAATATTTGTAAAAGGAAACATCTTTTAACCGAAGGGTGGCCAAAGTTACCCTCGCGGACTAAAGTAATCCCTCTTAACGGTATGTCAAGTGTTTCATAAATTTTATTGTTAAAATAATACAAATAACAGTATGATTATGAGTATCAAACATATTGGCCTAAGAATTTGGTTGATAACGAAATCTCTGTTGACTTAAAGCTGTCTTTTTTATCTCGAGCAGTTCGTACTATAGGCTCAGGATCAAAGGTATTCATGTAATACAGGCTTAGGCCAAAATACAGTCAGCTACCGATTACTCGAGGCATCAGTGGGGGAGAACAAGAACCGACGAATCAAAATCACGGTTAATCCAAAAACAAATTGAAAAGGATTTTACTCAAGAACTTGAATAGTACTCTTTGAATACTGAACAATTTTTTCATAAGCTTATCATGAAATTTACTGTAAAAATGAAGTTCAGAAATATTTAATACAAAAAATATAAAATGTCTGAGCTTTAGCGGAGAAGTCTGTAAGAATAGTGATAGTGATAGTTATTTATTTGATAGCCTTTTCTTTTTAAGAATGGATGTTCTTAACTTCTGCAGAGCCGTTTTGTTGAATTCTAAATTATATTTTTGTATTTGTTTTAGACTATTTTGATGATGAATAATGATTTTATATGTTCTATTTTTTTTAAATGTTTTTACATTCGACCAGGTTAATTTGTCCCCAAATAATCGTAATTTTTTTATAGATCAATTTTATTACCATCTTACAATATCCTTAGTTAAATATTTTCAACCCTTCTTTAGTAAAGTACTCTAAAACTGAAAATGTAATTGAAATCGTTAATTTTCCACTCTTTTAGTAGTAAACTAAGTGAATTACAAAATATCCTGGTTGGTGCTCATCACCCTTAAAGTTTAGACAAAAATATACCATATGTACTTATAAGTTATTTAGTATCGTGTACTAAATTTGCCTAACATGGTTAAGATCGGGAATCGAACTTGGATCTCTACTAACAGTAGGTAAATATATCATTCTGAACTACTGACTAGTGATGGGAATAAACGATTATTTTTAATCGAGTGATTTTAATAATCGATTAATCATTCGATTATTTTCATTCGATTATTTTTATCGATTATTTTCATTCGATCATTTTTATCGACTATGCTTCATTCGATTATTTATTATTATCAATTATTTTCTTTCGATAATTTCTAACAATTATTTATCGATTATTTTTATGATTATATTATGATGAAATGGGATAAAAAATTAAATTTCAATTTTGTAATTTTTTGGAATCCTTTTATTGTAATTTTTATTTTCAAATTCAAACCTATAATACAATATTATTTACTTATATGAACCATACAACAATAATCCACCTTTCAGTTCTTTTGTTTTTAGGTGGTTTATCATATTATCTTCAAAAATCTTTTTTTTTATAATATTAATGTCCATTAGAGATTAAACCAGTACTAACTACTACAGTATTATCGATTTTTTCCATTTTAATAATCGGCATTTTATCACGTTGATGGTCATAATCTATAATGACGAAACACCCCACTAGCGCAGTATTTTGACAACTAATACACTTTATGTATAGAATTGTTGACATAGTACAGCGTCGTGTCTTAGTTAGTTAGGTCTTACTTGACGGTGCACATATAGCGCCCATGACATTAAAGTATCAATAAGGAAGCACCCCTGCTAGGTTGTGTTATTCATCTTATGCAAAACATCGCCAGTCATTGTTATCAGAAAACCTTTTTTTTTTAATTTAAACTGTTGTCTGTTTTCAATAGATATGACGACCCACTGAATAATTATATTATTACCTGTACTTAGTAGGATCACTTAATCGAATTTGTTTTATATCGAGACATTTCTAAAACTGTTCGATTGAAAAATAATCGAATGATTTTGTATCTCGAGATATTTTTTTAAGATCATTCGAATGAAAAATAATTGAATGATTTTATTATGCATATCTCCAGATATCTCGAGATATTTTAATAATCGAATGTACGATTAATTTTTATTCGATTATGCCCATCACTACTACTGATATCTTCACAAGCTCAGTGCACGATGCTAACGATACTAAATAAATTGTATATATTGAAGTGCTGATTAAAATTCGACGAAGGATTATTTGTTATGGTTCATTTCAGTTAAATTTAACTATGCTTCGTCACTTTGAATTTAAATAATTTACGTTTTCTTGGCTTTATCTCTTTTATTATTGCATTTATGTAAATTTTAAATTTGCAGTTTGTTTTTAGAAAAGAATAGAAGATTGATTTGTTTCGAATATAAGAATTATTTAATTTTTTAACGAAAACTCATGATCAGTTGTATCTGAAATGAGGTATAGTTGAGATTTATTATTAAAACAACTCACATCTTAATGGCCAAACACAGTCTCACATGTGTAAATCGTATAACCATGTAAACTTTATATAACAGTTTTCTTTGTACGTTATTACTGTAATCGAAACAGCAATTTTCGTAACTAAAAACAATTTCCCTTTTGTTATGAAACTATTACCTTATAAGAAATTGATCTAAATCCACGGCAAACAGGAGTTTGTCATCAATGTTTAAAATAAACGATAAAATTTGATAACGTTTTCCAAAGTTTACTGGTGGAAAAATCTGCACCGCTACAATAAGCTACCCATATTTTTGTCTAAATTTCAAGTGAAAATATCTGGGGTGCTTTTGTGAAGTGGAATTCAATACTGCAGATTTTTCATATGAGTGTGGTGCTCTATTAGCAGATAAAATCTGATGGAAATTTGTGAGGGGCATATCTGAATCTCTCCTTGTGAGCTCTATGGATCTCATAAGACCGTCTTGATGAATTTGTTTAAAACTGCCACAACTAATTTTTGATTGGATCAGTTCTGCTAATTAATATTTAATTATTCGTCAGTTTTAAATAATTAAATCCGTATGAGTTTATAATTTATAGGTATATTGTCGTAAATAAATTAAGTTATTGTAAAGTGATAAAATTTTGATAACAATAATCTTCATATATCTCGTTTTCGCTAAAGATTAATCATCCTATCGAATAATTAGACATTTTTGTGACATTATTTGACGTTTTGATAATAAAATGCTAAAAAGCTTAAGTAAGGTACCATCATAGTGTGGTCGGCCGAAAAATAGTCAATTTCACGAATTTTTTTCGAATGGATAGGATGGCGTAATGGGGATGAATTGTTTTTACGATTAATACCACTACTTAACAATACAAAAATATTTCTTTTATTCATTTTTATTTATTTTATATAATTATTATAATTTTTTGAAAAAAATGTGTTTAAAAAAGGGCGGAAATCGATGCCCACGATTGCGGCCGCAGTTTTCATTTGGGGAAAAAAAATCAAATAGATTATCAATCTGCAGTTAAACCGCTATGTTCCTATGGGAGCTTTTTTTGAAATTTGAAAAAATGGCGGCGCTTTGAATAAAAAGTACAACATTTTTTTATAGTTTTTCGTGTCGAAAAATAGGAAGATTTCAAAAGAAAGCTCTCATAGGTACATAGCGCCTTACCTACAGATTAATGATCTATTTGATTTTTTCCCAAACGAAAATAAAAAAAATTTTGTATTGCTAAATACTTAGTGGTATTAATCGTAAAAAAAACCATCCCCATTCCCTCATCCTATCCATCCGAAAAAAAGACGCGAAAATTGACTATTTTTCGACCAATCGCACTGTGATGGTACCTTAAATTCAAAAAATCATAATTTTCCGGCCGGTTTCGAATGCCAATAAAATACATCATCTTCAAGAAAATTAATATAATAAAATTAAATTAGGTCAATAAATGAGATGGATTTTACCATCATGTTATAAAACCACGAATGCAGGTTCAAAGTCAAACAATAAAAAACAAATGAATTACATATCAAACAATTTACAAGTAAATCTTTCAAAAAACGTGATTTCCATTATGAAGTATATAAGGTCGATAAAAAAAAAATGTTCTAAAGCCAACGATGTCATATTATTGTAAGAAAGAAGCACAAAGAAAATAAATGTATGATAGTAACATTCATAAAGGTTATAAAAATAAATGACAAATCCAAGAAAGTTAGAGAAATTCAGAAGAATTGACAAAACATGAGATATTATGTAATCACTTCGATTTATTTTTTGTACTAGATTTGACTGATCTAATTTGATTTTATTATATTGATTTTCTTGAAAATGATGTCGTTTATTGACATTCGAAACCGGTTGAAAAATTATGATTTTTTGAATTTGTTTTTCTTGATAATTTTATTCTCAAGTCGTAAAATAAAGCCAAAAAATGTTTAATTGTTTGATAAAATGAATTTGATAACAACATAATGCTGATTAAAGAAGCTATTGAACTATTGGAATTTTGTGTTTATTACCAAAATATAAAAGTCTTTAGCAAATAAGCATACCTTATAACATTTAATAAACTCAATAACAATAGGCTTAGTGTTCTTCATGCATAGGTTTAGATTAAACTTAAGTAAAAATATACACGTTGCAACAAGTAATTAGACACTCTCAAAACGATTTTTTGTTAAAAGATTAAAAATTTCTTTGATTTTTTTTCTTTGAATCAAAAAATTATTTTTTTGATTCCGTTTAAATTTTTTTTAGTGGTAGGAGATCGGGGTAATAAGAGACAAAAGTGGTAATAAGGGAAAAAAAAAATATTTAACTCTAAATTACAAATCTAATCATTACGAAAAAAATACTACATACTTAGTAAACTAAATCAGGGGTCGGTAACCTGCGGCCCGCAGGCGGCCGTTTGCAAGCTTTCATGCGGCCTGCCAAGCAATATAACTTTTCGAACAATTTGCTCTACCTATGCAGAGTTGAGCATAGTATAGCATCAGGTATACTTTTTCGATGTTTTATAACATGTAAATAAAACTGTTAGGTACTAACAATTTTTCCTCATGTTGATTTTTAATAATATTTATATTGTGTGAAAAAAGGAAAATACTCCTGTCCCAGCATTCTGCATAATAAAGCGAATTTCCGTTTACAAATATTAGTTTTTCTTGGAAACTACTTACTTGACATAGAATTATTTTTCAAAAACCCTTTTTATGTGATCATTTTCTCCTCTTTCCAACGGTGTAAAAAATGTGGCAAAAACTTGAGGAAATTGGGGCAAAAAACTCCCTTTTTCCACAAAAATTGTTTGGGCAAAAATGCCTAAAAATCCAATCCGGGCATCGGACGTGTCTGACTTTTTGGACTTCCAACATTTTTACCAAATTTCGTAAAAACGGGATTTTTCGTTCGATAGTTAAATATAAATTTTAGTGAATGTCATTTTTGGGTTCTAGAGACTTCAAAACAAATTATTTCTATCATAGTTCCGGGCTCAAGCAGCATCAAGGCAGTGACTCTAATAGCTGAATTTTCGATTCGAAAATTCGTTTAAAAAAACCTTCTTAAACCACATACTACATTGAAAAATATTTGAGTGTGCGGCTCGCTAAAAATTATTTTTTTAAAAAATAGCCCGCCATCCAAAAAAGGTTGCCGATTCCTGAATTAAATGAACCTATCTGAAATTTTTTCGTAATTATTAAAATAAAATTAAAGTTAAAAAATTTTAACATTTCGAAAAATCCTTGTCTGTTATAACCCCTGCTGAGGTAATAAGAGACAACGCCTCTAGCTGCCCATATAAACTAATGTAAAATAAATTGAAGTAATAGCAGATTCCTAAAGAAAGTTCTGAATCAACCAAATATTTTTACTTACAAATACTTACAGCCGTTCTCAAATTATCTCAGTTTAAAAAAAAAAAAAGTTTCAAAACTTGGTTTCTATTTTTGGTTTTTCTTGGTTTCTATGTATTAATATTTAATAACAGTTAATAAAAAATTTACTTTCTTGTTATTTTGTACAGTCTATATGGACCAAAGACAAATGTGATACATGACAAAAAAATTTGAGATGGATATGAATTTTTTTTTTTTTTGATTATTCAAATCAAAGTTAAAGCTATTACTTCGTAAAATTTTAGACATGGGGTAATAAGAGACAAGAGTAGAGTCCAATTATGAAGGTTTTTAAAATTTTCAATAATTGTTTATTATTTATCATGCTTTTTGTCTACAAATTGCATACCAAACATATTCAAAAACTAATTCAAGAACAAATAACAGAACAAAAATGAAATCAGTGAGAAGCCATGAACTTTAAACCTAATTCAAGTGCAATTTTTTTTTTCAGTTGACTAAAAAAGGTTCAAAAACTATTACAAACTTATCAAGCTATTGGTAATAAAGTGAACATATTGAAGTTATCATTACTTACTTTTCAAAAATTCTGATCTTGAATTATTGGTGGTTTTTCTACCTTGTCTCTTATTACCCTGTCTCTTATTACCCCGGTCTCCCCTATTAATTATTTTTAAAGGTACCTATTGTGACTGTTAAAGCATTTATTTAAATACAAGCAATAGCAACGGTTCCGTGTACTTTTCGACGAATTTCAGGTACAGGAATTTAACCTGTAACTACATAGCTCCACTGGTAACGATGTATTGTATAAATGACGATGGTATTAATACATAGGAATGGTGAGTTTGTCTGTTTGTTTGTTTGCCTTACTTTCACGTCTCAATAGCCTAACTAATCGATTTACCATTTTGAATCGACATAGCTTGGGAATAGATAAGCGTACTGACTACTTTTGACTCCGGAAAAATTCCAACTAAAAATAACAATTCTCACTAGTGACACGATATTGAAGTTCGGAGAATATACTAATAATATATAAAATATACCTAATAAATATATATACAAACTAAGTTTTTCGAGAGTTGCCATTTCGATTACAACCAAACCGTTGATTTAATCCAAAAGTTGTTCAAACAAGAGTTGTAAATATCGACGGGGGCAACCTATTGCTATAGTCAGGAGCTTTATAGCTCTTATGGTTTTTGAGTTATGATCTTTTTTTAAGAAACTCCATTTTTAAGAAACAAAAGGGTTTAACTAAAAAGAAAAAAAAAACACAAATTTTCTCAAGTGTACCCATCATTGTATTTTTCAGTCAACATTTTTGTTAGATAGTCTTGTAAACAAAAAACAGATATTATGCATCCCATTTCTCAAGTGCTCTTTTTCACGGTTAAGTATTTTTAATTTGATAAGAATAATATTTATGGGACGTACATATATAATTCACTGTTTGATAACTCACCTCATATTGCACCATACTTTACAACTTACATTTCTAAAAATAATATCTTTTCATCCATAACTTTATATATGTAAATTCTCATCTTGGAACATCTTGTTCTGCCGTCTCTCTTCAGTACAGTGCATAAATATATTATACCATAATTTTCTCAAGTATCTCCTTATCTCTCAGGTTTGTGTGAGTAATGGTATTGATAGTGGAAAAAATTTAACTTATTCTATAATATTCGATGACACACTTACGAAGTAAATGAGTTATTGAGGTGAATTATGCGAGAATGTAGAGCTGTGAATATACACATACCAACAGTTATTTCTTGTTTTTAAATTACATACCGTAAAATGGAATAGATTGGCATTATCGTGACTTTTGTATTCAATTTCTATACATTTTGTTATTTACTAGGTAGTATGTTCTTATAATAGACTTATTTTCGTTAGCTTTTTTTTTTTTTAAGTTTGAAGATTCATTTTTTTTTATTAAACCGGAAAGTTCTAACATACGATTAATCTCTTTTCGTCAAACTGTTGGGGGTAGTAGATACGAATGTGAGGTTAATAAGAAATTTATATATAAGGCAGTCAAATTTTCTAAATAATTACAAATAATAAAGAAATTACAGGTTCATATACAATATAAATGAATCAAAAAAGACTAATCTGTAAACAAATATGGTAGTTAAATAAGATTGGATTTAAAATTTTCTGTATTTATTATCATATATTTATAATTATATATTATATTTGTTGTTTATTTAGCGGCCCATATGATCACTGTAACCTTAATACTCAGTGGTCCACAATTACTGTGACCTTACTACCAAGTGGTCCATAATCACTATGATCTTACCATCAAAGCTCCGTCTAGTTTTTTATTTTTATAGGTTGAATAGTTTATTATGGTTGCTTTTTGGGTCCCCAGGATCTCCCGGTACTTCACAACTCTATATAACATAGCCTCTATTAATCTGGAATAGTTAAGTTGTCTAATAGTGAAAATATTTTCAAAATTGATTAGGTAGTTAACTTTAGGCGTTTTTAAGGTCCTTAGAATTCGGGGGACCTCATATAGCTTATTCTATGTTAATCTAGAATAGTTTTGCCTCCTATAACAGAGAAACAATTTTCAAAATCGGTCTAGTATGACATTTTCCATAATTGTTCACCTCCAAAGTAATGTCGTTGGTCTTATTCAATTATTGAAATTGCAATTATGTGAAACTTACAAAGCACCCCTTTAGAGCTTAGATTTTGAGTAATGGTTTTACCCACTAGAAATATTTTTTCATAGATAAAAAGAAACACCTGTCTCTCAGATTTCAACAAAAAGCAACATATCTTAATATCATCGAAATTGGAGAGCACCAGAGAATAGGGGAATAAAAACTACTATGTAAATTAAGGGGGTGATTCACCCATTTAATGTTTCTCAAACTAAATTCTAAATTCGAGAATATTATTTCCATATTATTCTAATTGTCTTAAATTATTTACCAAGAAAAATAAATTCTTGAACTATTCAAATAGTACGATTATGTCACCACAGTTACTCTCTACTTAACTAAAAAACAGCAACATCACTAATTTAAACTTTTGCTCTGTCTCTTACTATTTTCGAAATATTTGCAAAATAAAATTTTTACCCTAATCACCAAGGAACGATTTCACCCCTTCAGACTGGTCTTCCGCAAATAAAAATATACGGGTCTCTTAGATTTCGACAAAAAAGAGCATATCACGGTACCATCGAAATCGAAGAGGGACACATCGGAATGTTTCTGTGTTAGTTGTTCAGGTTCCACTAGTCCTCTTCATTTAAGTCCAGAAGAAATACTTAAGAAAGATCTACAAAAAGGAAGTTTTGTTGCTGACAATGAATGGAATAGGCTACTTAGCTTAACTGTCGCCGTAATAATAGAAAGTGGAATTGTCGAATGTATGGAGGGTAAAGGGCACTAAAAAATTTGGAAGTGATCCGCAGAAAAAAGATTCCTTGTTCTTATAGGTGAAGTACTATATTAAATATGTATTTAAGTATCTAAACTTATAAAAATGGCTTATTTAGCATTAACTACTTGTAAGCAACTGTTTACTTACATTTTTTTCAATATTTTGAATTATTTGTAAGGTTTTTCATCCAAAACGTACTTAAATCGATTTTAGATAGTAATATTTTCCTTTTTGAAATTATTTTTTTAACCCAAGCCCTTCTTTGCCAAGGCTATTTCTAAATGTGTGAGAGTACTTTGGGTCAAAGTAACTCTAACACAAGGGTAACATTGACAAAGTTTAAAAAATAAAAAAATAAAAATGATACTCCTTTCAAAAATAAAAATCCTATTAAAATTTTTTAACTTTCTAACATTAATGATTATTAGTGAAAAAATTTTCAAAATCGATCCAGTACTTCCTTATCTTTTTATAATATTTAATAATATTACACTCTAAGAAAAAAATGTACCGTTTTACTACTATTATAGGAGGCAATTAAATGCCTTCTATAATGACAGTAACATTACAAACCGTAATGTACGAAGGTGAAAATTACACCATCATGGTGTAATTATTACTCACTCATATGTGTAGTTTTACACATGTCGTACGTAAAATTACGGTCCAGGTGTGTAATAGATTACGTTTTATTTGTGTATTAACTACACAACAAGATGTAATTTTACACATTCAGTTCGCAATAGTGCGCAGTTAAACGTAAAATTACATCATATTAATGTATTTTTAAACCACGCCTGTACACCTGAAAATGTAATTTTACACACTTATATAGTAATGTTTACACCCAGAAAAGTGTAATATTAATACAACTGAATCACTCATTCTGATTCAATTCAACTGAATCAGTATGAGTGATTCAATTGTGCTGAAAAAAATAAACTGATTCAACTTAATTGAAAATAACGAATCAAAAAAGATTATTGATGGTTTTTTTACATAAATATTTATAATAATATGACGTATAGAATAATTTGGAATTATATACAAAAAGATTCGAGATGTTAAATATTTTGCTTAGTATGTCTAAATTTCTATATAAGTGTGTCGTATGATAAAATAATAATTTTTTTGGTAAATTTTAAAATAAACACTCTAAAAAAGTAAGATTATAAAAGTTTTATTATGAACGTTTACTTGCTTTCATGAACATAGGTAATCTTTATTTTGCAGTGTAACTGCCAATTAAACTGGTCAAAATTTTGAGATATGATTTTTTTTTACAATGCTTACGTTTTGCAGACACAATTATTTAAGCAATATCTTATAAAAAATTTAATTGTAATTAGATTACAATGATAATATTAAAAACTTATGGATTAAAATTGTAGTTACATCATATCAAATACCCCTGTCGCAGCATCTGCATAACATAGCGAATTTCCAAATCTTGGGCACTGGCGGATCTCATCTAAGACCTGTACCTATTTAAAATAGTTTAGCTTTCTAAGAGTAAAAGAATTTTTAAAATCGGCTGGGTAATTAGTTTTGGTATTTTTGGGGACCCAAGAACCCGAACGAATTTTGTGCAGCATAGTTGTATCCATCTAAAATAATTTAGTTCTCTAGCAGTGAGAAATTTTTTAGCGTCGGTTCGATAGCTTATTACTGGCGTTTTCGGATCTGCAAGATCCCGGTGGACCGCATTAAAAAATCAGCTCGACCGTATATTCTAGGCGGACTTTATGTAATATATATATATATATATATATATATATATATATATATATATATATATATATATATATATATATATATATATATATATATATATATATATATTCAAAACCCGTTGTGTAGCATTCTACGCCGCATTTGCATCCGCAGGACAGCTGTGGATCTCAGATAACACAACCTGTACCAATCTAAAATAGTTTACCTCGGTAATAGTAAAAAAGTTTCAAAATCGGTCAGTTATTTTATTTTTGACACTTTTAGGTCCTACTGACACTGTCAGACCTTACATAACGTAATCTATATGTATCTAAAATAGCTTAGCTCCCCAACAGTGAAAAAATTTTCAAAATCGGTCTGTTAGTTTATTTTTGACACTTTTGGATCCGATGGACCCTGGCAGACTTTACATAACGTAATCTATATTTATCTAAAATAGTTTAGCTCTGTAAGAGTGAAAAAATTTTCAAAATCGGTCGGTTAGCTTATTTTTACCACTTTTGAGTCCCATGGACCCTGGCGGACCCTAAATAACGTAATGTATGTCTATCTAAAATAGCTTAGTTCCCCAACAGTGAAAAAATTTTCAAAATCGGTCGGTTAGTTTATTTTTGACACTTTTGGATCCCATGGACCCTGGCAGACCTTACATAACGTATTCTATATTTATCTAAAATAGTTTAGCTCTGTAACAGTGAAAAAATTTTCAAAATCGGTCGGTTAGTTTATTTTTGACACTTTTGGATCCCATGGACCCTGGCAGACCTTACATAACGTAATCTATATTTATCTAAAATAGTTTAGCTCTGTAACAGTGAAAAAATTTTCAAAATCGGTCAGTTAGTTTATTTTTGACACTTTTGGGTTCTATGGACCTGGGTGGACCTTACATAACGTAATTTATATTTATCTTAAATAGTTTAGCTCTGTAACAGTGAAAAAATTTTCAAAATCGGTCAGTTAGTTTATTTTTGACACTTCTGGATCCTATGGACCCTGGCAAACCTTACATAACGGAATCTATATTTATCTAAAATAGTTTAGCTCTGTAACAGTGAAAAAATTTTCAAAATCGATCAGGCAGTTTATTTTTGACACTTTTGGGTCCTATGGACCCAGGCGGACCTTACATAACGTAATCGATATTTATCTAAAATAGTTTAGCTCTGTAACAGTGAAAAAATTTTCAAAATCGGTCAGTTAGTTTATTTTTGACACTTTTGGGTCTTGTGGACCCTGACGGACCTTACATAATGTATTCTAAATCTATCTAAAATAGTTTAGCTCTGTAACAGTGAAGATTTTTTTAAAATTGGTCGTTTAGTTTATTTTTTACAATTATGGGATCAGTAAATCCTGGCGAAACTCATACAAGTCTAGTACTCTAACAGTAAGAAAAGGGTTCTAAGGATCTCATATAACTTATGGCAGTCCGTAAGCTTCTTGCGGACATCATTTAATTAATTAATTCAAATACTTTAACTTACTAACTGGGAAAAAATTTTTAAAATCGATTGGTTAATTAACTTCTGGCCTTTTTAGGTCCCGAAAACTTTGACCTCACATAAAATACCTTAAATCCATTTGAAATGGTTTAATTTTTTAACATTATTAATTATTAGTGAAAAAATTTTCAAAATCGATTCAAAATATTTTTCCGTGCATACATATGTACATTATACATATTTTGTTTTGTTTCATATATTTAATAATATTATATCATAACATAATCTTTAATTTCTTGTTTACTTAAAAATTCAATAAAAAAAAAAAAATTCTTCATTACATTAGCTTAGAAAATCTGTTTAATTTACATTTTTTAACATGAGATAGAACCATGCTAATTATAATGCAATAAATGAGAAACAAAACTCTATACATGTATGTGTGTTATAACACATGTATGTGAATACTTCACTTGTTCTCACAAAATTCTTTAATAAAAAAGTGAAATATTTTTATACTTCATAAAGAACTGAGATAGAAATATAAATTACTTATTACACTGACAAAGAGAGCAAAATAAGCCAATAGTGAAAATTACGATTTTCTCGAAAACTACTTAACATAGAAAGAAAATTATAAGAACATTTTCTTCATAATTTTTTTTTCCTTTTCAACGATGTAAAAATCGAACTGTCTTATGATAGGATCGAATGATAAAAAATGGCCAGAAAACCTACTTCTGGGCATCCGACCTGTCTGGCTAACGAACTTAGCCAAGCCAATTCAGAATCCAGTCCGCACACAAAATTTAATAAGCGTTAGACGTTTCGTTCGAGAGTTATCGTGGGAACACATAAATATATATATATATATATATATATATATATATATATATATATATATATATATATATATATATATATATATATATATATATATAAATTTTAGTGAATATCATTTTCGTATTCTAGGGACCTCAAAACAGATTTCTGCCATAGTCCCGGACTCAGATTGCGTCATGAGACCTACTGTAATAGATAAGAAAAACAATATTCTGCTGACTCTTGCCATTCTTAGAACTTCGCAGAAAATGTATGCTGTGGTTTCATAGATGTCTTCCCCAATTCCAGTTTCTAAACAAATCATAAAATAAGGGTTACTTAATTTTATAACCATTTTTGATTATTTTTTTTCTTTTATTAATAACTAGTTCACAGCAATTTAAAATTAAGAAAATTTCGCTTTCGCTACAAAATTACTTCTAGGCTATTTTAATGAATGTACAGATATTAGATTTTTGATTGAAAAACTCACCAACAAAGTGACCCGGCGTGCTTATGGCACTGGCACTTCCGAACTGGTAGACGGAGGGTTTGAATTCCGTAGCCGGTTATATGCTGGCGAAAGTTTTCTGCTATTTCCCATCATAATTCCAGATGAATATCGAGATTATCCTTAAGAAGATGGTTGCAAACAGACACCTACCAAATCCTTATACCGCTTTTCTTGTCCTCCGCCCAATATTCTGCTGACTCTTGCAATTACTAGAACTTTAGGGAAAATGTATGCTGCGGTTTCACAGATGTCTTCACCAATTCCGGTTTCTAAACAAATCAGAAAATAAGGGTTACTTAATTTTATAACCATTTATTTTTCTTTTTCCATTTTTGATTAAAAAACTCACCAGCAAAGTAACCCGGCGTGCTTAGGTACTGACACTTCCGAACTGGTAGACTGGGGGTTTGAATTCCGTAACCGGTTATATGCTGGTGAAAGTTTTCTGCTATTTCCCATCACAATTCCAGATGAATATCGACATCGTCCTTAAGAAGACGGTTGCAGACGGACACCTGCCAAATCTGTATACCGCTTTTCTTGTTCTCCGCCCATATCATCATGAAAAAGTTGAGAAATAATGATGTGAGTGACGTTCGTTACATACCATTGTCTAAAAAATGAACGTTAAATTCCATTATTACCATTGTTATTATTACTTAAAAAACTCGATTTCCATACGTCGTTTCAATTTAAACCTGTTATGAATTTATATTACTGTAAAGCAAAAAAAAAAAAAAAATTCGTTAAGTGCGTGTTTTTGACACGCACTAAGTAATGCCATCTCAGTGAAAGTGTTAATTTATGATTTTTTGTTAACTCTATAGTTGTTTGTTAACTATATAGTTAGTAGCCCTCTTGCGTTTGTTCAGTATGGATGTACAACTCAATAATTATTCAATCACGTGTTCAATTCAATCACACAACGATATTAATACGTCATCTTCGATGACATAAAAACGAAATATTATATACCTACATTAATTAGAGTTTCTGTTGATTAAAATTTGATAAATAGTTGTAGGTATTTTGTTTCCCAAGTCAATAAATTTTAGTAAAAAAAATATGTATAATTCTTTTATCACTACATATTTTACCAATTTACAAGCATTATATAATTTTTTACACATATCTGAATGAAAGATATCTGAATTGTAGTTAATGTTTTAATTTTCACAGAAATTGAGAGCCCCACAAAATAAATTATTAGTCAAATTGTAAAATAAACTTTTATCAAATTACATAACTATTTGTATGAAGCAAAATTAAAAAAATTAACTTACCTGAAATATTTTAAATGTATCATCAGGACAGCATTTTGGAAACAAACAAATTTATATTACAGTATTCTTTGCACATTATTCCAGAAGCCATTTTGCACAATGTATATAAAAACAAAACAGCAGTACACCGTTATAACACTGTTTTTGTAACATATTTAAAGATTAATTTATCATACACGTTATAATTATATTAACTATATATCCTATCAAAAAATACTTTTGTTTAATTCAGCTAATTTGAACACATAATTTTAAGAATATTACTTATGTAACCTTTAAGAATATTACTTATGTACGTATAAATAATACAGTAATCCAATAACAGATAATTTTAAAATACATAAAATCATATGCGCGCGCATGGGTTTTGCTATTTAGTGGTGTAAAAATAAACCAAAAACGTTGTAAAAATCCAAAGTTACACCTTTATTTGTGTAATGTTAAAAAAAAACAGTAATTATACACAAATTATATAAAAATACACCAATTTTTTCATATTGCACAAATAATAGTGCATATTTTCAGAGCGAGGAGTAATTTTGCTCTAAATTTAAGTTATTTTACACGTTTTTGACCCTTTTTTCTTAGAGTGTATATTATGACATTACGTTCATTAAATTGTTCATTTAAAATTCAATAAAAAAAAAATCTTCATTACATATGCTTAAAATATATGTTTAATTTTAATTTTTCAACTTGAGACAGATCTATGTTCATTATAATGCAATTAACATGAGACAGAACTTTGTTTATTATAATACAATTAACACATACATGTGAATAGATATCATTTGCTTTACGTAAAAAATCGTAAACAAAAGCGAGTTTTCTATATTTTTTAATGAATTGAGACAAAAATATAATTTACTTATTACACTGACAAAGAGAGGAAAGTGGACCAGAAGTGAAAAATTACATTTTTCTCGACAGTTACTTAACATAGAAAGAAAATTATAAGAACATTTTCTTCATAATTTTTTTTCCTTTTCAACGATGTAAAAAACGAACTGTCTAATGATAGGATCGAATGATAAAAAATGATAAAAAATGGCGAGAAAACCTGCTTCTGGGCATCCGACGTGTACATATACCTATACAGGGTGTAAAACAAATAACTCTCGTCCTTTTGTGGGGTGACTCATAGCACCCTATAGACACTAAAACTGCAGGAACTTTTTCGGAATTAACAGTCGCGGCACCCCTCAAAAGGATAAGAGTTATTTCCCTTGCACCCTGTATATATACATATATATATATATATATATATATATATATATATATATATATATATATATATATATATATATATATATATATATATAAATTTTAGTGAATATCATTTTCGTATTCTAGGGACCTCAAAACATATTTCTGTTACAGTCTCGGCCTCAGTTTCCACTGTGAGACCGGGCGTAATAGCTGAATTTCGAGTTTTCGAAATTCGCTAAAAACATAAGCTTTAAAAACAAATGTTGTTTGCAAAATAGATAGATCTTTATTGTTTACTTTTATGTTTGAAAGTAACTTTTACTCTTGCTTCCGACGCCAGTAGTGGTGATGTTCACTCTTTTAGTATTTATGATAAAAAGTCAAGATTATAGAATCATTAACATGAGAAAAAAAGGATATAGTCGATTACCTACTTTCTGAAGTATGCGTAAAATGAGGGTAGTTGAAAAAATTATCGGTGGATACTCTGAAAACTAGAAGTGATACGAAGTATCACGTAGGTAATGGTAAACTATTACAGCCATTTGTTTTACGGATACCGTTGTCGAGTAATAACACAGGGTTAATATTATTTATTTATAGCAGCTTATGAAAAATTTATAATTATGTAATCGTCTTCAAATTATAAATTGCGATAGTTACAAAAAATTATCAGCTTGTTCCCTATTTCCCTCACATTACCGATACATTCCGTTTTACAGTATGTAGGTAGTTTCTACACTGTTCGATATTTATGAAACCATATGAAATTGAACAAATAATAAATTACATGCTAGAGTACTCACCTATATATGAGTAACTTCTATATTACACCATCACGCAGATTCATTCATAACATCAATTTATTTTATCTGAATGAAAAGTTTAATACGACAGTTAAAAATACTTTTTTTTTTGTAATTTTATTTTAAATTTTTTTTATGTGTCATGCCCAGCAGCTAAGGCCATAGGTATACATATATCGGTGGATATAGTATACTATTGAGTTTGAGGGTTGATAGGATGACTGTTGATAATTATAAAATATAACATATCGCACACCTAGATCTAAACAGATACAACACTGAAGGTAAAGAAGTTTAGATCCTTTTAGATCAGGTTTCTTTACCTTCAGTGTTTGAGTTGTATCTGTTTAGGTCTAGGGGTGCGATATGGTAATATTGGTGATGATGTATCTCCTCCGGTGGTTTTAAGGTTTTTAATTAACGGTCTACCAGACAAGAGCGGAACTGGTGAATAAGATTTAAATATACATAAATAAAAAAAAAGTTTAGTTTAGCCTACTGACTGCCCACTGTGCGAAATCCTAATAGTGCGAACTCGACTCCCTCTTAGCCTATTTTTTAAATATATTTGTTATGTTGTATTCCTTAGAGCCTGCAAAAGAAGTTTGGGATTTTTTTTCTTTGTTTACCAGTGGGTTTATTTTTGCAGGAAAAAAGGACTTTTCGCTTTTTCTGTTCGACAATGCCATTTTGGCGGAAAGAAGAGAATTTTTTAACCAGGGGCTAAATTCGCTCCAGGACGCAAAATTTTTAGTTACGCTTCTGAGTAAAAATATACGGGTTTCATTAATAATTGGAAATATTGTAACTGAAGGATCCTGAGCTAAGAATATGAAGAAATAACCCAAATTACTTATAAGTAACACTACCCCAGTGCCAATCGCCAATCTTCTTGAAACTTTGCTAGTGTGTAGAATGAACAAAAATAAGAACCCATATTTTTCTTATTGGTCGTCGTCCACGTTTACGGGGTGAAATCAGCCCCTAAAGTAGGGAATTCAAATCATATATCTTAAGATAACTAAAACTGGAAGAGAGAGAGGAAAACTTTAAATTGACTCTAACCCAACTTACAGATATTAGCTCAATTCACATACAAAATTACACTCCTCTACGTATATTTGGGGGTCTCGTATGCAGGCCAAACTTTCCAAAAAACACGAAAGAACATGAAATTTTAGGTGTCTATAAAGCTAGCCCCGCCAAGTCATAACCCCGAGATCTCACTTAGGCTATATTTTTTTGCTATTTTTTTACCAACGATTTGATTTCTTTGCCGCAACCGTTACCGAGATACAATGGTGGGGCTGACTTCTGACTTAAGTCAGCCCCGCCACCCCTATATCTCCGGATCTGCTGCACTTATTCAAATTAAATTTACGGGATATTTTTTTGATATTTTTTTACCAACGAATTGATTTTTTTCCCGCAGCCATTACCGAGATACAATGGCGGGGCTGACTTAAATCTGAAGTATGCTCCATCAACCCTGTATCTCCGAACCTGCTGCACTTGTTCAAATAGAATTTACGGGATATTTTTTTGCTAATTTTTTGCTATTTTATACCAATGAATTGATTTATTTGCTTCAGCCGTTAGCGAGATACAATGGCGGGGCTGACTTAAATCTGAAGTCAGCCCCGCCACCCCTATATCTCCGGACCTGCTGCACTTATTCAAATGAAATTTACGGGATATTTTTTTGCTAATTTTTTGCTACTCTTTTACCAACGAATTGATTTTTTTGCCGCAGCCGTTGCCGAGAAACAATGGTGCTAAAATGTAATTTTACTAAAAGCTTATAACAGTACTTTACGGGATTGGAGTACAGCACATAAGGGATTGGAATTCGCAATGCCAAATCAACTGCTAGAATTGCAACTAATTAGTAAAAAAATATCTCGCGAATTTCATTTACATAAGTGCAACAGATCCGGAGATATTGTGATGGTTACACCGGCTTCAGATTTAAGTCAGCAGCACCATTGTTTCTCGGCAACGGCTGTGGTAAAAAGATTAATTCGTTGGCAAAAAATAGCAAAAAACTAGCAAAAAAAATCCCGTAAATTTCATTTGAATAAGTGCCGTAATAAATACTCAAATTTGGTAAGCCTGATCACATAACTTAAAAGTAAAAATGCCGACACTGCGTGGGAGTGAGGGTTAAAAATTGAAACCACCAGAAGGCACACCATGGATACTAATCTTATGGTATTTTACCTGAATGATAAATTTTGTTATTATATAATTTTAATTGAAATTTATGAGCGAGATGTACGAATTGTGGAGGTTTGACGGATAGACAGAAAGACAAACACACAGGGACACAGAAGTAAAGAAGGATTCCAAATGTTTTCTTCAAAACATTGATAAAAAGTCCCACGCAATGTATTTAAATACAACAGTAGGTAATTAAAATTTAAAACTGTGTTATGTAAGTCATAAAATTATGATAATAAAAAGTCGTCAAGTGCGTGTTTGACACGCATTATTTAGGGCTACTCAGGAATTATGTGTTGTATGTTGTATGAATCATTACATGTTGTATGATTAGTAAGAAACCTGCAAAAAATTTTGATAATTATACCATAGCTACAAGTTAAGGATATTATGGAGGTACTTAAAAATGGTGACAGTCTTATGAAAATTTGTGCGAATAATGGTTTTTCTAAATTTAATCGACTGTGAAAATTTAAATTAGATTCACTACAGCGTTTAAAAGTTATTGCAGGTTTAATTTTTGCTCACTTTTAACATGCAGTCTAATTGAGTTTTCAATAGAAACCGAATATAAACCAGCTTTTAATGCTTAGAAAAAATGGTGATAAGGCTCTTGTTTTTGTTTTAGATGTTAGGAAAAACGCTTATACAACTTTTTTTACCCCCAAATTTACCAAAATAGCCCCTCTAGTAGGTCCGACTCTGGCTTTGTATATATCAGTAGAAAGCTCTCTAAAAATGAAGTGTTGTGTCAATTTAAAATTTTTCTTTATCTGCCGCAGTTTTCAAGTAATCTAGCAAAATTGAAATTTTACCCTAATTTTGAGGGGTAATTTCACTTCTTAAATGGCGACTGTGTCAGATGAAAAAAATCGGGTCCGTTATTTTGGTCGACCCTACGGGTTGTCCCCATTTACTCTTTTCTCGTCTCTTTTGATCCCAATTTTTCATAGAGAAGAAATTATACGATTTTTGTTAATTTTTCAAAAACCACCAATATTTTTAAATTTTTTTGGATACTGCTGATAAAGTGACCATCTTCGCGTAAATTTTTAATATATTAAAGATTAGGTACTCATAAAATAAATACAAAAAAATACGGTGTGAAGTCTGAATGCGTACCTATTCATCCTTGTCTACGGTAGCACATTTTTTATTGACATAAATATTAGAAACGCAGGAAAAGAGACCAGGAATCAACACAGAAGTGGATTATGGTACGATATATTTTCTGAAAAAAGTGCTTAGGACCAAAGTTATAGAATTCAAAGTGAAGCACTTGATGATGACTTTGAAGTTGACCTTGAGGTCAATTTCCAAAGTCATTTGAAAATCATTTAATATTTTTCAAAAGGAGTAGCTTACTTTTCACCCCTAAATGGTTCAAAGTATATTCGAACGAATTTCACATGCAAGATAGAAAATAAGTGATCAAGAAGTAATTTTGAAAAATACTTGCTCAATCGCAATCGGAAAAATAATAGTTAATCATATGTTCAATTGAATTCCTAATATGATAACTATAGAGTAGCAATAAAAATTTTAAAAAATTTTGAAAATTTATAATATAACATAAAGTTAATGTTTAACTTACAATTAGAGTGATATTAAATCTTTTCTTAACTTTACTTCTAAAATTACTTACAAAAATGTTTTCTTCTAATTTTTTCTATAAATCAACTTTGAAGATAGATTGAGTCAATACATGAAATTACTGCTTATAGGTACAGGATATGGTCAAACTTCGGCAATGGCTAATCATTTTCAACTGACCTTGAAAATCGATTTCAGGGTCACTATCAAGTGCATCGCTTCAAATTCTACAAATTTGGTACTCAGCCCTTTTTTCAGAAAATATGTCGTTTCAAAAATATCTAGCTATAACTGTTTTCATCTACAGAGGTTGAATGGTGTTTTCTACCCCTAAAAAGCGTATTTAGCCGAAATAAAAAAACACGTATTTAATATTTTTCGCTGTTTAATAAGTATGTTAAGTTTCATTCAAATTGGCAAGTATTAGTTGGGTAGTGTTATTTGTCAGAATGTTTTGCCGATCTAGTTTTTTCAATATTTCTTTGCTCGTTTTCAGAATTTGTATTTTAATTTCTACGGACAAATAACTCATTCTTTTCTTCGATTTGAGTAACTTTTATTTGCTGATGTTGACCATTAATTGATCGAAACATATCAAATATTTTTCAATGATTTTTTTAGCGAATGTCGAAAATTTTGAAAATTTTTTCACCGTTAGTAAGTTAAAGTATTTGAATTCATTAAGTAATTAAATGATGTCCACAAGAACCTTACGGACTACCATAAGTTATATGAGATCCCTAGGACCCGTTTTTTACTGTTAGGATAAACTTTTTACTAAAATTATTTTAGATGAATAAAGGTTATGTTGTATGATTTCCGCCAGGGTTTACTGTTCCCATTATTGTAAAAAATAAACTAACCGACCGATTTTGAAAATTTTTTCACTGTTAGAGAACTAAATTATTTTAGATGGATACAACTATGCTGCACAAAGTCCGTTCGGGTTCTTGGGTCCCAAAAATATCAAAACTAATTACCCAGCCGATTTTAAAAAATCTTTTACTCTTAGAAAGCTAAACTATTTTAAATAGGTACAGTTCTTAGATGAGATCCGCCAGTCCCTAAAATTTGGAAATTCGCTATGTTATGCAGATGCTGCGACAGGGGTATTTAATCTGACAAACACAAAAATATTGCAGATCCATGGTAACGCGATTTAAAAATGAAATATTATTGATCAAAAAGTGTCAGAGATCACATTGATCCTGAGAAAAATTTCTCACCATACTTGCCCCACGTTCGATAAATCTGTTTCCAGCCTGTATATGTAACCGTGTATGTATGTAAAGCAGCAAACACTCTCGGAAACCGCGTAATGTTATAAAAATTTTCTTTAACTTGCGCCTTTTCGACGTCAGTTGTTGGAAATTTAATGAATTCTTCACGCAACAAAGCAATTTTGTGTGACACTAATTTCACTACTTTGCTAGTAGTAGCTTTGAAAACTTCTCCTTAAAAAAAACATTATTTCTGAAGATAATGTACTATTCCTAAAAAAAAGATACATTACTGCTTAGTTGAAATACTTATTATTTAAAAAACAGCATACCAGTTCGTTTTGTGTTGTATTCGTGGGCGAATTTTTTCCAAAATAAAAATTCCTTTCGCATTCGAAATTTTGTGTAAAAATTCAAATCGTCGCAAATATTAAAATGATTTGGATGAAAACATATTGTTTTTTTTTACATAAACGTTAAGTCATACAAATAGGTTATGTTATAATATAAGAATCTTTTGACAAAAAAAAAAAATAATTTATTTTAAAAAGATTATAAAGGTACGGACACACGACACGCTTTTGGTGTAGAAGTTTTTTTTTTTACAAAAGGACAGAAAAGTTGATTTAAGATACTACCAACAAGGTAATCCTAAATTGTGAGACGCATCCAAAAGATAATACAGAGATAATATTATATTACAACTCTAAGAAAAAAGTAAACGCAATAAAATTTTACAAGTTGGATTTACACTATAGCAAAAAATGAAATAAATTATTTTCAGTACGAAACTGCCGTCTTGCAGCAACATTTATAAAAATATTAGTTTTCAATTCAAAATAGAATATGGCAATACAAAATACGATTTAGAAATGTTAAATTATAATCTAAATCAGGTGTTGTGTGAAATGTCTGACACTATTCTATTCGCCGTGTGTGACACTACTGTGTAAACAACCTCAAATATTTGCTAGAGAAGTCTAGCAACTCGAGTGTATACAACTGTTCTAGCCTTATCTAGACTGCAAATTTAAGCCGCTGCTACACGATGCTACGAACACCTTCCAACATTCGACGTTGGATGGTTCATAGCATCGTGTAGCCGTTGTTCGAACCTACGAGTGTCCAATGTCGAGCGTCAAACGTTCGCATTTGGTCGTGTCCCGTTCGATGTCGGTATTTTTGCACCGAGTCAAAGGGGTGCTTCGAACATTTGAAGGTCAATGTTGGTTCGTTGGTTGGTTCGACTCAGCAGCTGCACGCTCGTTCATGTGAAGAGAGACAACATCAGTGTATAACATTAGAGATAACATCAGACAGATAACATCGTCCACTGAGTACCAACACATCATCATTCGTATTGGATCAAACATTCGATTCACCGTGTAGCAGATACATTCGTCGCACCAACTATCGAACTTAACTGCCTCAAACGTTCGATCGAATGTTGGAAGGAACGTTCGTAGCATCGTGTAGAACCCGCTTTACTTGAACGTGTAAACCAACGGGCCAAACTACTATATGATAGTTAGTATTCCGACTGTAGCAGAAAGGTGACGTAAAATCTCCTCCACTTCGCATCACTATGCTGTGTAAGTACAAACTGTTTGTAGTGGTTTAGGCTTGATGTTTGCTTCTGTGTGAGTATTTACACACACAATTACAAAACACGTATTATCGGACAGAGCAACGTGCAGGTCAAGTAACAATGGTCTTACAATACATAACAATCGTAGTGGATTCGATGACCGACACCGACTGACTAAATGCCTTAAGCTGTGACAGACCAACAAATGACTCCAAGCGAACTAAACTTTTTTGATATTAGTTTGCTTCTAGTGTTCTATAGTGTAAACATTGCACACAATAATGCTAATTTAGATGTCTCGTGTATCCGTAGCTTTATGTACATATGTTGTAGGTACCTATCATGTATTATATACTGTGTGATACAAGGGGACAAACTAGATTGGCTTTGCCTCTGTTCCACTTGTAATGAGTTTGTGACGTAGTCTGTTTGTGTACATACACACTGTTTGCAGTGTATTAGTTTGGTTTTTTGTAGTAGTATGTGTATACACACATACAATCACATCACACGTATTACCAGAGAGAGCTGTTCAACGTGCTCAACTAACAATGGGTATATTGTTAATATAATGGTGTGTTGACTCGACGACGACTACTGACGGACTAATGTCTTAAGCTGTGACTGGCTTACAAATGACTCCAAGCGAATTTCACTTTTTTTATGTTAGTTGGCTTCTAGTGTTCTATGGTGTGACACTTTCAAAATAGAGTATACTCACTATATATATAGGTAGCATGTGTAAATTACGTATGTATATTTTGAGTAAAATTCAAAACGTCAAATGTCAAAAACTAATATATTTAAATAGCAATTAAATTGAATTTGAATGAATTTAAAAAATATTGTTAAAGTTTGCATTTTTTTGATAGTAATTTACTGTTAATATGTAGGTAATATTAAAATCATTTAGGTAATTTAATATGTAGGTAATATTAAAATCATTTAAATATCCATAAACGACACAGTAATAATCATGTACCTAATAGTATAGGCGTCAATTATATTTTTTTTATTTATACCTTACTGCTAACAAGAAAGATTAAAAAAAAATTTAGCAATTAAGAAAAAAATCTAATTAATTTCTAATTCTATACGTTCGATTATTAAACAATTAGCAGTTAGGTCCAAAATTAATGTCTTAAATTTTTTATTTTTGTAATTAAGAAAAATATCCCCTTTACTCCAAAAAGTTGGGGAGCTGAGTTCAGCAAACAGAAATGCAAGTTGGTCACACATTAGAATAGTGTTTTTGTGAAACGATAAGGCTTACTCAGAGGTTATGGCCTCTGAGTAGCCTAAAAAGATGTCGGCAGTAAAACTGTTCTCGTCATTTAAGCCATTTTAAAATATAATTTACATATTATAACGTAAAAGCCCCTATACCGGAACATTATTTTTAGACGTGTAATTAAACTGGCTTATAAAAATTGACAAATAAATTAAACACCCATTTTTTTTCCTTAATAAGTATGAAAGAAAGTTTTTTTAATCCAATGAATATGTTTATAAAAAAATACAACACAAAAATTTTTATTTATTAATGTTTTTCTTTTACAAAATGTCGACATCTATATCCAAACAAAGAAATATTAATGACATTAGGAGTTGGGAACCGATATACAAACAGACGTGTAATATGAGTAATATGACACATAGAGTGACATCTAGACGTCAATGTAGGAAACATAGAATGGTTTAAGTATCAGACGTAAATAAAAGTTCAAAATACTATATTCACCAAAAATTGTTTAATATATATATATATATATATATATATATATATATATATATATATATATATATATATATATATCCTCCACCCACATCTTGATGAAATGTGTAGTGTATTAATTAGTGTATAAATAAAGTTAAAAGACATAATGACGTGGGTGGCGTCTTTCATAGACTAACTGTCGGGAATACGGATGTAAAGCCCCATTATTATATTTATAACGAATTAATCGTACGAATCGTAATTAATCGAATTAATTAATCGTAATGAATCGTTATATTTATAATTATTAATAATTATTTCAAATAAACTTTTTTTATGAAATTAGTTAAAAAAAATTGGTATCTAGGGTAAAAGCCCCTATAGCGGAATGCGATCCAATACTGGTTTCGATATTTATATATTAATGAAGTTATTTGTGAAAGAAACCTCTGATAACAAAAATTATTATTAATAAAATGATTATTTTTCAATTTAAATTCATCTCGCATTTAATATATATATATATATATATATATATATATATATATATATATATATATATATATATATATATATATATATATATTATGAAAAAATGAATTAAAAATTTGTCCGGACATTGTGTTGAAAATTAAATGTAATTTTTACATACCGTGTTTTCCGGCATATAACGCGCACCGATGTATAACGCGCTTCTTAAAATTTCGAATAATTTTTTTAGTTTTTTTTGTACGTTATTGTAATAAAATTACTATTGTAGTATGGATCGAGCGGGTCTTTATTAAAATAAAACAATATTTAGAAAAATTAGCAGTTTATTTTTGTCAGAATGATACACTTAAATGTTTACCTCACGAGGCTCAGTGCGCGACTGTCGGTTTAAATTTGACCGTCACATCAACAACATTTAGTGGGTGGACTTAGGCCTTCAGGCCACCTATAGTTCGGCCATCCTGCGGAGTGTTGCCCTCAACACCTGTACCATCGAGATCAGATGACACTTCTTCCTGTTCCAAAACTTCCCCTTCTCCTGGGTCGATCGCGTATTTTCCTTCTCGCGACTTGTCCATGCTTTTCTTTTCTTCCGGGCTGCACTTGTCCTCTTCAGCTTCCGAATTTTCCGAACCTTTCGTACCCGAATTTCCCACATTCACCCACGGTTTCATCTGCACCGGTGATAGAATTACTTTGTACGGCTTCTGGGTTACTGGACAACCATAAATGTCAGAAATAACATACCTGTCTCTGTCGTGTACCTTTTTAACAATGTACGGACCAACGTATTTCGACGCCACCTTTGGAACGCCTGGGGCATTTGTACGTCGAATCATAACGTAATCTCCCTCTGAGTATAATTTAGGTGAATTTGTCGTATTTCTTTGTTTCGTTCTTGCGATTGCTTAATATTCTGCGATGCAGACCTTCACAAACTACGTCTTCTCTCAGAAAAACTCTCAAGTTGTCTGTCTTCACCAATTGTTTCAGATAATGGTTCGGCTTCTTTGTTTCTAATTTGGAATCCAAATATTAACTCACTGGCGGTTGCACCTGTACTTTGATTCCTCGTATGATTTACTGACCGCTGAATCATTGGTAATTGAGTAGGCTACTTCTCTGGCTTATCCATTTTCAAAATCGCAGGCATGATTGTTTTGTTATAGATTTCCACCTGTCCATTTTCTCTTGGCGTTTGTAGGGCTGCAATATCATCTGCAAACAGGGTCATTTAGTACGGAATAGATTCCGTGAAATCATTCATATAAATAATGAATAAGATTGGTCCTAATACTGAACCCTGAGGTACGCCCTCTACCACATTCGATATTTTTGACTTAACTGGTAGTCGATATGTCTTATCATTGGATATCATTCGTACATACTGCGTTCTATCCATTAAATATGATTTAAGGATGTAATTCGCTATTCCTCGCATTCCATAAGTTTCCTAATAATCTGTTATGATCCACACAATCAAAAGCTTTTGATAAATCTAATAATAGCGCTGTATCTAAATGTTTTTTACTCCAGGCGTTTGATAAATATTTTAATAGTTCGAAAATGCACCGTTTATGCTACCCTTCTTTACAAAACCAAATTGCGATTTTGAAAATATGTTAAACTTGGTAAGAAAATCTTGAAGTCTGTTAGCCAGAGCCTTTTCAAAAATTTTTGAGAAGTTTGATAATAGTGTAATCGGCCTATAATTATCCATCAGATCATTGTCCCCCTTTTTATGTAGAGGTTTTATTACACTCAATTTTAATAATTTTGGAAATATTCCTTTTTGCATGGATTTATCTAATATGTTACTAATTGGATAGGCTGTAATTTGGATCGAGTCCTTAATTACGGATGTAGGAATTTCATCCCAACCTACTGATAACTTATTTTTTAATGTCATGCATATATCGATAAGATTTCGTCTGCAGAACTTGGATAGATAAACATATTGTTTGCATAACTAAAATTTACACACGCTTTTACTATTATACCTTGTTTAAGCGATTTTGGAATGTTTATGAAATAATCATTAAAAATATTTACTATTTCAGTTGGATGATTTGTTTTTTTTTACCATCAGCTATTTTTAATTCCAATATATTGTGATTTTTCTGCTGAGTATTATTTGTATTGCTGTTTATTAGTTGCCACGCACTTTTGTATTATTTCTTTTTAATGTTTATAACTGTTGGTATAATATTCGTTTTGTTTTACTTGATTATTTTTGGTTTTTTTATTAGTAATTTTTTTTATTACTTTTGGAAAACACATATAAAAGTACGTAAATATGTCATGAAAAAGCTGGAAACTTTTGTTAGGATTTTCTTCTAATATTACAGTTTCCCAGTTTACTTCACTTAACATTAAATTAAATAAAGTCTGATTTTGTGTTCATTTGTGTTTCTTTTTTCTTTGTAATGGTAATTTTTATTTTTGTCAATATCTGGTTTAATTTGAACCTTTATTAATTTATGGTCACTAAGAAAATTTGTACTAACATGAGTCATAAATAAGTTTGACTCACTTTTCTTTATTATAACATTATCTAAACACAATGTTTTAACTTTAGATATTCTTGTGGGCTCATTTATTAGCCATTTTAAATTAAACATATCAAGTAAGTTTTAAATTTTATCACATTGATATTGTTCTGTAAAAAATCTATATTAAAGTCACCACTTAACACAAGCGTTAATTTTCCCATGTTATATTTTTTGTGAATGTTATTTAAAAGTTCATAGAAATTGCCAAAAAATGTATTTACATCACCTACCGGCGATCTATATACACAAATTATCATTAGGTTTAATTCCGTTAAAAATATTCCCGTTCATTCAAAATCAAAGTCTACATTTAATGATTGCATCGTACAAATTCTTTTGCTTTGTAAGTTGTTTCTTATAAAAATACACACTCCACCATGCTCTGCGGAATTCCTAGAATAACTTGATACTAACTTATACCCATCTATTACTATATAAGGTTCTCCATTTTTCCTTAGCCAATGTTCCGTGAAACATAATATATCAAAAGCATATTCTTTTTCAGATAATAGTAATTCTATGTCATGAGTTTTATTCCTAATTGATTGGATATTGGTGTACAACAATTTGACTCGTGCATCTGTGAATGTGGAATTGTTTAATTTGTTGTTCCGGTTCTGTAAATCTTGGTACAGATTTAATCCTACTTTAGTTGCGAAAATTCGCAGGTTCCCGTTTAAAAACATATCTTTTCAATAATAGTGCTCCACTGGGCCAGTTTCTTCCATTATATAGTTCATCTTTAATATCGCAATCCAAATTAACCAGAGTAAAACCATTTTTTTGCCATTTTCCAATTTCTTCTTGATTTCCTTTATTTCTGGATCCTTCTCCTGACTCAACATCACCTTTAAGTAAGTTGGATCGTTATCCAAATTTTTCTCTTCGACTATATTCAGAGAAAATTGTCTACTGAGCGAATCGACATGTGTCGTCCTTATGTCCGGTCTATGTTCGATGGTAAACGTAAATTCTTGCATCACTGAGGACTATTCTAAAACTCTTCTATTTACTTCTTTTTTTGCCAAAGTTTCTTTTAACGCATTACAGTCGGTGACCAATTTGAATTATTTCCCTAATAGGTAAACTCTGAATTTCTCTAACGCCTTGATGACAGCCATGTTTACCAACTCAAAACTATGATAACGGCTTTCGACTTCCGATGTTTTCCACGAAGCGTAGTAAACTTGATAGAACTTGTCTCCATGCTTTCGTAACAATATGGCTCCATATCCGAACATAGACACATCAGTATGTAATTCGGTTTCCTTATCCTTATCCGATCAAATATTTTCAAAACAGGTTCAGTTACAAGTGCTTCTTTTAATTTCCTGATACATTCCATTTCTTTTCCACCAATTTCAAATTTTGTTTCAGATCGCAGCAAATCTGTGAGTGGTTTTGCGATTAAAGAATACTTCGGAATAAATTTTCGAAAGTAGCTGGTTAATCCCAAAAATCGCCTAACTTCTTTTATTGTCTTGGGAATTGGATAGTTTTCTACTGTTCTTATTTTCTCTTTAGATGGACTTATCTGGCCCTTGGAAATATGATACCCCAAGTATTCTATTTCTTCTTATAAAAATTTGCATTTGTCCCATCTTAAGTTAAGGTTGAATTTCTTCGCTCGCCTCATAACTTCTTGCAATATAACCATATGACTTTCAATGTCGCCGGTTGAAATTGGAATATCATCCAAGTAATAATAATAATAATAATGCGTTTAACGTCCGTTTTTTAGACATTTTAATCTGTAACAGACGCCACCCACATCATTATTTGTATCTTTATTTTATTATTTTAACATTTACAATATTCCTCACATTATACAATTATGATGTGGGTGGAGGACAAGGAAAGTGGTGTGAGGGCTAGGATTTGGTAGGTATGCGTCTGCAGCCGTCCTCTTAAGGAACTATGCCGATATTCATCTGGAATTGTGAAGGAAAACTGCAGAAAAACCTTCACAAGCATAGCCGGCCGCGGGATTTATCATCCAAGTACCTATATTTGTAATTTCTGTTTTTGCACAAGATCGCGAAATATTTCCGAAATATATCCTTGAAATACTGACGGTCCATTAGATAATCCGAATGGAAACTTTAAATACTCGTATTGGCCAGTTGGTATTACGAATGATGTATATTTCACGCTATGCGGAAGAATATCGATATGGTTAAATCCATTTTTCAAATCTAAAACTGTATAGTACTTGCTTTTATTTAAATTTGAAACAAGATCCTCCATATTTGGTAGTGGAAAAACTTCTTTAACAATTTCCTGATTTAATCGACGATAATCAACGCACATACGGTATTCCCCATTTTTATTTTTACAAAGGACGACTGGACTGCTATATTCACTTCGGCTTGGCCTAATGACAGTAATGGTTCCACATTCTTGTCAACGATTTCCTTTTCGAACTGTGATAATAATCGACGCGGCGGACTTGAAATAGGTTTCTCCAACTTCAATTGAATCTTCAGTTGAAAATTGTTGGCATTTTTGGTCAAATCTTCCATATTAGAAACTTCAGTAATGGTATTAGAAAAAGCTTCTCTAATTTTACTAGAAACATCTTGCTGAAGTTGGAGTGGTAGACGCTGATTTATATTTAATTCTTCGTTTTCATCTTCAGTTTCGACACAAATACTCAATGATTCAAATTCTTCATCTGGCTGATCTGATGATTTCGATTGGAAAACCACTTCTTCTCCAGCAGATTGCCATTCTACGTTGTCGAAAAATTGCCTTCCCAATATGACAGTTGATTCCATTGAATTGTCTGGTACTACGGCAGCATAAACTTCAAAATGTCTGTCGTCCAGAGTCATTTTAAATTTCGTAGCTGATGTACAATTTACTTTCGACTGATTAAGTCCAATTAAAGTTCGCTTTTCGGGGTTTCCAAATTAAACAATTTAAGAGCAAAGTTTTTGATCAGGTTAAATTTGCTTCTCGTATCTATCAAATCTGTTCATAATTGCCCTTCGATTTCTATTCTTTTGTGATATTTTGATAAATTTTCCGTTGATATAGCTGAAACATTTACACGTATATCGATTGGCGTCTTTTCAGTTCAGTTTCTCGAAATGTGACTGACTTTGTTGCAGTTATAACAAGTTAAATCTTTAATGTTTGGCTTCAAGCACTGTTCCTTGGTGTGCCCTCGACGATTGAAATTTTGGCATTGGGTTTTTAAGTAATTATGACTTCGGTTTTCGTTTCTGTTTTCACCTGAACAATGAATTTCTCTTGATACTGCCGTCAATGTATATAAAAGATCCTTTAAATTGTTAAATCCAACTACAGTTAATTGTGTACATATTGTAAAATTATCGATTCCACGAATTATATGAGTTATCGTTTCCGTTTCAGAAAGATTAGCTTTATTCGCAAGACATACTTTATCCTGAAAATAATCTTGCATATTTTCTCCTTTCTTCCATTTACGGTTACGAATTTGGTCCATAATAATTACAGTATCTTCATAATTTGCAAACATATTTATAAGATCGGATTTCAGTTCATCCCATGGTTTTAAATGTAATTTTTTTGACGTGTCATACCATCTACGAGCGTTTCCTGCTAGCTTATTCGTCGCTAAAATAAGTATAACTTGATCTGGTATATCGTAAATTACTCGGATGTCTTCAACTCTTTTAATCCAGTTTTCGACATCGATTGGAATTTCGTTTTTTTCCGAAAAATGGTATTTGTGAACCAATTTCATGACACGGTATCTTAATATTTCCTCCATTTTCTGATGAGGGACTATTTCGACCCGTTACGAGATTCTCATTTTGTACTCGTAATTGGTTTAATTCCTCATCCTTACGCAAAAGTGTTTGCAACATAACACTCATTTTCTAAACTATTGTTCATAAATTTACAGCTCTGTTTGTAGAACTCGGCATGGACGATGCATTTCCACTGCCATAACTATTAGAATTTTCACTAGAATTTTCCAAATTCATCTTGGCACGATTGTGTTTAGTTGCAATCTGTTGCAATAAACAATTCAATCCAAAATTTTACCGTAAAATTTTATTACAAAAATAATGCTATTCCCTATGAGGACTTGTCACGTAGACGCACGGTAATTCACCCCATAGTCCACTATTTATACGCATTCAAACAATGCAACCCACGGTAGTTCAAACCAACAACAACGAATCGTACGCAACGCTATGTATTATGTGCAGTGTTGTGCTTATCTAGATAATGTTATCTGAAATTTTATCTAGATAACGTTTTCGTTATCTATTATCTTTTATCTAAATATTTCCAAAAGAAGTTATCTTTTATCTTGTCTTTTTATTAAACAAAGGAAAAAGATAAGATAATAAAAATAAAAATACATCTTTATTTTTTCTGAAAAATAGAAAATTGAAGCTAAATTCACCGTTTCCCTATATGTATTCATTTGGCCGACCATGACGTAATTCAGATAAATTTTGACACTTTCTTAAGGATTACAAAAATATTTAAAAGCAACAGAATTCTTGTTGTCTGAAATTATTGCCGTCATTAGTTGGAATAACATTTAGTCGTGTAATACGAAATGTCGTATTCCTAACCACTTGGTCTACCACGTAATTGAAAGAAGCATCGAGATTTTTTAAGCATTAGAGAAATGTTTAGAAGCAATTTCCGTATTTTAAATGGAATTCTTGTAGCTAGAAATTATTTCGATCATTAGTTGGAATAACATTAAATAGTGTAATATGTAGTGTCGTTTTCCGACCACTTGGTCGATCATGTGATTCAGATAAATATCGACACTTTTTAAGGACTTTTTTAAACAAAAAATGTTGTAGTCTATTGTGCTAGACGTGTGCTATTATGGATCGTGAATAAAATTTATTAAATTTCAAAACATACGATTTTCATCGCCAAAAGCGTTTCTTTAACATTTTTGTAATTTATTGTAATTTACACATCTTTCTGGGGACCGGTGAGGTAATTTCTCAGCCCGGCACCAGTCCATGGACTGGCGATTGAGAAACACTGACCTAATTTCATTATTTCTGTAAATATTATCTTATCTGTTATCTAAAATTTTATCTAGATAATGGTTAAATTATCTGTTACTAGCCGTATGCCCGATGGGATTTCCCATCGGCAACATCTTTTTATTAGGTACTCACTTTCTGCTCACTTTTAATGTTTTTCAAAAGCCTAAATCAATATCCACGTTTCTGACTTCAAAAATGACGAACTTCCCATATGAATTTCCATTTACTGTTTTAACTCCTTAGGGAATAAATTTCCAGAAACAACTGACTTTTATTTATAAATAGAAGCCTAAGCGCCAATTTTCATAACTCCTGTGCTGAATTTAGTTCTTCTAAACCCAACAGTTTAGGTTGTGTGTTGTCTGTCAGTCAAAGTTAAAGATTCATTAAATAAGATATTTTTTATTTTAATAGTCATAGTAACATATTTTTCTAACTTCAAAAATGTCGAATTTCCATAAAAATTTTCACTCCCTATTTAAGTCACTTAGGGGGCGAATTTTCAAAAATCCTTTCTTAGTGGTCATCTACGTTACATAGGGAACTACTATGCAAAATTTCATTCTTCTAAACCCAACGGTTTAGGCTGTACGTTGTCTGTCAGTCAGTCAGTGTTAGAAATTTATTAAGTAGATCTTTATCTACATATTTTAAATTATGTTATAGGGTTGACCGGGGTAAATGTAAATGAATTTTCATGAATTGAGATGAAAGCGTTTTTTTAAGTATTTTTTATTTTATATATCACATTATGGTTGATTTACTTTTAATTCTACATTATTCAGGATGCACCACACAAATTTTGAGCAAATTCGTATGAAAAACAAAAATTTTATAAAACATTCACATTTCCCCGATACGGTTTTGCAAATCTTATGAATTTTGGGGTAAAAGTGAATGCCATCAGAAAAATTATTTAGAGTGGATTACAAGAGAAGTGAGGTACATCAAAGTAAAGTCCAACTTCAATTCTTCGCATTTACACCACTTTCAAATTTTTCATCATACTTTAGCGGTCACAATTTCTCTTTGTTTAATGCAAGTTATCCATACCTCAAATTTGTACCAAAAATCAAGGTTAAATAAAAAAAACAAAAATTGTCGGAACAAATTTATTACAAACTAAAAATGGTAATCTGATGATATTTTGTCATTTTATCAATTCAAAACTAAAAAAATTACAAAATTTTCACACAAAAACAAGGAAAATGAGACTTTTAAAAGGGAATACATTTAGTTAATATGAATAAAAAGACAACAATCTATTAGGTCTAATACTGTAAATGAAAAAAAAATGGTTTTCTATTAATCCTACTGCCCTTGGACACTCACAGAGACATTGAAAACAAGTAATTTTTATGTTTTTGTAAGTTGTTATTGGATAAGGGAGCACAGCAATGATTTCGTAGATTGATACATAAAACATTGCTCTTTACACAATTTTTTTTTTGTATTGCATGTACAGCGGAAACTTGTACAATAATGTCACCAGCATCTTCATTAACATTTTCAACTCTGAAAAGAACACTATTGAAATTTTTGATCGAATGGGGGCATTTGTGAATGACGTTCACAATTACCCCACAATTTTAAAATCAGGGGGTAATTGTGAATTGGTAATAAATTGTTCAATTTCTTTAGCAGTTAATAAGGAACCCTCTCAAGGTTTAAACCACTTCTTTAGAAGTACTTTTAACCACTTCTTACCTTTTAAAAAAAGAAAATGTATTTAAAAAAAAAATTTTTTTTGAGGATTGGTCGAAGTGAGGTACATAAAATTTTGCAAGGGTTTTTTCAAAATAAAAAAAAAAATACTTATACTTGGAGAATTGTTATCAAATTTTAATAGCGTATTAAGAAAGGACAGAAAAACATACTAAGATTTGATTTTTAACAATATTAATGTTATTTTAGAAATTATAGGTGCCGTTCACAATTGCCCCAATTCACAATTACCCAGGTCAACCCTCGATTATTTGTTATCTAGATAATAAAATTCGGTATCTTGCCCAACACTGCTAATGTAGAGCCACGCTGCTCACATATTATTATATACGAGCAAGGTTTGTCTAGATAGGACCTTGATATACGAGTACAAAGACGTTGTCCACTTGATACAATATATTGTATAAGCTGATCACTCAACAGTGAGTCGGCACTGCCTGTCCTCTCTACTACACGCGTTATTCACGTAATAAGCTTTACTATGTTGCACACGAACCAATACACGACCGTTAAGGCAACCTGTATTTATGAACACCAGCAAACAACACACAGGACTTGGTTCTTTATTGTTGTTTTTTTTTTAAAAAAAAAAAAAAAAACCACTTTTTCGATTTATTCCCGTTAATTTTGTCTTTATTGTCCCTTTAATATCCTTCACTATCACTCATTAATCCTTTTGTATCCCATTTCTCAGTTGTAGGATGGGTCGAGCGGGTTTTTATAAAAATAAAACAATATTTAGAAAAATTAGCAGTTTATATTTGTCAGAATGATACACTTAAATGTTTATCTCACCAGGCTCAGACCGCGACTGCCAGTTTAAATTTGACCATCACATCAGCAACATTTAGTTGGTGGGCTTAGGCCTTCAGACCACCTAGACTATTTAAAAAAAATACGTACTAAAAAAATACGTAAATATTAAATTAGAAACTGTCATAATTTTATAGAACTCAGTTTTATATCCGGCGTATAACGCGCACCACGAAATTTAGACAATATTTTTAGTGTTCAAAGTGCGCATTATACGCCGAAAAATACGGTATATCGAAAGAAAAATGTAGCTATATTTTTAATATTTTATTGAAAATTTAAGGTTTTAACTTTATAAAATGTTACTTTATCATCATTGATTCCAATCATTATTATAATTTATTTAAAACTACTTTTGAACATTGGTAGTTCCAAACCTTTGGATAAGTTCTTCAATCAGACACATTCGATGCCGGAACCTCAAAAAAATGGATTTTGCCAAAATTTTCTACAATTAAAACATTTCTTTTACACCATCGAAAGAGAGGAAAAACATACGATATGTTTTTGAACCATTATTATATGCAAACTGGTTTTCGAGACTAATTTTATAATTGGAAATTCGCTATGTCGGATGCTGCGACAGGGCTATTTATTCTTTTTATTAGCTTTTGTATCAAGTAGGAAAATATTTTTTTAAATTATATATATTGGAGATATAATTATCTCAACGTTATGTAAAAATCAATTATCAACAACTTATTGTAGTAGTTATAATATTCTTGTTAAAAATGAAATTAAATTTCCTTTTCAAAATAATTTCTTTCAAATTTCTGACGATAAGTTTGCTTGTCGGGATGCATAAGCACCTCCAGGTAATAATTGTGAACCCATATGACGTTTACTATGACCTAGTTTTATTCTTATAATAGAATGTCGTTTGTATACCTATATAATGGCTTCTTCACTTAACCAACAAAAGAGTTTTTCAGTTTGTATTTTCTTTTTCCGCTAAACCTAATAGAATTTTAATCATACTCGACTATATTAATTAAAATAGATTAGTGATTATATTTACAGGAATTTTTTGTTTGGGTAACGTAAAAGCCCCTATCCCGGAACACTATTTTTAGATGTAATTAAATTGGCTTATAAAAACTGACAAATAAATTAAACACCCATTTTTTTTTAATAAGCATGAAAGAAAGTTTTTTTAATCCAATGAATATGTTTTTAAAAAAATATAACCCAAATATTTTTATTTATTAATGTTTTCTATATCCAAATCATCTATATCCAAACAAAGAAATATTAATGACAGTAGGAGTTGGGAACGGATATACAAACAGGCGTGTAATGTGAGTAATATGACACATAAAGTGACATCTAGACGTCAATGTAGGAAATATAGAATGGTTTAAGTATCAGACGTAAATAAAGGATGAAAATATTGTATTCAGCAAAAACATATATATATATATATATATATATATATATATATATATATATATATATATATATATATATATATGTATATGTATATGTATATACATATATATATATACATATGTATATATTTACTGTACAGGGGGTTAGTACAAAAATAATATAAAGTGCTACATATAAAATAGTATATATACATAGTTTACTTTTCCCAAAACCAGTTAAATGGCAGTTTTAAACATTTAAGAAAACATAGACCACTGCTGGTTTTGAGTATACAAGAGTTACATTAATTAAAAATTAATATAATACTTAATTTGCACTTATAAAGAAACAAAATTTAAATCTCAGGACGCATTACAAATTCCCTCACTTGGAGGCATCTTATTACATAATTATATACAGAGTTCAGCAACATATTCTATATGTATTCAACATATTATATACGTGTTTCTTTAATTAAGTAATGAAACATTAACTTCTAGATGAATTTAGATAGAAAATAATCATTCGATTAATAATAGAAAATGAAAGTGGTATTTTGCAAAGTAAAATATTTGATCATTATTTACAAATATGGAATACCATAATGTAACGCTCAAATCTATTAATATAATAATAGTTTTTGTTGTCAAAGGTTTCTTTCAGCAATAATTTCAGTAATATATAAATGTCAATACTGTTCGGACATAAATGATCGCGTTCCGGTATAAGGGCTCTTACGTTACCGCATACTGTTTCTATGGAATTAATTTATAAAAAACAAATTTCAAAATTAAAAATTCAGTGGTGACTGACACGAAAGGATTATTTTTATTTTAAGTATTCTACTCGTAATAAATAAATGAAATTATAAATTAGACAGTTACACACAAATTTAGACACTTCAGTTGTGTCATTATTGAAACAAAATACAGCAATAAATTTACTCAATTTTCAGTTACATATTTTTTGGTTTAAAAAAAGTTGTGTATTTTGTCGCTTTCATTAATAAACTGCATTTTAGCGAATTTCCAAAACTGGAAATTCAGCTTTTACGGCTGTTCTCATGACGCAACCTGAGGCCGAGACTATAACAGAAATATGTTTTGAGGTCCATATAATACGAAAATGATATTCACTAAAATATATATATATATATATATATATATATATATATATATCTTATATATATATATATATATATATATATATGTATATATATATATATATATATATATATATATATATATATATATATATATATATATATATATATATATATATATATATATATTTTAAAATTCTGACATAATTGTACTTGGAATTTTATGTGTATTTGTGACTCATTCCATATTGTAAAAAATATTGTAAAAGATTATTATTATTATTATTATTATTATATATATATATATATATATATATATATATATATATATATATATATATATATGTGTGTGTGTGTCTGTGTGTGTTACCACGATAACTCTCGAACGAAACGTTCAATGCTTATGAAATTTGGTGTGCGTACTGGAAAGTGAATTGACTTGGCTAAACTCGTTAGCCAGACACGTCGGATGTCCAGAAGTAGGTTTTTCGGGCACTTTTTGTCAACAAAATGAGTTTTTTGCCAGAATTAAGCAATTTTTCAAAATTTTTACACCAATCGAAAATAAAAGGAAATATGCGTATAAAAAGTTTTTACACCGTTGCTCTAAGTTAATTACTTTTTGAGAAAAATTAAAAAATATGTTGGACGAAATAATTTTCCATTACACTCACTCACTTTATTTTTCTGTCTCATTTTTTGCGATGCTACGTTCCAAAAAAGGCATTATAAATGGCGTGTCATGATTTTTATAATTCAATTTAACGATTCAGGTATATTCTATTTCTCGCAGTTGAATAAGTTTTTATAATCTATCTATTCCATTTTTTTATAGGAAAATTATTAAGAAAATTTGTTTTTTGTCATATGGTCAGAATATAGATTATGTTTACACCTTACTAAAATTGATAAGAGTTTGCTACAACCGCATAAAAATTATGTTAAACCATATTCAAACCATAATATTTTAACGTAATTTTCTATCCAATTGACAATACTGTTATGACTTGAATTTATAAACAGAGCATTATACTTGTAAGTAAGTTTACACATCCAATCTTTTTTTTTTAAATAATTTTAAATTTTGTCATATTTTAAGGCGAAAGTATATTAAAAAGCTGAAATTTGTTTAATAAAAGTCATACACCTGCTCATTTACCTCAAAAATGTCTAAAAATAGAATATATTTCAATAATTAACCCAGAAAAAGCATATAATAGGTAACTTTTATGATTTGAAAATTTCAAAATAAAATGACGTTTGATAGTAGTGTTACAAATGATTTTTTTTTTATTTTGTAGAATCTGGTAAATAGAAATCGTAATAAGTACTCTCCTTGAAAAAATCAGACAAGTATTTAAGCAAAAATACTATTGCTTAAAGAAAATATTAAAATTATGCACAAATGCCGTCTTGATCAACTGATTTTGATCAGGACGGATCTTGACCAACCAGTATCATATTTTTTTTCGTTTTTATGACCTTCACACGACTTTCGGATATGAAGTATGAATATGGCTTTGAATCTAGAATTTTCCGCTCTTTCCGAACCCGAGGTCAAAAATAGGGTTTTCCATGTAAAAAAACAAAGTTGACCTCCAAATTTTGGTCAAGATCATGTTCAAGGTCTAATTCGAGGTGATTTTCTAGTCCCCCTTTTCTTTCCATGAAGCTTTTGTCCGGGTTATTTTTTGATAAATTTAATAATAACTGAGATTTTCTGCTGTTCCGGAACTTTATGAACGCTCTGTATATCTATTGTACTACATGTAACAAACAAAGTAGTTTGAATTTAAAAGAAAACTAACCGCTATAATCAGAGAATAAACCCGAATGGTAATAAATATATTGGCGACGCGAAGTTTACGCGAGCGCTTCTGGTTTTTTAAATTAGAAGCTGTATCAAGTAAATATTTTTATATAGTACGTTTAAAATGCGTTTATCTGTCGCACAGTGGGGCCATTAAGGGTGGCAAAAATACAAAAAAAATTAAATTATAAGCTACAATTTATATGATCCCTTAAATCAATAGCTAAAATATTCTAGCAACGACCACTGTAATTAACTTATGTAAAATAGCGCATAAAAATTACGTTTAACCTACTTAAAGAAGTAGGCTAAATATTAAACCACGCCTCGATTTAATTTCCCTAGAGTCTGAAAAATCCAAAAAGCGTGGATGAGTTCGTCAGCCAGATACGTTCGATTTTTAGAAGTGAAATTATTGGCCATTTTTTGCCATTTTAAGAGGCTTTTTGCAAAATTTAAATTTTTAAAAATTAACTACTCAACCGATTTCGAAAATATTTTCACCGTTACATAGCTAAACTATTGTAGATAGATAAAAGTTGTTATATGAGATCCGTCAGTGTCCAATCTCTGGAAATTCGCTATATTATGCAGGTGCTGCGACAGGGGTATTTACTATTACGGCAATGGTAAAAATAGAGGGTTTTGTAAAGGATCAGTACATGTACAAGTTGATTTTTTATAGCCGTGTAAATTTCAGATTTTTGTCTCCAGTCCCATCAGAGCTACAGGGGGCCAAAGTTCTGAAATTTGGAGAAAAATTCAACTTTTGGAAATTTGTAAAACTTAAAGGATACAAGTTTCACAATTGAAATTTTTTCGGTAGTTGTACCCATATACTGTACCCATATGCTATTTCCACAAAAAAATGCAATACTCTTATATAACAAACACTCACTCCATGAGAAAAAAATGTTCAGAAAGTGAATTTTACTAAATTTTGATATCCAACTTTAGGTGAAGTTTTCTTGTGGAAGGGAGGAAATTAAGTGTGGTCATAAATTAAACAGAGATTTATTACCTTTAAAATGGTGTAAAAGGCTGCAAACACAAAAGTCAGGGTAAATTGACAAAAAATGGCGGCTACGCTTAAGCTGTTTAAGATAATTTTTTTCAGAATTGTTGTTAATATCTCAAACACAATAGAAACAACTGGGGGAATATTAATTTTTTCTGAAATGGTCAAGCAAGTAACTTTATTATTTTTTGTTCTTTTTGGATCATTTGAAATGGAGTGATTTTATATTAAGGGACCTTTTACAAGTGATAATTAATTATGCTATTAAAAAAAAAACACTTTTCTGGAATTTTTGGGGGGAAGTACACAATTAAAGTATATATTATAATTCAGTGTATCTTGAATATTTTTTCTTTTATTTTTGATCAGCTGTCTGTCCTTGTAGGCCTGTTGAAGTTCACAGGCCTAAAAAACGGTGCCAATGATTTAAAGAAATCTATAAGTCCGATTGGACTAAAACTGAATGCATTCTCTTTATTATGGTGTTTTTATACGACTATCTGGAATCAGCTCTTAATATAAAAAATCGATCTTTTAGAACGCTTGAAAGGTTAAAAAACGGAGCCATTTTTCTTACTTTCTATTCAAAATGACGCCAAAAAAAAAAAAAAAAAAAAAAAAAATGAGGTCTGATAGGCTGATTCTAGATAGTCTTATAGAAAACACTATAATAAAGAGAAATCACTTGCAGTACGGTGCAATTATTCAAAAAAACGGCCTAACCCCAACATCCAAAGTAAAATTTTTACTCCAACTCCAAATTGTTCTATAGAGTCCACATATTGTTTGGCAAAAAGTTACACCATTTTGAGCGTCAGGTTTTGGGGAGTAGAAATAGGCAAATTAACGGTTTTCATCAGTTTTTTTTTTTTTTAATTTTTCGAAAACGATGGGATTTAGCGTAAAAAGTGCCATATTCAAAAATAATCTACATCAAATTGCGAAAAAAAATGGTCCTGTGCATGATCTTGCTAAAGTGAACAGTTCCAGAATTACAGAAGGCGTAAAGTAGAAATTTTTCTTATTTTTAGATTTTTTGAAAAAATGAAATTATAACTAGAAATAAACAGAAATAACTATATTCTGTTCAAATGGTATGTGCAGTTTTGACATTTTAGTCTTTCATATAATTTAGCAGCAGTGGCTGAATGAGAAGAAGAATCCGCTCGAGTGGGGGTGGAAGAAGATTATCGAACACTTGAGACCAATTACAACAGTACGTCCTGTAGCTCCCGAAGAATTACTTTCCCTCATATTGTGCACTTGCAAAGACGAATGCGTCCCTAACTGCGAATGCAGAAAGAGTGATCTAAACTGCTCAAGCATGTGTGGTAATTGTTCAGGCCTAGAATATGATAAAAAGGATACGAACATCATGGATGAAGATTTATAAGAGGGGGGTGCTATGTTTGAATAGGACTAATCGCAGTTTCCTGTTACAAAACACAATCCTGTATAAAAAAAAATTAGTTTCCTTAGTGATAATGTCATATTTTTTCCAAAAAATTTAAATATACTAAAAATTGCTACTCTTACACCCTCCATAACTCTGGAACTCTTCACTTCAGCAAGATTATGCACAGGACTATTTTTGTTCGCAATTGAATGCAGATTATTTTTGTATACGCACTTTTTGCGCTAAACTACATAGTTTTCGAAATATTTAAAAAAATTTGGCTACTTCTACCCTCCTCCTTCCCAAACCCGACGCTTAAAATAGTATAACTTTTAACCAAACAATATATGGGCTGTATAGAACAATTTAGAGTTGGAAGGAAACTTTTACTTTGGATGTTGAGCTTTTGGTCTAATTGCACCGTACTATTGTAAAAGACCACTAAAAAAACAAAATAATTTTTTTTTTTTATATATAAATAAAACAGTTGCTTTTGTCTTGTCCTTTATTTTTTTTAAATTCCTTTTTATTTAATTATTCAAATTTTTTGTGACATGTGAGAATTCAAATAGAACAAAATTTTACCTTTTAAGTTACAATTTTAGTTCAAAATTGTCTAACCTGTCGTTTTTCTGTAACTAAATGAATGTCTGATTATGTACAATGACAAACAGTTAAATAAGTTATTAACTACCATATCACAAATCGTTTAAAAAGGATTACGAAAAAATTTATTTTAGAGCACGAATAAATTTATAAGAACAACATCCTCATCCTTTACTCATGAATGAATTGGTCAAAAATTATTTTATTTCAATGCGATTTCTATTTAGCTCGTGACTTGATTTGTCTCCTTTAATACGTACGTATCCCTTTCATGCCATCTTTCTCCTAAGAATTTTGATCGTTAATTAAAGAAAGGCTTAGAATTCATAGTAAATTAAGAAGTATACAGACTGATAAAGTGGACAAAGTTTAGTACGGATAGACCAATTTTTTTTTTCAAAACCTCAAACTTGAAAATTTCAAAAACGCTGAATAAAATAATCATCAGTTTATATAGTGAAATTAATTTTAAATGTCCTATCCATTTATTTTCTATCGTTTTGGGTAGAATGGGTCAATTCAATAAAATTAATTTTTTTTTTATTAGGATCAAGTGCGGCAATTGCGAGTATGATAGCTAAATTTATAAATTCAATTGCATACTGCTCATTTATATCTTAGAAATTAAGAACGAACGTACAGGTCTGCCATAAAGCACATGTGAGGCTATTATTTTAAGTATTGAAAAAAAGATATAAGTAGATTTTCATAAACATGAGATTTGAAATTAACTACCATGTCTCATTATTACATTTACTCCGTCAAAAGGGGCAAATGTAATAATCATAACTAACTTTTTAACAGCGTGTATAGACTGGATTCTGGAACAATAGCAATAAAAGAGAAAAAAATAATAATTTTTAGTTTTTATTTCAATGAGATCAGACAATTGTATCACAAGTTATGAACTTTTAAAAAAAAAATGTTTTCATTTCTTAATTAGGTAGGAAAATATTTTGAATCTAAATTATGAAATAATCATACATTTTAGGGAACTTAAAGCTTACGTTAGAAATGTGGATGATACTCGATGAAAAGTTAGATTATAAATTTTTGAACCACGTTTCTGGAATACATGCCGCGAAATATAATGGTTACTCATTCGTCCGTCGGTAAAACAGTGTTGACAGGTGGTTAGCTTTGAGTTAAGGTAATACTTTCTACATATCAGAAATGGCAGCCCCGTTTACAAAACAATATGGCTAGACATAGTATGTTATCACATTTACCTCGTTATTGCAAATGCCCCACTTGACCCTAATTACTTTTTTTATTATTATTTTTTTAAAACAGAGTTTCCTACAAAATGATTTGTAAATCGACGGTTGCGGAGATAATCGGAAAACCAGTAATATCCTTTTTTAAGATGATTGCCTAGCGAAAATATTTTCACTTCTTAAAACTCATAGTCATAGTTTTAAATTCATTAAAGTCACCTCTACAATAAAAGACAAATTTTTGCCTACTCAAAATGCATGGTTACTCATTTCAAGATGACATGATATTTTTACTCCCCTATTGACACAGCGGTTCAGATTACACGATATGTTTTATTTGTTCTATTACATACCACGTTGGACATCTAAGTCGGCCAGTTAACATTTGGTACAAATAATTCATCAGTTAACGCCACCGCCGTTGTCGTATAAAAATTTTCTGTTTGAGTTAGAATTATAACCACTTGTCAGTAAAATTTACTGCACGAAAATTTTATGGAAATTTCTTTAAACAACAGTGCGTTATTATTATTCATACTCAACAAAATTATAATATTATATGACTACCAGAAATGTAAAGCAATTGTCTTTTAAAATTGCGTACATCTAATATACACTCTAAAGCCTAGAGTACGCGGGCGACTTTTTCATCGTAACATTTTTATCAGTTTATCACTTTTAGCTAGTCTGTATGTTACTTATGTTAGAAAGATAATTGACTCTCTCTCTGACACGAAGATTAGATAGATCTTACAAAAAAAAAAAAAAAAATTTGAAAACAAAAGTCACCTGCGTACCTTTGTAGTAGAATTTAATTAACTGGTCCATCTTCCCCACTAGTTCATATAATTGTAACGGACGTCCTTTCACGCTATTTTTTCTGTTATCATATAATAGACCAGGTGCTAGGTGACACTGAGTATGCATGAAATAGATATAGAATTTGACTTTTGATTATTATTATGGGGTCTTAGGTGAGTATGAAAACCTATGTCGTCGACCTCTAGGGTGGTCGACAAATAGGGGAGATCGCTTATATCTTGCTTATTATTGATCGTATAGTGATAATTTTTTTTTTTATGTTATATGAAAATTTTTGATATACCTAACGGTTTTCGTGTAAAAAAATGAAAATAGAAGGTAACGTTAAGATTTAAGTATTTTTAGTATACAGGGCTAGTCAAAAGTATAAAAAAGTCAAAAATCTCAGCGGGAAAGCATTTTTTGGATAAACGATGACGACAAAACTTTCACCATTTGTTACGGCGCATCCAACGATAACCTTCACCTTGACCTCAAGGTCAAGGTTCAAGGTCATATCAAGGTCAAGTCCGTTTTGTTATATGGCAACCTCCACTTTTGACCACGGAAATTGAAAGAGCGAAAAATTCTGCATCCGAATATGACCTTGATCGTGATCTCAAGCTTGTATGTTTTACCACATTTAAAATAATTTCACTACATGAACTGATTGATGATTATTTCATTCAGCGTTATTGAAATTTTCAAGTTTGAGGTTTTGAAAAAAAAGATTGGTCTATCCGTACTAAACTTTATCCACTTTATCAGTCTATATACTTCTTAATTTACTATGAATTCTAAGCCTTTCTTTAATTAACGATCAAAATTCTTAGAAGAAAGATGGCATGAAAGGGATAGGTACGTATTAATTTGATCCACAAGTTTTGAATAAAAAATCAGCACTACACAAAATTCTTCTCAATTAATGGGGGAACTTCCACATGTACACAATATATATCTATATGATTTTTTATTTTTAATATTTTTAATAAATTAAACAGTATTTTTTACGCCATTAATAAATCTATTATTCCATTGTGATTTATTTTACCACATTTACCAACAATGGTAAATATAAATGGCCTATAATTTATTGTAAATCAAGATATAATGTATACACCGACACACAAAAAAACAGTAATAATAAAACACGGATTGTAATGCAAATACCTATTTATTTATCAATTTATTTTTAATGAATTATTATTATTGCATAATATATTTAAAAAAAAATAAATAAATAAAGAAAAAAAATACCCCTGTTGCAGCATCTGCATAACATAGCGAATTTCCAACTATTAGACACTGGCAGATCACATCTAAGACCTGTTCCCATTTAAAGTAATTCAACTTGCTAAGAGCGAAAGGATTTTTAAAATCAGTTGAGTAGTTAATTATTTGCGCTTTTTCGCATAAGGCGCTTGGCGCATATATCCATTTAAAATAATTTAGCTTTGTGATGGTGACAAAATTTTCAAAATTAATTGGGTAGTTCATTTTCATACCCATCTAAAATAGTTTAATTTTCTAAGAGTAAAAGAATTTTCAAAATCGGCTGGGTAATTTATTTTTGGTATTTTTGGGACCCAAGACCCCGAACGGACTTTGTACAGCATAGTGCTATCCACCTAAAATAACTTAGTTTTCGTACAATGAGAAAATTTTGAAAATCGGCCCGGTAGCTATATATATATATATATATATATATATATATATATATATATATATATATATATATATATATAATATAAATATATAATATATATAGTATAAATATATAATATATATATATATATATATATATATATATATATATATATATATATATATATATATATATATATATATATATATACGTTTAATCGTCACAAACGTCACAATATTCTTTTGTTTCCGTTTATTGTTAAATTAGTATTTTTGATATATCAACTTTTGTCTTGAATACCTATATCAACCCCCTAAAGAATATTGTGACAATTTTGGCTGAGGATGTTGTCGAGGTAGGGATGATGAAGCATCTAAGGAATAAATTTAGGATATCTATAAATTTATCATATTTCATTGAAATCTGTCCCGTGGTTTTTGTGTCATCGATGCCCGTAGAAAACCTAACTGATAATTTTATTATATAAATTCTATGTAACTGCCAAAATATCAGTTTTAAATTCTACGTAACTTCCAGAATATCTTATAGTAATAGATAGATTTTACATTTTTCTACATATATTTATGATGAACATTGAAAAATCGACATACGTGGTTCTAGTAGTATCCGTCAATACGTACTATTAAATTTCCTACATTTGATCCTAAAAATTGTGAAAAATTAGCTATTGACCACGTAACTGTGATAATGCGTGTCCCGCACGTACTTAGCGAATTTTTTTATTATTGCATTTATGTAAATTTTAAAGCAGTTTATTGCTAGAAAAGAATAGAAGATTGATTTGTTTCGAATATAAGAATTATTTAATTTTTTAACAAAAACTCATGATCAATAAATTGTATCTGAAATGAGGTACAGTGGGGCTTCACTAAAGTTGAGAAAAATTTGGTAAACTTTAGTGAAACTTAACTTGAGTGAAGCAGATTGATATCAGTGGCGGTCATTTAATACATGATCGGGACTAAATAATAATTTAAGTCATAGGTGACGTACAAGAGCAAATTATTTAATAATTTGGATTCCAGTGGATTAATTGGATTTTATACTAATGTATAAATTTCATTAAAAATATTGCTGTTAGAAAGTTCTTAATTATATAGATATATCTGCTACAGAAATTGTTTTTTTGTTCCTTGAACGAACAATTGACAAGCACCGTATCTATTTTTCAATCTATATAAGCAACTACGATTTGCTTAGGATTCACCAAATTTTCCGAATTAGTTATTAAGTACCTGGTATTCAAATATTTTGGTAAATTAATTTATTATATTAAGTCAATAACTGAATTGAGTAAGTAGCCTTCAATCGGATCACTCGCTTTGTATATATCTAAAAAGAAATTTTATTTATTTTTTCTTTTTGGAGTATTTTCCACCAATTTGCAGAAATAAATTAAAAGACCGGATATACGCGCATAAATATCACCTAAAAACTGGAAAAAATACTACAGGCCTACAATTGCACTCCTACAATACGACACATACGTTTAATTTTAATAATATTTCTATACTTGATACGGATAAACTACACACGAGAAGAATCATCTCTGAAAATTTTCACATAAATATAACAAACAATTGCAATACACAAACTGACATAGAAAATCCTAATCTAAAAACACAATACAAAAATACAATAAACTATGTTAGAGAAACCTCTAAACCACAATAAAATACATTATAACGTACATGGGACTATGTGTCATCCTTTTTTCAGTATTTTATGTTAGCTATATGGAAATATTCACATATAATGATATACCAAACTAATATATTTTTAAATATTCATATTGTATAATATATTTGAAAAATACCGCCTAACTAAAAACTAAAAATGTAACACTAATAGATGATATATACTATATACAACCTACACTACTTATCTATAACACATCATAAATACAATAACCATAGACTATGCGCGAGATGCGCGATAACTACAAATTGGTGGAAAATACTCCAAAAAGAAAAAATAAATAATATTACAATTTATCCACCCAAAAATCATTACAATTAAAAAAAAATTTAAAAATTCTAGAATTCAACAGTCTAGAATTCTTTTTACATAGAGAAATATTTTTATTAAAAAACACCACTGATTTGTTTACGTTTTTTTATGTTTTAAGGTTTTATAATTTATGACTTTATAGTTCAGCTCATAACCAATTTTAGTTACGTCATGAAAAGTATATAAATGATATAACTAATATTATTTCCCTTTGTTTTTCTAATATTGTTCGATTTTTCACTTTCAATAAACATAATTAGTAATATTTATGAACTTTAAGTTACAAACGAAGTTCTAAAATTCAACAGAGAAATTTTAAAGTTTAAATTTGAATACTCTTATGACATCTAAACCAATTTCTTTAAATCATACTATATGTACTTGTTTTTCTTAATAATCATATACCTTTTATGGAATTTATAATGTCTTTATCTTAAAAATGTATAATGTAATAATATTGTTCCTTTCTATTTCTATAAAATCCTCTTAACTTTAGTGAGAAAAAAGTGACGTCACTTAACAAAACTGATGTAAACTTTATTGAAGCTCTACTGTATATATCTTCTATATAAATAGTATTAAAAATATACATAATTATGTAAGTTGATTATTTAAGTATTATTGTTTGCGTAGTTTCATAGTACCAAGTATTAAACATTTTATTTAAATTTTATTTTAATTATTTATATTAAATTTTACGTGAAAAAATGTGCTCGTAGAAAAAGTATAGTGTTAAATATGTGGGAAAAGCTTATTTCTCACTTATTCTGCAATATACTATTTTAGTTTGTATCTCGGGTTGACAATGATAAAACAATTATTGGAATTATTTTTTAGGCGATCTTCAGAATAGAATGTCCTATTTTTTAGTCAGCTGTAAGCCACTGCGTTAAAGAAAGAACAAATAAAGAACAGCAAGAAAAAGGAAAGATTAGTTACAGACCAGTAATGTCTGTAACTAACCTTACTGGGTTGAAGGGTTTCTTAAATAAGACTTAAAATGAGGAAGTTTTGATCTTTTTTTAGCTTAACTAAAGTAACTATAAACTTTTTCTAAGTGTTTTTTCCTACCAACCATGATTATACATCATAACCTCAGTTTTTTACAAATCATGTACAAATTAATTTAAAGTCAGAAATCAGAAGAGCTACAAAACTCCTCACTGCTATCTACAAATCTTACTTGAAAACAATTTTTTAATTAAATTAACAATTTGGTCTTAATATAAATTGCAACTCTCAAAAAATTCATCCCCTGTATTTATTTATACGTATGTATTCTCAAGTTGATCCTGTACAGAGGCTGTAATAGCTGAATTTTTCTTCTAAAAATTCCCTAAAAGATGTCTCGTGCTTAAGGAGGCCATAAAAAAGTGTTGTATATTTTTATAATACGTTCGGTTCGTAGATGTAAAAGTTTGAAAAATGCAGGAATAGAAAACTCTAGCTGTATTTATTAAATATGTATGTAGCAGATAGATATAGCAAGTTCGGTTGCACAAACAAAATCGACTTTAGATTTCCAACTATAAATTAAGATATATCAAGTAAAATATTTAAGAACTGTTTAATTATAGTTGGAAATCTAAAGTCGGTTTTGTTTGTGCAACCGAACCTGCTCTGTCTGATGTAGAAATATTAAAATAATGTATTATTAAGGTAGGTGACTTAAATGTTCGAAAATTGAAGTGTAACTGTACTTCGAAAGACTACATGACAATATGACATGAATAAATTACTGTATGATTAAATATTTCAAATTAGTGGAATTGGTAAAATTTTCTAGAACAGTGATTACGTAAACTTAAAATGAAATTCTTGTACCAAAATATGTTGGATAAAATATTAACGAAATTTAATATGGTCCATTTCACTTAAATTTAACCATGTTTCATCACTGAATTTAAATAATTTCTATTGTCTTGGCTTTATCTCTTTGATTATTGCTTTTACGTAAATTTTAAATTTGCAGATTGTTTTTAGAAAAGAATAGAAGATTGATATGTTTCGAATATAAGAATTATACCCTATTTCAAATAGAATTGATCATGAGTCATTGTTTAAAAAATTAAATAATTGTTATATTCAAAACAATTCAATCTTCTATTCTTTTCTAAAAACAAACTGCAATCTTAAAATTTACGTAAGTGCAATAATGAAAGAGATAAAGCCAAGAAAACGGAAATTATTTAAATTCATAGACGATGAAGCATAGTTAAATTTACCTGAATTAGACCATATTTAATTTTTTAACGATAACTCATTGATCAATTGTATTTGAAATGAGGTATATATATATATATATATATATATATATATATATATTATATATATATATATATATATATATATATATATATATATATATATATATATATATATATATATATATATATATTATTTGCATTGAAGTCATCTACGTATATAAAATGTGGATACAGATAATTCTTATTTTTAAGCACAGCGTTTCGTTTAACATTAGAAAACAATTTAACGTCTGTATGGACTATGTTATTCGTTCTATATGAATTTTCGAGATAAAATATTAATTTTAATAAAAATAAAAATTTATGGAATCGACGAGTTGAAAAGAACGAAGAACCGTCTTGTCGAAAGCTTGTTAAAAACTAGAAAATTGTTTATTTTTTTTATTTTGAATATATTCCTGAATTAAATACTTTCGTTCCTTTTTATAAGTGGCCAAAAATAGTAGTATTTTGACGTCGATAGGTTATAATAGAAGTTATAATATACATGTATCAGAGGCGGTTATAAGATTTTTATTTTAGATAGGCCCGAATTTTCTTTACTATAAACTTACAACTTATAACTTTTTTCAGACTATACATTTTTACAGCATAATTTTAAAAATGCACAGTACGTAGCTTTAAGTAAGATTTAAAATTCATTTCGGTGAATCAAATGCCACTTAGGAGGACCTATATGTAGATATATTATACTGAGCTTGGTTTAGCTATTTAGTTAGATGTGAGTAGCATAGAAAAATTAAGCAGTTTTAATGTCAGTTTAATGAAAAATAATTATAATATTATCAATTACATAAAAATGTTAAATAAGATATAAGCTTAAGTATTCTAGACTGAAATTACACTATTAATGGGGGGAGGGGTAACACACAGCTTCGTCGTCCTCATGACAAACTTTGTTCAATCTTTAAAATGTTTTTGTGCTCAAACTACATATTATTTTAACTTTTGTACCTTATCATCATATTTGATTCCTATCATGTTTGAAACAAGAATAAGTAATAATATTAAGTAATAGTTATTAAGTAACATTAAATGGTGGTAGTAAGCAAGATATCGGCATTTAACTGGATTTGGTGGCAATGCTGTGGTTGCCATTCCTCCCATTACGATGAAGAGGGAAATTTGTAGGGTGAAAACATTCATTCTCATAAGAGTTGTGACAGGTAGTGCTACCTGGTGGAAAATATCAAAACTATTCGAATGCAATTATTAGTTTGTCCGCTGAAAAGTTGAATCTTTTTCTATCTACGGTGCAAAGTTATCTCCTTAGGAGAAAAGAAGATCTTTTTTGCGGTACCTACAATTAATTAACTGCTTTTCTTTTCTTTGTTTCAGTTATGGACACCACTAAACATAATCCTGTTCAATTTAGTGTGTAGTGACTTTTCCGTTTCAATACTGGGAAACCCGTTTACATTAGCATCATCGGTTGCACATCATTGGTTATTTGGACCAGTAATGTGCGTAATATATGGATTTTTTATGTCACTTTTAGGTAAGTTATGTTATTTTTAATTTTGAAATATCATTTAAGTGGAAGGTGTGATCACAAAACAGATTTTTTAATATAAGCAATTAATATAACCATTAAATACATTTAATAATACAGGTGCGAGGAAAAATAAAAGATATTGTCTAATCTTTTTTCCGAAGAAAATAAAAATAAATATGTTTCCCAGTCTTTTCGAATAATACTATACACTTATCACTTGTATACAGAGAGATTAATATAATAAGCATATAATTTTTTTACCCTTGCATTTAATACAAAATAATAAATACAAATAATTTGCCACGCAATAAATCAGGATTTTGTAGCCAGTAGCTTCAATAATTCACATTTATTGTAATAAAATATTTCTTGCTTTTATTCCACATTAAAATTAGTGTTTCATTTGTTAGTAGGAAAGCTGGGGATAATTGGAACCTAATAAGGAAAAACAAAAATATCTCGAATCGTTCTAACAATTTATTTATTTTTTAAATTGAATTGAATTGCTTGTGTATTTGACTTGCTGAATAAGCTGAATTTTAGTCAGCTAAGTAATATTTTTCTAGTCGAAAAATTTTTTTCTGAAGATTACCCTCCACTTCCATTGCTTGACAGGTTGGAAAATAGGAGCCTAAAATTTACTTTAAATTCGATAAAAATTGTAAAAGCAAAATCAAAAACAAACAAGTGGAAAAATACAGGAAATAAAGGTATTTTAACAATAAAATTCAAAGGGCATAACCGGGTAGCGTATTTCCGTTTGCGTGTTCACTAGGAGGCACCGTTTTGCTCGTACGATAAAGCCGTACGATTTTGTTACATTCAAAACACGTGTACAATTCAAGTCTCCCATCCTCTAAACGCACACGGGATAGTTTTGCAAAGGTAATAAAAGCTTGAATTACGACCCAGGAGATTCATGTCCGAAATATTGACAAAATATTTTCTATTGACCAATAGAAAAAAAATTACGAAGAATGAAAGCAATAATGAAAAAAAAAACTTTTGCCAATATTATTATAGTCAACAAACCAGTTAAATTAAAAGATTTGGGAACAAGAAATGACAGAACTTTTACTAACAAGAAAATCCGGTATTTTGTGACACATCTTAAAAACACCTTCACTTTTTCTTCTTGGCCTAATTCTTCACCTCTGGTCTCGTCATCTTCAGATAAAAACTGTTTTATCAAAAAAATTGACATTATTAGGTTCAAGTAATAATTTTTATTATAGTTATAGCTTATAGCTTTTCGTTATCGATAACATGATTCCTCATAAAAATTTATAAAAGCTTTTATTTTATCTATAAATTCGATTTGAATATGTAGAAAAAAATCATATGTCAGAAGAATAGAAGAGTTTTAAATTTGAGTACAAGCTTATAATATTATATTCTCTCCAACGTGAGTGTTCACTTCAAAAAATCTAAACATTTACTATTTTTTATTCACCAGACACTGTGGAAATTTTTCTACTAAGCTCAAATGTGTGAGCTGCCAGCGCTAATGACTAACCTTCTTATCATAGCGTTTCTCTAAACATGTGTTTGAAACAATAATGTGCTTTACAAACCCGTATGTATTTAGAGGACGGGGAACTTGAATTAGGCATATGTTTGGAAGAGGAGCCTAGCGTTACAAAACCGTGCGGGTTTCGAGGCAACAATGCCTTCTATTGAACACGCAAACGGAAATACGCAGCCGGGTAAGATAGGGAAAACGGTCTTTGACACAAAATTAATTGTTTTTATAGAAAATAATAGTTCTTAGCCCCAGATACATTCCTGCCAAATTTCAACCCTCCAAGGCTAATAGTTTATAAATACACAAAAAGATAAAAATTTTCGAAAAAAAATTTTTTTGACGAAATTACTGAGCCGATTTATTTGAATTTAATATATATTCTGTACCCAACTTAGGTAAAGTAACAAAAAAAAATTAACGTTATATCCCTCTATTATACTAATTTTTTAAGAATAAGAAGGGGCAGACGATTTTGAAAACAGGGCGGCAAAATTTGTAATTGACGTTTTTTTTTTTGCTCGTCAGTTATTTTTTAAGAGAAAGTTCGAAAAAAGATAGGAAAAGTTAAGATTTTCTTCTTTTCAAGCTCATTTTCTTCAAAAGTAGGGGCGACATTTCTCACGGTGCCTAGGGCGGCACTCAGTGTTAATCGGATCCCGGTTTCTGCAAAACTTTGCAATCAATCTTTTCCAGATGAAAGCCATATAGGTTCCCATTTCTCGAAACCCAACATTTTATGAAACATAGTTTTAGATTTCAATATTCATTTGTTATCATAATTCTAATAATCATAACAAAAAATAAGTAAACTTAGCTTTATACCTAATTAGTGATAATAATTAATTATAATAAATTGTTAATTTAGTTCTTACTTTGACAACGTTAAAATTACTTTGTTATAAGCACCGAGCACAAAAAACAAAACCTCTCTTAAACACTGAATGCTTGCAACGACCGGAAAATGCGCATGAGAGAAGCTTATCCGACAAATACGAAAGATGCTTAAGTTGCGTATTAGCGAATACAAGCGTGGAGCTTTTTTTCAAAACGCTGTATCTACATTAAGACAAAAATTTCATAAAATCGAAAAAACAAATTTCTAGAAAACTATAAAACTTTTAGAAAGTTTTATTATCTTAGATGGTTCTGTAGGCGGTTGAAACCATATAAAATTATTTTCCAAAATTAAAAATTATTTTTCACGTCAATATTTTATATTAAAAAAATAACTTATAGCATTTTGAAAAAAAAAAAAAAACTGTGAATTTACAGCATTTTGAAAAAAATATGGTTAAATATATGGTTAAATAATAATCTTTACAGCGTTCTGAAAACTAATGGATACAAGTAAATATTAGATCAGAAGATAGGGAGGAGCGTATACATTAACATTAACATTAACATGCAGCATTTTGAAAAAAAAAACATCAATATATTTCAAGAAAATAAATGTGAAATACAACGTTTTGCTTAATATTACTTTACTAAACTATAGAAATTTAATTCAAGTATGTGGAGACCTCTTTTACTGAAAAAAAATTTTTTTGCATATACAGCGTTTTGAAAAAAAGCTCCACAAGCATAGAAGCGTGTACTTATGCACCGCTCCCATTACCCACTAGCTCTCATGACTCCTTGCTGCCCTAATATGGTTATCTGAACCTTTTACTTTCTATTTTGAGTTTAAAAAAATCATTAATAATTTTAAAAAATTGTTTGTTAAATTTTTAAATGTCAATGAGTATACTTTTGTCCAGCAAACTGGACAAAGATTTAAACGAGCATTTACTTTAATTAAAATTTTTAATCTTACGCCTTTAAATAAGCGTAATTTAGTAATTTTAAATAATATTAAGAAGAATTATTTCTCAATTAAAAAATTAATATAACCTAAATTTGATGTACAGTATATTGTACATCGATAGCGACGAGGTTAAGTCCGACATTGACTACTAAAAAGTGGTCAAATATTGGTAGACCACCTAATGCGATAACTGACAAGACAAATCTATAAGGAAATCCTAAATATAACCATTCCAATTTTTATTCAATCATTATTTTACCATAAGATATGTTACAAGTGTATATACCGTATGTAGTATTTGCGTTATATCCTTACTAATATTATAAATGCGAAAGTGAGTTTGTTTGTTTGTTTGTTTGTTTGTTTGTTTGACTGGCTTTCACGCCTCAACAACTTAACCAATTAACTTTGTACAGACGTTGCTTGCGGGCCAGAAACGGTTATAGGCTACTTTTTATCTCGGGAAAATATTTCATTCCCGTAGGAAAATGCATCAAATTACAACAGTTGACTATTAAAAAACGGATAAATGATTTCAAACTTTGTATATTGCTAACAGAAGGGATGAGAAAGGACACAAACTACTTTATACTCCGGGAAATTTCCCGTGGGAAATTTCATTCCTGTGAAAAAATATACTTCAAATGGAAAAAAAATAATGATAGACAAAGATGACGATATACAGCGATAAACATAAGTTATTTTTTTTGCACCGATAAAATATCTCATTCCCGAGGGAAAATGTATTTAACAGGAAACAATGAAATAACAACTGACTATTAAAAAAAAGGATAATTGATTTCAGACTTTACATATTGTTTACAGAGAGGACGAAAAAGGACACAGTCTACTTTCTACCCCGGGAAAATATCTAAATCCTGTCGGAAGTCATATTCCCGTGGGAAAATATATTTGAAATGGTATAAAAAAAAAATCATTGATTTCATTTGAACTTGGCATGCTTGGCATGTTGTTAAAAGAATGTTATAGTCTATTTTTTACCCGGGGAAAATATTGTACTTCTGTGGGAAAAGTCCAAAGAAAAAGTAGCAGTACTCGACGCACAAGAGCGACGCGATGAAAGTACACTTTATACGATCTAACTAGATGTCTTAATTTCAAAAGCCACGCGAGCGAAGCCGCGGGTATTAACAGCTAGTGTGTATATATAAGTGTTCAATTTGCAAGTAAGCTATATCATTCTGCATATCTACAATTTGTACTTAAAATTCAAAATATAATTTCATTTCTAACCTTCCAAAAAGTATTACTAAACGAAAGGATGCAGCATTATTTAATTGAATTAGAATATACTGGGGTAGTTATACTTTTTCACTACTAAATGGCACTGAACACTAGAGAACCTCAGAGTCTTTATAATAAATATAGTCATGACATGTCTGTCATCCATTTTCTCTCCAAAACAGAGCGGGAAGCTTCAAAATTAATTATCACATATTTGAGAAAATATTTTTGAATACATTATTATTGTTAATAAGTTATAAATTAATCAACAATTAAAAATTTTTAATTTAAATATTCTTTTTAGATTAAACTAAATGATTTTTGTTAATATTTAATTTTTTTCTAATGTAGGGGAGAGGCTTAATGAATGGGACGATTATTGAATGGGACAAATGAGTTTTAGCTAACAAGGAACCTATAATGGAAATTTGTATTACAGTCATTAGGTGTCTTTTATATAACTATTTTTATATGCGATATATGTGCTAACGATTTTCCGTTTGTTTCAACAAAAATTAGGAAATACGATTTTAAATAGAAAAACGTAACTTTTATTTTTTTTATAAATTACTAAATATTCTATGATGACTATTATGCTTAGATTAATTGTATTAGTTGATTATTAAACTGCTTAGTATAGACTATAATTAAATAAGTATTGTTTGCGCATTGAGACTATGTATACTTTTTATTTCTTGACTTTAACTTGTTACTTGACAAGGAATAATGAATGGGACATTATGAATGTGACCTTGAATTTTGATCTTGACCTCAAAGTCAAGGTCACCATCGGAAGCACTGTGAAAAATGCTGAGACTTTTGTCCTCTTCATTTATCCCAAAAATGCTTGCTCACTGAGATTTTTTACCATTTCCATATTTTTACTAACCTGTATGAACCGCATGAATTTTACATTGTATTACATATGTCCCATTAAATATTCTTCTTGTCCCATTCAATGAGAATAAAATTACTGAATGGGACAAAAATCTCATTTTTTTCAAACAAAAAAATTTACTATTATTTAAAAAGAATAAAATTTTTCTTTTAGTTTAGAATATAAAGTAATGTTTGAAGTATCTTATGCCGCAAGAATTAAAATATTTGATTACTTGGTTTTGAAGTTAAGACGATTTTTAAGAAAAATGTCCCATTCATTAAGCCTTCCCCCTACTTTACGCAAACTTTGGACAGAAAATGCCGGAACCAATCAGCGTTCAGCACACATGTCACGACTCTATGTATTATAGAGACTCTAGAGAACCCTGTATGTAACTATGAAAACTGCCAATAGATGGCGCTGAAAATTCTTTGATATTTATACTTACAAGCGCTGCTAGTCTGAACACTAGCGAACTCTGCACCCAGATTCAGAATTTCGCCTGAAACATGTTTAAACTCGTGTATGTTTAATCCCGACGTCATTAGAAGGCATACTGATATTAATAGTGCAAGCGAAAGATGTTTGCATGTTGCTGCAGGTTTTAACTTGTATGATTGCATAAAATTTATACATTTTTATGTGTGTGATGTTAGCCCCGCACATTTTGAAATTTATTTTTTTCTTAATTATGCTACATTGTGCTACGTTTGTGCTAATTTGTGCCGCAAACCACAACTCAAAATTACCAAGCACTTAGAAGAAAACGCCAAAAAACAATTTTTTTGCCAGCCCCGCACTTTTTAAATTTTAAATTTTTTTTTAGTTGTGCTGCTTTGTGCTACGTTTGTGCCGCGTTGTGCCGCAAACGGCAACTCAACATAATCAAGGACTTCGAAAAAGAATCAAAAAACAAATTTTTAGCCAGCCCCGCACTTTTGGAAATTTGCAATTTTTTCAATTACATTGCACTATACAACGTTTCGACGGCACTTACTTGTGCCGTCGAAATAATTGTAAAATTATGTTCCATTTGGATAAAGAAAATTTTTGTTTTCTTAGAAAACCGCTACAGATTATTAAGAATCGGCCTGTGTTGTGTAATCTATTAATCTAAGGAAATTCTGTCATTTAGGGAAATTATTATGTTCGTCTAGCACAATCCGGCACAATAAAAAATATTAGAAAATGCCAAAATTTTAATTTCCCCCCACTCCTAATCCATTAATTTTTAACGAATTTGAAGCTAAATGTAAACTTTTATGGATGAACTTTATAGACTTTAAGCAGCACAACTCAGCACAACTATAGAATTCGGTTATCGATCGCTATTCAGAAGTTACACGGATTTAAAATTTTTTTATTCATTCATAAAGAACCGTTAGAAATTTTTTATATTTTGGCCTGTGTCGTGCAATCTAATCTGCAAATTAATCTGAGGGAATTTTGTCATTTAGAAAAATTATTGTGCTTGTCTAGCACAGTCCGGCACAATCAAAAAAGATTCGAAAATCCCAAAATTTTAATTTCTCCCCCACTCCTAATCCATCAATTTTCAACAAATTTGAAGCTAAATTTTGATTTTTATGGATGAAATTTATAGATCTTAATAGCACAACTCAGCACAACTGCAGAATTCGATTATCGATTGCTGTTCAGAAGTTACACGGATTTAGAATTATTTTATTCTTAAAAAACGGTTACTGACTTATATGAAGGTGGCTACACACGTAACTGCAAGCTTGACAAGCATACATGATCAAGCTTTTTGTACAAGCATGCACAAATTCCCTTCGCCACCACACGGTTCGAGCATGCTTGCCCAAACGCCAGTTTGTTCTTAAAAAACGTCGAGTTCGGACGACGATGTGCTCGCTTTAGCTGCATTTGTTCTTATTTATATAAATAAAAAAAAAATGAAATAAGTTATTAGATTGGCCGAAGAGCTTCTTGGGGTATCTTGATCGTCTGAAAAGCGAAACAAATGGTAGGTAATACCATAGCGAGGGTTCCTAAATTTCATTTGTACCAACGCCAGAACGGCGTGAGTATTTAGTTTCTTAAAATATCTCGAAAACTATAAGAGATAGAAAAAAACTTTAAATTGACGAAATGTTACTTTTTGAAAGACCTATTCACCTGTATAGATTAAATCAGGACCGGGTTCATAAGAAGGGCTGGAGAGGTAAAAATGAAGGTAAATTTTCTTGTACAGCTTGAATGTTTCAATGTATCAAATTTTTGACATCATAAACAGAAAGAGCACCTAAAATTAGATGATACGTGTTTTTGCGTTTTTTCGAAATATATCTGGTATCCAAGCCGTATAAGGAAGAAAAAAATAGGGTAGATTATATTGCATTATTATTGATTGTAAATACCTTCTAAATTTTTTTTATTTTTATGTTTATTTTCATCATGAAAATGTAAATTTTTACTTTCCGATAATAATTAATGTATTTTTCAGTACTTACTTAATTGGTAATTTAACCATTTGTATATTTGGTTACTAATATTCGATATTTCTTATACCTATCTCTACCAAAGTTCCCTGGTCTGGAAGTAATGTTCAACAAGAAGCAATAATCTTCCGTTCAACAACTGCCTTTATCTTCTTACAAATTCGTTTTTACCCAAATAAACGCGGTTTATTTCTTTCTCAACATTCAAACTATTTTTCATATTTTTTTTTGTTTTATAGGTGTCAACCCCATTTCCCAAATCGCAAAATTTATTACAAAGCACCTGAACAGTGCGCGAAAGAGATTATTGCTTTTTGTCGAGCATTCAAACACAAGCATTCGAATAATGGTAACCAAATGTACACATGGCTAAATTACCAATTAAGTTAGTACTGAAAAATATATGAATCATTATCGGAACGTAAAAATTTACATTTTCATGATGAAAATCAACATAAAAATTAAATAATATAAAACGTATTTGCAATCAATAATAATGCGATATAATCTACCCCATTTTTTTCTTCCTTATATGGTTTGGATACCACACATATTTCGAAAAAACGCAAAAACACCTATCCCCTAATTTTTCGTGCTCTTTCTATTTATGATAGTAAAAATGTGATACATTGAACCATTCAGGCTGTACAAGAAAATTTACCCCTATTTAACCCCTCTAGCCCCTCTTATTAACCCGGCCCTGGTTTAACTTATACAGGTGAATAGATTTTTCAAAGAGAACATTTCGTCAATTTAATGTTTTCCTCTATCTCTTGTAGTTTTCGAGATATCTTAAGAAATACGATTTGAGCCCACATATTTAGGGGCTAGTTTCACCCCGTAAACGTGGAAGATGGCCGGTAAAAAAATACGGGTTCCTTATTTTTGCCTATTCTACACATCTGCGAAGTTCCGTCAAAATCCCGAATTTCACCCTGGGTGCATCTCCTTGTTAGTACTCTATAACATATATTTTTATGGAAAAATTTGGTTGGTAGAACATAGTAATATTTCAATACAAATTAGGGTTTGGGAAGTCTCGACTTTTTTAAAGTCCCGGGACACGAGACATCGCAGAATAAAAGTCCCGGGAAGTCCCGGGACCTCGAGACTTTTCAAAATAATGTTAATTAAAAATAAATTTTTATGAAATGTATTAATAATATCGTCATTTAAAAACAAAATCAATGTATATTGAATATAAAATTAAATTTTAACATTTCTAAGGTTAATTAAAATCTAAACAGTTCGTATTTTTTATTAATACTTATAATCGGCAATTCATTCTTTGATAATAAATTCTATTTTATTTTATTTTATTTTTTTTATCAACAATAAAAAAGAATACACGGCGTTGGTTTAAACCAATATACTTAGTCAAATTACATACTTTAACAGATTTGTGCAACAACTATTGTTACAAATATAAAATTTGTAACAATAATTCTGTTTAGTTTCCTCATAATTTAAGCTGAAAGCTGAAAGAAAAACTTGTTTTTTTTTTCTAGTATTAAAATCAATAGGTTGTTGTTTTGGTTATTTTTGATATTTACCATTTTAATTGATCTTCATTCTAATGAATTGTGAATATTAATATGGTAGTTTTATAATTATGCTGAAAAGTATGCAATTTTTCAAATAATTAAAAAAAATCCAAAATCTCGCAAAATTCGATTATATTTTCTAAAATCGATTTTTTACAAATCGATTTATATTGAAAAGACAAAAATCGATTATTTAGTTCTTCATTTTTCATAAATCGATTTTTTTCATTCCATGTCACATTCCTATAGTTCTAAGCAGGGTAAACGGCATAGTTATTGGACGTTGACAGTTATTGGACAAGACACTTTCTTTTAAAGATTATAAGGCTTATAGACTAATAAAGCAAACTTCCTGATTTTTTAGTTAAACAGAACCTTCTAGTATCTACAGAACTAGTGGATTGTGGAAATACGCCAGAAATTAGTAAATGAAATTTTTGTCCAATAACTGTATTTTTCTACACGCACAACTTTAATATTTTTTTGTGTCAGAGACTTACTAATATGTAATATGAAAATTTTATGTGATAGATTAAAATTTCTATACTTTGTTTTGAACATTTTTCTTAACTAAAATTATAACAATGCGATCTCGAGTCTCGACTCGAAAGTCCCGGGACACGAGACAGTGAAAATTTGAAAAAAATCCCGGGACTTCGAGACACGAGACGTCCCGGGACCCAAACACTAATACAAATGCATACCATCTTAGGTACTACATATATTACTTATGTTTAAAAAGGGCTCTAAAGTAAAATATGTACCCTATTTCTAAAATAATACAATTAAATGCGTTCATAACTACGATAAACTAGTTTAAATTTACTCAAGTCTAAGATTACCTGCCGTTTGTCTTTTTTTATTAATAAAACAAAATAGATATTGATTTCTCTTTTGTTAGAGTTGTTTTCTTTGTAAGACGTCAAGTGAAACTTTATTAGCTCATACGACATACACCACGGATTACAACGTCAACAATTTCATACAAAGTCTATTAGCTGTCAAAATAGTATACCAGTTGGTCATTTCGTTATAATTCCGCATAACCCGTCATCGTGTTAACAAAAGAAGACAAACAGCAGATAAAGCTAGATGTTTGTCTAAGCTTCTTTCTCGTTGTTATGAACTAGGCTTGCGCATTTTAGTTCACTTGTAAGAGCGCTCAGTTTAGTTCATAGTTCTTTAATGAACTAGTTCGTTCTTTTAGTTCGTTAGTTCACAGTTCTGAATCAACAGTGATGAATATGAACTGCATTAATTTAGTACTTTAGTTAGTTCCTTTTTCTGACGTTTTTATCTTAAAGATTTAAAATTTTTTTAAACTAGTAATCTTTCATTTTTGACAATTTTCCCATATCGGAAGCGAAGAATTTCGATATGAGGAAATGTCTAATAATAACAAATTTACCTGATTTTACAATGCTCATTTGTGTGTCTTTATTTTTTTATAATAGGTGTTTTTTAAAAAAAAAGCCAAAAAACAATATGTGACAATTTTTACAAAATTATTTAAAATGTTCATTTGTATGTTTTTATTTTTGTGCGCTCTGCAACGGTAAACATTACCTTGATTTAATAGTACTTTTTACAATTACTTCGCGAACTAATGAACTTACTGAACTGAACGAACAAAGTAACTAACTGAACTACTGAACTACCAAAATAATTTAGTTCACTAGATCCTCATAGAACATAATTATATGATAAGTGATAAGCATTGATATCTATACGATACTTACCATAGATATAATACCTACGAGTCAGTGTCTCTAGTGATCCAAAAATTGAACTAACGAACGAAGAGTGGAATTGATGGTGAACTAGTTCGTTCAGATCACTTGTAAGAACGCTCTTTTGAACTAGTTCGTTCACGAACTACACAAGCCTATTATGAACGTATATAATTTTATTACAGAAAAAATCCACTTTCTGCACCTAATTAAGAAGTGCAACAAAAACATCAAGTGAGAGGGTCTATTCAAGTTAGTTATATGTACCTACATGTAATTTACCTACATATTTTTATAACTACAAGTTTTAGCCGTACTGTTATTATTACTATACATTGTTGAAGTTTTCTGTTCCAATCTATTAAGTTAATGTTTATTATTATTAAAACAATATAACATTTAAGACGTATTATTGTTATTATTTTTTTTTTTTTTTTATTAGAATTGGGGTACTGCTGCCGGTGGATGGCGCGGTCAGCAGCACCCGGCGGCATCGCCTACTAAGGGCATTATTGTTATTATTATTATCTTTATTTAAATAAAGTTTCTAACACTTATAATTTTTGTTAAGTTAGATGTAATTTTAATTAGTAAGTATGCTGAAATAATTTTATTGATTTCATTCAAATATTCAGATTCATGGTAAAATTAACCTTGAAAATTATTTTTTAACAAGTTAAAACATATTTTTTATAACAAGTCAAAATATAAATTTTTTTAGACCGTCACAGGAACTCCAAGAACTGCAACTCAGGGGGAAAAGAACATTTTATTGCACTCCTTAGAGTTCTACTGTGTTTTAGAAATCAGGCAGATTCTTTACTTTATGGTCCTTTTTATACATAAGTAATATGTGTAGTACCGAACATGACATGCATTTGTACTGAAATATTACTATGTTCTACCAACAAAATTTTTCCATAAAAATATATGTTATAGAGTACTAAGAGACATATTATTGAACAAAAAATGGTGGGTGTCGCTAACGCGTAAGTGCCAAAAGAAAATTTACTTAAATCTAAAAATTTAAAAAAATTAGCATAATAAAGGGATATAACGTTAATTTTTTTTTATTACTTTGTTTAAGGTGGGTACACAATATATAATAAACTCAAATAAATCGGCTCAGTAATTTCGTAAAAAAAATTTTTTTGGAAATTTTTGTCTGTTTGTGTATTCATAAACTATTAGCCTCAGAGGTTTGAAATTTGGCAGGAATGTATTTGGGGCTAAGAAATATTATTTCCTATAAAAACAATCAATTTTGCGTCAAGGGCCGTTTTCCCTATCTTACCCGGCTATGCCCTTTACTCAACTTTCTTAGTATGAGAAATAGTGTTATCTGATCAACATCAACGATGTCTTCTTCATTTGTTAAACAGTAGGAGACGCTACCAGTGAAAAATTTCGAGATGGGTCTGATGAGACTAATTTCAAGAAAAACGGTCCACTGCTACCGATACTTTATATATGCATAAAAATATATAAATTTTATACAATCATACAAGTTAAAACCTACGGCAACATGCAAAAATCTTTCACTTGCGCTGTTAATATCGGTATACCTTCTAATGACGTCACAAGCACAGATAAGTTTAAACCTGTTTCAGGCGGAATTCTGAATCTAGGTGCAGAGTTCGCTAGTGTTCAGATGAGCAGCGCCATCTATTAGTGAAAAGTATATCTCTCAGAGGATCTTCAGCGCCGTCTATTGACAATTTTTCAAATTTACGCACAGAGTTCGTTAGTACCCAGACTAACAACTCTATCTTGTAGTGAAAAGTAGAACTATCAAAGGGTTTTCAGCGCTATCTATTGACAATTTTTCAAACTTACGCAGAGTTCGCTAGTATACAGACTAACAACGCTACCTATTAGTGAAAAGTATAACTATCAAAGGATTTTCAGCGCCATCTATTAACAATTTTTCAAATTTACGCACAGACTTCGCTAGTGTTCAGACTAGCAGCGCCATCTAGTAATGAAAAGTATAATTCTAAGGTTCGCTTAGGTTCCGTTAGGTTGGGCACAAGAACCCGCATAGGACAGCTGCTTCAAGGTCACTCAAAAAAGTCGTGAGGAGTGAGGAGGTTCTAGCACTCTCCAAAACCAGCTACTTACATCCAAGGAGTATGGTTTTACCAGTGAAATGTGTAATGAGCAGTAAAATTGTCGATTGGAATTAATCGGGAATCTATCTAAGAATCAACACACAAAACCCTTTACAGTAAAAGCTCCCTAATCTTGACAAGCATGTCCAGGACCATTCTCTAGTCTTGACATTCCCACTGTTTACTACTCCTACGCGCACTGAATGCACAACATACGCAATTTAAATCTAAAAAAAGAGATAGGTAGAGAAGGATAAAAAATATACGCTATACGCGTCCTTAATTACGAATTTAATTGGGTACGAAAGAATCATGGTGGGAGAAAATATTGTCAAGGGTAGAGAAATTATCCAGTCAAGATTAGCAGCAAGTTTATGGAGCGCAAATTTACGGGGCTTCTACTGCACTGCAGAAAATTTTATCAAAATCAATCGAATAGAATTGGGGTTATACATGCTGGAAAATTTTATAGACACACAGACGTATAGACTGACAGAGACAGAGTCAAAAATGTTTACGAAGCACCAAAAGGCAAAGCAAGAGTGGAAATTTTGATTTGTGTAAACATAAAATGTTAAAAAAACGTTCTTTACCTTGTTAGACTTTGAAGCAAAATAAAAAATGAGGGGGTCCCAGACATAGCACTGCCAAGGGGTTACTACTTATATAAGATGAAACTGACAATGTTTTTCTGGATCCTTAGATATTTTTTTATAAGATTTGTAAATTTCATATATATAGTAGACTATGCATTTCCAAGCCTTAATTAATTTACCTTTAGTACCAACTCCTTTCGTTTTCTTTTTCAAAATCTAGCTGGATATTTGATACCGTTTAAATATTTAATATTAAGAGTATTAAAAATCACTGTATCTATTTTTTCTGTTTACTTGAAAATCTTATTTGAAAATATGCGTTAAGAAACAACTAAAAAGAAAATTTTGAAAATTAAATTATCAAAATTAAAATTAAATATCTTTCTATTTCACAAAAGTATTTGAAAATACTTGAAAACAAGGAAAATGGTAAACTGGAAAGTTATACACTGTTTTATTTAATTTTCTTTTTTAAAATTAAAATAATATTGTCGAGAATTTGACGTAATTTGATTAAACATATTTTAATTAAAACCTAATTATATCATTTATAATATCTTAATAGCAATGAGTGGGTTATTTGGTAAGTATAACAATTGAAATTTTACATAACATGGCGTAAATATATAAAGAGGAGGCTATAGTAGAAGTGGATCTAAGTCTGTTGTTTCGTATCGATTAAAAATAAAATTGAACTCTGATCAACCCTACAGAGTCGGTGTATAGATGATGTTACTTGCACTCAATCACATCAAACTCATTTAAGTAAAAAGGGGATTAGCTTAAGATCGATCTGATAATGGCAACTTAGCCCTTTTGCTAAAGTAACTACTGAATCTCAAAGTATCCCTAAATTGGAATTTGGTTGTTAGATCGGGAGATGGTGACAGATTTTCTTCCATAATTTCTACAGTTCTACCTCGGCAAGTACTGAGAGATACGAAACTGTTGAAAGATATCAGGAAAAAATATTTTTTAGAATTTATTTTTATTTTTTTGCTATCAACAACTATCAATAATATTGGGACCACAATATTCCCTCAGTTCTAATTGATAGTAAAAAACTGTCAGTTTTCATCTCTTAAGGCCGCTACACACGATCAGTTTTAACTAGCAGTTTTCACTGTTTTTTGATAAAGCTTTTGATCATATAATTAACACCTTTGCAGTAAAGAAGGCTTGAAAGATAAGTGTTTATTTAATTTACTGAATAGTATGTTTTTACTTTAGTGTTCTTTCTCATTAAATTTTAAAAACTATAGCTGCGTTATATTTATAAAAATACTCAAACCTTTCTCTATAATTATTTCTTATTCATTATTATGGTACCTTTTGAATACTAGTATGTTTTATGAAAAAGAATTACTATTTAATTATAAAATAATACTGTAATCTCTAATCTGGTATTTTTCAACCTCACATATTTATGTAGCACTAGACCTTTTGGTAAATCGGGTACCTTCAGAAAGGGCGCCAACAGCAAACCTTTTTAATTTTAAATGAAAAATGTTTATATTATTTTTATTAATAGTAAGAATACTTTAAAATTGTATTAACTATTGTTTACAGCTAACTATTTTTAATAAATGCAAACCGATCAAATATGAAAACATACCGCCAATAATAATATGGTACATATGGTACATACTCCGCCTGCGAACTCTAGTGTCAGAAAGTTGTATCTTGATCTAATACGAGTTTGGCTGGTCGTCCATTGGATACGGATATGTATAAAATTGAATTCGATCCAAACAGCTGTGAAACAATACGTCCTCGTCCATTGAAAGCGTCACTTTGTTCGTCCGTTTACATGCGTAATTGTTTGAATTAAATTTCGCACATATCCGCATCCAATGCATAACCATCCTTATGCAGATAAAAAAGGTTACTTTTTCAAAAAATTCTTTTATATATGATATACGATGTTTTGTCAGAAAACAATTGGGTCATGATATACGAGTTTGAATTTTATTGGATTAAAATTTTTCCATTAACTATTTTGCAATATTTCTTAGTGCATTATATGGGGAAGTGAATTATGTACATGTATGACTTTCTAACTCAGAACACCCAAAAAACCATATACGAGGTTGGGACAGAGAATGCGCGATATTATATGTTATTTATTTTTTTTTTAAGAAGGACAGAGTGATGCTCTATCGAATAAATTGCTTATAAGTCGAAATTGAATAGATATTTTTTATCCTTGAGGAATTTAATATCGAAGTAGCACACAGAAGACTGATTTTATTTTTAATCATCGGTGACTATTCGAGCGTATTGGCATTCACACGTGTAACCAGGATTTGACACGGGTTGGCATGGCCCGTCCCAAAGAGTTTCAGTACCCACCCTAGAGGCTTCATGAACACTCGTTGTCAATAAAAGATGATTCATACAAAAGCATTTTATTTCGTACAGTTGCTTTCACTTTATGGTAGAAAAACTGTTTTAAACCCTTTTTTGCACAAATTTTATCTTTGAAATTTGAACAAATAAAATAGTGACTGCTTCTTATCTTATGCCAGTTAAAGACGTTCGAGCGTGTCCACAAAACACTACAGAATAATGTTATGTAGCTACCACAAAACACTATACCTGTGTGTTATGCATACAGAGCTTGTATTTGTTCATGTGTCATATCGTGTCGTGTATATGGGTGATTGCTATACGTACCACCTATATACTGATCTATAACATCAATGCATACACAGTTGTTGATTGAAATTTAGTAGTGTGATTTGACCTTGCATGTATATTATGTACGTTTACACATCAAAATCTACTCGAATATTAATTTCAATAATTAATATTTCATTTTAACGTTCGTCAACACGACTTGTTTTGTGCAATTATATAAATTGCATATTTCAAAGAATATTTTTAAACATTTTTTATTATGGTATCTACTCTTATACTATACTTACTATAATTTTTAAATTGAAAAAATGCTGTTTAGAATATTTTTTCCTAATAGCTATGTGTTAAAAATTTGATTTTTAATCGTCAATTACTTTAAGAAATGATCTATGAAGGCTTTAAAATCTTTGAGGGAAGATAACTATGTAATTGAACTTGTCAATTCTCTAAAATTAAAATTTTTATCTACTATTAGGTTTGACGCACGAACGTCCTTAATGTGTCAGTAAGTTCTATTGGATTAAAATAGTTCATTTTATTGGATTAAAATTTTTCCATTAACTATTTTGCAATATTTCTTAGTGCATTATATGGGGAAGTGAATTATGTACATGTATGACTTTCTAACTCAAAACAGCCAAAAAACCTGGGTAGGATCTCTGAAATTTAGACAATAACCGAGGAAAAAAATCATGAGATAGCAGTAAATAAAAAGGAAGTTATTCGTTATTAGTTATATAAAGAAGGGTAAAAATCACTAAAATATTACAGCAGGATTTTTACGTGAGCTTCACGGGATTGTCCGGTGTCGTGGTAGAATTACAGTTACAATACCACAGTTGTTCAATGTAAAAATCTGCAGATTGTTACAATTTTATGTGTATCGTAAGAACTTTACCCTCCAGACAGTGATGCGAAACGCAAAAAATAAATGATTGCGAAAAACACAGGGGCTGCAGTAAACACTGCACATACTGTAATTTTCAGCTACAATTTTTTATTTGTAAAGAAAAAGTACATTGTAGTTCTAATATTTGTAATTTTCCAATTATTAGGCTCCAACTCATAATCTACAATAAAAATATGTATATTTTGAGGTATACAGGATGATCACTTTGAATAGCGCATTCTATGTACCTATATATTATGTATAATACAAATATTATGTATGAACGTTTGCAATACATTTTAATATAAAATGTTTAATAAATAATCAGATAAAAACTGAAAATGTCATAAAAAAAAAATAAAGAAATTTTGCTGTTAACTCACAATTTTTACAAAGTTTATAGATGTGCAGTGAAATTTCAAAATACATTTTGTCACAATTATTAACAAAGTGTTCGAAAATCACGAAAAACTATTCGACGTATTACAGCAATGATTCTTTTTATACTGCATGTGCGAGAAAGACAGAAATATATTTTTATTCATTTAAATATGTACTACGAATATATAATTTGTATACAGGTTGTTTCGTGTATTAAATATGAAATGCATTTTTAATACGAAATACATTTATTTTTTATAAAAATATAAATTTTTAACTTATTATTAAATATTTTGCACTAAAATGTATTGCAAACAATTATCATATACATTTATTTTATATTCTATACACATCGAAATCGCAAGTCATAGTTATCAACCTGTATATTCTGAATTTGTCTTTAAAAAGAGATAGCAATATAATTGCATTCCTATCGGATCAGGGTGTATTATAAAAAGAATCTTTGTTGTATGTATTTAAGGGTTTGTATTTTTCAGGTAGTGTTATTCTTATAGATTACATGATTTAAATAATAATTGTAATTGATTTTCCGTTAATTTTTTTTTTTTTAATTTATGAAGAAAAATGCTTTTATATGATGGACAAAACACTGTTAACATTGCACAAAATAAACGGATTGAATAAATGACATCTTAATTCATTTGGTCTTGGATAAAATACGCCTTGAACAAATAATGCTTCTAATTAAACGAATTAAAAATCTTTCAACACTAATTAACGTTAATATTTAAATTATATTAATAAAATATCAAACATATATATATATAAGTTATTTCCATATACACAACATTTGTGTATACGAATCATAATACTTATATGCAACTCGCGCAGATACATATGTTGGTTCTGTGACCCTGTGAATCAATCAGAATATGTTACTGGCTGATTCCCATTGGTCGTTTGACAAAACATGAATCAAAATGATTATAAAAAGAACGTGATTTGTATAGATACTGATTCGTCATTTTCTTTCTTAATTTTAATAGGGTAAAAATTTCTTTTTACGGAAATTGAATTGTCTAGTCTGATAGAAAATGGTATTTGATTAAATGATTAGTCAGTCCACAAATATCAATGTGTATAGGTATATTAAAAATTAAAATGTAGGTTGGTATTTTGGTAAATTAAAATGCTTTTATGCATAAAATGTCATATATTACAATATAAATGATGATATGCTGGTAGTATGACTTGAAAAGAATGAAAAATGTATTTCTTTCTTTTTTAAAAAGACGGCAAAATATGTATATATTGTTCTTTCTTAAAAAGACTAAAAATTATATCCTTTTTTAGCACTTGTATTGGCAAACGAATAGGTAGTGTATATAAAAAATGAACAAAATTTGTCAGTTACACACCGAAACACACCACACACACACACACACACACACACATACACACACACACACACACACACACACACACACACACACACACACACGCGTCTAGTTGGCAGTCTTATTAATCCGTTTTTATAATACCAACCGAATCAATAATATATTATCCCTATACACGTATATACATATACGTATATGTGCATTATACACGTAGTGGCAATTTTTCTTTTACTTGTTCCAAAAATAAATTAATCCCTTAACGAGAGCGGATGAAGAACCTCCTTTCCTTTTATTTGTGTAGTAATGAGATTTGTCTACAACAGACGCCAGACGCATCATTATTTCTATACTTACACAAATTAATGTTACTCTATCTTTATTCTTTCTACTCTTTTGTGACACTTTTGTGGAATGGTTTTGACAAATTAGCTACTCTTCGAAAAAAATTAATCTGTAGTAATTTATAATTTATTGGAAGTACAACTCTAATAACTAATTAAAAAATTTCCGCTTATAGGCCGGCCGCGCACTAGCAACTTTTGCAATGGGCGACTGAATAGTTTAATCACTTAAAGGTTGTTTTTTCTTTCTTACAAGCGCGCACTAGTTGATTAAATAGTCGCTCCATACAATCAATACCTATACAGTTTTAGTAGAGAAATGGATTTCGTAGTAATTGCATGTGTTTGCGCTCTGGAATTACGGAAAAAGAAACAAAAACGCAAACGATTGTGGATTCATCCATTAGTAAGCCAGAGGCTTCTTAACGGTCAATTTTATAAATTATTTCAAAATTTAAGGGAAGATAAAAATAAATTTTTTAATTATTTTCTTATGATTGTCGAAATTTTTGATAATTTGCAATATTAAGTTCATCCCAATTCTCAACAAATTTTTCACATACCTAATCCAACCCATAATTTTTTAAAATTTTTATCCGAGTATTGTTAATTTTGTATTATAATATTGCTAGTTGTTTCTCGATCTCACAAATAAAATCTTCAACATTCAACGCCGTAATTCAACTTCACAAAAACAAATAAAAATTTGTCATAAGAAATCGTTATAAGCAAGTCTCAGCGTAAGTGTAGAAAATTGTAACTAGTGATGAGTCCAGAGTATGCCCGACACGGCTTAAGACATCGCGCACACATTTCTGTACGCAAAATAGCTGTTTGCCCACTGTACTCTTCCCGCATACTTTTTGTGTGTGGAAAGTAACTTTCCACACGCAAATTAACAATAAAACACGCAAAATTTAATCAAAACACGCAAAGCCGCCTCTTCATTTTTCATTTAATAAATATTTCATAATTATCTCTATAGAAACCACCAACAAAGTGATTTAAACGATAATTAATTCAGAAAAAAAAGACGAACACTTAAAAATATTATTTTAAAAAGTAATAAGAATGTCAAAAATAGTAATGATAATAGAAAAAATTATGTGAAATTCGTAATAAAAAATAGTATGTGCAAGTCGTATGCGATTGTCGATTGCCCCACTTAAGCGAATGAGCGCACTCACTACGTTCGTGCGCTCAACTTCGCTTTCGTGGGCAATCGACAATTTCCCGCACTTATTGCACAATATACGATTCTGACTTAATATTATCTAATACAATTTTTATAATAAATAATGCTGCTGATAATTTGTTATTACTGGAAAATAAGATAACGCTTTATTCAGTAAATATCACTGTTAATTTCTGGTAAACGTAGACAAATTACGATAAATATACGATCTTTTGAAATCGAAAAGGCGGTTTACTTTAGGAATAAAATTGATTCATTAAGAAAAATATTTCATTCACTTTCATATCCTGTTACAACAAATTCATAAAGCCAAATGATTGCACGGAACACTGTTACCGCAAGTACAACTTGCAGTTGACGACTTGTTTTTTATTGATAAGAACTGTGTATGGTTAGTTTTACTTGTGAATTCTGATGAAACATTTTACGTAGAATTTTAATGTTTTTTAGAAATCTTCCATTATGGATTGTTAGTGGAATTATTCCTTGAAAAAATTAGACTTATACAGCCTATAAGATAAGAACGGCGAGAGGCGAGATTAGGGGCGCTATCCGTTTTCAGACCCGTAGAACACTATATATATATATATATATATATATATATATATATATATATATATATATATATATATATATATATATATATACTATCAAAGTGGGGTCGAATTTTGGGCAAATTTTGGATCTGACCCAAATTTTAAAGGAGTGGTGGGGGGCAACAAAACAATAGAACTTTACCAAGCCAGTTGCAAATAATGTTTCGGTCAATTATCTACAACATATCCAAAATTCAGCTTCCTAGGATGATTCGGTGAAAGTAGAGGGGGTACAATTATTTTGGCTGGATCTAACACGCCCACAGCCCCCCCCCCCCCCCAGAATTAACATAGAAGGTTGAAATTTGGTATGTTGATAGAGTTCGTACCTAGGTTGTGCTTTTTGGACGTTTTAATATTTTATCCCCACCCCCACCATTTTTAAGCTACAATTTCTTGCTTTTTGCTTTTTCGAAGCTAGTACCGCTCGGACAGATCACCCAAATAAACCTAGAGGGCTGAAATTTTGTACTGGGATTGAGTTAGCATCAAAGGAGTGCCTTTTAGGAGTCTCAACTTTTATCCCTTACCCCCACGATTTTTATACCAAAAAGAACATGATTTTTCTTGTTTTTAACAGTAACGTTCGGGTCAAAATCTCCCCAAATAAACCTAGAGGGCTGAAATTTTGTGTACAGTTTAAGTTAATAGTCAGCCACTGCTTTTTGGAGGTTTCAACTTTTAACCCTTACTCCAACGAGTTTTACGCGAATATTTCCTTGATTTGTTTGCTTTTTTCTAACATGTCTAGAGACTCTCTAAGGAAACCTAGAGGGCTGACTTTTTGTACGTGTATTGAGTTAATATCTAGCTAGTGCCTATTAAGGATTCCACATTACTTTTCCCTCCACTTCTCCCATTTTTACATCGAAATTCAATGGTATTGTTAAATGTGTTTTAAATGCTTTATTTTTATTTCTAATACAAGTAGGCGTATAGTAATTTTAAAAATTAAAAAAAAATTAAGTTATTTTTATAACAAATGCAATACATAAATATTAAGTAATTTAAAAATGTTATTAAAGTCACTGTTTATCTATAAAGTAGAAATTTTGGATTTTTATTTATAAAATATAAATTTTGGATTTTTTTGAAAAAAAAAAATATCTACATAAAGGCCTTCCAGTTTACCATTTAAGGTCATTTTTTAATATTTGAAAATAAAATAAAGCAATTGGCGGATAAGCATGGGTAGGAATGCCTTCGTACGAATTGTGTTGACTTTTTTCCTGCTATCTGCTATCGGCACAAAATTGAAGTTTACTGAAATTCAGCCCTTAAAAACTTAAAACCTTTTGTTAAAGCCCCGATCAGCCGGACACTAATCATCAGTTTTGAAACCACCAAAATGACAAATCGCTTGTAGACTTTCAATCACATTTCGCTTGTAGACATTCAATACCGAAAATGAAAGGGAAAATTCGACTTCCGTGATAGAGCCTCGCTGCTCACGGCATTTTTTTTTAATTATGATACCGAATCTTTGTCTGTCTTATGACACATGGTATAGATTTTAGTATAGTTAAATGTCTATTTCTTCCTTCTTAGCCGGGGAGCTTTCGGCATCCAGTATCAAATGGTTTTATGAAAATGGAAATTTGCATACTTGTCTGTACTTAATATGTAGGTGGTACCTTTGTATGTATACTACTGTCAGCACCTCTAATTCGGGGACACCGGACACCTGAAAATGTTCAGAACAGTTTACCGTTTCACAGAAAAAGCTAATCATTTTATTGAAAAAATGAAATCGCTTATTCCGAACCATAATTTAAAAGATGTCAAAAGATGTTGTAGCCACTAGATCTAGGTATATGGATTCCGAAGTTGGAAAAATTACAGCAAGCGGTTTTCTGGTAGTAATACTACTAAAAATATGATATAAATCTTCATTGCCTTAACAATTCCAATCACTGATTCCTAATCACTTTTCTTCCCTTCGATATTAAAATTTATTTCATTACTTATGGTACAAACACGGATACGTAAGCGAAACACAAGAAAAATTTGAGAAATTAACAGAAAATATTACAAATGGTGCCACTAACTTTACATTTATTAACAATTACATTCCTCTTTAGCAGTGCTAATTTGAATGTTTCTGGCCAATTTCCAAAACTGAAAATTCAGCTATTCCAGTCGTCGTCATGACGCGACTTGAACCCGGGACTATAACAGAAATATGTTTCCAGGTCCCTAGAATCCGAAAATGATATTCACTAAAATTTATATCTATTTACCTTTCTATCTATCTATCTATCTATCTATATATATATAATATATATATATATATATATATATATATATATATATATATATATATATATATATATATATATATATATATACAGGGTGCAAAACAAATAACTCTCGTCCTTTTGTGGTGTGACTCACAGCACCCTATAGACACTAAAACCGCAGGAGTTTTTTCGAAGTTAACAGTCGCGTCACTCCTCAAAAGGATAAGAGTTATTTCCCTTACACCCTATATATATATATATATATATATATATATATTTACATATATATACCTATATATATATATATATATATATATATATATATATATATATATATATATATATATATGTGTGTGTGTGTAAAGGAGACTGAGGTAAATTGGCTACTCTAAGACAAAATGTTGTTTAGTTTATTTGTTTGAAAAGAAATACAGATTAATAAATATTTAACATATAATTGCTTTAGTGCAGAATCAATAACCATCAATATATCAGCAATATCTTTCTGTAGGTATTTCTGCAATTTTTGTTTTTCGCAACATGTGCAAAGTGACCACTTTACCCCACTGTGTTGGGTAAAGTTGCCAGGGGCCCATTTTTACCCAGAAAGAAATCTTGAAGTAATAAACATGTTTATATACAAAATTAAACTAAGTTTGTATCATTAATTATTTTATATCAACGAACGGACGGATGGACGGACATTGAAGTCTCATCATAAGGGTTCCTTTTTCACATTTTTTCTCGGAACCCTAAAAATTGATTTCAGGCAATTCATTTCTTTATAAAATATAAAGTAAGTTCTGAGTTTAATATAATATGTTAAAATATTCTAAGAATTCAACCTGAGTAGCGATCGGAGACACTGACCACTTTGCCCCATTATAACCCTGGCCACTTTACCCCGTTAGACGCCATTTCGGCAAAGTGCAATTAACTTCAAGGAATAATTTTCTTAATAACTTTCAAGAAACAATAACCGTCCTAAATATGATATTGAGAAATTTGTTTTATATTGGGTTGTGTCTGGGGTATTTGTGAAATTTAGCGATATTCTAAAGGATGCTCATGCTCATGCTCATGCTCATACTCATGCTCATGCTCATGCTCATGCTCATGCTCATGCTCATGCTCATGCTCATGCTCATACTCATACTCATACTCATACTCATACTCTACTTGTTCATACTTACTTTGCTTCATTTGCTTACAATAATTTTCGTATACCTTTGCCAATAATTTTTGGGATGACTTTTCGAGAGGGTGTTATTAGTGACCATAAACTTTCAAGATGTTAAATTATTTTTTATTACTCATGCGGGAGAAGTACTAACTTAGCGCACACAACTCTGTACGCAAAATAGCTGTTTGTCCACTGTACTCTTCCCGCATACTTTTTTGCGTGTGGAAAGTAACTTTCCACACGCAAATTGACAATAAAACACACAAAATTTAATCAAAACACGCAAAGCCGCCTCTTAATTTTTCATTTAATAAATATTTCATAATTATTTCTATAGAAACCACCAACAAAGTAATTTAAACGATAATTAATTCAGAAAAAAAAGACAAACACTTAAAAATATTATTTTAAAAAGTAATAAAAATGTCAAAAATAGGTGATAATAATGGAAAAAAGTATGTGAAATTCGTAATAAAAAATAGTATGTGCAACTCGTGCGGGATTGTCGATTGCCCCACTCAAGCGAATGAGCGCACTCACTACGTTCGTGCGCTCTGCTTCGCTTTCGTGGGCAATCGACAATTTCCCACACTTATTGCACAATATACTATTATTGCTTACAACAAATACCACCCTATGTTCACTCCAATTGTATTTAAATTTGTTACCTGTTTCACAAGCAACGGTTTCTTTTTGCATTCATACAGATAAGTAGGTAACATGCTGCCAACAATACTGCTGATTATTGCCGTACTTGAAAAGTCATCTCCTTTAAATATTGAAAAACTATACTTACGTACATAAATTATATACCTACATTTTTTCAAAGTCTGCGTTGAAATGTATTCACAATTATTGTCAATAGTTTTATGAAGGATCATCTTTTGTTATATTTTTTACAACTTGGACTAGTGAAGGTACATATTTGTACAGATTAATTTCTTTTACTTAATAAAAACAGGTAAATTTTTAAGAAATTGTTCTAAATAGATATTTATGATAATTGTTATTTTCTTATTTTTAATATGAATTTATATAAATATAAAATCCTTATATAGAGTCTATGTCAGACTAAGCTTTTTTAGTTAGTCATATAAATACATAATAATTATTTTATGTAGACATCTATTAGACATCCACAGCCATCCATTCGACGTCCATTTATAATCCTTTTATGACGAACATCCTTTATAATCCTTTTATGACGAACTTCAGCTTATCGCTTATAATGATTTAGAAAAAAAGCCCCATTTATTGACAATGTTGACGCAATAAAAAATATGTTACTTTGCTAAATATTTTATTCAAAAATTAATATAATAATTATTTGTAATATTTTCCAAAATATTTTTTCAAAAATCAAGTATTCTCTATGTTCAAGATTTCTTTTATTATCTATCTTCTATTATTATCACCTATTTTTGACATTTTTATTACTTTTTAAAATAATATTTTTAAGTGTTTGTCTTTTTTTTCTGAATTAATTATCGTTTAAATTACTTTGTTGGTGGTTTCTATAGAAATAATTATGAAATATTTATTAAATGAAAAATTAAGAGGCGGCTTTGCGTCTTTTGATTAAGTTTTGCGTGTTTTATTTATTGTCAATTTGCGTGTGGAAAGTTACTTTCCACACGCAAAAAAGTATGCGGGAAGAGTACAGTGGACAAACAGCTATTTTGCGTACAGAGATGTGTGCGCTAAGTTAGTACTTCTCCCGCATGAGTAATAAAAAATAATTTAACATCTTGAAAGTTTATGGTCACTAATAACACCCTCTTGAAAAGTCATCCCAAAAATTATTGGAAAAGGTATACGAAAATTATTGTAAGCAAATGAAGCAAAGTAAGTATGAACAAGTAGAGTATGAGTATGAGTATGAGTATGAGCATGAGCATGAGCATGAGCATGAGCATGAGCATGAGCATGAGCATGAGCATGAGCATGAGCATGAGTATGAGCATGAGCATGAGCATGAGCAACCTTTAGAATATCGCTAATTGTTAAGAAGTTTCAACGTCAAGTTTTTAGTAATGTTAAAAATTAAATGCGAAGGAAAATCATTCTGACGGAGGATTTGTTGTGCAGTTTTTATGGCTATATGGGTCTGTGATTGTGATTGCTGAGACGTAAAGATTTGTTTATTAGATTGGAAGCTACATTTAGTTTTTGAATGAAAATTGAGAGTACGGGAAGAGGTATATTGTACCACATTGAGGTTAAGGTATTATCCTTATTTAAAATAAGTGTATCAAAAAATGGTAGGTGTTTGTCGTCTTCAATCTCCATTGTGAATTGTAGCTTGTGGTGTAATAAATTGAAAGTCTAGAGGAGGTGGTCATAAAAGTCAAAAGGAATTGCTCTAAATATGCCATCCACGTACTTGGAAAATAAGGGAAGGGTACAATGAAGTTGGTTGAGTGCTGTGTCCACTAATTTATCCATTACTATGTTGCAGGCCGTGATAGACAGACAGGACTCCATAGCAAAATCATAGATTTGTTTATAAATAAAGGAAGAAAATTTAGTTGTAACTATTGTCTAAAACTAAATTTAAACCTTCAATAAAGGTGTTACGACGTAAAAACGTCTTCGATACGGCAACATGGATTTAGCTTCAGGAGCAAAGCATACGAGGTGGTCCTAAATTTACGGAATCGGTACGATAGCATTAGTGATAGATGAGAGCGCCATGCACTTTTATTGCGTTAGTTTACCCCAAAGTGCAAAATTGGTAAACTAGGTTCTGAAACGTGACTATAGGGGGGTAGCAATAGTAAATCGTCACTATTGTTACAATGAGCTTATTTAAGTTCTCAAAAAAATAGAAATACATACAGGACCGATAGTTGAGTTTGACGAAAAGTCAATATAAAGCACTTACACCTTAAAATATTTTCACTAATAATTCATTATAATATTCAAAACTCGTTATACAATTTTTAGATGAATAAGTTAAATTTAGGAACGTTCTTGAATTCTCACAATGTTTAACATTATAAAGTTCGGTAATATTTAAGATAGTAAAGGTTAAGTATTTTCAGTAAATTTAGCAAATTTAAAAAAAAATGTTTTATAAATGTAAATAGACGTCAAACGTAATATTATTCGTATAAATAATATTTATTTAAAAAAAAATGCTTATAGTCCAAAAAAAAAAATCAACTTGTTACCTCCTTTTTTTGGAGTTTTATTTGTAGGGGAGAGATGTGTCAGTAGTAACAGAGGGTCAATTGTAACTTCAAAATTTGCGACACATCTATCAATCTTTTGAAGAGTATTACATATCATAAAGTGGCTTCTAAAGTTGTGCTTTACTGACAAAACTTTCAATTAATATCATCCGGCGGTTTTCTCTCTGCAATATCGAATATGTTTATATAAGCTAATCGTAAATTTTGAGTGAGTTAACAATTTTTTGATTTTTGAAGTAAATAGCCCATCAGTTGAAAGAAAACTGATTTTATTGGAAACACAATCAATCAAATAATATTATCAGATAGGTAGCTTAGCTTTTTTAATCCTAATTAATATTCTATGAATTTTTTTATAAAATGAAACAGCGGTGGAACAACTGGAACAAATTCAGTAATATCGATTGTAACATGTACAAGTCACAAAAAATTTTAGTTGAACAAAATTAAACTTTATATTTTAGCTATGAATCGGAATAATAAAGGAGAAATAAAAATCATCCATTAATGGTATTAAAAAAAATGCTTATAATATGCAAAACGAAAAACTAGGAAAGAAACTATATTCAATGATGTATATATGAATTCCGTTAAAAGAGTAATAGAAAGAGAAAAATTTAGAGCTGTTGTCTGAGACTATGCTATTTGTCACCTTCCTTACTCAATATGTAAGGAAGAATTTTTAAAACTGGATTAATTATTATAACTAACGTGTAAATTCAACAAAATAATGAGTGTTGTAATTGAACCTAAGCCCTGTAACAATTGATCCTCTGTTTGTGACGATTGTTACATTACACTTTGGTCCACATATGTGCAGTTATTTTAATTATTAGTCAACATAGAGTATTTTTGTGCAGCTCACTCAAAACCCGAAAAATGCCCGTATCTTGTACCAAAAATTTAATTCTCTGTGACTACTAAATACAAAGTTACTAGCCTGTATATTTTTTTTGTTACTATTGACACACCTCTCCGCTACTTTCTGCGGGATTAATTTCGAAACATCGGGGCTGGACGTGCTAAATGATGCGGTAATATTTTTTTACGGTACCAGTCTTCCAGCAAAACTATCATGTGGTGCAGGCAATAACTTATCGAGCACATGTGGATCTGACGGGAGAAGATGCGGAATTTTCGGAACTCCAGAAGCAATAGCAGGAACGATTGATCAAAATATCCGATATTGCTTGGCGATAAATATTCGACACTTCGACAGCGATACACATACAACCATCCAAAAAAAATATTTTAAATATCGGTACAATCCTCGTAACTATACGAAACACGTGAATATTCAGGCCACTTTTCAAATGGGAAACGATACGCAGAAACAAACGTGGACGATAAATGTGAAAACAATCCTTAATTGTAATCATAATAGTAATAATTGTAACGATTGATGAGAACGTAATGTTTATCGAAAACAGCAGTAACGGCATCGGCAAATGTAAACGGAAAATAACATCACAAACAGCGATAATGACAATAATTATAATTGATAATAATTATAACTGATATTGTAAATGTAATCGTAAATGTAATTTAATTAATGGTAATAATAAACGATGCCTTCTGAAAAGAAACACGTGGAAATTAGTAACACGAAATACAACAATACTAAATTTTCGGACTTATTTGCAAAGTGCATATAGAAATAGGCAAATACTATTATAGCCTTCAATTATTTAACTTGAATAAAAAGATAATTGGACGAGAAAATAAAAGAAAGAAATCCACGTCGGAACTCATTTTTGATGACAGGCCTTCGTAAGCCAAAAGAATTCTTTGGAAGAAATATTACGATACTAAAATATTATTAAGGGAAATATCCCGACAGATCCAAACAATTTGAAGATAGCAATCGATTCCCAATACAGGGGTTCTAAACAAACAATATAGGTAATCCTCAGAATTCGAAAATCGCGAAAACATTCAATCTTTACGGAAAACAATGCTCACTGTAATTAAAAGAACCGCAACTCAATAAAATCTTAATTTTCTACATTAAAAAATGATATTATTCGACAATTCACTAAGCAAACTTTATTGAAATGTCATTTAAACTTTGACAAACACTGGTTGACGACATTGATGTGTAACAGATTGATACACATGGCATGGTTGAATACAATGAACTTATGATATGTATTTAATGCAACGGTATTTGAAGTTTGTTGCAACAACGGTACTACAAGAAAATAATTGGGTTTGTTCAGGTCACTGAAACAAACTAGTAAAAAAAACAAAAGCTTCGTAACAGTGTCATAATCTAAATTTGTGTTATTTTTAATTATATCCCAATTAGAGGTAACCTCTTCTAAAAAAATGTTTACAGGACAATTTGTAAAAAGACAATTAACATCGAGTGATACGGTTCTATAACCTATTAGAAGTCGAAAGTTGTTGATTTTTTTGGAAAATTAAAAAAAGTTTTTTATGTTGTAAATGCTGTGAAAGTATTTTTTAATTATTTTAGAAAAAAATTTATATATATATATATATTAGAAAAAAGTTATAAAGAATGGATTTGTTAGTAGCACAGATAGGCCGGAAAGGAACATCTTTTCCTTCAAAAACTTTATGTATTTTGGGAAGAAAGTACATGTGTGGGAGAGATGAAACTCTTGGTTTTAAAGAAAAAGCATTTTAGAAAAAGCATTTTTATATTAATATAATTGTTTTAATTTTTGTATACAGTTATTTTTTTTATTAAGAAGTGATGTAGAAGGGTTTTGTTAGTTATTCTGTAAATACTGACATCTTGTAACATTGAGTTGGTACTATTGATGTAGATATCTTTCTCTAAGATTACCAACTTGTTGCCCTTATCAGATAAAATAACTATTAAATTAGGAATTTGCTTGAAAAACTTTTTAGTGGATGTAATATTATCTTTTATGAAATTGTCAATTATTTTGTCTTACAATGAGTGAGTTTCATCCCTTTTCCACATGTGAGCTAATTTACACAGATATTTTGTATCTGATTAATTTTTTGTCAAAAAATTCTATAGTATCAACCATATTTTCAATATCACCTAAAATTTTGTAAATAAGTCTAGTTTGAGTGAATTCATTAGTAAAATTAACAGAAAATTTAGGATGTAATGATAAAAGAAATAAAACAGGGTTAGGTTATTGATACTTTTATATTCGTTATAACAATGTTACAACGTTTTTGTATTTTTTTATATTTTTTTATATTTTTTCATCACTTATTTAAAAATTACTTGTAAGTACTTAATTTATTTTTCCAAATATTTTTTTTTATTCTTCTAGTCTATATTTATACAATGTTTTTAATAACTTTGTCATGTATTTGTTTACTTTTTAATTTAATACAGAGCGCCTGAAGAAGTTCTGCTTTAAAGAAGTGCCAAAATATAGCCTCGTTCTTTATTTTTTATTTTCTTATCCGATGACCTAGTTCCTAAATCCTCTAAATAATACTTAATCATGTCATCAAACTTTTGACTAATTATAAACCATATTTCTTTTTTCCCTTAAAACGATTTGTTCACGTAATAAATACTTTTTACTGTTATTAGTATTGCAAAAAAAAATATTCCAACTTTGTGCACTCACAATTTTTTGATGAAAGAATCGATTAAACACAAATTGTACACAAATACATCAATTGTACACATATTAGAAATGCCGACTGAATTGAAATTGTAACCGAAAATCCTTCTACAACTAATTCGTACTTTTAACAATAATTAGTAATTAGACACTTAACTAAGTATATACATATGTAATATACTTGTTACAGGTATTACATCAATTACAACGTTAACGGTGCTCTCATTTGAACGATACTTAATGGTATCACGACCGTTAAAAGCACAACAACATATCACACGACGGGGTGCCATATTAACAATAGCTGGAATTTGGTTGTACTCCATGGCATTAACAATACCGCCGCTCATTGGTTGGGGTGAATATATTAATGAAGCAGCAAACATAAGGTTAGTAGTTATAGTTGAATAAATATATTTGTTAAAATTAAATTAAACTTTAATACATACCAAAACATTACACAAACATTTTTGAAAGTAAATATAACGAAAATAATGTAAAGTTTGTTTGAAGATTTTTTTTTTTAGGAGATATTAGGGAAAATTAAGAGAAGTTGATATCTTTTTCTTCCTGTTAATCCTGTTTTACCGCTCTTATACTGATACAGTTTGACAGTTGCTTGTTGTTTTCAAAAAGTTTATGTTTCACAACTTACGGCTTAATATGCACATCAAATATAACAATACTAAAGATAACTCCATATCATAAATTAGATACTCTGATCGTAGACCATGAGCCAGCGACAGGTGAAAGGTTATGATTTTTTTTACTTACCTTTTTGAGGAGTGGTAGAAACTTATGCGTGCCAATAAAGATAAGCAATGCATGGACCGGGGCCTTGGTAACGTGGAAACGGGAAATACCATAGATTTTTTCTGTAAACATTTTTTGGGGATGCTTAATATTTTCTTTTTGCCTGCAATTATATAATATGAAAGTAGTGGTGCAATATCTTATTTCTTTTGATTTTCTTGAAGAGCTACTCTAACTTAGTACAAATTTCAAATTTCAGATTTTTATCACTTATGGTTGCCTTTTTAAATAATTTTGAAAATTGGAAAATTCGCAAATTTTGCAGTGTAACATAATACGTTTTTTACTGTAACTCCGTTTAGGGTTGTGATAGAAATATAAAAATAACACCATTCTCTTCAGAATTGCTTAAGCTTTAATTTGATATATTACAAGTGTGTATTTGAAGCAATTAAATTTTTTTATATAAAAACTCAAAATTTCAAAGAAGATTCCAAAGAAATAATATTCTCAAAAGTTTCGAAAAAAATCCTGGTTATTCTTTTAACTTTTATAAACAAAATTTAAAAAAATCAAGTTGGGACCTTCATGGGATCATATATATTTTTAAATATATCTATGAAGAGACGTTAAAAAACGTATTTAAAGGATCTTGAAGTTAGTTTTTGATGGATTATAACTCAGTTTATTAAGATATATAGGGTTTATATGTGTAAATGGTAATTTTATGTATGTTATGGGAGATACTCAGTGGCGTCGCAAGACGAAAATGGGGAGTGGGCAAGATAATTTTTGCGAGGCCCTCTTTAATTTTGTTTTTAAAATTTTTGTCTTAAAAATTAGGGGACAAATAAAAGGAAAAAAAAGAAAAACAGTCACTCGCGAGGTCCCTTTAAGTGCGAGGCCGTGGGCGTGGGCCCACATCGCCCACGCCTAGCTACGCCACTGAAGAAACTCTGTGAGTTTCAATAAGTTCTGATAAAGATCCAGTTATTTTATTTGCCCTGAGACAGTCAGGCTGTGGCAAGAAACAGACAAGTAGGATCTTGCAAGCAGAACTTTAAATATGAATCGATCTCATGCCAGTCCTTAAGCAGTGCAGTTCAGTTAATTCTTCATTGTTTCTAAAAGCGGGTTGTGTAACCCCAGTATGTTATTGAAAGTGTTGCTAGTTTGTAAAAGTGGGTTGTGTAACTCCAGTCTTTATATTCAATCTGATCCAGCAATTCGGTGTCCAACCATAGAAATGTATAGAAAGACAACTCAAAAAATCGTTTAAAAAATTAAATTATCATTACAGAAAAAAATAGCAGCAGTTATTTGAATTTCTATAATATATTTTGCTTTATCTAATAAATGACAAGACATATTTCTTAAAGGAATACTAACTTTGAGTCAGGGGTATAAAAAGATACCACTACATTAAAGCGTTGTTATCACACTAGTCTTTTAAATTGCTGATATTGGATTGTTGTCATGATCGTCATAATTTTCAGTGGTATACAACGTAAATACTTGCTTCAAAAAAAGAACCATAGTTATAGTGAAAAGAACGACAACTGGAAATGATTCATCCACATAAATTTATGTTTTAAACAAACTCGTAATATAGCTATCTCTCACGAGATCTACTATCTAATGTATTGAAAAAGGATAGTAGAAATTATAATAACTTTTGGGAGTGTTTTTGGGAGAAACATTTTTTTTTTTAAATATGATCCCAATAAGATCCCAACTTAAAATTTTGTTTGTTTGTAGACAAATACTTAAGTAATTACCTAAAAATTTTTCAAAACGATTTGAGATATTATTTTTCTGGAATAACCTTTTCAAAATTTAAGTTAAAAAATTAAGAGTTATAATTTTTTTGAAATTAGCTTGTTGCATATCATTTTAAAGCTTGTAAATTTCTGAAAAAAATGGTATTTTGTTCCAAAATATATCTTTATCCTAAGCTGAGATATAGCTAGAAACGTAAAACAATGTGTGTCTAAATTTCACATTTTTCACAATTTAAAAAATTGTTTAATAAAAAAGTACATAAGATAAAAACAAAATCTTTTGGTTTCTTTCTTCTTTCACCTAGTATAACCGGAGGACAAAATCTTAGGTTAATATAAAATAGTAAGGTAATTTTCTTTGGATCACTTGATATGGATTGACCCTACCTTATAAATAAACATTAACTTTAATAACATTTTAGCGAATTTCCAAAACTGGAAATTCAGCTTTTACGCCAGGTGTCATGGTGCGAGCTAAGCCCGGGACCATATCAGAAATATGTTTTGAGGTCCCTAGAATACGAAAATGATATTCACTAAAATTTATATATATATATATATATATATATATATATATATATATATATATATATATATATATATATATATATGTATCCGCGCGATAACTCTCGAACGAAACGTCTAACGCTTATGAAATTTTGTGTGCGGACTGGATTCTGAATTGGCTTGGCTAAGTTCGTTAGCCAGACACGTCGGATGCCCAGAAGTAGGTTTTCTGGCCATTTTTTATCATTCGATCCTATCATAAGGCAGTTCGATTTTTACATCGTTGAAAAGGAAAAAAAAATTATGAAGAAAATATTCTTATAATTTTCTTTCTATTTTAAGTATTTTTCGAGAAAATGTAAATTTTCACTTTTATTCTTTCTTTGTTAGTCTAATAAGTAATTTATATTTATATCTCAGTTTTTAATAAGTATAAAAATATTTCACTTTTTTATTAAAAAATTTTGTGAGAACAAGTGAAAACTATTCACATATATGAGATATAACACACATACATGTATAGAGTTTTGTTTCTCATTTATTGCATTATAATTAGCATGGTTCTATTCCATGTTAAAAAATGTAAATTAAACAGATTTTCTAAGCTAATGTAATGAAGAATTTTTTTTTTTTTTTTATTGAATTTTTAAGTAAACAAGAAATTGAAGATTATGTTATGATATAAATATTATTAAATATAAAACAAAACAAAATCTGTACAATGTACATATGTATGTACGGAAAAATATTTTGAATCGATTTTGAAAATTTTTCCACTAATAATTAATAATGTTAAAAAATTAAACCATTTCAAATGGATTTAAGGTATTTTATGTGAGGTCAAGGTTTTCGGGACCTAAAAAGGCCAGAAATTAATTAACCAATCGATTTAAAAAAATTTTTCACAGTTAGTAAGTTAAAGTATTTGAATTAATTAATTAAATGATGTCCGCAAGAAGCTTACGGACTGCCATAAGTTATATGAGATCCTTAGAACCCTTTTCTTACTGTTAGAGTACTAGACTTGTATGAGTTTCGCCAGGATTTACTGATCCCATAATTGTAAAAAATAAACTAAACGACCAATTTTAAAAATTTCTTCGCTGTTACAGAGCTAAACTATTTTAGATAGATTTAGAATACATTATGTAAGGTCCGTCAGGGTCCACAGGACCCAAAAGTGTCAAAAATAAACTAACTGACCGATTTTGAAAATTTTTTCACTGTTACAGAGCTAAACTATTTTAGATAAATATCGATTACGTTATGTAAGGTCCGCCTGGGTCCATAGGACCCAAAAGTGTCAAAAATAAACTGCCTGATCGATTTTGAAAATTTTTTCGCTGTTACAGAGCTAAACTGTTTTAGATAAATATAGATTCCGTTATGTAAGGTCTGCCAGGGTCCATAGGATCCAGAAGTGTCAAAAATAAACTAACTGACCGATTTTGAAAATTTTTTCACTGTTACAGAGCTAAACTATTTTAGATAAATATAAATTACGTTATGTAAGGTCCACCAAGGTCCATAGAACCCAAAAGTGTCAAAAATAAACTAACTGACCGATTTTGAAAATTTTTTCACTGTTACAGAGCTAAACTATTTTAGATAAGTATAGATTACGTTATGTAAGGTCTGCCAGGGTCCATGGGATCCAAAAGTGTCAAAAATAAACTAACCGACCGATTTTGAAAATTTTTTCACAGTTGGGGAACTAACTATTTTAGATAGACATACATTACGTTATTTAGGGTCCGCCAGGGTCCATGGGGCCCAAAAGTGGTAAAAATAAACTAACCGACCGATTTTGAAAATTTTTTCACTGTTACAGAGCTAAACTATTTTAGATAAATATAGATTACGTTATGTAAAGTCTGCCAGGGTCCATCGGATCCAAAAGCGTCAAAAATAAACTAGCCGACCGATTTTGAAAATTTTTTCACTGTTGGGGAGCTAAGCTATTTTAGATACATATAGATTACGTTATGTAAGGTCTCAAGTGTCAGTAGGACCTAAAAGTGTCAAAAATAAAATAACTGACCGATTTTGAAACCTTTTTACTATTACGGAGGTAAACTATTTTAGATAGGTACAGGTTGTGTTATCTGAGATCCACAACTGTCCTGCGGATGCAAATGCGGCGTAGAATGCTACACAACGGGTTTTGAATATATATATATATATATATATATATATATATATATATATATATATATATGTATATATATATATATATATATATATATATATATATTTTACATAAAGTCCGCCTAGAATATACGGTCGAGCTGATTTTTTAATGAGGTCCACCGGGATCTTGCAGATCCGAAAACGCCAGTAATAAGCTATCGAAAAGATGCTAAAAAATTTCTCACTGCTAGAGAACTAAATTATTTTAGATGGATACAACTATGCTGCACAAAATTCGTTCGGGTTCTTGGGTCCCCAAAAATACCAAAACTAATTACCCAACCGATTTTAAAAATTCTTTTACTCTTAGAAAGCTAAACTATTTTAAATAGGTACAGGTCTTAGATGAGATCCGCCAGTGCCCAAGATTTGGAAATTCGCTATGTTATGCAGATGCTGCGACAGGGGTATTTAAATTACTTAATATGTATGGAAAATTTTAAATTACTTAAAAAGTTAGGAAAAATGTACAAAATGTACCCTTGTAGCAACATTGCTGATTAGTGAATCTTTCTTATTCGTTAAAGTTGCATATATTATGCAGCATGATAATCAGAACTATGAATATGGATCTGGCACCTATGTTAATGGATGGGAGTTCTATGTTGTATAGTAACCGTCATCGTGTTACAGAGTAAATATTTCTATGTAGTCTAGTTGCTTATTCTATATTTTAAATAAATCAGTGCTATATTACATAGATATTGCGATTATAAAAAATATAAAATCTATCATGGTTATAAAGTTAATTTGCCTATAATTTATAACGGATACAATAAATTATGTAAACATGTTATGAGTACTATGCTCACTAGTTGAGATACTCATAATATGTATTTGATATTTTGATTGAACTATGCTACATAATATCTAAATTTATGTACATATGAAATTTTACTATTCTTCATGGTAGATCCTTCTACATATTATAGCTGCGACGAAACTACTATGTAACACAGTAGCCTGAGCTATGTACTTTTATCAGGGTAACTCAATACTGGTACAAAATTTCAGCCCTCTACGTTTAGTCAGAGAGTCTCCAGGCGTGTTAGAAAAAAGGCAAAAAAATCAAAGAAATATTGGCATAAAAATCGTGGGGGTAAGGGTTAAAAGTTAAAACCTCCAAAAAGCAGTGGCTGGCTATTAACTCAACCTGTACACAGTCCTCTAGGGTTATTTGGGGAGATTTTGACCAGAACGAAACTGTTAAAAAACAAGAAAAATCATGTTCTTTTTGGTATAAAAATGGTGGGGGTAAGGGTTAAAAGTCGAGACCCCCAAAAGGCACCCCCTTGGTACTAACTCAATCCGAATACAAAATTTCAGCCCTCTAGATTTATTTGGGTGACCTGTGCGAGTGGTATAAACTTCGAAAACGTCAAAAAAGCATGAAATTGTAGCTTAAAAATGGTAAGGGTGGGGGCAAAATATTAAAACCTCCAAAAAGCCGACCCTAGGTACGATCTCTATCAACATACCAAATTTCAACCCTCTAAGTTGATTCTGGGGAACTGTGGGCGCGTAAGATCCAGCCAAAATCATTTTTTCCCCCTCTACTCCCTCCAAATCATCCTGGAAGCTGAATTTTGAATATGTTGTAGGAAATTGACCGAAACATTATTTCCAACCGGTTTGGAAAAGTTTTATTATTTTGTTACCTCCACCACCCCCCTAAAATTTGGGTCGGATCCAAAATTTGACCCCACTTTGATAGAATTAGCTCCACTTAGCAAATTTCAGTTCTTAACTTCTATAGGGAGGTCCTACACATATTAAAAGAAAGCGGGAATATATATATATATATATATATATATATATATATATATATATATATATATATATATATATATATATATATATATATATGTATATATATATATATCAGACATTTTTTCTACATAATCGTGTTCTACGAGTCCGAAAACGGATAGCGCCCCTACTCTTGCCTCTCGCCGTTCTTATCGTATAAGCTGTATAAGTCTAATTTTTTCAGTTGAAAAATTCGACTAAAAAATGATCTAACGTCATGCAACAAATGAAGGAAAATTCGGTGAATCTAGTTTTCTGTCTCTTTTTCTAAAATTATGGTAACATAAATGTATATGTCTAATTTTGCTTCATTTGTTGCAAGACGTTAGACCATTTTTAGTTAATTTAACTTATAATATATGTAAATCTACTTTTATATGTACTTATGTACTCTTATGTATACGTATGTACCTATAATATTGTTTATTGTTTTGTTGTTTTATTGCAGTTGTTCAATAAACTGGGAATCACGGACGTACGGCAGTACAACGTATATCCTGTTCCTGTTTACATTTGGACTAGTTGTTCCCGTTTCTATTATATCCTTCAGCTACTTAAACATCATTAAAACAATGAAAAGGGTAAGTATACGATGAAAACCTATTTTGCAAATTTTGTTATGGTAGTAAAAAATTTAATTTCTTAGTATTCAAATAGTTCAACTAGTGATTTGTATTAAAATGATAGATGCGTGTGCCCCAAGGACATTGATAAATTTTTAGATTATCAATCAGCGAAGAAATATAATACAAAAATTATATTAAAAATCCCTCAAAAGAGAAAACTTATTATGACGTATATTTTATCTAAAAGGGGAAATAATTTTAAACAAATGAAAATAAACGTAATTTCGAGAATTTTTTTTCCGAAAAAGTTGATCTATATTTTTGACGTTTGGTGCTTTATTTACTATATCTGTAAAGTATTAAAACATGTACTTTCTTTTTTCGATATATATATATATATATATATATATATATATATATATATATATATATATATATATATGTATATATATATATGTATATATATATATATGTGTGTATATATATATGTATATATATGTATATATATATATATACATATATATATATATATATATATATATACATATATATATATATATATACATATATATATATATATATATATATATATATATATATATATATATATATATATATAAAAGTGGCGGCTAGAGAAGCCCTTAGTTAAAGCGTGTTACTTAACAAGTTTCCAAATGACTGAGGCTCCAAAGGAAAGTTAACAAAAAAATTTTTCCACATAGGTACCCAATATATTACGTAAAATGTCAGTAACTGATAAGTATGCCAAAAAGAAAATTGAGGATTTTAAAAAAAAAATTAAGTCTGAAACCTTTTACAGAATATTAAGCATTCTTTCAAGTATAAATAAATTTCCTGTTGCACGATATCGATGTGTTTTATACATGGCGTTAAGGGCGGCGCTTAAAAAAGTCTTACGGGGGCATATCAACACCCAGTTTCAGTGGGTGGTTTGAAATCAGAAAATCAAACAAGATTTTGGCCAAAACTATTTTTTTGGATCATCAAACCTAAAATTATAACAATACAGCAAAAAGAAATGATATAGCCAACTTCTGAAGAAAAAATATTTTAAATTTTAATTTTTTTAAGCTTCAGTGACGCAGAAAATTTTATAATTTTAGTTCTAACGAGATAAACTTAAGTTAATAAAAAGAGCTACGTTCTGAAGTCTGTACTCTGTACCCTGTTTTTGAAGATGTACTTTTGAATGGAACATGTCTGAAGTTTTATATTATATTATACCCCTTAATTTTTTAATCTCAAATATTGTTGAGAATTTGTGAAACATTACTAAACATGGCGAACTTTGATCCGTATTTAAACATATGTTAATATCTATATGCACACTTAACGTTCAGCTAAACTGAAACTTGAACATTCGATTTCCTTTGGTATATATATATATATATATATATATATATATATATATATATATATATATATATATATATATATATATATATATATATGACCAAATCCATATGTTAATTAAAATTCACATAGTGATTGAAAAATTATCAAACTGGATCGGCTGGAACTCGAACCCAGGATCTCTTGGAAACTAGCTAAGTGTCTTGGCCCCTAAGCCACACAAGGATCACGATGATGGATTTTTGACCACCCCCTGAAGCTGTGTGCTGTGCGCCGCATAATATGTTCTTTTTTTTTTAAGCATCGACTTTGATACTACGTAGAAAATGTATCCTTATCGAGAACAAAGAAAAATTTTTTTTTGATACTTAAAAGAATGCCTGATAATGTATAAAAAGTTTCAGGTCGATTGCATATAAGGTTTCTCTAGAAAGAATTATTGAACATGTGTCTTTTTTTTAGCTTCCAACCCTAAATTACCACTTAACTTAATCTAGTTACCCTATACAAGATCGATTTGTCTACCATTGGCTAGTCAAAACGTCAAACGATAAAAATTGAGTGACCTGGCTGATATCAGTAAGGAATTTATTGAAATGGCTCCATTTCATGGTTTGCCTACGTATATCATTATTTGCCTGATTATACGATCGGACGCCGACATATCTAACAAATAATTCAATCAAGAATTACAATTTAATTTGGTAAAATTCAATTTAACAGGAAGACTCAAATATCACACCGCCTTTTCCTGACGTCATCCGTTAATATAAAAGACAAAAGAGTGAACTAAAGTGTAATAATATTTGCTACTTGTTTGGAATAAAATACTTTTTATTAACAAGTTGTTGTGTGTATATAGGCATTTCAAATAGTATTGATTTCTTATTTTCTCTTTCATTTATAACGAAACAATTTTAATTAAAATTTTATATTAGAATAATATAATCTCAAGTGGAAAAATCCCAAATTATTAAAAGTTTGATAGTTGCATAAGAAAATCATGTCAATCTATTTGTTTCGATTTTCATGGACGACTATGGCTTGTATTGATCGTTACTAATATAGAAATTAATTTATCACGCATGAAAAAACGTAGATACTTTTTTTCACGCGTGATAAAGAGAAAAATATTTTGACATTATCACAGGCAACTATAAAGTTAACTGTTTAATTCCGAATTGTAAAAAGTATTATTACAATTTTTTTTTTTTTTTTTACTACAATGAAAGTTTGATTATTTTTGTATAAAACTGGAAAATATTTTCTCTTAGATAATTGTTACATAGATATTATCGAAAATTTTTACATAATTTATGATATGTTTCAATATTTTTATGAATTTAATTCCGTTCAGGCTCGACGTGAGAAGGGCTGCAGCCCCGAGTTCCGCATTCGAAAAGAGGGCCCGAAGTCAAAACCAAAAGTAACTTTGCTATAACTATATAGAGAACGTAGAGGTTGTCAAAAAATTGTTCTCATGTACTGATACATGAATCAATTTTTGAAATTATTAGGCAAACACTTGCTGAATAAAATTTTTACTGAAAGAACTTATATAAGGGACACATATTTATATATTTGAGCAGTTTTATGTGAGATATAAATACTATATAGGTATTGTTACTTTTGCTAGGAAATATATTGTTTTACATTATAATTTCAATACTCAAAAGTATCGATGAGTCTCAAAATTAAGACGTCAGTATATAAACGTTGAACAAATATTTGAATACATTTTGACACTTGAGTGTTTTTCCGATATTCATAGTTCAATAAACTTGAGTTTATATTTATCTACTTGTCTGTCAAATTGTCACTGAAGGAAGTAATATTGCAAAGATTTGTACATTGAGCAGGTATTTGTATATTTTTGCGAGAATTATTTATGTCTTACACCTATGCAGTATATTATTAGGAATAGTATTATGTAAGTAATATATTTAGAGGTAATATATTTAAAGGTTAATAACTCTTCGTGTAGCTTTGTGTACCTTTCGACGATTTTCAGATGAGGAATGGTTACATGTACTTTCCAATAGTTGTACCTTCGGACACGATTAGCCGAGTTTATGTTACCTTAATATATCATAAAGTGTAAAGAGTAAAGAGTTCAGTTTAAAAATTCCACTGTCGCAGCATCTGCATAACATAGTAAATTTACAAACATTGGACACTGATGGACTTCATATAACAACTTATATCCAATTAAAATAGTTTAGCTATCTAACAGTGAAAAAATTTTCAAAATCTCATATAATATCGTATATATCTATTTAAGTTGATTTAGCTTTTTAACGGTAGAAAATTTCCAAAATCGGTTGAGTAGTTAATTTTTGACATTCTTGGGTCTCCAGGACTCTGGCGTATCTCACATAATATAGCTTGCGACCATTTAAGATAGTTTAGTGTAAAAAATTCCAAATTAGTGGTAACGCGTTCACGAAAAGTTAATTTTTTTTTTTTTTAAATGAATCTCATATAAATATTATTATTGTCATGATAAAATAGATGAAGCATTAAATTTATCGTAAAGAAATTCAACAAATTTCTTAATTTTTTTCAAAAACTAGCACAGTTAGAGCAATGACTACCTTACCTTATGTAATGTTTTACGCTCTTTTCGACGATGTAAACAAATTTTGAATTCTAGCCGATTTTTCCAAAAACTACCAAAAACGGCAAAAAGGACCAAATTTTTGCTTCTAAAAATCGAACAGTAGTAGAAATATGGAGCTGCTAGCACCACCTCCCCACCTACCGATTTTTTGAGCGACCTGTTTCATTTCGAATAGTAAGGCGCGCTATCTAGGCTTGAGTCGGCGGAATAGTCAAAGGCTCTTAAATCTAGGGCACACTTATTTTTTATTTAATTGATCAACTGAATACCGATATCGATAACCGAACTGTGTAATCCATTCTCGTTCTCCTTTTAAATGCAAATTAAAAAGTAAATCGAATTTTCATACGGTATCTATATGGATTTGTTCTATTTCTATATAATGTTATATAATAATGAAGTTGTAGTTATGTTAATATATCAACCAAATTAGTTCATAAACTTTTGTTATCTGTTTATACATAAAGTTATTTGCACCAGTTTTATTGCTTCATTTGCATAAGTATATAAGGACAGGAATTAACAAAAATATTTAAATGAATAAATAACAATAAAGATTAAACGAGATTAAAAGAAAAAAATTATTTCAATAATTAATCTGATTTTATTCTATTTGATTATTTTTCCAATTTGCTATTGTCTATGGCATGAGAAAGATAAAAAATTGGTAAAGATAAAAGTTGTTTTATAGACGACGTGCTTGTTTCTATCTTTTGTTTTATTAACTATACCGTTTTGGAAACTTTCTTTTATTAACTATACCGTTTCATATGTTTAAAAATAATGAAACTTTTGTGTGTTCATAAGAATCCATTTTGTGTTGGTTTTCGTTTTTGTTCTCACAAAAATTCACCTTATGAAGTTTAATTAACTTCAATGAAATCAACTAGAAGTCGGAACACTGTTGTTGCAAATTTGTTGGGGACAATGTTGTTGCAAGTTTGAATTTTTAAAAATTATTATAAAATTTTTAGATTCCGGTCCTCAATTCTCAGTGGGAAACATAACTCACCCTCACCCACTGTGACGTCATTTTGAAAAAAATTCAGTTGCCGATTAGAAGTATTAGGGATCTTATTCTACTGCAAAATTTCAAAAAATTTTCAGTTCTGGTAAGGAAGATAAGACCTTTAAGGTCACGTGAACCACGGCAAAGATTTCGGCTTTAAAATAATTGAGAACTTTTGTAATAATACTTTTTGTCGAACAATAAGTTTAATTAACTTTTGTAAGTAAAATCCGAAGAATATTGAAAAAACAAAAACAGAATTTTTCGATTTTCCAAAGTTAACTCCAGGACCACTGACTAAAATGTGTCAAAATTTTACTCGTTCTATGCCCCAAATATACAATTAGTTTTAACCTGGTTTAATTTCTCTAGTCCCAGTAGATTTATTGATAAGACACAAACGTACATACAAAATCTTCATGTAAAAACTCCGAGTTCGCAACATTTCCAGTCTATTTTCCGGATTCCTCAGATCCCAAAACGATAAATCCGAAGGAAACAGCATATATTATAAAAATACCCCTGTCGCAGCACCTGTACAACATAGCGAATTTCCATTTATAAAAATCAGTTTTTCTGTGATTTTTCACCCTTCTAAATGATTTTTCCTCCTTTTTGTAATGATGTAAATAAATGTCGCAAAAAATTTTTAACTTAAGACAATTTTGGCAAAAAACTAATTTTTTTCACGAAAAATGACCAAAAAAACCATCTTCCAGGTATCCGACATGGCTGGCTAACAAACTTGTTCAACCGTGTGGGACTAAATACAAATATAATATGTAAATTTTAGTGAATATGATTTTCGGTTTCTAGGGACCTCAAAACAAATTTCTCCCATAGTTACGGACTCAAGTCGCGTCATGACAGCGGCTGTAATAGCTAAATGCCATTCTGGAAATTCGCTAAAACCACCCATAAAACCTATAAGTCTAGCAAGTATAGTACTTAACACATTAATATTTTTTGTATATATCAACATCTAAAAATATTTCAGTATCTTTTTCACAACCCTGACAGAACTAAACACTTTTTTAAATTATTTTTTTATTGTTAAAATGGAAACGTTCTTTTAAGATTACTCTATTTTACATTAAAATGTCGACACAATCACCCCCTAGTTAATCACCCCTAGACTTGATGCTAGAAAATTGAGAAAAAACAGGTCATATAAATTTTTTTATTTAGATTTTATTTGTAATGATTCAGTTACAAAATTCAAAAGAATATTTTAAAAATGTGTGTATTCGCTATGAGCTTTTGCCTGGAGGGCATCCAGTTCCTCAAAATCGGCTCCAATATATCAGTTGATCAGGATCGAATTTGTACATAAATTTAATATTTTTTTAAGAAAAAATATATCTTTGTTTAAATACTTGTTTGATTTTTTCAAGGCTAGTATTTATTACGATTTCTATTTATCAGATTCTACAAAATAAAAAAAAAATCATTTGTAACACTACTATCAAACGTCATTTTATTTTGAAATTTAAAAAAAAAATATATAAAAGTTACCTCTTATATGCTTTTTCTGGGTAAATTATTGAAAAATATTCTATTTTCAGACATTTTTGAGGTTAAATGAGTAGATGTATGGCTTTTATTAAACAAATTTCAGCTTTTTAATATATTTTCGCCTTAAAATATCTAATATTTTCAAAAATGTATCATATAATATGTCAAAATTTACAATTATTTGTTTTGCTGTCAAAAAAAAAAAAAAAAAAAAAAAAAATTGAATGTGCAAATTTATTTACGAGTAAAATGCTGTATTTATACATTATAATTATAACTGTATTGTCATTTGGATAGAAAATTACGTAAAAATATTCTTGTTTGAATATGGTTTAACGTAATTTTTATGCGGTAGTAGTAAACTCTTATTAATTTTAGTAATGTGTAAACATAATCTAAATTCTGACCATATCACATAAAATAAATTTTCTTGGTAATTTTCCTATAAAACAATAAAATAGATAGATTATAAAAACTTATTCAACTGAGAGAAATAGAATATAGCTGAATCGTTAAATTGGATTAAAAAAATCATGATACGCCACTTATAAAGCTTTTTTTCGAATGTGGCATCGAAAAAAAATGAAACAGAAAAAAGAAGACTGTGAGTGTGAGTGTAATGGAAAATGAATTCTTCCAACATATTTTCTAACTTTTCTCAAAAAGTAATTAACTTAGAGCAATGGTGCAAAAACATTTTCTACGCATATTGCCTTTTACTTTCGATTCGAGTAAAAAAATTTTGAAAAATTGCTTAATTCTGCCTCTAAAAAATGCCCGAAAAACCTACTTCTGGGCATCCGACGTGTCTGGCTCACGAATTTAGGCGAGCCAATTCATTTTCCAAAATTGGTCTGACTATTGTACTTTCCGTTCTTGTAGCTGTAGTTTCTTCTCTATTATATATATATATATATATATATATATATATATATATATATATATATATATATAGAGAGAGAGAGAGAGAGAGAGAGAGAGAAGGAAATAATAGGAGTCCGTTATTTTTGCCTATACTATACACAATGACAATACGAGTATACGGGTGTCAATAATGCAATGAAGAAAGGAAAAAATCTTAATACTGATTGTAAATATACAAAGAAAAAAAATTTATCATAGCCTGCTTTCCAAATTATACAGCTACTACGAGTAAAAATGAATTTCAGAAAATGTAAAGCGTAAATCAGAAACATAACACTGATAATACAATTATTATAAATTTAGGAACTTTCAAACCGATACATACTGGTGCGTGTAAAATATTATCCTACATACTATATTAAACTGTGCATTCATATCCAGTTTTATCAGATGTGGTTTTATTTGTCTATATATACATAGGGGAGGGGGGGGCAAAACGGGGTACTTAAGAAACCGTTATGATTTTAAGGACTGGAATATGCTGAATCTTATTATTTTCAGTCGTAATTAAAGTAAAATAATCAAATTTCGAGCTTCCGTGAAAAAAAAAATTTTGCGGGCAAAATGGGGTACCCCTTAATAATGTAAGATTATAAATATGTTCATAAAAAAACGAAGCTACTAAACAATAATATTTTTTAGGTGTAATTTACGTAAAACGAATCACCATTTATATTAGTAGTGGATGCAGAGGCGAAAAATAATTATTTTTTATTGCTCATGCGGGAGAAGTACTAACTTGGCGCACACATTTCTGTACGCAAAATAGCTGTTTGCCCACTGTACTCTTCCCACATAGTTTTTTGCGTGTGGAAAGTAACTTTCCACACGCAAGTTGACAATAAAACACGTAAAGCCGCCTCTTAATTTTTCATTTAATAAATATTACATAATTATTTCTATAGAAACCACCAACAAAGTAATTTAAACGATAATTAATTCAGAAAAAAAAGACGAACACTTAAAAATATTATTTTAAAAAGAAATAAAAATGTTAAAAATAGTGATAATGATAGAAAAAAGTATGTGAAATTCGTAATAAAAAATAGTATGTGCAACTCGTGCGGGATTGTCGATTGCCCCACTCAAGCGAATGAGCGCACTCACTACATTTGTCCGCTCAATTTCGCTTTCGTGGGCAATCGACAATTTCGCGCACTTATTGCACAATATACTCTTTTTAATAATTCTGAATTGTTCTTCGTTATCGAATAAAATGTTTTTTTATCAAATGAAAAACTATTTGGTTTTCAATATTATCAAATTTGAAAATATAAAAATTTTTACCAAATTTCTGGGGTACCCCATTTTGCCCCCCGCTCCCCTATAAATATTAATAAGTAATGGATTGCGTTAACTAACTTTATCAATTTTATTCAATTCGTCTATCACTTGTATAATGTGAATGTATCCTTTAATCTGTGCTTTTAATTTTAATTTTGTATCTATGATATTATAGGCAATGATATTAAGGAAAATTCATTTGAATAAAATAGTGATTTGTATTCGTAATTTCTATTACATATACAATACAACACATAGTTAATTTGTTAATTATACCCTATTTCAAATACAACTGATCATGAGTGAAAGTTAAAAAATTAAATAATTCTTATATTCAAAACAAATCAATGTTCTGTTCTTTTCTAAAAACAAACTGCAATTTTAAAATTTACGTAAGTGCAATAATAAAAGAGAGAAAGCCAAGAAAATGGAAATTTTTTAAATTCATAACTGATGAAGCATGGTTAAATTTAACTGAAATGAACTATACCTATATTATATTAAAGAAAACATCTGCCAACGAATGTGACACGTAGTTTTCTTACATTCACACAAGTTGAAGCGTGAATGTGTGTCAAGTGTTACAATGATTGTTACAATTCAACTTGCATCGTATAATATGAACATTGACTGTTTCCATTGAAACTGTTTCGTGCACCGTTGATCCTCAAAAAAAATAATAAAAATAAAAAATTTTGTATTAAACTATTGTAAAATATATATAAAATAAAAAAAAAAAGGAGAAATTTAAATATAATACCAGCATAGTGCAAACTACATCAACTGTGTTGAAGAAATTTTGACAGCTGTAAATTAGGTTACCACTTTGACGTTTCAATGTAAACAATCTAAGTTATATTAGAGTTGAGTGGTTGTTTTATTGGAGGAATTATGGTCACCTTGATGTGCGCATGTGCGGAAGCATTGAATGAAATAGAAGCATCTTCGAAAGTGAGATTGGTGAAGAAAGGAATAAATTTTCTCTCTTTCGGCTTAGGGAGCTCAGGCGATGAAGATGTGACACGGAGTGACGAGACTCTAAAAAGTAATGTGTACAGGGCACGCCATGTGGCGAATTACTCGTTAACAATTGTTGGAATTTTGGGTCAAACTATACCATTCCGGTGCTACGTGTGTTTACGGTACAAGTCTTTAATATATATATATATATATATATATATATATATATATATATATATATATATATATATATATATATATATATATTGCACTTATCTCAAATATATTATTCCACTGGTTGAATTTTTCTTCGGAACCCTTCACTGATTGTTGCGTGGTGATCCACATTGGAAAACGTATATCTGGAATTGATATCGACGTGGCGAAGAAATTATGGTTGGTGCCGGTAAGCTATGTGAAAGTGGATCCAAATTTTGTAGCTGGTTCGTAGCAGACGCCGAATTATTTTGATGACCGTGTCGCTTCGATTTGTGGTGTTCGTCGGATACGGAACAATATTAGTGATATGTGGACAATAGACGCCTTGTGGTGATCGTCAAGTACAAGTTTTTTGTGAGTACGTCTAAAAACCTGTAAATCATTAGTAACGACATTATCTAATTTAATTCAGTGCTTGTTGGTTGTACGTAGGTGAATCAAATTTAAACCGACCTTTAATTATAACTTTTTATTAAGTGATTATTTTATTAAACAAACAGCATATTATTTTTCTGTATACATTCCTTTTCTATTAATGCATTTTTGCCATCGAATCGGAAGTTTGTTAATTCCGTCACCAAAGAAAGAAGAAGGACGTGTACGTAACCAGTTGCACACGAACTACTCTACTTATCCGTTACTCGTTAGTCTCAAAACGTCCAACAAAAATTAACCAAAATGCATTGGACTGTTCTAGAACACCCACCATACACTTCGGATCTCTCACCGTGTGATTATCACATGTTTGGCCAGCTTAAAAACGCGCTGGGAGGACAACATTTTGAAACTAACAGACAAGTACAGCCATAGAACACAGTACAGCAGTTCGTGTGCAACTGGTTACGTACACGTCCTTCTTGTTTCTTTGGCGACGGAATTAACAAACTTCCGATTCAATGGCAAAAATGCATTGATAGGAAAGGAATGTAAACAGAAATATAATATGCTATTTTTTTAATGAAATAATCACTTAATAAAAAATTATAATTAAAGGTCGGTTTAAATTTGATTCACCCTCGTATTTACGTTTTTTAGTTGTTATAAATTTTGTAGATTTTAAGTCAGTAAAACTGGACGAGTAATAGAGTCGGATCAACAAAACCTAAGGAACTGTTTCTCCCCTCAAATTTTTATTCTGTAGCAAGTTAATTACATCGAAGATTGTACAAAATGAACATTTTCTACCTCTTGTAACCGCCGCTACGAAAGTTATCGGCCATTTTATGAAAAATCGACCATTTTAGTCGTACTTTCTAAGTATAAATGAATATATCTCGGTATGTGTAGGTCTAAAAAAACGAAACAAATTGAGGCTATTCACTACGATATAGTCTACCGGCGGCTACAGTATGAAATTTTTATCTGCACACATAACCTTAAAAAAAATAAAAACTGGAGATACTGCTAAATTTTGGTTTTTTGGTTTTAACTTGGGATGTTTTACGTCAAATTGATGAAATTTTCAGAGAATATACTTTATAACGTGGACAATAACCGGTTAAAATTTCCAATCAAAATATCTTACAAACCCCGAAAATTAACGTCAAATTTGAAAATTGACTGGCCAATGATTTTTGTGCATTTTATCGTATGAGGTTCTTTTTTGCTTAAATTGTAGGTTTTTTTATGCATTTTTTGATGGTGAACAAGGAAAAATTTTTAAGCTTGAAAAAAAGTGAAAAAAATCGATTAGAAATTCAAAATTGTCGGCAATGGACAGTATTTGAAAAATAATTTAAATCAAGTAAACCGCTATAATTTAAAAATTTAAGTAATAATTTATTCCATACAAGGGTCACAAGGTTCCGTGTAAGGGTTACACTAATCCAACCCAATTAAAAAATCAAGGTTGGAGAAATTAAGGTTCAATTGTCCGAACTACTTGTCAACTCCGAAACTACTGAACCAATTTGATCAAATTTGGTTTATTCTGTAATTTTGTCCAACTTAAAATATCGGATAATTTTTATCGCAAAATTTTTAGTCTAACCGTAGAAATTTACGAAAAACCGCAAAATATCAATTTTTTATTACTGTATATAGATGTCTGTGGAAAAATTTATTAAAAAACATGCAATTTAATTTGTTGCTAAGCATTTGGAGAAAAATAATTTTGGAATTTTTGTAAGTATTAAAATAGATACCACCAATAATATTTTTACCTAGGACTACTATGAAATTACTTATGTACTGTGCAAAATACTATTTGTATCCTTTAATGAAATAAACAACTGGATTGTCCAGTTATCATCAATTGCCACTTCTGCTGTTTTCAGCAAATTCCATACATATGAAAATTAGATACACTATAAAAATATGAATATCACTTGAAAATATGAAAATATGAATAATACTTTAGTCGTCGAGCGAATCACCTAAGAAACTGATTTTGTACAAAATTTCAGAATATCAAATTTAAAAGGACGTGTGATCACATTGTCCGTCAGTTACACCAATTAGGGCGCAAATTAAAAAGTTGAAGAAATATGACAATTTTTACTTAAGTACTATTGAGATCTCTGTGAAAGATGAAAGTGACGTTAAAATGGTTTCCCATGGTCTTGGTGGCTTGAAGGGCCTAAAATAAAAACAATTCTAAAACTATTGGTATAGGTACCCATACTAAGTTCTTACTGTGCCATGCTAATAAAATATGAAGATAGTTATTTTAGAGTCATTGGGTGAGCAGGGGGTCAAGTGCTATAAATAAATGATTTTGCACAGAATTTTGGAATATATGATTGAATTGACCTGTAAATTTTACCTATAATTTATCTAACATCGTTTGATATCTAGGTTGTGTAGATACCCGGTAGATGGCGCTGTGTCTTGATTTCTAGATTTCTATAATTATTCTGTGTATTGTCAATGATTTTTATAATTATTCTGTGTATTGTCAATGATTTTTATAATTATTCTGTGTATTGTGTTATAATTGTGCAGTGTACTGCTTGAAATGATAAGAGAAAATTAATTCAATCTATATAACTATTGAGCCACAGCAACGCGTGGCCGGGTCAGCTAGTTCTATGTAAGAAAAAACACATTGTAAAAATACTCTTCTACAATTTATAAAAAGACCCTGGCTGAGGAGGATCTAGTGGTCAGCAATTCTGCTTTTATCTAATAGATCATTAGTTCGAAGCCAACTGGGGGAGATACCTCATTATCAAACTATCATACCGTACCAATTATCAGTATTCAATAACCATATAAATAGCAAAAGCAATAGTACATCATATACCATACAATGCATATCACCTCAGTTATGGAGCATCTAAACAAAAAAGAAAGAAAATTTACAAAAAGAAAATGGAAATAAGGGAATATGTACTGTACTATTTGCACTGGGGTTCTAATTAGCCAGTATACAGGCAATATAATATAGAAGAATCTAGAAACTATTTTTAACATAGATTACTAATTTTATGAACTTTACAAGTAGAAATTTAATACAATGGAAGAATTAATTTTGCTCGTCTACAATATACAACTCTAAATAAAAATTATCCAGAGTTCATGTCTTCATTTCTCTTTCTGTTACTTGAAAACTGTAAATAGATATCTCATTTTAACGTGATATTTTTCAAACTAGTTATAATTTATCAAAAATATTCTCATTTTTAGTTCCAGAATGTATCTAGGAAAATTATTTAAAACTTTCACGTACAAATGCAATTTATTAAACTGAAAGTTTTCTTACGGAATTTACTTATAAAATTTCCGTTCATAAATTCTTGTTTCATTTTATTCACTTGTTTACCTATTTATTACGTTGGAAATAAATGAAGGATGATAATTAGTAAGACACGTGGCATATGAGTTTTGTTGTACTTTTTCGAATAGTACGCAGTCGAATTTATTCTAATGTAGGTAATGATGGGCGATTTCGATCGAGAAACCAAGTTATAATCGAAAAAATGGTTAGTGATTAGTAAAACTGAAACGTCCTTCTTTGTAACAGTTTGAGATTGAATTGTAATTAAAAATAACAAAAAAAGAACTGAAAACAAAGGTTAAGTTTATATAAGGTGTTTCAAACAATTGAATAAGTACTTGCGACCTTCAATTCAAGATGGCGGCCGATCAACAGCACATCGAATTTCGAAAACTCCGTTTCACACGTATGATAGACTCCCCTTTGATTTCCTAACAAGATCGATACCCATTGGAAATGAACGGTCTCATTACCTATTAACAGAACTAACTACATACATAAAATAATATATTAATAAGCGAAATGAAATAATAAAACTGAAGGTTTCACCTTTAATTTTAGCCTTTAGATCGATGGGTACAGGGGCCTTGAAAAAATTGACCACTTTTCAAGGGCGGCCCGCGACAACATATCACGCGACCGACCAAGTTTTTCGTTGTACAACGTAAGATCAATTAGGTCAACTTTATTCCAGTCTTTAGTTCGATTGGTAAAGTAGCCTCGTATTAGAGAAGGGAGGTAAATGACCCTGTTGCTTAAATTCGGACAGGATAAGGACTGGTCGACAAAGTATTTTCGTAACTTTTTTCGTGAGTGGGCTCATTCGCTTGAGTGGGCAATCGACAATCCCGCACGAGTTGCATATACTATTTTTTATTACGAATTTCACATACTTTTTTCTATTATTGTCACTATTTTTGACATTTTTATTGCTTTTTAAAATAATATTTTTGAGTGTTCGTCTTTTTTTCTGAATTAATTATCGTTTAAATTACTTTGTTGGTGGTTTCTATACAAATAATTATGAAATATTTATTAAATGAAAAAGTAAGAGGCGGCTTTGCGTGTTTTGATTAAATTTTTCGTGTTTTATTGTCAATTTGGGTGTGGAAAGTTCTTTTCCACACGCAAAAAAGTATGCTGGAAGAGTACAGTGGGCAAACAGCTATTTTTCGTACAGAAATGTGTGCGCCAAGTTAGTACTTCTCCCGCATGAGCAATAAAAACACTTTTATATTACTGCCTCTCGCTCTATGAACTACAAACACTCTGTCAATTTTTGGATGTATCGGTATATGCAGATTCCAAACGTTGTGAATGTATATTTGCTTTCCTTCGTTGCACTAGATAGTTCCTGGACTACTCTCCCACAAGTGTCAAGTATCTTATTTTTTTGTCTCCGGTAATAATGTACGTTTCCAGAGCTCAGACCAATTCAATGTCGTGCAGTGTTTCATACATTTGATGAGTAGGTATATCATTTGAAATGATACAGTGATATGTTTCGTAAACCTTTTCTTTATATTTATATATTTTCTTTCCTTGTCGTTTCCAGAATTAACAAAATTTTATATCGATTTATGCTTTACAATGTAACTCTAGGAATTTTCGTCTTTTAAGGAAAGGGACTGGATTTTAAATTACCAAAACACATGTCGTCATTTGAATTGTTCAAATAACTATTAACTCTGTTAGCTTACCTATATCAACCACACTTGTTTTTTTCCTAATAGTTTTTGTGCTACCTTTGAATTTTTAATTTTGGTACATCTTTAGTTTAGATACAAGAGGATAAAACAGAAACTAAGAAATTATAAAGATATCACTGTATTGCTAGCGAGTAGTAATAATAAAATTGTATTTTGTTATTACTGTTAGCTAGGAAGTAGTTTTTACATACTCTTAAGACAAAACCATCTACATTCTGGACCATACTAACTACTTATAGGGCTTAAATTTTTGCGGTCAATTATAATCGAGTCCCATACGAAGATCTCTTTTAATACTTCCATAACTTTTCATTTCAATGTTTTGTCATAAAGGTATACAGATTTCGCTTATACGATCTTCTATATAATTCTCTTTTTAGAAATATTATGAACTCAAAGAGACACAGAGCCATGGCATATATGTTTTAACTTCAAAAAGCTGAAATATAATCGACTTGTATCAAATTGTTTAAATTCTCGTCTTCAATAATAAATAATTTTTGAAACCAACTAATTTAATTTGAAAACGTATCGAATTATCACGCATCATTATTCCATGTGTTGAACAAAAATAAAATTGTGTAGGAAAATCACACACAAGCAAATCAAAATATTTCGCTCGGTATAAAACCAGTTTACTTCATTTTTACCTGCTTATTGCCTGGAGCATCCGATCAAACCAAGATAATATAATACTGGAATGTTAGAACGAAAGAATGTAAATTATATACGTAGATGCAGCTTGAAGCTTTTTTTTAAGGTGGATAAATTCCGCCTAAAAAAATCTATTCAAAAACTCCATTAATAGCTATAAAAACTACAGTTTGTTCCAGATTTTAAAGAAAAATTTTATGCGGTGGATCAGGATCAGAAGTAGTTTTTCTAACAAGGAAAGGTTCTCAGGTGTCCGTCTCCGATTTCAATACCGCTGAAATATGTTATTCTACGTCGAAATCTAAGAGACACGTATTTTGTTTTATCGGTGGAAACATGGTTTGAAAGGGTGAAATCGCCCTTCAAAAATTTTGGTAAAAATTTAATTTTTCAAATATCTCGAAAACAGTAAGAGATAGAGCAAAAGTTTAAATTGGCGATATTGCTCTTTTTTAAAGAGCTATCTATTGATATGCAATTTGTTCAATTTACATCAACAAGGGTGGTTGGGGGTTAAAATTTGGTGGTTAGTTTTGCAAGAAGGGGGTGAAAATTAAAAAATATAAAAATTTTGTTTACAAATTTGAAAACTACGTCAAAAAATCTAATTGACCTGTTTTTGCTGAATGTCCTAATATTAAGTCTAGGTTTAACATGACACTTGGTTAACATTAATTTACATATGTGGTTTTTGGTCATGTTAACCAAGGAAGTCGACTGCTTAAAGTTTCAGTTTAGCTGAACGATAAGTGAACATATGAATACTACGTGTGTTGAAATGCAGACAAATGTCTGTCATACGTAGTAGTGTTTCACAAGCACTCGATAATATTTGAGATTGAGAAATTGTAACTACTTCTTGCATTACAGAGAGTACATACACATAAGTGATTGAATGTTGTCTGTGTCGGGCGCCTGTCGACCAAAGGATCGATGGTGTAATGGATACCACACCTGGCTAGTTACCAGGAGATCCTGGGTTCGATTCCCGGCGGATACGGATAATTTTTTCAGTCACTTTGTGATTTTTAATTTACATATGTGGTTTTTTGGTCATGTTAACCAAGGAAGTCGACTGCTTAAAGTTTCAGTTTAGCTGAACGATAAGTGAACATATGAATACTACGTGTGTTTTAAATGTAAACAAAAGTCTGTCATACGTAGTAGTGTTTCACCAGCACTCGATAATATTTGAAATTGAAAACTTATTCTAATTGTCTTAAACTATTTTCCATGAAAAAGAACTTCTTGAACTACCCAAGTAGTACGACTATTCGACACAGTCACCCCCTAGTTATCTACCCTTAGATTTAATATTAGGACATTGAGCAAAAACAGGTCAATTACATTTTTTGACGTAGATTTCAAATCTGTAAACAAAATTTCTATATTTTTTAATTTTCACCACCTTCTTGCAAAATTAATCCCCAACCACCCTTGTTGATGTAAATTGAACAAATTGCATATAAATAAATAGCTCTTTAAAAAAGAGCAATATCGTCAATTTAAATTTTTGCTCTATCTCTTACTGTTTTCGAAATATTTGAAAAATTAAATTTTGCTCCAATTTTTGAAGGGCGATTTCACCCCTTCAAACCGTTTTTCCGCCGATAAAACAAAATCCGTGTCTCTTAGATTTTGACGTAGAATAACATATTTCAGCGGCATTGAAATCGGAGGCGGACACCTGGGAACCTTTCCTTGTTAGAAAAACTACTATTTCGATGTAATCGACAATCCACAATTTCCCGCACTTATTGCACAATATACTATTTTAGTCCCTTAGGATTAAAAGTGAATCTTTTAATCCTAAGGGACTAAAAGTGGCACTTTACTCCCTATTATGAGGGACTAAATCATGTCTTTTAGTCCCCTTTTCCATTGTTCAGTTTTCCAACTTTTGTAGGTTTTTCCAGTGTTAAACTCTTTTTCTTATCTGTAGCCACACAGTGAGGTTTGTCTTTATAATACGGTCTGTCGCAGACATTTATATTGAAGTCTTTTCACACTATACGGTCCACGCACTTTTACAGTAAACTTCCCCAGGGGCCGGCAACATTTTTAAAGAATTAACAAAAAATCTAAATAAATAAATTCACGAAATGATTCAACATTTGTAAACATACACATTTTTAATAAAAATAATAACAGACAAATACGTTGATCTTTATATTGAAATGTACGCGTCAAAATTCTATCACAAAAAAATAAAAAATAAATGATAATATAAAATTATATTTTTAAGTGTTGCATGTTATTCTTCTATAATTGTTTAAAAAAAAACACACAGCGAGTGTGTTTGTTGTAAATCAATATCTGGTTGCGGTAACGTTCCACATATGTGTGATGAGTGTGATGACTGATCGCGATCGGCCTCTATGATTGTTGTGGCTATTTACAGATACCGTGAACGTGGACTGTAAAGTGTTAATGTAAAAACGGTTATAGGTGCATTTGAGTTTTCCTTCAGTTAAGAAAACTGTATTTCTGGGGTTTGTTAATTTGCTGTGCTGCCTTACAATCTCAATAGTCTTTTCCAGTCAATCATCTGAGGTTTTCCTGTGTAATCTTTTGAAGTTTACATATCTATTAACCAGGGCTGGGAACTATTGAAAATGATTTCATTTTAAATATGTATTTAAAATACAAAATGACATTTTGCATTTTCTATTTTAAATAAGTTCAAACAAACCATTTTCCATTTTGTATTTTAAATGAAAATCTGAATCCATTTTACATTTAAAATGAAAATGCATGTATACTCAAATTTATGTGTATATGTGTTGACACTTATGACTCATATTAATCACAGAACTCGAATTGAACACAGTCTAACAAATTGTAAGTTAACTGTAACTTGATTAAATTGTCTCAAATTTCTTATAACTTGAGTTGCAATGTTAGCTGAGTTAAATTTGCTACTAGAGCCGCAGTTCTCACAAATCAAATTTTTGTTGTGGCTCAAGTTGTGTGCTATTATCTTTAACACACGTCGATAAGAATAATTTGGTATTTCGAGTAGATGATATCCATAATTTAGAAGTCGCAGTCACAGCATAGTCAAGTTTGAATTAAATTTTACAATATTTTTAAGTAACAATATTTCAAGAGTTAAATTTCGTTCTCATACCATGCAAACTTGATAAAATTTTCTCAAAAGATTGCTCTTATTTAATTTCAGTACGTTTGACATTTTCTTAGCTTTTATTAATATAAATAAATAATGATAACAAATTTATAGAATAGAAAAGTATAAAAAGCATTTTGCATTTTATAATCCATTTTAAATAGCTATTTTCCATTTTCTGTTTTAAATATGTTCAGCAAAACCATTTTCCATTTTGTATTTTAAATGCATTTTTGGAAACCATTTTCCATTTTCTATTTTAAATGGTTTCTATGAACCATTTTTCCCAGCCCTGCTATTAACAATATAATCGAGGTTATGTAAATGTGTTTCTCTCTTATGAAATTTATTTTATTTTATTAAAATTCTTCAATAAATCCGTGATTAAGAAATTTTTAAAGAATGTTTTAATGATGCAAAAAATTTTCTGGTAAAAATGGAAGCCAATGAATGAATTCTTACGATATTTTATTGTTTGTTACAGCAACAGAAAAGTTTACGCATGGGCCGTGTAAATAAAGCGGAGACACGTGTCACAATCATGGTGGCGGTGATGATTATTGCATTTTTAATCGCCTGGACGCCGTATGCGGCATTAGCGTTAATAATACAGTTTGGTGATCCATCCATCGTTAGCCCCGCTATGGCAGTAGTGCCAGCACTGGTTGCCAAGAGTAGTATATGTTACAATCCTGTTATCTATGTTGGATTAAATACACAGGTATCTATCTCTTTATTTACTACTTATTATGTTTAGCATGTTATATTGTTATAATATTGTAGGTATGGTTGTAGAGAGAACTAATATCACAGTGGAAAATATTAGCCTATATACATCTGAAATGAAACTAAAATGTTACTGTAGGTACTAGTAGCTATACAAAACATAGTATTAAGGAGTTTCCATATACATATTCTTAAAAATGTTACCACCAATCTAAAATTTCAAAAAGTGAACAATGTATATATAAAACGTTGACGCAACTTTAGACAACAATTTCAGATCAGTTGCCTCTTAGTAATGAAGAAATAAATTTCCAAAATTTAATTTTTATTAACGTACGTACTTGAACTAAGGAAGGTACGAAAAGAACTATAAAATATTTAAAAAGTGTGAAAGTGTCAACCAAACTTGTTTAGCATACACATTAGACATACCTATATGGATCGAATAAAACAAGATTTCAAGTAGTTTTCCACATTACTTACAAGTTATTGCAAAAAAAAGAAACGTAAAAATGCGATGTTGGTTTGGAAATTATAAAAACCATGATCAAAGGTGCAAGAACAAGTAAGGGATAGCTGATAAATCTGTACATGAAAAACATATTACAATCTCTGCTCCTAAATATTATCTAATATTTCTAAAATTTTGTTAGGTATTCATAGAAATAATAATAATATTCAAGCTTTTCAAAGAAATTGACAGTAATATAATATTTAAAAAATTTACTAACTTAAAATATTATACAATTTTTATAATAAATAGTACCTACCTACTGTTAATAATTTTATCATTGAAAGAAAAAAAAGGCGATCTTTAGTACATTTATTTCATTTAGTAAATATCACTGTTTATTTCTGGTAAACGTAAACAGACGTAAAATTCATTAGAAAAAAAATTTCATCCACTTTCATATTCCGTTACAAAAATTTATAGAAACAACTGATTGTACGGAACACTGTTAGCGCAAGTACAGCTTGCACTTGACGACTTGTTAAAACTCACTTTATAAAAATTACCAAAATACCCGTTTAACATAATATTAATACAATTACTGATTAACAACATTTTGATCAAAGCAAAATATGTTATCAACTTTTCCTTTTACTACCAAGTAAGTTGTGCAAAGAAATTCAGTTCTGATAATTTTCGCTCAGTCTACACCCCATTTTTTCTGGTAGTAAAGGGTCGGGACAGCAATTTTTATGATGTTTCTCCAAAAAAAAAAAAAAAAAAAAAAAAACAACTCTACTGAATTCGTGCTGTAATAGGCTTTCATTTGATACCTCACTCGGTGCTCTTGGCAAAAAAATTTTGTTTTTACTTTCTATGTTATCCCCTAATATTAACCCCCAGAATCGAAATTCGACTTCACATCTGGAATTAGGCAACTGCACCCTATCTCCGTGTTAAGTTGCAAAATTTTTTAGCGTTGAGTGGTTTCAGAGAGAATTGCCTGTGACACTCGGACAGACACCGAAGTGATTGCATAAGTATTCCGTTTTGCCATTTTTAGTACGAAACACTAAAAAATGTAATTATGAGGGAAAAATCCTCAGTTGTAGATGCTGTACTTGAATTGCTGTGAAGATTTATTTATTTAAATTTGTATAACTGTAATAACTGACAAACTGAATTAACAGTTTGCCTAGACATTGGAGACTCAATAAAAACTTGCTACATCTATTATAACTAAGAAGTCAAAATATCTGTAGATATCTGTATTATGGTGTCTTACAGGCAAGGTCGGCCAAAGGGGAGGGGGTCAACTGTATTTTCGGGAAAATATTTTTGAAAAATTTTATTTGTCCCCGGAGCCCCCCAGGTAAAGCAGTCGACATATATGTATTAATTTCTGCCTTAGTTGGTACCGAAATTTTTCGTAATTGCAACAATTGTTTTCGCTACAACTGTACGTCTAAACAGAGAAAAAAAAACACCATTTTATAATTACTTTGAATAAAAAATAATACATAACTCTTTTTAGTCGAATTTTCTCCGAAAAATTAGACTTATACAGTCTATACGATAAGAGCTGCGAGAGGCGAGAGTAGGGGCGCTATCCGTTTTCGGACCCGTAGAACACGAATATGTAGAAAAAAAAAATGTCTGATATATATATATATATATATATATATATATATATATATATATATATATATATTTTCCCGCCACCTTTTAATTTGTGTAGGGCCCCCCTATGGAAGTTAAGAGATGAAATTTGGTAAATGGGGCTCATTTTCGAGGCACCTCATACTATCAAAGTGGGGTCAAATTTTGGGCAAATTTTTTTTCTGACCCGACCTTTAAGGGGGCGGTGGGGGGCGGAAAAGCAATAAAACTTTTCCAAACCGGTTTTAAATAATGTTTCGGTCAATTATCTACAACATATCCAAAATTCATCTTCCTAGGATGATTTGGTGGGAGTAGAGGGGGGAAAAACGATTTTCGCTGGATCTAACAAGCCCCCAGCCCCCCAGAATTAACGTAGAGGGTTGAAATTTGGTGTGTTGATAAAGTTCGTACCTAGGTTGTGCTTTTTGGAGGTTTTAATATTTTACCTCCACCCACCTCATTTTTAAGCTACAATTTCAATCATTTTCGACGTTTTCGAAGTTTGTACCACTCGCACAGGTCACCCGAATAAACCTAGAGGACTGAAATTTTGTATTCGGATTGAGTTAGTATCAAGGGGGTGCCTTTTGGGGGTCTCGACTTTTAACCCCTACCCCCACCATTTTTATACCCAAAAGAACATGATTTTTCTTGTTTTTTAACAGTTTCGTTCGGGTCAAAATCTCCCCAAATAAACCTAGAGGGCTGAAATTTGGTGTACAGGTTAAGCTAATAGCCAGACACTGTTTTTTGGAGGTTTCAACTTTTAACCCTTACCCCCACGATTTTTACGCCAATATTTCCTTAATTTTTTTGCTTGTTTTCTAACATGTCTAGAGACTCCATAACGAAACCTAGAGGGCTGAAATTTTGTACGTGTATTCAGTTAGTATCCAGCTAGTACCTTGTAGGGAGTCCGCATAACTTTTCCCCCCACTTCTCCCATTTTTACATCGGAATTGAATGCTATTGTTAAATGTGTTTTAAAAGCATTGTGTTTATTCTAAATACAAGTAGGCGAATAGTAATTTTAAAAAATTTAAAAAAATTGAACTTACTTTTATGACAAATGAAATACATACATATTAAGTAATTTAAAAATGTTATTAAAGTCACTGTTAGTAGTAGGAATATGGGGCTTTGAAAACCTCCATCCCTCCATCCGACTTTTTGAGCGACCTCGGATGGAGGCAAAACTACCGAGGCGGTTCTAGAAGCCTCCGGCGGTGGGTGGAGCAAAATTTTTTTCTAGCCTAGCGGAACTTGATCCAACCTAACAGAACCTAAGGAAATTTGGTGTAACCTAACAGATTGTTTCTAACCTAAGAATTCCCTAATAGATGGCGCAGCCACCTTCGAGCCTTGTAAATTCCCTAATAGATGACGCAGTCACCTTTGATAGCGTTGCTGGTCTGGATTCCTGTGTGTAAGTTTGAAAAATTGTCAACAGGTGGCGCAGTCACCTTTGATAGCGTCGTTAGTCTGAACCACCGCGAATTCTGTACCTAGATTCAAAATTCCATGAAAAGGTGGCCTTGCTTTCATAATTTTATAATATTTTTATCTGAAAACGGGTTTAAACTTGTATAAATTGTCAGCTGACGTCATTAGAAGGAATGCTGATATTAATAGCAGAGATTTCTGTCTAATATGCAAAAATGAATTTTATCATATGATTGTATATTTTTATCTGAAAACAGGTTTAAACTTGTATAAATTGTCAGCTGACGTCACTAAAGGTAAACTGTTATTAATAGCGGAGATTTCTATCTAATATGCAAAAAATGAAGCAACAGGTTTTAACCTGCATGGCTACATAAAGTGTGATAAATGACGTCATCAGGCTATCTTTCTGCTATAAAAGGGCGCGACAGAATTTCTTCAGTTACAATTTTGTTCGAAACTTTAGTGAAAAAACATTAAATCTTATTGTTGTGAATTTTCAATTGTTGTGTTAACAATTAATTATTGTCAACAATGGAATCCATTACTACTGGTGCTTCATCTGGAAACAGAAACTTAATTCAAAAAATGGCTGGAAATTTTGTGGAGGAATTGAATCATCTTGGTGCTGTTAAACGATGGATTAAACTTTCTGATATGGAAATTGGAAAAGTATATAAAATAATGGGCGCAAGTCAATTGCCGTCAAAATTCGATTCATCGAAAATAAAGACAATATTGGAATTGGAAATTGGATACATTTCGTTACCAGCGAGATTTGACAATTTGAACGAGCAGATGCTGGCATGGTTGCAAAGCAATCCAAAACTGGGTATTATGAATAATGGACCCATTGGACTAACTCATAAATTGCAATTCAAAACGTTGGATCTTCTTGAAATCGTGGAGGATGCTGAATGGCGAATTTTGTAATTTACTCTCTTCAAAATGTATTATTTAATTGTACTATGGATTTTAAAAATTTCAATATTGTATCAATTTTTACATATATTTAATAAAAATTATAAAAAAACAAAAAAAAAGACCAAAAAAACAAACAAAAAAAAACCAAAAAAAACAAAAACAAAAAAAAAATTCGATTTTTTTTCAATACCCATCGCTAGACATTGATTTATATTCTAGTTTTGATTATGCCAGATTATATTACATTATTTGGTGTTCAATAAAAAAAATTTAAAAATCGATTTTTCAGTTCATGTCTCGTCCCTAAATCACAATTTTGAACTAAGTATAAATCATACATAATACATATTAGTAATATATGTAATAATACATATTAGTAATATTTGATATGCATCGTAGGTACTGTAGAGTTTTATGGTGAATAATTATAAAACAAAAAAAGATTTAATATCCCCTGAAAACGAAAAATTTAATTTTCATAATAATTTCAAAACTCTATATTTTATAATGTTATAACCAACTATGCCTTTTAATAGCACAAAAATTCCAGTTGCATACAGCAAAACAGCTGACGAATTAAAATTTCACATGTCGCTGTATCGCATATGTAAATCTCATATGTGTACATACATACATGTGACTTGTTGTAATTTTTATACACGAGTATAATACCAATTGAAAAATTTGCTTGTGAAAAATAGGAAAATCTTCTTCCTCAGCAATTGAAAATTCTATTAATATTAGAAAATTTATTTCTGGTAATAGTATTGTTAGATACTAGAACAACTGAAAACTTTTAAAACAAAAATTTTGTTCTATTTGAAAACCATAGTTTTTGTTTGTTTTCGCGCGAATTGTGTACAAAGCGAAATTTATTAGACTGTTTTTGTGAATTTTCAAAGTTAATTTTCATTTTTAGCTATATTTTAGTCATTAATATTTGCCAAATTTATTTTCCTGAATTTTTTAAAATATATATAGTAATATAATATTTCGCATATATACAGTACTCTGTTAAAAGTACGGGTTTCTACACCGTTAAAAACATATATTTTACAATATCAATATATTGTAAAAAATCATATTTCTTAATATTTTTAAAACTGAATATGTAATATCAAGAATTTAAAACAGTTTTGAAACATTAATTTCTCCTCATAATATTTTTTTAGTCTTAAATTAATAGCACAATGTTCCATATATTTTAAGAAAATTTTTCTTTTAATATTTTATAACTTATCTAAAAAATTTATAGCTATTTTTTATCCAAAAATTTATTACTTGCTATTGTTAAAAAATTAGTTAAATATATCTATAGGTATTAAGTGACCCCTAGTTTTGTGAAAGACGGTAGTAAGAGCAATTCATCTTAAATACGAAATTATTTTATCAATGCTAAATAAGCGTTTTTTTTCTCATATTATCATACTCCAATATATTGTATATTATTATAATTTATAAAAATGTGTTTTATTTATTAAAAAATTTAGCAAAATTTTAAATAATATCACGTCAAAATAATATTCAGAAGTCAATAAAAGACAATAGCAGTAAATTTATTAAGATAACTATAAATAAATATTAATCTAATGTTGAAATATTTATTAACAAATAGTACTGCTTAGTAGAAAATTAGGTACCTATTGTTTTGTTTTCAAATTTACCTTTTTGCAATTAAAGAAAATTTTAGTAACTATCGATACCTATATAAAACGATACCCATAAAAGACAAGCATGCTCTGATCTCAACAATTTTTTCCCATGTTAAATTTGTATGTTCTTACTTCGCTGAAACTTATTATGTTTATATATTCCCCCAATATTTTCTACCATAAACAATAGTTATAGCAAGCTAGGTAGGTATTGAATAAGTATTTTTTGTTTGTTAATTTATTGATGATAGAGAAAAAAAATTTATGATTTTATAGACAGTGAAATACATTTAAACTATTTTTTGCAGTTTAATTTTGTAAAAACACCTAAAAATTATCAGTCACAGACAAATATTTCTAAGCAAACGAATTGAAAATGTAGTTTTATATCATAAGAATAAATGCGTATATATAGGGTGGACAGTAAATAACTCTCATAATTTTTAAAGAGCGGATGAAAACTTTAATTTTGGATTACGAAATTTATTTTTTTTTTCCGGAGTTAAGCTGCATTCAATTACTTAACCCTTTCCTGCACAGCAGTTTTAGATCATTACTGTTCAAACGATACTTCAAATTAGCAAATCATTAATAATATGGGTGAATACTTATTGGCAAGAATTACATAGTTTACACATATGTTCTATCGCATCAGAATGTTAATAGGACAATGCGATTTAATTGCCTATATTCAGGAGCAAGCAAAAACATTATCTATTTTAATAGCTTAGAAAATACACATTACATAGTTCGTTGTAAGAACAATCATTTCGGTGATCTTTTTTAACGAATTACTAAAATTGCTTAAGGACTGTGGTATGTAAGAAATAACAACACTCACATAATTTTAAAATAATTAACATATAGCTATTGGAAAAGTTACAAAGATTTTTTTTTAACAACTTATTAAATGTTGATAGCTTATTTTAATATCTCCTATAGGGCCTTAAGTATAACCCTAAACCCGAATTTTTTTCATCACCATCGTTGGCGACTGTATTCTCGTCATCATCAGCTTCTCCTTCGCTCGCAGTATCTTCGTTGTCGCTAGCAGATGTTTTTTCATCGCTGTCTTCGTCATCATTTGATATATACTTTAGCACTGGTTCAATAATATCATGCTTTTCCAATTCCCTGGTTATTGAGATAATCCGCTTTCCAATGTCACTTTCCTTTAAATTATTAAAATGGCTTCGTTTTTTCTCGTTTTCGATATAATCCGCAAAGCTGGGATTTATAATATGACTCCTTTCCATTAAATTACATATAGTATTAACCATTTCTTCTCCAATTTGCGTCTGAGTCGCTAAACTTCTTAGTTCATCAACTAAATGGTTCGGGTCATCAAAATATTCTTCTTCTTCATCAACAGGTTTCGAATGGCCATTATGAAGGTTAGCATTTTCATCATCATATTTGAAACGTTTAGCTCCGCCATTTGTTGAGTTAGATGTCGAAGGTTGTTCCTTTTCTCCTGAATTTTTATTTTCTTGTTCTTCATCCTTTGCGCATGCGTTCTGAAGCTCTTTGACCATTAATATGTCTAGAGCAGTTTGTAAGAGACCAGCCATCTTTGGAGTAAAACTTGTTTCTTTGTAGTTATCAGGCGATGGTAAATGCTTTTGTTCATCAGATCGATTATCTTCATCATTCGCCGATTGTAGAATATTATGCGAGTTTTTTAAAGCGTGGAATTTACGTCTGATTGCTTCTGCTGCAGCCATCATACTTTGATTAAAAGTATTCAAGTTTCTTGTAGATAGATCTGTATCATCTTCCTGCTGATTTTGAAATACTGGTGCTTTATCTTCCTTTTCTTCATTTCTTGCTTCAAAGCTATAATTGGTTTCACCATCATCATCATCTTCATCATTCGATTTTGACGATTCACTTTGTATTGAAAGTCTCCTCTTCTCCGCTCTGTTCACGTATGTCCCATTATTTACTGACCGATTCGTGGAATTTTCAAATTGACTTATTCCATTGTCATCATTTTTTTTATCATTCTCAGACGAATTATGTTTAGTTCTTAAATGACGCGAGAGATTAAACTTCCGCGAAAATTTCTTACCACAAAATTCACAACTATGCATAGCTTAACAGTATTACGATTGCAACGTGTTTACGAATAGCTGAACTGTACTCGACTGACTAAAAATTCCGCGGGTTGAGCCTTATATACCTATGGAGTGATTCTGTTTTGGGAGTGACTCTTTTTTAGGAGTGACTTTTTTTGAAGTGACTCTTTCGGGAGTGACTCTTTTTTTGGAGTGACTCTTTTTTTGGGAGTGACTCTTTTTTTGGGAGTGACTCTTTTTTTGGGAGTGACTCTTTTTTGGGAGTGACTCTTTTTTGGGAGTGACTCTTTTTTGGGAGTGACTCTTTTTTTGGGAGTGACTTTTTTTTGGGAGTGACTCTTTTTTGGGAGTGACTCTTTTTTGGGAGTGACTCTTTTTTGGGAGTGACTCTTTTTTGGGAGTGACTCTTTTTTTGGGAGTGACTCTTTTTTTGGGAGTGACTCTTTTTTGGGAGTGACTTTTTTTTGGGAGTGACTCTTTTTTGGGAGTGACTCTTTTTTTGGGAGTGACTCTTTTTTGGGAGTGACTCTTTTTTGGGAGTGGCTCTTTGATGTACTTTGGTGTCATTTGATGCATTTCGGTGTAAATTTGGTGTATTTTTGGTGTTTAAACTCAGCTTCCCAAGTAGTGTCAAGAGCTGGATTGATAGCAAAGACTTGGTATGATATCCCCACCAACATGGAGCAGCGAATACGTATGGTGGACCGGAGCAGTCGCAGTATCCCCCACCAACATGGAGCAGCATATAATGATGATGATGACGGTGAGCCGGAGCAGTTTGAATTTTTTTTCGGCGAAGCAAGACCAAGTGAAAAAACAACAATGAGTGAAGATCTTCAACAGCTTATAACAATGGAGGAATCCACAGTCAAAAATCGATTGTTGAATAAGATGTTGGATAAAGCTATCCGATTATCTGATTTGGAGATGATCCAATCGATAGGATCAAGAGATCGTCAAATTTTTCATCCTAAAAAAATAAAATTAGCGGTTGAATGGGGCTCATCTGTGGAAACTTTCGATATTCTTTTCAACCTTACATTCGATGAATGGGACATTGGTGAAGACAGCCTAGATGGATTTGATATGTTGTCGCATTATCTTACGAAGTGGATGCGGAAAGCGATAGAGTATGCTCGTCCGAAACTGCTGCAGCATATATTGAAGTTTGTGGAAGAATATGGCGTTCCAAGATTATATTTCAGTCCAAAGTGTGTAGAAGGAGACGCCGAATTGTTGAAGTGGATCACACACAACATTGAAAAAGGCACAGCCAATCAATCAGCACTCCTGGGCTGGGAAAGTGGCCCGGATACGGGAGCGTGGCCTTCAACAAACTTACAAGATTACTTAGATATATACAAAATTTTACAAACTAATTTTAATATTTAACATTTGAAGCAAGAAATGAAGAAAAGGAAGATAAAGCACCAGTATTTCAAAATCAGCAGGAAGATGATACAGATCTATCTACAAGAAACTTGAATACTTTTAATCAAAGTATGATGGCTGCAGCAGAAGCAATCAGACGTAAATTCCACGCTTTAAAAAACTCGCATAATATTCTACAATCGGCGAATGATGAAGATAATCGATCTGATGAACAAAAGCATTTACCATCGCCTGATAACTACAAAGAAACAAGTTTTACTCCAAAGATGGCTGGTCTCTTACAAACTGCTCTAGACATATTAATGGTCAAAGAGCTTCAGAACGCATGCGCAAAGGATGAAGAACAAGAAAATAAAAATTCAGGAGAAAAGGAACAACCTTCGACATCTAACTCAACAAATGGCGGAGCTAAACGTTTCAAATATGATGATGAAAATGCTAACCTTCATAATGGCCATTCGAAACCTGTTGATGAAGAAGAAGAATATTTTGATGACCCGAACCATTTAGTTGATGAACTAAGAAGTTTAGCGACTCAGACGCAAATTGGAGAAGAAATGGTTAATACTATATGTAATTTAATGGAAAGGAGTCATATTATAAATCCCAGCTTTGCGGATTATATCGAAAACGAGAAAAAACGAAGCCATTTTAATAATTTAAAGGAAAGTGACATTGGAAAGCGGATTATCTCAATAACCAGGGAATTGGAAAAGCATGATATTATTGAACCAGTGCTAAAGTATATATCAAATGATGACGAAGACAGCGATGAAAAAACATCTGCTAGCGACAACGAAGATACTGCGAGCGAAGGAGAAGCTGATGATGACGAGAATACAGTCGCCAACGATGGTGATGAAAAAAATTCGGGTTTAGGGTTATACTTAAGGCCCTATAGGAGATATTAAAATAAGCTATCAACATTTAATAAGTTGTTAAAAAAAAAAATCTTTGTAACTTTTCCAATAGCTATATGTTAATTATTTTAAAATTATGTGAGTGTTGTTATTTCTTACATACCACAGTCCTTAAGCAATTTTAGTAATTCGTTAAAAAAGATCACCGAAATGATTGTTCTTACAACGAACTATGTAATGTGTATTTTCTAAGCTATTAAAATAGGTAATGTTTTTGCTTGCTCCTGAATATAGGCAATTAAATCGCATTGTCCTATTAACATTCTGATGCGATAGAACATATGTGTAAACTATGTAATTCTTGCCAATAAGTATTCACCCATATTATTAATGATTTGCTAATTTGAAGTATCGTTTGAACAGTAATGATCTAAAACTGCTGTGCAGGAAAGGGTTAAGTAATTGAATGCAGCTTAACTCCGGAAAAAAAAATAAATTTCGTAATCCAAAAATTAAAGTTTTCATCCGCTCTTTAAAAATTATGAGAGTTATTTACTGTCCACCCTATATATACGCATTTATTCTTATGATATAAAACTACATTTTCAATTCGTTTGCTTAGAAATATTTGTCTGTGACTGATAATTTTTAGGTGTTTTTACAAAATTAAACTGCAAAAAATAGTTTAAATGTATTTCACTGTCTATAAAATCATAAATTTTTTTTCTCTATCATCAATAAATTAACAAACAAAAAATACTTATTCAATACCTACCTAGCTTGCTATAACTATTGTTTATGGTAGAAAATATTGGGGGAATATATAAACATAATAAGTTTCAGCGAAGTAAGAACATACAAATTTAACATGGGAAAAAATTGTTGAGATCAGAGCATGCTTGTCTTTTATGGGTATCGTTTTATATAGGTATCGATAGTTACTAAAATTTTCTTTAATTGCAAAAAGGTAAATTTGAAAACAAAACAATAGGTACCTAATTTTCTACTAAGCAGTACTATTTGCTAATAAATATTTCAACATTAGATTAATATTTATTTATAGTTATCTTAATAAATTTACTGCTATTGTCTTTTATTGACTTCTGAATATTATTTTGACGTGATATTATTTAAAATTTTGCTAAATTTTTTAATAAATAAAACACATTTTTATAAATTATAATAATATACAATATATTGGAGTATGATAATATGAGAAAAAAAACGCTTATTTAGCATTGATAAAATAATTTCGTATTTAAGATGAATTGCTCTTACTACCGTCTTTCACAAAACTAGGGGTCACTTAATACCTATAGATATATTTAACTAATTTTTTAACAATAGCAAGTAATAAATTTTTGGATAAAAAATAGCTATAAATTTTTTAGATAAGTTATAAAATATTAAAAGAAAAATTTTCTTAAAATATATGGAACATTGTGCTATTAATTTAAGACTAAAAAAATATTATGAGGAGAAATTAATGTTTCAAAACTGTTTTAAATTCTTGATATTACATATTCAGTTTTAAAAATATTAAGAAATATGATTTTTTACAATATATTGATATTGTAAAATATATGTTTTTAACGGTGTAGAAACCCGTACTTTTAACAGAGTACTGTATATATGCGAAATATTATATTACTATATATATTTTAAAAAATTCAGGAAAATAAATTTGGCAAATATTAATGACTAAAATATAGCTAAAAATGAAAATTAACTTTGAAAATTCACAAAAACAGTCTAATAAATTTCGCTTTGTACATAATTCGCGCGAAAACAAACAAAAACTATGGTTTTCAAATAGAACAAAATTTTTGTTTTAAAAGTTTTCAGTTGTTCTAGTATCTAACAATACTATTACCAGAAATAAATTTTCTAATATTAATAGAATTTTCAATTGCTGAGGAAGAAGATTTTCCTATTTTTCACAAGCAAATTTTTCAATTGGTATTATACTCGTGTATAAAAATTACAACAAGTCACATGTATGTATGTACACATATGAGATTTACATATGCGATACAGCGACATGTGAAATTTTAATTCGTCAGCTGTTTTGCTGTATGCAACTGGAATTTTTGTGCTATTAAAAGGCATAGTTGGTTATAACATTATAAAATATAGAGTTTTGAAATTATTATGAAAATTAAATTTTTCGTTTTCAGGGGATATTAAATCTTTTTTTGTTTTATAATTATTCACCATAAAACTCTACAGTACCTACGATGCATATCAAATATTACTAATATGTATTATTACATATATTACTAATATGTATTATGTATGATTTATACTTAGTTCAAAATTGTGATTTAGGGACGAGACATGAACTGAAAAATCGATTTTTAAATTTTTTTATTGAACACCAAATAATGTAATATAATCTGGCATAATCAAAACTAGAATATAAATCAATGTCTAGCGATGGGTATTGAAAAAAAAAATCGAATTTTTTTTTTTGTTTTTGTTTTTTTTGGTTTTTTTGTTTGTTTTTTTGGTCTTTTTTTTGTTTTTTTATAATTTTTATTAAATATATGTAAAAATTGATACAATATTGAAATTTTTAAAATCCATAGTACAATTAAATAATACATTTTGAAGAGAGTAAATTACAAAATTCGCCATTCAGCATCCTCCACGATTTCAAGAAGATCCAACGTTTTGAATTGCAATTTATGAGTTAGTCCAATGGGTCCATTATTCATAATACCCAGTTTTGGATTGCTTTGCAACCATGCCAGCATCTGCTCGTTCAAATTGTCAAATCTCGCTGGTAACGAAATGTATCCAATTTCCAATTCCAATATTGTCTTCATTTTCGATGAATCGAATTTTGACGGCAATTGACTTGCGTCCATTATTTTATATACTTTTCCAATTTCCATATCAGAAAGTTTAATCCATCGTTTAACAGCACCAAGATGATTCAATTCCTCCACAAAATTTCCAGCCATTTTTTGAATTAAGTTTCTGTTTCCAGATGAAGCACCAGCAGTAATGGATTCCATTGTTGGCAACAATTAACTCTTAACACACAACAATTGAAAATTCACAGCAATAAGGTTTAATGTTTTTTTCACTAAAGTTTCGAACAAAATTGTAACTGATGAAATTCTGTCGCGTCCTTTTTATAGCAGAAAAATAGTATGGTGACGTCAGCTGTCACACTTTATGTAGCCATACAGGTTAAAACCTGCTGCTTCATTTTCGCATATTAGACAGAAATCTTCGCTATTTGATATCAGTTTACCTTTAGTGACGTCAGCTGGCAATTTATACAAGTATAAACCTGTTTTCAGATAAAAATATACAATCATATGATAAAATTCATTTTTGCATATTAGACAGAAATCTCTGCTATTAATATCAGCATTCCTTCTAATGACGTCAGCTGACAATTTATACAAGTTTAAACCCGTTTTCAGATAAAAATATTATAAAATTATGAAAGCAACGCCACCTTTTCATGGAATTTTGAATCTAGGTACAGAATTCGCGGTGGTTCAGACTAACGACGCTATCAAAGGTGACTGCGCCACCTGTTGACAATTTTTCAAACTTACACACAGGAATCCAGACCAGCAACGCTATCAAAGGTGACTGCGTCATCTATTAGGGAATTTACAAGGCTCGAAGGTGGCTGCGCCATCTATTAGGGAATTCTTAGGTTAGAAACAATCTGTTAGGTTACACCAAATTTCCTTAGGTTCTGTTAGGTTGGATCAAGTTCCGCTAGGCTAGAAAAAATTTTGCTCCACCCACCGCCGGAGGCTTCTAGAACCGCCTCGGTAGTTTTGCCTCCATCCGAGGTCGCTCAAAAAGTCGGATGGAGGGATGGAGGTTTTCAAAGCCCCATATTCCTACTACTACTGTTTATTTATAAATTAGGAATTTTGGATTTTTAGTATTTATAAAATAGAAATTTTGGATTTTTTTGGAAAGAAAAAATATCTTTATAAAGGCCTTCCAGTTTACTATTTAAGGTCCTTTTTTAATTTTTAAAACTAAAACATAAAGGCAATTAGCGGATAAACATGGGCAGGAATGTCCTCGTACGAATTGTGTTGGCTTTTTTTCTGCTACCTGTTTTCGGCACAAAATTGAAATTTACTGAGATACAGCCCTTAAATACTTAAAACCTTTTTTTAAAGCCTCGATCAGCCGAACACTCATCACCAGTTTTGAAACCAACAAAATGACAATTCGGTTGTAGACTTTCAATCACATTTCGCTTGTAGACATTCAATACCGAAGATGGAGGGGAAAATTCGACTACCGTGATGGGGCCCCGCTGCTCACGGCGTTTTTTAAAATGTACACAGTAAAAAAGAGCTGTGGAGCTTGCAAACCATGATTATGTAGGTATATGCTGCAATTAAAAGCTAGTTTGACAATCTGTGTTTGGTAATGTGTTAATATTTTTAATATGTTTTTGTCAATGTACTATGGAACAATATTAAATCGGTCGTATGCAGTACTGTCTGTAAAAAAAGCAAGGAAGATGTAAAAGTCACATCTTAACACATTCTTTGCTGATTTTTACTGACAGGACAGCGTTAAACCACTTTAGTTTTTGTTAATACATTTACTGTGTAACAATAGGCTGTGAATATAAAAGCGATTCCACTGCTCTCTATATCTCTTATAGAAACTTAATTTTAAACATCTTTCTAACGATATTCCGCACAATAAATTACGTGGAATTATTTTATTATCATATGCAAGGAACACAATTGAATGTATTAAGGGGAGGTTTACTCGAGAGTCCTTAAAAATTATGTATTTTTCTAGAATTTTTTTCTCAAGAACGGAAGTAAATATCAATTTCAAATTTTGTGCACATATTTACTAAGTATTAAACTACACAAAAAAAAATTTCAAGGAAAAATATAAAAAAGTGTCCATTTTATAGATAGTGCAGTGTGACGATCCGAAAATCCAATGCCTTGTTGGTGGACATCCTAGCGCCGGTAATAAACCACCGAAATCCAAAAACAAAAAAGATTTATAAAATATATGAAGAGTACCGGCACCTCTACCTATAATATCAATAAATTGCTGAAAGAAAAAAAATGGCTGATGTTTGAACTTTTGATTACGATTTTTGTCTTATTTTTCGCTCTTTAAAGTAAATTTAAAAATAAAATACCCCTGTCGCAGCATCTGCATAACATAGCGAATTTCCAATCATAAAAGTTACTTTTTTTCGAAAACCCGCTTACCTAGAATAATGGTTCAAAATGTATTTTCTGTGATTTTCTTGGTTCTTTACCACAATGTAAAAAAAATTGGAAAAACTTTTAAATTTTGGCAAATTGTTTGCAAAAAACTCATTTTTTTGAGGTTTTTGGAATTGGACGTGTCTGACTGGAGAACTCATACAAAATTTTTGGACTTCCAACGTTTTATTGTTTTATTATATTTGCATCCCAAACTAGTATCTATCCTATAAATATAACAAGTTTCATCCAAAATGAATTTATCGGAAATATAGGCACTTAAATTTTCGAAATTTCTAAATTAATTTAAAATAGAGTTAGTCTCCAGAAATTTTGTATTATGGTAAATTTAATTTAATAAATGACAAGTATATAAGTATAGTAATTATAAAGATTTCGCATAGAACAATAGTTTTAAGTATACATGCACATAAGCAAAATAATTTTTGAATTTTCCTGAAGGAAGGAAATATTTTCCCGTAATAAAAAGTATCCTAAATGTTGACGCAGGTAATAAGTTATCACTACACCAGATTTCATAAAAATCCATTCAATAGTTTTCGCGTAATATGTGCACATGCTCAAAAAGTTTTTTTATTTTCCTGTGGGAATGAGCCACTTTCCCGAAATAAAAAGTATCTGAGATGCTGACTCAGGTAATAAGTTATCACCACACCAAATTGCATCAAAATCCGTTCAATAGTTTTTGCGTACTGTATGCACATGCTCAACATGGTTTTTCCATTTTCCCGTGGGAATGAGACTTTTTCTCGAAGTAGAAAGTAGAAAGTATCTTAGATGTTGATCCGGGTAATAAGTTGTCAGCACACCAAATTTCATTAAAATCCATCCAGTAGTTTTTGTTTGATGCGTGAACAGACGAACAGACAGACAGACAGACAAAAATTTTAAAAATCGCTGTTTTGATATCTACATCGATAACTATTTACAGTATCTACACAATTTTTAAAAAAATATTCCCTATACAGAAACGGTCTCGTTACATTTGTATTATATCTATAGATTACCTATTAATGGCCCTTTATATAAAATATTAATTTTTTTTTCAAAATAAATCGCCCCCTGTTCTAGGAAATATATATTTTTTAAATTTTTATAAAATTTCTTATGAAAGTGAACTTCTTCGACAATTTTATTTTCAAGAAAATGTGTTAAAACATGAACATTTAAATGTTGGCAATTTCTGTATTGTGGCGCTATCGGTTGTCCGCGTTAGTTAACTACTTTATTTAAAAGTTCGAATAAAATTCCAGTCATTTTAATTTTTAATTGTTCAGGAACTTCAGTATCATAGAAGCAAGCAAAATAATATTACAATTTATTTATGTAGATACATATATGATGGAAAGTTAAGAAAAGAAAATGTTTTTTTGGAAGTTCGTGTTTAAGGTAAAATCGAAAAAACTTGGAAAATTTAATTAGTAATTAATTTTTTAAAAATATTTTTAGGTTTGGTTGTAAATGAATCTACTGTTGATCTTTTAATATGATACTGAACTATTCATTATTTAAAATGAAAAATTGTGTACTTATTAGATGATGAAAATAAAAAATTAGTAGTTTGAAAAACCGGAACAAATCGAAGTCAAAAGTCTGTCGGGACACCGGAGCTAGAACCATGACAAATCCGGGAAAACCAAGACGTATGGACACTCTACACGGATTGTGAATGTTATAAACTTTAAGTTTTGATTTTTAAGCATATTATGAGTGAAATTGAAAATTAACAACGTGTGAAATTTGACATTTTAGTTAAAGTGCATATAAAATATAATACCTACATGTTTTTATAAAAATGCAAATATAAATAAATGTTTTGTTTTTTTTTTTTTTTTTTTTTTTTTTTTTTTTTTTTTATTTTAATTTTTATTAATTATTTGGCTTTTTTAATAATTTAGAATTTTTCTGTCAAATGAATAAATTCTGAAAATATGAATTTATGGCATAATTTCAGTAAAAGTGAAAATGAAATTTTTCACCCACACTTTTGTAGTGCCAATGTACAGCATCACTGGATCCCAATTTTCAAATGGATAGATAATTTCAAACAATCACCCGCTAGTTAATTATTGCTAGATTTGATGCTAGAAAATTGAGCAAAAACAGGTCATATAGATTTTTTTTATTTAGATTTTATTTGTAATGATTGAATTACAAAATTCAAAAGGATGTTAAAAAATGTGTGTATTCACTATGAGCTTTTGCCTGTAGTAAATCCAGCTGCTCAAAATCGGTTCCAATATATCAGTTGGTCAGGACGGCATTTGTACATAATTTTAATATTTTCTTTAAGAAATAGTATTTTTTTTTTAAATACTTGTTTGATTTTTTCAAGGCGAGTACTTTTTACGATATGTGTTTACCAAATTCTACAAAATAATTAAAAAAAAAAAACATTGTAACCCTACTATTTTGAAATTTTCAAAAAAATATCATGAAAATTACCTCATATATGCTTTTTCTGAGTTAATTATTGAAAAATATTCTATTTTCCGAGATTTTTAAGGTAAAACGAGCAAATGTATGGTTTTTGTTAAACAAATTTCAGATCGTTAATACATTTTTGCCTTAAAATATTTAATATTTTCAAAAATGTATGATACAACTTGTTAAAATTTAAAATTATTTGTTTTGTTGTCAAAAGAAAAAAAAAACTGAATGTGCAAATTTATTTACCACTAAAATGATGGGTTTATACATATAATTATAACGTAGTATTGTCATTTGGATAGAAAATTACGTAAAAATATTATTGTTTGAATATGATTTAACGTAATTTTTATGCGATTGTAGCAAGCTCTTATTAATTTTAGGAAGGTGTAAACATCATCTAAATTCTGATCATATCACATAAAAAACTGCGCCGTGATTTTTTATCTAAAAAAAAATGGAATAGAGATACATTATAAAAACATTTAACTGACAAAGAAAAAGAATATAGCCGAATCGTTAAATTGGATTAAAAAAATCATGACACGCTACTTAAAAAGCGTTTTTTTTCGAATTTAGCTCGTAAAAAATGATACAGAAAAAAAAGAATGCGAGTGTGAGTGAAATGGAGAACGACATATTTCCTAGTTTTTCTCGAAAAGTAAGCAATTTAGAGCAACGGTATAAAAACATTTTTTATGCATTTTACCTTTTACTATGGCTTGGTGTAAAAAAAATTTGAAAAATTGCTTAATTCTGGCAAAAAACTCATTTTGTTGACAAAAAACGCCCGGAAAACCTACTTCTGGGCATCCGACGTGTCTGGCTAACGAACTCATCCAACGATTTGGAAAATCGAATTCGCACACAAAATTTCATAAGCATTAAACGTTTCGTTCGAGAGTTATCGCGCGGATACATATATATATATATATATATATATATATATATATATAAATTTTAGTGAATATCATTTTCGTATTCTAGGGACCTCAAAACATATTTCTGATATGGTCCCGGGCTTAGGTCGCACCATGACACCTGGCGTAAAAGCTGAATTTCCAGTTTTGGAAATTCGCTAAAAAATATTGAAAGTGTATCGAACTTAGGTAGAGGTGCCGAAGAAGTGAATTATCTTTAAAATAAAAAATTAAAAAAAAAGATGCATCGAATAGTTTTTGAGTTATCGTGTCCACCAGTTCCAAAAATGTAGTTCCGAGATATTATAAAATATATATAAAGAAACGTATTTTCAAAATTTTATATTTAATACTCATTATTGCGTGAACTACGTTTTTTGAATTTTTTTTTATAGAAAGTTGGATTCGGTTAATGTGCAAGAATCTTGTTTTTAAATTATTTTCAGTAAAATCACTTTGGGAACATATTCTACACATAATTTGTTATCAATTTCGGCAAAAAAAATCGATTTTTTTATCAAATCTCAAGTAAACCTTCCCTTAAATTACTTTCAGCAAAATCACTTTGGGAACATATTCTACACACAATTAGCTACCAATTTCTGCAAAAAAAAATCGATTTTTTTAACGATTTTCAAGTAAACCTCCCCTTAATCTATTTTTATGAAAATTTAACTCATGTGTAGTGTATAAGAATATTGTAGTTTTTCCACTTTTACCGTAGAAAAAAAGTACTGCCATGTTTTTTGATTTTGAGTAGATCTCTTATTTAACTAATCTTGAAGTTTTGCAAATTCATCAACATCAAATGAGGTTTTAACAGCTAGTGCAGTGGTACTCACTCTGAAAGGTTTAAATTTCTAACGGCCATAACTGACTAAAGTTCTAGAAACATACGTGTTTCAGATTTCAAATTGAGATCTATAATTGCGTTTTGATAGAATAAATTTTGATCCTACTTGATTTGCTGATATTTTTAACAAAATTGCGTACAGATCATTGGACATTTTTATTTGTAAATGTTATAGCAGTTCTCGAAATAAATTTTAATTTTAGGCTCACTCAATATGTCATTTTCAGGTTTAAAAATACGAATTTTGCTATCTTTTGTTAATAGTAATTTTATGTAAATTACAATTGCTTGGTTAATTAATTTCATTCAACGAAAGAGCAAAATTAATTTCAAATTCAAAAACGATTTATTCTTAATTTAATAGTGCCTACTAAATTTGTATTATTATATCAATCGTGTGTTACTAACGTTTAGTCGAGATAAAAAAAGTAATGCTTTCTTAACTGTATTACAGATCATTAAATTTTACCATATAATTTTATACGAGGCTACGACCAATTTTTTCTCAAATTTTTCCAGTCGTTAATTTTGCTCCATCAACTTTTATTTTTCTCGACTTGTCAGATAATATACGCATTAATTTTTAAGGCAGAAAGTTAATAATATATTTTACCTTTATTGTTTAGTGTTATAATATAATAGACTTTAAAACTGTGAATCCTATTTCCTTTATTCTTTGAAATAGCGTATTTAGTATCGGAAATTAAAATTTTTCTTCTAACAAAATTGACGACAACTTAAAAAGTTTCCGACAAATGTGTACAGGCATACATACATATATACCTATGTGTTGAATTGTGAAATGTGTTAAAAAAATTAGGTACATACAATAGGCAACAAATTTTTCTGTTTAAGGTAGTAGTCTGGTAACTCGCGCTGTTTTTCATGCCTATTTTTAGGGGCATTTTTGTTTTTTTTTGTTGAGAAAGAACAAATAAAAAGTTTTGAATTTTTAATATGTTTTTATTTACATCTTAACGTTGTTGGAGCGCTAGAGCACTGGAAAAATAAAAGAATGATCTTTGAATATGTCATGTTTCAATACTGAATACACAAAATATTAAAGTTTAAACCAATTCTGACGTACAGTTTGTGAGATAAGAACTTTTAAAAATTACTTTTTTAACATACAGGTAATAGGTTTATTTTTCAAAATGAGCCGGAAACATTCAGTTAGTCAAATGAATTAATATCTTCTGCTAATGAAAAAATTATAAAAAACTTATTTTTAAAAAATCTAATCTTTTACCGACATTCCAAAAATACAATTAACAAATTCTGATGTCCAGTATTTTAATAATTTAATTTTAAAAATCGAAAAATGTTTGAAAATTTATGTCAGCTATACCACATACTTAACGCTAAGATGGTTTGAGGTTTGACAACGTTGTACATAAAACGTTGGTGAATTTAAAGCGAAAGTAAATTGTATGTAACCTGGTGTTGTTCATAATGCAGTTTGTTATTTATTTTAAGCGTACCTACTGTCGATAAATATGTACACAATGGCATCATAATGGTGTTACATATAGCTTATCGCGCTATTATTAAAATCATATAATACATATTTTTATACATAGAACACTTTTTATATTATATATTATATAAAATTTTGATATTGTTTTACTACAGAGAGGTTTTTTCATATTACGTATAATTAAAATTCACATAGTGTTTGAAAAATTATCAAAACTGGATCGGCTGGGGCTCGAACCCGGATCTCTTGGTTACTACCCAAGCGCTCTACCAATTAGGCCACCGACCGTTCGTTCGAGTGCTACTCCAATTCTGACAATCAATCAAACATATCCTCTCTTTAATGCGAGACGCAGTTACACTTTTTAATTTCAAATGTTATCGAGTGCCTGTGAAACATTATTAATGTATGCAGACTTTAAGTGAACATATGAATATTGGTGGCACTCGAACGAACGGTCGGTGGCTTAATTGGTAAGGCGCTTGGCTAGTAACCAAGAGACCCGGGTTCGAGTCCCAGCCGATCCAGTTTTGATAATTTTTCAAACACTATGTGAATTTTAATTAACATAATGAATTGGCCATTTGCCAAGGTACATCGAGTGTTCAAGTATCAGCCAAAGCTGGACATTAAGTGAACATATGAATATTGGTGTATGTTTAAAATACGGACAAAATTCCGCCATACATTAATAATGTTTCACAGGCCTCGATAACATTTGAAATTAAAAATATTACGTATGTTACGTATTTATGACATTCATCACATGGTGGCGTTCAAGACGAAAATTTTGTTAGCCTAACGTTAGCTAACGGAGCTTGCACCTTTACAAACCAAAGCGCTCTGATGCAAAAAATTAATGCACGTTAAATGATTCTCATGGTTTTTCGTGGTATAATTTCTGAAGTACAGCCCCATTTAAAAAAAAAAAAAAAACGCCGTGAGCAGCGGGGCCCCATCACGGAAATCGAATTTTTCCCTTCATATTCAGTATTGAATGTCTACAAGCGAAATGTGATTGAAAATCTGCAAGCGGTTTGTCATTTTGGTGGTTTCAAAACTGATGATGAGTGTCCGGCTGATCGGGGCTTTAAAAAAGGTTTTAAGTTTTAAGGGCTGAATCTCAGTAAATTTCAATTTTATCCCAATAGCAGCTAGCAAGAAAAAAGCCAGCACAGTTCGTACGAGGGCATTCCTACCAATGCTTATTCGCCAAGTGTTTTATTTTTAAATATTAAAAAAAGGACCTTAAATAGTGAACTGGAAGGTCTTTATGAGGATATATTTCCTTTCCAAAAAAAACCAAAATTTCTATTTTATAAATAAAATAAAACATGACATCAATAACAATTTTTTAAATTACTCATATATATGTATTGCATTTGTGATAAATGACAGTAGTTGATTCATTTGTTTCTTTAAATTTATTCTGCCTACTGTATTTGTATGAAAATAAATCACATTTAACCATATATAACAACGCTATTGAATTCCGATGTAAAAATGGGAAAAGTGGGGGGCAAGATAACGTGAAATCCCTAAAGGGCACACCATCGATATTAACTGAATACAGATTTAAAATTTTAGCCCTCTAGGTTTACTTAGAGAGTCTCTAGGCGTGTTAGAAAATAAGCACAAAAATCAAGGAAATATTGGCGTAAAAATCGTAGGGGTAACGGTTAAAAGTTGAAACCCCCAAAAGGCAGTGGCTGGCTGTTAACTTAACCTGTTCACAAAATTTCAGCCCTCTAGGTTTATTTGGAGAGGTTTTGACCCGTACGAAACTGTTAAAAACAAGAAAAATCATGTTCTTTTTGGTATAAAAATGGTGGGAGTACGGATTACAAGTTGAGACCCCAAAAAGGCACCCCCTTGATACTAGCTTAATCCGAATAGAAAATTTCAGCACTCTAGGTTTATTTGGTTGACCTATGTGAGTGGTACAAACTTCGAAAACGTCGAAAATGCATGAAATTGTAGCTGAAAAATGGTGTAGGTGGGGGTAAAAAATTAAAACCTCCAAATAGCAGACTCTAGGTACGAACTTTATCAACATACCAAATTTCAACCCTCTAAGTTAATTTTGGGCGGCTGTGGGCGTGTTAGATGCAGCCAAAATACTTTTTTCCCCCTCTACTCCCTCCAAATCATTCTAGGAAGCTGAATTTTGGATATGTTGTAGACAATTGACCGAAACATTATTTCCAACCGGTTTGGAAAAATTTTATTGCTTTGTTGCCCCCTTCCCACGATCCCCTTAAAAGTTGGGTCGGATCCAAAATTTGCCCAAAATTTGACCCCACTTTGATAGTATTGTTGTGCATCAGAATGAGCCCCATTTGCCAAATTTCAGCTTCTCCCGTCCATAGGGAGAAGCTGAAATTTGGCAAATTTCAGCTTCTCCCGTCCCGTCCATACACGTGTCAAAAGGTAGAAGAAATATATATATATATATATATATATATATATATATATATATATATATATATACCGTGTGAGTTTTTCGGGAGTTGCCATTCGATTTATTCCTAAAATATGCATCTAATCGAAAAAACGTTTATACAAAAAATATTCAAAATAGAGGGGGTCATTCACGAAAAATTGTTCCAGACTTCTAGGACTCACGGTTTTTTTGGAATAGAAAATAGTTTTTTTTTCAAATGGGAACATATGTTGAGATATTTCTTAAAAATTAGTTTATTACTTCAAACTACCAATTATGCTAAAATTTTCATTATTTTATTTCAAATTTTTGAGAAATTGCATTTTGAAGTTTTAATTTTCAAAACCCGTGGTAAGGTTCGTCTAAACGAACGCAAAACATACAATTTATTTTGAATTTATACTAAAAAAAAAAATACCAAATAAGTTGTAATGGTATATTCACATTAGCCTCTTACAGTAACAGAAAATTTATTAATTAAATACATTAATTATCAAAATAATTTGTAGCTTTTCCTCAAATATTCAACTTAATATTTAATAAACAGGCCATCACATTACAACTGTGATTGTAATATTTAATTTTACACCATATTAAAGAAGTCAAAATTTCTTACGTGTGAAATTGGCATTACTAGATTCATAGATTAGGCAATATGCATGTAGAGATGTACAAACAGCTGTCATATTTGTACAACTTAAATTTTTAAACTCTTTTAAAAAACGAAAGTAAAAAAATTGTCAAAAAAAATATTTTTAATATAAAAATTTTCATGATTGCGGTGTGTATTTATGCCCTGTGTAATCAAATTGCCTAATTGTTTTATTGCTTCCGAGACTACTAAAGCAGCGAAGGCATTGTGATCAGTTTTGAAAAATAAAAATTTCTCCCCTCCAAAATAAAATTTTTTACGCACATTTTACGTTTTAGAGCTTCTGAATAATTTTGGTTTGGTGTCTGTCCGTCTGTGTTTGCAGAGTTTGCACCACCAGTTTGCACCAGGTGACATAACTTCTGAACTATTCAATTCATTTTTATGAAATTATCAGAAATTATGCCTAGATGGTCCCCTACAAATTTCATTGCATTCGGAGTAATAGTATCCACGGCACTACCATGAAATACCATTAAATGTCAATATCTTATTTACTGTTAATCCCATTTGGCTCAATTTTTTATGAATCGTTTTGTTCATCTATTTTTATTAATTTATGTACCTATATTAAATTACACAAAGATATATTGGGCATTAAATTACCAAGGTGCTTTTACAAGTACGAGAAAGCTGTGTGCCACACCCCATTGGCAGCGTACAGTGGACTTTCGGAGATTGTCCAATCGCAAATTGTCCATATTTCAGTGTTAGGGATTTAAACATCGTATTTTTACGTCACACGATCATTGTATTCACAAAAATTGTGTTTGCAGTATTCGTGTGACGTAAACGTGCAATGTTAAATCCCTATCACTGCAATATTGACAATTTTTGATTGGACAATCTCCGAAAGTCCACTGTATTTTAGTATCTTACACAACTGCGAAATTTTTTTATTTTAGTTTGTAACCAAATGATTATGGATCATTATCTTGGTATACTTTATTTGTTGGATGACCACTTGTCATTTTATTGTTAATTATTTCGTTTTGATTAATATTTAGAATTTTTCAGGATATAAAATAAAATACATTTTTCATAGAATAAGATTGTTTATTTTTTTTCGGCAAACATCGAAATTACAGTATGTCGACGTGTTCTACAATTTTCCCTCGGTGCCATTCCCGGATTTCATAGATTCTTCAATTTTTCTTCTTTCCTGATAATAAGTTGAACGTAAAAATCGCATTTTACATTTAACTTCTGGTACACCTGATATGATCATTGCTTTTACTTTTATAGGACGTTCCCCGCATGGCTCTATTTTTAAATAAGGGAAATTTTGTATTCCACAGGCATTCAAAATTTCTAAATTCCTAAATAAATTTTATTCTTGTTTTCTTTGGACTTTTCTGTCATTTTTTTAACCTATAAAATAATTTCCATTTAAAATTAAAAATTATACTTATTTTTAATAATTACATAATATGAAGTACTTACTTGATATATTTCAGGATGATACATTTTAGTTATAAATCCATATCAATACCAAAAATTGAATAAAAATTAATAAAATTTGCCAAGTTAAATAGCTGAAATTCTAAATTTCTAATTTGGCCATTTTTACATTTATGTTAAAATAGAGTCCCTATAATAGATAGAGTCATGACATGTGGTGAACACTGATTGGTTCCGGCATTTTCTGTCTAACGTTGGGTTAAAGAAATTGAAAATAAGTTAAAAAATATTTAACAAAAACCATTTAGTTTAACCTAGAAAGAATAATTAAATTATTTTTTTTTAATTGTTCATAAATTCATAACCTATTAACAATAATTATGTACTCAAAAATATTTACACAAACATGTGATAATTAATTTCGAAGCTTCCCGCTCTGTTTTGGAAAGAAAATGGATGACATGTCACGACTCTATTTATTATAGGGACTCTACGTATACCTATACGGTAAAGCCATCTATTTAGCATAAATACAATTACCGCCTACCTACTTTCCGTAATTATCAGGCTGTTTGACCTAGGCGCTCTTAAACTCATCAAAACTCACTTAAATAAATCATTTTTAAGCGCGAAAGTTGTAAAATTTGAAAAAAAACTTTAGATAAAAATTTTTATTTTTTTATTTTTTGTTTCTGTTGCTTTATTGAATAATTTTTATCAATAAATAAGTATACTATTCCATTTAAAAAAAGGTAAGTTTGTATCATAGCTCGAAAACCATAAGAGCTATAAAGCTCCTGATTATCGCAATTGGTTGCCCCCGTCGATATCTACAACTCTTATTTGAACAATTTTTCGATTAAATAAACGGTTTGGCTGTAATAAAAATGGCAACTCCCGAAAAACTCATTGTCAGCCTGTATATATATAATTTAGGTGCAAAACTGAACCAACCTCGTACATAGTATTTCGAAATTATTTGGAAAGTAAATTTTAATAATAATCCTTTTCGAAAAAATTTATTAATTTTTAATAACTATAGGCTGCCAGCTACTTAAGGGCGGGGTAAGGTTTTAAAAGCGAAAAAAAGGCATATATTCATGATTTTTTTTTAGAGATATGAATAATGTTGGCTTATTTATTTCATATACACGTTATAGTATAACATTTGAAGTATCTTTGAAAAAATTATCAGTTACAAATATCGATAAATAAGTCCGTGACAGCGAATTTCCGGAGGCGCCTCGAAAAAAAGTTATTTTGCGGTGAACATCATAACTTGGTACCGGATCATCCGAGACAAAAAAATCGAAATGCGTTTAAAAGGCGATATGTTTCCCTAGGGAGTCAGGAAGAGTTTTTTGTATTTTTTCGATTTTTTGATTTTTGGCAGCATTTTGAAGTGAAAAACGCAATTTTTGCTAAAAATTTCGGTTAATTTGTTATTATAAACTGGAAAAGAATAGTAAAAAAAAAAAAACTCGACCTCATTACCTGTTGATTTATGTGTAGAAACTGTGTAAAAAATTTCAACAAAATTGGTGAAGTAGATTTTGAGTTATGATGTTCACGAACTTCAAAAATGTTGTTTGTGAGAAAATGGATTTAAAGTTTTTTATACTCAAAAACAAAAAACTAAGTTACGCGGGTAATTATAGTAAGTAACTATACTTACGCGGGTAATTATAGTAAGTATTTGTTTTGTATAAGATTTGTAAGTATAAAATTAAAGTAAATTTTATACCTACCAGGTAGGCGCGTCACGCAGCTACCAGGCAGGTATAAAAATCGAGCATGACGGCCGGTCGCTTGAAACGCTGTATCTTCATTAGTTTTGCTCGAATTTACTTGAAATTTTGACACTACACGCTCGACATGTTGTACATTCAGAAAAAAAATTAAAAAAAAAATGCAAAAAAAAAGTTTAAAAACCTTACCCCCCCCCCTTAACAAATATTAATTTGTATACATATCTATTTATTTTGAATATGCGTTGATCTTTTTCCTCTGACTCGCTTTTGCACCAGATTTCTATTTGTGGTGACACTGAGTTTTCTACACGATAAAAACATGCCATTACAGATTGAGTGTAGTCTAGACAAACAATATATCATCGACTTATTTTCATTTTAAATCAGCGTGCCATAGCTAATGAATAAAGTTACATTTGTTTTTAATTTACAATAATGTATCCGATAGCGAAATATACTAACAAGGAAAGGTATCCAACTGTATCTCTCAAAAATTTTTGAAACTTTGGTGGATTGTAGATCTTAGTAAAACTAATCCAAAGCCATATTTCGTCCGTGCCCATAAGCAGTTTAAGGTGGTGAAACTCACCCCTGAAAATTTGAGTTTTTTTCAATTTTCTTAAATATCTTGGAAATGGTAAGAGCTTTGGTAGGGAAACTATATGTATTTGTAAATGGTACTTTAAGATCTTTATTATGATACCAAAATTAAAGTTATAAAATCATTGGAGTTTCATCCTCCACCCCCAACCCCTAATTTTATCAGGTATTTTTTGGTAAAAGAGGAGACTGTTATGTGTAAATAAAAGAATTTTTAATTAATATAATTTACATCACACCAGTTTAGTTATTGTTGCATTAATACACCCTTTGTTAATATTAACTTGGGAAAATTTTTAACTTTTTGATTTAATATGAGCAAAAATATGGTCAAAGAATCTCTTATTTTAGTAATGAATTGTTACAAACTTACATGATTTAGAAAGACAAAATACACTGCACACCCCCCCCCCCCACCCAATGTTTTGCTTATATCTATACAAATCTTTTTTACTTATATATTTGTTTTTATCTATACAATTTATTGTCAATATTTTAAGGTTTACATTCTACACAATAATGATATTGTTCATAAAGATGTTCAAAACACTTCATACACTATATTTTAGTGCTCCTCTTTCTTGTTTGGAAAAGTAATATGTTACAGAATTTTCAAAACTTTCTGGTCGTTGGTCAATATATTCACCTTTATGCCATCCATACTTGAACAAATTTTGAAAACGAGGCGACGAAAAGTGATTGTGAGCTAGAGACTGAAGTTTTAGAATCTTGTTACGGCGATGTAAATCAACATCATATACTAATTTAGAATTGCATTATCCGAAAATAATCTGATGAGTTGTTTCCAGAGTAGATATCCATAAACATCCAGAGGTTAAAATATTGATAATTGTATAGACAGATAAAAATAAATAAATAAGTAAATAAGATTTGTACAGATATCAGTAAAGCATAAGAGGGGGGGGGGGCAGTATATTTTTTCTTTTTAAATTCTGTACTTTAAAGTATATCGTAAGTTTGTAACAATTCGTTACTAAAATACGAGATTCTTTGAACATATTTTTGCTCATTATTAAATCAAAAGGTTAAAATTTTTCCCAAGTTAATATTAGCAATAGGTGTATTTATTGTGACGAGTTCAATTCGTCACATTTCGTCACACACGTCAATTTTTATTACTTATCCTATTTTCGTTTGGAAATCGATACCACAAAATACTAAATTATTAAAATATTGAATTTCAATAAAGAATCGAATATGTACTATAGCAACATCTAATATTATCAGTATTAAATTGAAATGTCAAAATTGCTTATACGTTTTGTAGAGGCCTGGAATTGGTTTAGCTCTTAGAAAAAAAGATATACATATATTTGTCTAATTAAATATTTTATTTTTCAAAAATAATTAACAAACAAATTACATTACAAATAATTAGATATGTAGTATTGTTTATTTAAAAAAAAATTAATATGTAGCACAAAAAAAAGAACGGAAATGACTAAATATTTTAAAGATTAATTATTAGGAAAAATTAATTAAGAATATAGTATGTAGTACAGTGACTTTATAATATACTTGATAACAGTGTGGCCATTAGTAGGTCTAGTTTTTGATTGGTTGACGCCATTAACAGGCCAAATGCATTGAATTTGTATACCTTGTTTATTCTGTTACTACGGTTACTCACTTCAAATTTGGCCTGAATATGGCGGATATGGTTCCAATGGCCACACTGTTATAAAGAATATTATACAGTCACTGTAGTATGTAGGATAAAAAAAACGCCGTGAGCAGCGGGGCCCCATCACGGTAGTCGAATTTTCCCCTTCATCTTCGGTATTGAATTTCTACAAGCGAAATGTGATTGAAAGTCTACAACCGAATTGTCATTTTGTTGGTTTCAAAACTGGTGATGAGTGTTCGGCTGATCGAGGCTTTAAAAAAAGGTTTTAAGTATTTAAGGCCTGTATCTCAGTAAATTTCAATTTTGTGCCGAAAACAGGTAGCAGAAAAAAAGCCAACACAATTCGTACGAGGACATTCCTGCCCATGTTTATCCGCTAATTGCCTTTATGTTTTAGTTTTAAAAATTAAAAAAGGACCTTATATAGTAAACTGGAAGGCCTTTATAAAGATATTTTTTCTTTCCAAAAAAATCCAAAATTTCTATTTTATAAATACTAAAAATCCAAAATTCCTAATTTATAAATAAACAGTGACTTTAATAACATTTTTAAATTACTTAATATGTATGTATTTCATTTGTCATAAAAGTAAGTTCACTTTTTTTTTAAATTTTTTAAAATTACTATTCGCCTACTTGTATTTAGAATAAACATAATGCTTTTAAAACACATTTAACAATAGCATTCAATTCCGATGTAAAAATGGGAGAAGTGGGGGGAATAGTGATGCGGACTCCCTACAAGGTACTAGCTGGATACTAACTGAATACACGTACAAAATTTCAGCCCTCTAGGTTTCCTTATGGAGTCTCTAGACATGTTAGAAAACAAGCAAAAAAATTAAGGAAATATTGGCGTAAAAATCGTGGGGGTAAGGGTTAAAAGTTGAAACCTCCAAAAAACAGTGTCTGGCTATTAGCTTAACCTGTACACCAAATTTCAGCCCTCTAGGTTTATTTGGGGAGATTTTGACCCGAACGAAACTGTTAAAAAACAAGAAAAATCATGTTCTTTTGGGTATAAAAATGGTGGGGGTAGGGGTTAAAAGTCGAGACCCCCAAAAGGCACCCCCTTGATACTAACTCAATCCGAATACAAAATTTCAGCCCTCTAGGTTTATTCGGGTGACCTGTGCGAGTGGTACAAACTTCGAAAACGTCGAAAATGCATGAAATTGTAGCTTAAAAATGAGGGGGGTGGGGGTAAAATATTAAAACCTCCAAAAAGCACAACCTAGGTACGAACTTTATCAACACACCAAATTTCAACCCTCTACGTTAATTCTGGGGGGCTGGGGGCCTGTTAGATCCAGCGAAAATCGTTTTTCCCCCCTCTACTCCCACCATATCATCCTAGGAAGCTGAATTTTGGATATGTTGTAGATAATTGACCGAAACATTATTTAAAACCGATTTGGAAAAGTTTTATTGCTTTTCCGCCCCCCACCACCCCCTTAAAGGTCGGGTCCGAAAAAAAATTTGCCCAAAATTTGACCCCACTTTGATAGTATTGTTGTGCATCGGAATAAGCCCCACTTACCAAATTTCATCTCTTAACTTCCATAGGGGGGCCCTACACATATTAAAAGGTTGCGGGAAAATATATATATATATATATATATATATATATATATATATATATATATATATATATATATATATATATATCAGACATCTTTTTTTTTTACATAATCGTGTTCTACGGGTCCGAAAACGGATAGCGCCCCTGGTCTCGCCTCTCGCAGCTCTTATCGTATAGACTGTATAAGTCTAATTTTTCGGAGAAAATTCGACTAAAAATGATACTTAAAAAATTCTTATATATGGAAATTTATTTAAATTAAAAAAACAAATGATACTTAAGAAAATTTTTATACATATATGGAAATTTATTTAAATTAAAAAAAAGAAAATATATTTCTAAAAATTTAGTTATTAAAAAATTTATTAAATATGTAGTACGTAGGGAAATTATATTTTGATATATCACGTCATCCTGAACTCAAGCATTCATCTGGACCTCAAAAAAGGATTTCCAGGGATTTCGCTAAAAGAGTCAACGACAAAAAAATTTCGGTAGTTTAATAATTTATGATTAAATTAATTTATAATAATAAAGATAATTTAAGTAAGTTTCTTATGATAATAATAATTTAATGTCTTGTTACAACGTGTTATTAGGTATAGGTCACTTCCGCTTTGTGTTTCGAAAAATTTAAACACGTGTTACCTTTCACAAACTGTTTCAATATCTGTTCAAATCTTTTAAATCACATCGTATTTATGAAATTTAATTTCTAACGTATATTTCTCGCAAACTTAAATTCCTTTTCGATGGTATTTATTTATATAAAAAAATAAATAAATAAAAAAAGGTACATATACCATTCTAGTCATGATAAAAGGGGGCAAATTAATTAAATGAAAATTTTCTAAATATAGTAATTGAAATCTTAAATAATACCACTTGGCACGATATTTTGGAAAACTACATTTGTGATGATATTTTAAACCTTAATTAAAAAATTGTAAATTTCAGGAATCAGTGCGGTTATATTTTTAAAAAATGCATGCGCAATATATTTTCAAAAATTGTGCACTGCCTACTGAAAAGTATAGTCACACGAAATAACTAAGTTGCAATTTCCATTTAAAAAAAAAAAAAAACATATTGCGTAAATTTTATATATAATTGATACTTTTGTCTTTCAAATTGTAAAAGAAATATTAATTCAACTTCTCGACATTTGTAAAGCTTCATTGTTAAAAATTTTAGAGAATTTCCAAATATTGTAATAAAAGATTGTTTTGAGCCACCCTTTTAAATTATAATAAATTTGTATCTTGGAAATTTCTGTATTTCTGCTTTACTATCCTTCAAATTGTCAAGAAAGGAAAATTTCAGATTATTTGGGGATGTTTGTGGTGCTTGGGAAAACGATCCGCGACCAAAGCTTTCCACTGCCACACAGTCTCTTATCTCCGCAACACCTGGAGGTACTCTGCTGATCGAATTCCGAATCAAACCCGAGTTTTGGAAATAATACAACCCCAAATGCGATTACCATTACGAATCAATAAAACATAAATACCACTAAGTCTAAATATTAAAAATAAAGATAAAATTCATAATTAAAATTTTTTAAATTAAAATTTTTTTATTACATTATGTAACAAGAAATAAACTGGTGTGGTATGAAATATGTATATTAATTAAAAATTCTCTTATATACACATAACAGTCTCCTCTTTTACCAAAAATACCAGAAAAAATTTTAGGTTGGGTGTGAGGGATGAAACTCTAATGATTTTATAACTTTAACCTTGGCATCATAATAAAGATCTTAAAGTGTTATTTACAAATATGTATAGTTTCTATAATAAAGCTCTTACCGTTTCCAAGATATTCAAGAAAATTGAAAAAAACTCTAATTTTCAGGGGTAAATTTCACCCCCTTAAACCGCTTATGGACACGAACGAAATATGACTCGTGATTAGTTTTAATAAGAGCTACAATCCACCAAAGTTTCAAAAATTTTTGAGAGATACAGTTGGATGCCTTTCATTGTAAGAAATTTGTGATTGAATTATTATTGAAAAGTATACAGTCTACAAGATATATCGCTCGAAAACTTCATATTAGCTCATCGACAGTAAAAAGAATTCAAAAAAAATGTAATTTACTAGTAGAGAAAAGTGTTGGTGGTCAGGTGAAGATGTTAGAAGAGTTATTCGATATTTTGCTTCGGGTGAAGCATCTTTGGCCTTTGAGGCAACCAGACTTTTACAGAGAGACGTTGGTAAGTCAGTAAGTAAGAGGACAGTTCGTCGGGCATTACATTCCACAAAGTTCCAAGCTGTCGAAAGAAAAAAAGAAACCACATCTCACTAAAAAAAAATATTAAAGCTAACAATTTTTTGTAAGACAATATATAAAACGGAATGATGATGATTCGATGAAGGTGATTTGGTCAGATGAGACTAAAATTAATAGATACAGTACAGATGGTCGCTGGTGGAATTGGAAAAGAACTGAAGAATCAAGACAACCATAGGATTACATTCAAACAATAAAGCATGCTGGTGATATCATCAAGTTGTGAGGCTGTTTTACAGCATTTGATGTAGGTCTAATCCAATAGGATCGATGGTAATATGAACAAAAAATTGTACTAGAATATCCCCAAGAAAGAGAAACAGCCGAAAACATACCATATCCAGAAGATGAAATAATATTTCAGTATGACAACGATCCGAAACATACCTCTAAATTAGTAAAAAATTGGTTAAGTAAACAAAAACTCAAAGTCCTGATGTGGCGACCTCCAAGTCCTGATCTCAATCCTATTGAAAATTTATGGTCATATCTGAAGAGTAAACTTTTAAATGAATATGAATCGCCTCCGTCAAATGTAGATGTTTTACGGGTACGTGTACAGGAACAGTGGTACAAAGGGTCACCTGATTATTGCGAAAAAACTTTTAACAATTAAAATTAAAAAACAATTAAAAGATGGCCATATGGGTCCGAAACATGTTATAGATATTTAAAAACTTTAAATAAAGTGGTATTAGCGAAGCAAAAAATTGTCTTTTAATTTTAAAATGAAATACCATAAAGTAACGCTCAAATCTTGCGAAAAAACTTGTTAGAAGTGTTCAAAAAAGACTACATGCACTTAGAAAGGCAAAAGGTCTGTGGACATAATACTAAAATTTAATTATTTGATGCTCGCTACAAGTGGTGCAAAAATGAACCAGAGGTCTTTATGATTATTTTATACTAAAATAGGCGTTTAAGCTAAATTATGTTTGTAACTTTACGTATCAATAAATGTACTTTTTCGTTATATAAATATTCTTTTGATTGTAAGGTTTATAATATATTCAAGAAATACAACAATATAAGAATATATATATATATATATATATATATATATATATATATATATATATATATATATATACATATATATATATATATATATATATATATATATATATATATATATATATATATATGTATGTACATATATATATATATATACATACATATATATATACATATATATATATATATATAATATGTATATATATATATGTATATATATATGTATATATATATATATATATATATATATATATATATATATATATATATATATATATATATATATATATATATATATATATATATATCGTCTTCCTAGTATGAAAGTGACATATCTGGGAAATGTTCGGTTTGAGATAACTGCATTTTAAATTTTAATATTACCTTAGTTTAAATGGTGACCTTGAAATTTGAAACAATGTCCTTTAAAAATTATATGTCGTGCGAACTTGTGTAAATATACTATTCGATAGGTAATTAACTTATTTATTACGTGCTATTAAAAATGAAAATCAGAAAATATCCAAATATCTTTTATTCTAGGAAGGCGATATATATATATATATATATATATATATATATATATATATATATATATATATATATATATATATATATATATATATGTATATATATAGGGTGTAAAATATATAACTCTCCGAAAAAATAGGGGAGAAAGGTCTCAATTTACTAATTAAGTTTTGCTAGTTAAATTGTACCGATCAAGTTTCATTTCAGAAATTTTCGATTGTCAAAAACGTGTTAAAAAATGGCCTTTTACCTGCTTGTTACGGAATCTTTTTAAAATAGCTCTACAGCAGTGTCCATAAAAAATTGAACATAATTTTTAATGAGACAATCTACGTCATATATTCAAAAAGATTGATTTCGTCAAATCTCATTAAATTATTTGGAAATTTAACAAACACCTGCAATCGATTTTAGTAATCACTGATTTACGTCAACTTTAATCCAATTCTTTGACACATTTAACACATTCAGGGCTGCCTCTAACATTGGCGTAGTTCAGAACAAAATTAAAACTAAACACCCCTCAGAATAAAGATGGTTTAATGGTTAAGGGCGCTTTTCTAATGATTAGACTGGTGACATGAAAGTATTTTTTTCGCTATAAAATTTAGTTTTTTACGAATTATGACACAACAATTAAATTTAAAACATTTCTAAAATATACAATCGGTTTATTATTCATGCACATACAAATACTTTTAACTTTAATACTTTGATTTAAAGAAAAACCAGTACCTCTATTGTTAAAAATATCGTTATTTTCGAAGTGAAAAATGTTCTGTTTTATTACTGATAATATCAGTCGTACCCATGTGACAAATATGTGTAAATAGGTTACTAGTGTTTTTAATAAATAATAATAATAAATTTTCAGAACAGCATAAATATCCAAATGAGACTGACAAGTAATAAATAACTTCATAATACCTTTTTTAAAAAATAACTAATGGTCCAAGAGCCCACCGTATGCAAAACCTATGTATAAGATTGTGGATTTTTTGTAAGTACATAGTACTACCCCAGACCTAAATTTTGCCCGCATGATAAAAATATGACGTCACTTCCGGTTATGGTTTTGTTACATCATCAAATACATTGATGATATTTACACCAAAATGAAAGCTGCCAGACCTTAAAAATTCGTAAAACTGTGGCTGCCTTCATTGAAAGGTTTTTTTTTCAGTGAAAGCAGCCTCATTGTTGCGAATTACTAAGGCCTGGCAGCACTCAATCTTTTTATTTTCGACTTCGAAACCTTCGTTTTGGTGTAAATATTATCAATGTATTTGATGACATGACAGAACCATAACCGGAAGTGACGTCATATTTTTATCACGCGGGCAAAATTTTGCAATTCTAAAGTGTAACGATATTTCGTAATGACAGTTAATTTTAATAGAGATATTTATTCTAAATCAAAAACTAAACATATTTTAAGTTAAAAATTATTCAGCTTATAACCAGGCGCGACATCTTGTATTGGATGACCGCGTACGTATTTTGTTTTCAAAAGTAGTGAACGATATTGGTTCGTATTCTTGCTACTTCATATTACATATTATTGTAAATTCAAAATTTAGAAAAATCTAGATAATTATATAAGTTGTTTGTAATATAAAATTACGTAGGCAAAATAATATATTCAAAATAATAATAAGTTGGAAGGGGAAAAGATTTTTTGGTGAGGGTACAAAAAAAGACTCTCTCAGCAAGAGACTCGATGGGACTCTCTCTTAAATTGTACACCCGAAAGGATATGGGTCCAATAAAAAAAAAAAAAAAAATGGGTTGAAGTAAAATAGATATTTTAACAAAAATGTAGTCGAATCATAATAAAATTTTTCTAATGTGAAAATGTGATTTATAATTTCAATCAATATGTAATATTGTCGAATAATCATCTTTTAATTGAAATATTTCAAGTTAAGTATTCTTTATATTTTTTTTAAGCTTTAAACGATTCACTTATCATGCTTGTTTATTCGAAATTTTAATTATTTACATAATGTATACGTACTTTAATTTCTTTCATAATGTAGTATTTAAAGAATATATCAATTTCAACGCCTAGCGATTTTGATTTAGAAAATTCATTTTTAAATTAATATACTATTAAATATTTGAAAACTTGTGAAGTCAAAATTTCTCATTTTCATTTACCAAAATCATTGAATGTTAAACTTATGAAATTCTAAACCAATGTAATTTATTTTGGAATTAACGTAACTTAAATCTTATAAATTTATTTTCCGATGAAAGGAACCTATCTAGAATTCTTTGGAATTAATTCAATATTAAATATAACATTTTGGGTTTTAATGATTGTATTTGTATTTTGAGTATTTTGGAATTTTGTATAGAACCAATTTAATTCTCGAAAGAAAATTTTATATATTATTGTTATAATGTAAAATTTAGTCTATAAGTTTAATATTTAAAAAAAAAATTAAAGTTAAGTACGTGTCGCTTAAGCTTTAGTTTAGGTTCCGGACAATTTTGGTCCAGTAGTTTATAATTTATTTATACTATGGTTGCAAACCGTCCATCGCGACATATTGTGTAAACCCATAGTGCTGTAAATTAAGAAAATTAACGTCGTTTGGTAAGATGCTTTCATTTAAAGGTTCCAGCCAACCTGGAACTTAGGGAAATGCATACCGCGACTAATTTAGTTAGTAAAATTTAGGAGTAAATTTATTAATAAATTTTAGTTCGTAAATGTTTACATTGGTTCTGACAAATTTCCAAATTACCGAACGTATTTTCATCATAGGATTATTTAACTACATCATTGTACAATTTTTTTAAATATTACCTCGTTCAATATTTTGGTTTGATCTTGTAACGAATACTATATTTATTATGCAAGTATATTTCAATTTCGTTTCATAATTCCAATATTAAATTATTTAATATCTTATTTTTGGGCTTTAATTGATGCCACATTATTTCTTTATTAATATATCTTTGCAATTACAGTATTATAAAAACAAGATGCAAATTGTTATTGAAGTCATACGATTATTTCTGTATTTTAATTTGTAACGTGAAGCTTTATAAAATTTAACCTTTTGTACACTATAAAATTTTAAGTAATTGTAATAAATTGTTATTTGTTTGAAAACGTTTATATCAATGCGAAACCTTGAAAGCCAAAGTAAACTTTACAGGGGTAATTTCTTTTGGTAAGGGGAAAAAGATCCAAGGACCAAAATACGCTTCCACCGAACCAACTTGACTCCCGAACATCTAGAGTCGTCTGCGGTTTTTTTTCACCCCCCAATTTAAATTAATCACATCTAATAATCAATAATTATATAATTATACAAATCATAAGTTCCAAAATTATATATAATTTTTTATTTAAAATTTTTTTTCGCTACAAAAGAAAGCTCCCTTTAGCGGTAGTACTACATACTTACAAAAAATCGTTCATCTATCTTATACATAGGTTTTGAATACGGTGGGCTCTCGGGCTATAAGTTTTGTGTACATGTGTATAAATACAATATAATATCAATATGTATATGATACTATTGATACTTATTTTATTGACTATGTATTGTAAAAATGCTTGGAAATACATAACACAGTAACACTCACACACATACATACGTATTACATATTTCAATCTTCTTTTTTTTTAGGGTTCCGAAGAACTCTAGAAGCTTTTGTAATTTTTTAATGTGAGTGGGTTATAACATTTTCAGAAATTCTACGCCTTTGGAACACGAAATTTTGCAAATATAATTCAGATAGATATCTCAATTAACCGTCAATTTTACGTCAAAGTATATTCTGATATTTGATAATATTTCCAAAAACTCAAATCAAAATTATTAAGAGAAATGTTGAAAAATTATTCTACGTATACTGTTTGCAGTTTATCATTAGAAAAATCTTTTAAAATAAAGTTAAAATTCTTTTAACAATTTTTATTCTTTATATCTCGTTTCAGAAATATTGTATTTCAAAGTCTATGTGATTTGTAAGGAATCAAATTGCCACTTAATTGACCCTTAAATAACACAAACAGAAATAACATTGTGATTGTCGAATATATTTATTTATTTTCATAGTAAACCGTACAAAAAAATATAATGCCACGTATTTTATTCGGAAACTACAAAAATGCAAATAAGTCAGTAACCTTGCTTAATGTGTGTATAAAACGCACTTGGACAACTCTTTTAAGTTGTGTTGTGATATGATCGGATGGTATGTATGATTGTATGTGTGTGCTATGAATGTATAGTTGTTTATTTATTAAAAATTTTTTGTCTAAGCGTGTGACGATGATATGGATGTCTGTGTGTTTGTAAGTATGCGATGCCTGTGTGTCCACTGAAACTTGAGTTCTAAAATAAACTTCTTTTAATCAAAATTTATGAAAAACTGTTCGCTTTTCTGTGTACAATATAGTACATATAAGTTCGACAATGAACACATGTTTACATATTATAGTAAAAAAAAAAATTTTTGTTTATTTTTAAAAAAATTTTTATTATACAGGCTGCGAATAAGGTGCGAAATAGGCGAGTTTGGTCAGAGGCGTATTCAGGGAAATTTATATTAAACGACGAGTTGGCTGGGATGCGATTTTTTCAGATAGCGAATTCCGAAAAAAAATTTATGTCTTCGGCAATTATACACCGAGATAAACCATCGTTTAAAAGGAAGAGAGTTATTTACTTTACACCCTGTATATATATATATATATATATATATATATATATATATATATATATACATATATATATAATATATATATATATATATATATATATATATATATATATATATATATATATATATATATATATATATATATATATATATATATATATATCAGGCATTTCTGTTTCTTGATAATCGTGTTCTACGGCTCCGAAAACGGATAGCGCCCCTAGTCTCGCCGTCCCGTTCTTATCGTATAGGCTGTATAAGTCTAATTTTATCAGAGAAAAAATCGGCTAATTATGGAATAAAAATAATCAGTCACCATATTAGAAATTGTCGTTTTAATATATATTGTATGTTAATTTTTTTTATGCGCGCCCTCTTGTTTGTAACGGTGAAAGCTCCGTTAGCTAACGCCGAAGGCCACCATTTATTCTGTGATCACATGCATGGTGGACAAATCTTTTTGTGCTATGTAGTGTTGCCAAATTTCACACAACAAAAAAAAACGAATCAAGTTGATATTATAGTATGATTTTTTTATTATAATAGTATATTGTGCAATAAGTGCGGGAAATTGTCGATTGCTCACGAAAGCGAAGTTGAGCGCTCTCACTACGTTCGTGCGCTCATTCGCTTGAGTAGGCAATGGACAATCCCGCACGAGTTGCACATACTATTTTTTATTACGAATTTGACATACTTTTTTCTATTATTATTACTATTTTTGACATTTTTATTACTTTTGAAAATAATATTTTTAAGTGTTCGTCTTTTAGCGCATTTTCAGAATGGAATTCAGCTATTACAGCCACTGTCATGACGAGACTTGAGCCCGGGACTATGGCAGAAATTTGTTTTGAGGTCCCTAGAAAATAACTCTCGAACGAAATGTCCTAGGTTTACGAAATTTGGTGAAAATGTTGGAAATGCCAAACCCTTGGATGAGTTCTTCAGCCAGACACGTCGGATGCCAGGAACATGGTTTTTGTTCGTGCAAATTAGTTTTTTGCCAAAATTTCCACTTATTCAAAAATTTTTAAGAAATTTTTTTACATCATTTACACGAGGAGAAAAAATTACATAAAAAGGTCTTTAAACTATTATTCTATGTCAACTAGTTTCCGAGAAAAATTAATTTTTATAAACGGGCATTCGCTATGTTATGCAGAATGCTGCGACAGGGGTATATATAATTATGTATATGAAAGTAGGTACTTATACTACCACATATTATGGATAATACTACGTATGTACATAACACGATAATATACCTTGTCGTATAATGGCTTGTATAGTCACATACATATGTATATGTTATGTTTGTATGTGATAATATGCCTTCTTTTTAGGGTTCCTAAGAAAGTCCTAGTTTTTAGAGCTCCAAAAGAAATCTTTCGGGACTATAATAGAAATTTATTTCGAGGTCTCTAGAAACCGAAAATAATATTCACTAAAATTTATATATTTATATTTAGTCCCACACCCTTGGACAAGTTCATTAGCCAGCCATGTCGGATGCCTGGAACATGGTTTTTTTTGGTCATTTTTCGTGAAAAAAATTAGCCTTTTGCCAAAATTTTCTCAAGCCAAAAACTTTTTGCGACATTTACTTACACCATTAGAAAGAGGAAGAAAAATGACTTAAAAGGGTGAAAAATCACAGAAAAGCGGATTGTTATAAACGGAAATTCGCTATGTTATGTAGGATGCTGCGACAGGGGTATTTTGTTCTGAATTAATTATTGTTTAAATTACTTTGTTGGTGGTTTCTATAGAAATAATTATGAAATATTTATTAAATGAAAAATCAAGAGGCGGCTTTGCGTGTTTTGATTAAATTTTGCGTGTGGAAAGTTACTTTCCGCACGCAAAAAAGTATGTGGGAAGAGTCCAGTGGGCAAACAGCTATTTTGCGTACAGAAATGTGTGCGCCAAGTTAGTACTTCTCCCGTATGAGTAATAAAAATATTTTTTTAATTATAAAATTACGTTTCTCAATGCAATTTTAAATTAAAAAAAAGAAATTTCATAATTAAATAATATTAATTTGGGACAATAAATGCCAGACTTTTTTCGAACTTCGATCTCTAGCGCTCCAACCTCCTTAAGATAACAAAAAAATTTTTTTGGAAAAAATTAAATTTTGTTTTATTATTATTATTATTATCACTTGAAGTTGGAGCCTCAAAAAAAAGCATGTGAATGGCCCGGGTAATTTTGGCTCTTGGGGACATCTGAAATCAAAAGTTCTTAATTAGTACTAATCTATAGATATGTCATTCTGGTCGGAACTAGAATTATGAAATTTTATCGAAAAATAACAAAATGGCGGACTTCAAAAAAAAGTCATTTTGTTATTTTTAGCGGAACGCGCCCCTATACCGGAACGCGATCATATGTTCGAACAGTTTTGACATTTATATATTAATGAAGTTACTTCTGAAAGAAACCTCTGATAACAAAAATTATTATTAATAGAATATTAATAGAATATTAATAGAATATTAATAGAATGATTATTTTTTAATTTAAATTCACCTCGCATTTAATGTTTCCTTACTTAATTAAGAAATATATATATATATATATATATATATATATATATATATATATATATATATATATATATATATATATATATATGTATATATATATATATTAAACAATTTTTGTTGAATTCAGTATTTTGATCCTTTATTTACGTCTGATGCTTACACCATTCTATGTTTCTCTATGTGTTATATTATTCATATTACACGTCTGTTTGTATATCGGTTCCCAAATCCTGGTGTTAATCCTGGTATTAATATTTCTTTGTTTGCATATAGATGTCGACATTTTGTGAAAGAGAAACAGTAATAAATAAAAATTTTTGGGTTTTATCTTTTTAAAAACAATTTCATTGGATTAAAAAAACTTTCTTTCATGCTTATTAAGAAAACAAAATGGGTGTGTAATTTATTTGTCAATTTTTATAAGAGGAGATTTGGAGATACTTTTTACTTACAAGGAGAGGTTCAGGTATGGTCGTGATTGATTTCAATCAAATTTCGTCTACTATAGTAGAGCAAAATTTCAATATTAAAAATTTACAATATTCTTATTTAAAATTTAGACAAAAATATAGGTAAGATATAAAATCAATTTATTTAGAACGTTTCATCGAAATGGCCACAGCTCAGCAGTAGAGCGACGGAGTGCGGATAGTGGGGGCTACGAATCCCGGTGCAAGTGATTATTCAATTTTTTCTTTTTCAAAAGTTCAGGTATGGTGACGACCATACCTGAACCTCTCCTTGTTAGTAAGATGGCAATATGCTACTAATTTGTAAAATAGTAAGGCATATTCACCCTATTTGAAATTTTACCCTAAGTTTTATTTGGACAGCCCCTTTACCCTAGTCGTTCCAACTCTGGATTTATACACATCAATAACAAGCTCTGTCTAAGTATCTCTCTATCTATGTTCCTGTACTGGTAAAGTCTTCCCACAATGAGACGTATATACGTAGCTACACATTTATCAGCTGTGATAATAATAGTACACAATAAGGTACAAAATAAAAAGTAATGTCTCACACGTTACTCCAGTTTACGTTGTTTATGAAAACATTATAGAGATTAGAACAAGAATTTATTAATACCATTTTAAGAAATTAAATGTTTGAAGATAATACCATGACAAAACTTCATTAAATGTGAACAAATGTTTCCTAAGATTTTGTTATTTGTTTCTGGTATCATATTAAAAACGTCTTATGATTAGAGAAGAATAAATGTGTCTCTGGAGATAAGTTGTCCAATTAGTATATTCACATTGTACATATAATTTTTAATAATATTTTATGTCAACAAAGACCAACTTTTTATTTCCAACAAAAGAATAATTAAAATCAGTAATTTTTTGTTGATATAATGTGTACTTGATTACGAATGTGGAATGAGTCCATTTATTGTTATCCATCAGACATATTTAAATGTTTGTAATATAAAATAATGGCAAACACTAGAATTAACTTAAGGGGTTATATACAGTTATAGCGAGTGAAATGACAGCATTCGACAGCATATTTATTTAAATACTGTTAACAACATCGATATTAGTACATGTTTTGGGATACTTTTTAAATTTTTTTCATAGAAAAATATTTGAATATTTTATAGTTTAGTGGCTAGTGTATATTTTTTTGTCTAGTCGCCGTAAAAAAGGTATAAAAGAATCAACCGCCGAAATACTTACGTAATATTCAAAATAGCTCGCAAAATAAAAAAAACACCACTGATTTCTTTTTTGCTTTTTCTGTATTGGCATGCGTTTAAATGGTAAAAATTTAATTACGTATTTAACTGGAGTAAAGAATTAATATCGTATTATTTCTTTGGATAAAAACAACCGATATAATTACACCATTAAATAAACGATAAATTATTTGCCAGCATAATTTTGTACAGCACCTTTAATCTCCGGGCAAAAGAATGGTTTGTTTATTTTATATTGTTTTTATCAAAATCTGGTAAAAATTCTTGTTTATGTAAAATGCCTATTAAAATAAAATTATATTTTTAAAATTTTTTTTTATTTATTTTATTGTTTCAACTGGTTGTTTTCAAGTTACGCAAAAACGTAACATTATGTTGAATATAATATGATTTTACTGGTGTAATTTAAATATTTTAAATATCGGTTTTTTTAGTGTTCCGTACCAAAGTTGGCAAAACGGAACACTTATGCAATCATTTCGGTGTCTGTACGAGTGTTACAGGCAATTTCCTCTGAAACCACTCGATGCGAAAATTTGAAACTTAGCATGGAGATAGGGCTTGGTGGGCTAATTACAGATGTGAAGTTGAATTTTGATTCTAGAGGTTAATTTTAGGGGATAACCTGGAAAATAAAAACAAAATTTTTTGCCAAGAGCACCGAGTAAAATATCAAACGAAAGCCTATTAAAGCAGGAATTCAGTAATACCTATATGTAACTACATACTTTTGTGAATTTGTAAAATGTAACTACATACTTTTGTGAATTTATTTTTTTTTTTTTTGGTAAAACATCGTAAAAATTGTTGTCCCCGGCCTTTATTACAAGAAGGATTGTTCAGAAAAATCTGAAAAAATTCAAACATTAAGAATGCGGTGTAGATTGAGCGAAAATCATCAAACCTGAATTTCCTTGCACAACTTCCTTGGTATGTAAAAAGAAAAGTTGATGACAATTTTGCTTTAATCAATAAGATGTTAAGCAATAATTGTATTAATATTATTGGACGAGTATTTTGGTAATTTTTTTGGAATGTGAGTTTTAGAAATTAAAGAAGAAATATGGAATAACTGCTAAATTTATACATGAAACAGTATATTGTACAATAAGTGGGAATAGAGGCTTATTTCTCACGAATATGAGTTTGTTGCGCTAGCTCGCAGGGCGTGTGCAACAATTCGTATGAGTGAGAAATAAGCGTTTCCCACGTATTTTACACTATACTTTTTCTACGAGCACATTTTTTTTCGTAAAATTTAACATAAATAATTAAAATAAAATTTAAATAAGTAGTAAAAATTTTTTAAATTTATAATATCAGTGGTAAAACTTTTCAAATTTTTGGCAAAGCATACTTTGAAACTATGGAAACAATAATAAATAATTAACATACATATGTATATTTTGACAATTACATATGACATTGTATATTAAATCAGACATAGCCAACATTACTTGTTCTATTAAGCCGTGCGAAATAATTTCCCATGCCTATTTCCACACATTGTGGGCAATTGTTAACTTTTACATATAGTTAGCCGTGCGCAAAATGTTACTTTTAATAGTAGGAGTAGAAAATAGTTATTTGTGTATTAAGAGTGCAAAATGGTGCTTTCCCGCTCGATTGAGAATGTTGACGCGCGACGCCGCAAGGCGGAGCGCGTAAATCTCATGAGAGCGGCAAGTTATTTTGTGCTCGAATTACACAAAATTTTTTCTACAATCTTATACATTTTTTTTTATTTAAAAGATACTTGAAAAAATAATAATGGATGTTAATATTTACTTTAATATTATAATTTTTGCAGCTTCAGAAATATCTGGAGGTGTACTTGAGAAATCACCGTCACTATTACATATTTCCGTCATATATATACATATTTTTTTAAATATTTTATTCTCATTATTTATTAATTATAGTTATTTATTATTTTTAATTAATATTTTGCAGTTATTTTGAAATTTAATAAAATCAATATTTCACTTGATTACGGTAAACATAATAATTTTAGAATCTGTTTATTTATTTGTTACCATAGAAAGTATAAACAACGCCTACCCGATTGGTAATTAAATATACGTTGAGCGAACGACAAAGTATTACTTTGTCGCTTTAAAGCACAAAGTAGTACTTCGTTGCTCGGCAACGACAGTCTTCGGCAAATACACATTTTGTGCTCTCTTCACAGAGCGCAAAAGCCTACTTTCCACTAAGATTGTAGAAAAAATATATTAAAATTTTCACTTGAATATTATAATAATATTTGAAAAATTTAGGTATCCATAGAAGTAATAAAATTCAAGCTATTCAAAAAACTGACAATATTTAAATAATTGTCTGACTTAATATTATTTAATACAGTTTTTATAATAAATAATACTGCCGATAATTTGTTATTACTGGAAAAAAGATAACCCATCATTCAGTAAATACCACTGTTCATTTCTGGTAAGTAAACGTAAACAGATCACGATAACTATACGACCTTTTGAAATCGAAAAGGCGGGTTACTTTAGGAATAAAATTTATTCATTAAGAAAAATATTTATAATATAGTATATTTATAATATACAACAAATTCATAAAGCCAACTGATTGTACGGAACACTGTTACTGCAAGTACAACTTGCACTTGACGACTTGTTTTTTATTGATAAGAACTGTGTATGGTCACTTTTACTTGCGCATTCTGATGACACTTTTTACGTAGAATTTTAATGTTTTCTATAGGATAAGAACGGCGAGAGGCGAGAGTAGGGGCGCTATCTTTTTTCGGACCTGTGGAACACGATTCTGAAAAAAATGTCTGATATATATATATATATATATATATATATATATATATATATATATATATATATATATATATATATATATATAGGGCGGGCCATTTTAATCTTTGCATGTAAATATCTATATATATTTCCCCATTACCTTTTGACATGTGTAAGGCCCCCTATGGAAGTTAAGGGCTGAAATTTACAAGTGGCGCTCATTTCCGATGCACCTCATACTATCAAACTGGGGTAAAATTTTGGGCAAATTTTGGATCCGACCCAACCTTTAGGGGGCTGGTGGGGGGCAACAAAACAATAAAATTTCCAAACCGGTTGGAAATAATGTTTAGGTCGATTATCTACAACATGGGTCGGCTGCCTTTTTTGGATGGCGGGCCATTTTTTAAAAAAAAATAATTTTTAACGAGCCGCACTGCCAAGTATTTTGCAATGTAGTATATGACTTAAGTAGGTTTTTTTTAACAAATTTTCGAATCGAAAATTCAGCTATTAGAGTCACTGTCTTGATGCTACTTGAGCCAGGAACTATGATAGAAATAATTTATTTTGAAGTCTCTAGAAGCCAAAAATGACATTCATTAAAATTTATATAACTCTCGAACGAAAAATCCTGTTTTTACAAAATTTGATAAAATTATTGGAAGTCCCAAAAGTCAAGACACGTCCGATGCCCGGAATGGATTTTTAGGCATTTTTGTGGAAAAAGTATATTTTTGCCCCAATTTCCTCAAGTTTTTCCCATATTTTCTTACACCGTTGAAAAGAGGAAAAAATAACCACATAAAAAGGATTTTTGAACAATAATTCTATGTCAAATAGTTACCAAGAAAAACTAATTTTTGTAGACGGAAATTCGCTATATTATGCAGGATGCTGTGACAGGGGTATTTTCTTTTTTTTAACACAAATTAACATGAGGAAAAATTTTTAGTAACAGTTTTATTTACATGTTATAAAACATCGGAGAACAAAAAAAGTATAGAGTATGCTCAACACTCCCTAGGCAGAGCAAATTGAAGTTATTTTGCTTGGCGGGCTGCATGAAAGCTTGCAACGGGCCGCATGCGGCAGGCATTTGGAGGGAGTAGAGGGGGAAAAAAGTATTTTGGCTGGATCTAACACGCCCATGAAATTTGGTGTGTTCATAAAGTTCGTACCTAGGTTATGCTTTTTGGAGGTTCTAATATCTTACCCCCACCCCTACCATTTTTAAGCAACAATTTCATGCTTTTTCGAAGTTTTCGAAGATTGTACCACTTGCACAGGTCACCCAAATAAACCTAGAGGGCTGAAAATTTGCGTAAATTTTAAATTTTCACTTTGTTTTTAGAAAAGAATAGAAGATTGATTTGTTTCAAATAAAAGAATTATTTAATTCTTTAAAAATGACTTATGATCAATTGTATTTGAAATGCGGTATAATTTAAAAATGTTATTAAAGTCACTGTTTAGTTATAAAGTAAGAATTTTGGGTTTTGTTTATAAAATAGAAATTTTGGATTCTTTTGGAAAGAAAAAATATCTTCATAAAGACCTTCCAGTTTACAATTTAAGGTCCTTTTTTAATATTTAAAAATAAAACACAAAGGCAATTGGCGGATAAGCATGTGTAAAGATGCCCTCGTATGAATTGTGTTGGTTTTTTTCTTGCTAACTGCTATCGGCACAAAATTGAAATTTACTGAGATTCAGCCCTTAAAAACTTAAAACCTTTTTTTAAAGCCCCGATCAGCCGAATATTCATCATCAGTTTTGAAACTACTAAAATAACAAATCGCTTGTAGACTTTCAATCACATTTCGGTTGTAGACATTCAATACCGAAGATGAAGGGAAAAATTCGACTTCCGTGATGGGGCCCTGCTGCTCACGACGTTTTTTTTTTTTTGGTAAACATCTTAAAAAATTGCTCTCCCAGGCTTTTATTACCAGAAGGATCTAATTGAATTTTGTTATGAAGCACGCATAAGATTGTTTACGCTTGGTTGTAAATGAGATTTTTAATTCTCGTTAGGTCAGGCCGGTTCTTGATTTATAATAACTTGTCCTTTGAAACAATTTGATGAATTTTCCGATATTCGGAAAAATAAGTGGTCGTCTTCTTCCCCACTGTGGGTTGATATAGTGGAAGTACCAGACAATGAATTTGTATTACTATTTTCTAAATCTTTTAGGTCTACTTTAAGATGGGATAAGGCGTCAACATTAGTGTTATATTTAAAATCTCTAATTTGTGTATTTTTTAGTATTCAGGGTCTTCCAGTTTCAGTCGCCAACGAGCTAGTTTAACATTAGGTTCTTTAGTTCACATCAGCCACTCTAAATGGCTTGTGATTTGTTATGATTTTAAATTTCTTGTCAAAGAATTAAGGTCGAAAGTAACGAAAAGTGTAAACCATTGCAAGTAGTTTCTTTTAATGGTAGAATAATGTTGTTTGATTTTTGTTGATGTCCAAGAGTCATGATAAATTGGTCTGTCTTTTCCTCTTAGATCTTACGAAGGTATTGCGCCTAGTGTGAAATCATTTGCGTCTGTTGTGAGTATAAATTCCTTAAAAAAGTCAGGGTAAGCTAAAATTGGATTTCAAATAAGTAAATCTTATTATTTTTCAACATTTAACGCAATTAGATGTGAATATAACGTTTTCGCTTTTGCGTACACGAGCAGTCATTGGTAACGGAAAAATTTGGATTGGATAAATATTAAACAGATTTGGTTTGAAGCTGCGTTGTGACACATATCCAAGAAAAACTGTTTCCTTGTGAAGGAATTCTCTTTTATTAAACTGAACTTTCAGACTAGTTTGTCTTAATTGCTTGAATAAACTATCGAAATTCTCCATATGCTCTTGTTTAGAAGTAAAAAATACGATCATGCGAACGTCTCCATGATACCCGTTCTTAACAGTGAATGCTGTTTTCGCGATATCGTGAGGGTACATTTCAATTCGGTGGAACCCGCCGGCTAGATCGAGTTTCGCTGTCGCGTTTTTATTAGTTGATAGTTGTTCTCGTTAAATTATTAGGCAACAAATTTCCATTAAACAAACACAAATTCGTTCGAAAAAATACAAACCTCTCGTGTAATAATAAGTGACAAATATTTTAAATCTCGTAATTTATCTTTTCATAAGTGACTGTATGTTATATGAGCTCTGCCAGTGTCCGGCGGTCCCAAAAGCGCAAAAATAAAACTACCAAACCGATTTTAAAATTTTTTTCACCTTTTAACAGTTAAATTCTTTTAAGTGCATATATGCTATGATATATGAGATTTGCCCGGGTCCTGGGAACCCAAAAGCGCTAAAAATTAACTACTTAACCGATTTTGAAAATTTTTTCACAATTAGATCTAAACTATTTTAGATGGATACAGGCTGTTGTATGAGATTCGCTAGTGTCCAATCTTTGGAAATTCACTATATTATGCAGATGCTGCGACAGAGATATTTTAAAATTAGTTAAGTTTAGTAAGTTTAGAAAATAATTTTTATTTAATTATTTTAATCAAATTGAGAAAATATGCACTTAATATGCACTAAATAGAATATGCAAAATTTTAAGAATAGTATGAATATATGCTAAATATGCAAGAAAAATTAGCTCATTTGCTTCTAAATAGTTTACAATATCAAGAATAAAATTTTGCAGTAAATACAGTAAATATTCCTTGATGGACACCACTTTCTTTCTCGATTAAAATTCCCAATTGCCAAAAAGGTTGCAAGTTTCCGTCAATATTATGCATATACAGGTAGAAGCAAGTAAGAAATCCATTCATAATGAGTGTATTTCTAAAAGTGTTCGTTATTCACACTACAGAGTGTAAATGAATAAATTTTAGTGTTCACTCTATCAAGTAGTTCACATAAACTTAAGTTCATATTAATATCAGCCCACTGTATTTAACATAATTTTTGCCTACTACACTGAGTTAATATTATTATCATTTTTTTTTCAATTGTTTCAGTTCCGTTCATCATGGCGCTGCCTCTTCGGATTGAAACAATGTACCGCGGCAAGATCAACCACCATTGAAACGACCAATAATCAAATAATGAGAAACGCGAGTAAAATTGTTTCTGTCACCTCGCTGGACGATAGTGACGAGCGTCGTAAACAATTGGCAAATTTCATGGTGTTCTCAACACCAAACAGTAATCGTGTAAACAATAGTGATCGTAATTCAAATGTGAAATGTTCAAAAACGTCACAACTGTTACAATTATTCCCAAATACAGCCACGAATAATTGCTTAAAAACACCAGCGAAAAATTCATTAGCCGTAAGCTACACAAACACACCAGCAACAAAATCACGTAAATTAACCGTATTTCAAGATCAAAATGTCACGGAAACATTTATTGTAAAGGATAGTACATCCTTAGAATTAATTTATTAGAGAAAGATAACGTAATATTCAGTTTTTTAATGTTTATTTTTTTTATACAAATAGTTTTATCAAAATTTAAAATATATATTATATTAGGTCATAAAATATGAAATGTTGAATTTTTTATACCTAGTGCTTGAGTTGGTATTTTTTCGGTTTGATTAAAAACAAAATGTATATTTTAGAAACTTTGAAATCATTTTGAAAATGTACCAGATTTTTGAAATCACTAGGCATAGTGGTGATATTTTGAGCCATGCGTGCTAGAACATCACTAGTTATCCAGTTTGGATTCTTAGAAAAAGCAAATATTAAGGCCACAGATTTAGGGAAATGGTTTTCAAAATGCAGTTGATGGGCAACAGTTTGTTTTCTAATCCATTTTCTTATGATCCAAAAAGTGTATGCAGTTTGAACTGACTGAATTACAGGAAACATATTGAAGACAATATAGGTTGCGCGCACAATATTGACAATATTAACAATAATTCAAATATTGCATTGTATATTTGTATAGTATATTGCAGTGTCCTCGTTTTTCACAATATTCTTTAATGTTGTTTTTCATGCTACGTTCAATATTTTTATCAATTTAGTTTGTCAATAATATTGTGTGGAATCAAGCAGCCTTATAATCAGTATCACTTTTTTCTTAAGTCAGTATCAATTTGGGTTTTTAAAATTTGGTTCACTATTGCAAAACTTTGGGAATTCCTGCATTAGACAATACTATACACATAAAATTCCTAAAAACATTAAAAATGCAGCACAAAAACTTTTATGATATTTTTGCAAGTAATGTAAAATCAATATTTCACTATCATTAATTAAAGTGTAGACCACCTAAGTACATTTTTTAAGATTCTTATAAACCAATTTTGTATAAAACAATAACTTAGTCATTTAGTCTCAAAATGACAAATAGTTTATCAAAATAATATATGTAGCAAAATTTATCGTTTACAAATATTAATTTTCAAAAATATGTATTTTGATTAAAGACCGAATTCGATTAAGAAATTCTACAAAATATAAGAATAATTTACTTTTTCACTTTTCACTAAATTAATCCGTTCGATTACGAGTTAATATATCATAATATTTTGTAATATGGGTTTTCACAAAGTAAATCTTTCAAATGTTAATTATTTAAATTCTTTTTTATTCCTCATAAGCCAGTTCGAAGCATCAGTGGTTATTGCAAAGCATTATTTGAGAAAACAAAACTTACACTGATCTGTGAATAACTTTGTTCAATATCAGTATCTGTGAATAAATAATAGGAATAAGCCAGGAATAAGCCAATTCCAAGCATCAGTGATCATTGCAAAGCACTAATTGAGAAAAAAATTTACACTGATCTGTGAATCAACTTTGTTCAGTATCAGTATCTGTGAATCAAGATTTTGTTAAATATTCATACAATGTAGTTTATTTACTTAAGGGGGACCAGTAGTGTGATCGTCTGAAAAAAAGGTGATTTTTAGGAATTTTTTTAAAGAAAACAACTGTATGGAATTTTAAGGATATATTCGTTGATATGTAATAAATTCATGGTAACATTTTTAGAAAAATAAATTGAAAACTCAGTGAGTTATTCGCGATCTCCCAAGACTCTAAAAAAAGTTCCCCCACTGCTGCAGTGATAGCGACCTCCACAGTGCCTGAAATCAAAAAAACCAAAAAGCCTATTAAACTAGAAGGTATTGCTCGTGCCATGAACCTCAATCGAAAAAAAAAGTTGAAATTTAACAAAATGGCGGAGTTTTTTTTAAAAAAAAGTTTCAAAGTTTGCGAGAAAATTTGATGATTTTTGGCCTGTAAAAATTACATTTTTTATTCGATCGAAAAACTGGAGGTTTATGGCATGAAGAAACATATATAAAAGAAGCTGCAATAAGAATCAAATTGATCGGATGATTTGTCTTCGAGTTATAACTGCAGCAAATTTGAAAAATGTAGTTTTTCTTTACTTTACCTTTTAGTTTTAATCACCGAGAATTTTTACTAAAATTATTTACGATGTACGTACTATAACAGTCATAGTAAAACTAGATGAGTCGATAAATTTTCCAGGGTCTAGCTTCTCCACAACATGTGACTGGCAGCCATGTCCATAAACTCCCTAAGTATCAACCTTCATACATTTCTCAGTACCTTAAAGTTAACAATGAAAATCAGAATCCGCTCTTCGGATGGCTGTAACTCAAAAACTATTTGACATATGCACTTGAAATTTTAGTATGTTATTTTTAAAGGTATAGACTATCGAAACATAGAAAAAAAATTTTTGATTTTTTTCAAAATGCCATGTCAGTGGTCCCCCTTAATAATTTTATAAAGAAAGAAAATTATACATATATTATCTTAAAAACTCGAAGAATTTGTAACTGTTTCCAACCCCATCGAAGCTTATTGTTTCCAGGTTTTTGATTACTTGAATTAAAATTTAAATTACTTTTTCAATATCTTTACTTCTTTAAAATATTATATTTCTTTTATAATTTAAAATTAATAGGAAACATTAACGATTAGATAGTAGCTATAGATTTTGCGTTAATTATAGGTATGTCAAGCCATCAGAGCGAAGTATGCTTTAATAAAGATGCACAAAAAGTATCAAAGAAAGAAAAAGAATATATTCATAACGATGCGATGGTATGTAACTGAAACAATCCTTTAAAGTTGATAACCTTTCGATGAACTTTTTTCAGTTTGCTAATGATTTTATTAAAGTTACAAAGCTACGTCCTTTTCAAGTGTAACCTACCTTTTTTATCAACGATGAAAGCAATTGTTAACTAATTGGAAGGTACCTGATATATGTGGTAAGTATTTATTAAATTATGAAATATGTATTTTCTTTGATATCTCACTCTTTTTAAAATTTGTTCCATCATAAGTTATTAAACTGAGGTTTTTTAAAATAAAATTATAAAGTAGGTACTTTTATTTTATTTTCAAAGAAATTTCCACCACTGCTAACAGTCTTGATTGCGAACATTAAAAGTCTTAAACGAAACGCTAAATATTTTCAAAGGATTATCAATATCTTCAGGAACTCGATAGCGAATATTGTTTTCTACAAGCAAATCTATTTACCCCAAATGGTCTGTATCATTTTTTAGGCTTATCGTTTATATACCTAACTAATGCTAACTGCTTAAAGGTTTTTTGTTAGCGCCCGTCAGAACTCCATGCCTATTTTTAAGAGGCACCTCGTTTATATCTAGAGCCAGCCGTACAGTTATATCACGTACAGTTTCAAGTGACAGTTTTAACTGAACAATTCAACTATACAGTTTAAACTCTACGTGTGTAGATATTTCAGTCTCAGTTCAACGTAACTGTACAGTTAAACTGAGACGATTGAAATTTCAATTTTTTAAACTAAAAGGTTCAACTGATTGTTGCGTGTGTGGGGGCTCAACTGTACAGTTCTCAGTTCAATTTGTGTCAGGAGCACAGACCAATGAACACTATTATTATTATACTACTAGACAAAGCGTAAAGCCAGTTTGTAGGCATTTTCTTGTGGCAGGTAACGGGGTGAGACGGGTGAGATTTAAGGAATATAATATATTGTCCACTTTTCCGCAAATGGAACTATAAATAAAACGAATACCGCTCTTTTTCTTTCAAAATTTTGCAGTTTTTTCTCAAGAAAGTAAAATTTTATTATCAATATTATATTTTGACAATAATTATTTGAAAACATTACTACAAATACCACAGCTTATCGCATTGATTACTACATTACAGAATACTATTAAGTCGTATACTGGCCGTATCTGGCTGCTTCATTTATAAATTGATAGAGTGAGTCCATAGGATATACAGAATATGTTCTTTGGTCTGTGGTCAGGAGCAGGTGCGTTTGATTTTTTTTTTTTAACAATATAATTTCCGCGGAATCAAAGATGTTGCTAGATGAAATTGTCCTGCTGTTTCCAATCCATTGTAAAAACTGAAGAATTGAACTGTATGTGTATGTGCTTCTACAGCGTACAGTTTCACCTGACAGTTTAAACTGTTCAGTTCAAACTGTCAGTTGAAACTGTACGTGTGTGACGAGCCTTACGTATGTGGGGGTTCAACTGTACAGTTCTCAGTTCAATTTGTGTCAAGAGCAAATGCGTTTGATTTTTTGAATTTTTTTAACAATATAGTTTTCGCGGAGTTAAACATGTAGCTAGGTGAAATTGTCCTGCTGTTTCGAATCCATTGTAAAAACTGAAAGACTGAACTGTACGTGTGTGTGCTTCTACAGTGTACAGTTTCACCTGACAGTTTAAAGTATTCAGTTCAAACTGTTAGTTGAAACTGTACGTGTGTGGCCTGCCTAAGTTTTTCAGGTTTACACACTCCCTTTGTTTGATTTTAAAATTCTTAAAAACTTTAAAATTTGATTACCAAAAACAGTTTTGCTTCACTTGTAATGCTATGATTTGACACAAAACAACAAAAAAAAGCTTTTGAGTAAAAATCGTTGATGTTTTGAAACTGAAAATTAGGTGTAGATGTCATCGCAATTAAAGTAAGGAAAATCACTTGGTTTATAAAAAATATTCGTTTTTGTATAGTTAAAACATTATTGAACGGATACCAGTTTTTATAAAAGAATAAAGTCAGACAACAGATGAACTTTGAGGTAAATGACTGTTGATTTTACATTGCTATTGCATTTTTAAACGCAATAAATTGACATTAAAAAGCTGAAATTCATTGTATTGGTCTGCAAAAATAAATATTAAATTATATTTGACATTATTTCAAAACTTTGTATTTTCTGAAAATATTTTAAAATACTTTTTAATTACGATTATTCCGCCTGGCTTTTCTTTATATCAGTTCAAATGTATAACACTTACCAAATAACGGTGTATATATCTAGTTTAATAAAAAACCTAATAATTAAAAAAATGTATATTAATATTTTGTCACTCTAAAAGTAATTGACACACCAAAAAATGGGTCCTTATCTAGATCAAGATTAAAATAAGTTTACTGACTAAATGTGCGCTATGAAGGTTGATATTAAAATTTTAGATTATTCTAAAATATAAGTGCCAAATGTACTCTTTTTAGTATTCGATTCGTAAAGTTTAGTATCTCTTACGTGGTTTTGAAGGAATTAAAAAAACTTTTAGCGTTTACTCATTTTTTAACCAAATTTAGAACTTTTGTTATACACTAGTCTACATTTAAGGTGTTATTACATTAGTCTATATTTAAAGTGTGGTTCGTCAATTAAAACATTAAGGACCATTTTCATAATCAGACTTAAAACTTTAATTATTGGGAATCGAAGAAATTAAATACGCGAACTAGTGACTAAAAAAATAACTACTGCCGGTAGGCAAGGTTTGTTTATTAACTTTTGACAATTCATAAAATTGGTGCTGTTTTGTTTGAAAATTACAATTAATATTTTTTTTTTTTGATATGTCATTATTATTTTTCTACTAGCTGTCACCCGTGGCATCGCAAGCGTGAATTTCGTAATTTAGTAAAGGTAATTCTTTTTAGATAGTTTGCAAAATTATTTTGCCCCTATTTTCTTATCATAAGCTGAAATGATGGGCTTTATGTATTGATAAGCTTATTCATCAATCTAGGAACCTAGTTATCTAGGAATAATTGAAAATTTTCAAAAACTAATTTGTCATTTCTTTAAGTATATAACATAGACTAAAAATCTAAAGTAAGCCTATTAAGAAGGTGTCTATGAATTTGATATAGCAGTAAAAAAAGTATGTTGATTTAAAATACTCAAATATTATATATTTTTAAAATACCTAATATTTTGTAGACTTTACTCTAAATAAGTATCCTCCCTATTCCTACTGGAAAATTTAAATCCCTATATTCCCTATAAGTCCGTTTGCATTATATTTGAACATTTCCTAAAGTAATTGACTCATTGTTGTAAACGCTAGAATAGTAGGCGTTGAAAATATAAAGTTTGACTTCTCCCCCATTTTTTTGCGTTTATTCCCTATTTTACTCTTTACAGGGTTAATTCTCAAAAAGTGATGAATCATGTATTCATTAATTTATTTTTGACCTCCTTTGACTATACCCTCCAGTTTCATACGTGTAAAATTATCTTAACTGTGAGTAAAGCTATACTTTAAATCAGTTATTCCGAAACAAATCGGACTAATTTAGTTTCAAATCAGTTCTTTAACGTGCTTCGCTTCGTTCGTCAAACAGTTCAAAATTCTATAAAAGGTTAATTCCATGTAATGTTTCGCTCCGCTGGCCAAACGGCTCGGAAGTAACCATTAATAAATCTAATTTCCACACTCTGAGATCTTTTTATAGATTCCCATATTGATGGTTTTAAAATTAAATCAATTTTAGATCCTTTTCGGGATCCCAGAACTCAGGTGGGCTTTTTAAAATTATGTTCAGTTCCTCCGTAATTAAACTTTACTACTATGCTTTTCTAAAGTGAAATTTTAGTAAAAAAAGTTTTGAAATTAACATTTAAATTTTTAAATATTATTTTTATCGTAACATAGGTAATCTTTTGTTTTTCTTTCTTTTGTTTCCGTTTATTGTTAAAGGAATATTTTTGATATATCAACTTTGGTCTTGAATATATCAACCCGCATAAAGAATATTGTGATAATTTTGACTGGATATGCTGTCGATGGTGAAACATCTAAGGAATAAATTTATAAAGTTTCACTGAAATCTGTCCCGTGGTTTTTGTGTCAGCCGTGCCCACAGAAAGCCTAACTGATCATTTCATTATATAAATTCTATATAACTTTCAAAATATCAGTTTTAGGTAGAAGAATATCTTATAGTAATAGATAGACTTTACATTTTTCTACCTAATTATGATAAAAAATATAGGTGATTCATTTAAAAAAAAAAGATTTGCACAATAAAAAAAATATTCACAAAATGATGCTTTATGTGACCAGCCTGCATCAAGTCAAAAAGCTGAAATCTCACTATCACATTGAATATTAGTAACAATTTCTAGCGAATTCAAATTTGTTTTCAAAAACACTTCAAATAACAAATTTTGTGTCAACTTCCGGTATAACCGGAAATGGCACCAAGTTAAAAATACTTTAATTAAAATCTTCATAGTTGAAAACTTCTATATTCAAATTTTCAAAAATCTACTTTATTTAGAAGACCATAAACTTTTAATGAAGATTCTATTTGAATCATCCTGTACATAACCATTTGGGAGATCGAATTAAAATGTGGCTAAGATTGACCAGGAGGTTAATATCTATATTTCCTGTAAATTTAAATTCAGTAACATTAATAGTTTTTGAGTTAAATCGGTTCGTACAAACAGATAGACAGACAGACAGACAATTTTTTTTTTAGTTATATTTGGTATATATGTCGAATTTGCTAACTAAGAAACATACTAATACCTAAAAATTCGAAAATCACAGACAGACCCTTCTATTTTATTTATAGGTATTGATTCCAATATATTGTTCCTAAATAAAACCGGACAATTTCAAATTGTTACCATTTCTTTAATTGTCAATTTCAGTCAACTGTTGAAGAATAGGAAAACTACTGTAAATAGGTTAAACATTAACTCATTTGTTTTTCCAATAGTAACATTAAACCTTTATCGTTTAAATTAATTCATCTTCATAATAATGATGTGATATTAATTTGTTCATAAGCAAATATTCGTTTAAATATAAATTGATAAAGTTATAAAGTCAATATAAAGTAGAACGAATATATGCTATAAAGTGATAAAATTCATTTAAAGGCTAAACCTGTGTGCACACCTAAGCGATACGATACGTGCGATCATATACATAAGACACATATCACTAAAGTATATTTAAACTGCATTTAAAACAATAGTTGTGCAGCCAGATTTAAAGTAGTTTAAGTTTTATTATGAAAACGGTCTAAATTCTCATATCTAGGTATCATTTACACAAATTTTAAGTCATTTAGAAAAGAATCATAAAAAACTTTTCAAAAAAATGTCATTTCCAATTTAAATTTTTGAAATTTTGCCTAAATGTGCTTTTTATTGCTCAGTACGAGTCCTGTTTTAAAATTTAATGTAAATATTAAATATTAAAAACAATGACCAAAAAGATAATGTACCGTATTATATAAATTATATTTAACGATAAAATGTCCATTATTGTATTTTTTTTAAAGAAAAAAAATATAGATTAGTCAACTTTTGTGAATTCTAAAAACAACAAAAAAAAGTCGCTTTGATCAGAAATATTTAAAAATGTATTCCCTTTTTAAGTAAATACTACAAAGGAGACAAAGTAAACTGACAAAGAAGTTTGTTTTGCTAATAATAAAAAAAAAATGAACAACAAAAATATCACTTTATTTCTTCAATTTTATGGTGACCTGTTCACGATTAGTAATACTGTCAGTAGGGTAAAAGCTCCTATACCCGAACGCGTTCAGTACACGAATAGTTTTGATATTTTATATATTAATAAAGTTATTTCTGAAAAAAACCGGTAGATATTAAAACTGTTCGAGTATTGAACACATTCGGGAGTAGGGGCTTTTATGCTATTTACTGACAAAAATAATGAATCATTACTTTTATAATATAAATTCTATGTGGATACTTCATACTACCTGGATGATTGGATGCTACATCTGTCCATTTTTATTTTTATTGTTCATTCTTAACGACTATTAAATATTTCTGGTTTGAAGCAAAATAGCTCTTTGAAATATCGTATTTGTACACCAAAAAAAAAAATTATAACAAGCTCATTATAACCTGTGATTTCTTAGAAAAAGAGAAAACAATTGTATTTTTTTATAAAAAATAAAATAAAATATGGATTAAAAAAAAAGTTGTAATTTTACATATTAGTGATAACGATATTGCATTTCATCATTTTTTCGCATTAGTAGATAAAAAATTATATTATGAACTTAATAACTAACAGGTAGTTTTTTCTATTGTTCGGAAACTAAAATATCTCAGTTGGAAAAATATAATTATATAGTTATATTCTTTTCAAAACTATAGTTATATTCTATTTTCACAATAAGAGAAGTACTAACGTGGTACCATTGTTACAGTCTTTCAAGAATTTACTAAATAGAATAATTTGAAACGTATTTATGCAAAGAAAAAAAGTAATAATAATATTTTTATCTAGAGAAATAGGGTGAGTGACGACTTGACTTTTGAAAGCCATGGAAAAAATTAATAAATAAAATTAGGAACTATACAGAATGATTTCATTATATAGTCAAAATGATGAGTAAAATTTTATTGCTCTTATATTCTTACTGGATTGTATTAGGTACATTTAATTCGTCGTGCATTATCCATAATCAGTTTTATGTATTGTTGGTGTTGGAAAGTGTTTCCTTTTATTCAAATTACCACAGTAAGTGTATAAGTAGTAGTTTTGGCCCCTTTCAGTGCATTCCATTTCTGAAAAAGAGAGCGTAGAAGCACTCTACAATTAAGTATACATACATACGTTCACATTTCCGCGCAGATGATTAACGCCGTTATTTATTTTATTACTAGTACATTATCTTTTCACATTTAACTGCGCGGTTAATTCTAACCGTGTAGTCTTATTTTTAGATAAATTAGCGTAGTTGATCGCGCCTGTAGGTTGATTTTTAATCTCCAAAACAATCCTATCATATACCATAGATAGCTGAGCTCTGTAGCTAATCGCTTTGTATTAATACGAAATATTTGAACCGCGCGGGGGCAACTACGTAATGTGAACGTACACAGTCTGTTTGCACTTAACTTCGTGGCATATTCAAACAGCGCGGTCCCGTTTTTAAGCAAATTCGCACGGTTGACCTTGAATTTTTGTTTCAGTTGTTTGTATTGTCCGTCTCCTGTTTACCTTGAAACGGTATCCCATACCGTTGCTACGATAGGTATGTATATATCCTAAATACCAAGGCATTATTACCATGGCATTGTGATACTGACTTTTGTGGCCAATCGCGTCGAGGAATACATTAAATTTGAACGTCGCGGAAGTAACTGCGTAACGTTAACTATGTGTTGTGGTGGTAACTGTATGCAGTTCTCAAAAACTATATAGTGTAGAGAAAAATTATGAAAAAACATTTTTTTTTCAATTTTTTATGACTTATTACTAGTTTTAATTTTTGATAACAAAATTAACCTTTATTAAAACAGTACAATGAATCTGGCCTGAAAACTATGAGACTTATTTGTTTAGACCTGTATATTACACCAGTATATACGACCCTGTATACAAAATATAAACAAAAAATCGGTTTCTTCTTGTTTTCTATATTTTTCAAAAAGTAGTTGACATAGAATAATGTTTTAAAAAGGTATGTATGTGATTTCTCCCGGTCCTTACAATGATTTAATACAAAATTCAAAAAAAAAAAAAATTAGCAAAATGACCCGGTCTTTTTAAATTCATCGAAAACGAGCTTAGAACAGTGGCTCAAAGACCAGTCTTGTCTAATTTTTTGATTGTTTAAAAGACAATTTGGAAAACTTGTATATATAATTATTAATTATATATAATCCTTGTATTGGAAAATTATATATACCTAGGTATATACAAAATTTTAGTGAATTTTATTTTCGATTTTTAGGAACCCCCAAAGAAATTTGTGTCACAGTCCCGGACTCAAGCTGCGTCATGAGAGTGGTTGTAATAACTGAATTTCTAATTAAAAAATTCGTTAAAAGATTTTTCATAAATTGATATAATGAAGTAAAATCAAATAAGAGCGTCCTTAACACAAAATATTATTTTTTAGACAAAAACTACCTGTTAGAAAGAGCAAAAAATATTTATGTTTATTGGAAAAAACCATATTTATTAAAACAAAAATAAATATTTATATAGTTGTGGTATTTTCCCTAGTAAAATTGTTCGCCGTTTAACATCCAAATAAAAAATGTTAAACACTGGGAATATTTTTATTTTAAATTATTGTCAAACCCACCAAACATAACATCAACAAAATTCTTAAAAATAGAACACGAACATAGTTTTAAAAACTTTCAGTAATTCCCACTGCTATTTGTTTTTATATTTTGTTTATTTTATGTAATTTGTCTAGAAGATTTTTGGTGTTACATTATTCCAAATTCTTTAATAATTTAGAGAAATGTTTTAGTAATAAGTAAATTTAGTTTGTTTGCTACGGTAAAAATAAAAGTTGCTTCGTTTAAACCCCTTAGGAACCCTCAGTAAACAATGTTCACACTCAAGACCAAAAGTTATTCCTTTCAGATATAATTTACTATTAGAATTTTGTAGTGTTTCATAAATATATCAATAAAAAAAAAAATTAAAGAAATGTGAAAAATTTTGAAAATAGTTGTATCCCAGTCAAAAATAGTCCAACTGTGATTTTGAGATTTTGAACAGACCATTTTAAAGTTGGAAGTGTCTACTTTTTGATACTAGAAGGATCCTGTCCTATCGAGGATAATAATTTTATAAGAAAGGGAATTCGCCGGAATTATCGGGCTGTTTTTAACTGAGGTACAGCCGTTTCAAAAGAGGACGAAAAATTTTCGCGTTCCTTTAATTTTTTTATTGAGCATATTTTATCATGCTACAAGAAAAATACTTATAATAAAAGCACGAGCTTAATTTTTATCGAAAATTTAATTTTAAACAACGAGGAGTAGCTTTAATAGGTTAATATTACTCATATTTTTAGTGTTTAACATTTTCAAAATATTACTATTATAAATAGTGATTGTGTCCAAGTTTATATTGTTCTTCCCTTTCAAAATTTCTAAACAAACATGTCAATGTTATTGTTGTCTGCTTTGTAAAACATATACATATTAGTATTTAGGGAAGAAATACCTTCAGAACGAGAAAACAATTTTTACGATTCATAGATTTTAGCAAAACAGCTCAAGAATATACTCCCAAATCCGAGCGTTATTCGAAGGCCTTCACATGTTTTGGCCTCTGAACCTAAAACGCGGTTGAAAGTGTGAAAGTGTGAACGTTTTTCTCGAAACAGAATTTTAAAATTAGGGGGAACTCTCATTCAAAGACTACTCAGCCGATTTTTTTTGAGAATCTGTATATATAAAAATCAAAACTGACTGACTGACTGACTGATTGACTGACTGACTGATCGATCAACGCACAGCCCAAACCGCTGCACCTAGAAACGTGAAATTTTGAACAGGGATTCCTTATATAACGTAGGTCAGTACTAAGAAGGGATTTTTGGAAATTCACTCCCTAAGGCGGTAAAACAGGGAATGAAAATTTTCATATAAATCTGTAATTTTTTGAGTTAGAAATACGGAAATTGGTGTTAGGTTACTGGTTTGAACACAAAAGTTTCAGTGCTTTTAAAAATTCATCCCTTAGGGGGTTGAAACAGGGGAAGAATCTTTAAATGGAAGTCTGTGGTTTTTACAGTTAGAAATGTGGAAACTGATATGGTATGCTGGTGATTTTAAAGTTGTTAAAAATTCATTGTTTAACTTATGTATCCTAATCCTTATCCTAACTAATATTATAAATGCGAAATTGAGTGTTTGTTTGTTTATTTGACTTGCTTTTACGTAAAAAAAAAAAAAAAAAAAAAAAATTAGCAAAATGACCCGGTCTTTTTAAATTCATCGAAAACGAGCTTAGAACAGTGGCTTAACGACCAGTCTTGTATAATTTTTCTCGTTCTTTTGCTACGGTTTTCTTAACGACTTAACGACTCAACGACTTAACCAGTCAACTTGAAACTTTACACAGACATAGCTTGGAGGACGGAAACGGTTATACATTATCTTTTAACCCGGAAAAATATTTCATTTTCGAGGGAAAATCTATGACAGTTATAACAATTGACTATTAAAAAACGGATTATTGGTTTCAAACTTCGAATATTGTTAACAGAGGGGTTGAAAAAGAACATAGGTGACCTTTTACCCTGGGAAAACATCTCATTCCTGTGAAAAATTTCATTTCTGTGGAAAAATATATTTTAAATGAAACAAAAAGAAGATTCTTAGAGTTTGTTCGAACTCTGTTTGTTAGCAGATAGAACGATATACAGCGATAAACATAGGCTTTTACACCCATAAGGTATCTGATCTCCGAGGGCAAATGTATTTAAAATGAAACAATTAAATAATGACAACTGACTGTTAAAAAATGGAAGATTGATTTTAAACATTGCATATTGTTTACAATGGGGATAGAAAGGGACACAGACGCCTCTCTACCCCGAGTAAATATCTGGATCCTGTGAGAAGTCTTATTCCCGTGGGAAAATATATTTAAGACGATAAAAAACGGATCACTGACTTCATTCGAACTTTGTATATTGTTAAAACAATGTTATAGTCTACTTTTTACCCGGAGAAAATATTTTATTTCTATGAGAAAATTCCTGTGGGAAAATGAAAGTACATTTTATACGTCTGAATTGGATGTCATAATTTCAAAAGCCACGACTGGAAGGGCTGAGCTGGTTCCAGCACATACTACGTCGTCAAAAGTATGGGTCACCTTGAGTCAAGGTATGTCCATACTTTTGACACGGTTGTGTACTTAATGTTGTGGTACACTGCCGTCTCAAAAGTAGGGGCACCCCTTGGGTCAAAATGTGCCCATACTTCTGAGGACGTAGTGTGTGCTAAAACCCGCTTGGTCCTTCTACTGCCACGCGGGCGAAGCCGCGGGTAAATGCTAGTACTGAATATGCCCTATGTTGTCGCCTTATATGTGAACCAAACTTATATGTCAAGATTCAAACAAAAAGACAATACAAAAGTAGACGCAAACGGCATGAAAATTTAATTTTTTAAAAATTTTTTACAAACCATATATATATATATATATATATATATATATATATATATATATATATATATATTTATTTATTTATTTATTTATTTATTTATATATACCATAGCTCGAAAACCATAAGATCTATAAAGCTCCTGACTATAGCAATTGGTTCCCCCCGTCGGTATCTACACCTCCTATTTGAATAATTTTTTGATTAAATCAACGGTTTGGCTGTAATAAAAATGGCAACTATCAAAAAACTCACCGGTATATATGTAGAAACAAAAAAATATTTTGTAATACATTAAGGTTACAGTAAATAAAATGTTAAACTTCAAGACAAATTGAATTTGTTTTCGTCCGTCTAAAGGTATTTCTAATTCCGTTGACCATTTTATTTGAACTTACAATTTATATTATACGCAACATAGATTTTAAGAGTTAAGGTGAATGAACAGAATAAAACATTTGATTGTGATATGCGTTAAAAGAAAGTAAAGAACAGGGTATTATTTAGTATTAATATTGTAAATATTTTCAAAATATATGGCGAATTCAATTAAATATTAGACAGTAATTTAAAAGAAATAAAAAAATAAAAAAAAAAAAACAGTATCATCATTTTATTTGGTCTTGCGCATAATTTTTAGAAATTTTTGTTCAGTTATTCTTATTGTTAGTCCAGCTGATGTGAATTCTTAATTAATTTCATTTCGAATAAATTCATTATTTTTTAGAATCTGACGAAATACTTCTCCAAAAAATCGTAATTAATTCGAATTAAAGATTAAAATTAAAAGCGAATTCAAAGTATCTTATTTAATTTTATTTTATCTAATTATATAGAACATTTTATAATGATTGGCCAAGCTTGCAACTTCATATCAAAATTAAATTTTTTTTTTAAATATGGCTTTGGAAAGAAAAAGCAAAACAAAAAATAAAAAGATTTTGTAAATAGGGTAAATGGTATAGTTATTGGACAGTTAAGAAAAATTTTCAAAACAAAGTACAGAAAAAGTACGTGTTGTAGCCTGATTTTTAACGAAAAAATTTATGAAAAAAAGTAAGACCTGTCTATTTTAATGTACCATATAAAACTTTCATATTACATATGGATAAGTCTCTGAAAAAAAAAAAAAAAAAAATATTAAAGTTGTGCGTGTAGAAAAATACAGTTATTGGACAAAAATTTCATTTATTAATTTCTAACGTATTTCCATAATCCACAAGTTCTGTAGATACTAGAAGGTTCTGTTTAACTAAAAAATCAGGAAGTTTGCTTTACTAGTCTATAAGCCTTATAAACTTCAAAAGAGAATGTCTTGTCCAATAACTGTCAACGTCCAATAACTGTACCGTTTACCCTTTATTAAGAAAAATTAATTTTAACAGAAAATGTAAAGCATATTGAGAAGAATTAATTTTAACTGAAAATGTAAAGCAAATTATGTATATTGATTTTTTTCTTTTACTGATCAAAATGAAACATTATTTAATACATTATGAAGTAATAGCTGTCAGTTCCATATTACACCCCAGCCAAAAAGAGTAGAAAGAGTTAACGTATAAGCAGTAAAATTGCACAAATTATTGTGTAATCTGCCTCAAGCCTCATAATCAATTTACGTATTTTACGTTATTTAGGATTAATATGGAATTTTGAGCAAATAATATGCATAAATTGAATATTATATCAAAGTTGAAATATAAGGTTAAATATTTTGCATTAAAAAAATTGCTATTTTCAGTTATTGAGCCAAAATTTTGTACAGTTCACGTCAATGGATTTGGCAAAATTTGTCTCAAGTCTTTATTTCACTCTGATACATTAACTTTTGATTCGTTTATAAATTAAAATACGTTCCCATCTACCAACTCTGATAGCGCAAATAGTACAAATTTTACTACAAGGAATAGGTTAATTTTGGGATAGATACAACCACTTTTATCTACTGCCTATGAACTCAACATAATGTATATAAAATTATTTTAAAAAATATGTATGTGGTTTACAGATTTATATTTGTAATTTTATAAAGTTATAAAGACTATAACAGACGCCACTCACATCATTATTTTTTACACTTGATTTATTCAGTTATACATTAGAAATTAATAGTAAAAATTTACACTCAGTTCAAAAATATTTTTTACAAAAAATTTGAAATGTAATAAATAATGGAGAAGTCTTGTAGTACGAATAATGTACATTTAACTAAAATATAGATCCATACTAATTAATCGGTGAAAATATTTTTGAAATTCATCAATAAATAATAGAGAAATTAAAGTGGTTGATTGATTTCCAACTCGCTTGTGACGTCAAATATTCGCACAGACGGACGCCGAGTGTTATACAATTTTTTTTTACCTATTCATGGTAAATTACCACGGATTTAATATATTTAAAAAAAAAAGACAAGATTTTTTTTATTACGTATTTATAAAATTGCAAATGTTTAAAAATCACATTTTAAAACGCCAAAACATTGAATTTATAAAAAATTAAGACATCAAAATTGTCGTATTCGTAGTAATAAACGTATTTACCAGCTTTATAAAAGTTTAATAACAAACTCGTCGCTCTATTTACAATACCGTGTAGCAGATGACGTCACACATCCGTATCAGATGGAACAGATCTATTCGTTAATTGTTGAGAGAGGCTTAATTTTTCTTTTACATTTTTGTTTAATTTTGCTTTAATTTTTATTTTCATTCATAATCAAAATGGTAGACTTTCCCATTACAGAATTTATTTCAACTCAACATGATCGAAAATCAGTGTTACTAATCGCCTGCTGTAGTTGTTACGTCTTTCCTGATTTAGGTGAATTAGGTGGTACGTCTTTCCTGAAATTATCCTATTGTATAAAAGCTAATGAAAGTCTGCAAGCAAAAAATAACAACTTTTACATAATAGTATTTTATTTAATTAGGCACAAAAGTAATAAATTTTCTACTTTGGCTTGTATCTCATTGTTTTTTTACTACCTAAGTACAAAACGTGAATTTGGAGACCGTAAACTATCAATATAATTTTTTCATTTTTTTCCAGCTGGTATATTTTTCCGAAATTTTTAATAGATTTTCTTTATACTATGTCTTATTCTTAAGGAAAAATTTAGTTTTTCCAAGACATACAAAAGAATATTAATGCTTTCTCACATTACGTTAGTATATTATGTTATATACTACGTTAGAATATTACATTACAATGATCGAATTTTTTCTCGCTGTCAAATAAGAAATTTAAAAAATTAATGCAATTTTTTTTATATTCTTCATAGAAAAAAAGAAATTCTAATTGGTGTTAGTACTTAAATTATTTAAATCATATAGTTAAATTAATATAAGACAGCTACATTTCAAAAGCAAGTGGAAGAGAGTGAATGAATGTAAGAAATTTGATAGTATAATTTAAGAATAAAAAATAAAAAAAAAGAACATATTTTTATCATCCTTAGAAAAGTTATTATGAATTATGAATAAGAAGATAAATTGTATTAACTTTATACATGGTGAAAATTTGAAAAATTATTGTGCTAAATAAATTATTTTTAATGGTATCTGCCTGTGTATGTTTTATTTCTAAATCCTGAATGATCCTATATAAATATTTAATTATGAAGAAAATCATATCTGTTATCTCTTACAAGGAGATGCACCCAGAGTGAAATTCGGGATTTTGATAAAATTTCGCCGGTGTGTAGAATGGACAAAAATATGGGACCCGTACTTTTTTATCGGCCATCTTCCACGTTTACGGGGTGAAACCAGCCCCTAAATTTATGGGATCAAATCGTATTTCTTAAGATATCTCGAAAACTATAAGAGATAGAGGAAAACATTAAGTTGACGAAATGTTGCTCTTTAAAAGACCTATTCATCTGTATAGGTTAAACCAGGGCCGGGTTAATAAGAGGGTCTGGAGGGGTGAAAATGGGGGTAAATTTTCTTGTACAGCCTGAATGGTTCAGTGTATCAAATTTTTGCCATCATAAATAGAACGAGCACGAAAAATTAAGGGATACGTGTTTTTCAGTTTTTTCGAAATATGTGTAGTATCCAAGTCAAATCAGGAAGAAAAAAATAGGGTAGGTTGTATTGCATTATTATTGATTGCAAATACATTCTATATTTTTTTATTTTTATGTTTATTATCATCATGGAAATGTAAATTTTTACTTTCCGATAACGATTCATGTATTTTTCAATACTTAATTGTTAATTTAACCATCTGAATATTTGGTTACTCATTTTCTATTTTTTTTATACCTATTTCTATCAAAGTTTATCGGTGTGCTAGTGTTAATGAATGTTCAACAAGAAGGAATAATCTTCCGTTCAACAACTGTCTTTATCTTGTTACAAATTCGTTTTTAACCAAATAAACGCTGTTTATTTCTTTCTCAACATTCAAACGATTTTTTTTATTCTTTTTTTGTTTTATAAGCGTCAACCCCATTTCCCAAATTGCAAAATTTATTATAAAACACCTGAACAGTGAGCGAAAGAGATTATTGTTTCTTGTCGAGCATTTATTAATACAAGCACACCAGAGAACTTTAATTTTCGCAGAATTAGATATAAAAAATATCGAATGTGAGGAACCAAATATACAGATGGCTAAATTACCAATTAAGCAAGTATTAAAAAATACATGAATCGTTATCGCAAAGTAAAAATTTGCATTTTCATGAAGATAATAAACATAAAAATAAGAAAAATATAGAACGTATTTGCAATCAATAATAATGCAATATAATCTACCCTATTTTTGCTTCATTATTTGGCTTGGATACCACACATATTTCGAAAAACGCGAAAACACGTATTCCCTAATTGTTGGCGCTCCTTCTACTTATAATAGCAAAAATTTGATACATTGAACCATTCAGGTTGTACAAGAAAACTTACCCTCATTTTCACCCCTCCAGTCCCTTTTATGAACCCGACCCTGCTTTAACCTCTACTGATGAATTGATCTTCCAAAGGGTAACATTTCGTCAATTGAAAGTTTTCCTCTATCTCTCATAGTTTTCGAGATATCTTAAGAAATACGGTTTGAACCCCCAACTTTAGGGGCTAGTTTCACCCTGTAAGCGTGAAAGATGGCTGATAAAAAAAATACGGGTCCCTTATTTTTGCCTATTCTACACACCAGCGAAGTTTCACCAAAATCCTGAATTTAATTCTGGGTGCATTTCCTTGTTAGTACTGAAATATATACGGCACACATAATATAGGTATACCTTGTCTAACAATTTTTGGGATGACTTTTCGAGAGGGTGTTATTAGTGACCATAAATTTTCAAAAAGTTAAATTATTTTATTGCTTACAACAAATACCACCCTATGTTCGCTCCAATTGTATTTAAATTTACTACCTGTTTTACAAGCGACGCGACGGTTACTTTTTGCATTTATATAGATAAGTAGAAAGCATGCTGCGAACAAAACTGCTGATTATTGCCGTACCTACTTGAAAAGTCATCTCATTTAAATATTGCCAAACCATACCGATATGTTGAAGAAAGCAAAAGTGGATGGAAAATAACGAAATATACGACAAATATTGACACTTACGGAAAAATGTTCATTTGCGAATCCCGGTTTCACTTACTGTTGATAGGCTAAGATAAGGCTAGATTCAAGGGAAAAAGCAGAAAAAAGAAAAAAGTGAATACACAAGTTAGTCTGCGGTTTTTGCACTAACGATTAATGAAAGGTAACAAAGAATAATCTGAAAAAGAGTTTTGGTAATCACTACGCAATTGAACTATTACAACAATTTGAATCAGTTATGACACACACAGAGGGCCCTAGAGTGCATACCAATACCGATACATATTACGTTGATTTGTACAAGGGTTGCCTAAGATATGTATATTAAATTGGCAAACAGGAGTAAACAATATACGGGGTGTCAATTTATAAATAAGCGGGCCTCATATCTTTGGAACTGTAAAAGATAATTAAAATTTCTCAAAACCGTTTCTATAAAATTAAACCCACATGACAAGCCTCTATAACCAATCCCTAAGGCACCAGCCACCTCAACCCTATTTTTTTAAATTATATGACGCCACTTGTGGTACATAATTGGAAAGGTCTCTAAAAATGCTGTTCATTAATACCAAACATATTGCTAATTTATCAATTATTATTATTTGAAGAATTCGAAAAATAAAAGTTGAGATGTACTTTCTCTTATTCTAAGTTACAAGAATATCAAATTAAATCCCTTATTCCAAATTAAAAATATCAAATTATTCCAGTAGCATTCCAGTCCAGCGATCGAAACCAGCGCTGGAATGGCACTGGAATAATGTGGACCGGCACTGGAATGTATCCATTCCAGTAAGCAAGCCAGTCCAGTGACTGGATTGACGGTTTACTTTTCATTCCAGCTAGCCTATTCCAACGCCACTGGAATAGTGTAGATGGTCAATCCAGTACTAGATTAAACGTTGAACAGTGAACAAGCATTGTTGCTTTTTGTAATGTAATCGAATCACTGGAATGGACCATCGAATGACTGGAATAATGTAAACGATATAATCCAGTCGACCACTGGACTGGATTAGCTTACTGGATTACTGGGCTGGAATAATGGAAACAGTCTATAATATTATAATTGTCAAATTATGTATTATAATTATGTATTATTAGTTTATTTTTACAAATTATAAAATTAAAATATACAGACGAAAATTACAATAACTAATAATACATTTTACTTAAAAATAACGGAAACTAATCTAGGTCAGATCTCAATATGACTATTCTCAGCCCACTGAAACTTATTTTCAGCGTTCTTCAAATAATAATCGATAAATTAACATTATGTTTAGTATTAATGAACAGCATTTTTAAAGAGCTTTCCAGTGATGTGCTACAAGTGGGGTCTTACAATTTAAAAAATAGGGTTGGGGAGGCTGAAGCCTTGGTTGATTATAGAGAATTATGACTCACATGGGATCATAATGGTTCCCCTAAATGTTATAGAAACGGTTTTGAGAAATTTTAATTATCTTTTATAGTTCCAAAGATTTGAGGCCTGGTTTTTTTTTTAAATTGGCACCTCGTATACATAGGTATATTATTATAAACACAATGATTATCATAACCTATACTGACAAAACGCCCAATTGGTACACTATTTTGAGAGCTAATACGCTTTATAGGCTATTGTTGCCGTCATATGACGTAGTATCTGTGAGTTTGTTAGGTTTCACTTGATGTCTTATGACGTCTATGACTGTCAAGGTGTTGTTAATAAAAGAGAAAGAATATAATTTCGTTGCTTACTAAGAGCAAATGTAGCTTTCAACAGTGGAATTTGGCAATTAAAATGTTAGAAGAACATAAAAGTTTAAATGGGTAACGACAAACCCGCAAAATACAATATAAACGTATATATCAGCACCTAGGCGAATCAAAAAGAAAAGGAAAATCAAAAAAGAAAATTCAGAGTTTTACTAGTTTCAGATGCTGAGGCGTTCATCTTCAGAAACCGATCACCAAACAAATCGTCAATCAAAAATTCATAAAAAATTGTGAAAAAATTGTCAAAAAAGAAAAAACAAGGAAGAAAGCGTAAAATGTCTGGTTGCCGAGCAACAGAGTACTACTTTTCGCTTTAAAGCGAAAAGTAGTACTTTGTTGCTCACTCAACGAATATTTAATTACAAATCAGGTAGGTGTTGTTTATATTTTCTATGGCTACGAATAAATAGATTCTAAATTTTTTGTTCTTGTTATCGTGATCAAGAAAAATATTAATTTTATTAAATTTCAAAATACCTACGAAATACTTATTAATTAAAAATAATAAATAACTCCTATATAATTAATAAATAATAAGAATAAAAAATTTAAAAAAATCTACAACATATATGATGGAAACATGCTATTGTGACAGTGATTTCTTAAGGGCAGGGTAAGGTATTAAAATAATTTTTTTTTTGCATTTTTTTTAACTGAATGCATAATATCTCAAGAATATTGTCTCAAAATTTCAAGTTGCTTGGAGCAAAATTGACGAAGTTATAGGCATTTTTGTTGTTACCTGGCAGATGTTTCGCTCTCTATATATTACTCTCTCTCGACTCTCAGTTATATTATAGAAATTTCAATGGAAGTACTAACGTATTTATACCTGTACTGTATATTTTGTCAGTGTAGGGTACAAAATTTAGTTTAGCACCAAGTATTCTAAATCAGTTTTATACAAGAATTTTTAAGTGTTCAAAACTTTAAAGCGTTTTCCCCACAGCTCACGTTTTCAAAGACGGTGTCCCTCATAACTTCAAAACTACACCAGCGATCCATTTGAAATTTTGAACACTATTTCTGTACATAATTGCCGAGGTAACGCTGTAGAGTTTTTTCAAATTTCTTAATAATTTTTATTTTACAAGGTGGGCCAAAAGAAGCCATCCGATGTTGTTTGACTTTCATTTTTTTTCTAAATGAAAAACTTCGATTCTGTTTTTTGATTATGTTTATTTGAACTTTTAGAATTTTATTGATCAGGTCGAGAAGGTGATATCGGCCAAATGGGCGCCATCACATTTGATTGCTATACGGGCTCGTTTTATGGCATTTTTCATCACTTCGGCGAGAACTCATTTCCACCTCAGCGGGTACGTGAACAAGCAAAACTATCGCTTCTGGGGCACCGAAAATCCACGAGTAATGCACGAGGAGCCATTACACCCGCTCAAAGTGACTGGACGCCGCTGGTCAAGGACACCGCTCGTCAAACGACAACAGTGGACGGTGCGCGCTATAAGGCCATGTTAACCGAGTTTTTTCTGCCGCAATTGAACGAATTAGGACAGGAGGACATGTGGTTCCAACAGATCGGAGCAACGGCACACACTGCGCGAGCCACAACCGATATTCTGAAGGTGGCGTTCCCGGGTCGCCTCATCTCTCGTTTTGGCGATTTACACTGGCACGCAAGATCGCCCGATTTAACCGTTCCAGACTTTTTTTGTGGGGGTTTTTGAAGTCCCGTGTTTACGTGAACAAGCCCGAAACACTGGAAGCCCTCAAGAACAACATTCGACAGGAGTGCGAGAATCTGTTGCCCGAAGTTCTCGCCGAAGTGATGAAAAATGCCATAAAACGAGCCCGTATAGCAATCAATTGTGACGGCGCCCATTTGGCCGATGTCATCTTCTCGACTTGACCAATAAAATTCTAAAGGTTCAAATAAACATAATCAAAAAACAGAATCGAAGTTTTTCATTTAGAAAAAAAATGAGAGCCAAACAACATCGGATGACTTATTTTGGCCCACCTGTTACAATAACAAATTAGCCAATTTTTTTCGCAAAAATCGTGTTTTTCCGTTCTAAGTGTTCCAAAAAAGTGAAAAATTGAAATTTCGAAAAACACTCCCAGCGTTACTTGAGGAAAACTATTATCTAACGAATGAACTTTAATTTTTTTTATTTTGGATGATCCAGCACCAAGTTATGAGGAGCACGGCAATTCTACTTTTTTCCGAGACACGTTCGAATTATTGCTGCCATTACTATATTTTTTAATATTTCGTCGTGAAAATTTTATACAATATTCTTCGAATGTTATACTTTAATGTACCACTGGTTTTAATAAAGAGATTTTAACTGTGTCGTCACAAAAAAATAACAAAAACATGCTTTTTTTGTACGAATTAACCTTACCCTCTCCAAATATTTCTGAAGCTGCTAAAATTATAACATTAAAGTAAATATTAAGGTCCATTATTATTTTTTCAAGTATCTTTTAAATAAAAAATACATTTTATAAGATTGGCGACGCAAAGATTACGCGAGCGCTCCTGGTTTTTTAAATTAGAAGCTGTATCAAGTAAAAATTTTTGTATACGTTTAATTGTCGATAGAAAAATGTACCATACAAATTATGCGCAGATTACTAGATTTTATATCGCCCAGTAATCGTATACGTATATTTTTACTTGATGCTAGTTTTAATTTTACCACCAGAGGCGTGAGTGAGAATCTTTGCGTCGCCAATTGTAGAAAAAATTTGTGTGTAATTCGAGCACACAATGACATTCCCGCTCTCATCATTGCCGTACCAATTTGCGCTCTTACTACACAAATAACTACTTCATCATGAAAATGTAAATTTTTACTTTTAAACAATAATTCATGTATTTTTCAGTATTTATTTAATTTGTAATTTAGCCATGTGTATTTTTGGTTACTCCTATTCTATACTATATCTCCTATTCTACCAAAGTTCTCTGGTTTGCTAGTGTTATTGAATGCAGAGTCGTGAAGAGCAATGATGAGTCCCTGGGAAAAATTACATCTTTCTAAATTTTTTCTAAAAATAAGTACTTAACGAGCAAAAAAATCTCTTTTTACTTTTTTCGGGCTCCGTAACAGCAGCTTTGCGGCTCCGTAACAGCAGCTACAAGTACCCTTTTAAGCCCGGGCCCCGGCGCTACAACCCCGGTTACCCTCCTCTCTCGCCGGTCCTGATTGATTTTTCAACAAAAAGCACACCGAAATTGTGAATTTCATTGTGAGTGCATTTACTTGTAAGAAATTTTCCATTTTTTGGAAGTTGATTTAATCTAAAAAATTAATCATCTCATATAAAATATAAGATATTAAACGAGAAAGATCAATTATCTGTTAGACGGTGATGTGTAGAGAGGGGGGGGGGGGGGGGTAAAATTGTATTGCAAATAATTTGAAATAATTTTGCTTGTTGATGAAAAGTGGCAAAGAAAACATTTTTATGTTTCGTCCTGGTAAAGTTTCATATACAATTGTCTGGATTGGTTGTAAAAGAGTGACTCTAAATTTCGGCCATTTCATCGACCTCATGACTTTAATTGAAAAGTGGTCTGAATGATACCTTAGGAGAGGGCATTAATTCTTACGATATTTCAAGTTGAATATATTTTTGTTTAGGAGATATGACGCGTATATCATGACGGTATTAAAACAAATTACAAGAATGGTTCACAAAAATTTCAAAGAACAAATTATTGAATTAGGCTATCGTTAGTAATTGAATGATAAATTACTAAAAATTTTAAAACTTTCACAAGGGCGTTGACGAAAATTGAATCAAAAGTTTATAAACAATAATATTTATTTACTTATCATATAACTTCTGTTAAAAAATAAATTGAATTGTCTTTTAACTTATTCAAAAAAAGAAATTTGAACTACCTAATTTTTTTTTTTAAAAAAAAGGAAAACTTGCGTTTTATAATTCCCTAAGAGAATCCTTACTCATACCTATGTAATAAAAGCAAAGTTTTAATAATAACATAATAAATATTTATGAATACTTATGGAAGGCAGTTTGAACGATTGTAAAATTAAAATTAATTTCAATCAAAATGAAATATTAGTTTTTAATGAACCAAACATTACTTTACCTTTCAATACATTAGTTTCTAAAGAGGATAGTGGTATGGGTTTTGTGATGAACATAGCTTCCTTTAATGGAATATTTACTCGATACTGCGTACAGAACAAATATACTATGAGGGAACAGATATCAAAAACTCTTTAAATATTTCTCAGTTTAGAAACAATTTCTTAGGGTTCCGAAGAAATTAATTTTGGGATCCTTAGAGTTTTTTTTACGTTTGCGTGCTTGTCCGTCTGCCACACAACTATAATTACAACCACTATGAAAATTAAATGAAATTTTCCAGCTTCAATTAAATTTCAATGAATGGGGTTTAAAATTTTTAGTCGAATTTTCTCCGAAAAATTAGACTTATACAGTCTATACGATAAGAGCTGCGAGAGGCGAGAGTAGGGGCGCTATCCGTTTTCGGACCCGTAGAACACGAATATGTAGAAAAAAAATGTCCGATATATATATATATATATATATATATATATATATATATATATATATATATATATATATATATATATATATATATTCACGCCACCTTTTAATTTGTATAGGGCCCCCCTATAGAAGTTAAGAGATGAAATTTGGTAAATGGGGCTCATTTTCGAGGCACCTCATACTATCAAAGTGGGGTCAAATTTTGGGAAAATTTTTTTTCTGACCGGACCTTTAAGGGGGTGGTGGGGGCGGAAAAGCAATAAAACTTTTCCAAACCGGTTTTAAATAATGTTTCGGTCAATTATCTACAACATATCCAAAATTCAGCTTCCTAGGATGATTTGGTGGGAGTAGAGGGGGGAAAAAACGATTTTCGCTGGATCTAACAGGCCCCCAGCCCCCCAGAATTAACGTAGAGGGTTGAAATTTGGTGCGTTGATAAAGTTCGTACCTAGGTTGTGCCGTTTGGAGGTTTTAATATTTTATCCCCACCCCCCTCATTTTTAAGCTACAATTTCATGCATTTTCGACGTTTTCGAAGTTTGTACCACTCGCACAGGTCACCCAAACCTAGTGGGCTGAAATTTTGTATTCGGATTGAGTTAGTATCAAGGGGGTGCCTTTTGAGAGTCTCGACTTTCAAACCCTACCGCCACCATTTTTATACCCAAAAGAACATGATTTTTCTTGTTTTTTAACAGTTTCCTTCGGGTCAAAATCTCCCCAAATAAACCTAGAGGGCTGAAATTTTCTGTACAGGTTAAGCTAATAGCCAGACACTGTTTTTGGGGGGTTTCAACTTTTAACCCTTACCCCCACGATTTTTACGCCAATATTTCCTTAATTTTTTTGCTTGTTTTCTAACACGTCTAGAGACTCTCTAAGGAAATCAAGAGGGCTGAAATTTTGTACGTGTATTCAGTTAGTATCCAGCTAGTACCTTTTAGGGAGTCCACATTACTTTTCCCCCCACTTCTTCCATTTTTACATCGGAATTGAATGCTATTGTTAAATGTGTTTTAAATGCATTACTTTTATTCTAAATACAAGTAGGCGAATAGTAGTGATGGGCTTTATAGTTACTTTTAGGTACCAGTAACTATTAGTTACTTTCAGTATAAATACTAGTTATTTTATGTAGTTAGTTAGTTAGTTACTTTTGCATTGTACCTATACGTATCTCAAATAGTACCTAAATACAAACATCCTGATACTATGTAACTATCTTATGTATGGTGAAGATCGTTTACCAGTTACAAGGATTATCGGTTACAATGAAATAAATACTCAATATGTAACCGTAGTATATATAATAAGTAGTGTAATGAGTAGGCAGGACAACATAAAATAATAAAAAATCCACAACTCAGGGACAAAAATATAATTTATTTGCCATGCTTTTGTTAAGTATTTTTCTTCTTAAATTTATTTTTTCTTAAAATTGTAAACTCTTTTACCTCAAATGTGAAACATCTGAACTCATCATAAACTGATAAATCGTTCAAGTCAGTCTTATCCAGAATCCTTATGAAAATGAACAAACATGCCATACATACATATTGGAAATACGTACACAGGCTAGAAGGTGCTATAAGTAACTTATACATACTGTACTATAAGGACTATAAGTAACTAACTATTGTGCAGGTATGTCAGATATGTATATACATAATTTATTGTATAATAACATCCATGGTAACTACCTAAGTAACTAAGGGTATTCAAATGGCATCGCTAGTTAGTTAGTTACTTTACAAGTAACTGGTATTTTTTAACAGTTAGTTAGTTACTAGCCCATCATTAGCGAATAGTAATTTTAAAATACCCCTGTCGCAGCACCTGCATAACATAGCGAATTTTCAAAGATAGGACACTGACGGAACTCATATAACAACTTGTGTCCATCTAAAATAGTTTAACTCTATAACAGTGATAAGATTTTCGAAATCGGTTGGGTAGTTAATTTTTTACTTTTGAGTCCCCAGGACCCTGGCGGATCACATATAGTATAGCACATATGCATTTAAATAAGTGTAACCAAAAAATCACTAAAAATGGTGAAAAAAGCTTCTAAAAATCGGACATATCAGCTAACGAACTCGTCCCAGCTTTTGAGACTTTTGAACTTCTAACAAAATTTCGTAAAGATTGAATGCTTCATTCGAGAGTTATCGCGCAGACACACACACAAATATATATATATATATATATATATATATATATATATATATATATATATATATATATATATATATATATATATATATATATATATATATAAATATATATATATATACATATATATATATATATATATATATATATATATATATATATATATATATATATATATATATATATATATATAAACAAATAACTCTCGTCCTTTTGTAGGGTGACTCTTTGCACCCTGTAGACACTAAAACCGCAGGAATTTTTTCGGAATTAACAGTCGCGTCACCCCTCGATATAGGAAATAAGAATTATTTCCTTTACACTCTGTATATAATATATATACACACCTACATATATATATATATATATATATATATATATATATATATATATATATATATGTATATATGTATGTGTGCATATATTATATACAGGGTGTAAAGGAAATGACTTATCCATTTGAGGGGTGACGCGACTGTTAATTTCGAAAAAATTCCTGCGGTTTTAGTGTCTACAGTTTGCTAGGAGTCGCCCTCCACAAAAGGACGAGAGTTATTTGTTTTACACCCTGTATATATATATATATATATATATATATATATATATATATATATATATATATATATATATATAAATAAACAAATTTCTGCCGTATAGTCCCGAACTCGGGTCTTTCCCTGACATTCTCCGTCATAAATTAAGTTCCAAAATGGAAAGTCGCTTAAAATAATAATTTAATAGTTAAATGAATTTTTAGTTAACAGAAAAATTTATAATTTTTTTCTGCTTTCCGTCCTGCGGCTTCACTCAGGTGTCTGTTTTGTTTTATTTTTGTTTTAATTTTGATTTATATAATTTCGTGCAATGGAATACATTTTTGTATTTTGTAGCTTTAGTTTGAGACCTTTGCTCTGATATCCGTAATAATAGTTTTAGATATTCTTCAGTTTTAGACCCTTCTTGGAGAATAACAATTTTAATGCTACTTTCATCTTTTTCTGGAATTCCAATAGTGTTTGAAGGGTAACTTGGGGATCGATTTAATTGTCCGCACCATTCAGCTATTTAATGTGATCCCTATTAGAAGGTTCTGGAGAACAATCTTAACCTTACTTCACTTTTTAATTCGCTATTCTGAAATTCTGTACAAAAACAGTTACTTAAATAATTAATACTATAAAAGCAAGTAATATTCATATTTCAGTAGCATATCTAATTTTCGCAACATCGTCTGGAGATCCGCCCAGCTGTTTAGTATGAAGAAGTTTTTTTGGGGTCCCAAAGTCCTAGGTGATAATTTTGCCCTCACTTATACTAACAAAATCATCTTATTTTAATTTAAATAATAATAGTACAGTTACCTGAAATCCGTTTATCCATTTCTATAAGAGAAATGAATAAACAATTTATTTTACTTTACGTGTAATTGCTTTGGAAAAAAATTAAAATTTGTGGCTTCGTAACTAACGATAACAACTAATAATGAAACCAAATTTGAAAATTCAGGCTCTCTTGTGCCACCCCTGATATGATGCTCTATTTATAGACACTTCACTAGTCGAAATCCGTTAAGTAACCTTGGCTGTGTGCTTTTCACAAAATTTTATAACATTTTTTCTAATTGTATTATATATCTATATATTGATTATTTAATAATAAATCATTGTTAAAAAGATTTAGATTTTAGTAATCAAAATTATTACTTCAATAAATTATAAATTAACACTTATTTAATTGACTAATTATTTTCTTAAATAGACTAAACAAAAAATTATAATTATTTATTTATTATTTAAATTTGCCGCTTTGAGGAATTTGCTTTGTTGTTTGTAACTTGTTGCCCTCTGCTGGGTTGTCTACACAATTAATATTTAATCTCTTTTTAATGGATACTTTAATGTCTATTCCTTTGTTCAGAAAATGGGCTATTACTTTTTTAGTTAGTGTGTAGAAATCATTTTCATTTGTAAACATTTTATCTAGTCGATATTGAATTACAAATTTAAAATTTGAAATAGGATTATTGTTCAACATTTTGAAAGGTTGTAACATATTTTGGAACTTATAACCCCATTCAGGTAAGATGTTAAATATTTCAAAAAATTTAATAATTAATTAATGTATTTTTTTATTTTTTAGATTGTTTTATGAGTATTTCAATTAAATTGTAGACAAACAATCTACTTGACAGTAAAGAAATTTCCAATATTTTGTGATGAATGTTTTCAACAACGAATTAACACTTAATCACAAATGTAAAAATGTTTGAATAGCTAACTGTCGTGTGTAAAGAGGTTAAAATTCATTAACAATTATTAATGGAAATTAAATTATATGTGTAACAATGTAAAATATTTTAAGAAAGATTAAAATTTATTTTTAATTAAATGATACATAATTTTATATTTTTTTGAAGCTAAAAATTTTTTCTGAGGCATACGCCATAGAGTTATCTGCAACATATAAAAACTTCAACCAAATCCGTCAAGCCATTAAAAAATTTTTCGACTTTCAAAAAATAATTTCTTACCCACAAGGGGTAAGTTTTTAATGACTGAAATTCAGTAAATTTCAATTTTATGTCGATAGCAGCTCGCAGCAAAAAAAATTAACACAATTCAAATATACGCCTACTTGTATTAGAATAAAAGTAAAGGATTTAAAACACATTTAACAATACCTTTGAATTCCGACGTAAAAATGGGAGAAATGGGGGGAAAGTAATGTGGAATCCCTAAAAGGCACAAGCTGGATAATAATTCAATACACGTACAAAATTTCAGCCCTCTAGATTTCCTTAGAGAGTCTCTAGACGTGTTAGAAAAAAAGCAAAAAAATCAAAGAAATTTTGGCGTAAAAATCACGGGAGTTAGGGTTAAAAGTTGAAACCTCCAAAAAGCAGTGGCTGACTATTAACTTAACTTGTACACAAAACCTCAGCCCTCTAGGTTTATTTGGGGAGATTTTGACCCGAACGAAACTGTTCAAAAACAAGAAAAATCACGTTTCTTTTTGGTATAAAAATAATGGGCGTAAGGGCTAAAAGTTGGGACCGCCAAAAGGCAATCCCCTTGATACTAACTCAATCCCAATACAAAATTTCAGCCCTCTAGGTTTATTTGGGTGACCTGTGCAAGTGGTACAGAGTTCGAAAACGTCAAAAAAGCATGAAATTTTAGCTCAAAAATGGTGTGGGTGGGGGTACAATATTAAAACTTCCAAAAAGCAGACCCTAGGTACGAACTCTATCAACATACCAAACTTCAACCCTCTAAGTTAATTCTGGCGGACTGTAGGCGCGTTAGATCCAGACAAAATTATTTTTTCCCCTCTACTCCCTGCAAATCATCCCAGGAAGCTGAATTTTGGATATATTGTAGGTAATTGACCGAAACATTATTTCCAACCGGTTTGGAAAAGTTTTATTGTTGCCCCCCACCACCCCCTTAAAGGTTGGGTCGGATCCAAAATTTATCCAAAATTTGACCCCAGTTTGATAGTATGAAGTGCATCGGAAATGAGCCTCACTAGCTCAATTTCAGCTCTTAACTTCCATAGGGGGGCCCTATAAATGTCAAAAGGTAGCGGGAAATATATACATATATATATATATATATATATATATATATATATATATATATATATATATATATATATATATATATATATATGTATATATATAGACATTTTTTTCTACAGAATCGTGTTCCACGGGTCCGAAAACGGATAGCGCCCCTAGTCTCGCCTCTCGCCGTTCTTATCGTATAGGCTGTATAAGTCTAATTTTTTCAAGGAAACATTTGACTAAAAATAAATCTGAAAGCTGAAACTTTTATAATTAAATTTTAAAAGTTGATAAATAAATAAAAAATGTAGTGACTAGGCTGAGATGTAGTGACCATACAAATTCTAAGATTTTTCTTCAGAATCTTGAAAAGAATATGATCTCAGTAATAGGCAGAAAATTGAATAAGTATAAAGTTAAAAAATGTTCGGATTTATGGTGACGGAGAAACGATTACAATACGGAACTTCCATTTCTTTTTAAGTATACTTTAAATATCTTTCAATGGGATGACTTTTCAAGTACGGCAATAATCATTAGTACTGTTCACAGCAGGTTATCTACTTGCCTGTGTAAGTGTTAAAAGAAACCACCAGTCGTAAAACAGGTAATGTATTTAAACACAATTGTAGAGAACACAGCTTGACATTCAGGCCCATAACTAGGCTGGGGTAGCCGGGGCATGTCCCCGGGGCTCCCAGCCAAAGGGGGCCCCCAAGAGAATGCAAAAAATTCCAAATTTCTTGGTAAGTTTTAAGAGCGGTATTTCTGTAAAATTAGAACAGCAAACGACTGACATGCAAAAAAGCACTTCTTCCTTTTTGCCAGGGGGTGGAATTTTAAGGGCGGTGTTGCAATCAGTAATCATTTGTTTAGACACAGGTTGTTATCGAGGCCAGTAAACCAAAACAGACAACCAAAAAATATCGACGATTTACTAATCCATACTTTCTGCTGACTCTGGTAAAAATGACGTAATTATGTGGATCAAATAGTAATATAATAGAAACGTAAAAAACGATAATCAGTGGAGTAGTCGAAGGAAGAAGCCAAAGAGAAGTCAAGGAGAGCAGTCAGAGTGCATTCGACAGAGAAGTCGGGGAAAAATCAAAGTGGGAGTCTTGTCAAGTCAAATCAAGGGCAGCAGAACAGTATGGAGTAGAGAAGAGCATTGGAGCCGGTAGCTAGTTGCTAGCAGGGAATGGCTAGTAACTAGCAATGGGAAATGTGCTCTTAGGTTTATTTAACTTACAGAAGAGTCGGAGTTTATAAGTTTGTTTTGGCGGCCAGTAGTGAAAGTTTGTGACGAAGTTAAAAGAAAATGTGTGTCTAGGTAAGTTCTAATTCTTTCCATTTTTATCTTTCTTTTATATAAGTTTATCTGTTTGTTTATTTGGGGAAGCGATTCTCGTTTTGTGTTTTGTATTTATTATTTATTTATTGTTTCTGTTAATAAAATTGTTAAGCTGAACTCCATTATTTTATTGAGGAAACAGTGTACACCCTTAATTTCTCGCAACTCGATCGTAGTGTCAAGGAGTTCGAACCCCGGGCTTTCTGTGGGGTTTTCACCGCTACCGATAACATCTAATTTAATCCCTACAGAAAAGGCTAGTTCTCCCGTCTTTCGATAGCGGTATTTCTGTAGAATTAGGGCGGCAAACGACTGACGAGCAAAAAAAAAAGTCGCCGCTTTTTTTGCCTGGGGCAGAATTTATTGTTTTTGCCCGGGGCGGCGTGGAGACCCCAAATGTACTTTCTGCCCCGGAGCCCCTGAAGACCTAGGTACGAACTTGGTGGCATTTGTTACAAGCAATAAAATAATTTAACTTTTTAAAAGTTTATGATTATTATTGATTTGTAATACCCTCTCGAAAAATTATCCCATTTAAATGTGGTTAAAGTATACTTGGTGGTATTTAAAAACAAGGAAAATTTTTTACTTACGTAACGTCAAGGCGCTAATATTTGTCTCGATATCCCGTCTATAATTCGTGCTCAGTCCCTGGCATAATTTATATTTTACTTTTTAACATCACTTATTTTACATTGTAACTTATGTGTAAAACTTGACAAACAGCAATTGGTCAAAATACCATTTCTTCAAATTAAGACAGAAATCAAAAACTACATTTATGTATTAATATTTGAAACTGAAAAGCAAAAAATTGAAAAATTTTCTGAAGCACGTACCTGGTTTTATTTTGCTAATTTTGTGTAGGCGGAATCACTTTTCACTTTCTCTTACCATCTTATAATACCACAAAACTCTTTTCCATCATTCTATCACGTACACGTAAAAAGTAAATACCTATAATTTGCCACGTAAAGAATTTTTATTATTAGGTTTAACATTATGGATTATCCATTAAAATTAAAAGACTAATATATATATATATATATATATATATATATATATATATATATATATATATATATATGTCGTGACCGAAACTTTAATGAAACTTATTAAACCCGGACGACACCGGAGATCCCGTTTGGAATGTTGAGGATCGCCACTTTGTTTTATCGAAAACGAAAGAAACGGAGCTTTGGCTTGAATTAAAGTCTTTATTGATTTACTTGTTCACTTTATTTAAATTTTATTTATTTTTATTAAGTTTTATTTACTTCAAAGATTTTATTTATTTATTTTTCGTTAACTTATAATTGTCTTGTTTGATGTGATTTGGTATTGATTAACAAAACGAAGTTTAAATTAAATTAATTTTATTAAAGTAAAATTATTATTACAACAATTAAAATAATTAAATAAAATGATCTAAACATAACGACGAAAAGACTATCAAAATTTATTAGAATGGCCAAAAACTGAAAATAATGAATTTACATCGAATTTATAATAATTTTTATGTTTAGTTAGCAAAACTTATTTAACAAAGATAGAATTTATTTTTATATTCAAATACATTGTATGAAATAGAAAATATATTTTATTTTAATATGTCTAGGGAACATCCGGTAGTTGGCTCGTGGATTATGCTGTTTTCTGCATTTTCACATCCTGTGTGTAGTTATGTTGCGTTGATCTCACGGTGATAGATTTTGTTGAAATTTGCAAATTTTATGTGTTGTGCATGGCACCACACTCCTCCCCCATTAGAAAGGTTCCTGCGGGACCTTAGAATTTGACTGGGCGAATGGGACGGCGTCCAGATACACATGATGCTGAAGTTTGGATTCTTCGGTCCTTCAAAAGTACTGTTTGGTTGCTGGGCTCGAAGACCACTTCGTGATTGTACGGCTGGACTTGATTCCTCCGGTTCTCCCCGAATAGACAATTGTAAAAATTAAATGTGTTGCCTCCCGATTTGGTGCATGGGCATAGGCATTTGAATAATCTTGCTAGTAACGTCGCTATTACTTTGAATATTCAATATTTATAAAAGTAGTAAAGTAGTAGTACAGCTATGATTCCCGTACCAATGTAGCATAACCAGTTGTAAATGACGTTTTCGTACTTGATTATAAATGGTTTGTTTAACTGGCTTTGAAGATTTTCGTCCATCTTCTCCAATTGATGTTGAGTGTATTTGACTTCGTTGAGGTCCCGATTTGTTAATTTTATGGGCTTTAAGTATTGTGGTTTTAGGGCCTCTTCTTTATGTAAATATTTGCAGCAATCATCTTCCAGGATGTCGACTGCTGGAATGTGTATGTAGACGGATAGGTTTTTGATTGACATTTCGGGCTGTAGTACGACGTTGTGTGTCATGAAGCGGCAGTTGTTTGGAATTTTGAGAAGTCCAATTCCATGTAGGCTTCTTTCTTCATCTGGATACTGTGTGCAGAGTACGGTTCCCTTTGTCGGTTTTGATAAGATGAACAACCATTGATTTTGGGATATTTGTTTCCAGACTTCGGACTGTGCGTATATGGTGGTTTTCTTGCATGACCTGGGAATGGATGCTTCTTGAAGATCGAACATTTCTAACTCGCAAATGTTGTCGGTTCTTCTTTGTAGTGTGTCGATATTTTTACAGATGTACACATCATTGACTAGTGTACATGGATCGAGCTGTTTTAGAGTAGCGAATTGTGACTTTCCTCTGCTGGATATTATGTAGGGAAAATCTATAGTAATATAGGATACTTGTGAGGAATTTTGTAATGGTGTTGGAAGTGGAAATGCTTGATATAAACTGTATTCAGTAATTTGCGCTATTGGGACTTTTAATAAAATTACTAAAATGTTATCAGTCATAAAAGCTTTGACTTCCATTAATTTATAATAATTTTCAATAGTCTCTGTGCTAACTTTAATTGGTAATTCAAGAGAAGAAATTTGACTTAATTCATTCATAAGATTTGTAGGAGTAATTATGTTGTAATCAATTATCCCGTGTCTTATTAATGTTAGTGTCATACTATAAGATTGTAATTGTTTTAGATTTAAATCATTTATTTGTTTTATTAGCAATAAATGGTCTAAAAGCTCGATTTCAAGTGAATTGCGATTAATTATGCTAGAAGAATTAGATATGTATTGATTAAAAGTTTTAATATTAATATTTAATTCTTGTTCCGCGTCTTGAATAGTATTTAACGTTTTATTTAAAGTATTCATTGTTTCTGATAGAATTTTTATTTGATCTTTCATTAATAGATGTGTTGTTTTCCTATCATTAATAATAGAATTTATCGAATTTGTATAGAATGTTGCGTCATCAGAATCCGGTGATCCGATAAGCCACTTTAATATTTTAGAACCTACATTTAAAAGTCCTCTTCGTCTACGTACGTGATGAGCTTGAATAGTTTTGATTAAAGTTTTTATTTCTTCCATTTGCTGTACTAATAATTTTTGTTGTAATTTACAAGTCCCGGCGTTGGAGTGATTACTTGGTATCATTTTGCAGAAAATGTATGATTTGTGATAGTATTCTTGAGCCTTTTCTAAATTTTCTTCGAATGTAGTTGTATTGATGTAGTGCATTAGTGTGAATTTTTGGTTACATATTTTCGCGTCCCCTAGTTTCTTGAATAAAATTCCCGGCGAGGTGTTAATTTGTTCCACCTGTATTTCTTCCGTCGTTTGGTATATAAGCAGTAGTATTGGTAACAACGTTGATAACTTCGCCATCTGAAACGTAAGGTTTCAGGTTATTTTCGTGAAATGTTTTATTTGTATTTCTATATCTAACTTTAACTGTGTGAGTATCAGGATGGACAGATATGATTTTAAATGGACCTTTGTAGCGACAGGATAATTTCCCTGGAGCGGATTGGCCTTCTTTTACTAGGACGTATTCTCCTACTTGGAAATTTCTTACTTTTGTTTGCTTGTCGTATTGAGCTTTATTTTTGATTTTGCTTTGTTTTAAATTTTCTCTTGCAGCTAATCGTAATTTCTTGATTTTTTCTTGCACTTCTTGTGATAATTCTTGATATGTTTTTGCATTTGTGTTTCTTTCAAACGATGTTGGAATATTCGGATCGATTCCAAATACAAGTTTGTATGGTGTTTCGTCAGTGGAGCGACTTTTGTGGGTGTTGAAGGAAAATGTAGCTAAATACAGCATTTTATCCCAGTCGTTCATTTCAGTGTTGATATATGATCTTAAATAATTTTCAGTGTACGAATGTGTTCTTTCTAGCGAACCATTTGTTTGAGGATGATATGGAGATGTGGTCTTCTGTTTGATGTTGAATAATTTATTGACTTCTTTGGTGACGGAGCTGGTAAAAACAGGATCTTGATCCGTTAGAATGGACTTCGGAAAACCAAATGTGCTTGTATATTTCAGGAAATAGATTGCTGTTGTTTCTGCTTTTCTATCCTGAAGTGGATAAACTTGAAGGTGCTTTGTCAGATTATCCTGGATCGTAAGAATGAACTTATTTTGATTCCTTGTTACCGGAAGTGGGCCTATAAAATCCATTGAGATTTCGTCATTGAAGTTCTTTGCTGTTGTGGTGATCACCATTGGTGCTTTTCCAATACGAGTTGTTTTTGTTTTTTGACATATGGGACAATTCTTGATGTATTTTTCGACGTATGTTTTCATACCTTTCCAAAAGTATTTTTGTCGAAGTTCGCTGTATGTGCGGGCAATGCCTGGGTGACCTCTTAATGGTGAATCATGGTATTCGCGTAGTAACTGTTGTTTTTCCGCTTCTGTTCTGACGATGATAGTTTCCACTGCTTCTTCATTATTTGTTTCTTGATTATTTATTTCTTCGTTAGTTGTTTCTTCATTTATAATTTCTTCATTAACAATTTCTTCGTCACTTGTTTCTTCATCTATTGGTATCGTTTCGATTGCGTTATTCATACCTGAAGTGCTTGGTATTGGTCCTTCATTTTCTTCTTGATTGTTAGTTTCGTTGTCCATACCTTCTTGTTGAATTTCGTTCAATTCTTTTTCTAATATTTCTTGTATTTCTTCTTCTGTTAAATCTTCTTCAATTGTATTACTGCTTACACCTAATTCTTTTTCTAATGCTTCTTGGATTTCCTCTTCAGTTAATAGTGAAGAAAAACCAATATTATTTATATCGATTATTTCGATGTCATCATTGAAATGATACGATAGTAAATTATTTATGTATTTTTCACTTATTGTTTTATCGATATGTTTTAAATTAATAATTGTATTATTTTCGGATGTTAAAGATATTTCTTCTAACGCTTGATATAATATTTTAAGATTTAATTTATCTTTTATTTTATGTTTTAATATTAATAAAATTATGCTTTGATTATTTTTATCTTTTCGTATTATTTGACCTATATTAGCATTTGTAATATCATTTTTATTAAAATTATTTAGAATAAATGTTTTTAATTCTTCTTTTATTTGAAGATCTTTTGTAATAGGTATTATTAGTGATTTAATATTATTTATGTCATTACCTCGATTAATTTTTATATTGGGGTTACATGTTTTATTAAATCTTTGGAAATTTTCAAATGATTTTTCTTTATTTAACATAGCTACTAATATTGGACGACTTAAAGTATCCGCGGTGTAATTGGTTTTGCCTGGGGTGTATTGAATTTTATATTGATAATTAAGTAACTTTAACCTCCAGCGTACTAATCTACTCGTCGGATCCTTTACGGAATTTAGCCATACCAAAGGACGATGATCAGTTTTTATTAAAAATTCACGACCTTATAAAAAATGGTGAAAATTTTTAATTGTTTTAATAATTGCAAGACAGTCGCGTTCAACTACAGAGTAATTCCTCTGAGCTTGATTTAATGTACTGGAGTAATATGCAATTGGTATATCAATCCCGTCATATTCCTGTGTAAGGACGCCTCCTACGCAATCGTTCGATGCGTCCGTAGTAATTGAAAACATTTTATTTTCATCAGGATATTTTAAGATTGGTGTTGAAGTTATTTTATTTTTTAAAGTTTCGAATGCTTGTTTGCAATTATTATCAAAATTAAACTTTTGATCCTTCTTTAATAAATTAGTTAATGGTTTGGCTATTTGTCCATAATTTTTAATAAATTTTCTATAGTACCCGGTGATACCTAAAAAGCTTTGTAATTGTTTAATGTTTTTTGGTTCGTTTAATTTTAATATTTTATCTATTTTTTCAATCTGCGGCTTGATCCCTTCTAAGGAAATTACATGGCCTAGGTATTTTAATTCCTGTTTAAGGAATTCGCATTTATCCATATTAATTTTTAGATTGTTTTCTTTTAATATACTAAATATTTCAGAGAGATATTGTATGTGTTCATCTAAATTTTTACCTAATACAATTACATCAGCCAGGTAACACATGCATTTATTTTCCAAGATTTGTTTATGAAATATTTCGTTCATAAGGGTTTGAAAAGTAGCAGGACTGTTGATTAATCCGAATGGCATTTTTAGGAATTCGAAATGGCCGTTTCCTACAGTGAAACCTGTCTTGGGAATGTCTTCTTCTTTTACAGGAATTTGGTGGAAACCACTTGCCAGATCAAGTGCACTGAAATATTTGTTTCCGCCTAAGTTTGTTAAAATATCATCGATACGTGGAATAGGGTAGCTATTGGGGATGGTTTTTTCATTTAACTTCCTATAATCAATAACCATTCGATACTTTTGGATACCTGAAGAATCTAATTTTTTATCGACTATCCAGACGGGTGAATTATAAGGACTTTTACTTTTACGAATAATACCATTTTTTAATAATTCATCTACTTGTCGTTGTGCTTCGTCCCTTAATTCTTTTGGAAGAGGGTAAATTTTATTTTTAATTGGTACATTGTCAATTAATTTAATTTCGTGCTCGATTTTTTGTGTACAACCTGGTGGGTCGTCATCTAATTTCACAATAGTATGAAATTGTAAAATAGTGTTTTCTAATTTTTGTTTCTCAATTTCTGTAAGTCCGTCTGTCCTTAAAATTTTAATAATTTCTTGTTTTCGTACAGGATCAATATTAATTTGGAAAACATTAAGTATTGGATCGAGAGAAATTAAATTATTTTTATAATCAATAACTGCGTTATATTTTGCCAAAAAATCATAACCAATTATTCCATGAAATGGAACTTTGTCGCTATCTACTAAATGAAAATAATGATGAAAGTTAAATTTATTTTTAGTCAAAAAGATTGAAACAAGTCCGTAAGGTTGTATTACGCCGTCTGTTATACCGCTAATATTTGGTTTAATACTTGTATCTATTTCAGTATTATAATTTGGATTTATGTTATCCAATTTTATCAGACTGACACTTGCACCAGTATCGATCAAGAAGATAAATTCGTTAGTTTTTGAATGAGGGGAATTAAAAATTAATTTTTTATCAATTAAGCCATTTGGAATTTTTGTGAAGCCGATTCTACTTGTTTGCTCGTTGTTGCGGCTTCTGTCAACCCGAGCGTTTTTAAGTTTAAATTATCATTTGCATGTGCTACTTTTGGATTAGGGTTATTTAATCTTTCGTTATATTGTTTTTTTCTGCACTCTTCAATAGTATGACCCTTAAAATTGCAATATGTGCATTGTTTAATTACTGATCGATTATTATCCGATCGTTTTGGAGGATTGTTATACGATGGGTAATTTGATTTACTCCTACAATCCTTTGTATTATGATTTGAACGTTTACATATTTTACAATATTTACGAGGTTGAGAATTACTAACGTTAAGATTTTTAAATTGATTTTGAACGTTTAGAAATGCTTCTTCTTCGCTTGCTATGCATAAAGCTTCATTCATCGAAGAATAAGTTTTATGGCGTAAAATATTTGATATTTCGGGTTTACAATGGTGTGTAAACCGTCGTAATGCCATCTCTTCGATGAGTGCTAGCTTTCCTAATAATAATGATTCTGAAATATTATTTTCTTTTACCTTTTGAATAATTTTTGAATTTAAACTTTCAATTCTTAAGTAAAATTCTTTTATAGATTCATTTGGTTTTTGCCTACACGTTTCTAATTGTTCTTGCAAATATGTGAGACTTTCTGTTATTTGATAAATTTGTTTTAATTTTATTTTTAAATCATAGAATGATGAAATATTTGTAGCATTTAATTTATTTTTAATGTCTGAAGAGACTTTTGAAAATATAAGTGCCGTTAGCGCTCTTTGTTGTGAATCATTTGCTAGGTTGAGGGCATTTTCGGCGTTTTGTATGAAATTATGTAGTTCGGGAGGGTTTCTGTTGAATGGGGTTACCATTTGCGCAAGGAATGAAATAGGAATGTGTTCCATTGGAACATCGTTATCTTCGGAGACTTCTGGGGATTGTGATCGGGATGGATTTTGTGAATCAGGATTCATGATTGGAAAAATAACTTAAAAGCAGAGAGAAAAATCAACAATCCACCTACCTTTGTACAAGCTCGGCTATTTTGAGGCAGCGTCTTGACCTGTCTCTGTAGTTGGGTTTTTCTGTTGTTTTTCCAGTTGTTGTACACCGTCGTGACCTGGTTCGACTCCAAGCTGGTAGCGCACAATGTTTGGTTGCTCGTTATTTTCCTTTTGTACACCGTCTTGACTTGGGCTGGTTCCACAAGCTGGTAGTGCACAATAAATTCACAGTCTGTATTCACAATGTCCCGTTTTTCACTTAATGTCCTTTTTGTCGACCGAAGGATAACTATCCTGGCAGGATCGCCAGATTTGTCATGACCGAAACTTTAATGAAACTTATTAAACCCGGACGACACCGGCGATCCCGTTTGGAATGTTGAGGATCGCCAATTTGTTTTATCGAAAACGAAAGAAACGGAGCTTTGGCTTGAATTAAAGTCCTTATTGATTTACTTGTTCACTTTATTTAAATTTTATTTATTTTTATTAAGTTTTATTTACTTTAAAGATTTTATTTATTTATTTTTCGTTAACTTATAATTGTCTTGTTTGATCTGATTTGGTATTGATTAACAAAACGAAGTTCAAATTAAATTAATTTTATTAAAGTAAAATTATTATTACAACAATTAAAATAATTAAATAAAATGATCTGAACATAACGACGAAAAGACTATCAAAATTTATTAGAATGGCCAAAAACTGAAAATAATGAATTTACATCGAATTTATAATAATTTTTATGTTTAGTTAGCAAAACTTATTTAACAAAGATAGAATTTATTTTTATATTCAAATACATTGTATAAAATAGAAAATATATTTTATTTTAATATGTCTAGGGAACATCCGGTAGTTGGCTCGTGGATTATGCTGTTTTCTGCATTTTCACATCCTGTGTGTAGTTATGTTGCGTTGATCTCACGGTGATAGATTTTGTTGAAATTTGCAAATTTTATGTGTTGTGCATGGCACCACACATATATATAGATATATATATATACATATATATATATATATATATATATATATATATATATATATATATATATATATATATCGGAAATCGGATATATATATATATATATATATATATATATATATATATATATATATATATATATATATCGAGGTGCATCGGAAATGAGCCCCACTTACCAAATTTCAGCTCTTAACTTCCATAGGAGCCCTACACATGTCAAAAGGTAGGTAGGATATATATATATATATATATATATATATATATATATATATATATATATATATTTATATATATATATATATATTTATATATATATATATATATTTATATATATATATATATATATATATATATATATATATATATATATATATATATATATACTGTGTAAGTTTTCTGAGAGTTGCCATTTTAATTACAGCCAAACCGTTGATTTAATCGAAAAATTGTTCAAAAAATAATTGTAGATATCGACGGGGGCAACCATTTGCTATAATCAGGAGCTTTATAGCTCTTGTGGTTTTCGAGCTATGATACAAATTTACCTTTTTTTAAATGGAATAATATACTTATTTGTAGATAAAAATTATTGGGTAAAGCAACAGAAATAAAAAATAAAAAAATAAAAATTTCTATCTTGTTTTTTTTTTTTTTTTTTATTTTGGCATCTCTCGCGCTTAAAAGTGATTTATTTAAGTTAATTTTGTGGAATTTAAGAGTGTTCTTTTGAAACCACCATCGTTATTTACGTTAAATAATTGTGCAGCTAAATAGTAATTGTATTTATGCTACATAGATGGCTTTACCGTATAGGTTTACTTAGAGTCCCAATAATAAATAGAGTCGTGACATGTCATACATTTTCTTTGCAAAATAAAGCGGAAAGCTTCGAAATTAATTATCAAATATTTGTGAAAATATTTTTGAGTACATAATTATTGTTAATAGCTTATGAATTTATGGACAATTAAAAAATTTAATTATTCTTTCTAGGTTAAACTAAATGATTTTTTTTTAAATATTTTTAGCTTATTTTCAATTAATTTTCCCAACGTTAGACAGAAAATGCCGAACCAATCAGTATTCACCGCATATGTCACGACTTTGTTCATTATAGGGCAAATTATAGGGACTCTATTTTAGTATAAATGAAAATGACCAAAATAGAATTTTAGAATGTCAGTTATTTAAATAGGCAAATTTTATTTATTTTTATTCAATTTTTTGTGTTCATATGAATTTATAACTAAAATGTATCTTCTTGGAATGTAATTAAATCAAGTAAGTACTTCATATTATGTAATTATTAAAAATAAGTATAATTTTTAATTTTAAATGGAAATTATTTTATAGGTTATATAAAAATGACAGAAATGTGCCATTCGGAAACGAGAATAAAATTTATTTAGGAATTTAGAAATTTTGAATGCCTATGGAATACAAAATCTCCTTTTTTAAAAATAGAGCCATGCGGGAAACGTCCTATAAAAAAGTCGTAGAAGCAATGTTCATATCAGGTGTACCAGAAGTCAAATTTAAAATGCGAAATTTACGTTGAACTTATTATCAGGAAAGAAGAAAATTTGAAAAATCTATGAAATCCGGCAATGGCACCGAGGGAAAATTGTAGAACACGTCGACATACTGTAATTTCGCTGCTTACCGGAAAAATTAAACAATCTTATTCTATGAAAAATGTATTTTATTTTATATCCTGAAAAATTCTAAATAATAATCAAAATGAAATAATTAACGATAAAATGACAATTGGTCATCCAACAAATAAAGTATACCAAGAAGATGATCCACAATCATTTGGTTACAAACTAAAATAAAAAAATTTCGCAGTTTTGTAAGATACTAAAATACAGTGGACTTTCGGAGATGGTCCAATCAAAAATTGTCAATATTGCAGTTATAAGGATTTAAGAATGGCATGTTTACGTCACACGAATACTACAAACATACAATTTTTGTGAATACAATGTTCGTGTGACGTAAACATACAATGTTTAAATCTCGAACATTGAAATATAGACATTTTACGATTGGACAATCTCCGAAAGTCCATTGTACGCTGCCAATGGGGTGTGGCACACAGCTTTCTCGTACTCGTAAAAGAACCTTGCTAATTTAATGCCCAATATATTTTTGTGTAATTTAATATAGGTATATAAATTAATAAAAATAAATAAACAAAACGATTCATAAAAAATTGAGCGAAATGGGACTAGCAGTAAATAAGATATTGACATTTAACTGAATTTCATGGTAGTGCCGTGGATACTATTACCCTGAATGCAATGAAATTTATAGGGGACTACCTAGGAAGCAGATCGCATAATTTCTGATAATTTCATAAAAATGAATTAAATAGTTCAGAAGTTATGCCACTTGGTGCAATTTTGAAATGACATGGTAGCGACGCAGCTACCGTTACTGCGATTTCGATTAAATTCATAGGGGATCATCTAGGAACCACACTGCATAATTTCTAAAAATTTCATTACAAACAATCGAATAGTTCAGAAGTTATGTCACTTGGTGCAAACTGGTGACACACAGACGGACGGACGGACAGGCATGGAGCGGAAAATTTTTTTATTTTTCAAAACTGATGACAATGCTTCCGCTGCTTTAGTAGTCTCGGAAGCAATAAAACAATTAGGAAATTTGATTACACAATAAAGTAATTAGAATTAATAAAATTATACTTTAAGTACAGTGGCCATCCAATGGTACGTACTCCGATTTTACGTAGTGACGTCAGCGATTTAGTGGGGTTCTCCTCTCACAGATATGTTGATGTTTATCTGTGTTGGTGAAAATTTATGTACCAAGCCAGAGTCAGGGCCGTAGGTAATATTGTCTGAGGGTCTCGTAGCCTTTAAAAATTTTAAAATTTCACTGCAGATATATATGCACATATTCTGCATACGTAATATGCAAAATGCAAATGCAAGATGAGTAACGTAAAATTCTAGAATATTCTAATCATCAACTAGCAGAGGTATCAAAAGACAAACTTCACTGTTGAATTGGTCATTAAAAATGAGATTAAACTGTGTAGTTTGACAAAAATTCTAGAATGTTGTATTTGTCAACTAGCAAAGATATTGAAAAATCAATTGTACCATTTAATTGTCCATTGAAAAAGAGGTCAAATTACACATTTTGACAAATGTTCTGGAATATTCTATTCGTCAACTAGCAAAGATATTCAAAAACAAAGGTCGCCATTGAATTGGGTACCAAAAAAGAAACCAAATAACATATTTTGAGAAATGTTCTAGAATATTCTATTCGTCAACTAACAAAGATATTGGAAAATCTAATGCACCACTTAATTTTCCAACCGAAATTAAACTAATGTAAACCAAATGTCCGATTTTGACAAACAATTTTTGCTATCTGACAAATAGAATATTCTAGAACATTTATGAAAATGTGCTATTCCGTCTTTTATTCGATGGCCAATTAAATGGTGCAATCGATTTTTTGATATCTTTGTTAATTGACGAATAGAACATTCTAGAATTTTTGTCAAAATGCGCTGCTTAATCTAATTTTTAGTGCGCAATTCAATAGTGAAGTTTGTTTTTTGGTATCTTTGCCAGTTCAAAAGTAGAATATTCTAGAATTTTTGTCAGCTTCAGCTATTTGGCGTCTTTCACACTGATGAATGCGATAGTGAAGTTGATTTTTCGACAGTTTTCTAAAAGTCGCAACTCATATTCATTAGTATAACATTCGATTTCCTTTGTCTACATAACCGAATTTTAGGTGTAAATTGCCTCTTATGATAATATTGTTTTAAATAAATTCAGATAAATAATATTTACCAACCCCCCAAAACAAAAGTTTACCGACGCCCCTGATCTTCCGATTTTCGTACTTCCCCTTAAATTTGTACCGACCACTACGTAAAATTGGATTTGTGGTGTATATTTATTTATTATATTCTATTTAAGAAGTGGTTGTAATTAAATAAAATTTGTGTAATTTTATTAAAAACTTTATTAAATACTGTCGTTTTCATAATATGGAGAATCGTTTTAACACAGAACACGTTTTAAAGATGTTAAAATTGTAATAAAATCGACGATAATTTTGAACTTTGAATAACCCTCACTAACGGCGTGTTTAACTAATTCACGCGGTAATAATAAATGCTTTAATTTTAAACATTCCATAAAATGAACTTTGCAAATTTTTATTGATTCTTACTGGAAAAGAAATTAAGATTATGAATATTTTTAAAATACATTTCTTTCAGACATATTAGTAAAATACATACCGCAACCTCGAAAATTTTTATATTAAAAATACTTTTTTTAGAATTTTTTCACCTTTTATAAAAAAAAGGGTTTAAAAATTTAACAATTTTGAAATAATATGACAGCTCTTTTTATGAACTATGCTAGAGTCCCTATCGTCCCTATAATAAACTATACAATACAAATATGCCATCTATAATTTAGTTTCAGAGATTTTTAATAATGACATTTTCACATGTACTAAATTTTGACTTCTTTAATATGATGCACAATTAAATATTACAACAACAGTTGAAATCTGATAACCTGTTTAATAAATATTAAGTTGAATATTTGAGGAAAAACAACAAATTATTTTGATAATTAATGTATTGAATTAATAAATTTTCTGTTACTGTAAGGGGCTAATGTGAATAAACCATTACAATTTATTTACTATATTTTTAAATTTAAATTTTAATAAACCGTATTTTTTGCGTTCGTTTAAACAAACCTGACCACGGGTTTTGAAAATCAAAACTTAAAAGTGCAATTTCCCAAAAATTTGAAATAAAATAATGAAAATTTTGCATAATTGCTAATTGGAAGTAATAAACTAATTTTTAAGAAACAACTCAATATATGTTCCCTTTTGAAAAAAAGTTTTTCTATTCCAAAAAAGCCGTAAGTCCTAGAAGCTTGAAACAATTTTCCGTGAATGGCCCCCTCTATTTTGAATATTTTTTGTGTGAACTTTTTTTCGATTAGATGCATATTTTAGGAATAAATCGAATGGCAACTCTCGGGAAACTCTCACGGTATATATATAATTATATATATATATATATATATATATATATATATATATATATATATATATATATATATATATATATATATATATATATATATATATATATGTATATATATATATGTATATATATATGAGTCCTTAATAAAAATCTAATTAAACTTTTCCACTTATGTTTAATCCTTTTAGATTTCTTTCGCTACAAAACTTTGTTAATTATTAAGTGCGTCTTTTTTCTTGTAACGAGCAGAGATTAATTTTTATTTCATCCAGGTTTTTCGTATAAATTTTTTTATTAATACATTGACATATGTACGTAAAACAACACGCGTGTACTTCAATAGACACGCAACCGTCATTACTCGGCTGTAGTCAAAGTTGTTTATCTTATGAAAACGGTAAACTGATACCAAATTTAATATTATCATTAGTAAAATTAAGAAATAAGAAAAAACTTTTATAGGAGTTATGAAATTAATATGTTAAGAGAAATTTAAGGTTATCTATCTGTAAAAACTCTCTTTCAAATAATTTAATTCTTATTACCCCTTTTCCCATCAAAATTGTTTTCTGTTCTTTATTTTACCTATTTGATCACTTTAGATCTCCTTCATGATCCTTTTCAGTCGTCCCTCGTTGAAATAATAAAATATTAAAATTATGTATCTGTAATAAGAAAATTGCTAGGCAATAAATCTTGATTTGATAAACAAGAAATATAAATCTCGTAACAGCCCGAGAGCTCGCCGTATGTAAATCCTATGTATAAAAGGCATTAAGGTTGTTGATCGATAAAAGAATTTTTTCAAAGAATTTTAACGAGACTTCTCTAGATATTTATTTAATTCAATACCAATAATACGAGCCCTTATCGAAAAAAAAATTGACTACCCAAATTTTGAGAAAAACGATTTCAAAATTTTGTAATTTTAACACAAGCTCTTATGGGAAAACTATTATTAAAAAAAAAAAATGAAATTGTGTCAAAGGAATTTTATAAAAATTTGGTGTGTTGTAAAATACAAAGTTACAAACCGTATTTAATAAGAAATAAAAATTATTCGCTAACATAGAAGCCTCTATACCGGAACGCGATCATAGGTCGGAACAGTAATGGCCACAGAACAAATAGAACGAATATAACTATCTCTTTTCTGCAATCACTTATGTGCAAGTATGTGCATCTTAGGCTGCTTAGTGTCAGTTGCTCAGTACCCGTCGCTCAGTGTAAGTCAGTCAAACAACAACAAATTTGATTGTTGAACCGGCACAAGTAGCGTTGTGGTATCACACACATCACACACATGTATGCGAACCAAGATCACGTGACAGCTATCACCACTCACACTAACCGAGTTTACCGCACAAATACAAAGTAAACACCGTGCACGTATACAACATATTTTCTATCTCAAGGGGTTACACTGGTTCCAGTAGTATAGAAATATGTATTTTATCTCTAGTGCTCTATGGTTTTGGCATTTATATATTAATGAAGTTATTTCTGAAAGAAACCTCTGATAACAATAATTATTATTAATAGAATGATTATTATTTTTCAATTTAAATTCACCTCGCATTTAAGAAATACACATACATATTAAACAATTTTTGTTGAATCCGCCTAGTTTTATTTTGATCGATGGTCAATATTAAAAACACACGAGTTATAAATTGTAACATTTTTCAGAGAATTTTTAAAGTTATTAGCATAATAAAAATATACAAATAATTTTTATTAGTCCATTTAAGAGATTAGGATAGCTAAATTACCTTTTTGTATGGGTTAAATATTATTTGTAGCAGTGTTTTTACATGCATTCGAAATTTTAAGCTTTGTATTTCATTTTGAGAATTACCTATTACCACAGACCAGCGAACATATTGTATATTATATTATGTAGACTGATAATATAAATGTGTAATTGAGGCCACCAGTTACGACCAAGTTCCGACCTCAATAGTATTCTGTTATATAGTAATGGATTCGTATCCGTAGTTACGTTTTCAATTAATTATTGTTAAAATATAATATTGATAATAAAATTTTACTTGTTTGAGAAGAAACTGGAAAATTTTGAAAGAAGAAAAGTGGTATTCGCTTTATTTTAAAAACACGTACGTATACAAATTATGTCCTGCAATAATTATAGCCGCATTTGCTGAAAAATTGACATTATATTATTTCATTAAATTTCACCCGTCTCACCCTTGTCACCTGCTTCAAGAAAAATGCCCAGAAACTGGCTTTACGCTTCGTCTAGTAGTATAATATAATAGTGTTCATTGGCCTGTGCCTATTACATATGTATTTTATAAACATTTTTATTTTTGGGCCTGAAACAATTAACTAACTGTTTTTATAATTTCACTTTAATAATCACTTTAATTCAGAACGTAAAATCAATTGTAGTGTAGGTACACACTGTAGTGGTGTTGGTTTGATGTCTGCAACTGTGTCAGTCGTCACACGCATAACTACAAAACACGTATTGTCGGACAAAGCAGCGTGCAATTCAAGTAACAATGGTCTAACAATACATTACAATGCGTTGTTCATTCGGGGACCGACACCGACCAACTAAATGCCTTTAGCGGTATCGGCCACACTCAGACACACTGCTATCCACAATTTTTTACTCATACGCTTGTACAGCAACTACCTCTATCATTAAATCTTCAGTGTGCACTTCTGTGCACATTAGGCTACTTAGTAGTCACTCTCTCAGTGGCAGTCGATGAGAGTATGTATGTCAATCACAATTGATTTAATTGTTATGTTGGTTGTGCTGGCATTGTTACATCCCCACACGAAGCCACATACATGCGTGTGGTGTCGTAGATATGTATGCAACGGCACAGCCACGTGATGACCACTACCATCAACGTTAACTAACACAAATACACAATATCGCACCAATACAAAGTAAGCCCCGTGCACGTATATAACATATTTTCTATCTCTTATTGGTTCCGGTAGTATAGAGATAGATATGTTGTCTCTATTTCTCTGTGTTTACATACGTGTTCTTTTTTAGGTATCTATGGTGATTTTCTAAAGATATTAATATATTCTATCCGTTTTTTATACATGTCAACATTTTACAAAAGAAAAACATTAATATCTCAAAATTTTTGGGTTATATTTTTTTAAAAACATATTCATTGGATTAAAAAAACTTGTTTTCATGCTTATTAAGAAAAAAAATGGGTATTTTATTTATTTATTAATTTTTATAAGCCAGTTTAATGACACACCTAGAAATAGTGTTCCGGTATAGGGGCTTTTACGTTACGCCGTTTTTGAAATATAATTTATAAACATTATTTTACAACGTTTTTAGAACGCTTTTTTTAACAATGGTTTTATATTGCTACAACATAAGCGCGCTGTAATTAAAAAAAACAAAACAAGTGGTATACAAATATATTAACCGAAGAATATTAATACATTATTTAGTTTTTGATAAAAGAAAATTTTTTCGCTGAGATATGCTTTTGTACCTGACTATTTCAGAGCAACTATGTTAACGACTTTTCGTGCGTGAGTACTACTACTATAGATTCAAAAGAAGCCACCACTTGTTTAAGCTAATTTTGCCCGGGACCCAGATATGACGTCATTTCTGGTTTTGATTTTTACTATTTACTTAAGTCATGGAAAGCGTGGATGAAATTTACGTCAAAATGTGTGTTTCCACGCATACAATGAGATTATAGTAGCATGTTAGGCTTAATTAATCTGTAACCACGCGAGTAAATTAATCAAAGGTATCACGGGGTTGTGGGTTAATTAAGCCTGGTAGCTCAGTATAAACTCATTTTATATGTTGCAACCTACATTTTGATATGGATTTTATCCACCTAATTTTTTTTTGAATAAAGTCAAAATTGAAAATCGTAACCAGAAATGATGAGGTCCGTGAAGTTGCCCCTCCCCCCATTCCAGCACTAACGATGAAAATTTTATAGTCGTTAGTGCTACGTTAGTGATGCTTAGTGCCCAAATTTTAGCGTTAGTGCTCTGTCGGTTCAGATTTTATAGCATAAAATTTGTGGGGGGGGGCAACTTCACGGAAGTTAGCCCCCCCACATGAGCTATAATGATGAAAATGATATCGTTGGTTAGCGCTACGTTAGTGCTGGTTAGTGCTCGGGTTGTAGCCCTAATGCTCAATTCGTTCGGATTTTAGAGCCGTGAAGTTTGCCCCCCCCCCTCAACAAATTTTATGTTATAAAATCTGAACCGACAGAGCACTAACGCTAAAATTTGAGCACTAAGCATCACTAACGTAGCACTAACGACTATAAAATTTTCATCGTTAGTGCTGGAATTAGGGGGGCAACCTCACGGGCCTGAAATGATGTCATAATCCGTAATGCAGGTAAAATTGGTTTAAATAAATAATGATGACTACATTTAAGTCTGTTGTAGTAGGTAAAACTGATGCACAAAACGTCATTCAAGTATGTTTATACATAGGTCTTGCATACGGGCGGCGGGCTCTTAAATTTTAAAGTACAAGAGACTCTCTCTTGTTCTTAAATTGTATTTAATTGTCAATATGTGTTTGTTCAAACCTATTTTACCTATCACCCCTATTAAGGATGCTGCTAGTGCTATTGCCCCTGGTACGGACACTGCACGACGGGAAAGCGGACGGAGGATCCTATGGTGGACTCGCGAACTTACCACTCTGAGGAATGAAGTCAGGCGATTGCGCAGACGGACCCAGCGTGCTAGACGCGATCTTGGTAGGGGTGGAATATCGGATACAGTTTACAACAACATCAAGGCGGAATACAATGTTAAAAAATTCGAATATAGGAATAAACTTCGTAGTACCAAGGAGGCCAACTGGCAGAAATTTGTCAATGTTGAGGGTAACAAGGACCCATGGGGTTCCGTATACCGTATACTCAGAGGCAAGCGGGGAACTGGTTTAGCATCACTGAGGACTGCAACCGGATACACCAATAATTGGGAAGAGAGTGCTAGAGTCCTACTGGAAACATTTTGCCCGCCGGCTGAACTGGAGGCTGAGAGGGCTCCGCCGATGGTGATCAATGGAGAATTCGACTATGAAGAAATATATTACGCGGTCACTGCCTCTAGGCGTCATAGGGCTACTGGCCTGGACGGAGTCAGCACAGAGATTCTACGGGCAGTTTGGAAAGTTGGTTCACGCTATCTCAAGAGCTTGTTCGACGACTGCCTACAGCACGGAACTTTCCCGAACATCTGGAAAAAAGCTAAGCTGGTTGTCCTACTGAAGTCACCCGATAGGGACCGTGCCGACCCGAAATCCTATCGTCCTATATGTCTGTTATCTAGCTTCGGAAAGGTTCTTGAGCGTCTTATGGTAGCCCGTCTTTCTGATCATGTTGGCGATTCGATGAACTCTTCACAACACGGATTCACTAAGGGTAAATCGACAGAGAGCGCATGGATGGACGTCAAGAACTTTGTGACTACAAATGAACATAAATATGTGTTAGGACTGTTCATTGACTTCAAGGGGGCCTTCAACAACCTGGAATGGCGAGCAGTTCTCGAGAAAATCAGCGATGTGCGATGTCCTGAGCTACAGCTGTGGCAGAACTATTTTCAGGACCGAAGAGTTTGTATCCAAAGCAAGACACAAGAAATCTTGAAGGAAGTTAAAAGAGGATGCCCCCAAGGTTCACACTGCGGTCCATTCATATGGAACTTTATGATGGACGACCTACTTAACATATTAGAAAACACAGGAACCTATGCGACTGCCTACGCGGATGACCTGCTGATACTTGTTGAAGGGGACAGTCGCCTCGAGCTGGAGCTTTTGGCAACTGATAAACTCCGGATAGTCGGTGACTGGGGTAACAGCGTTGGTGCTGGTATTTCAGAAGAGAAGACAGTGATAATGTTACTGAAGGGTAGACTGTCTCCCAACAGGCCACCCAATGTGAGACTGGGTCATGGGGCGGTCCGGTATGTTACCAGCACTAAGTACCTCGGTGTAACAGTTAACGAGGGAATGAATTTTTCTGCGCACGTAAAGGCAATAGACCTGAAAATTTCTCCATTGGTAGGCTACATCAGGAGGATATGCAGGGCTGACTGGGGTCTAGGTAGGAGAGCGATCACCACTATTTACAAAGGCTTATTTATGTCTGTGGCCTTATATGCTGCTGCAGTCTGGGGGGAAGTCTGTACTCGCCAGTATGCAAGGAATTTACTTCTTCGATGCCAACGCAAGGCGTTATACGCGTGCATACCAGCTTGCAGGACCGTCTCAACCGAAGCGCTACAAGTTCTAATGGGAGCATTACCTTGGGACATCGAAGTGAAAATAAGGATGGTGCGTACAAAATTACGACTGGGCCTGCAACTGGACGAACAGGATATTGTTGGTGGTGTCCATGATCATGACGAATACACTGCATTGGAGTGGCAAGACAGATGGATGAACTCGAATAAAGGCCGTGTGACCTTCGGATTCCTCCCGGATGTGAAGACCGTCAGCAATGCAGGATGGCTAAACCTAAATATGAATCTGGAAGTCACCTACTTAATGACTGGTCATGGAACCCTGGGAGCCTTTTTACACAGTAGGGGACTTGCAGATACCGATGAGTGCAGATGGTGTGGCATGTCGGAAGACTGGGAACATGTTATTCAGACATGTTCTAAGTATGAGGAGAGGCGAGATTTGGAGGGTTGGGGGGTGTACATGCGGGACGGTGAATGGAAATACGACCGGATATCACTCGATATGGAAAAATTCACACGTTTCAAGAAGTTTGCCAAATGGGTATTTACAATTAAGAGAGGCGTTGATTAACACATCGTGCCTAGAGTGGTGAATAGTCTGTATTGCCCTATTCCTGTGCGTTATTTTATTGATGTGCCCTGTGAGTACATTTAAGTTAAACATTAATACTTCATTGTTGTATAAATTGTTGTTTATAGTTATTATGTATTTAAGTGTATCATATTGTATAATATTGTTTTTAACCTTGTTGTGTTTTGTTTTACTACGTATAATCACCAATTTACAAGTCATTTTGACCCTCGGCTTCTAATCGGGTCAGGTTTAATCCTTGTGTTAAGTGTTAGTGCTACAGTTGTTAGTGTTTATAAAAGAAGAAAGTGAATGGTATCATAGCAGAGCTGTACACTTCTGGAAAATACTTCTGAGCGGAATTTGCACAAGAAGAATATGATCAGCGATGAGTGATAGGGCCCACCAGAGCCCTACTGTTTGGGGGTTAAATCTGGGAGGTTCCTGGCTTGTCTGGGGGCCGAAAAGCTGACCGTATTGCTCTTATCGGTACCACGGGGGCCGAGATGCCCAGCGGGCCTTGTGCTCGTCTCGGTCATTGAGGTTTGGTTTCGTGGTGGCAGTGGTTAATAGCCCAAGTTCGCGGGCAAGAGATTCATGATTGTGAGTCTCGACGGGTGAGCTGCGTTCAGCTCGGGTGCTAACCTGCTCAGTTAGAAGTGTGTTAGATAGCACGCGGCCTGACCAGTGGTGCGGAGGGGCCCTAACCCCCAAAGTAAACTGGGAGCACGCGACTAGTTTTCTAGACATGTGCGCGCTGACTGGGCGTATCCCAGTCTCCGCCTAATGGTGACCATGGTATTATGCCCCCAGGGTGGTGTACCATGTTAAACCAATTCGACGTTTACCTATCACCTATCAAATTACCTAAATTAACCGGCTCCCGAATAGAAAATTTTAGAACTTTTGTCAAAGAACACCTCCGGATAAGATAGGTAAATCCCTAAGGCCCAGTCTCGGTCGGGAGTGCAATGGTAGCCTTCGCCCTTGTACATGTATTTCACAGCTGCAATATTAGTTCAAGGTAGCTTTGCGTTTTCGAGTTGTACCAAAATGTTCAATTTTGGACTTTTTCCGATTTTTCACTTTTCTTCTCCCCAAGTGCATAAGTATTACATATATGCATGTAGGGTTCTAAGAGCTCCATAAGACAGTGCATACAGCCCTCCAAAACACGGTGTTAAGAAGATATTTGCAAAAATTTCTAAATGACCTATAAAACACAAGAAACGCGACCTTGGACTAAAATGAGACATAGATTTTTGAAGTCTATGTCTTTGAATTAGTAAATATAGGTCTAAAAATATTTCACAAAATTGGGCCAAGTAAGGCTAATTTAAGGGTTTAAATACAAGGGGCTCTAGTGACACTTGGTGTTGCAGCCGCCTTAGTGGGCTTGTTTAGCCATAAAATATGGCGACGCCTTCCTGTTACCTTAAAAAGAGGCAAGCGTGTACGGAAGGGTCTCACAAAATATCATAAATTAAAAAATATGACCACCGTCACAAAAAGGTAAACTGAAAAGTTAAAAACAAGTTGAATTTTTATCGCAGTTGGGGAACAGTTTCCTTAAGGACACATGCTTCTGAAAGTTCCTTACTTTCAACTTATCTTTATCCCCACTTAACGAGCCATGCCATTGTCCAGGAGGTAGGGCGAGAACCTAGTGAGCGTGCTTTTTCTTTTTTAATTTTTGATGTTTTGCAACACGTTTCTAGCAGAAAACATTGGTTATGAGATTTTATCACACACAGCGCACAGCTTTTATTTAAAATGACAGGAAAGCTTTGTGATTTCCTATGGCTAGATAAACGCATCTAAAATGACAGAAAAGCTTTGTGATTTCCTACGGCTGGATAAACTCATTGAAACGACTATAAAGCCGCGTGTCTAGAGCTCCTTGCATTTATAGAGCGCTTACCCTGGTACAACTCGAAAACACAAAGCCTAGATTGCCTCAACATTGCTAGATATTTTTAGATATTTTCTTACTAATTCGAAGCTACATTACGTCATCTAGCCTATGTTAGTCCGAGTAATGTAAGAATTTTAACAATATCACCCCCAGCTAAATTGTTTCAGACGCTTTTCCATGCTCTTTAGTGGCAGTGCTTGTCTGTTCACGCCACTGGTTTTTCCACGACGTCACCTACTCAGAGTAACGTAAGGATACTAATGATACAACAGACATTTAAATCGGCTCACACGTAGTTGCTGCCATCTATCACCTAACAAGGGGGTCGATTTTGACCAGGATATCACAGTCAGCACAAATGTTGAATAGGTAACTTGTTGTAAATGACTACATCAGTAACAGTTTAACTAAAAACACATTAGTACACTCGGTTAGGGGCTTTTGAAAGGGTTCTAATCATATCAGTGTAAAGATAAGTTGGAAGTAAGGAACTTTTGGAAGCATGTGTCCTTAAGGAAACTGTTCCCCAACTGCGATAAAAATTCAATGATAACTTGTTTTTAACTTTTCAGTTTACCTTTTGGTCATGTTTTTTAATTTATGATATTTTGTGAGACCCTTCCATACTGATGAAAACAATGGCAATGAGCCTTAGTCGCACACGCTTATTTTTTTTAAAGGTGACAGGAAGGCGTCGCCATATTTTATGGCTAAACAAGTCCACTAATTTGTATTTAAACCCTCCTTGTACTTAAACCCTTAAATTAGCCTTACTTTTCCCAATTTTTGCGAAATATTTTTAGACATATATTTACTAACTTAAAGACGTAGATTTCAAAAATCTATGTCTCATTTTGGTCCAAGATCACGTTTTGTGTGTTTTTATAGGTCATTTAGAAATTTTTGCAAATATCTTCTTCTAAACACCGTGTTTTGGAGGGCTGTATGGACTGTCTTATGGAGCTCTTAGAACCATACATGCAGATATATAATACTTGGGCACTTGGGAGGAAGGAAAGTGCAAAACCGGGAAAAGTCCAAAATTGAAAATTTTGGTACAACTCGAAAACGCAAAGCTACCTTTACCTAATATTGCAGCTATGGAATACATGGGCAAGGCCGAAGGTTACCATGGCACTCCCGACCCAGGCTGGGCCTTAGGCAGTTTCACCTATCTTATCCGGAGGGGTCCTTTGACAAAAGTTCTAAAATATTCTATTCGGGAGCCGGTTAATTTAGGTAATTTGATAGCTGATAGGTAAAATAGGTTTGGACAAAAACATATTGACAATTTAATACAATTTAAGAACAAAATAGAGTCTCTTGTACTTTAAAATTTAAGTTTTAAGCTTATAGTCCAAGAGCCCGCCGCGCGTATGCAAGACCTATGTATAAACATACTTGAATGACGTTCTGTGCATCAGTTTTACCTACTACAACAGACTTAACTTGAGCCATCATTATTTATTTAAACCTATTTTACCTGCATCACGGATTATGACATCGCGCGATAACTCTCGAAGGAAGCCTCCAATTTTTACGAAATTTGGTGTGTATGTCAAACGTCCTAATAGCTTGTATGAGTTCGTTAGCCAGATATGTCCGATTTTTGGAAGTCAAAATTTTGGCCATTTTCGCCAGTGGTTTTTTGCAAAAATTGGCCAGAATCCAAAATTTTTTTAATTTAGTTCTACACCATCGAAAAGAGCGTAAAAAACTACATAGGACAAGCTTTTAAAATGTTGTTCTAAGTGAACTAGTTTTTGAGAAAAATTAAGAAATTTGTAGAATTTCGTTACAATAAGTGCTTTATCGTTTTTGTCAGTATCAGAACAATATTTATATGTATTTCATTTTTCAAAATAAAAATTAACTTATGTTTTAAGGACGCGTCGTCACCGATTTCGAAAATTTTTTCACTGTTAGAGAGCTAAACTATTTTAGATGGATTCAGGTTGTTATGTGAGATCCGCCAGAGTCCAATCTTTGGAAATTCGGTATGTTGTGCAGATACTGCGACAGGGGTATTTGTTTTTAAAATGACGAAATTAAGATGCGAAGGTGAAGTTGGGTTTTTTACATATTTGCAGGCTTTGGAATAGAATGTTTTAGAATTGTGTTAACGATTATCATCAGAGATCGAAATACATAAGTGAAGCCAAGACTAGTTAGAGTTACCGAAGCTAGTACTACATATTACCTTACAGTATGTAGTACTAGTAATAATTTCTTTCCATGTTAAAATTTCTATGTTCTTAGTTCTTTGAAACAGCCTGCATATTATGAATGAATTTGCATTTTATGTTTGAACAATACATCTTAAAATTGCCAATAAAGTTATTAAATCCATTGTTTGATAAATACACAAAAACAAATCATAAAAAATTACATTGACACGTGTATGATTTATTACAGTTAGTACACAATCTTGTATTAATTGTTAGTAATTAACTAATTAAAAATAAAGAATAATAAAATTCATATTAAAATATTAAACGTGCACCTAATAATATTATGCAAAAAAGTTGATGAAAACCTATAAAAACTACTATAAGTAATTATTTTTTATGCAATTAGTTCGTGTTATTATTAAAAAATTTATAATATTTAACTCTATGGCTGCCAAATAATTTTTGTTTGTAAAAGACAGGTTTATAAATACTGATAAAGAGAGAAAATTGTTTACATATTATCTGTATGGTTGTGGAAATGTTTTAATTCTAATTGAAAGATTTTGGTTTTCTTAATTTTATAAAATATAAACATTGTTATGTTTTGCATAACATTGGGTGTCGTATCCTGTACACGGTACGTGTAGTATTAAAGTCGGTAATAAACTAATACTTCGAACAAGTAATAATTTTTTTATAATTATTTCAGATGTTAGTTACTGAATTTTATATTGCTCGTTTTAAGTAAAATACATTCTGCAAAGACTTAAGTAAAGAGAATGAGGAAACCATTATCTACCATTCTTATAATTCGACATTCCTACTTTGTGTGTATCGCATAATATCTTGCGTATAAATTATAACATTGACTTTATAATACGGGTACATATTATGTGTATGTGTTTGTAATTTTACGTGCTGATACATATATAAATATCTTTTTATTGTTAACAATGAATGTTGATTTGAATCAAGTCCTCAGCGTGTGTGTAAAAAATTGTAGCTAGAGATGTGTCCAGAGTGTGTCAGATATTGTTTAAGTCCATTAGTCGTTGAACTGCTCTCCCAAGACACAAATAATATTGTTAGTATTGTTGATGAAGCACTTGCAATAATGTAATACATATATAGCATATATGCGTACGCATGCGTATACCACTCAATACCCCACCCGCCACACATAGAGTGCAACGTGTGGTGACGTACATCATACTAATATATTTGCATATTCGTGTCCATACATCATGTGTTTTGGTTGTTAGGGTGCTGTGCTACGTCACTCACTGGCGACAAGTGGAACAGTTTGATAAACATACTAGTTTGATCCCTTGATTTGAATGATTTGGTATTGGTACATATGTATGTATTGGTTAAACCGTCGAAAAATTTTTTGCTAACAATAATAAATAAATTTAATTCATGTATCATAGTACACTATAAATTCAATTATGTTAAAACATTCTATAAAAAGTATTAGAAGTTTTTTCATATATTTATGTAAATATCTAAATGTTAAATTATCCACAGTATTATTTTTTATTATTATTTCATTTAAAAGTAAGTTGGACAACTAGAGAGGTATCAATTTACCTTTAATTTAACATTTTTTGGGAAAAATTTTTATTAGTAAATAACCCTAGCGTGGATTTTTAGTGTACCTTATAATTTAATTTTTTTATAGAACTGAGAAACAATGTTTTTCAATCTAAACTCTAATTTGGGTACAGCTTAAATAAAAATGTCAAAATGATTAAATTTATGGCTTTAAAAATATAGTCTTGTCTTCTATTGCAAGATATATTTCTCTCTTTGTTTCCTTTGGTATGTTAACATGCCAGTGGCACTGAATCGGTTAAGATCATTAATATTATGGACATTCATATTTCTATGGTAGAATACTGAGAATAAAAATATAAGTTTAAAATGTCAATGACGAATTTATGGAAGTGACGCATAATATATTATATAGCTTTTAAAATTTTCCGACAAATTTTTCATATCGCGAGCTTAGTGTTACACTGTTCCATGTCGACTTTTTAAAATCTCGAGGAAAATGAGTTTGAAGTTTTGATATATTTTAAAATGTAATTTATATAATATGAATTAATTTTAAGTTTCAAAAGAAGCAGGCATAGACAAATTACAGTAGTTATATCAAAATACTATGTGAAACAAATAACAAACTGAACCAAAAAATAACTTAGAACATCCAAATTCTATGTGAAACATAGAACTTTTAATAAAATTATTTATACTTTTAGGAGATGGAACTTTGATGTTTTGTTGATTTCTACCGTTCCTTAAGGAATTTTGATTAAATTTAAATTTATATAGATAGACAATGAAATGGAGAACTCAAATATGTGAAAAAGTTCATATCTCAAAAAAGTCGAATAGAACAGTGTAACAAAAGGCTATCGCGATATAATATGCAATGAGTTCTTTAATTGTACTTCAGTACTATAGTATTTCAGCGTAAAATTAAACACAAAACTACCCAATTTACATAATAGTACTTGACCTGAGTTTGCAAGTTGCATATAATATATTATACACAAAAACTACACAAGAGCCGCGCAGTGGCGAGTGCGTAATTACGCGAGTAGCTACGATAACATGAAATTCCCAGTAAATTATATAAATCTGGTACCGGTACAATAAATTTAAATTATGTGGAGCTTGAAATTTATTAAAAACATTCCAATGCCAATATTATACACGATATAAATAACAACGCCGTGAGCAGCGGGACCCCATCACGGAAGTCGAATTTTTTCCTTCAGCTTCAGTATTGAATGTCTACAAGCGAAATGTGATTGATAGTCTACAAGCGATTTGTCGTTTTGGTGATTTCAAAACTGATGATGAGTCTCTGGCTGATCGGAGTTTTAAAAAAAGGTTTTAAGTTTTTAAGGGTTGAATCTCAGTACATTTCAATTTTGTGCCGATAGCAGTTAGCAGGAAAAAAGCCAACACAATTCGTACGAGGGCATTCCTACCCATGTTTATCCGCCAATTGTCTTCATGTTTTACTTTTAAATGTTAAAAAGGACCTTAAATAGTAAACTGGAAGGCCTTTATGAAGATATTTTCTCTTTCCAAAAAAATCCAAAATTTCTATTTTATAAATAAAAATCCAAAATTCCTACTTTATAAATAAACATTAACTTTAATAACATTTTTAAATTATTAATATGTATGTATTGCATTTGTTATAAAAGTAAATACATTTTCTTTTTTTAAATTTACACAGTGAAAAAATTTGTGTTAAAATTAACACATTTCACATGTCCAGAACGGTTCACTCAATTTTTTATGTTATTTTAACACAAAGCATATGGGTCAAATCTTTACACAAGATTTGTGTCAATGATTTAACACACAAGAGGACATACATTTTGTGTTAATTTTTCAGATTTATCAGAGTTAGTTGTTAAACTTTTTTATTCAATATTTTACTTCTACTTAAGATATTTGAAAATCGTTAAAAATTATAACGATTTTGTTCATATATTATTATAAATGAGACTCAAAGAACGCAAAGTAGGTCATTCCTTTGTAAAAATTCTTATTTGTTTCCATATATATGTACCAAAATATATACAATAAAAAAGATGAGTGTACAGTAGAGTTATTAAACAAAACCGAAAAATTGTAAGTTTTTTCAGTTATTGACGAATATAGTTTTCTTAAACGTTTAAAAATGAAACAATTTTCTTACATTTTAAGGGTATTTGGTTACAGATTCAGTTAAAAAAATCATGCTTACGAGATTGTATATTATATAATACAATCTCAAGTAAGCTTTAATTATTTTTTGTAACTGAATCTGTAACAAAATGTATATATATATATATATATATATATATATATATATATATATATATATATATATATATATATATATATATATATATATATATATATATTGTAATCTAAGTTAGGTGCTTATTGCATTCTTTTGCTCTACACAAATATTGTGTTGCTTCTTTGTTGTATAAAGCAGGCTAACATTTTTATTCTGTTAAATCGAAATTTGTGTTAATATTAGCGAATTTCGAAAACTCGAAATTCAGCTATTACAGTAGGTGTCATGACGCAATCTGAGTCCGGGACTATGGCAGAAATCTGTTTTGAGGTCCCTAGAATACGAAAATGATATTCACTAAAATTTATATATATATATATATATATATATATATATATATATATGTGTCGCCACGATAACTCTCGAACGAAACGTCTAATGCTTATGAAATTTTGTGTGCGGACTGGATTCTGAATTCGCTCGGCTAAGTTCGTTAGCCAGACACGTCGGATGCCCAGAAGTAGGTTTTCTGGCCATTTTTTATCATTCGATCCTATCATAAGGCAGTTCAATTTTTACATCGTTGAAAAGGAAAAAAAAAATTATGAAGAAAATATTCTTATAATTTTCTTTCTATTTTAAGTATTTTTCGAGAAAATGTAAATTTTCACTTTTATTCTTTCTTTGTTAGTCTAATAAGTAATTTATATTTATATCTCAGTTCTTTATTAAGTATAAAAATATTTCACTTTTTTATTAAAGAATTTTGTGAGAACAAGTGAAAACTATTCACATATATTTGATATAACACACATACATGTATAGAGTTTTGTTTCTCATTTATTGCATTATAATTAGCATGGTTCTATCCCATGTTAAAAAATGTAAATTAAACAGATTTTCTAAGCTAATGTAATGAAGAATTTTTTTTTTTTTATTGAATTTTTAAGTAAACAAGAAATTGAAGATTATGTTATGATATAATATTATTAAATATATGAAACAAAACAAAGTATGTATAATGTACATATGTATGCACGGAAAAATATTTTGAATCGATTTTGAAAATTTTTTCACTAATAATTAATAATGTTAAAGAATTAAACCATTTCAAATGTATTTAAGGTATTTTATGTGAGGTCAAGGTTTTCGGGACCTAAAACGGCCAGAAATTAATTAACCAATCGATTTTAAAAATTTTTTCACAGTTAGTAAGTTAAAGTATTTGAATTAATTAATTAAATGATGTCCGCAAGAAGCGTACGGACTGCCATAGATTATATGAGATCCTTAGAACCCTTTTCTTACTGTTAGAGTACTAGACTTGTATGAGTTTCGCCAGGATTTACTGATCCCATAATTGTAAAAAATAAACTAAACGACCAATTTTAAAAATTTCTTCACTGTTACAGAGCTAAACTATTTTAGATAGATTTAGAATACATTATGTAAGGTCCGCCAGGGTCCACAGGACCCAAAAGTGTCAAAAATAAACTAACTGACCGATTTTGAAAATTTTTTCACTGTTACAGAGCTAAACTATTTTAGATAAATATCGATTACGTTATGTAAGGTCCGCCTCGGTCCATAGGACCCAAAAGTGTCAAAAATAAACTGCCTGATCGATTTTGAAAATTTTTTCACTGTTACAGAGCTAAACTGTTTTAGATAAATATAGATTCCGTTATGTAAGGTCTGCCAAGGTCCATAGGATCCAGAAGTGTCAAAAATAAACTAACTGACCGATTTTGAAAATTTTTTCACTGTTACAGAGCTAAACTATTTTAGATAAATATAAATTACGTTATGTAAGGTCCACCAAGGTCCATAGAACCCAAAAGTGTCAAAAATAAACTAACTGACCGATTTTGAAAATTTTTTCACTGTCACAGAGCTAAACTATTTTAGCTAATATAGATTACGTTATATAAGGTCTGCCAGGGTCCATGGGATCCAAAAGTGTCAAAAATAAACTAACCGACCGATTTTGAAAATTTTTTCACTGTTACAGAGCTAAACTATTTTAGATAAATATAGATTACGTTATGTAAGGTCTGCCAAGGTCCATGGATCCAAAAGTGTCAAAAATACACTAACCGACCGATTTTGAAAATTTTTTCACTGTTGGGGAACTAACTATTTTAGATAGACATACATTACGTTATTTAGGGTCCGCCAGGGTCCATGGGACCCAAAAGTGGTAAAAATAAACTAACCGACCGATTTTGAAAATTTTTTCACTCTTACAGAGCTAAACTATTTTAGATAAATATAGATTACGTTATGTAAAGTCTGCCAGGGTCCATCGGATCCAAAAGCGTCAAAAATAAACTAGCCGACCGATTTTTAAAATTTTTTCACTGTTGGGGAGCTAAGCTATTTTAGATACATATAGATTACGTTATGTAAGGTCTGAAATGTCAGTAGGACCTAAAAGTGTCAAAAATAAAATAACTGACCGATTTTGAAACCCTTTTACTATTACCAAGGTAAACTATTTTAGATAGGTACAGGTTGTGTTATCTGAGATCCACAACTGTCCTGCGGATGCAAATGCGGCGTAGAATGCTACACAACGGGTTTTGAATATATATATATATATATATATATATATATATATATATATATATATATATATATATATATATATATATATATATATATATATATATTACATAAAGTCCGCCTAGAATATACGGTCGAGCTGATTTTTTAATGAGGTCCACCGGGATCTTGCAGATCCGAAAACGCCAGTAATAAGCTATCGAACCGATGCTAAAAAATTTCTCACTGCTAGAGAATTAAATTATTTTAGATGGATACAACTATGCTGCACAAAATTCGTTCGGGTTCTTGGGTCCCCAAAACTACCAAAACTAATTACCCAGCTGATTTTAAAAATTCTTTTACTCTTAGAAAGCTAAACTATTTTAAATAGGTACAGGTCTTAGATGAGATCCGCCAGTGCCCAAGATTTGGAAATTCGCTATGTTATGCAGATGCTGCGACAGGGGTATTTTCATTTACCACAAACACGAAATGTTGACTATTGGCCCACTTATCTTATAGTATAAATATAAAGCATTTTAAACACATTTAAAAATACTATTGAATTCCGATGTAAAAATAGGAGAAGTGGTGGGAAAATTAATGTGGAATTCTTAAAAGGCACTAACTGGATACTAATTCAATATATGTACAAAATTTCAGCCCTCTACGTTTACTCAGTCTCTAGGCGTGTTAGAAAAAAGGCAAAAAAATCAAGGAAATATTGGCATAAAAATCGTGGGGGTAAGGGTTAAAAGAGGGTAAAAAACTACATAATTACAAACCTCCAAAAAGTAGTGGCTGGCTATTAACTTAACCTGTACACAAAATTTCAGCCCTCTAGGTTTATTTGCGGAGATTTTGACCCGAACGAAACTGTTTAAAAACAAGAAAAATCATGTTCTTTTTGGTATAAAAATGGTGGGGGTAAGGGTTAAAAGTTGAGACTCTCAAAAGGCAACGCCTTGATACCAACTCGATCTGAATACAAAATTTCAGCCCTCTAGGTTTATTTGGGTGACCTATGCGAGTGGTACAAACTTCGAAAACGTCGAAAAAGCATGAAATGGTAGCTTAAAAATGATGGGGGTGGGGTAAGATATTAAAACCTCCAAAAAGCACAAGCTAGGTACGAACTCTAACAACACACCAAATTTCAACCATCTACATTAATTCTGGGGGCTGTGTGCGTGTTAGATCCAGCCAAAATCCTTTTTTCCCCTCTACTCCCTCCAAATCATTCTAGGAAGCTGAATTTTGGATATGTTGTAGATAATCGAACCTAACATTATTTCCAACCGGTTTGGAAAAGTTTTATTGTTTTGTTGCTCCCCACCACCCCCCTAAAAGTTGGGTCGGATCCAAAATTTGACCCCACTTTGATAGTATGAGGTGCATCGGAAATGAGCCCCACTTACCAAATTTCAGCTCTTAACTTCCATAGGGGGCCCTACACATGTCAAAAGGTAGGTAGGATATATATATATATATATATATATATATATATATATATATATATATATATATATATATATATATATTAGATATGTTTTTCTACAGAAACGTGTTCTAGGGGTCCGAAAACGGATAGCGCCCCTACTCTCACCGTTCTTATCGTATAGGCTGTATAAGTCTAATTTTTTCAAGGAAAAATTCGACTAATAATAAAACATAGCAATACATAGCTTAAATAGATAATATTTTGTACAGTAAATAAGCAATTTCATAGTAGTCGTAGATAAAACAAATTTTGGAGCCTACTTAATTACATTTTAATACTTAAATTAGATTCAGAATCGTAAATAAACCTAATTATTGTTCCGTGTCCTCAAATATTTATCTATCTAAAGGTTTTCTTAAATTTTATATTACGGAAAAAAAAATACAAGAACCAGCTTTTAGTTACAAAATTTTATTTACGACTACCATAAAATTGCGTGTTTATTGTACAAAATACTATCTAGGTAAGCTATGTTTTATATGTACAAAGAATGGCTCTTTACACGCATGTATGCGTAAAATACTGCAACCTACTACACTTTTATTAATTCTTATATTGTATATTATATTTAAATCTGTACAAAAATTTTACCTAGCAATTGAATGTTTACACTTCTTTTTAATTTTCAAACTCTACATAATTTTAATGTATTGTATTTGTATCAAATTGTTATGGTTTTTTGTTTATTTCATCGTAGATAAAGTATAGTAGGTAGCTCGGTTGTAAGACATATTACATATTCGCGCAATTATGCATTCGCCACCAACTTTTTTCACTCGCGTGTAAGATGCAAATTATAACCCCAATCATTATACTATTAACTATGAGAAAAGATTGAAAGATTGAAGTAATATACTATTAAATATGAGAAAAGATTGAAATCGATGTCTAATGATCATTTAGCCAAACAAAGAAATTGTTTTTCTTTTTGGTATTTTAGTTAACATTTTCTAGTCTAGTGTTTGTAGTTTTCATAAACTACAATTTTATACAATAGAATGATGGTCTCTCCTTAAAACTAGTTGGCGGGAATGATGGCCTTCCTTGCCCTAAGGTAAATAGGTCACTAAGTAGAAGTGATTTTATTCTTCCTAATCGAATTTTTTGAGCTTCAGGATTCTCCTAAAGAAATCAAGAAGCTATTTTGAAGTTATCAAAAAGAGCATGTAAAAGAAGTTGCAAAGAGCATGTAAAAATAGTTGAACCAGAGTGGGCGAGAGAAATGACGGATCCACGGGCACAACAAAATATTTTCATTTTTATTTTTATTTTCATTCAACATTTTTTTCTCCAAAAATATGATTGACGTGTTCTCACTCAAAAAGAAAAAAAACGAAAAAAAATGGTTTCACACTTTGTCCAATCCCTTAACAAAGACTTCGAGCTCCCTTTTAGAAACAGGTCTCCGGGCATTTATCCCATCTGACCTTCCCTCTTGCCGGCCTCAACCATAACCGCAAGCATAGTACACAATTACGGTTCAAAAATTAAAATTTTAAAAAGCATATAAACATTTAGCAAAATTACTTATGGTATACTATGGTATATTATATAATTGTACAAACATTTTGATTTAACTAGTTCAAAAAATTTATATAGTACGATTTACTGAAGGTGGAGCCCTAAGCAAATTTTAGTGGAGGTCTATAATGTAAGGAAGGGAAATTCTAAATCCACACGTGCTAAAACCGATGGGACTAGCAATATTTTTCGGTAATAGAGTAACAAGAAGTCTTAATATTAATATTTAAAGAAGAAAAAATAATTTCAACTTTATCGGCTAAATAAATATACTTATTCACCACCCACCTTTAACATAATATTATTATAATAACAAAAAGCTAGTCTAACAGTCTGGTAGGCCTAGTTCATATTCCGGCACTGGCCAGCATACAAATTTATCTCTCATACGCCCTGAGAAAAGAGTGCGAAAACTTAAAGCATAGTTACTGTGCATTTACAATGATAATTTTGAAAGTGAAACTTTAAGCAATGACCGATTAAATAAAATTAAACGACTAAAGAAAATACGTATTTGAATTTATTTACATCAAAATTAATAATAAAAATAACAAAACTGATGATTACAAGTCAAATAATTAATAAAATTATTGTTGGCATTGTTAAGTAATTTAAATTTTATTTTATTTTAGAATTACAAAACAGAAAGTAAATTAAATTTCCATTTAAAATCAACAAGATAATTACATAACAATGTAATAAATATGAAAGTATGATGTATGACATTAAAATAACTTCATTCACTAGAAATATAAGGTACTTTGCCTTTAGTTTTTGTGTCCATTTAGTTATGCACTATTAGAGTATTTTATTTTCCCAAGTTATGCACAAAAAGGTTGTTTTATCAAAAAATATACTCTCACATCGCTGGATGTATTAAAGAGATATTTACTCTTAACATTAGAGTAAATAGTGAAATAAATTCATTGAACAGATGAAAGATTTGAATGAACTAGCATTGACACTAGAAAACTGACAGCATATAATTAAATAAGACTGTGACAGGGAGTGATCCAGAAATTAGTAATGTAACTTACATGTATTCTCATAGTGGCATTACAATCCTTTGTGTGTAATTGTGAAGTACTGTAAATTAATATCAATGAGTAGATTTTTATATTTCGTTAGGCTTAAACTACTGTTAGGCTTATATTCACTGTTCAGTTACTTGACCACATCTCATCTAAAAGTAAGATTTACTACGGTTTTTTTAAGATGATATTTGAATTCTATTAGCGAATTTCGAAAACTCGAAATTCAGCTATTACAGTAGGTCTCATGACGCAATCTGAGTCCGGGACTATGGCAGAAATCTGTTTTGAGGTCCCTAGAATACGAAAATGATATTCACTAAAATTTATATATATATATATATATATATATATATATATATATATATATATATATATATATATATATATATATATATATATATTTATGTGTTCCCACGATAACTCTCGAACGAAACGTCTAACGCTTATGAAATTTTGTGTGCGGACTGGATTCTGAATTGGCTTGGCTAAGTTCGTTAGCCAGACACGTCGGATGCCCAGAAGTAGGTTTTCTGGCCATTTTTTATCATTCGATCCTATCATAAGACAGTTCGATTTTTACATCGTTGAAAAGGAAAAAAAAATTATGAAGAAAATGTTCTTATAATTTTCTTTCTATGTTAAGTAGTTTTCGAGAAAATCGTAATTTTCACTATTGGCTTATTTTGCTCTCTTTGTCATTGTAATAAGTAATTTATATTTCTATCTCAGTTCTTTATGAAGTATAAAAATATTTCACTTTTTTATTAAACAATTTTGTGAGAACAAGTGAACTATATTCACATACATGTGTTATAACACATACATGTATAGAGTTTTGTTTCTCATTTATTGCATTATAATTAGCATGGTTCTATCTCATGTTAAAAAATGTAAATTAAACAGATTTTCTAAGCTAATGTAATGAAGAATTTTTTTTTTTTATTGAATTTTTAAGTAAACAAGAAATTGAAGATTATGTTATGATATAATATTATTAAATATATGAAACAAAACAAAATATGTATAATGTACATATGTATGCACGGAAAAATATTTTGAATCGATTTTGAAAATTTTTTCACTAATAATTAATAATGTTAAAAAATTAAACCATTTCAAATGGATTTAAGGTATTTTATGTGAGGTCACGGTTTTCGGGACCTAAAAAGGCCAGAAATTAATTAACCAAAGGATTTTAAAGATTTTTTCACAGTTAGTAAGTTAAAGTATTTGAATTAATTAATTAAATGATGTCCGCAAGAAGCTTGCGGACTGCCATAAGTTATATGAGATCCTTAGAACCCTTTTCTTACTAGACTTGTATGAGTTTCGCCAGGATTTACTGATCCCATAATTGTAAAAAATAAACTAAACGACCAATTTTAAAAAAATCTTCACTGTTACAGAGCTAAACTATTTTAGATAGATTTAGAATACATTATGTAAGGTCCGCCAGGGTCCACAGGACCCAAAAGTGTCAAAAATAAACTAACTGACCGATTTTGAAAATTTTTTCACTGTTACAGAGCTAAACTATTTTAGATAAATATCGATTACGTTATGTAAGGTCCGCCTGGGTCCATAGGACCCAAAAGTGTCAAAAATAAACTGCCTGATCGATTTTGAAAATTTTTTCACTGTTACAGAGCTAAACTGTTTTAGATAAATATAGATTCCGTTATGTAAGGTCTGCCAGGGTCCATAGGATTCAGAAGTGTCAAAAATAAACTAACTGACCGATTTTAAAAATTTTTTCACTGTTACAGAGCTAAACTATTTTAGATAAATATAGATTACGTTATGTAAGGTCTGCCAGGGTCCATGGGATCCAAAAGTGTCAAAAATAAACTAACCGACCGATTTTGAAAATTTTTTCACTGTTACAGAGCTAAACTATTTTAGATAAATATAGATTACGTTATGTAAGGTCTGCCAGGGTCCATGGGATCCAAAAGTGTCAAAAATAAACTAGCCGACCGATTTTGAGAATTTTTTCACTGTTGGGGAACTAAGCTATTTTAGATAGACATACATTACGTTATTTAGGGTCCGCCAGGGTCCATGGGACCCAAAAGTGGTAAAAATAAACTAACCGACCGATTTTGAAAATTTTTTCACTCTTACAGAGCTAAACTATTTTAGATAAATATAGATTACGTTATGTAAAGTCTGCCAGGGCCCATCGGATCCAAAAGTGTCAAAAATAAACTAACCGACCGATTTTGAAAATTTTTTCACTGTTGGGGAGCTAAGCTATTTTAGATACATATAGATTACGTTATGTAAGGTCTGACAGTGTCAGTAGGACCTAAAAATGTCAAAAATAAAATAACGGACCGATTTTGAAACTTTTTTACTATTACCGAGGTAAACTATTTTAGATAGGTACAGGTTGTGTTATCTGAGATCCACAACTGTCCTGCGGATGCAAATCCGGCGTAGAATGCTACACAACGGGTTTTGAATATATATATATATATATATATATATATATATATATATATATATATATATATATATATATAAATATATATATATATATATATATATATATATGTAAATATATATATATATAATTATATATATATATATATATATATATATATATATATATATTACATAAAGTCCGCCTAGAATATACGGTCGAGCTGATTTTTTAATGAGGTCCACCGGGATCTTGCAGATCCGAAAACGCCAGTAATAAGCTATCGAACCGATGCTAAAAAATTTCTCACTGCTAGAGAACTAAATTATTTTAGATGGATACAACTATGCTGCTCAAAATTCGTTCGGGTTCTTGGGTCCCCAAAAATACCAAAACTAATTACCCAGCCGATTTTAAAAATTCTTTTACTTTTAGAAAGCTAAAATTTTAAATAGGTACAGGTCTTAGATGAGATCCGCCAGTGCCCAAGATTTGGAAATTCGCTATGTTATGCAGATGCTGCGACAGGGGTATTATACTTTCAATTTTTTATATTCATTTTTTGATACTCTATATCAACTTTTTTAGTATATCTATTGTAAATATTATCTGTTCACTAATAAGAAACAAATATATATATATATATATATATATATATATATATATATATATATATATATATATATATATATATATATATATAAACAACATCATAAGCTACATCAGCGTCTTCACACAGTTGCCTATACGTTTCATAGAATTTAGAAGTGTCATAGGGCAATTATAACAAACTTATGAACATTAAACATATTGTGGTGACACAGCAAATAGAAAGTTTCACCTACAATTCATAGGAAACGATTTCACCCCAAACAAAAGGACATTGGAACGATTTCACTTCAAACAAAAGGATATTTCTATTTTTTGTAATAAAAAGGATATTCTTGTATAATTTATTAAATTTCTAGAATATGCCTTGTCCGCTTTCACCCCTAACAAAACCTGTATAAATAGGACAAGCCAAATGCAATCAAATCAGAGTCAGTTTTTGGTCTTCATACCCGTCATGCTGTACGATTATTGTAAAATAGTTAATTAGTAAAAATAAAGTTAAAAATTAAAAGTATTTCAAGTGTTCTATTTTGAAGAAGTTTCCTTACAAATTTTCAGTGAAAAGCAAATTTTGAAGTGTAAAGTCTTTTTGTTGTTTTTGGACTTGTTCAATAAAAACAACTGGCGACCGTGAAGAATTTAGAAGATTCCAACGGGAAGATTAAATCAATTGCTTCTCTGGAAGATTGGACCCATTGTGTCTCAACCAGCGACTTAAGCGCTAAAAGGAACGAAGAACACAACACATCTTCTCCTTGGGTGCGGTTCCCGGTGGCACGACACAAAAATTGGCGACCGTGACAGGACGCAAAAAAAAAAAACTGAAGAAAGGAAAACCTCACTATCGGGAAGAAAGTTAAAACAAGTAATTCCTTTTCATTTTTACACGATTTATTCTGCCTTTTAACTCTTCCATAATAACACTCGAATCCTTAATTTTGAATTTTTCTAATTTGACTATTTCCAATAACAACATGACACAAGACCAGATAACGCTCTCACCAAACAGTCCTAATACTTCGTTACCCGTGTTAGGTACGAAATTAGAAAATATTGACTTCAAAAATTTAACAAATGAACAAATTCGTTCATATATAAAAGCTCTACAAAATGTCAAATCAGAACAGGAAGACGATATACTTTCGGAAGCTGAAACTGTTAAACACATAAACTATAAAGACTGGATAGGCAAATTCGAAAACACCCCAACCGGCGCTCTCGATTTTCTTAGAAGAGTTCATAATACAATTAACTATGCACCTCTTCAAGAAACGGAGATTATACGCTATACCGCAAATCAACTCCAGTACGACTTAGGTGTACAATTAATATCTCGCGACCTAACGTACGAAACGCTTAGGGAAATAATTTATACCTTCCACAGCCCTCGGCGAACAACCATACACATCGAAAATGAATTAGCAACAATGCATCAAAAACCGAACGAAGATGTTCTTTCATTCTTTAATCGCATAAATAAATTAAAAATGGAACGTATGGCTAGCCTTCATTATGAACAAAATACTTCCGAATACACGTTAATGTCTCCCTTAATAGAAGAATCCTTTTGCAATCGATTTATAACGGGTTGTCACCCTCAGATCTCCCAGAGACTACGACTGACTTCTCCTAAGCTTCGAACTTTAAACGAAGCACTAAAAGAGGCAATTGAGGAAGAATCATTTATGAAAACCCAATCCTCTTTTAAAAACGAAAACAAAAGCAGTACTTCGAAATGCTGCAAAATTTGTAAATTAAAAAATCACAATACAAGGGATTGTCGTAAAAAAGATAATTTCCAACCACCCAATCAATTTGTAAAAACTTGCAATTATTGTAAAATACGTGGCCATTTAGAGAACGAATGTAGGAAAAAGAAATTCGCACAAAGCACATCAAATGTTCCTCCACAACGCTATCAAAATAACAATACGGAACATTTAAACACGAACGAGTCGACTGCTGTTGTAGCCGAGCCGTCGACCTCCAACAACCAAGGCTACTCCGACATAGCTTATCTAACCTATTAAGCTCGCCTAACGTTAAAAAACTAACCTTCAATTGTAACGATGCATTAACTGAAAATAAAAAGTTAACCTTCCTAATAGACACAGAAGCTAGTATATCGCTGGTCCATAATGACAAAATTAAAAACGGTAATATTAATCAAAAAAATAAAGTAGTCGTTAGAGGGATAGAAACCGATTACAAAGAAACCTTAGGCTCGATTAATTTAAAAATTTATAAAGAAGATGGGAATCAATTCCCCTTGGAAATTTCAAGTTATAGACCCAAATATAATTAACTCCCCATTCCACGGTGTTCTCGGAATCGATTTTCTAGAACACTACGGGGCAACAATTCAAACTAACGAAGTCCGCGATAATATCCGACTTTCGCATATACCGAACGAGGACGACAAAAATAAAATTTTAAAACTTTGTTTAAAAAATGCGAATATGTTCTATATAAAAGATAACACACTGACTCATACAACTACATTACACCACGAAATACGAATTACAGATCCTACTCCGGTATTCGTGACAAAATATAGATTCCCAAAAGTACACGAACAAGAAGTGCGAAAACAAATAAAAGAAATGCTCGATAATGGCATTATTCAAGAAAGCAACTCGCCTTATAGCGCTCCCATCTGAGTAGTGCCAAAAAAACTAGATAGCTCCGGTAAACAAAAATGGCGAATAGTCACAGATTATAGACGCCTCAATAATATTACGATAGAGGATAAATACCCACTACCAAATATAGAAGACATATTATTCCATCTAGGTGATGCAAAATATTTTTCTACCTTAGACTTAGCGTCAGGATTTCACCAAATTCTGATAAAACCTGAAGACCGTCACAAGACAGCCTTCACTATTCCTGGAGGTCATTACGAATACATCCGAATGCCCTTCGGATTAAAAAACGCTCCAACCACATTCCAGCGTTTAATGAATATCGTCCTGCAAAGAATTCTGTATAAAGAATGCTTTGTATACCTAGACGATATTGTTGTATTCGGACGGACCCTAGATGAACATAATGCAAGGCTTCAAAATGTATTTAACGCACTTAAAGAACATAATTTAAAGCTCCAGGTAGATAAATGTGAGTTTCTTCATAACGAAATAGAATACCTAGGTCGTGTAATTTCCTCCAACGGATTACAGCCAAATTACAAAAAGATAGAAACGATTCAAAAACTGAAAGAACCTAAAAACGTCAAAGACATTCAAAGCTTCTTAGGACTGGTAAGGTATTATCGGAAATTTATAAAAAAATTTTTCTGAAAAAGCGAAACCACTCACAATGCTACTTAAAAAGGAAACAATATTTGAATAGAGTGAAGAATGTCAAAAAGCATTTAATATACTAAAAAATGCATTGACATCCAAATCTATACTCCAATACTCAAATTTCTCCAAGACATTTATTCTAACAGTCGATGCATCCAACGTGGGGATAGGAGCCATCCTTTCCCAGATAAACGATAATAACACATTGGATTTACCCATTAGTTATTATTCAAGAACGCTTAACTCAGCGGAACAAAATTACACGACCACGGGAAAAGAACTTCTTGCTATAATTGATTCCGTCAAAAATTTCCGACCCTATCTCTTCGGACAAAAATTTATAATTCGGACCGACCATAAAGCGCTAGAATGGCTTTTCAAAAACAAAGACCCCAGCTCCAGACTAATACGCTGGAGATTAAAATTAGAAGAGAACGATTACAAAATTGAATACAAACCTGGAAAGAAAAATGCCGATGCTCTTTCGAGACCGATAATGGTCATAGATTTTTTTTTCTCCTTGGGTGCGGTTCCCGGTGGCACGACAATATCATATTATAATATTATTCATATCATCATTATCTAAAATTGTAATTATACACAACATGTAATATGTATTAATTCTTTATGCTTAACAATCATTACAAAACATATATAAACGATTAAAACAAAGGCACATAAAACTTCCGATTTAACAGTTAAGCTAGGTATAATCTCTGTTCGGACATTATTCAATTCTTTGTAATTTCAATTCTTTGTATGATCGAGGCTTTAAAAAAAGGTTTTAAGTATTTAAGGGCTGTATCTCAGTAAATTTCAATTTTGTGCCGACAACAGGTAGCAGAAAAAAAACCAACACAATTCGTACGAGGACATTCCTGCCTATGTTTATCCGCTAATTGCCTTTATGTTTTAGTTTTAAATATTAAAAAGGGACCTTAAATACTAAACTGGAAGGCCTTTATAAAGATATTTTTTCTTTCAAAAAAAAAAAAAAAAAAATATAAATAAATAAATAAAAAATAAAAAAATTTTGGTGGTTTCAAAACTGATGATGAGTGTCCGGTTGATCGGGGCTTTAAAAAAAGGTTTTAAGTTTTTAAGGGCTGAATCTCAGTAAATTTCAATTTTGTGCCGATAGCAGTTAACAGGGAAAAAGCCACCACAATTCGTACAAGGGCATTTCTATCCATGCTTAGCCGCCAATTGCCTTTGTGTTTTATTTTTAAATATTAAAAAAGGAACTTAAATAGTAAACTGGAAGGCTTTTATGAAGATATTTTTTCTTTCCAAAAAAATCCAAAATTTCTATTTTATAAATAATAAAAATCCAAAATTCCTAATTTATAAATAAACAGTGACTTTAATAACATTTTCAAATTACTTAATATGAATGTATTTCATTTGTTAAAAAATTGTATTCACTTTTTTTTAAATTTTTTAAAATTACTATTCGCCTACTTGTATTTAGAATAAAAGTAATGCATTTAAAACACATTTAACAGTAGCATTCAATTCCGATGTAAAAATGGAAGAAGTGGGGGGAAAAGTAATGTGGACTCCCTAAAAGGTACTAGCTGGATACTAACTGAATACACGTACAAAATTTCAGCCCTCTAGGTTTCCTTAGAGAGTCTCTAGACGTGTTAGAAAACAAGCAAAAAAACTAAGGAAATATTGGCGTAAAAATCGTGGGGGTAAGGGTTAAAAGTTGAAACCTCCAAAAAGCAGTGTCTGGCTATTAGCTTAACCTGTACACAAAATTTCAGCCCTCTAGGTTTATTTGGGGAGATTTTGACCCGAACGAAACTGTTAAAAAACAAGAAAAATCATGTTCTTCTTGGTATAAAAATGGTGGGAGTAGGGGTTAAAAGTCGGGACCCCCAAAAGGCACCCCCTTGATACTAACTCAATCCGAATACAAAATTTCAGCCCTCTAGGTTTATTTGGGTGAGCTGTGCGAGTGGTACAAACTTCGAAAACGTCGAAAATGCATGAAATTGTAGCTTAAAAATGAGGGGGGTGGGGGTAAAATATTAAAACCTCCAAAAAGCACAACCTAGGTACGAAATTTATCAACACACCAAATTTCAACCCTCTACGTTAATTCTGGGGGGCTGGGGGCCTGTTAGATCCAGCGAAAATCGTTTTTCCCCCCTCTACTCCCACCAAATCATCCTAGGAAGCTGAATTTTGGATATGTTGTAGATAATTGACCGAAACATTATTTAAAACCGGTTTGGAAAAGTTTTATTGCTTTTCCGCCCCCCACCACCCCCTTAAAGGTCGGGTCAGAAAAAAAATTGGCCCAAAAGTTGACCCCACTTTGATACTATGAGGTGCCTCGAAAATGAGCCCCATTTACCAAAATTCATCTCTTAACTTCCATAGGGGGGCCCTACACAAATTAAAAGGTGGCGGGAATATATATATATATATATATATATATATATATATATATATATATATATATATATATATATATATATATATATATATATATATATCAGACATTTTTTTTCTACATATTCGTGTTCTACGGGTCCGAAAACGGATAGCGCCCCTACTCTCGCCTCTCGCAGCTCTTATCGTATAGACTGTATAAGTCTAATTTTTCGGAGAAAATTCGACTAAGAATAGAAAAAAACTAATTAAACTGTGTAATTAAATTGTTCATATCACATTAAGAACCTGTCATTCCCTATTTTACGTTTATCGGTTTTTGGTGGGGAAAAATAGACGGGTGACGTGTTGCGCAACATTAGTGCTGCGTGTATTTGTTATTTCATAGCTTTAAGTTTTCACTTCTGTCGGCAGTCCGCAGCTTTCATAAGTGCATTTTTTTTATTCATTTTTCTTCTTTTTTATTTCACTTTGTTTCCATCATTTAAGTTCGCTTTTTATGCAGTCGGGATTTTTGATTTGTTTGATTTGCTTTTTTATTATATCTTGTTTTTGTATTCTTTTATGAAATTGATAGTCAAATCATGTTTGGACCATACTTCTTGATTATGCAATATAGAGGATATATGTAATTTATTATTATAATCTAACATTCATATTTGTAAAACTGCATATCGTGACCGTCACAAATATAATAGTATGTATAGAGTATCTACATGTATGTGAATAAGTAATATCAATAGCACACACCAATATTATAAAATATTATTACTAATTTTCGCGTTAATACTGCAGAATATCGTTTGGCAAAGTGATATTTGTATTCGTTACAATATTCGTGGCTTCACTCCCATGTAACAATTTCAAATAAAAATTTTAAGTTAAAAGTATTCTTGGAATTAATATACAGGATGTAAAATAATAGATGTATTTCTAGTGGAAAATAAATACGGACTCTCTACGCGTCACCGTCGGGGTAGAGTTAAAAATGTGTTTCAAAGTTAAAAATTATGACATTAGATTATTGACAAATAAAAATGTTATTATATCTAATTATTAACACATTTTAAAGGTATGCAATATGACTTGAGCCTTTCAATCCCTGTTAAATACCGTCAGCTGGGGCGAATCCGGACGATTTTTTCAGTTTTTTGGCAATAAATTGTTTAGAGTTTATCGGAAAAATTCTAAAAAATATTTTAAATGCTTAAGTATCATGAGCATATAGGATAGTAATAAAAATACCAAAATTGATACTGCAACATTTTTTATTTTTTTTTTTAATATATAGTCATGCACATGGGTGAAATCGGACACAATAAGCAAAAATAGCTGAATTTCCAATCTGGAAATTCGCTAAGATAAATATCTGCATCAACGAATGACTTTTGATGGGCGAAATAAAACATTTTGGATTTAAATAAATTTTATTTCGATTTGCCTTTGAGTCTATCATGAAAGACGATTTGAGAACATGGAAATATTCAGCAGCTTGTCTGAGCCATTTTCCTTTATTTTTAATAACGAAAAGCATAGGCGTAACAACTACATATCTACAGGGGGTCCGACAAAAATTTAAATAATCAAATTTTTTGATAACGCAGTTCTCCGATAACAATGGAAAATGTCGTAGTAAAATGTCGTCTCCGAAAATTTGTTTTCCAAATAAAAAATATTAGTAAACCACTAAAAATTTTACTTTTTAATACAAATAAAATAAATTCTATGAGGAGTTTAGTTAATTTTTGGGAGTCCGAACCCCTTGGACCCCGGTTGTTGCGGCTCTGTCGAAAAGTGCCGATTATCTAGAGTCTAGACTCTAGTTCATATAGTTTATACCCACTTTCTTTTTATATTGAGGCACCATGTTGTATGGATTAGCCTCACCTATAGACAATTTTTTGTTAATTAATTTATCAAAAAAAAAAAAAAAAATCAAGCACAATACAACTTTCCATTTATTGTACATTATTGTCAACAAAACACCAAACATTTTGTTGCCACTCCCTACCTTATATACATAAGTGTTTTTTTTTGCACAGCAGTTTCTTTATAAGGTTTCAGAACGTGCGTTATATTTAAAAATTACAAAAGACGTGCCTGTAAAATAACAAAGTATAAAGATGTCACATTCACCGTTTTTTTTTCGACGATTTACTTATAACTGACAAAATTCAGTAGCATAAATTGATCTATGGACCTTATCCGATCATAATACTGGCGAAAAAATCTCGAGAGGCAGCTTTGTTTGGATTCGCCCCAATGTATTTTTTTCATATGAATAATGTAATTAATTTTTGCTTTTCAGATTTCAATGTAAAACAGGGGCCATCCGCATAACTTTTAGTGTTCCGTACCAAAACTGGTAAAACGGAACATTTATGTAATTTTACAAAATGCAAATTTTCTCCGAAATCACTCAACGAGAAAATTTGAAACTTAACACGGAGATAGGGTGTGGTGGCCTAATTCCAGATGTGGAGTTGAATTTTGCTTCTGGGGTTAATTTTAGAGGATAAGCTACAAAGTAAATAGACTGCCAATGGGGTGTGGCACACAGCTTCCTCGTACTCGTAAAAGACTTTAAAACAATATTCTACCAAATATACATATATACCGTGAACTTATATTTTCGCCTTAAAGTTCATAAAAAATTGCTGTAACTCAAAATACTTAACCCCTTATCGCATACAAAGCCATACATGGCGATTCTAAGTTTTACTATTTTTTTTAACATAATAGAATTTTCTTTCGCAACTAATGTTAAATCCTAACTTTGTACTTTTTCCAGTAACGGAACGTAATTTTTGTTATCTATGATAAGTGCGGGCTGCCAAATTATTTGAAATTATGTTAAAAGTGTCCGACTGTTACAGTGCAATTAATTGGTGCTAATTTTATTTGTGAAAACTAAACAATAAAACGGTAACTACTAAAATCAAGAATTTTCAAAACACGTTCTTTATATATTCAAGAACATGGAATAGTTGTGATTCGTGTATGTTTTCTTATTTTCTTTGATTTTTGGGACTTATTTTGAAGTTGCCATATTTGGCTTCGTATGCATTTGATTCAAATTATTATCAGGCATACATGGCTCCGTATGAATTAAGCCTAGTTTCTTTTCTTTACAGTTTACAGCAATGAACTCTGCTCGCTTCTATGGTACATTCAACCACGTCAATTCTATTCTTAGTGATCGCTTCGTGAGTGACGATGATATTGCTTTTGATTCTCCAGTATTCTCACCAGCCAAGGCAGTCCATCAATTTCGGTGGTCAGAAGACGTACCCCAACAAGCCGAGAAGGTACCCCATCTAGCGGGCTTGACTCACCTGTACTCATTAAAAGAAGCCCGAAAAACTTCAACTAGGGATCAAGACTTCCCTTTGAATTCTGTGCGATCAGATAACGTAGACCATTTCCCCGAATGGGCAAAACTAAATAGACAATTAAGTCAGAACTGCTCAAAATTCCGTTCATTCACCAAACGTGGAAAGTGTCAAGTTTATTTATGTTACAGTGTGTGGCGTAGTAATGCCTAATAATGCCTCCGGGGTTATTGGTGAGCGAAATTACTTAGCACACACGCACACATTATTTCCGCTCCATCAACCGGTAGTTGATCCTAAATATTCCTAATAGAGATGGCATTGTGCTGGACCCATTTTACTTTTAGGAGACGTGGATTGAGGAATTCCAATAATGGTTTGGATATTTATCTAAAATCAAAGTCAAATAAAGGAAGAAACTTCCCTCAAAAAAAAAAATATAATTCTTTTCTGGATTGGGGTAGATGATAAGTGAATATTGCGGAAAGGGACCGCTGGTGGAATCAGGAGAATGGAGTTAGTAGGAATTAACTTAGGGCGACGTAAAACCCGAACAGTAAATCAACTTACCAGGTAACTCCTTGGTGGTGAATCCTTAAACTAATTTGGATGGAAATATCTATTGAGGATTAACGCCGCAAGTCCGGCAGTTCCCGTAAATTCCAAAATAAATTATCCTCTAGGAGGCGTTCCTCTGTGCCCGTCTGAAGATAGGATTCGAATATTAAAACGAATAAAATAGATAAAAAAAAACTCAATGATTCGTTTTTCTCCAACTTTATTTTCAATTCCAAAAAAATTTCCAGTGGATTCCTTCCGATCAAGTTTCACAAAAGTAGTTTACATAAATCGTTTAAATTTGACGACAATGTATATCACAAAAAAAATATGCATTTGTACGGGACGAAAATAAAAGTCGAATCTGAGTTACATGTCGTGTTCGACAATAGATGTTTTCAGTTACGACGTCCGAATTAAGAGAGATGTTATCAGCTCGGTGGCTGAATTAAAAAAGATGTTGTCAGCCCGGTGGCTGAATTAAACGAGAGCGATTGAAAAGAATCGAACTTTAAATTTCGTTCTGTTTTTTATAAAAAAAATTCTAGATGTTTTGTACAGATGATTATGTAATTGAAATATATACAAGTTCTAATTAGAAAATTAAAATTTTAAAAGGTACAATTGCTTATCTTGTGTGCAAACCGGTTGTCTTCCTCCATAGAGGTTGATTCACTTTTCAACAGATGGCACCCTGTGTCTGATTTTATTGATTTTATAATTTTATTAAAAATCTATAGTTTCTAAATGTGGCGAAGATAAACTACGCCACAGCTCCCCAACCGCGAGAAAGAATTCCATCTTTCACAAAGAAAAGAAAAAATAAAGAAAAGGAAAAAAAAAATGGTTTACACAAATTTGAAGTTTTTACAATAATGAATCAGGTTAGATGTTATTAACAATATAAAGTGTGAGAGAAAAAAACGAAAATTTTTTTTATATTTTTACATTTTTTTTGTTCTACTAGCAGAATCAAATTAGATGTTTCAAAAATAATAACATAATATGTACAATGTTTTGCCGGTGAAAAAGAAATAATTTACTTTTATGGTTATTTTTTCGGTGTGTAAACAACATGAATATTTCAAACAACCCCAAGCACAGTTATACGGCTATACTCTACATATGGCACTGTGACACGTGAAAGATTAACCCTTGTATAGAACTTATTTAAATTAATCCAGCGAATTGAAAACAATTCCGAATTTTTATATATTGAGGAAAAATCTAATTATAACAACATTGTCCATTATTCAAAATGCCAGCTGCCGAGAAGGGCGTTTAGCTATTGCGAAAAGAAACAAAAATTTTATTTCAACATTGCACATTGCATGTATGTGTTTGATGACATTGTGTGAAAATAATGAACTGTCAAAAGGTATTTTACTAATAATTACTCTTAAAATTGAAGGAATGCAAATTCAAATTTTTTGTTATTTGCCTATTTTAGCAGATAAAAACTGCTTGGTTGTGGAACTAACTAAATTAATTCAGCGAATTTTTTTAAAAAATTCCGAATTCTTCCACAAGTCAAACAGTTCAAGTGTGCCTATTTTATATCGGCAAAGATGATTTGCACGTCAACTGAGTAAATGTTTGAATTCACATTTCCGTACAACTCAAGGTACAATTTAAAATTTTAGTTTTTTATAAGAAATGTTTTACACACTGTAAAATTTTTTTTTAATTTTAGATAAGTTTGATTCTGCCGCAGTTTTGAAATTTTTATATAATTACTGGAATCGGTCATCTAAAGGTCTCAAGTTTACGATTTTGAAATTGGTTCAATTGTTTTGTTTGATGTTAAAATGAACTAAGTGTTTTTGTAATGTCATTAGATGTTAATTTTTCTTAAATAAACGTGTGAAATACTTTATAAAACGTATAAAACAATTTAAAACTAGTGATTTTGTTTAAGGTGTAAAAGAAAATTAAACTATTGTGTGAAAAAGTTATGATAGAAGTTACTTTATTGTCATTTGAACACAATTCTCTCGCCTATTTACACCCTTTTACGACATTTGTGACACATGAAAAGATTTATACCTATACAGACTTACTTAAATAATTCAGCGAATTGAAAATAATTCCGAATTTTTCTGCAGTCGGGGAACAATCCGATTGTGCCAGTGTATTGTCGATATTAAATGTAAATATTTGAGAAGAAAAATCTTTTTATTATTAAAAAAATTTTCACACCTAAATCACTTTTACAGTTAAACCTCTTCAACATTTGATTAAAAGTTTAAGTACCGGAAGTTAATTGCTCATGACTATGAAATATACTGTTTATATGTGTAATGTTCTATTTTGATAAAGAAATTTGAAGGAGAAAAATTGTTTAAAAGTGTTTATTTATAAAACTGTTTGAAACTAAAATATCTTTTGATCCATGTCTCAAAAGTTTGGTACAACAAAACTGGTTTCCGACACAGAACTTTATTTAAAAAAATCCGCGGATTGAAAAAATCCCGAATTTTTCCGTGATCAAAAAAAGGCAGACTGTGACCATACCACATCGACAAAGTATCAAAGTTAAGTATATTAAAAGTTTATGCTTTAACTAATTTTGAAATTTTCACTATTTTATTTATATGAAAATAAGTGTTAATACCTATGTCGACTATTTACACTGAATCTTGGAATGTGTTTACAATGTCGAGTTTCTGTGCGAGAATGTTGATGTTGTTCGGAGGGTTTCGAATCGGACGCTCAACCGCCGGTTCCGAACCGGAACGATGAGGCGTTTCTAGTGCGCTCGTTGAAAAATGATTGTGATTTCTATGTGGTGATGAGGCACGATGCGTGTTTATGAATTGATCCTCTCGCCGCTGCACTGGTGTTGAATGTGCGGCCACATGTATGAATTCCTGCACCACCGGATTTGGCTTATTATCCAGTTGGTTGACTATTATTGGTGGCTCGATTTGAGAATTGGAACCTTCTATGACTAGCTTTTTAGTGGATCCCAGAAACAATAATAAGTTTTGTCCTAAAATACGGAACAAAACAGCAGGCAAAGTTTCCAAGAGAGAAAAAAAATTTTGTGGTACTAATGAAATTTTTTTGTTTCAGAAAAGAAGAAATATCCAGTTAAATGTTAAAGTCAGTTAATGAAGAAAGGGGTTGAAATTAATTTTACTAGCTTAAAAAATTGTATTATTGTGCTACACGATAGACATTACAACGATGTCGATAATGTCGTAACATGTAAATGTTTTTCAATCCAGGCAAGAAGAAATTTAAGGTGCAAACGAAAGTTACGTAATCCAGTTGCAAATAAAAAATTTTCAACTTCAGAACAAATTTTTTGGTCAAAAAAGGAAATGTTAGTGTAGGCAAACAGCTTTATCAGTTTTGATTTGTCGGTGAAGAATACAATTTTTTAGATTATTTGGCAAAATTTTAAAATAATATATTTTAAAATAGTGCCTTTATTATTGACAATTTTGTAAAAAAAAAAAAAAAATTGTTAAGAATACAGAAAATTTAGGTACTGAAGAATTTTTTGGAAATATTGCAACTAACTGGTATTTTAAAGGAAATTCAAATTAGCATATAAATTAAACTTGAACATCTGCACGCTCAATTTTGGCTTTTAAAATTGAATTCTGCTTCCAAACAGGTCGTGTGGCGTAGTAATGCCCAATGATCCCTCCGGGGTTATTGGTGAGCGGAATTAATTAGCACACACACACCCATTATTTCCGCTCCATCAACCAGTAGTTGATCCTAAATATTCCTAACAGAGATGGCATTGTGCTGGACCCATTTTACTTTTAGGAGATGTGGATTGAGGAATTCCACTAATGGTTTGGATATTTATGTAAAATCAAAGCCGGAGGAAGAAATTCCTCAAGAAAAAAAATAAAAATATATAATTCTTGTCTGGATTGGGGTAGATGGTAGGTGAATATTGCGGAATCAGGAGAATGGAGTTGGTAGGAATCAACTTAGGGCGACGTAAAACTCGAACAGTAAAACAACTTACCAGGTAACTCCGTGGTGGTTAATCCTTAAACTATCCAAAATAAATTCTCCCGGAGGTGTTCCTCTATGCCCGTCTGAAGATAGGATTCGAATATTAAAACGAATAAAATAAATAAAAAAAATCAATGATTCGTTTTTCTCCAACTTTATTTTAAATTTCAAAAAAATTTTCGGTGGATTTCTTCCCATCAAGTTTCACAAAAGTTGTTTACATAAAACGTTTAAATTTGACGACAATGTATATCACAAAAAAAAAAAAATATTCATTTGTACGAAACGAAAATCAAAGTCGAATCTTTGTTTAGTTACATGTCGTGTTCGACAATAGATGTTTTCAGTTACGATGACCGAATTAAGAGAGATGTTATTAGCTCGGTGGCTGAATTAAAAAAGATGTTGTCAGCCCGGTGGCTGAATTAAACGAGAGCGATTGAAAAGAATGGAACTTTAACTTTCGTTCTGTTTTTTGTAAAAAATTCTAGATGTTTTGTACAGATGATTATGTAATTGAAATATATTTTTTTTGTAAACAAATACAAGTTCTTAATTAGAAAATTAAAATTTTAAAATGTGAAATTGCTTATCTTGTGTACAAACCAGTTCTCTTCCTCCATAGAGGTTGATTCACTTTTCAACAGATGGCACCCTGTGTCTGATTTTGTTGATTTTATAATTTTATTAAAAATCTATAGTTTCTAAATGTGGCGAAGATAAGCTACGCCACAAGTGACAAATAAAATCGCTTCAAAGATTTTCATAAAGCACAATTGTATTTTTTTATTTAACGCATACAAAGTCACAAATTGATTTTAATTATAATAGTAAAATGCATACGAAGCCTAATGGTTTTGTTAAGTGATTTCTAAACAATAAGACTTTTTTTTTCTTAATTTGACTGACTAAATAAGAGAAATAAAAGATATTTTCAGTAAAAAAATTTTTTTTTTCATCTCCTTCATAATTCATGCAATAAGAGGTTAAAGGCTAAATTATAAAATAATAGCAAAAATATTTTAGAAACTAACCCCCAAAATACTCTAAAAATTTGGGCAAAATGGGACTCCCATTATGAACTCCCATTAAATGTAAATAAGATATTTACATTTAATGGGAGTTCAAGGTAGCGACGTAGCTACCGTTACTCCGATTCCGATTAAATTCATAGAGGACCATCTAGGAACCAAACTACATAATTTCTGAAAATTTCATAAAAAAGAATTGAATAATTCAGAAGCTATGCCACTTGGTGCAAACTGGCGACACACAGACGGACAGACAGACGGACGGACAGGCGGACGGACAGACAGACACCAAACCAAAATTGTTCAGGAAGCTCTAAAACGGAAAATGTGCGTAAAAGGTTTTATTTTGGAGGGAAACAATTTTTTATTTTTCAAAAGTGATCACAATGCTTCCGCTACTTTAGAAGTCTCGGAAGCAAAATAAAATTTTTTGCTAAATAAGATATCAAATTAAAATTGAATAAGATATTAAATGAATGATTAAAGCACGAATTCAGTAATATATCGCGCGTTTTCTGTCCCAACCTCATATCTGAAAACTCCCAATTTTTGGACACACAAAAAAACGTATTTAAATCGGTGTTTTCATCACTATGCGCTTAACCCCTTATTGCATGAATTATGAAGGAGGTGAAGAAAAAATTTTTTTTACTGAAAATGTCTTTCACTTCTTTTATTTTAGTAGTTAAATTAAGAAAAAAAAAATTAAGTCTTATTGTTTAGAAAGTACTTAACGAAGCCATATATGGTTTCGTATGCATTCTAGTATTATAATTATAATCGATATATGACATCGTATGCGTTAAATAAAAAATACAATTTTATTTTATGAAAATCTGTATGCAATTTTATTTACCAGTGTAACATAAATAAACTTGACACTTTCCACATTTGGTGAATGAACGGAATTTTGAGCAGTTTTGACATAATTGTCAATTTAGTTTTGTCCATTCGAGGAAATGGTCACCTTATCTGATCGCACAGACTTTAAAGGGAGGTCTTGATGCCTAGCTGGAGTTTTTCAATGAGTATAGGTGAGCCGGGCAAGCTAGATGGAGTACCTTTTCGGCTTGTTGCAGTACATTTTCTGGCCACCAAAGTTGAATGACTGCCTTGGCTGGTGGGAGTACTGGGGAATCAGAAGCAAAATCATCGTCACTCACGAAGCCATCACCAGGAATAGAATTGACATGTTGGGATGTACCATAAAAACGATACGAAGCCATATGTGCCCAATAATAATTTGGATTAAACGCATACGAAGCCAAATATGGCAACTTCAAAATAAGCCCCAAAAATCGAAGAAAACAAGAAAACACACACGAATCACAACTATTCCATGTTCTTGAATATATAAAGAATGTGTTTTAAAAATTTTTGATTTTAGTACTTACCGTTTTATTGTTTAGTTTTCACAAATAAAATTAGCACGAATTAATTGCACTGTAACGGTCGGACACTGAACATAACTTCAAATAATTTGACAACCCGTACTTATCAAAGACAACCAAAATTACGGTCCGTTACTCGAAGGAGTATAAAGTTAGGATTTAACATTAGTTTCAAAAAAAAATTTTAATATGTTGAAAAAAAAATAGTAAAACTTAGAATCCATATGGGCATTTTCACGTCAATTCGACCAGTCTTAAAAGTAAAGTTCTCGGATTTTTTTCATATACACTCTAATTTATCCACCAGTGGAGCTATGTCCAATTTTGATATTCATTTCTCAAAATTATTATTTAGTGTCGAGATATTTTGCTTCGAAAATGGCGGTAATTATCACGTTTTTTTGCATCTCTTTTATAAAAAATTCTATATTTTCCAAACGAGAGATTTGAATTGGATGATGTTTTGTGGGTAAATTCATGAAGCTCCATAGTACATTGCAACATAATGAAACTTGTTCTATATTGTACGGTTTTGTATATCTATGCACTCAAATTAGGTCAAATTTGGACAGCGCTGGCCCAAATCTCTAATGACGCAAATAGATGATTTTGGGTTCATTGTGTTCAGAATTTTATGCTCGTTTAAATTTTGCAAAGAAACTGATGGACTTTTACTGGTATCAATGTAAAAATTAAGAAAAACAAAAACTATGTGTAATTATAGAGGGTTCATATACTACATATAACATACATTAAATATTTAACCAAAATAGTCTAACTAAATTACACATAGAGAAAAAGAAAATTGCTACCTACACTTTTATAAGTGTAAATGGTAAAGAGGCTTATATTAAACGTAAAAAAAATAAATGCGTGAGCAGGGGCGGTGGAGGGTTAATTTGGGGGGTCCCAAAAGACTGAAAAAATGTAATATTGCAATTTCCGGCGAAAGTCGAAGTCAAAGAAAAAATTATCCTTTACAAAAGTTGTAGATCATGCAAAAATCTACAACTTTTGTAAAGCACACTTTTTAACATAACCTCAAAATTTCGGAGAAAAATGCGAATTTTGTTGTTTTTCTTCTTTATTTCGTTTTAGCGAATTTCGAAAACTCGAAATTCAGCTATTACAGTAGGTCTCATGACGCAATCTGAGTCCGGGGCTATGGCAGAAATCTGTTTTGAGGTCCCTAGAATACGAAAATGATATTCACTAAAATTTATATATATATATATATATATATATATATATATATATATATATATATATATATATATATATATATATATATATATATTTATGTGTTCCCACGATAACTCTCGAACGAAACGTCTAACGCTTATGAAATTTTGTGTGCGGACTGGATTCTGAATTGGCTTGGCTAAGTTCGTTAGCCAGACACGTCGGAAGCCCAGAAGTAGGTTTTCTGGCCATTTTTTATCATTCGATCCTATCATAAGGCAGTTCAATTTTTACATCGTTGAAAAGGAAAAAAAAAATTATGAAGAAAATATTCTTATAATTTTCTTTCTATTTTAAGTATTTTTCGAGAAAATGTAAATTTTCACTTTTATTCTTTCTTTGTTAGTCTAATAAGTAATTTATATTTATATCTCAGTTCTTTATTAAGTATAAAAATATTTCACTTTTTTATTAAAGAATTTTGTGAGAACAAGTGAAAACTATTCACATATATGTGATATAACACACATACATGTATAGAGTTTTGTTTCTCATTTATTGCATTATAATTAGCATGGTTCTATCCCATGTTAAAAAATGTAAATTAAACGGATTTTCTAAGCTAATGTAATGAAGAATTTTTTTTTTTTATTGAATTTTTAAGTAAACAAGAAATTGAAGATTATGTTATGATATAAATATTATTAAATATGAAACAAAACAAAATGTGTACAATGTACATATGTATGTACGGAAAAATATTTTGAATCGATTTTGAAAATTTTTCCACTAATAATTAATAATGTTAAAAAATTAAACCATTTCAAATGGGTTTAAGGTATTTTATGTGAGGTCAAGGTTTTCGGGACCTAAAAAGGCCAGAAATTAATTAACCAATCGATTTTAAAAATTTTTCACAGTTAGTAAGTTAAAGTATTTGAATTAATTAATTAAATGATGTCCGCAAGAAGCTTACGGACTGCCATAAGTTATATGAGATCCTTAGAACCCTTTTCTTACTGTTAGAGTACTAGTTTTGTATGAGTTTCGCCAGGATTTACTGATCCCATAATTGTAAAAAATAAACTAAACGACCAATTTTAAAAATTTCTTCACTGTTACAGAGCTAAACTATTTTAGATAGATTTAGAATACATTATGTAAGGTCCGCCAGGGTCCACAGGACCCAAAAGTGTCAAAAATAAACTAACTGACCGATTTTGAAAATTTTTTCACTGTTACAGAGCTAAACTATTTTAGATAAATATCGATTACGTTATGTAAGGTCCGCCTCGGTCCATAGGACCCAAAAGTGTCAAAAATAAACTGCCTGATCGATTTTGAAAATTTTTTCACTGTTACAGAGCTAAACTGTTTTAGATAAATATAGATTCCGTTATGTAAGGTCTGCCAGAGTCCATAGGATCCAGAAGTGTCAAAAATAAACTAACTGACCGATTTTGAAAATTTTTTCACTGTTACAGAGCTAAACTATTTTAGATAAATATAAATTACGTTATGTAAGGTCCACCAAGGTCCATAGAACCCAAAAGTGTCAAAAATAAACTAACTGACCGATTTTGAAAATTTTTTCACTGTTACAGAGCTAAATTATTTTAGATAAATATAGATTACGTTATGTAAGGTCTGGCAGGGTCCATGGGATCCAAAAGTGTCAAAAATAAACTAACCGACCGATTTTGAAAATTTTTTCACTGTTACAGAGCTAAACTATTTTAGATAAATATAGATTACGTTATGTAAGGTCTGCCAGGGTCCATGGGTCCAAAAGTGTCAAAAATAAACTAACCGACCGATTTTGAAAATTTTTTCACTGTTGGGGAACTAACTATTTTAGATAGACATACATTACGTTATTTAGGGTCCGCTAGGGTCCATGGGACCCAAAAGTGGTAAAAATAAACTAACCGACCGATTTTGAAAATTTTTTTACTCTTACAGAGCTAAACTATTTTAGATAAATATAGATTACGTTATGTAAAGTCTGCCAGGGTCCATCGGATCCAAAAGCGTCAAAAATAAACTAGCCGACCGATTTTGAAAATTTTTTCACTGTTGGGGAGCTAAGCTATTTTAGATACATATAGATTACGTTATGTAAGGTCTGAAGTGTCAGTAGGACCTAAAAGTGTCAAAAATAAAATAACTGACCGATTTTGAAACCTTTTTACTATTACCAAGGTAAAATATTTTAGATAGGTACAGGTTGTGTTATCTGAGATCCACAACTGTCCTGCGGATGCAAATGCGGCGTAGAATGCTACACAACGGGTTTTGAATATATATATATATATATATATATATATATATATATATATATATATATATATATATATATATATATATATATATATATATATATATATATATATATATATATTACATAAAGTCCGCCTAGAATATACGGTCGAGCTGATTTTTTAATGAGGTCCACCGGGATCTTGCAGATCCGAAAACGCCAGTAATAAGCTATCGAACCGATGCTAAAAAATTTCTCACTGCTAGAGAACTAAATTATTTTAGATGGATACAACTATGCTGCACAAAATTCGTTCGGGTTCTTGGGTCCCCAAAAATACCAAAACTAATTACCCAACCGATTTTAAAAATTCTTTTACTCTTAGAAAGCTAAACTATTTTAAATAGGTACAGGTCTTAGATGAGATCCGCCAGTGCCCAAGATTTGGAAATTCGCTATGTTATGCAGATGCTGCGACAGGGGTATATTATATTTCTCATTTCAACAAAAATAATTTAATTTTTATGGAACTTGGTGAAAGTATGCCTTTCTGTCTTAAAAATTAATGACACTGAAAAATTGATTGAATATGGATCAGATAGTATTTGTGATTCAAAAATCAGTTACTTTTATAAGGCTGATGAGCTCTTCAACATTTTTGAAAAAGCACATATCGGACACAAACCAACACAAGGTGTTTTTTTTTTTTTTTTTTACAGTAGGTAGTTATTAACACTGCCGAGCAGCTTGAAACTGCAACAGAACTTTTTACTTACATTTAATTAAACAATAAGTCACCCATTATTTGATTTTAAAAATTTAAATTATAACCCTAATGTTTGTTAATTAAGTTTTTAATAAAAAAGTTAATTAAAAAAATTGAAAAAAGAACGACTGGCAAAAAGTAAACCAAAACGATAGAAACAAGATAAAATAGAGAAAAAGAAAAATTAACAAAAAAGGAAAGCAGTCGAAGGCATCAAACATTTTTGTTTAACTTGCAGGAATGGAAAAAAACAGTTTATTTTTTTTTAAATTTATAAAACAAACAGTTCAAAATGTTTTAAAGAAGTGTTCCTATGTTTAAAATCGTGTTTTTATTAGTTAAATTTAAACATATGAAGGGTACAGGGGAAAAACGATCAGAGTCACAAAAAGTAAAAAATGCCAAAATTCATGCTGTTATGTTGGCAGTATGCAGAATATTTACCCTGTGCTAACATTGCACGTTAAAATCAAACATAGTTCGTGATATGCAGGGGAAGAACCAATTTTTCTTTGCTGAAAAATGAGCATATATATAATACATGATTCAATGTCAAATTTCGCGAAAATGGCTAGCCATCTATTTTCTGCTGGCATGGAGTCTTCTAGTTTACTATGTTTGTAATAACCACCGAAAGTTTGAACCAGATCCTATGCGTGGTTTTCAGACAAAAAATTTTTATGTTGAAAAATGCGCGATTCACACTTTAAAGTTTAAAAACGCTCCCCTGAAAAATTTACTTTTTGTGACTATGATCGTTTTTCTCCTGTACCCTTCATATGTTTTAAACATTTTAAAGTTGTTTTAAACAGGTTTTATTCCTTTAATTGAACCATATGGAAAAAAACTTTTTGTCTGGAAATATCTGACTTTTTGCTGTCAGACATTGGCATAAAATAATGTACTATTAATTTATAATAGGTGGCATTAAATAGAAACATTTGAATATTTTGTTTGTTGTAAAATTTATAAAATCGTTTGTTGTTTATGCGTGTTGAATACTATGTACTACAAAGACGTTGCTCCGAAATTTTATAAAATTTGATCAGTGTTGCCAGATTGGGGGGTTTTCCCTCCAAAATTTAAGAGAGAATTTTTAAATTTCTGGAGGGAATTTTGGGGGGATAATTTCTTTGGAGGAATTTTTGGCTGGAAATTTTCAAACTTTCAAACTAGGGGGAATTTGGAGGTCTAATTAAATTCAAAACATCTATTTGCCATCCTGCTTAAAAATACTTAAATTCAAAAACCAGTTTCAAATCAACTACTAAAATTTAAATGTGTGGTATGGTATTTTAAGACAACGTCAAGTTGTTTAAAAAATACAGTAAACAATTTCTTGAAAATAATATTAGAATTATATTTTTCTATAAATTATTTTATTTTATTTATTTATTTATTTATTTATTTATTTTTTTGTCAACTGTATTATTTTCTCGTCAACTATATTATTTTTGAAGAAAGACATTATTCAAAAAGTTGACCACTTTAAATATTGGATATTTTTGGGCTACTCGGACGTTGCTTACATATTTCATACACTTTCGTATTCTATCACAAAAAATTTATCGAAACAATGCTTTATAGTGGAAATAATCACATATGGACTATGTTCAGTACCTATATAATTGTAAACAAATATACATTTTTTATGTAAACATAGTGCACCATATTTCAAAATATAGATAAGGCGGTGACAAAATTAGAGTGAGGAACCTTCTACTTGAAGTACACTCTCAATGAAAATCTCTCTCTAATGTAAAAATCTGCTAAAAGTAATACTTTAACTACATTTTTGTAACTGGCGAGCGTAATTCCTGCTTGAAATAAAAAAGGCAATTTTCAATCTTACATATAATAATATTTGCTAATTGATTAACGAACATTTAGAAAAAAATTTCTTTTTTCCTGTACTTTCAATTCTACTATATAAAATTGTGAAAACTATGTGTCGAATACCACTTTTTTAAATTCTAATAGGGACTTTTTTCGGTACTAATTATTTTACATGGCTTTAGATAAACATTATGGACAGGTTTTTTCTATAGTTATAATTTAAAAGGACAGTAATAAATTATAGTTCCCGTCAATATAAAAATCGAAATCGTATGTTACAGGTTGCTTGATAAAATATCAGCAGTAAAAAAATTAGACAAAATGTAGCATTATGCTCAAATTAATAGTAAATATTTGAATACGTAAAAATTCAGTTGGGTGGTAAAATTAATAAATAGTCAATACAGTAGTTATTCTTTAATGTAAAATTACTTCCCTCTCTCTCACTCTAATATATAGATAGGTAAGAAGTAAGTGAAACACTGGTTTATCGTTTGATAAAATACAATATATCTTGGTATAATGAATATATGTACTTACATAATATTATAATACTTATGTATTTTTTTGTTTGGCCTTCCATCTGCTTTTGTAGGCTTGTTGAATGTCACATTAAAGATGCCGTTTTTAAAAAAAAAATCGATTTTTGAATCGATCGTAATTGTTAACAAAAGAGTCGATACTTAAATTATCGATTGTATTCAAAATCGATTCCAAGAAATCGATTCAAATTTACTGTTGCAAAAGTGGCGATAATTTTTAAATAAAAATTTATAATTCAGAAAGATGAACTTTCGAAGTCTCTTAAGAAGAAAAATATTAAGCGTGTACATACATAATTACCAACATTTTTTAGAATTTTATTCTATGGTATAGAGATGAATCACAACATCACAACAAAGTTGAAAATTTTTGTTTTCATTTGATATAAAAATGTTAATGTAAAATTTATATATAAAGAAAATGATTCATTACAAAAATAAAGTTTTGTCACATATAAAAGATATTATAATTTCTACTATCCCTTTTCAATATATTAGATAGTAGATCTTGTGAGATAACTAAGTATATTACGAGTCTGTCTAAAAGATACATTAATGAGAATGAGTCATTTGCAGTTGTCGTTGTTTTCTCTGTAATTGTATAAATATTATCTAAATTGTACTAAATGTTGAGAAGTTTTTATTTAATTGCATACAACGTTTTTTTATAGATTAAGGGATAAAAAAAGAATTACAAAAGCTTTTTTTTTTTAAATTCCCCGCCTTAACTTTATTGCTTTGTACATGGTACAGTTATCAATTTGTTAATTTTGACAATTTGATTTGATGCATAGACATTTGAGTATATGCATTTGATAGGCTTGATGCTTAAATTTTAATAATCGTAGTACCGATAATAGATTTAAATTTAAATTAATAAATAAATAGCAACCTGTAAATAAAAAAGCAATTTATGTTTTGAAAAAAAAGTTCATTTCACGATTTCCATAAATTAAAAATAAATGTGTGAATCGATCTCAAAGTCAATAATCGATTAATAATCGATTTTCATTCTTCCGATTAATCGATTTCTCGATTTATCAATTAAAAAACGATATCCCTATGTCACATGTCAGTTTTGTAATTCAAAATTGTGTCAACGATTTTTCGGCTTCTAGAACATATATTTACAAAAACCTTAGTTCATACTAAAGATAATACCAAAAATTATAAGACTATATCTAGAATCAAGCCACCAGACATCATACTTTCTTTTTGGCGCCAATAAATATATTTGTATATTTTCCCGCTACCTTTTAATATGTGTAGGGCCCCCCTATGGAAGTTAAGAGCTCAAATTTTGCAAATGGAGCTCATTCCGATGCACAACAATACTATCAAAGTGGGGTCAAATTTTGGACAAATTTTGGATCCGACCCAACATTTAAGGGGGTGGTGGGGGCGGAAAAGCAATAAAAAATTTCCAAACCGGTTTGAAAAAATGTTTCGGTCAATTATCTACAACATATCCAAAATTCAATTTCCTAGGATGATTTGGTGGGAGTAGAGGGGGGAAAACGATTTTCGCTGGATCTAACAGGCCCCCAGCCCCCCAGAATTAACGTAAAGGGTTGAAATTTGGTGTGTTGGTAAAGTTCGTACCTAGGTTGTGCTTTTTGGAGGTTTTAATATTTTACCCCCACCCCCCTCATTTTTAAGCTACAATTTCATGCATTTTCGACGTTTTCGAAGTTTGTACCACTCGCACAGGTCACCCAGATAAACCTAGAGGGCTGAAATTTTGTATTCGGATTGAGTTGGTATCAAGGGGTGCCTTTTGGGTGTCTCGACTTTCAAACCCTACCGCCACCATTTTTATACCCAAAAGAACATGATTTTTCTTGTTTTTTAACAGTTTCGTTCGGGTCAAAATCTCCCCAAATAAACCTAGAGGGCTGAAATTTTGTGTACAGGTTAAGCTAATAGCCAGACACTGTTTTCAAGAGACTCTCTAAGGAAACCTAGAGGGCTGAAATTTTGTACGTGTATTCAGTTAATGTCCAGTTAGTACCTTTTAGGGAGTCCACATAACTTTTCCCCCGACTTCTCCCATTTTTACATCGGAATTGAATGCTATTGTTAAATGTGTTTTAAATGCATTATTTTTATTCTAAATACAAGTAGGCGAATAGTAATTTTAAAAAATTTAAAAAAGAAGTGAATTTACTTTTATAACAAATGAAATGCATACATATTAATTAATTTACTTTAAGTCATTATTAAAGTCACTGTTTATTTAAAAATTAGGAATTTTGGATTTTTATTATCTAAGTACTTAATAAATTTCTAACACTGACTGACTGACAGACAACGCACAGCCTAAACCATTGGGTTTAGAAGAATGAAATTTTGCATAGAAGTTCGTTATGTAACGTAGGTGACCACTAAGAAAGGATTTTTGAAAATTCGTCCCCTAAGTGGGTTTAATAGGAGATGAAAATTTGTATATAAATTCGTTATTTTTGAAGTTAGTGGTATATAAAAATATGTTACTATGGCTATTAAAATAAAAAATATCTGTTGGGTTTAGAAGGACAAAATTAAGTACAGGAGTTATGAAAATTGGCGTCTGGGCTTCTATTTATAAATGAAAGTCAGTTGTTTCTGGAAATTTATTCCCTAAAGCGTTAAAACAGAAAATGAAAGTTCATATGGGAAGTTCATCATTTTTGAAGTTATAAACGTGGATATTGATTTAAGCTTTTGAAAAATATTAAAAGTGAGCAGAAAGTGAGTATCTAATAAAAAGATGTTGTCGATGGGAAATCCCATCGGGCATACGGCTAGTTATTTATAAAATAGAAATTTTGGATTTTTTGGAAAGAAAAAATATCTTCATAAAAGCCTTCCAGTTTACTATTTAAGTTCCTTTTTTAATATTTAAAAATAAAACACAAAAGGCAATTGGCGGATAAGCATGAGTAGGAATGCCCTCGTACAAATTGTGTTTGCTTTTTCACTGTTAACTGCTATCGGCACAAAATTGAAATTTACTGAGATTCAGCCCTTAAAAACTTAAAACCTTTTTTTAAAGCTCCGATCAACCGGACACTCATCATCAGTTTTGAAACCACCAAAATGACAAATCGCTTGTGGACTTTCAATTACATTTCGCTTGTAGGCATTCAATACCGAAGATGAAAGGAAAAATTCGACTTCCGTGATGGGGCTTCGCTGCTCACGGCGTTTTTTTTCATTACAATTAATAGTTCCTTAAAAAAAGTCAAAACAGTGTGTTTTTTTATGGCACATCACTTGTAAAAGACCCTTCAACGTGTAAGACCAATAAGACCTTTAAACGAATACATAAAAATATGTTACATTTTTTCTCGCTATTCTAATCATTTGAAATTTTCCAAAATATTTCTTCAAATGTACCTAACTATTACATAGCAATTCATAATAAGTAATAATGGTATTCATTTGTCAATAATAATCATATTCAAATTAAAGGGGGAGTTCACGCCAGAAACGGCTAATAAACTAATTTTTTTCGTATCTCGTTTGTTTTTATTTCGTTCTGTGGTTCTTTATAAACACGGTGATATATAAAACATGACCAAAAAAATTTTTTTTTCAAGTAGAAAAATATTTATTTGTGAGCCGCTGCACAGCCAAGTTGCTGCTCCTTTGCAGATAACGCTCGCCCCCCCCCCCCTCGCGATTTGATCAGTAATATTTAGTTTTGGTGTGTACACGAGTTATAGTATGCACTGAGATAATGTTTTTTTATTTGTATGCCTTTGTAGACGTTTTAATAAACAGTGAGTAAACCGCTTCTTTTGTAATTATTTTTGCTTTTTACCTTTTCCCGAAACTTGTGTTTTTCCCGACAAGGAAAATCATATCTCAAGTTCTAGAAAAGATAGAGACTTATTTTTTCTTTTATTTTGTTCATAAACATATTGCGCATAAAGTGGAGTATGCTTTTTCCATTTGAACAATTGTAACTATTTTTAAACATTTTTTTTAAATAAAAAATTGGGTTTTATAATTTTTAGAAGTTTGGGATTACAATTTTATAGTTAATTTTTAAAATTACCTAAAACCCAGACTCAGCTTTATGGACAGGTTCTTTAGGAATAAAATAATGAAGAAATATTTCAAAAATATTCATTACTTTTTGAGATATGGCGTTCCTTGTAAACGCTTAAAAACTTGTGAAAAAGAGCCCCCTCCCCCCACAGGGAAGAGTAATGAATGTTTCAAGAACAAAATTTTCTATTTGAAACCATCCCTAATTTGAAAAACATTTCAATAAGCAAAATAATCTTAAATAAAAAAGTTACTTTTTTATTTGAACTCCTCCCTTAAACATGGAAACGATTAACAAATTAATAAAAAAAATTTCTTTTCATATAACCTTATTAAAAAATAAAATTAACCGTACTATTTTCTAAAATTGGTTAAAAATAATTAATTTTTTTCTCTCTATTAAACTTTAGAAGCCGTCGTTATAAAAATTTATGTTCGATACGTATGCGTAAAGTGAGGTATCCAGTAGGCTGAAATTGGGGCACTCGCTAAAGGAACTGACTCATACACAATGAGATCTCGTGCGCTTACCCCCACTCGCGTGACGGCTCGTGGGGGTATACACCGCACTCGATCTCGTTGTGTATGTATCAGTCCCTTAGACTCGTGCCCCAATTTAAGCCCACTAGAATACCTGTCTTTACGCATACGTATCGAAAATAACTATTATTCAACTTTAGAGCATACTATAGATACCCATGAATATTTGTCTGTAGTCTTCTGTATATATAACTTGCAATATTCTCTTTTCGTAAAATGTCTAGTTTAATTTGAACATTCTTTACTTTACACGCGTCAGACGTCACATAAAATTTATTTCTCAGTAAAAATAAAATTCGTTAGGGATAGCTATGTGTAAAATTATAGACTGTTATCTAAATATATTCCAGTGGGAGTTTTAATAAGTAAATCTTCGAAGGAGCTTGAATTTAATTATTATCTGTGGTGTATAATTTGCTTTGTAGTATACAGTTTATGTATTGTATCAGGTATTAATAATATAATAACATTGTTTGTAATGATATATAGGTCAAATTAACTAAAGTTGGGTTGACGTCATTAATAAATAAAGCAAAGATGTACATTTTTAAGTTACTATAATTATTTTATTATAAAAATAGCAAAAAGGAAAGGAGACAGAACATTTGTTCCGTCAAATTTTGCTTTATTTGTTGCATTTGTTTAATAATGTCAGACCAAGTTTAATTAATTTCATCTATAGGCAGTGCTGTACAGATACTATATAAATTGTATCTAGATACAGATACAGATACTCCAAGTAAATTTGTTTCTAGATACAGATAGAGATACTCAAAATAAATTTGTGTCTAGACACAATGCCTATAGGTATATTTTTCAAATAAGCAAACCATTTTCTATTTACACTATTTACAGGGTGTAATTTTTATTATTTTTTTTGTTCTGATGTTTTCGATGTATTTGATAAATAATGATTTGAAATGATGATGTGGGATTCTTACATAAAAATCACAGAGGACAGAGACCCTGCAACTATCTCTTTTCTGAAATCACGAGTGTGTACTTCTGTGCTCATTAGGCTTCTTAGTTGTCAATTTGTCAGTAGCAGTCGATGATTGAAGATCAACCACACGATAATGGACTTGATTGTTGTTGGTATTGTTTCATCCCCTAGTACATGCGTATACTGTCATAGCTATGTATGCAATAACTGAACCACGTGACCGCCCCTACTATCTGCGTTACTCACACAAATACACAAAATCGCACTAACACAATGTAAACCCAGTGTGTGTATACAACATATTGTCTATCTCTTACATGTTACACTGGTTCCAGTAGTGTAGGCATAGATATGTTGTCTCTATTACTCTATGCATAAAAATCATGGTATTTGTTCCAATATAACAGCAAATAATACACGTTTTTAGAGATTTAATAATTCATTTGCAGGCAATTTGCATAGCTATAAAAAATGAAAAATTTTGAAACCATTAGTAACGATTGAATGAATTCTTTTAAAAATCTAATAGCTTCTCACTTGCGATTTGGAATTTCGGTTAACTCTTTCCTTTGATAATGTCGTGCTGTCTCATAAACATGTCATATGAACTTTAATTGTTATATTGTGACAAACATCATAATTTTTACATAAGAATCCCAAATAATTGGGTAAAATTTTATCAATATTTACTAAAAGAAATAAATAATAAAATTACAGTCTCTATTTAGCAAATAGTTTGTTTATTTTAAAAGTTACTTATATTTTGAAGCTGCAGCAAAGGAATTCCTTGAATTTGTAAGTGATGATTGAATCATAGTGAATTTTTTAATCAAATTAATTAAAACAGATAATATAACACACACACACACACACACACACACATATATATATATACATATATATATATATATATATATATATATATATATATATATATATATATATACATATATATATGTATATATATATATATATGTATATATATATGTATATATATATATATGTGTATATATATATATACATATATATATATATATATATATATATATACACATATATATATATATACATATATATATACATATAATATATACATATATATGTATGTATATATATGTATATATATATATGTATATATATATGTATATATATATATATATATATATATATATATATATATATATATATATATATATATATATATATATATATATATATATGTATATATATATATATATATATATATATATATATATATATATATATATATATATATATATATATATATATATATATATATATATATATATAGGTATATACATAATACCTTAAAATAAATTTGTTCAATTATTTTATACATTTTTTTATACAAATTACAATTTTTTTTACATAATATATGTACGAAATAATAATATGTACAAAATAATAATTTAACTATAGGAATCAGTAAACTGGACATAATATATTTATTATTACCACGTACAAGAAGAGTAGGAAAAAGAAGCAATTCTAAGAAAGCTCATTTAAATCATGTTTTAATCACTTACTATAAATTATGGTTTCTTTATTCACTAGAGAATTTATATTTTCCGTTTGTAGAATAAAGAAAGTATGAAAAATCTTTAGGAAAATATATTAGTTGGGGAGCCGCAGACAAATTTTGTACGGGATCTATTTTTGAAGAAACGTTACTAATTGCAAAAATTACATAACAGACACTAATAAAAATATTTGCCAATTTACAAGATGGCAGGGATCCAAAATTTAAATTTTTTTCATTCATGGATTCTTAAATATTAATTTTTAGCAAACAATTTGCTAATAAAATTTATAGGCAATAGTATTTTCCAGGGCTGGGAAAAATGGTTCATAGAAACCATTTAAAATAGAAAATGGAAAATGGTTTCCAAAAATGCATTTAAAATAAAAAATGGAAAATGTTTCTGCTGAACATATTTAAAATTGAAAATGGAAAATAGTTATTTAAAATGAATTATAAAATGCAAAATGCTTTTTTTACTTTATTCTATAAATTTTTTATAATTATTTATATTAATAAAAAAAAAAAAAAAAAAAAAAAGAAAAGTGAAATTAAATACATAAAGGCCATCTTTTGAAAAAAAATTTGGAAAGTTGGATGATTTGAAAACGAAACTTAACTATTAACCCTTTTCATTCGATGGGCGCCGCCACGACGACACAATAAATATTAATTCCACTCGTTAGGCGCCGCAGCGGCGCCATAAACTATAGGTACGTATTTTATTATTTACAACACGCTAGGGGAGCTAAGGTCCGATTTACATTAACGCTCCGCTCTCAGTACGATATCACTCCGCTCCCGGTTCGGTAAAATATTCTTACATAATAAATAATGAGTGTATTCACATCATCGCTCTGATATCGGTCCGATATCAGTCATGGTTCGCTCTCACCTCAATACCGCTCCAATACCAATGCCACTGAGATAATATTTTATCGGAGCAATATCAGACCCTATATCGATGATAGTGAACACGTTTTTGATTCCACTTCGCTTCGTTTCTCAGCCTTCTTCATTTATTTGAAAATTATTATATTAGGAAAACATGATACAACACAACGACGCGACGTCTTGCTACAATACATTGTGATACATACTACTAAAATTAACTAATAGATATATTGTATTATGGATATTATGTTCTCCTAATACAATAGTGTTCGCAGCGTTTTAAAACTACTGTCGAGTAGCTGAGTACCCATACTAAAAAATGGTTCGAGTGCAAAGGGTTAAAATATTGTTACTTGAAAATATTGTAAAATTTAATTCGGCCTTGATATATTCAAACCTTGGCGACGCTACGACCGCAACTTCCAAATAAAATTATGAAAATCACCTACTCGAAATACAAAAACATTTCTTACATTTAACTCAAGTGACACTGCAACTCGAGTTTGCATAATTTAAATTATATTTAAAATTTCAAATCAATTAAATCAACTTACATTTAACTTACAATTTGTTAGACTTTAAATATTGTATACACATAAATTTGAGTATACATGCATTTTCATTTTAAATGCAAAAGGGATTCAAATTTTCATTTTAAATACAAAATGAAAAATAGTTTGACCGAACTAATTTAAAAAAGAAAATGCAAAATGCCATTTTGTATTTTAAATACATATTTAAAATGAAATCATTTTAAACAGTTCCCAGCCCTGGTATTTTCTACAAAAGAGGTCGTACAAAAATACCCTCTGATTCATGGTTACGAAGGTATTAGAAAAGATAATTTTGTCACTCATTACAGGATGGTGGTCGAATTATAACAATTCTCTTCCTAAAATCATTGTTTAACACTGATTCACAGCAGAGAATAGATCTTCCAAGAAGATTCTTCCTACAGAGCTTCTTTCTTTTCAAACTAAAGTAAAAATGTCAATCTAAAATACCCGGTCCCGATCTAGAATATCTGTATAAAATAGTTCTTAATAGCTAAAAGTCAGAGTGATATACATAAGTACCGTTTGCTTACGGTATTTGTGCTAAAGGACCATAAAAAAATTATGCAAAAAAATGAGCAAATGGCTTAATAGAGTTTTTTTTTTCGTAATCATCCTCAAGGAAAACAGAATTCTAAACTTTAATTAAAAATCACATAATGACAGGAAAATTATCAAACTTAACCGGTTGGGACTGGAACCCATGATCTCTTGGTAGCCAACCCGGTTTGATAAACATTCCATCACCTAGGTAGATATTACTCTTTTTGATGAAAGAAACAATTATTTTAATTTTAAATATTATCGAGTGCTTGTTCGAGTTCTAGCTGATCTAGTTTCATAATTTTTCAATCACATCTTTTTTTTAACAAATTCGATAGTAAAATAATTTTTTGACAAGTAAGCGATAACTGAATTTATGATCTCCGTCTTATGATCCATATGAAAATTAACAATAATGTCTACCGTCTAGAGCAGGAGTCGTCAACTTTTTCCGGAGAGAGGATATAGGCGCGTATATACAGAGGGGGGGGATCATGATCCTTTTGCACCGAGAATCAAAAATATACACTAGATATTATTTAATTTTTAACACCACGTCAGTAAAGCTATTATAATTATGATTATTAAGATAGTTAGGGTTTTTTTTTCTTTTTTTTTTGTTTTGCTCGACAACTCTATTTATGTCACAGAAAAAATATTCAAATCTTAAATCATTTTTTTTTTTCGAAAATTTTGGAGAAATCATAACTTTGGAAAATTTTGGAGAATTGTGTGAACTCTCTCACTCTCCGAGCCTTGGCTCTATATGTGTCTGACTGTGTCACACAGTTCAATAAATAAACATATAAATAAATAAAATAAAAGCTTGTGTGTTACTAACGTGGAATAGCTACAAACATTCCCAAACGGATTATCGTTTGTAATTGTTTATTCAATGGAGACAGTATGTTCGCAAACAGTTAAAAATAATTGCAAACATTTACAAACAATTAAAAACATTTGAATCAAATGTGCAAATATTTTTTTGGTGGATCCGCAACTTAAGATGTTATCAGTGTGTTACAAAATTTACCAATATAAAAAACAGTAGATAGTAATAGAGTAATAGTATTAGTTATATAGTAAATATAGCTAAGAATATACACGGAGAGAAAATTCCTATAAAAATTACTGTGCTCCTACTACAATCGACGTGTAGCAGGCGAACATATCCAATTTTTGTACGGTAAAATTATAAAAATTACAATAATATAACTATAATTTTTATAATTTTACCGTACAAAATTGAATATGTTCGCCTGTTACACGTCGATTGTAGTATGGGCACAGTAATTTTTATAGGAATTTTCTCTCCGTGTACTAATAATATTAGAAATAGATAGTAACAGTACCCTAACTTAATTCATTATTTTCTGGTGGATAATGCGGCCTTCGCCAGTGGTTATCGGCTCATGATTTAGAGCAATCCACAAATTATCTATGTACTAAAATTGCGTTTATCTCCCTAACTATGTAATATTACCTCCAAGCCTATAAATAAATAAGAAAAAAGCAAAATACAAAACAAAAAACAAAAATTGAAAATAGATAAGAACTACTCAGAAGGAAGTTTCCAGAGGATAAAAATTTATTTTTTACCTAGTAAAATAAAAAGTAAGTACCTAAGTAGCAGCTCGAATGAAATTTGTCCGTGTAAATCGACCCAATTCCATTAAGCATGCGAAATTTGTATTGACAAAATGTTGAATCAATTTGTTATATAAAATGCTCATGAGAGAAACGTAATGTAAAAATAAATGTTTGTTGCCATTTAAAAAAGTGATGCGTACAGTTAGTGGAAAAATAACTGACATACTGGTAAAGAGTTTTTTAGGTTAAGAAGTCGTACCAACATTGTACCGCACGTATAAAAATTTTATACCAGAAAATTTTATACTTTTTACTTTACTTATTACCATTTGAACAATACTGGAGACAAAAATGAAGGACGGATCCACGAGTAAGGCTGCCTGCAGACTGATAAAACAAAAACGCCTTTATACAAAAGGTTTTTACTAATTTCGTTAGAAGTTGTCTTCCTTATGCTTTTAATATTAGTGCACACACATTGGTACTTCAAAATAAAAAAAAACATCATAAAACATATTAAATCACTATAAAACTGTTTTAAGGAAAATGTTTATGGTTTAAAGGTGCGGATCCACCAAGCGCGCAAACTTTTTGCAAATGATTGTAAATGTTTGCGAACACAAATTTTTTTGGTAGAGACGATCGTCACGAATGTTTGCAATTGTTTGCTAATGTTTGTCAGTGTTCCGACCAAAGTCGGTACATCAAAGAGAATTCGTTGTTTGGTGCATTTTGTGTTTTTCTAGTGGAAACAGTATATTACATATGAACAATAAACATATATCCATATTATGTATAATTATTTCTTGTTTTATGTTATTTTTTCGTAAATATAACAGCATAGTTTTGTGCTTTAAAAAGGATTACTGTAATTTTAAATTAATAAAAGAGTAAAAATAACTAATTTAGGAAATTAAAAATTCTAAATCTTCCGATGACATACGGTAAAAATTTTGAAATAAACCACTCCTAAAGTCTGTTTTAAGTCTGTTAATAATTGTATAGAACTTCTTGTTTTTAAAAGATTAGATATCCAAAATCTATGTTTTCTCTTTCCTTTTTTGATTTCCTTTTTTGATTAGAGATTATTACGAACGACATAGTGCTAACAAGAAGTTCTTTACTTGGAGCCATTTTGTATATGTGATAATAATTGTGATATACATATAGAAATATAAAAATACGTGGAACAGCTACAAACATTCGCAAACGGATTATCGTTTGTAATTGTTTATTCAATGGAGACAGTATGTTCGCAAACAGTTAAAAATAATTGCAAACATTTGCAAACAATTAAAAACATTTGAAGCAAATTTGTAAATGTTTTTTTGGTGGATCCGTACATTAAGATGTTTTCACCTGATCAGTGTGTTACAAAATGTTTTTCATCTAACTGGGATTTTCTTCTTACTGGAATCGATGCAAGATATAATTGTTTCAGAATTAATTTCCAGGTACGTCATACTTAAAAAGAATTAAATGCCTGAAAAGATTTTTTTAGAGATAGTTATACGCTTCCGGGTACTCAGTTGATCGGAAATCATTTGCGAATTTTTAATATGTTCATAAAAACGTTTGTGACTGCCCAGTTTCCGAAAAAAAGAAAATAGTAGATTCAAGTCTTATTAAAAATTTCCTCGATCAGCCGAGCACTCATCATCAGTTTTGAAACTACCAAAATGACAATTTGCTTGTAGCCTTTCAATCACATTTAGGTATCATGAAGATACCGAAAATGAAGGGGAAAATTCGACTCCCGTGATGGGGCCCTGCTGCTCACGGCGTTTTTTATATTGTTACTTATGTTGGTTTATTACGTTTTTATGTTCAATAAATAATCAGAAGATAAAATAGTAGTTTCCTGACTTTTTGACTTCTACGATAATTTCAATAAACTTCATACTATGGTTTCAATCGAATTTTCAGTCATTAGTTGCAAAACAATATTTTTGTCATTGGTTTTTAATTATTAGTTACAACTAACATCTAGGCATCTAGTCAATATTGACCACTGTTTTGTTGAACAATAATATATTAATAAGATGTGCTACACTTCACTGAAAGTATCATTTTCCTTTGCATTTACATAATAAAAATTTAAATTTTTAAATGACTATTTTGAAATTAGAGTTTATTTTCATTTTTTAAGCCCTCGTGCTTGTTTTTGCGCTACTGGAGAATATGTATTCAATTTTTTGACAGAATGATTTATAATACACTAACATTCCGGACTCTACATATGACACAAATAATGGACACACTGATAAAGCAGAAAACGTTTTGTTCTACGAAGAAACATTTTGCTTGACCAGTGTGCGCTGGTATGAAGCAAAATTTTTTTGTTTTTAAAGAAAATATTTTGATAACAATATTTTTGTCCTTTAAGTGTGTGTCCTCTAAGTGTTTAACCTTTAACTGTTTTAACATTAGACAAAATGGTTTGCGTTACAGCGCTTTTGCTTTATCAGTGTGCAGGCAGCCTAACACTTTTGTTTTTAGATTATTTGTCGTTATTTCGATTTATTCAGGTGGAATAACATGTTGACAAAATTTCTGTTTTGACATTGAAAACGTAATATCATGGTTCAAAAAATTTTTATAGATATACTACATAAATACAGATGGTGTGTACAAAAGCACAGTTGTTGTTGATGAGTTTTTTTTTTATTTTATAGAGTAAAAGAAATTTGTGAATAATTTGTAAACAACAAATTATGGTAGAAATTTATAAACAACCTAATTAAAAGAATCGAACAAATATATGTACATACATATATACAGGCTATTTTTATCATTCTTCATGATTCTATGTAATTTTGAATGAGGGTGGGTTGTTCGTTTTGAAATGATTAAGTATTTTTTAAATAATCTTTCAAAAATAATTTATCAAACATCTACATGTCAAAAATTTGAATAGTTAATGTTGTACTCTATAGAAAATTCCAGTGTAAGTTTCATTAAATCTATATTTAAGGACTTACATTTCTTTAAACATCTGGTTTATATTTAAATGAATACAAATTTGATTTCTAGTGGGCGATTGTTCGAATTTCCGAAAACATTTTTGAATTGAGGGTGCTTTAAAATTGTAGCTTAATTGGATGTAAAATCCTTACGTATTTAACAAAAAGACCTTTTATTTCCTTTGAAAATACTTTTTCCAAAATTACATATATTTTTTGCTTATTTTCTAATGAATTACAACTGAAATTAGATTTTCCTACTCCTGCTATTAAAAGTAACATTTTGCACACGGCTAACTATATGTAAAAGTCAACAATTGCCCACACAGTGCGAAAAAAAGCGTGCGAAATAATTTCCCACGGCTTAATATAATAATACTCCTGTCGCAGCATTCTGCATAACATAGCGAATTTCCGTTTACAGAAATTAGTTTTCCTCTGAAAGCAGGTTACATAGAATAATGGTTTAAAAACCATTTTTATGTAATTTTTCTCCTCTTTCCAATGGTGTAAAAAAATATCGTAGACTCTTGAATTTGGGAAAACCATGGCAAAAACTAATTTACATATATATATATACACATGTTTACTAAGTGTCCGCACGATAACTCAAGAACGAAACATCTTATTTTTAAGAAATTTTGTGAAAACGTTGAAAGTCCAAAAATACTGAATGATATTAGTAAATAAAAACATTTTACTTTGCAAAATACCACTTTTATTGAATATAAAACTTTTATAACATGTTTCGGTCACTTGTGTTTGAGAATGGTGAAATATTGACCGAAACATGTCATAAGAGTTTTTATATTCAATAAAAGTGGTAAGTAAAGTGTTTTATTTACTAATATCAAATATGGAATACCATAAAGTAACGCTCAAATCCATTAAAAATATTGAATGATTTCCTCAGCCAGACACGTCTGATGCCTGAAACATGGTTTTTTGGGAAATTTTCGTGAAAAAAATTAGTTTTTGCCATGGTTTACCCAAATTCAAAAGTCTACGATATTTTTTACACCAAAATGAGGAGAAAAATGAAAGAGGAGAAAAATTACATAAAAATGGTTTTTAAACCATTATTCTATGTAACCTGCTTTCGGAGGAAAACTAATTTCTGTAAACGGAAATTTGCTATGTTATGCAGAATGCTGCGACAGGGGTATTTTAAACATTTTTCGTGAAAAAAATTTGATTTTAACACCATTAGAATGAGGTGGAAAAATCACACAAAGAAGGTTTTTTCTATTTGCAATTATTCTATATCAACTAGTTTCCGAGAAAAACGTACTTTTGTAAACGGAAATTCGTTATGTTATGCAGGATGCTGCGACAGGGATATTTTAGTTGTGTTTGTGAAACATTGCGCTAAAAAATAGGATTGCTATTAATATATTAAGTGGAGAAAAAACCTTGCCATACATGCGATGCTCGGAACATGGTTTTTTTAGCATTTTTCGTGAAAAAAATTAGTTTTTCGCAAAAATTTCCCCAAATTCAAAAATTTTTGCGACACTTTTTTACACCATTGAAAAGAGGCGGATTTTTTTACACCAAGTACAACTTGCACTTGGGGACCTTTTTATTTCATAATTTATTATGTACATGCATATAGATCTTTGACAAATATGTTAGTAGTATCGTATAGTACATATTATGTACATATGTACTAATTCTATACATCGTCATTTGACTTCAGTAACCAAATAATATATTATATAACCCTGTCGCAGCATCCTGCATAACATCGCGAGTGTCCGTTTATAAAAATTAATTTTTCTCGGAAACTAGTAAACATAAAATAAAGACCAATAGTTTAAAGACCAATTTTATGTAATTTTTTCTTCTCGTTTAAATGGTGTAAAAAAATTTCGCAAAAATTTTTGAATAAGTGGAAATTTTGGCAAAAAACTATTGCAAGAACAAAAACCATGTTCCTGGCATCCAACGTGTCTGGCTAATATATATATATATATATATATATATATATATATATATATATATATATATATATATATATAAATTTTAGTGAATATTATTTTCGGTTTCTAGGGACCTCCAAACAAATTTCTGCCATAGTCCCGGGCTGAAGTCGTGTCATGACAGTGGCTGTAATAGCGTATTTCCAGTTTTGGAAATTCGCTAATAAAGTTGGCTATGTCCTTGATTTAATATATATCTTCTATATAAATAATACTAAAAATTATGTAATTTGATTATTTTTGTATAAATTATGTAAGTTGATTATTTTTAGTATTGTTTTCATATTTTCAAAGTATGTTTGGCAAAAATTTGAAAATCTTACCATTGACATTATAAATTTAAAAAATTTTTACTACCTATTTGAATTTTATTAGTCGAATTTTTCCTTGAAAAAATTAGACTTATACAGCCTATATGATAAGAACGGAATGACGCGAGAGTAAGGCCGCTATATATATATATATATATATATATATATATATATATATATATATATATATATATATATATATATATATATATATATTTAACATACACGGGCCTATAGAATGGAAAAGCTGAAAATCGTACGTGGAGCTCATTCCCATGCACAACAATACTATCAAAGTGGGGTCAAATTTTGGACAAATTTTGGATCCAAGCCAAATTTTAAGGGGGTGTTGGGGAGGGGGGCAACAAAACAATAAAACTTTTCCAAACCGCCTGGAAATAATGTTTCAGTCAATTACCTACAACATATCCAAAATTCAGCTTCTTAGGATGATTTGGAGTGAGTAGAGGAGGAAAAAACGAGATTTTGGCTGGATCTAACGCTCCCACAGTCGCCCAGAATTAACTTAGAGCGTTGAAATTTGATATGCTGATAGAGTTCGTGCCGAGGGTCCGCTTTTTGGAGGCTTTAATATTTTACCCCAACCTCTCCATTTTAAAGCCACAATTTCAGGCTTTTTTGACGTTTTCGAAGTTTGTACCACTCGCACAGGTCACCCAAATAAACCTAGAGGGCTGAAATTTTGTATTCGGATTGAGTTAGCATCAAGGGGCTGCCTTTTGGTTATCTCAAATTTTAACTCTTACGCCCACCATTTTTATACCAAAAAGAACATGATTTTTCTTGTTTTTTAACAGTTTCGTTCGGGTCAAAATCTTCCCAGATAAACCTAGAGAGTTGAAATTTTGTGTACAGGTTAAGTTAATAGCCAGCCACTGTTTTTTGGAGGTTTCAACTTTTAACCCTTACCCCCACGACTTTAACGCCAATATTTTCTTGATTTTATTGCTTTTTTTCTAACACGTCCAGAAACTCTCTAAGGAAACCTAGAGGGCTGAAATTTTGTACGTGTATTGAGTTAGTATCTAGCTAGTGCCATATAGTGTCTTAAAAGCATTATTTTTATTCTAGTACAAGTACGCGCATAGTAATTTTAAAAATTTTTGGATTAGGAAATTAAAAGGATTTGGATATTAAAAGGAATTTTGGATTTTTATTTATAAAATAGAAATTTTGGATTTTTTTGGAAAGAAAAAATATGTTTTTAAGGGCCTTCCAGTTTACTATTTAAGGTCCTTTTTTTAATATTTAAAAATAAAACACAAAGGATAAGCATGGGTAGGAATGCCCTCGTACGAATTGTGTTGACTTGTTTCCTGCTAACTGCTACGACACAAAATTGAAATTTACTGAGATTCAGCCCTTAAAGACTTAGACGCTTTTTTAAAGCCCCAATCAGCCGGACACTTATCATCAGTTTTGAAACCACGAAAATGACAAATCGCTCGTAGACTTTCAGTCACATTTAGATATTATCTTGAAGATACCGAAGATGAAGGGAAAAAGTCGACTTCCGTGATGGAGCCCCGCTGCTCACGGCGTTTTTTATTTTATTTATTTATGTTAAATTTTACGAGAAAAAATGTGCTAGTAGAAAAAGTATAGTGTAAAATACATGGCAAAAGCTTATTCCTCACTCATACGAATTGTTGCACTCGTCGCACTTTTAAAGCTCCTTCGTCGCACTTTTAAAGCTCCGATCAGCCGAACACTCAGCATCAGTTTTGAAACCACCAAAATGACAAATGGCTTGTAGACCTACAATCACATTTCGCTTGTAGACATTCAATACCGAAAATGAAGGGAAAAATTCGACTTCTGTGTTGGGGCCCCGCTGCTCACGGCATTTTTATTTATAAAGTAAGAATTTTGGATATTTTGAAAAGAAAAGTTATCTTCAAGTCCTTTTTTAAATATTTAAAATAAAATAAAATAAAATAACACATAAAGGGTATTGGCAGGTAAGCATGGGTAGGAATGCCTTTGTACGGACGTGTTTCTATTGAATTTGAATTGTGTGAATTTTCTTTGCTGCTAGCTGCTGTCGACATAAAACTGAAATTTTTTTCCTTGTAACTGCTATCGTCATAAAATTGAAATTTACTGAGATTCAGCCTTTAAAAACTTAAGCCCTTTGTTAAAGCCCCGATCAGCCGGACCCTTATCATCAGTTTTGAAACCACCAAAATGACAAATCGCTTGTAGACTTTCAATCACATTTAGATAACTTGTAGATACCGAAGATGAAGGGAAAAATTCTACTTCCGTGATGGGGCCCCGCTGATCACGGCGTTTTTTATTTTAATTAATTATGTCAAATTTTACGAGAAAAAATGTGCTCGTAGAAAAAGTATAGTGTAAATTACATGGGAAAACCTTATTTCTCACTCATACGAATTGTTGCACTTGTCCTGCGGGCTCGCGCAACAAACTCAAATTCATGAGAAATAAGGCTCTTTTCCCACTTATTGTACAATATACTATTTTTATTTGCTCGATTTATCTATCTATCTAGATAATTTGATTTACTCAACTTTAATTTCTAATGGAAAACATAACGTTTTTTTTCGTAATTACTTCGATTCGAAAATTAGTTACCTTAGACTCAGTATTTTTAAATACCGTAAAATTCGATATCGTTTACAGTTACTTGAGTACGAATTTCAAAAGTCTGACATGCAATTACTTAAAGAGGTGAAATAAAATAATAAACACTTGGAGTGTTTTTCGAAAACTCTTAAACCTATGTTTCTATTTAAAAAACTATAAGATAGTATATATCATGGCTCGAAAACCATAAAAGCTATACAGCTCCTGATTATAGTAATCGGTTGCCCCCTTCGGTATCTACCTAAAACTCTTATTTGAACAATTTTTTTTATTAAATCAGGGCTTTCGCGGTAATGAAAATGACAACTCTCAAAACCTATATATATTTTATATATAAAATTTAACATAAAATTTATAATTCTGTATGCAAATTTTCACCAATGTCCTCTACCGAAGTCTAACCATGATATCTGCTGTAATAGCTGAATTTTCTTCTGAAAAACACTTCTTAATTAAAATAAATATAATTTTTTTATCAATTGTTTATTACTATAACCATCGCAATATTAGTAGCTAATTTCTTTCCTTTGCAAACTACATAACATAATACCTACTTGTTTCTTTTTATTATAGTTTTATAACTATTAGAAACCAGCTATACCCTTAGCGTGTAGCGTTAAAATAATAACATTAAGAAATAATGAGAAACAGTATTCGACTTATAATAACGAATTCGAAATTATAGGTATATAAGATATTCAGGGTAATTTTTATTACGCTATGACTACAATTTAGAAGATAAAGTTAATAATTAAAATGTCAGCAACATTTATCGCGGAGAAAAAATAAACAAAAGATATCCCTGTCGTAGCATCTTGTGTAATATACCGAATTTTTCAACTTTTCTTACAATTAGTCGAAAAACAATTTACATACAATAGTTGTTACAATGTTAAACTTATGTGGTTCTTACTAATCTTTACGATGGCATAAAAAAGAGCTAATTTTTTCGGAAACCAAATTACTTAGAACAGTGGTTCAAAAACCTGTCTTATGTGAATTTTCTCGTATCTGGGTGAGGAACTTTTCCAAAGGTTTGAGATAGCTTTTATGGTCTAATATTTTTACTAGATTCTTTAAAAATATATAGGCTATATACCTAAATACATATAGAGGAGGGTTACCGTAAATGGATCACTTACTATTTTTGCCTTATTTTTTAAGATTAAAAGGAAAAGGGTGGCTTAATAGGGTTCATATCTATATATATCTATATATATCTATATATCTATCTATCTATCTATCTATATATATATATATATATATATATATATATATATATATATATATATATATATATATATATATATATATATATAAATCAAAACTGACTGACTAATTGACTGATCGATCAACGCACACCCAAACCGCTCGCCCTAGAAACGTGAAATTTTGTACAGAGATTTCTTATATAACGTAGGTGACCAGTAAGAAGGGATTCTTGGAAATTCGTCCCCCAAGGGGGTAAAATAAAGGGGGTTTAAAATTTTCATAGACAACTGTAATTTTTTTTAGATAGAAATATGGAAAATGAAAGTTTTAGTCCTTTTAAAAATTCATCCCTTATAGAATAGCAACTTAACCCTAATTTTTAAAAAAAAGTGACCACCAGCGTTCTAGTGGCTGATTTTTCTTTCAAAATTTAAAGAGGAATAAAAAATTCCAACACTATTTTTTTACCAAATGCCGGCGTTACTGTGAAAAGTTGAAATTAATGAAAGTAATAGGTTAAGATACATGTATAAATTTTGTATTTGTAGTATTCTCTAAGCACAATTGATATATAAAAAAAAATTATAAAATTTCTTTAGAGAGAGAAAAAACTATTGACAAATATGATATTTTAGAATGAATACGTAGACTAAAATCAAACATTTATAAGAATACTTGTCAAATTATTTACTTTTATCAAGTTTTAGCATTGAAGCCGTGGTTTAATCAAAAAATAGTTTTTGAATTTTATATTTTATTTTAAATTCTGCATCGATTAAAAAAAACCAGCTACTAGAACGCTCGTGATCACTTTTTCAATTTCTAAGCATATTTTTAAGGGTAAGTTGCTAGCCGGGGGGGGGGGGGTGAAATAGGGGAAGAAACTTTAAATGGAAGTTTGTCATTTTTACAATTAAAGATATGAGTAGATGAAAAGGTGTTATGTAACATATTTTAAAAAAAATAATTTTTTACACAATTTTGGAATAGTCTATGCTGGAGTATTATATATTACAATTTGGTTTCATTACGCCTAACAGTTTTGTAGAAATTCAATAATAAACACGTGATATTGCACGGGAAGTACATAGGTTACATAACACCTTCATCCACGCATGTCTTCAATTTGAAATGTGGAAACTGACATGGTATGGTGTGGTATGGTATGCTGGTGATTTTAAAATTTTTTATTCATTTTTTAACGTGAAAACGCTAATCCTAATCCTAACTAATATTATAAATGTGAAAGTGAGCTTCTTTATTTGTTTATTTGACTTGCTTTCACGCCTCAACGGCTTAATCAATCAACTTGAAATTTTGCACAAACATAGCATGTGAGACTGAGATGGTTATGACCGGGCAAAACATTTCAACCCCGAGGGAAAATCTATTCAATTATGACAGTTGACTAGTAAAAAATGGATTATTGGTTTCAAATTTTCATATATTGTTTACGGATGGAATGGATGAGATTGTACATAGGCGATTTTTTACCCTGGGTAAGCATCTCAAACCCGTGGGAAATTTCATTCCTGTGGTAAAATATATTTTAAATGAAATAAAAAAAGATTCCTTGAGTTTGTTCAAACTTAGTATATTGTTAGCCGATACCTATAACGATATACAGCGATAAACATAGGTTACTTTTTATCCCGAAAAAGTATCTCATTCCTGAGGAGAAATATATTTAAAACGAAATAATGAAATAAGGACAGCTGACAGTTAAAAAAATGGAAGATTGATTTTAAACTTTGCATATTGTTTACAGCGGGGAAAAAACGACACAGATTACTTTCTATCCCGGGTAAATATTTGAATCCTGTAAGAAGTCTTATTTCCGTGGGAAAATATATATAAAAGATATAAAAAAAGGATCATTGACTTCATTCGAACTTTGCATATTGCCAAAACTGTGTTATAGTCTACTTTGTAGCCAAAGAAAACATTTTATTTTTGTGAGGAAATTTCCAAAAGGAAACCAACAGTTTTCAATAGCGACGCGATGAAAGTACACTTTATATACGTTTTAACTAGATGTCGTAATTTCAAAAGCCACGAATGAAAAGGCTGAGCGGGTTTCAGCACACACTACGCCTTCAAAAATGTGGACACGACTCAAGGTGGGTCCACATTTTTGACATTGTACCATACTTAACGTTTTGGTACACTGTCGTCTCAAAAGTATGGGCACCCCTTGGGTTAAAATGTGCCTATACTTCTGACGACGTAGAGTGTGCTAAAACCAGCTTAGTCCGTCTATTGCCATGCGGGCAAAGCCGCATTTAACCATATAATCCATTATTAGCGCTATCTATTAATCAGCGAGCGAATTATGTCTACTGCGGCATTTCTTTCGACGCGGAATCTCTCTCGCATTTACCCTAAATGACAGGTATATTATGTATGTTATTATTTTAAATCCAAAAACGTATTTTTTTTTTAAATAAATTCATAGGACAAGAAAGAATTGTCAGATTGTTACCACTTAGAATTTGATATGGTGTACATTATATAGTACCTATATTGTTTGGAATGAAGTCTCAAAATTAAATCAACATTTGAAAAAAATCATTACTGAAATCATTCAAATATAAATGTTTCCAAAGTAAATACGCAAACAAAACTGAATTTGGAACTATAATCAGTGCTGGATTTACACTAGGAACATGCGGAACTAGTACACACGGGAGCAAATTTTTAGGAGGACGGTAAAAATTGGAACAAAATGTGACAATTTGACGTTTTTTTTTCTTACTAGTCATTTATTTTTTGTAGGAGAATATTAAAAAGTTATTAAGAAAGTTTTTTTTGGTTCGTCATTTATTCTTTTTTAAGAAAAAGTTTCTGTCATTTTTTTTCCAAAAGCGGCATTTTTCGCGATGCCCAAGGCGACACTTATTTGTTAGGGAAAATTGAGCCCTGACTATAATTTTAAGACAATTTTCCCCCATACAAATTTTGTAATAGCTGAATTTTCCTTACTGATGTTCGTTGAAAGTAAGAGAAAATTAGCTATTGTTTGTTGTGTAAACAATAGAAAATGTAAAAAAGACTTTATGTTATAACTGTTATAAGGTTTCATACTTTTATATAGTTTTGGAAAAAAATGGCTCTTTGTAAAATAAAAAAGAATAAAAATATATTACAGATAGTTTTCAATAAAAACATTAAACTAAAAATTTGTCACTAATATTGTATCAACATATTAATATATATGAACAAAAATATATAAAAAATACGCTGCCAAAGTGATGTGGCCCACAGCTTCCTCGTACTCGTAAAAGATTTTAAACCGTGAAATTATATTTTCGCCTTAAAGTTCATAAAAAATTGCTGTAACTCAATATACTTAAAGGCTAAATTATAAAGTAACAGCAAAAATATTTTATAAATTAACTTCCAAAATACTTTAAAAATTTGAGCGAAGTGGGACTAGCAGTAAATAAGATATTGATATTTAATGGGATTTCATGATAGCGCCGTGGATACTATTACTCCGAATGCAATGACTTTTGTAGGGGAGCATCTAGGAACCAGACCGCATAATTTCTGATAATTTCATAAAAAAATTGAATAGTTCAGAAGTTATGCCACTTGGTGCAATTCAGTATATTAATGGAATGACATGGTAGCGGCGTAGCTATCGTTACTCCGATTTCGATTAAATTCATAGGGGACCATCTAGGAACCAAACTGCATAATTTCTAAAAATTTCATTAAAAACAATCGAATAGTTCAGAAATTATGCCAGTTGGTGCAAACTGGCGAAACACAGACGGACAGACAGACTGGCGGACCAAACCAAGATTGTTCAGGAAGCTCTAAAACGTAAAATGTGCGTAAAAAATTTTATTTTGGAGGGAAAAAATTTTTTATTTTTTAAAAGTGATCAAAATGCTTCCACTACTTTAGTAGTCTCGAAAGCAAAATATTTTTGTTACTTATATATTCAAATAGGCAATAATAAACAGTTTTGAACATAACATAGATTTTTTTAACCTTCCCTACGACTATGTGCTTGAAATGGTTAAGTTAAACATGTTTTTTAATTCTGAAACTTTGTATACTATCGGCAATATCTATTAGTACAGGTTCTGCCAAGCGAGACTTTTTTACTGCAAAAAGAATCAATTCATATTTAAGGTCAATTATGACTAGATAAATACTTAATAACTCAATAAGATGGTTGCTGTAAAAGAAAAGACAGCTACAACCAGGGGCGGCATTTTTAAATAAACATACTAAAACCGCCTCTGTCTGCAACACATGATAAAATTATTTTTGAATACAAAATAGAGAGACAAAAATTTATTACTTTATAGGTATGTTACTACGTAATTATTAGCGCGATAGAGATAAATATTGTACAGAGGTAGTAATTAACTTTATCTGCCAATCTTCAAAACACTACAATACACATAAAAATTAAGTAAATTACTCTCTCTACTACCTAATTAATCTTAATTATTTTTTTAAATTATGAATATAGGTAATTGTAATGTTATAGAAAATTTATTATTAAATTTCTATACTTTTTGTTATGTCATTTGATAAACAAACCATATAAAGTATCAAAATTTTTGAAAAATATAATTGTGAAATCTCTAGTTAATTTACGTATACATATTAGTACGTTCGAAAATGGTGAAAATTTAATTTAAAACTTGCAAAATTTTAATAATTATTTTGTTACATTTAATTAAAAAGTTTACATAAACAATTTATAACATTATATATAGTATAAGGTATGTATATTATGCTTAAATATATTACTTTGTTACATATATAAGCAATTAATTCACTTTTATCGTAAGTATCACTTCTAATTTTTACAAAATATCTAATAGTTAAGGAGCTGATCGCGGAAATTTTTAAGTGATTTGCTCATTAGGTAGACATTTATTTTAAAGTTTTTGTCATAAGAGAAATTAATAGGGTTTGTTCTTGCTTCTAACTTTTTAAATATTTATTTCTAGTAGACAAATTTTTATAAATAACAATACTGCCCATAAATAAGGTTCCTACAAAAACTATCCGATTCATGGTCTTATTGATATAATATGTCTGGCAACAGTTTTTAAGCATTAGGCTTGGCGCATACACTCAATTATTATTTCGACTAAACTGTTTAGTTGAAATCGACGAGCCTCACGATTTCAACCCAACTAAACTGTTTAGTTGTAGGATACGTATGGTATCAATCAGTTGTACAGCCATTTTAAAATTATTAATACGTTTATTTATTTCTAGTCGTGCTTAATCCTCTTTTTTAAACCAATCATAAATAATAGTTTTTATTGGGTCATCCGGAAAGTTCGTGCCGATTTTCTTCAAATGGCCGAAAACTATGGATTCTGAATGCTTAAAAGTTGCCGCTAATTCTTGACAGTTTGCCTCGGGTTTCGCTTTATTTCTTGGCGCGTTGTATCATCGTCAATACACACAGGTCGACCGGAGAGAGCTTCATCTTCCAAAGAAAAATTACCCTATTGAAATCTAGCAAACCACTTTCTACAAGTTCTTTCAGAAAATGCATCACCATAAACACTATAAATATTTCTCGTTGCGTTAGCTGCATTAGTACCTTTTTCAAACTCGTATAACATGACATGATATTCCCTGATGTCTAAGATTGTTTATTATTACTGATAAAAAAAATTATTTAAATACTGTTTGAAGATGTATGATACATATTACAAGCAGCACTATCGGCCTAACACTAACGTGTTGTTGCATGTTTCGTTTGCAGTTGTTACTTGAAGAAATATGAATTTATTCGAGCGGCTTCGAAAACGGCACGAACTTTCCGGAGGACCTGGTGGTGATTTTCAAAACTTATTTGAATCTTTTGTGCTTTTAATTTTTTAACTGTTTTATCAATCATATAAATCAAATACCCCTGTCGCAGCATCTGCATAACATAGCGAATTTCCAATCATAAAAGTTACTTTTTTTCGAAAACCCGCTTACCTAGAATAATGGTTCAAAATGTATTTTCTGTGATTTTCTTGGTTTTTACCACAATGTAAAAAAAATTGGAAAAACTTTTAAATTTTGGCAAATTGTTTGCAAAAAACTCATTTTTTTGAGGTTTTTGGAATTGGACGTGTCTGACCAACGTTTTATTGTTTTATTATATTTGCATCCCAAACTAGTATCTATCCTATAAATATAACAAGTTTCATCCAAAATGAATTTCTCGGAAATATAGGCACTTAAATTTTCGAAATTTCTAAATTAATTTAAAATAGAGTTAGTCTCCAGAAATTTTGTATTATGGTAAATTTAATTTAATAAATGACAAGTATATAAGTATAGTAATTATAAAGCATTCGCATAGAACAATAGTTTTAAGTATACATGCACATAAGCAAAATAATTTTTGAATTTTCCTGAAGGAAGGAAATATTTTCCCGTAATAAAAAGTATCCTAAATGTTGACGCAGGTAATAAGTTATCACTACACCAGATTTCATAAAAATCCGTTCAATAGTTTTCGCGTAATATGTGCACATGCTCAAAAAGTTTTTTTATTTTCCTGTGGGAATGAGCCACTTTCCCGAAATAAAAAGTATCTGAGATGCTGACTCAGGTAATAAGTTATCACCACACCAAATTGCATCAAAATCCGTTCAATAGTTTTTGCGTACTGTATGCACATGCTCAACATGGTTTTTCCATTTTCCCGTGGGAATGAGACCTTTTCTCGAAGTAGAAAGTAGAAAGTATCTTAGATGTTGATCCGGGTAATAAGTTGTCAGCACACCAAATTTCATTAAAATCCATCCAGTAGTTTTTGTTTGATGCGTGAACAGACGAACAGACAGACAGACAGACAGACAGACAAAAATTTTAAAAATCGCTGTTTTGATATCTACATCGATAACTATTTACAGTACCTACACAATTTTTAAAAAAATATTCCCTATACAGAAACGGTCTCGTTACATTTGTATTATATCTATAGATTACCTATTAATGGCCCTTTATATAAAATATTAATTTTTTTTTCAAAATAAATCGCCCCCTGTTCTAGGAAATATATATTTTTTAAATTTTTATAAAATTTCTTATGAAAGTGAGCTTCTTAGACAATTTTATTTTCGAGAAAATGTATTAAAACATGAACATTTAAATGCTGGCAATTTCTGTATTATGGCGCTATCAGTTGTCCGCGTTAGCTAACTACTTTATTTAAAAGTTCGAATAAAATTCCAGTCATTTTAATTTTTAATTGTTCAGGAACTTCAGTATCATAGAAGCAAGCAAAATAATATTACAATTTATTTATGTAGATACATATATGATGGAAAGTTAAGAAAAGAAAATGTTTTTTTGGAAGTTCGTGTTTAAGGTAAAATCGAAAAAACTTGGAAAATTTAATTAGTAATTAATTTTTTAAAAATATTTTTAGGTTTGGTTGTAAATGAATCTACTGTTGATCTTTTAATATGATACTGAACTATTCATTATTTAAAATGAAAAATTGTGTACTTATTAGATGATGAAAATAAAAAATTAGTAGTTTGAAAAACCGGAACAAATCGAAGTCAAAAGTCTGTCGGGACACCGGAGCTAGAACCGTGACAAATCCGGGAAAACCAAGACGTATGGACACTCTACACGGATTGTGAATGTTATAAACTTTAAGTTTTGATTTTTAAGCATATTATGAGTGAAATTCAAATTAACAACGTGTGAAATTTGACATTTTAGTTAAAGTGCATATAAAATATAATACCTACATGTTTTTATAAAAATGCAAATATAAATAAATGTTTTCTGTTTTTTTTTTTTATTTTAATTGTTATTAATTATTTGGCTTTTTTAATAATTTAGAATTTTTCTGTCAAATGAATAAATTCTGAAAATATGAATTTATGACATAATTTCAGTAAAAGTGAAAATGAAATTTTTCACCCACACTTTTGTAGTGCCAATGTACAACATCACTGGATCCGAATTTTCAAATGGATAGATAATTTCAAACAATCACCCGCTAGTTAATTATCGCTAGATTTGATGCTAGAAAATTGAGAAAAAACAGGTCATATAGATTTTTTTTATTTAGATTTTATTTGTAATGATTGAATTACAAAATTCAAAAGGATGTTAAAAAATGTGTGTATTCACTATGAGCTTTTGCCTGTAGTAAATCCAGCTGCTCAAAATCGGTTCCAATATATCAGTTGGTCAGGACGGCATTTGTACATAATTTTAATATTTTCTTTAAGAAATAGTATTTTTTTTTAAATACTTGTTTGATTTTTTCAAGGCGAGTACTTTTTACGATGTGTGTTTACCAAATTCTACAAAATAATTTAAAAAAAAACATTGTAACCCTACTATTTTGAAATTTTCAAAAAAATATCATGAAAATTACCTCATATATGCTTTTTCTGAGTTAATTATTGAAAAATATTCTATTTTCCGAGATTTTTAAGGTAAAACGAGCAGATGTATGGTTTTTGTTAAACAAATTTCAGATCTTTAATACATTTTTGCCTTAAAATATTTAATTTTTTCAAAAATGTATGATACAACTTGTCAAAATTTAAAATTATTTGTTTTGTTGTCAAAAGAAAAAAAAACTGAATGTGGAAATTTATTTACCACTAAAATGATGGGTTTATACATATAATTATAACGTAGTATTGTCATTTGGATAGAAAATTACGTAAAAATATTATTGTTTGAATATGATTTAACGTAATTTTTATGCGATTGTAGCAAGCTCTTATTAATTTTGGGAAGGTGTAAACATCATCTAAATTCTGATCATATCACATAAAAAACTGCGCCGTGATTTTTTATCTAAAAAAAATGGAATAGAGATACATTATAAAAACATTTAACTAACAAAGAAAAAGAATATAGCCGAATCGTTAAATTGGATTAAAAAAATCATGACACGCTACTTAAAAAGCGGTTTTTTTCGAATTTAGCTCGTAAAAAATGAGACAGAAAAAAAAAGAATGCGAGTGCGAGTGAAATGGAGAACGACATATTTCCTAGTTTTTCTCGAAAAGTAAGTAATTTAGAGCAACGGTATAAAAACATTTTTTTATGCATTTTACCTTTTACTATGGCTTGGTGTAAAAAAAAATTTGAAAAATTGCTTAATTCTGGCAAAAAACTCATTTTGTTGACAAAAAACGCCCGGAAAACCTACTTATGGGCATCCGACGTGTCTGGCTAACGAACTCATCCAACGATTTGGAAAATCGAATTCACATACAAAATTTCATAAGCATTAAACGTTTCGTTCGAGAGTTATCGCGCGGATACATATATATATATATATATATATATATATATATATATATATATATATATATATATATATATATATATATATATATATATATATATATATATATATATATATATATATATAAATTTTAGTGAATATCATTTTCGTATTCTAGGGACCTCAAAACATATTTCTGATATGGTCCCGGGCTTAGGTCGCACCACGACACCTGGCGTAAAAGCTGAATTTCCAGTTTTGGAAATTCGCTAAAATGGTTAATAGAAAAGCATTTGCCTGTGCTTTGCTTTATATAGAACGTACGACAGAAAAAGCAAAAGAAGATGTTCTGTACATCTCGTAAGTATAGCACAGCATAAATAAAATACACCAGAATTTACCACAGAGATTATATCTTCGGGTTATAGATCTACTGGATCGACTATTTAGTTGAGTGTATGCACACTACAATACGCAGTAATGTACATATACCTGTCGATCGATAGTTGTTTAAGTTGTCCGACTTTTTAGTCAAAAACAATCGATATGGTTTTTGATTTTTTTATCGAGCTACTATCGTGTTGATAGTATGCGCACCTCCATAAGATCCCATAGTCTTTTGACATACAACTAAACAGTTGTTCAACTAAAAATTGTGTGTATGCGGCTAGTCTTAGTTCAAAAACTGAGAAATTACTCAATTCATATGTATCAGTCCAGATTCAGGGCTTAGTAGAGGGACTATTCAGAGAATTGTAGGCCGAGAGAGGAGAGGAAAGTATCAGAGAGTTTTCTGACAAATAGTTTCACAATTACTATCTTAATGTACTTTCATGAGTACGCAGAACATATTTTGAAAATGTGGCTATTAACAAAATGCCCTTTTAAAATAATTTTGTAATCTCCATCGTTCGAAATATGAGCCCTTGCCTCACATTCTTCGTATTTAACCTTAGAATCATACGTACTCGTCAAAACCACGAACGAACTTCTCTACCTGCTCCAATACTACAACCTGTCAGTACCTGCTTGCTGTGAAACTTCTGTTATCTAATTTATTTGTTATTATAACACATAAGACGTATAAATTTTGTTTATAGCTATTGTCGTTTTTTTTATACTGAAATAGTGTGCGTCAAAAGGACGACGATGTATGATTAACCTATATTTTTTTTAAAGATTTTGAACTCCACATATAAAAGTTTTCCTAATTTTTCTAAAATCTATTAAAGATATGCATGTTATAATTAATTTATTCAATGATTATGATAATGTGAAAGATCATTACAGCTGTTTGACTTATAGAGACGACATAATACTGAAGTTTTAATATATTGAATCGAAAAGTAAAGAATGCGTTTCAAGTGACTTAATAAAATTTTAACAATTTATCTTGTGGAAAATATTTTAATTTTTATTATATTTTGCGATCTTATTCTAAAAATTACTAACAAATTTTAGAAAATTTACAAATTTGCCTAATGGGGAAATAACTACATATCTATAGGAATATTTATGACTGAGAAATTTCACATTCTGTAAAGTCACACATATCCACTGACTCATAATAGTGCATAAATTAATTATTTGAAAGACATGTTTTATGATACAACTGATGTAGTTATCTATTTTTTAATTTTTGTAGTGAAAATATGCTTTGATAAAAAGATTAAAAAAATTAATAAATATTTATATTAAGAAATTTTCCCAAATCCAATTTTTTTAAATATTTTGTTCGCTTTTATAGTATTGTTATGTAAAAAAAATGTTTTTTGCAAATAAACTCTAAAACTCCCCGTAAAAAGTCCATTCGTCGAAACGACGCCGATATGTGATTAACTTGACTCGTAGACCAACGTATGATTCTAGGGTTAATATATCATACTTTTATCAAAAACCAGCCTTAGCAAAAATGATATAGTTGATACTTTTGTTTTTTACAAATTAGAGATATCATCTTTGTAAAATATGATCTTTAACTATAATAATTACCTATCATTATGAGCTACGCACGAGCAGATCATATACGAAAATTTCGTCCAACTCCCTAACTATAATAACTGTTGATTTTTTAAATCATAGGGGAAGGTCGCCCAAAGCGGGTAAGCTAAGATTAAACGCCCAAAAAAGTGACTTTTGACCTCGATAAGCAGATCTTTTTTATATTATCAGATAGAATGGTTATCGAACTTTAAAATAAAACTTCGCTTAAGAAATGTTTATACGCTATTTATTTTTAATAAAGAAAATACAAAACCTCTGCAAAAACCCGCTTTGCCCGTATAGGTATCCTAAAGAGGGTAACCCCCCTTGGGCAAAGCGGGTAAGTACATTATGTATTTAAATATTGTTATTATTTTTTAATATAAACTTTCTTAATCATACAGAACTTAACAATAATAATAATTAAGTAAAAAAAATTGAAAAAAGACAAACATAATAAATTTATAACAATTAACTGTAATTTTCTTTACAACCTCCATATTGGAATATATTACTTCAGGTGATTCCACATCAAAATCACCACAAACAAGGCAGAAATATTTCTTTTTAACCTTTTTCCTTCATTCCGTCGTAAAAAGAAGATTATTTATTTTTTTCCCCCTTCCAACAGTTTTTTCCATTAAGATGCTTCTATTTTGTCTACCCGCTTTGCCCATACCCGCTTTGCCCAAAAAGACTTAATTTTGTTAACTTAGAATAATTTCAAAATGAAAGCCGATACATGTCTACCTTTTTCTATATTAAAAGTCAAATGATGATAACATAATATGGTAATACCAAAAAGATTACAAATAAAAAGGTTTGTGACTTGTCACAGAATATTTATCGTCAAAATTTTTAACAAAACCAACAAAAAAATTTGATGAAGCTTAACTAGGACACTAAACGACACAAGCGTTCAAGTGCAACTGATTGACATTGGTTGATATTCGGTTAATCTCGGTATACACACGACCTGACAAAAACATTCAATACAACGATATACAAGCGCTTACCCGCTTTAAGAGGGGTACCCGCTTTGGGCGACCTTCCCCTATGACTTTATGGTAATTCTAATAAAAAAATTCCACTAATTCGGAACGCCTTACAGTTACATTTTGTTTTATTTTCCTTGACCATATAGTTTTCGAAGCTATAGCTACCCAAATTTTTGCCAGTCAAGTAAGTAAAAATGAGGCGAGAAAACGACTCTCAGTAAATTAAATATTTGTGTTTTGGTATTGGTAATATCTCTTAAAAACCCACGCTTAGATTATTTAGGGGAATTTGTGGAAAATGAAACAAATTTTCATTTTAAATTCCTAACTTATCAATAATCTAACAATTTCATTTATTGAAAAATATCAAGGTAAATTATTTTCTTATCTTGTTAGATCGATTTTCACCAAGTGAATTTTTCAATGTTAATTTTCATTATAATTTTTTTTTTTTACTAAAGTGCATCAATATTTTTATTTACTCTTCTCTAATTTTGAAAATAGATCATTTCAAACGTAAAATAAATATTTCTTTAAAACAGTAAAAGCACTCATCTTTATACAGAGATAAGGAGATTGTAAAGATAGAAAGATCTTCAAAGAAGACTGTACTATATTTACTTACTTTACAGATCGTATAAGAAGCAACGTACCTAGATATAATAATTAAGAAAAATCACTTTTATAAACAAAAAATTCCTTTGTTAGATTATTTTAAGTATATACTTGCTTTTACAATACTCTTATGAACAATGAGATTTGTATATGTACTTGACAATATTAAGACGTTTTAAAATTAAAAGCGGATTCGTAATCGGTAAGTACTTTAGAATATTAAGAACAATTGAATGGACATTTCTTTTGATGTTACTCAAGACTGTCGGGAGGATGTTTCACTAAAGAATAACCACAATACTCTAGAACAAGAGCAAACACATAAAATCAACAATGTAAGAAAAGAATTTTCAAATTGACGTTATTTTAAAAGAATTTCCGGTGTCTTATTTAATTTATAAAATTTATAATGACGTTGATAAAAAGCGTCTATTGTACATCATAACACAGTTCTTATTTAGGCTGAGAAACCCTTGCAATTTTTAGTTAATTTCTGAAATATATATACAGTGAACGATGTAGTAACTACGATGTGCCATTATTTTGTTAACCGTAAAGTACTAAAAAGGCTGGAAAAACACCTACAAGTACTCACCAAAGTCAACGTACATTTAAGTAAAACATTAGTTGTCGCACAAAAAATTCACTGCGATATATTTTACAAACTTTAATCAATTTATCCAACTCATTATCATATTTTTATTTTTATTGTTGTATTATTTTTATATATTTTTACTTCTATTTCATTTTTATTTTTTATTTTTATTTTTTATTGTTGTTTTTATATATTTTTACTTCTATTTTAACGTTGTTTTTAATTTTAATTTTAATTTTTATATTTATAAGTATATTTCTAATTTATTTTTATATTTAATGGTTGTTTATTGTTATTGTTTTTTTAAATGTGTATATATTTTTAAGGAGGGAAAATATTTTTCCTAATTCTTTACTTTATTTTATTTCTGGTTTATTATATTTCAGATTTTTTTTATTTATATTTCTAGTTTTACTATATTTCTGATTTTTATATTTATTATATTTATGGTTCTTTTTTATATTTTATGCTACTGAAGAGGGCTACAAAACTAGCCGAAACCGGTCTAGCGAATATTTTATATTTTATATCTTTTGTGGGTCCTTAAGGGGAAAAACTTTCTTATTAAGTATATTCCAGCCCACAGTACGGCTCAATATAGTGATTTACCCAATTTACAAGAATTAGTTGAAACAACATTGGCCGTGTAATATGAAATGTTGTTTTCCGACAACTTGGTCTACCATGAAATTCAGATAAATATTGACACTCTCTTAAGTATTAGAGAACTGTTTAAATATCATTCTTTAATCTTAAATAAAATTATTGTATCCTAGGATCATTTCCGCCATTGGTTGGATAACATTTGGTCGTGTAATATCAAATGTCGTGTTCCGACCACTTGGTCTACCATACAATTCAAATAAATATCGACACATTTTTAAGCATTAGAGAAATATTTAAAAGCTATTTAATTTTGGGAAGAATTATTGTATCCTGGAATCATTTCCGCCTTCAAATGGAAAAACTTTTAGTCGTGTAATATGAAATGTCGTTTTTCGACCATTTGATCGACTGTATTAGCCCCGCCAACCAAGTTAGCCCCGCCGTTTTTTTTTCTTTAACAAAAATTTTGTGCCATATTGTATTAGTCGTGATCTAATGTGCTGTAAATAAAAAGCCAAAACCCCAGAAATTGATTTTTTATGGCCAAAAACTATTTTTGAGCCTACAGTTAGCTCAGCCGTATCTGTCTATTTAAAACAAAAAGGTTGTACTCCACAAGCCTGTATTGTACTACACATATGTTATCGCGGATCGTAAATGAGAAAACTAAATTTCTAAACATGCGAGAAACACTGCTCTATTTTCCACAAAATAATTTATGTCAGACAGTTAGCTTCAAAATAATTCAATTACAAAATATATTTTATTCCAATCAATTGTATATTAAATGTTATTTCAGTTTTAAAATTAAATTAAATTTTGATTTGTTTTGACTACCATAGATTTATGACATTTTAGTAGTCTGATAAAGACCTACAATATCTGATAGTTAATAATCATCAGGTTCGACGAGAGGGGAGGGCAGCCGGGGTTATAGCCCTCGGGCACTGGTCTGAAAAGAGGGCCTGAAACCATTAGTAAGAGGTGCGGGTAAAATTTTTTTTTTGCTCGTTGATTGTGTATGTATAATATTCTCGAGGGCCTTGTTGACCCTCGAGAATGAAATGGAATTGAAATTATTGTTCTACATTTGAGTAGTTACCGAGAAAAAAATTTTTGAAAATTGTAATTTTTTAAATTTTTTTATATATCTCCGTAAGTACCTGGTTTTGGTCGAGAGTATTATAGATATCAATTACTTACAGCCTCACCATACCATTAATATAGTTATTAAAATAATTCGTTTGGAGGGCCAAATACCTATTATAAGACTTCCCCTTATAAGACTATTTCCCTCAATCAACAGTTGTAACTTCCCCCATTTAACCACTTTTGCGAGTTTTATGCCAAACCATTCCTTATAAGACTATGCTGGAACTACCAAATTTATAAACTAATTGCACGTATAAGTATGGAAATGCAACACTGAATTGAAATGATCTTACAAGTAAAGGTCCCGAGGCCGGACCTATCGATTTTGATGAAACTTAAATATGTTGTAGAACACTAAAAACTAAGGGACACGTATTTTTTTTTATCTGCGGAAAAACGGTTGGAAGGGGTGAAATCGCCCTCCAAAAATTGGGGTAAAAATTTAATTTTTCAAATATCTCGAAAACAATAAGAGATAGAGCAAAAGTTTAAATTGGCGATATTACTCTTTTTTAAAGAGCTATCTATTGATATGCAATTTGCTCAAATTACATCAACAGGGGTGGTTGGGGGTTAAAATTTTGGGGTTAATTTTGCAAAAAGGGGGTGAAAAATAAATAATATAAAAATTTTGTTTACAGATTTGAAATCTACGTCAAAAAATCTAATTGATCTGTTTTTGCTCAATATCCTAATATTAAGTCTAGGGATAGTTAACTAGAGGGTGACTATGTCGAATAATCGTACTATTTGGGTATTTCAGGAAGTTCTTCTTCATGGAAAATAGCTTAAGGCAATTAGAATAACGTAGGAATGAAATTCTCGAATTCAAAATTGAGTTTGAGCAACATTGGAGAGGGGGTGAGTCACCCTCTTAAATTACATACTAGTTTACATGCACTAATTTTTGCAATTAACACACTGACAGGGGGTAATAATGTCACAATAGATGGTTCTGAAGTTAGACTATCGTATGTAAGGTTTTTATTAGGTTTTTATTTAAATTGAATTGGAAACACAAAACTGATGCACACCTAGGAGATACGACACGGGTGACACAGATATTTGTCTTAAGCGACATAGCCTGTTTGTCTCCTGTCGCTCGTGTCGAACGACACGTAAGATAAATTTAAAAATTATATTATACATTTGAAAGAAATGGTAGTCAAACAGTATGTATTATGAAAAATTTGATTTAATAACTAAATTTAATAATAAGATGGTTCGATTAGGATATTTGATAATAGTTGTAAAAATATATATTTTAAGTAATTACTGTAGTTATAATAGTATCGAATATTATTGCCCTTTTAAAAACTATATCACCCAAAATTATAAAAATTTTAATTAAATAAAATTACAGAATTTACGATAATGATGACGTAATCAGAAACAACAACTAGAAATAGTTTACGTAATATAATCATAATTTTTTTGATATATCAAAATTTGGTCAAAACATTAAATGTAGAATTTCTCTTCTTTTTTCGTTATTAATCATTTCATTATAATAAAATAATCAAAAATAACAATATACAAAATCTGAATGTTACGAATGTATTTAACTAAGAATCTTTTATCTAATTTTTGACAATACCGGCACGTGAGGGAATAGGAAAGATGTGATGGCTCGGGAAAAACGTGTTTTAGAGGGAATTTTTAAATTAATGTGTAAAAAAGCATTTTTTTGCGAATTATCAATAAATTTTCTCCAAAAATATTTTTTTAATGTAATATTAGATGGATACCGATAATTTAAAACACTTTTTGAATAACTGTCAAATAGCGAATTTAAATACTGTGTATTACCAAGGAGGTAAGTCCAAAAACGTTCCAAAAAATGTATCGTTTACAATTAATTTTGTTAAAAATTACCCAATTTTATTTTTTAGGGAATAATTAGCAATTATTCCCTAAAACAGTATTGTAACATGAAAAACTACTGCCAGCAAATTGAAAAATTCCCCTTGTTGTAGTGTCCTTCATGTCGTATTTCTCGTGTCGTATCTCGTGCGTGTGCAGATGCCATGTCTTAAAACAAATGTCTGTGTCGTTCATGTCGTATCTCCTAGGTGTGTAGCCGGGCTTATAAGTAGTAGTCAAGCGACAAAATTAAGTGCGCAGTAGTGAGGGCACAAAAAATTCCAAGAAAAATTTCCCCTACGTCCCCTAGAGTAATCTTATGTATAACGGGCATTCGACTGTACGTAGTATAATTTGTTAACACAAAATTTTTTACATTGTGTATGCTTTCCTTCAAAATAGATTTCACTTAAATAATATTCAAACAACACTAACCTGGTGTTAGGAAAGAATATTTTTCATAAGAATAAAAAAAATTATTGGACTTAGATTCGCTACAGCTCTAATACAGCAAACCTGTTGTACTAGAGTTATAAAAAATCTATAACATTTTCTGGGGTTTGTATATGGGGTTAGTTTAACTGGACTGTTTACTACGTAAAAGGATACAAAAGACGTACTAGTCGTAGCGGTTCCCAACCTGTATTCTACGGAACATCGGTGTTCTGGAAACAGTCATTCGGTGTTCCATGAAAAAGTTATGAAATTAAGGCTGAAGAACAATGCTGTATGTTTTTTTTTCGTATTTAGCACAATTTAAGAGAAAATTATGAGAAATACCCGGTGTTTTTATTGTGAGGGAACCTTAAATAAGTTGGAAGCCAATTTTTCATTCGTTTATTTTTAAATTAGAGTATGACCTTAGGACAATTATTGTTTCAGAGTAATTTCTTGCATTTGGCTAGTTCAATTTTGAAACACATTACCAAGTAACTTGGGTCTTATTTCACCAATGACATGAATTATGTTGACTTCCAAAGCCTCAATAATTGTTGGTAGTTTATCAGCATCACCATAAGTCAGAGATTTTACATCTTACTAAAGAAAATAATCTATTCGTGTCAAATTCACTGGGCAATTCACTGGATCAAAAACTATGGTGAATAATTTTGTTACGAGTAAAGTAATAAGTTTAATTCAAATTTGAATCTCCTTCAAAGTACTTCCCTCAGCTAGCGGTGCACTTATCTCAACGTTGATTCCATGATTGGAAGAATTTATGGAAGGCTTTTTTTGTAGTGGTCTCGAGCTACTCTGTTGTATGGAATGGTGCATTGCCATGATGCAGTAGAAAGCCATTGATCCATTATTCTGGTATCTCTCTTCGTACATTGTTTTGAAAACGTTGCAGTAGGTCAAGTCTTTCCGCTTGAAACGAACTTGGAATGAACTCGAAACTTTTTTTGAGGTCGAGGCACGTCTCGACCGCTGATCGTCTTTAACCGACCTATTTTCGGTGTTGAATCACTCATATTAATTACAAACCATCTTTAAAATCACCATATTATCGCCATACACTGATTTTAATATTTCATGGCCTTCTTTGGCATGTTTTTGTAACTGAAAAACAGAATTTAATGTTAATAGATTGTTCGATATCCATGATGTGCGACAGACACTGTATACACGACCTCACTCTTTCCGCTCTGAAAGTCGACCTGTAAGTCATAACTAGTTCTAACATTGCATCGACTGTCTCAATCAAGCCCTAAGCGTATGTTTAAAAAACTGTAAATAGCAGTGTGTCTGAGTGTGTCAGATACCGCTTAAGTGTGGCACTCGCACAGCCACTGTAGCAGTGGGAAGATTAATTGTTTGTCATTGTTATCAACAATAAGCGAATACATATATCGTCCCTCCAATGCTACAGTGGGATATCTTCAAAAATGGCCATATTTAGTTATTGACACTGTGGTATTACATTTTTGGAGTACTTTAAAATGCTGTACTGAAGAATGTTGTCCGTTTGATATTTAAAAAGTTATGCCAGAAAAACCAGTGTTCAACGGAGTACTATTGTCCATATTTCTAAGTCGAACACTGAGATATTGACCATATCTCAATGTTCGATTGGAGAAAATGATATTACAAATTTTTATTTGGTATTAGGTTGAGATATTTACACGATGTTGTTGTGTAATACAACAAAGTTTTTTGAAAAACTGAAGAATATTTCATTAAAATTATTGAGGAACATAATACATAAATGAAGAATATTTCATTAAAATTGGTAAATTAACAAATATTATTTTAGCGTTAAGCAATATCTTTAAGAAACCAGTTTATAACCAAACGGTAATTTAAAAATCATGCGAAAGTGGTAACAAAATATTTAATTTAGCCCTAGTTTAACCAAATCAGATTACCAAGCGTATAGCTCAATTTTTATGAAATTTTAATAACAAGTAAATATAAGAATGAGTAGTAAGATGATAATAGTAATAGTGATTAATAATTTAGTATTAGTAACTAATGATTTATATTTTTAAATTAGAATTATTATTTTTTCATTTATTTAAATTTCTGTATCGAAGTTGTTAATATAAGTTAGCAGAACTTTGGGATATTTTCTTATAAATTAATATTTTTTGTAAATTTTTAAAATGTTACACTGGGATATTTACAATAAAATTACAATAAAATTGCTATAATTATTCAAAGGTTCGAATTTATGTTCCTAAAACTAGTAACGACAGTAGAAAATATAATTTTGGTCTTTATAAAAGCGTTAAAATAATTAAAAATTAATTTAAGTAGAAGTTGTTATAAATTGAAAAAACACGAAAACTTTAATCCTGTTTTTCTCAATAGTGCTATTTTGACAATATCTCACTGTTGAATTGGAGGGACGATATAGTAACATGCAGGCACCGAACCACTGGCATACACATACAGTGCAGTCCCCCCTTTCCACAGACAGAGTGTGACGTTGACACACACACAAGCGTACATCACGTATACATAGATACGAGATTTATGTACTAAGATGTTGTGCGTTTGCAGTGGGAGAGAAATTTAGGTCATTTGTGACGTCAGGTTTTTCCACATTGAGAAAGCTAGTATAGAGATACGAAGTTTGTTTCTGATTATTCTGTGGTCTCAACGAATCAGGCTATTGAATTTATTATTTAAAACTTAAAAATCTTCTATCTATCTATCTATATATATATATATATATATATATATATATATATATATATATATATATATATATATATATATAAAACATGATTTGTATAAATAAAATGTAAAGATGATGTGGATGTTATTGACAAAAACTCTCCAAAGGAGGAAAAAAAATAATACAAAATAAATAAATAAATAATTAATAATAAATAAATAAAAATTTAAAAAAAAAATAAAATTTACTTAATAAATCTGTAACACTGACTGACAGACAACGCACAGCCTAAACCGCTAGGTTTAAAAAGATGAAATTTTGCGCAGGAGTTCCCTATGTAACGAAAGTGAACACTAAGAAAGGATTTTTGAAAATTCGTCCCCTAAGTGGGTTAAATAGGGAATGGAAATTTGTATGGAAATTCGTCATTTTTGAAGTTAGAAATATCTAAAAATATGTTACTATGGCTATTAAAGTAAATAATACTTATTTAATAAATCTCTGACACTGACTGGCAACCTGAAATGTTGCCGATGGTAAACCCCATCGGGTGGGTATACGGCTAGTTCTATTATATTTTTATAAAACAAATTGTTTTAAATCACGCTTGGCAGAGCCATGGAGAAAAATAACGAACCGAGGGACGAAGAAAAATACAGCCGACAAGCAAAAAAAATAAAGCATTTTTACACTTTCCCCGAGACTCTAATTAATAATTCCGTACCTCTTTTGTCGATCTGGGTCTCGCGACTACAAACTGCGGCTGACTCTCTTTTTCATCGTGCTTATCGGCGAATAGGAATGTTTGGGAAACACTGTACTACTTACTTACAAATTAATCATTGTATGCAATATCTCTCCTTCATTTGTTAATCCAAGTCTTGCATTAGTCTGCTCTTATACGTGCGTTTAGTTTCGTACATAATTAATATTTTAATTAACTAACAAAAGGTGTTTCAGTTCGAAGCTTTGTTACTGCTTAACACTTTTTAAGAATAGATTTCATATACTATTTTTGCTATATGTTGTTTCTAAATTATACTCTCGAGTTATATTCCTTATAAATAAGGTATACGATAAACATACTTTTAATTAACGTATTTCTACGTTTCGAGGTTTAAAATTATATTCTTTTTCCATAAGCACTGACAGTATCTTTATAAAGCCGCTTTCACACCAAAATGTTAACTAGTAAGTAGTTAGTAGAACGTATAAGCAGCAGTCTGTGTGTCGCAAGATTGCACCAAATAAGCAAAGAAATTTTGCAGCTTGGTTCCTAAATGGTCCCCTACGAATTTCATCGTAATCGGAGTAACGGTAGCTATGGCATTACTGTAACCTTCTATTGAGGTATCAGATGGTACCAAGTGGTATAACTTCCGAACGATTTGATTCTTTTTAATGAAATTTTCATAAATTTTGTGATTTAGTTGCTAAATTGCCCCCTACGAATTTCATCTCAATCGCAGTAATGGTGGCTACGGCGCTACCATGAAAATCTAATAAATATCTATATTTTTCTTGCTTGTATATCCACTTCACTAAATTTTTGATCCGTCCGTCCATCTGTCTGTCTGTCCGTCTGTGCGTGGCCAGTTTGCACCAAGTGGCATAACTTTTGAACGATTCGATTGTTTTTAATGAAATTCTCAGAAATTATGCAGTTTGGTTCTTAGATGGTCCCCTATGAATTTATTCGAAATTGGAGTAACGGTAGCTACGTCTCCACCATTAATATACTAAATTGCACCAAGTAGCATAACTTCTGAACTATTCAATTCTTTTTTATGAAATTATCAGAAATTATGCGGTCTGGCTCCTAGATGGTTCCCTACAAATTTCATTGTATTCGGAGTAATAATATCGACGGCGCTACTATGAAATCCCATTAAATGTCTAACCAAAATTATTTACTGCTAGTCTCACTTGGCTCAAATTTTTAAAGTATTTTGGGAGTTAGTTTCTAAAACATTTTTACTGTTATTTTATACGAGGGAGCTGTGTGCCACACCCCATTGGCAGCGTATTTTCTTTTATTTTTGATCATTCATCTGCCCCTGTAAGCCTGTTAAAAGATGTCGCTGAAACTAGCAGCAGCAGCAGTAGTGAAGTGTGGATGGACATATCGGAAACACATTATTTTAAAAGTAATTTAACAACATAATTAGGTTAAACATAACCATTGTTTAAAAATAATTATCACTCCGCGAAACTCACAATCGCTAAGAAATTATTTATGGAGCTGAAACTAGCGGCCACTAAGCAGATATATAATAATTATTCTGAAACAACCTTTGTACACGTTGATTTTGTGAGATCTAATTTTTTTTTTTCGTTAAATAAATGTCTCAGAATGATTCAGGAGAAAAATCAATAAGCTTCGAGCATGCCTTCTTTTTTTTATTGAACAAAGTGTCTCTAAGTGCTAAAGGGATCATCTACAAATTTGGTACTCAGCAATTTTTTCAGAAAATGTATCGTTCCAGAATTATTTAGCCGTATACCCGATAGAATTTCCCATCGCCAACATCCTTTTATTAGATACTCACTGCTCACTTTCAGTCTTTTTCAAAAGCCTAAAGACCAATTTCCACGTTTCTAATTTCAAAAATGACGAACTTTCCATACGAACTTTCATTTCCTGTTTTAACCCCTTAGGGAATGAATTTCCAGAAACGTTTACACAACTGATTTTTATTTATAAGTATTAATGCCTAAAGATCAATCGTCATATCTTCTGTGCTAAATTTCGTCCTTCTAAACCCAACAGTTTAGGCTGTGCGTTGTCTGTCAATCGGTGTATAAAATATTATTTATTTGAATAGTCATAGCATATAATATATTTTTATATATCTAATATAGCAATAACATATTTTTATATATCTAACTTCAAAAATGACGAATTTCCATAAAAATTTGCATTCCCTATTTAACCCACTTAAGGAGCGAATTTTCAAAAATCCTCTCTTAGTGGTCCCCTACGTTATACAAGGAACTCCTGTGCGAAATTTCATTCTTCTAAACCCAACGGTTTAGGCTGTGCGTTGTCAGTCAGTCAGTCAGTCAATGTTAGAAATTTATTAAGTAGATAACTGTTTTCACCTACAGGAGGTGAAGGATGTTTTCTACCCCTAAAAAGCGTATTTAGTCGAAACAAAGAAACACATATTCACTATTTTTCGGTTTTTAATAAATATGTTAAATTTCATTCAAATTGGCGAGTGTCATTTGGGTAGTGCTACTTGTCAGAAAGTTTTGCGGAACTAGTTTTTTCAATATTTCTTTGCTCGTTTTCAGAATTTGTAATTTAACTTCTACGGACAAGTAACTCATTTTTTCTTTGATTTGAGTAACTTTTATTTGCTGATGTTGACCATTAATTGACCGAAACATATCAAATATTTTTCATTGATTTTTATTAATTTTGAGTTATAGGTTGTTATAATAACAAATTGCTAATTTTTGTCACCTGCAATTGGTGATTTTATAATCATTGTAAAAAAAAAAACGCCGTGAGCAGCGGGGCCCCATCACGGAAGTCGAATTTTTCCCTTCATCTTCGGTATTGAATGTCTACAAGCGAAATGTGATTGAAAGTCTACAAGCGATTTGTCATTTTGGTGGTTTGCAATTTTGTGCCGATAGCAGTTAGCAAGAAAAAGCAAACACAATTCGTACGAGAGCATTCCTACCCATGTTTATCCGCCAATTGCCTTTCTGCTTTATTTTTAAATATTAAAATACTCCTGTCGCAGCATTTTGCATAACATAGCGAATTTCCGTTTACAAAAGTACGTTTTTCTCGGAAACTAGTTGATATAGAATAATTGTAAATGGAGAAAACCTTCCTAATATGATTTTTCCGCCTCATTCTAATGGTGTTAAAAACCAATTTTTTCACGAAAAATGTTTAAAAAACCGTAGGTGGAGAAACTAAAAATGACGTTCACTCAGTTTATATATATATATATATATATATATATATATATATATATATATATATATATATATATATATATACCGTAATTGCGGGTTACTTGAGTCCTGTGGTGTAACTTGAGCCCAAAACGGAAAAAGTATTATTTTCTGTTTTGTGCTTATATTAGTCAGTAGTAGAAGTAAGTTAGATGTTTAGCCAGTAGGTAACAGCAGTAGGTTTACGGTGTTTAGGTAGTTCTGAAAATTGACACTAGAGGTGAGGCATGTGTTGTTTACTCTCTGTTTGAAATTGATGTTTTGTTACGTTGCTAACTTTTGACTGTAAAAGTAATTGTGGTAGTCTACAAAGGAAGGTAAATGTATCATTTTATTGCTTTGTTCATTACTAAACTAAATTCAGATATGTTCATCTGCCAACCATTCCATTATTTTTTTAAATTAAGGTTTTGATAAATCAGTAAAATAACCTTAAAATTAGGGTAACTTGAGCCCATTATAACTTTGGTATAAAATGGTGCAAGACTATAGCAGAAATTCCTAAAAGTCCTAAACCGTTGGACAAGTTCGTTACCAGGCACGTCCGATGCCCAAAACATGTTATTTTTGGAAATTTTCATGACAAAATTAACTTTTTTCCAAAATTTCTCCTTATTCAAAAATTTTTACACTGTTGGAACGAGGAGAAAAAATTACACAAAAAAGGTCATTAAACTATTATTCTATGTCAACTAGTTTCCGAGAAAAACTAATTTTTGTAAACGGAAATTCGCTATCTTATGCAGGATGCTGCGATAAGAGTATTGAATAAGTAAAGTTCCTTATATGTTTGTACAATGTTTTAATTAGTAACCAACATCCTACATGGTCTCAAACTGTTTTCAAATGAAAATCAGCTGGAAATGTAGGTTTGGGCTTAAGTAACCCGATCCTGAGGTTAACTTGAGCCCAAAATCTGAAAAGCTATGAAATTTATGAGCCATAAGAAAAAAATCCATATTATATAATAAACTAACCGTAGTCATATATAGATTAATATACTGAATTTCCTATCCCAAATAAGTATAACAGTTTCGCTCAATTTTTGAAATTATTAGATGATTTGCAAATCTGGGCTCAAGCAACCCGCAAACACGGTATATATATATATATATATATATATATATATATATATATATATATATATATATATATATATATATATATATACAGGGTGTAAAGTAAATAAGTTTCATAATTTGCAGGAGAGAAAGGTCTCAGTCTACTAATTAAGTATTGCTAGTTAAATTTTACCGATCAAGTTTCATTTCAGAAATTTTCGGTTGTCAAAAACGTGTTAAAAAATGGCCCCTAGGAAAAAAAACTTAATCAGGCTCTGATTACTTATCATTTTTTTCCTTTGCTTTTTTGAATGTAAATTTTTTTGTCAACAAAATATTTTTACCTGCTTGTTTACGGAATCTTTTGAAAATAGTTATACAGTAGTGTCCATAAAAATTTAAACATAATTTTTAATGAGACAATTTACGTCACATATCAAATAGATCGATTTCGTCAAATCTCATTAAATTATTTGGAAATTTAACAAAGTTCACTAGATATTTATTTTCTCCAATACCAATAATACGAGCCCTTACCGAAAAAAAAATTGACCACCCCAATTTTGAGAAAAACGATTTCAAAGTTTTGTAATTTTAACACGGGTTCTTATGGGAAAATTCTATTTTTTTAGAATAAAATGAAAACGTGTCAAAGGAATTTGATAAAAATTGAATGTTATTTAATACAAAGTTACAAACCATATTTAATAAGAAATAAAAATTATTGACCACGCCGATTTTGAAATATAATTTAAAAACATCATTTTACTACGTTTTTACAACGTTTCTTCAACAATTCTTTTAAATTGTTACAACATAAGCGCGCGGAAATACAAAAAAAAGTGGTATACAAATATAATAACTGAAGAATATCAATACATTATTTAATTTTTGATAAAGTTTTTTTGCTGAGATAAACTTTTGTACCTGACTATCTCAGAGCAAGTACGTCAAGTTGAAGTATTTATGAATTATGACACAACAATTAAATTTTAAAACATTTCTAAAATATACAATTGGTTTGTTATTCACGCACATACACACACTTTTAATTTTAATACTTTGATTTAAAGAAATTATAAATCGCTAATTTATTTTCACACAGTTATGCAACAGTTTAAAACAGCTTAGACCAGTACCTGTATTGTTAAAAAATTAAGGAAGAATGTACTGTTTTATTATTGATAAAATGATAATAAAATAATACGAATACGGAATACCAATCGGCAATCGGCAATCATACACATACAACTAAAAATACATATTCATACTTATGTTATGTTTATGTATAAAATAAATAGGTTACTAGTGTTTCCAAAACACATAAATATATCCAGTTTGACAGGTCATAAATATATTATGTTTATGGCTTTTTAAAAAATAATTTTCAAAGATTAGGGTTCCGAAGAAATTTTGCAAATATAATGCATGCTACAGATAGATATCTCAATTAACCGTCAGTAAAACAATTTCTTTCTTAATTTCTTATGGTACCTATCTTCCGTATTTAAAATTGGGCTTAAACAATTTTAGTACACTCAGTAAGTGAAATTTTACGTCAAAGTATATTCTGATATTAGATAACATTTCCAAAAATTCAAATCAAAATTATTAAGAGAAATGCTGAAAAATTTTTTTCGTAAATTCCTTCAAAAATAATTATATGTATACTGTTTGCAGCATATCATTAGAAAAATCTTTTAAAATCAAGTTAAGGTTCTTTTAACAACTTTTTATACCTCGTTTCAGAAATATTGTATTTCAAAGTCCATGTGGTTTGTAAGGAATCCAATTACCACTTAATTGACCCTTAAGTAACACAAGTACAAATATATTTATTTATTTTCACAGTAAACCGTAAAAAAATATGCGATGCGATGTATTTTATCCCCAAAAATACAAAAACGCAAATAACTCAGCAACTCGGCTTAATGTGTGTTAAATACGCACTTGGCCAACTCCTTGATTATGGATGGTTGATGTGATGATATCATGATGGTCTGTGAATCCCCAAGTACATATGTATGTCTGCAATTGTTTATTTAAAAAAAAATGTTTTGACGATTTTGACACACTGGGAACCACAGAGGCTGTGAACTGAAAAGGAATATTTATCAATTTGAATGAATCAATAGATAAGGTAAATGACCCAAAATCAGACAGTGTCTTAAAATCAAACTTTTATATTATTTTAAAGAATTTAAAAAAATTCTGCTTTTAAAACGTTCGTTTTGTATATCAGAGATATATCTATGAACATTAGGTAATACTACCTTTTGTATATTTCGATTTATTTTTAACAAATATTGTACTAAAATTAATGATCAATTAGTTATTTTGCGAAATATACAACAAAACAGTACTGATTTTTATATTAGCAGAAATTGGAAAAGTACATTATTAACTAATATGTACGTGTAATAAATAAAGCAATTTTTCAATAAATTATACTTAACCCTTAACCGGTAAGGTGAATTTTTATAATAATCACGGTAAAGTGATGTCTGAGAGACATCAACAGATTAACATACCGCGGGCTGGTAACATAGATAGCCAAAAACTGGAGACCACTCCCCTTACGCCAGCAGGGTAAAATTTGCCCTAAATCATAAAAGAATACACAAACGTTCAGTTAACAAAAAAGAATATTTTTGTATACGACTCACAGACATCACCTTACCGGTTAAAGGTTAAATGCATCTTTATCAATTTTTTTTTTCTTTTTTATTTGAGCTAAAGCGTTTATAGTCAAAATTATGGACACTGTTGAATTTAAAAACACGAAAATAAGTTCACAAAGGTATTGAATTTAGAGCTAAGTCTTATGGTAGATGTCGAAATTATGTGTCATTTCAGTAGTACAAAAATTCTTATTTTTTGTATTTTATCTTTCTATTTTTCTTAAGTGATAATTTATCTAAAGTAAAAATTTTGGTCTGGTTGTTGACAAAAGACTTTGAGCCTTTTAAATTATTCTAGGAAAATATTTTTTCCTAGAAACGAATTTTAAATTATTCTAGGAAAATATGTTTAGTTCTTCCTTAAAGTGTCGGAATTTGGGACATTTACCTTACTGTATATTTGCTTACATACATAATTATGTATGTTTATAGTATCTTATTATTATTATTGGTACTCTTATTTTGATGTGTGTCGCAGGTACATAAATTATTATTTAAATGTGTTTTGTTTCAGCTTGTTGGTATAATAGAACAAATTTGGTAAAATAATTTTACAATAATGATAATTAATGCCGAAGTTTGGAATTCTCTGTTACAGTTTTCCGCTAAAGTTACTCACTTATGAATAAAAATTCACTTTTTAATCTGTGTTGTGTACCAACAATATTAATAACAATGTTTTATGACAGTTAAAGGAAAGTTTTTATTTTGGTTTGTTTAAAAATTCAAGTGTAATTTCTAATTAAATTAATACTTGTAATTAAAGTAATGCAACTAAATATTTGTAATTAAAGAAATGCAACAATACCACAGTTACGGTTCTTGCAATATTCATAACGTCCTGTGAAATAAAAACCCACAAAAATATTTCAAACATATTTTAACCAAAATTTATGAAAAACAGTGTTCGGTTTTTTTTTTTACTATACAGTACCTAATCAATTCAAAAGTCGGCAGATGTTTACATATTGTCGTAAAATAAAAAAAAAAATTATTTTTATTTTTAAAAAATTTTTATTATACTGGGTGCGAATAATTTTAGTTTGGTCAGAGGCGTATTCAGAGAAATTCATATTAAACGATGAGCTGGCTGGGATGCGATTTTCTCAGATAGCGAATTCCGAAAAAATTTTTATATCTTCGGCAATTTTACACCGAGATAAACCATCTCTCAAAAGGATGAAACTTATTTACTTTACACCCTGTATATATATATATATATATATATATATATATATATATATATATATATATATATATATATATATATAGATATAGATAGATAGATATATATATATAGATATATATATATATATATATATATATATATATATATATATATATATATATATATATATATATATATATATATATCCTTCCGTTTACAAAAATTAGCTTTTATCCTAAAGCAGGTTACATAGAATAATGGTTTAAAAACCATTTTTATGTAATTTTTCTCCTCTTTCCAATGGAGTAAAAAATATCACAGACTTTGGGATGGAAAAACCATGGCAAAAACTACTTTTTTCACGAAAAGTTTCCTAAGAACCATGTTTTAGGATGTCTCAAATACGTTTGAGAATAGTCATATTGACCGAAACATGTCATAAAAACTGTTCAATAAAGGTCGTATTTTGCAAAGTAAAGTGTTTTTCTTTACTAATATCATTCAATATTTTTGGACTTTCAACGTTTTCACGAAATTTCTTAAAAATAAGATATTCCGTTCTTGAGTTATCGTGCGAACACTTAGTAATATATATATATATATATATATATATATATATATATATATATATATATATATATATATATATATATATATATATATGTATTCCCGCCACCTTTTAATATGTGTAGGGTCCCCCCATTGAAGTTAAGAGATAAAATTTGGTAAGTGGGGCTCATTTTCGAGGCACCTCATTCTATTAAAGTGGGGTCAAATTTTGGGAAAATTTTTGATCCGACTTTTAAGGGGGTGGTGGGGGGCGGTAAAACAATAAAACTTTTCCAAACCGATTGGAAATAATGTTTCGGTGAATTATCTACAACATATCCAAAATTCAGGTTCCTAGGATGATTTGGAGGGAGTAGAGGGGAAAAAAACCGATTTTTGCTGGATCTAACACGCCCCCAGCCCCCCAGAGTTAACGTAGAGGGTTGGAATTTGGTTTGTTGATAAAGTTCGTACGTGGGTTGCGATTTTTGGAGGTTTTAATATTTTACCCCCACCCCCCTCATTTTTAAGCTACAATTTCATGCTTTTTCGACGTTTTCGAAGTTTGTACCACTCGCAGAGGTCACCCAAATAAACCTAGAGGGTCGAAATTTTGTATTCGGATTGAGCTAGTATCAAGGGCGTGTCTTTTAACCCCTCGACTTTTAACCCCTACACCCACCATTTTTATACCAAAAAGAACATGATTTTTCTTGTTTTTTAAGAGTTTCGTTCGGGTCAAAATCTCCCCAAATAAACCTAGAGGGCTGAAATTTGGTGCACAGGTTAAGCTAGTAGCTAGACACTGGTTTTTGGAGGTTTCAACTTTTAAACCTTACCCCCACGATTTTTTACTCCAATATTTCTTTAATTTTTTTGCTTGTTTTCTAACACGTTTAGAGACTCTCTAAGGAAACCTAGAGGGCTGAAATTTTGTACGTGTATTCAGTTAGTATCCAGCTAGTACCTTTTAGGGAGTCCACATTACTTTTCCCCCCACTTCTCCCATTTTTACATCGGAATTGAATGCTATTGCTAAATGTGTTTTAAATGCATTATTTTTATTCTGAATACAAGTAGGCGAATAGTAATTTTAAAAAATTTAAAAAAAAGTGAACTTACTTTTATGACAAATGAAATACATACGTATTAATTAATTTAAAAATGTTATTAAAGTCGCTGTTTATTTATAAATTAGGAATTTTGGATTTTTATTATTTATAAAATAGAAATTTTGAATTCTTTTGGAAAGAAAAATATCTTCATAAAAGCTTTCCATTTCAGTTTACTATTTAAGTTGCTTTTTTAATATTTAAAAATAAAACACAAAGGCAATTGGCGGATAAGCATGGGTAGGAATGCCCTCGTACGAATTGTGTTGGCTTTTTCCCTGCTAAATGCTATCGGCACAAAATTGAAGTTTACTAAGATTCAGCCCTTAAAAACTTAAAACCTTTTTTTAAAGCCCCGATCAACCGGACACTCATCATCAGTTTTGAAACCACCAAAATGACAAATCGCTTGTGGACTTTCAATTACATTTCGCTTGTAGACATTCAATACCGAAGATGAAAGGAAAAATTCGACTTCCGTGATGGGGCTCCGCTGCTCACGGCGTTTGTTTTTTTTTTTTTTTTTTTTTTATTTCAGGTGATGCTTCATTGCAATATCGTTGGCATTAATTGAAAATTTCATTTTTTTTGTATTATATTAATAAGCGTAAGTTTGCAATTACTTATTTAATATTTTTATATACAAAAATTTATATGGCAGAGTTAAATGTACACTCAATAAAGTCTCTTTAATCTAATCCTGATATATTCGCTCCCATTTACAGAAAAAGTTAGCTAAAATTATTGATTGTTTACCCCATCATAGTATGGTGGTCCGCCTTAACCTGACAGTATTTAACAATTATTAATAAGAAATTTAATTTTTTTGCTGGAGCTGTAGACAAGATATAAGATATTTAGACAATCAGGTGGAAGTTACGAATAAGTGTACATTTGGTTGGTATCAATCACCAGCACTTTCAGGTTAATTTTATTTGAAATCATATGTACTTGCAATCAAATTAGGTTATTGAAAAATTTTGTAAATAATTCACTAAATAGTCAAAGTATATTTTTAAAAATCAACAACAATTTCTTCACAAAGGAAAGTTTATCAAATTAAATATTTTGTTACGAATTATTATTATTATTATTATATTACGTAATTTTGCTAATTTCAAAAAAATTATTATTATTTTAGAAACAAACTTGTTAACCAGTTCAATGAACCGAATTAAATGAATGTGTTTTTGTACATTTTCTAACTGGGTTGAAGGTCTAATGTCGTTCGTATTTAGTAAGAATAACATTTTCAGAATTATTTATTAATTTATATGAATAAATTTTAAATAATTATAAATTATACAATGTTTACTAGTAGCAAGTAGATGCATAAAGGTGACATACAGGTATGTATTTTATTCACACTGCCTTGCAAAAAATTATTTATCAAATGCAATATAATCCGTAAGACCTTCCAAAACCGTATGTTTACCATATATGGCACAATGAATCCAAAGGTTTCCATCCAGTTTATAAAACAAAATATATACCGAGTCAAAAACAATGAAAAAAAAGCTAGTTTTTGGTCATAAACTTCTTTAATACGACTAAAATTTGACCTATAACGTATAGAAATAATAACAATTATTATGTGTGTTTTGAATAGAAACATTTCGTATATTTAGTATTTTGTCAAACTAAACTTATTTTACGTGAGAATTGGTGATCATTGTTAGCAACAATCAATAGGGCGTCTACGATCTGTTCACGATTGAAGGATTTTGATAACGAAAAGTATTTACATACTTTATTTCCTTGTATCGTCTATCTTAAAATATCCGTTAATTTCAATACTGATAATTTTGAATAATAAAATTTAAATTTTGATAGTCGTTCTAAATATGTATAGAATATCTGCACCTTATTTTGTTTAAGTTTTCATTCATTTCATTGTTTTTTGGTTACGACGCACCAATATTAACGATCAAAATTTTCGCTAACAAAATGGGTCATTTAAAAACAAACTTATGTGTGATAGTCCAATTTCAGTCCAATTTGTTAATAATGTCAAAGTACATGAAAACTGGTAGGTATGTAACTTAAGGGGGATGTACCTTAAACTATTTAAGTTCTTGAACTACACAAATACTACGATTATGTTAACACAGTCTCACTCTTACACTTAATATTACGATTTTTTAACGTAGGTTTGAAATATGAAAACAGAATTTGGACAGGTTGCATAACAACAGAGTAACATTTTTAAAAGTGCAACATCCAGACTTTTACTTTCTCCTTACGTTTTATCTCTTACCGTTTATGAGATATTTCAAAATTAAATTTTTATTCCAATTATTGAAGGGCTCCTACAAACTATTTCTCAGCCAATAAAAAAAAATCCTGCCGCTTGGTTTTTTACTATACTATATTCAAATTTTATCAAAGTCGACAGGCCCGGCCTCAAAAGGATATGCGGCGAGTCTATAATTAAATTCTTCGTAGACAGTGAACCTTGTTATTAGTATATATTACAAAAATTGAGATAGCAAGAAAAATCAGTTTGAGCGTAATATTTATATGTGGAAGAGCTACTTCCATCTTTTAGTCAACAATCTCCTAGTATTAGAATTTTATACTTTTCGAATTATGGCCTAGAACACAATTTTCTGTATTATATGAATTTGTTGAATTTCAAAAATATTAAAATATTCAGTTTATTAAATTGCTTACTTAATTTTTCTCTACAAATTATACTTTTTTGAAGGGCACTGTAATTATCTACCTACATAATACGTACAAGTTCGAATAGCCTCAATGAATAAAATTCATTTTAAACATGATTGTATTTTTGACACTGATAAAATACGAATTAATCTATTGAGCGCTCATCAAGAACGATGGAAAATATAGAAACGGTGAGATAATTTTTATGTTGACTACTTATTACAAACGCAAGGACAAAATGTGACAGAATGGTTGAACTAAGATTTTTATTTTGACTTGATTTCTAAACCGCATTTAAGATTTCTAACTCCAATTTTGAGAAAAACGATTTCAATGTTCTGTAATTTTAACACGAGCTCTTATGGGAAAACTCTATTTTTTTTGAATAAAATGAAAACGTGTCAAGGGGATTTGATAAAAATTTATTATGTTATAAAATACAAAGTTACAAACAAACCATATTTAATACGAAATAAAAATTATTCACTACGCCGTTTTTTAAATATATAAAAAAAGTGGTATACAAATATAATAACTGAAGAATATTAATACATTATTTAGTTTTTGATAAAAGGAAATTTTTCGCTGAAATGTACTTTTCTACCTGACTATCTCAGAGCAACTATACGTTATGGTTCTACCAGACTCATTTTCTTTACTAAATATTTTATCTTTTAACTGTCATTTATTCCGATTACTAGAATAATTTTTAAGAAATAAGAGACTTGACGAGATGTGACATTTTAACTAAATTTCTCTTAATTAATTCGCACATTTATTTATTAAACCGATATTGGTAATCGTTCTTAAGCAACGAAAAAAAAGTCATTCCTGTTTATTCAATTTAATTTTGTTTTTATTTTAAGGGGTGGTTTATTTAATCTTTCTTAATTTGAACGAAAAAAATCATACATGTTCCCAGCGGTATACCTGAAGAGACTCTTCTAGTTCTCGGCTCCATTCCCAACTCTAACTGAGAGTGTAGATATGAACAGAAGTTTTAACCTGTTCCTGATTTTATCTACGGCTCCTTATCAATTTTATTCCTGTAGACAAGCTTACACTTTTGCCGATTTTAAGAGAACAATATCCATTCCTAGCGAGATCTTTATAATATCAAATCTAATGTTAATCTTTACGCTCCTTTAACATAAAACTTTCGGCAAAAAACCGTACGGTCGCATTTTGTTAGTGGAGTGAAGAAGAGCATTGGACCTTTCACATTACACGGTCACGGCAAAATGCCGTTGCCGTGCCGTGTAGCAGCCGTCTCTTGCCACTGGACTTGACGGTGGCCGTACGGCGTTTTTAACTAAGTAGTGTATATAATTAAATGGATGCTTTCACATTAAACGGTTTTTTAACGGACGGCATTAACAATATTTTGTTGAGCTTCATGTTAACTATTAATTTTATTTGTGAAATGGATGAAACTAATCTTGAACGTGATAACCAGTATTTTAATAGATTGTGTGTAATTTGGAAATTGTGTGTTTTGATGTTAAGTTTGCCAAGAAATTAAGTCAAAGGAGTCTGTAAACATCCGAAAATAGTTGAAAAACTTATTTTCGTCATTTTTCAGGTCTTCAAAGAGTGTGATAATAAATAATCCTACTTTCTTTTTTTTTTATTTAATATTTTTAATAGTTCAACATATTACAATGTTATACATAGTATTGTTAGTATGGTATTATGAGTGCCTATGAATCTCTAATGGATCAAATCCTATCTAATTAATTATGATGTAATATTATTAATGATATAATAAATATTCTTAATTAATCAAATCACTTAAATATTAAATGTGTACACATTTTTAAAAATAGGATTATGTAAGAAGTTTGTTAATGAATCCTACTTTCTATTTCCTCTGATTTATAGAATTAACTTTAATCACACTTGATGTTGCAAATCAATTGAAGAAATTCAGTTTACAAGGGCAAAAAACCGTACAATGTGAAAGCAACAATATCTCGGCAAAAAGTCGTACGGTTTTTTTTCGTACGGCGAAAACAGTACAATGTAAAGGGAGCGTTATTTCCGAATAAGTTACTATTTACGTTTTCCGTCTAACTAAAAAAATCTTTTTTCTGAATCGGTATTCTTATCTTTCCTTTCGTCTTTTCTCTTTAAATCAGCGGCGTCCAACCTTCAAGATGGTCCTGATTCGGCCATTTCTCACTAAGTTTAAGGTAGTCCATTTTGGTGGCTTCCGATACCTTTAATGGGACACGAAAATGCCATAAATATGAAGTGAAAATATTTAAATAGCTTTATACTCAAATTTAAAAATTCAAACTAAAATTCAAAATATTTAAATAGCTTTATAATAAAATTTTTATGGTAGCAATATCTACCTATATTACTGCTAATTGCGCTGTAATTCTTAATTAATCAATAATAAGCTTGCCTTTCGTTAAAAAATTGCCAAAATTAAATAAAATTTACGATAATATACCTATATTTTTTTTACAAAGGTTTTAAAATAAACTACTTTAAAAATAGTAGGAAACTTCACATTTTATACCATTTTTTTCGCTGTAATATATCTGTTTAAACCTATAAAGGTCAAAAAAAGAACAACTGGACCCTATGCGGCCTGCGATCCGCGGATTGGGCGTCCCTCTTTTAAAGTTTGGTTTATCATAACGAAAAAAGAATACATTTTTAACGTTTCTTATTAGTTCTGAAACCAAACTTTTCAGGGGATGACTATATTGTTCTTATTAATAACGGATAAAAAATAGGAATAAGACAAAAAACAGAAGTAAAATACGATTGATGTCATTAAAAATCGGATTTCAACTTATGTTTTTCAGATTTCTTGTATCTAATATACCTATATTGTACTATAATGTGAATGTAGGATGAAAAGAGTAGTATGGTACTAGGTTTTGGAAGGTATGCTTTCTATCTTCTTAGCGGAATTATCACGATATTGCAGGAAAACTTCACAAGTATAGCCAGTCGTAGAATTTGAATACTCACTTTATCTGTGCGAGTACCAATGTCTTAGTACGTTCGACCACTTAGATGGCTATTCACTGTTTATTATCTAGAATATAATTAAGTAGTAGAAAAGATAATACACATTATAAGAAAATACGCCGTGAGCAGTGGGGCCCCATCACGGAAGTCGAATTTTTCCCTTCATCTTCGGTATTGAATATCTACCAGCGAAATGTGATTGAAAGTCTACAAGCGATTTGTCATTTTGGTGGTTTCAAAACTGATGATGAGTGTCCGGCTAATCGGGGCTTTAAAAAAAGGTTTCAAGTTTTTAAGGGCTGAATCTCAGTAAATTTCAATTTAGTGCCGATAGCAGATAGCAGGAAAAAAGCCAATACAATTCGTACGAGGACATTCCTACCCATGCTTACCCGCCAATTGCCTTTGTGTTTTGGTTTTAAATATTAAAAAAGGACCTTAAATAGTAAACAGGAAGGCCTTTATGAAGCTATCTTTTCTTTCCAAAAAAATCTAAAATTTCTGTTTTATAAATAAAAATTCAAAATTCCTACTTTATAAATAAACATTAGCTTTAAGAATATTTTTAAATTATGGTCTATTTCAGTTAAATTTAACCATGCTTCGTAACTTTGAATTTAAATAATTTCCGTTTTCTTGGCTTTATCTCTTTTATTATTGCATTTATGTAAATTTTAAATTTGCAGTTTATTTTTAGAAAAGAATAGAAGATTGATTTGTTTCGAATATAAGAATTATTTAATTTTTTAACGAAAACTCATGATCAATTTTATCTGAAAAGAGGTATACTTAATATTTATGTATTGCATTTGTTATAAAAGTAAGTTCATTTTTTTTTAAATTATTAAATTTACTATTCTCCTACTTGTCTTATAGTACATACATATAAATATAAAGCATTTTAAACACATTTAACAATACCATTGAATTCCGATGTAAAAATGGGAGAAGTGGGGGGAAAAGTACTGTGGAATCCCTAAAAGGCACTAACTGGATACTAACTCAATACATGTACAAAATTTCAGCCCACTACGTTTACTCAGAGAGTCTCTAGGCGTGTTAGAAAAAAGGCAAAAAAAAAGGAAATATTGGCATAAAAATCGTGGGGGTAAGGGTTAAAAGTAGAAACCTCCAAAAGGCAGTGGCTGGTTATTAACTTAACCTGTATACAAAATTTCAGCCCTCTAGGTTTATCTGGGGAGATATTGACCCGAACGAAACTGTTAAAAAACAAGAAAAGTCATGTTCTTTTTGGTATAAAAATGGTGGGGGTAAGGGTTAAAAGTTGAGACCCCCAAAAGGTACCCCCTTGATACTAACTCAATCCGAATGCAAAATTTCAGTCCTCTAGGTTTATTTGGGTGACCTGTGCGAGTGGTACAATCTTCGAAAACGTCGAAAAAGCATGAAATTTTACCTTATAAATGGTGGGGGTGGGGGTAAGATATTAAAACCTCCAAAAAGCACCACCTAGGTACGAACTTTATTATTACACCAAATTTCAACCCCCTACGTTGAGTCTTGGGGGGCTGTGGCCGTGTTACATCCAGCCAAAATCCTTTTGTCCCCCTCTACTTCCTCCAAATCATCCTAGAAAGCTGGATATGTTGTAGATAAGCGACCGAAACATTATTTGCAACCGGTTTGGAAAGGTTTTATTGTTTTGTTGCTCCCCACCACCCTCCTAAAAGTTGGGTCGGATCCAAAATTTGCCCAAAATTTGACCGCACTTTGATAGTATGAGGTGCATTGGAAATGAACCCTACTTTCCAAATTTCAGCTCTTAACTTCCATAGAGGGGCCATACACATGTCAAAAGGTAGCGGGAATATATATCTATTTATCTATCTATCTATCTATATATATATATATATATATATATATATATATATATATATATATATATATATATATATATATATATATATATATATATGACATTTCTTTCTCTACAGAATCGTGTTCTACGGGTCCGAAAACAGATAGCGCCCCTACTCTCGCGTCTCGCCGTTCTTATCCTATAGGCTGTATAAGTCTAATTTTCTTAAGGAAAATTTCGACTAATAAGCACTTGGCCGTACTCTGCTAATAACTTTTGATACGGTTAAATTACAAACTCCCATGGTAGGGAAAATTATGTTTATTTCTCATATAATTACTAATATCTACTGTATAATATTTGACAGTTCTTGTAAAATAGTTAAAACCACAAATTATTCCTGTAAAGGTAAACATATATAGATAAATCATTTTGCTATTATAAATAAACTAGCGTTTAAAACAGACTATATAATTTATTCAATCTGTGAAATAGATGACATGTGTTTGTTTTTGGATGTGATTTGATGTCCATTTAGTGATTAGGATTACTTAAATTTCATTAATTAATTATATTTTCAATAAAATATTTGAACATATTAATTACATACAACTAATATAAAGTCCCTGTTAATAAATTAAACACTTCAAGCTATGAATGAATGTTTATGTACACGGATAGCCCCGCGTGGCACGTAAAGGCTTGCCAACCATTCTCTGATTTCGTTCATTCTTCGACATACAGTACACATTCTGAATAGTTCCGCTTCCCCAGTTCGAGACTCGAGCGTTACCCCCCTATACCACCTATTATAAATTTTATAATATTAATTTCATAAGAGCTAAGGATCAAAAAGTTTGTTTTGTTTATATTAAGTGAAAGAAAAATTACCTAAATGAAATAAACATAGTAAAACAACTTAAATTTGTAACATCATTATTCCACTAACTAGTCAGCACTACTTATATATATATATGTATATATATATATATATATATATATATATATATATATATATATATATATATATATATATATACATATATTGTTCCACTGCATCGCTGATATGTCTCAATTACTGTATTCAGGTATTTCTTTATGTAAACAGTTAGATATAAATCTATTTACCCAGGTTGAAAGAAAATTGATTTCTTTATACAAAATAAAAATTATGATTTTATGAAAAAACATTTAGAGAAGCGAGCGTAGTCTTGCAATATTTTATGAGGAGATAATCAGTAAAAGAAAAATGTTACACAATAGTCAGTACATTTTAATTAGATTTTAAGTAATAAAATCCAGTAAAATAAACTTGTTAATTGCGTACATAAATATTCGATTGTAATGAAAATGATTTAAGTATATAATCATTAAATGATTATATACCTAAGTCCAATACTGTTTACAGGTACATTATACGCACATAGAATAACTATATTAATTATGAATATCTATGTATATATGCATATATTAAACGTAAACCACTAGAGTTTTGTTAAAATGTTATATAAATAATAATTTAAATTTTTAAGTTACATTATTATTTTTAGACCCCTTACTTGTTTTGACGCTCCTGAAAAATTTTTAATTTTGACGGAATCATAAGTTATTGAACTACAAATTCTGAATCTAGACGTAAAGAAATTTTATACGGACTTTGGCGGGGGAACAGCATTTCCTGGAAAAGTTGTTCCTTTTGTTTCATTCTGCGGAACTATTGAGAAGGATAACTATATAATTTTTTACTAAAATCTACATAATAAAATTTGTTTATGTACGTTTGTTACGATTTAAGTAAATGGTTTCTTCATCTTTCAAAATATTAAGAGCCTAATTGTAAAAGACAGAACAATTATTTAAAAGGTAATGGTTCATAAGGATGAATTTTAGCTCCAAGCGGTTTTATCTTCTCATTTAATTGTACGCAAGGTCTAACCACGACAAATATAAATATTCAAAAAATTTTTAGTTTACTACTTTAAAGTATTAATTAAGAAATAGACAAGTAAAAAGTTAAATGAGGCTCAATATTTCTGTAAGCTACATATTATTTTGAGGTTATTGGATAAAATCGTAAACTAAAATCTGACCAGATATAGTTATCTAGATAAAGACAAATTTTTTCTTCATATTCATTTCCCTTTATTACCTACTTGCAATCAATCAATTCTATGTGGTGGATCCATTGTTAACTCGTTCTTACTGAAATACATATTTCTATCTTATTACACATCCTTTTAAAAGATAAATCTGGCCCCTTTATTTCATAAATTCGTGAAAAATTTAAAATTTTTTATGCGAATAACCTGTCAGAAATTAGATAAAAGAATTGATTTACTAGGAACGAAATTTTATTTAATGATAATCACACGAATTAAAATACAGTAGAAACTCTCATACGTTATACAGTTGGGACTTCTCATAAGTTCCTAAGTACTTAAAATGTGTTAACAAATTTGATACATGTGTGTTATATTATAATACCTTTCCAAGGGCACGCATTATATACCTACTTTAACAAACCCAACACTGGTGTGCATTCGTTACTATAAATCACGCATGCGCTTGTACCTATAGTGGGAGCAGCAAAATAGAAGAAAATATAATTTACGAAACGTTCAGAATAGGGGTGTCCACTAAAAAAATACATCGATGTTTTTTTCGATGCAATGTATCGAAATTGTACATCGATATTTTTCGATTAATCGGTTAGATACATCGATGTTTTCTCAAAATCGAGTACTTTTTCTAAGATTACACCACAAAACTCTAGTCAGCCCCTGATACTCGATACAAACAAACGACAATTTTTAATAATCTGTTACAACAGCACTCTCCGCACGCCTTTTGTTTATGTGTTCAAGGATGTTCAAGGATAAAAACAATAAAACAAATTTTAATGAAAATTGATAATAAACAACAATTTATTATGCTAATTCATCCCAATATAACTACCATTACTTTAAAAAAAAAATTAATTAAAAAAGTAATTTTTTAGCTACAAATCACATGAAGAGAAACGGGCTGTGACGTTACATCCTCTTATTATGAATCTTATGAATCATTATGAATTCAGAATTCACCTGAGGATGGCTTAAGAAACCGAAAACTAGTTTGTGAAAAAGTATTGTTCTATATTCAAGTGAAAATTTGACAAAGTTAAACGTTCCTCGCCATATATATTATGGATTTTCACAAAGTACAACTATTACAACTAATTACATAACCATTTAACGTTTTTATTCAAACCATTCCAACCAAGCTCACCGGGACAGAACGAACCATGAACGAACCACACCTCGCGCAGTGTTGTCAACGTTGCCAATATCAATTTCTAGATTCCGGTTATGTGGCTGACAGCAGCCAACCGTAACAAACCGATTTAACTTTTTATAACTTTTAAATAAGAGCAAAGAATGGAAACAGTAATATTATTAGCTGGTTATCATTGATTCAATATTTTATGAAAATACATCGATACATCGAGTAAATCAATAGCTTGTAAAAGCATCGGATCGATTCGATGCATCTTACTGTAGAAATCGAGTGAATTCGATGCATCGATGTATATCGAATATTCCTAGTTCAGAATATAACTTACTTACTTACTTACTTTATAATTTATGAGAGCTTCTGTTGCAACCCTTGTGAAAATTAAAAGATAAAAATAAAATACCATACAAGCAAACACTAAAACGCTGAGCTTAACAACTTTTTTTTTCAATTTTTCTTTCTAATTTATTTATCAGTTAATGTAAATAAATACACAAATATTCACTGCGGAATTAGAACAAGCAAATTGGTGTTTTGTGTCGACTAGGCATTTTCATTAATCATTCGCCGGCTTATACTAAAGTGGTCAGCTAGTCGGTACATCTATATTCGTGTAACTTTAGATTTTGTTTACTTAATTCTACCACCTCCGACTGTGACTCCGCGGAGATCGGTAAGAAAACAACTCCGACTTCGCTCTGATAAAACCACCTCCGTAGCATCTGTTGTACTTACAGCATAACCTCTTTTTGTGCAATTATTTTTTGTTCGATATCTTTTTGTAAGATTTTTTTGCGATCTTTTATTCACGTTGTATACTTCCAGCGGCATTTTTAAGAACCATATGAAAAGTTGTAGCAAAGAAAAAATCGTACAAAAAATGTATCGCACAAAAAATGACCACATAAAAAGAGGTTATATCGTATAAAATAAAATTATATTATAATGTTGATCTTCTTCAATAAATATTTGCTTGAAACCAAAGCTATTTAATTTGTTATGCAAAACAGAATAACTGAGTACATACGAGTTAATTAATTTATTAGTAATAATATAGTAACATTTACTTACCGCGTAGGAATCTGATATATATATATATATATATATATATATATATATATATATATATATATATATATATATATATATATATATATATATATATATTATATATATATATATATATTATATACGTCCGGCAGATTTTCCCCAAGGAAGAAAAATGCTGCAACTAAGAAAATGCTTAATGGTTAATGTTTTAAATTTTTCTTGTTTTATATTGTCTTACGTACTTTATAAAATCCTAAAATTATACAAATGTACACAAGCAAAAGGATCTAACAAGAAATCTATGTAGGTATATATTAAACTGAAATTATTTCTTACTTTCGACAACAATTAAGGATTAACTTATAAATACAGGTACATAGGATTCGACAAGGATTGCTCTCAAGGGGTCTCCACATGAAAAGTGTCCAGGAGCCAATTGAATGTAAATCTGATATTGTGCACAAGTTGGGGTTACATTCAAGACGCTCCTGGGGGACATTTTTCAGGACAATTCCAGGCTTAAAATTAACAGAAAAAAAAACAACTCAATTTCATATTGTAATGATTTTAAAATACATAAGCTGCAAAATAATTCTTTCTCTTTCATTAATATAATACAATTTTTATTATTATTATTATTTTTTTTTTTTTTTTTTTTTGTTAAATTTATATACATTAAGTTATGTTGATTTGAACGTTTTAACATGAAAACCTCTGTAGATTTGGTTTGATAGCCAGACCAAAATATTACTTAGGTGCAACGATTTTGCGTACAATTGGGTTTTGCTGTTTCTCGGCTATTAATGGTCGATTAGATTAAGTTGGATTAACTTTGCACAGCTTATAAAATGTAAAATTTTAGTTGATGATATTATAAAGTTGGTCCTCCCCCCCATTCCAGCACTAACGATGAAAATTTTATAGTCGTTAGTGCTACGTTAGTGATGCTTAGTGCTCAAATTTTAGCGTTAGTGCTCTGTCGGTTCAGATTTTATAGCATAAAATTGTGGGGGGGGGCAACTTCACGGAGGTCCCCCCCCACATGAGCTATAGTGATGAAAATGGTATCGTTGGTTAGGGCTACGTTAGTGCTGGTTAGTGCTCGGGTTGTAGCGCTAATACTCAATTCGTTCGGATCTTAGAGCCGAAAATGTTATAAGCACACAATTCAACAATTACTTTTGCGCGGCAAATTTAAAATTAATTGTTTTAGCGCGAAAAATTTAAAGTAGAGCACGGTTCAACTTTCTAAAATTAGACAAGATTTTAAACGATTTTTAATGAGCTGCGTCTGGGCGTTACTCTAAATTGACAAAAATACTTATTTTTCACGCTGAAACAATACAAGTTGTTTCCGCGTGGACAATTTAAAACCCATGAAGTTTGCGCCCCGATTTCAGCATTAAAGACGGAATTTTTATAGTCGTTGCTGCTATTTTAACGCTGGTTATTGTACGAAAAGTTTTATTTTAAATTTTTATATTTAATCTTTATTTTAAATAGTTCCCGTTCTTTACAATATACGTAGATTACTTTATGTACTTAATACTTATATATTTCTTTCGGGGCCTGATAATCTAATTATCACGCAGAAAATTTGAAATAATAGACACTATGTAAACCATCAAGAAATTTTTTTAAGTCTGTTTAGAACTTGTACTAGGCTTGCCATGGATGCTATTTGAAATTATGACATGAATTTGAATACATATAGAGCATACTTATCGAATTTCAATATCTCTTCAAAAAAAAAGCATTCTCAATAGTGACATGGATACTGAACTTAATGTCGCTATTGAGAATTGTTATTTTTAGGGCTTCGTACTTTAAAAGGAAAAACGGAATCCTTATATGATCTCGAAAACTTTGTAACGTAGAAATTTGAAGTTTGGTATGTTAGGTTTTGTGAATGCACACATACATCGTCAGTCAACAATTAGAAAAAAAATTTTTGCGATTAAATTGAACGGTCAGTTTCGTCCAACGAGAAAAAAGTTTCAACTAATCTCTTATCATTTAAATAGCTACCTACAAAGATTCCAGATATATATATTTTTTTATAATTTTTGGCCCAGGGGTTTTAATCATATAGCTCAACATTTATAAAAAATGATCATTCCCCCCTCTATCTCTGAAGTTTCTAAAGCTAAAATTTTGAATTTTACGGAGTTAGTAGATATCTGAGTCATAGATTGCAGGAAAACTGCGGCTTTTGATTTTAGTACACTACACCTAAATGTACCTATCAAATTTAGTTTGGAAAATTACTTCTATTAATCTTAACCTTTCTGAAAAAATTTAATCTTGTAACGTAACTTACCTGGGAGATTGAGGCGACGGAAAATTTGAATAAAGTTTAAATATACATAAATAAATATAGTTTAATTTGGTCTATTGACTGCTCACTGTACGGAACCCTAATTGTGCAAACCCGACTCGCTCTTGACCGATATTTTCTTAGGAGTTTTGCAACAGAAATACAATTTTTTCCCTAGGGCAAAAGTAGGTTATGTATACCTTCTAGCCCCTAAACTTCTCTGGGCAAAATTTCAAATCTACTAGTTAAGCTGTTGAAGCAATAAATAAACAAAAAACAAAGAAACATACAAACTCACTTTCGGATTTATAATATTAGTTAGCATTAACAGCGGGTGACTCTGCAAATAATTTACCGTTGTATTTTGAAATCTAAATTCTGTCCTTTTTTTATTTTTCCGCATGCACCAAGAAAACATATTACAGTAAGACCTCGATAATCCGGCTTAAATGGGCGGCCGGTAGGCCGGATTTGCGAAAAAGCCGAACCATCGAAAGACCGTTTAAAATGTAATGAATTGAGACCCCGTATAAATTCTCTAAGAAGTTAACAGCAAGCACTGCTGTTCTATGTACCGGGTTTGTAGGCACTTCTCAAAACTGGCTCCTTCAATTACTAAAACCTAAATACAGTAATTTCAGGTGTCATTATACATTCATTTACAATAAAATCTTAGAGTTGGAGGTTTTTAATAATTACGCATTTTGTTTAATACAGTAATTAACTCTTTATAAAAGTAAATTAAACCCAACACAACAAACTACAAATCGCTACTGAAATTTTAAATCTTTGTTTACAAAACATAAAAAGCTAAGAGTCCCTGGATTCGTCATCAGTACAGCAACAGGCAGTTCGGCGTTCCGCGTGATTAATTACTGTACAATACAATTCTATTGTGTATTGTACTAATTGACTGTAAATATAGAATGTAAATGTGTGTAAAATTGTATCTATTATTTGTTCACAGAAAAAAAAAACAGTGAATTTATTTACAAAACCACTTTTAGTATTTAGCTTTCGTTGTTAGAACTAAAATTTGTGTAATTGTAACAAAACTCACTTTCAGTGATTAATATAAGTTTTATTAATCCTACAAATTGCGTTTTATTAATTTGTTAATATAAAATTTTGTAAATATTACAAAAACTTTTGTAATAACGAAAAAAAAAATTAGTAGTATATTTTTGTAGCATTAATTACAGTTCTATTAAATATTTTAAGTAAATATAAGAAAAATATTTGTAATAGGGTACTTGACTGTAATTGAGAAATGATTCTAAATGCTTTGTTCTTACGTATAAATTAGTTAATTTTTGTTAAATTTTTAAAAATCTTCAAAAAAACCATTGTTCAATTTTAAATGAACAAATTGGCGGGAAAAACGATTTGGCGTAATGACGTATGCAATGACGTCACGATTTAACTCAAACAGATGTCGCTTTCATTCATATCAACACTTGTCAACACGATTTCAAATTTGTACACAATATTCAGCAGTCATCATGCTCAGTTTTAGTGGTATTTACAACTTTCTACTTTGTTATCTTCTTCATTTATCATCATCGTAAGATTTTCATGAAGCCCTACAAGTATTAAATGCACTTTAAGAAAACGTAACTTTAAAATTGTAGGAAAAAATAAAAGCATTTTTAACATAATATTTAAAACAAGTTGATAAGGATATTTTACGTATTAAGTGACGATGTATTCCTTCCATCAATCTTTTTTGAGTGCAAAATTAATTGCAAACCAAAAAGTTCAAAATAAATTACAAAGAAAAACAACTTCTCTTGGTCAATTAGAATTGTAAAAATGTCACAATGAAAATGCAATTTGTCATAGACAAACCGTAACTAGAGTAATAAGATCTGCTATTAAAAAATGACGTCCTTTTCAAATATCACTGCGTTTTTAACCATTTAAATGAAGGCTAAAAATTTATAATTTTCGAAATCGAATTTTTAAGTAACTAAAGAATATTTTTATTTGTCACTACTAAAATTGAATATATTTAAGGACAATACATAAAATTATTCAACATTTAAAACAAATTTTGAATACAGTCAAGTACCGTATAAAAGTCTCTTTTGTAATTAAAACGAAAATTTTTGTAATAATTAAATGACACTTGCGCAGAGTTGACAAGTTGATACGTTTATGTGATATTTTGTAAACGTTCATAATACCTATATATGCATTTAAAGAAACCCTGATTTAGTGATTATCAAAAAGTTGTTTAATTTCTCATTTAAAAATTTTATTTTGTAATTATAACAAAAAGTTTTGTAATAAATAATTGACGCAAGCGCAATATTAACGAATTCTATGATTTTTAGAATGTTGTGTAGTATTCATAGCGTCATTCTGTGATAGAGTCCATCTTCATAAATATTTATTATAACCTAACAAGAGTTTATGAAAAAACATAGTATACAATCTCAATTTAAAAGATTGTTTGTACGTTAAAAATATGGCAAGAAAACTTGCTAATGGTTTTACTATCGAAAATCTGACAATGGCTAGTAAGTATTTTCATAAATTATTTTTTGCTCACAAATATTAACAATATTCCTATTAAAATTTGATCTCTTTTTTTTTCAGATACTAAAAGCAATTTTCAACATTATGGAAAAAATAATTTCAGATTTGCAGTTAAACTTTTTTATAACCAAAGAAAAGTTCCTTCAGTTCAGAAATTTATAAAACACTAGCAAATTAAATGCATTCCTTTTCAAATTCAAGTAAGGGTTCATTTTTTGGTTAGACATGTTTTTAAGCTTCATATTTTAATCAGTAAAATATTCTTTTTTTACAAGTGGAAAACATGCTAGGTACTTCTATTTTATCTTTTTACTTTGATTCTGATCGAATATGTAATCCATTATTCGACTATATGTGAAAAACCTCAGTCAAGTGAATTACTAACAAATTAAAAGCATTCTTTTTCAAATTCAAGTAAGTTTTTTATTATTTGGTTAGACATTTTTTATGTTTCATATTTTAGTAAAATATGCTTTTTTACAGATAAACAACATGCTTGTTTTCGTTTTGTTTTTTAAAATTTTTCACTGGATTTTGAAGATGTAATTGATTTCTGGATTTTGAAGATGTAATTAATTTCTGGATTTTGAAGATGTAATATTAGTTCTGAATATAAAAATATGTTAGAATTATTTCTAAAACACTTGCCATACCTCCTGTAAATTAATACATTTTAACATAACTTTTTATTTTTTTGTATTAATTAATTAATAAATTCATTTATATAAAATAAAATTTTTCTTATTTTACAGGGACTAACTGGATATACTTTGATAATTAATGTAATGCTGTGTAAAATAGATGTGAAGTTTGAATTTTGTACTTATTTTATAGTCACATCTGTCTTCTTTTTTACCTTAATTATCAAAGTATATCCAGTAAGTTCCTTTCCTTCACAAATATCCTTAATAATATTTACAGGGGTTATTTGTAAGTACAACAAAAAAAATATAGTAAAATTTCCTATAAAATTTAGTATTTATTAATAAATAAATCACACCTATTACAAATTCCATTTAGTAATTATAACAAAGTTTATTAAATGTTCAACAAAACATACGTTGAGTTTTATTCACAAAAATAAGTCTTTGTGATAATTACAAAAATTATTCTGAATTAATAGAACCTTTTAGTAATCAGATTTTTAATAAAAGTGGTTTTGTAATATTACTAAACGGTTCTATTGGAGTAAAAATTTTGTAATATTAATTCACGTTTTTGTAATATACAGTGAGTTTTTTTTTCTGTGTTATTAGTTATTCTCTTAAAACTACAGCTTTTAGAATCGGACTGGATTACTGGAGGGTCCGGATTATCGAGGGCCGAATTATATAGTTTCTACTGTATTTAAGTTATATTATGACATACAAACAATACAATGATTAAAATTAAGCTTAGGACAAAATAATGTTAAATTGAAATCGCATTTAATACTTTCTCGAAATATGGCATTTTTAGATAATCGTAAGATATCGTAGTCGATTTAAGATAATCGTAAAAGTAAAATCGAAGTAAAAACAAAAAAAGTATGATTAACAAAGTCATTTGATTTGTATTCTAGAAACTTTCGAAAAGAATTCAGTAATTATTAATTATTATGCTAGGTGACGTACGACCGGAAAATTTAATATAAATTGCTTAATACTACAAAAATTCCGTCTTTAATGCTGAAATCGAGGCGCAAACTTCATGGATCTATAAATTTAAAAGATAATTAATGAGCTGCACCTCTGTATTATTTTAAATTGTCCACGCGGAAACAACTTGTATTGTTTCAGCGTGAAAAATAAGTATTTTTGTCAATTTAGAGTAGCGTGCAGACGCAGCTCGTTAAAAATCGGGATGTGGCTATTTATACATACAGTATGTATACACAATTGGCTATTTATACATACAGTATGTATACGCAATTGGCCACATATACATACAGTATGTATACGAAATTGGCTATTTATACATACAGTATGTATATGGAATATTTTGTTTAAACATGCAGTATATATACGCAGTTGACTACTTATTCAGAATTACCGTAATTTCTGATGTATAATGCGCACATTGAGCACCAAAAATATCGTCAAAATTTCGTGGTGCGCGTATTAAAATGGACTTTTCCACTGGTGACAGTAAAATAACTTATAATAACAAATTTATCGATTCTAATAATAACGAAATTCTCGCCGATTGAATTTTGCATAATCTTTTTAGCTTAAGAACGGATTTTTGGCGACGCGAACCGGAAGTTGCATATCTGAGGACTAAAAAAAGGTTTCCTTTGTTATGGTAATAAAAAATTAGAGGCAGATTCTTATAGAATTTCATCAATGGAACAAAAAAGGAAGAACAAATTTTTTCGATATCCTGTTTACTTTTCGAGATAATATGTGTTGTATTTCTAAAACTTACTATAATGAGATAATGAATTGTATATTACACACATACACATATACCTAGTATCAATTTTTACGGATATAAACTCAGTTTTAAATATAATTTTTGAATGGTATATTTTGGTTTTTATTCATAGAAATTAGTGAAAAATGAACGGGACATCACCAATGAAACCTCATTCTTGGGCAAAGGGTAATTATTTACAAATATGTCTCGGCGTGTAATAACTTCAAAAATATTTAATTACCCTTTGCCTGAAAATGAGGTTTTAATGAAGTTGTCCGGTTCATTTTCCACTTCTATCAATACAAGCCGTAATATACCTACCGTAATTGTCTATCTAATATAGTAAGTTTTTCAAATTTGACACGTAATATCACGAAAACTAAGCAAAATATCAAAAAACTTTATTATTTCTTTTTTGTGCTACTCACCAAGTTCCATAAGAATCGATCTTTAATTTTTGTTGCTATGGTAACGGAAAACATTTTTTAGTAATTCCTAGGCTGACATTCGAAGGGTTGAAAAATACACTTCCGGTCCTCGTCGCCAGAAATCCGTTTAGGGGATAACTTCTTAAGCCAAAAATATTATGTAAAAAAATAATTCAGCTCAATCGGAGGTATTCGGTTATTATAATGGAATAGTTATAAAATATTAATTGTAATAATAGCGCATTCAAGCAGTATGTATAAGTAGCCAACTGCGTATACAGTTTAGCTTTAGGTAGTACATAACTACATACTGTAGGTTTAAATATAGCCAATTCAGTATACACATAATTATGTATAAACAGCTAATTTCATATTCAGACTATATATGTATAAATAGCCAATTTCGTATACATACCGTATGTATAAATAGCCACTTGCGTATACATACTGTATGTATAAATAGCCAATTAGTTATACATACTGTATGTATAAATAGCCACATCCTAAAAATCGTTTAAAATCTTGTCTAATTTTAGAAAGTTGAACCGTGTTCTACTTTAAATTTTTCGCGCTAAAACAATTAATTTTAAATTTGCCACGCAAAAGTAATTGTTGAATTGTGTTTTTAAAACATTTTCGGCTCTAAGATCCGAACGAATTGAGTATTAGCGCTACAATCCGAGCACTAACCAGCACTAACGTAGCCCTAACCATCGATATCATTTTCATCACTATAGCTCATGTGGGGGGGGGGCAACTTCCGTGAAGTTGCCCCGCCCACAAATTTTATGCTATAAAATCTGAACCGACAGAGCACTAACGCTAAAATTTGAGCACTAAGCATCACTAACGTAGCACTAACGACTATAAAATTTTCATCATTAGTGCTGGAATGGGGGGGGGCAACTTCACGGACCTAATCTCATGATGTAATCTTCGGGTTTGACATAAATGCCCGCAAGAAAATATATTTTGGAGGTGCCCGTACTTTTAAGTCTAATATAGTTAATTCAGAATAATATTTCACAATTTTCTATAATAAAAGAGGAGGCTGTTATATATATTTGGACTTAAATAAATAATTTTGAAAATTACATTATTTAGACATACTGATTATTTATTATTATTTTTATAATTTCAAGGTATGCGTGGGAAAAAATTTTGCATCTTACAACTGACATAAATGATTAATAAAAAAAACTGTTTATCTAAATAAATATTAATGTACCTAAATTAGACAGAAAAAGACTGTGATCATAGAAAAAGTATAGTGTACAATAAATCGAAAAAATGGCTTATCTATTTCTAAAAATGGCATACGAATTGTTGTTCTCACCCTTTGTGCTCATAGAGTAACTCATATTCCCCTAAGAAATAAACCACTTTTCCCACTTACTGTACGACATACTACCTATATTGCATAGTTTTATTTTTTAACTAAAATAATTTTAAACTGTATTGTACATCTGTATGATCGTAGATATTCATTGTATAAAATACGCGTTAGTAATTTTCAATATTGCCATCAGCGGTATTTACTTTGTTTTCAATAAAACTAAAACTGAAAAACTTTTATAATAGATAAACATTTTATTTCTAGTTATTTTCTAACAGTTAAAACAATCCTAGTTCGATTAAGTACATTGCTATGGTCAGCAATATTTTCTTACGTTCGGTCTCGATTTAGGTAATAGAAAATTTTCAATGTACAATATTTTACTACTAAATTCAATAATTTACGATCAACGTATAACAGATATAGTATATTGTGCAATAAGTGCGGGAAATTGTCGATTGCCCACGAAAGCGACGTTGAGCGCACGAACGTAGTGAGTGCGCTTATTCGCTTGAGTGAGCAATCGACAGTCCCGCACGAGTTGCACATACTATTTTTATTACGAATTTCACATACATTTTTCTATTATTATTACTATTTTTGACATTTGTATTACTATTTAAAATAAAATTTTTGAGTGTTCGTCTTTTTTTTTCTGACTTTGTTGGTGGTTTCTATAGAAATCATTATGAAATATATATAAATTTTAGTGAATGTCATTTTCAGTTTCTAGGGACCTTAAAACAAATTTGTATCATGGTTCCGGGCTTAAGTCGCATCATGACAGTGGCTGTAATTGAATTTTTGATTCGAAGATTCCCTAGAAAAAAAATAAATAAATCATTTGTTTACTAATAAACGTTGGTTAATGTGAATATCGTTACGTTTATACGAGTTAGAATTTAGTCAAAATTCAAAATTAATGTGCTGTAATTCCGTTGTAAAACTTTTTAGAGAAAAATTGCCGTAATACTTCGTAATCCAGTTCAGCTGCAAGACAAAACATATTTAAAAATGTACTAATTAGTGATCCTGTATTTTGTACAAAAAGTTGAAAAATTAATTTTTTATTCCTCATGCGGGAGAAGTACTAACTTGGCGCACACGTTTCTGTACGCAAAATAGTTGTTTGCCCACTGTACTCTTCCCACATACTTTTTTGCGTGCGGAAAGTAACTTCCCGCACGCAAATTGACAATAAAACACGCAAAGCCGCCTCTTGATTTTTCATTTAATAAATATTTCATAATTATTTCTATAGAAACAACCAACAAAGTAATTTAAATAATACTTAATTCAGAAGAAAAAGAAGAACACTCAAAAATATTATTTTAAAAAGTAATAAAAATGTCAAAAATAGTATAATAATAATAATAGAAAAAAGTATGTGAAATTCGTAATAAAAAATAGTATGTGCAACTCGTGCGGGATTGTCGGATTGCCCACTCAAGCGAATGAGCGCACGAACGTAGTGAGTGAGCTCAACTTCGCTTTCGTGGGCAATCGACAATTTCCCGCACTTATTGCACAATATACTATTTTTGATTCAAGTTAATTGTTCAATTGAAAATTTTGTAATTCATTTTGAGGTTTGTTCATGCTAAGTTGTGATTAAAATTGAGTTGAACTTTCACATAAATTGTAGTTTACAGCGCTAATTAACAATTAATCTACTTCAGGGACAAAAACCAGAAAATATTACATAGTGTTGAATTTCATACAAAAGTTTCATTTGGAATCATAGCTTTCATTTGGAGTCAAATTTATCCACTGCTACTGGTCATAGATGTTGATTATCTGTTGTCACTAAATTGCTACGAATCCGTTCGTCTATGCTGCCATTGTCATCGTGGTGCCGGACTTGTAACTCTACTAATTTTTCGTTGGAGATCGTTACCATCAGCTACGTATCATCGTTCGTTGCAACTATATAAATACCACAATTTCATAATCATCTCAACTTCTTCGGTTCAAGTGTGTATGTAATATTTATTTTGTGCGAAAGAACGTTTTATTCCTGTGAACGTTCTTTTCTTATGTTTTTTTGAACTCTAGATATTAAGCTGTCTTTAATATTTTCTACTCTTTTCTGATTAATTACTACTCTTGTAAAGTTTTTAGTGTACTAACATACCTGAATACGAATTTTTAAGATTTTCTTTCCAATTCCGTAAAATTTACTTGTAACATAACTTGTATTAGATTTTCCTACGGTTACCGTCAGTTAATAAATAGTTTCTTTGGCCAATAAATAAATGAGTTCTTCGGCCAGACATCTCCGATGGCCGGAACGGGTTTTTTGGGTATTTTTCGTGAAGAAAATAAATTTTTGGGCAAAATTTCCTTTTTACCACCTTTTTACCACCCTTTTTACCAACGTTTTTACACCATTGGAGAGAGAAGAAAAACCACATCGAAAATATTTTTGACAATTGTTTTCTGTCAACTAGTTTCTGGGAAAAAATAATTTTTAAACACGGAAATTTGCTATGTTATACAGGACGCTGTAACAGGGGTATTTTCTTTGCCTTGTTTTTACAGTTCCATCGAAAAGCTGCTAAATCAAATCCTCATACTTCCTATAACCTTGGATATATGAAAATTTAACTACATGTAGGTACGTGTTATAAATCAAACAATAACAAAAAATTTGTCTCTTTCCTTTAGAAAGTTTTCGGTATTGAAAGATGAGGACGAAACCTTTTCTCATTTGTCGCATCCTGTGGTTAGGAAGGATTTTTAATATAAAGTTAGGACTCTTTCTAACAATTTTCATTTGTAAGTTTCGTTTATAAAAATAAAAGTCGCTAAATTGAAGCTAAGCGAATCTCATACAATTTAGCTTTATAGCAGAACTAATTAATCAAAAACGTATTTCGATATTCTATAGTTCACTTAATTTTAATTAAAATTTATCAATCCTAAAGCATAAAATTTTAATTTACGTTGCGGTTTATGACGTTTTGTGGTACAGTTACTCGAATTTGATAAATATTAGTGTAAAATCAACCTTTTTGTAGTAAGGCGTAACTTTTGAGTAACTAAACGTCAAATTTGTTTCATTTGACAATTCTGACAATGGAGCTGACTAAGATTGAGAATTACTTAACTTGCATTATACATGTTTGTATTTAATTTTGCTCGTATGTATTATGCTTGTTAAACAAAAAACAATTTTAAAGTATGAAGAAAGAACAATATATACATAAATTAATTGTATACAAATATTAAATAATATCCAATAGTTATATAAAATTTTCATTCAATTCAGTACATAGCCGCCAGTGATGTGTATATATTTCGTTTTCAATTTTAAGCTTCCATTTTAATTCTAGTCCTTTGTAAATAAAAAAATCCATAAAAAAAAGAAAAACTATTTAATTAATTAATTAGCTGAAACATATCCGTTGGCTCAATACGCAAATGGAAAATTCATTACTATTATTATTATTATTATTAATATGGGTACCTATATTGTGCATATAAAATTGATATTAAATATCATAAAATGTCATACTATTATAATGGTAGAGATTGACCTCCCCACAATTATGTATATGAAATGCATCTATCTCATCGTATCAGGAGGTGCATTGATAATATTGCTGCATTCATTACCGTAATGGTTTTATTGTCAGTTTAATTACATTAATAAAATGTAAAGGTCGCAGAAGCCTAGAGGTGAATTTTTTATTAGAAATTAATTTTTTGGTTTTTAATATGAAAACATTCAAATTTATTAAAATTGAAATAGCTGTTGTAATAGAAAACAATTTCTTGTTTAATTGATATCTTAATTTTTTTTTTAAATAGAACAGAAGTAAAATAAATACTCCTTGTGGCAGCATCCTGCATGAAACATTGAACTTCTTCTCAGGACTAATCTACTTGTAGCCACTCTAATAGCTATATTTTCGTAACCAAAATTCGTTAAAAATTAAGTTGGATTTAATACTTGAGAATATCAGATTTCTCCTTTGAGTCGCTTCTATTTTAGCTAATAGACGCTCTAATAGCATAATAAACCATATTAAAAAAATTTATATCTGATGTATACGATATACCAGGGTCGGATCCAGGGAGGACAACGGGCACACGTGCTCCGGGCGCCAAGTCTGTGGGCCCCAAAATGTTGAATTTGGTGTTTTATTTTTTTGCTCGTCACTTGTTTTTGTAGGGAAAAGTAATAATAAATATTTCTTTTTAACTTTTCCCTACAAAAACAAGTGACGAGCAAAAAAAAAAATAAAACACCAAATTCAAGATTTTGGGTCTCACAGACTTGGCCCCCGGGGCACGTGTGCCCGCTGTTCTCCCTGGATCCGACCCGATATTATATATATATATATATATATATATATATATATATATATATATATATATATATATATATATATAGGGTGTCAGAGAAATAAGTGACCACTTTTGAGGGGTTACTCATATCACCCTGTAGACCCTAAAACCGCAGAAATTTTTTCGGAATTAACAGTCGCGTCACCTCTCAAAAGGATGAGTTATTTCCCTTAAACCCTGTATATATACATATATACACAGATACATATATATATATATATATATACATATGTGTGTGTATATGTATATTATATACAGGGTGTAAGGGAAATAACTCTTATCCTTTTGAGGGGTGACGCGACTGTTAATTCCGAAAAAATTCCTGCGGCTTTAGTGTCAACAGGGTGCTATGAGTAACCCCTCAGAAGGTGGCCACTTATTTCTCTGACACCCTGTATATATATATATATATATATATATATATATATATATATATATATATATATATATATATATATATCGTAATACGTACATCTACGTGAGTACAATACTACAATGACAATATAATATACAGTATACTAGATGACAGTGTGGCCACTGGTAGGTCTAATTTTCGATTGGTTGATGCCATTAATAGACTAAATACATTAAATTTATATATGTTGTTTATTGTATTACTAGGATTACTCATTTAAAACTTAGCCTCAATATGCTGGCTTGGCTTCTAATTGATACACTGTTATCAAGTTAGTATATTATGAAGTCACTATGCCAAAGACCACATAAAACCATATCAATAAAATGCAAGCTACTTGGGCTTCGTTAGAGCAAAAAAAAAAAATATGTGCCTCAACGTAGTTATTTAATATGTTGTTTATTCTTCGGAAAGCTTTGAGTAACCTCTCTTTAGAAATGTACTACAGAAATAGTAAAATGCTAGAATTAAATTTCTATTGCAAATTAGAGTTCAGAGTACAATGCGCTTAAAACTGCTGCTATAGAGGATGGGTTCTTTTTAATACTGCTATTTCTATCACGGCTAAATTGTTAATTTAAACAAAAAAATTGTTCCAATAAGAGTTGTAGATAACGATGGGGGAAACTGATCGATATAGCCAGGAATTAAATAGTTTTTGTAGTTTCCGAGCTATGATGCAAACTAAAAACACAAAAAAAGACGCACAAAAAAAAGACCGTATAAAAAACGGTTTAGCTGTAATCTAAATTACTAAGATTCTATAATAATTTAGAATGTTAAATTGTTTTTTGGTTTAATTAACAAAGGTTTGTTTATTAGACGAATATGGATAAAATTAGTGTCGACTGAAGTAGCCTCCAACACATACATGTATTTTTATGGCAAGAAAAAATAAATTCAAAAACTAAACTTGGGTGAAAAAATTTTTCACATTTATAATTTCATACACATCCGGTATAACAAGAAGTGAATACTTTACTAAACATAGAAGAAATAAAATTATTTAAATAGTTTATTTGTGTCGTTTTTCAGTTTTTTTTTTTATACAGAATTCTTGTTGATATGGTAGTAACAAACGGCTCAATCAGTGGACCGTGCGTGAAATCTTGTGATCAAAAATGTGCATGTAAACTCAGAACCCAAACCGCCTCTTCCCCAACTTCTACAAATAAGTAAATAGCGCAAAATCTTGAACTACTTATAGGCTTTTATATTCTGAAAATTAACTGATATAAACTCAGGTCCCTCACTGTTTAAAAATAAAAATATCACATCAATCTTCTCCCCCGCCACTTCTCGAAAAACCATTTTTTAATGTAAGTCAAGAGAGAAGAAGTACTGGAAATATGTAGTATAAATACATTATATTATATTTCAAACTTATTATACGTAAAATACCAAGAATAAACTTTTAAAATACGGGTAGTTTGATTATGTAGTTGTTGTCCACTTGCAAAGAATGGTCAAACCATACTTAAAAAAGCAAAAAAACGCTTTTCTCTTTTATATACGTATATATATATATATATATATATATATATATATATATATATATATATATATATATATATATATATATATATATATATATATATATATATATATATATATACGTATATAAAGACATTTTTTTCTACAGAATCATGTTCTACTGGTCCGAAAACGGATAGCGCCCCTACTCTCGCCTAGCCCCGTTCTTATCTTATAGGCTGTATAAGTTTTTCAAGAAAAATTCGAGTAAAAACAAGTATGGCAATACTATGAGTTAATCATGAGCTTTCATATTCTGAAATTAAAAACTGTGAGTTCGTCACACTGTGCCGACTCCACTCAGGGCCCGCTCTAACGTTTACGCCGTCCCAGCCAAAAAAGAATATATTCACCCCGGTGTGAAACCGGCGACCTTTGTTTATTTTTACTCGTCAGCTGTACAAACGCAGCCCACTTTTTAAAAAAATGCCGCCTTTAAAATTTCCCGCCCCCGGCAAATGTTGTTTTATATATATATATATATATATATATATATATATATATATATATATATATATATATATATATATATATATATATATATTCCCGCTACCTTTTAATATGTGTAGGGCCCCCCCTATGGAAGTTAAGAGCTGAAATTTGGTAAGTGGGGCAGTATCCGATACACAATAATACTATCAAAGTGGGGGCAAATTTTGGATCAGACCCACCTTTTAAGGGGGTTGTGGGGGGCGGTAAAACAATAAAACTTTTCTAAACGGGTTGGAAATAATATTTTGGTCAATTATCTTCAGCATATCCAAAATTCAGGTTCCTAGAATGATTTGGAGGCACCAGAGGGGGAAAAAAGAATTTTGGCTGGATCTAACACGCCCACAGTCCCCCAGAATTAACGCCGATGGGTTGAAATTCGGTGGGCTGACAAAGTTCGTACCTAGGTTGTGCTTTTTGGGGGTTTCAATATTTTACCACCACCCCCTGATTTTTAAGCTACAATTTCATGCTTTTTTGACGTTTTCGAAGTTTGTACCACTTGCACCGGTCACCCAAATAAACATAGAGGGCTCCCATTTTGTATTCGGATTTAGTTGGTATCAAGGGGGTGCCTTTTGGGAGTGCCAACTTTAAACCCTTACCCCCACCATTTTTATACCAAAAAGAACATGATTGTTCTTGTTTTTTAACAGTTTTGTTCGGGGCAAAATCTCCCCAAATAAACCTAGAGGGACGGAACTTGGTTTACAGGTTAACCTAATAGCTAGCCAATGCTTTTTGGAGATTTCAACATTTAACCCTTACCCCCACGATTTTTACGCCAATATTTCCTTAATTTTTTTGCTTTTTTTCTAGCACGTCTAGAGACCCTCTAAGGAAACGTGGAGGGCTGAAATTTTGTACGTGTATTGAGTTAGTATCCAGCTAGTGTCTTTTAGGGATTTCTACGTTACTTTTCCCCCCACTTCTCCCATTTTTACATTGGAATTCAATGGTATTGTTAAATGTGTTTTAAATGCATTATTTTTATTCAATTACAAGTAGGCGAATAGTAATTTTAAAAAATTAAAAAAAAAATAAACTTACTTTTATAACGTATGCAATACACAATTATTAAGTAATTTAAAAATGTTATTAAAGTCACTTTTTATTTATAAAGTAGGAATTTTGGATTTTTATTATTTATAAAATAGAAATTTTGGATTTTTTTGGAAAGAAAAAACATCTTCATAAAGGCCTTCCAGTTTACTATTTAAGCTCCTTTTTTAATATTTAAAAATAAAACAAAGGTGATTGGCGGATAAGTATGGGTAGGAATGCCCTCGTATGAATTGTATTGGCGTTTTTCGTGCTAACTGCTATCGGCACAAAATTAAAATTTACTAATATTCAGCCTTTAAAAACTTAAAATCTTTTTTTAAAGCTCCGATCAACCGGACACTCATCATCAGTTTTAAAACCACCAAAATGACAAATCGCTTGTAGACTTTCAATTACATTTCGCTTGTAGACATTCAGTATCTACCGAAGATGAAAGGAAAAATTCGACTTCCGTGATGGGGTCCCGCTGCTCACGGCATTTTCTCTATTTGTGGGAGTTATGAGAATTCTTTGACTAATCCTAATGACGTAGGGAATATTAAAATTTTTCACTCTAATTTTCCCTTCTTATTTTTATAAAATACAAGTCAGGTAAGTAAAACATCTGCATTACGAACAATAAGTTGAACGTACACATTAGTGTTATGTAGAACAATACTGACAAAACTTAAGTAATAAGAATAGCCTTGCGTTCGAGCAGCAACTGGAACCCTGGACACTTAGATTAAAATTCAACACTCTACCGACTGAGCTACCCAAACGTTGTTTTGGCAAGATAGAAATATGTTTCTTAAAATATGTAGTTACTTAACTGGTGGTTTTTTTCAACAGGTTTCCATCAGTCTCTTTTCAGAAATGTATTACAAAAATAGCAAAAGATGTGGGGTAGCTATAATAGGTTCAATCCTATATTACCGGAACTAAGTATTTTGTAAAATGTAAATATAGAAGAAATAAACTATTTTGCAATAAATAATAATAAAATAAACAAATTGTAAGTAATAATAATTATGTATAACGATCATATTTTATTCTAATTGTTTTTAGAAATAATATTGTGGCTTGTCCTACTTATGTTCACCGTTTATCTCGTTAATATTAATAAATGTTTACATTGCATAATAGATTGTGTGAGTGGATACTGGGAATTATATTTCTTATAAACAATAAACGTAACATCGGATTTAAAATGAGATATATTTTCCAGTTATTACAGGCGTACGCTTCCCTAGGTACATATAATTACTTACTGAATTAATAAATTACCAAACCGTTAAAGTGTTTTTAACCTTATTTTTAACGAAAATAAAAGGATCAAATTAGCTTTTGTTTACTTATATTTAGATTGCCATTGATAACTCTCTAAAGTATTTGCCTAACTAAGCAGCAATATCTGTCTCTGCTCCAGCATTATACCTTCATATCTTATGAAACTATAATGACTTTACTGAAATATAAATGATATTAGAAGTCAGTATAACCTAATTTGATTTCAACCTAGTCTCTGAATCTTATGATTTGGCACTCAAACTTCCTAAACTTTTTATCTTTACTCATGATGCAACTGCAATTGAATATGTTGTACGTTGGCTAATCGTCCGAAAACTGTGTAATACTGCTAATATATGTCGTGTGATTGCTAATAAATGACTGCCAAAAGTTAAATAAAAATATCAAAATAACTTTTCAAAACAATTTCCACGACACTAAGGTTTTTCCTAACTGCTTATACGTGATTCAATTATCTTTCGTTATAATTTATTCCGCAATTTCAATGTCATGTTCAGTCATAACCTGCTTGAGCAAGTATCCCAACCCGCGTGAAGCTTGCCCCACCAAGGGCAGCACTAATTTTAGTGATAGTTCAAGAAATTAGTAGTCAATTAGTGCTGATCAACGGTTATGATTAAAAAATTAGTGCTCAATAGGAACATTGATTAAATGGTATTAACTTTTGGGTGGGCCAGTTTCACGGTTTGCCCCACCCACAAAATATTTAAGGTTTCTACCATGTGAAAAATTAGTGCTAAATTAGTGCTATCGAATGACAAAAATATTAAAATTAGTGCTCATTTGTATGACCCTGAAAAAGAGTCTTCTTTTTAGAGTGATGACGTCATCTAGCCCCACCCACGAGGTATTTTTCATTAAAAGTTATGTCGAAAATTAGTGCTAAATTAATGCTATCGAATGACATAAATATTAAAATTAGAGCTCTTTGATATGATCCTGAAAAAGGAACCTATATTTTTTGGTCTCAAGATGTCAACTCGCCACACCCGCAAAATATTTAAGGAATAAATAAGTTTTCCCTATGTGAAAAATTAGTGCTAAATTAATGCTTTCAAATGGCATAAATATTAAAATTAGTGCTAAAAAAGACTTACTTTTTCGGGTCAATTCTTTTACATACGAAATATTTTTCTTCAAATGTGGTGCCCAGGGCCAGCTTAGCCAATAGGCCATCCTAGGCCATGGCCTAGGGACGGTAAATTTTTAAAATAGGGCGGAAAAATGAGTAATTATCGTTTTTTTTTTTGCTCGTCACATTTTAAGAGAAAGTTTGTAAAAAAGGTAGGAAAAGGGGCGGCAAATTTTTAAAACAAGGCAGACAAAGTGATTGACGTTTTTTTTTCCTTTTTTTCAAATAAAAGGTAGGGGCGGCATTTTTCAAGATGCCTAGGGGCGGACTCAGGGTTAATCCGTCCCTGGTGGTGCCATAAATTAGTGCTAAATTATTACTGTCGATTAACACCTCATTGAAAATTAGAGCTCATTTAGTATGAATGTGGTTGAGGGTATACCTTTAATGAAAAGAACAAATAGTTTTACACATGTTATTTTTTCATTCTGAGGACTTCAAAAGATTACTACCAGTACCAAATGTTTATACATAATTATTATGGGCGAACGATTGGCACATGAATTTATAATAAAAAGTTGTGTAATAATTAGTGATTATTTGAATGCTGGTGATAAAGTTGTAATCGTTGGCAGTTTGGTAAGTAAACTGGCACCATAAGAAAATATAACACCGTCTTAGGGCTTCTAAAAATTAGTTAATTTAAAGGAAACTGGAAATTGAAGGTCAGCAAAATAAATGTATTTTGTGTTACAATTAGTGTTCGAATGACACCTTTCGTCTTGAAAACTGATTTGGAATGCAGAAAAAATGTTCACCATCGAATTTTTTTTATGTGCTGTCCATATATTATTCTTAGTAAAATTATTTATTCATTAGGTGTTAAGCGCTAATGAGCAATTCTAAACGACACTAATTTTAAAATTTATGCCATTTAATAGCACTAAATTAGAACTAATTTCTAAAACAACTTTTAAGGAATACATTAATTTGTAAGTAAGGCAAGATGACGTTATAACCCCCAAAAATATGTCCTTTTTACTAGATCATACAAATGAGCATTTAATTTAATTTTTATGTCATTTGATAGCACTAATTTAGCACTAATTTCTCACATAGGAAAAACTTATTTGTTCCTTACATATTTTGTGGTTAGGGTGGGATGACGTCATGAGCTCAAAAAGTATAGACTCTTTTTTCAGGGTCATATAAATTGGCACTAATTGGTAATATTTATGTCATTCGATAGCACTAATTTAGCACCTAATTTTCGACATAACTTTTAATAAAAAATATTTCGTGGGTGGGGCTAGACGACATCATCACTCTAAAAAGAAGGCTCTTTTTCCGGGTCATACAAGTGAGCACTAATTTTAATATTTATGTCATTCGCTAGCAATAATTTAGCACTAATTTTCGACATAACTTTTAATGAAAAATACTTTGTGGGTGGAGCTAGATGACGTCATTACTCTAAACAGAAGGCTCTTTTTCAAGGTCATACAAATGAGCACTAATTTTAATATTTATGTCATTCGATAGCATTAATTTAGCACTAATTTTTCACATAGTAGAATCCTTAAATATTTTGTGGGTGGGGCAAACCGTGAAACTGGCCCCACCCAAAAGTTAATACCATTTAATCATTTTTCCTATTCAGCACTAATTTTTTAATCATGATAGTTGATCAGCACTAACTGAGCGCTAATTTCTTGTACTATCACTAAAATTAGTGCTGCTCTTGGTGGGGCTAGCTTTACGCGGGTAGTATCCCATTATAAATTATAGACGCTTCATTTCAAAGAATACAATCTCTGGACTATTTTTTAGTCAAACGCATTTTAACCAAACACATTTTACACTTTTTTATTGTACTCGACAAAAGTTAACGACTTGATCGACAAATGAAAAGACTTAATAGCAAACATTTTCGCAAAGTTACCAAATAAGCTGAGTCAACAGTTATCATTTTGTATTCTGCTTTTAAACTGAAAAAGAAGCAAGAATTGGGTCATGTTAGTGCACGGCAAAGCGTTATGCCGTAATGTTTACGGATTAAAAATATAGTATTAAAATTTGGTTGGCAAAAAATGGACGTCGCATCGGTGGTGGCGTCTAAATTACCAAACAATATTTCTTCAAAATACTACATATTTCATTATTAGCATTTTTTCCTAAATAATATATATATATATATATATATATATATATATATATATATATATATATATATATATATATATATATATATATATCCTAGGATATGTCTAAACAAACATCCTCACCAAAGCGGAGCTCATAATACCAATTTTTAGAGTTGCACCATCGAACCTCAAGTTTTATGTTCATAATTATTATATTGCAGTAGTAGTTAATTTATATTACTTACGACGAAACCTCGGATAAATACAATAAATATATACTATGTTCTTGAAATAATAATTATATGGTTGGTGCTTAAGTATGGAGATACCTGTTTGTATAACATTTATAATATTTACCCTGAATAAATATGTACTCACTCCTAAATAAAATCAAATTAATTCAAATGCCAATAAACGCACTTTATTTCATTATTTATTGTTATACAGAGTGTCGCCAATAAGACTTCTAGTATGGAGATTTCATATTTGATCAGAGATATAAGTAGATTCAGTTAAATCAAATAAATTAGGTAGCTACTATAATATTGTAGATTAATGCCAAGGACTTAATTGATCAAAGGAATATTACAGTGTAATTGATTAACTTTTATAATATCTACATAACCATATGCTAGAATTTGAAGTTTTCACACTCTACGGTTATATGTGCTCTATATTTCCTATATTATTTCAGTGTATCTAATAATATTCAGTTCCGAAATTAAGATTACTCTAACGTACATCTCGCTACCCACACTAGGTAACACATGGTAGTTCGCTACTGGAACGCATGGAAATATTAGCTAGAGAGACAAAGTACCATATTTATCTATTTTTATTTGGAGAATCTGGATGTTTTTTAACCTAACTATTAATATTTTTATACTGTAACAAGTTCATTTGATAAAATATTTTAATTTTGAATCAAAAAAGAAAATCAGTACTTTTGCTGCATCAACGTAAATCAGTAAAATTCAAATATTCTTAAGGAATTTAAGATTTTAAAGCAACGGTTTTAAAGCAAATTTCGGTTCTAAACTTAAGGGGGATGGTCCTCTAGAATTTAAATTTCTTATTTTTTGTTTTGCTTTAAAAGTTCATTTGAACCTTAAGGAATATATTTCTAATGTTTTAATCCCAACAGAAAGATTATTTTAGATAACGGTAAACTGCTTTTAACGCTACTTTTCAAGAATGAAAACTTTTTAATAGGGTTTTTCTCAAAACAGGTTTTTTCCGCGCCGTGGAACATAACTTAAAAAGTTATTAAGGTATTAACTTGAAATTTTGTACAGATATTCTTTAAAATACTGGCCTTTGCATATACCTAAAATTTTGCATATATTATTACTGTAAATATTGTTTATAACAATTTGTTTATAAAAAAAAAGTGAAATTTTTTCTTTTTGGTTTTAAATTGTGAAAAAAAATTTTTCTCATCAGAAATAGGTATATGCAAAGCGTAATGACTTATTTTAATAAAATTTTTTTGTCCGATTGAATTCAGTTGATTACAAGAAGCTGGACATTCCAGGGCGCAAATTAAAAGAGTCTTGGAACAGCTGTAGCGACGCCATTTTTTCTTTTTTTTGCATAAAAATTTATGAATTAATACACCATAACATGTACTATAATATAACTTCATTTGATACAATAAATGTATCGAGATTCTTAACGAAAATTATTAAAAATCCTGTTGTCTGGAGGACCCTCCCCCCTTAAGCGATGCAGTGATATTGTATCTAAAAATTTTGGTTATCAAAATTACAGCTAGTAAAAAAAGGTGAATGAAATAAATTTAAATAAAAATTGAAAAGAAGTAAACGAAAAATTGTGTATATAATTAGACACAAAATAATATTTCAAAAATAATTTCATAAGCTGACAACAACCAGAGGAACAGAAATACACGGTGGCGACGCCTGAAATTATTTCCTCGGGAAACACAGTCTTTTTTACCATATTTAAATAGACTTATTTTGTATCTATTTGTATTTCGATTAATAATCAGCTTTATTAAAGCTTTTTTACTCTAACAAGAGATTCTGACCCAGGATTTAGACTGTAAAACAAAAATGTCGAAATTTTTGCCTAATCATTTGTAATTGCTGCACCAAGAGCAAAAGATACTGAATTTTTTTTGTTTTGTGATTAGCCTGAATTAAACATATAAGGTCTTCAAAAAATTAGAGATTTTAAAACAACTCTAGTTCTAAACTTAGTTGTTTAGATATATGGTAGTGTTTAAATATATTTCAATCTAAGGTAGTATCCATTTAAAATATTAAGACGTAAGAATTACACTAAGTAATAAAACGGAAAAAAAATTAAAATTTCATAAGTAAAAAATTTAAACAGAGAGTGGAGAAAAACAAGTTAGGGTAGTAGTCTGGTAGCTCGCGCTGTTTTTCATGCCTATTTTTAGGGATATTTTTTTTTTTTTTTTTTTTTTGAATTTTGAAATGAAAAGTCTTGAATTTTATATATGTTTTTATTTACATCTTAAAGTAACAAAAAAATTTTTTTTGAATAAATTAAATTTTGTTTTATTATTATTATAATTATTATTATTTTTATCCCTTGAAGTTGGCGCCTCAAAAAAAGAAGTAAGTGAATGGCCCGGGTGATTTTGGCTCTTAGGGACATCTGAAATCAAAAATTCTTAATTAGTCTTAATCTATAGATATGTCATTCTGGTCGGAACTATAATTATAAAATTTTATCGAAAAATAACAAAATGGCGGACTTCGAAAAAGATGACTGTTTTTTCTAGTTTATTTAAGCCTTGGGTTGAGAGAATTTCAACTAAAGTAAAAATATTAAATTCTTGCTCAGTGTAATGAGTTCAGAATTTTTAATTTCAGGAATAAGAAAATCTATAAGTAGCTTATCATTTTGTGCTATTTAATTTTTTTAATTCTAGTAATTGGGAGGGAGAGGTTGAAAGGGATTAAATATTTGTAGAATTTAATATTCAGGTGACTTGACTATATAAAATCATTTCTTGAAGAAATATCAACTTGGTGGAAAAGAAGAATAAAAGCTTTTTTGTAGAGAATTGTATAAGCTTTAATTTTGTACTGAGCTATTTTTGCCGTAAAACTAAATAAAATAAAACGAAGAATTTTTTTTTCCCCTTCTTCCTCCTCAAAGAGGGATACGCGGTGCTTGTTGGAGGGGGGAAAACTTCACAATTTATTAAGGACCTATAAGTTAACAATTTTATGGAAAAAAATCTTAGGTCGGAATTTTTTCCAAATTTCGTATTCAATACCAACTTGGTTACTGGTCTATTAGGAAAAAAGATGTTATTTTTAATATTAAAACAGTTATTTGTATCTTTTGTAAAATTCTCTCCTATGAAGATACGGCATAATAGTATTAGAGTCTAGCTATCGATATAGAAGATATACAAGTGTCTATAGACCCTGTAAACAAATTGAGGTTTGTTTCCCTTGGTACTGTATAAAAATTGCCTAAATTAAAGGTACCATAATAACAGAACTGCTTACATATTTTATTATTTTTCACAAAATACGAAACATATTTTGATATTCTTTTTACTGTTAGGAAAATTGCTGATTTTACATGTAACTAAAAGTGTCACTTCGAAATTTTTTTTTTTTTTTTTTAATATTAATTGTGTAGAAGTTATTGCTATAGAATTATACATGCATATTGTACAATATATGTGAATGATTGTATAGACTGTTACATATCACACACCGCTAAGAGAAACTATATTTGAAAATGTGAACATATGAAATACCGTAAAATCGTCTAGACCCGGACACTTTTACATTTTTTGGTATAGTTTTATGTTTATATATGTTTACTTCATAGATATCACCAATAAAAGTGTTACCATTAGGAAGAGCGTATATTATTTGTTATATCACTGACCCATTTGTTTCATTACAAGTAAAAATAAAAAAAATAAAAAATAATTAGTAAGTGTCCGGGTCTACACCTCAAATCCGTCTTGACCCGGACACTTACTTAAATAATGTAATAACATGCAAACTAACCTCTCCCGTCGGAGTTAGGACAGTTTGATGTCTTTGAATCTGTCAAAGACTTCAAAATATTTTGTGAAAAGGGTGAGGGGGCAATGCATAGTATGCCTTTCTATAAAGTAAACATACGATATGACACCAGAAGGAGGCATAAACCGCGTAATTCTGGCGGGAATATAACGTATGGATAGTGGAAGTTACAGCCAGTGCGAATCGCGGCCATAGTGTAATAAACTGATGTGTCCGGGTCTAAACGGATATATGTATATAGCATGTATTTTTTTATATATACATCGAATATAACTTCAAACATCATTAAATGATGCGCGATAAAGTTCTGAACACATGCATGTCAAAACTAAAACAATATAACAATTATGACGAAAATTACATGTCTAAGTAAGACACACATTTTATTTCTTTGAAAAACTGGAGTTGAAATCCGTAGTTTTTATTGGTACAACTGTTTAGAGGACCTTTTTCTCTCTCTAATGACGTCAAGAACAAATGTCTATTGTAGCAGGTTAATGTAGAAACTACTTACTTTGAAGATTGGTGCAAAGTGTTCGGGTCTAGACCCCTGTCCGGGTCTAGACGGTTTTGCGGTACAGGAAATTTACCATGTTACTAGTAATTTTTTTTTTGGGGGGGGGGGGGGGGAAGACATTGTCTCCGTTGTCTACTTGCACGTGCCGCCAGTGCTTGATTCATTGTTTGCTAGGTTCGGTGCTCTCAACTCAATCAACCGCTGTGCAGTATATATGCAGCTGGTTAAACTCTCGGTTGCTTGTAAATTTTCTCTCGCTATTTTGACTATTTGGTCTGTATATTCATTATTGCAGATACTATATGCCAAGTTCGAAATCGGTATCATTTGCCTGAAGCCTCTTTTCACCATTTTATATTTATTACGTTCTCTTGCCCGGAAAAACTTACGCTAGCTTAGTTAATTAAGACTTACGTTACATTATTCAATTTATGTATACTTCATGTTCTATTTCTGTATTTACAAACATTCATCGTTCACATGTTAATTATCTGTATAATGCTAATTATCGATACAACTGTATGTTATTCATCTGAGTGGAAGAAACATTGTACATATTACTGTATGTATTTATGATTTATATGGAATTACCTAAGTTTTGGGAAGAATTTAAATATCTTCTTCGTTTTCTGTTATGACTGTAAACTTTGGGGTTATAACACCAAACGTTTTTGCGTTCTCATTATATGGAATTTCAGAAATATGAAGACAGCAATCTACTTGTCTAGCGCTTATTTATTCATCTAATTTAACCAAAGCTGTATTTCTCACCGTTTACACTGATAATTTTATTAGACACACTCTGTACCTATATGTATACCACACTACTAGAATGATGTTGTCAAAATTGTTGTAATAATTTGAATAAAACTATAAAAAAAATAATATTTTTATCACTCGAAATAGTTCTTACAAAACTACAAATCTCTTATCGCCAGAAGAATTACGACCGTCATGTTTTTGGCAAGTAGTTCTGTGATCCTATACTTTTATAATTTTATTTTTGGCACAATTGGTAACATAAGAAGTCCATTATCTAATTGAATAAATTTGTGAGTTTTTAAAAGAGTGTTCACTAAACTGTTTGACCGTAGTACACTAGGACTAGGAGCGCCTTATTCTTCCATTTTCTTACGGAATCTAGTGTATATAGTTGTGAACTGTGAATAGATACAATTTTATTAAATTCTTTTTGGTTGAAAATTATTGAACTTATTCCGTTTATCACAAAGTGTATCATACTGAGACGTATTATGTATAGAGTGACCAACTCTTTCACTAGTCAGTGCGGGACAATATAACAATCTTGATTTTATTCTTTGTATTAGATTTTTGTACAAAAAATACAATTGAAGAGTAAAGAAAAAAAGCACTGACGGGTAAAGGTCTTGAGGCCGGGCCACAATACGGCACCACTTTTCCTTGGCTGAAAAAAAAAACGAGGTTAACTTGGCGGGGACATATTATGGTAAAGCAAATGGTCGCAAAACAACAAATCATATAACATGACCTAATGTTATGCCATGTTATGCCAACTAATGGCGGAAATGATTCCAAGATACCACAGTACTATTTAAAATTAAAGAGCGGCTTTGAAGAAAGTATCGATATGTATTATCTGAATAACATGTTAGACGAGGTAGTCGGCAAAACATATTTTATATTAAGTATAAGTATATTAAGTATAAATGTAATTTAAAAACTGATTATTGTCATATATGTGATTATAAATGTGACCGGTCCCCACAAAATTATCCGAAATTTTACCTTGCCGTGATTCAAGAAAGGATGAAAAACACTGTTCTACAACATAATTATATTTCATCAAAATGGATTGGTCAGGCCTCGGGACCTTTACTTATCAATTAAATTTGTTTATTATTTCCAATCTACTAAATGCGTGTCTTCAAGGTCCCACTAAGCCCATTCCGGAACTATTTTAACAAAATTTTAATTTATTCAGCGCGAGAGAGCTGCTATTTTTCTGGGATGCGTTGGCCGCGCTATCTTTAGGGAATGTTCACCAAACTCCTTTCTTTAAAACAAAATATTGACTCTCCTGACATTTCCCGTTTTTTTTTTTTTTTTGATATTTCTGAGGTACACGGCAAATTAATATTAAACCAAAAATTTCATCATTAGGTCTTTCATCGGTGTTAGTGGACGAAGACTGACTGAACTGGTTTCCTTGACTTCTTTCTAAGTGAACACATTGTATAAACGCTCCATATTCAGAGAAAAAAAATATTTATGTATTTCAGTCTAGTACTAAAAATGAAATCACAAATGCTTACTAATTTAATGTAATTTTATTACTCTTTACAAATCTGTACGTAAATGGAAATTATTCATATGAATTCCTACATATGTACCTACATTTATTTCTCTTTCTGGTACAATTCTTCTTACTATCACCTCATACAACAAACATGATCACCTCAAGAACTAGTAAGTGAACTCTCTCTCTAAGAAATTATGAACCACCTTCTTTGGTTACTATTAAACACAAACCACGTGTATCCACGATTTCTTCAACTACCTTACCAACTAACAATAATAAACAAAATATCGCGCGATTCTTGTTTTTAATAGTCAACATTGTCAGGTCCAATATTATATGTACAACTCTTGCAATTAAATTTAAATCAAAATACAAACAGCTTTCTTCTTAAAATTAATCGTTTCATATTTTTTAAAACAACTTGTATTTTTTGTATTTCGTTTTGATTGTTGTTTTTTTTTTTAATTGTTTGAATTTGAGAAGTTTAACGTTTTGTTTTTTGTTTTTTTTTTTTTTTTTTTGTTTTTTATGTTTAATTGTTGTGCTTAAAATATCATGAGTTTGTTATGACTTGAATCAAGTGTTTTCGGTAATCGAAAAATTAATTGTACAAAGTTTTCTTGTTTTGAAATATGTTTTGTTTTTGAATTTTAATTTGTTGTGTTTGTTTTTAAGGGTTTACTTTCTCTATCGTAAGTACTTTAAGCTATTTTTTTATTTTATTTTATTTATTTTTTTCTTAATATTTTGACAAATTAAATCTCCTATTAAGCTCGTATATAAATTTTTTGAAGATATATAGGATTTTCGCATGAGTTTTTTTTTTATTATTGTTTGATGGCAGCTTTTTAAAAATATTGCAAAAAAGTTTAATTGTTTAACATTAGTTAATTTGATGTCTAAATATTGTCTCAAGAAGGATTAAATTTTTATCTTTTATTTCATTTTATGAAATTAGCTTGACTGTCACCTTTTTAGTGATTTTTAAATCTATTTTTATACACAAAGTGGTGATTTTGATATTATACCCATATACCTATCGATTATTCGTTGCTAATTTTTTTTTTATATCTGATATTTTCGATCGATATTTTTCTATTCGGTATATGGATATTGAAATGTCAGTATCAACATCGATATGCTTTCCAATTAGGGATGTCTTTTTTTAATCGATAAATCGAGAAATCGATTAATCGGAAGAATGAAAACCGATTTTTAATCGATTATTGATTTTGAGATCGATTCACACATCGATTTTTATTTTATGGAAATCGTGAACCGATTTTTTTTTTTTCAAAATATAAATTGCGTTTTTATTTATATGTTGCTATTTATTTATTAATTTAAATTTAAATCTATTATCGGTACTACGATTATTAAATTTTAAGCATCAAATGCATATAATAAATCTCTATGTATCAAATCAAATTGTCAAAATTTACAAATTGACAACTGTACCATGTACTTACAAAACAATAAAGTTTAGGCGGGGAATTTAAAAAAAAAAAAAACTTTTAATTCTTTTTTTATCCCTTAATCTATAAAAAAACTTTGTATGCAATTAAACAAAAACTTTTCAACATTTAGTACAATTTAGATAATATTTATACAATTAACATTTTATATTAAATGAAAACAAAAATTGTCAACTTTGTTGTGATGGTGTGATTCATCTCTATACCATAGAATACGATTTAAAAAAAAAAAAAAAAATGGTAATTAAAATTAAGTATGTACACGTTTAATATTTTTTTCTTAAAAGACTTCGAAAGTTCATCTTTCTGAATTATAAATTTTTACTTAAAAATTACCGCCACTTTTGCAACAGCAAATTTGAATCGATTTCTTGGAATCGATTTTGAATACAATCGATAATTTAAGCATCGATTCTTTTGTTGACAAATACGAATCGATTCAAAAATCGATATTTTTTAAAAAAAAACAACATCCCTATTTCCAATATTATCATTCCAATATCAGATCAGGAAGTATGTATCATAAGTACAATAAATATGATGCCGTCTAACTATTTAAGCTCTTTTTAGTTGTAAACACTAATTCCTGATAACACGCATAAGAGAACGAGTTTTCCTTAAAACTGTCCCAGAAAAATAGTGGTTTAATAATAGTATCATTTGTTTTAATTGTATCTCAATAATTAAAAAGAAAAGAACGATATATCGAAGTATCGATATAAGTATCACTATGTGATATTGAAATACCGATATAGGCAGGGCCTGATTTACCCTAAGTGCCGCCCGGGGCACTGTGAAAAATGCCGCCCCTACTTTTCTGTAAAACAAAAATTTAAAAAAAATATCGTAAAAATTTTGTCACATTTTTCTCTTTTCCCATCAAAAAATAAGTGACGAGCAAAAAAAAAACAACTTGTTTCCCTTTTTCAATCAAAAAATATTTAAATGATGAGTAAAAAAAAGAAAAAAGCTTTTTTTACTTTTCCTATCAAAAAGTAACTGATGTGCACAAAAAAACCGCGGTTTTCAATTCCAAATTTTCGACCCTCTTAAAAATTTGTTACCCGGGGCCAGGGCCCTGTGTGCTAGCACTGTATATAGGTAATATATCGATATTTTTAATAAAAAACTATCAACATCCCTAACATAAACCTGTGGTAATTTCTGCTAATCTTTCATTATATTTCTTAAATTGACAAGAAAGTAGTTTATTTAAAAAAGAAATCAAAAAATTTCTATTTTATTTATTTATTTTTACGTTGCTTATTGTAAGATTTAATTCTTGATATTTTCTCTAAACACGATTTAATTAAAAATTTGTATTGTAAGGAAGCTTCACTAATGGATATAGAAGTAAAATCAATTTAAATGTATCAATTTCAGTAGTTTTTCTTTACGAAGACCCTAAAGGGATTCGATATGTTACATAAAATTATTTCAATTAAAGTCGTAACTTATTAGCAATTATAATATCTAAATTCCCTTGTATAAAATCATTTAAATACTTCAGACTACTAAATTTATAATTTAATCATCAAGAGCCTGATGTTTAATTGTAAACTGAAACTAAAAGTTTCTGCACTTACTTTTCACTTTAGGCAAAATTAAGAGTCTAAAATTAGTGTTTCAGAAATTAATTTAAAAAAAAAAATTAGTTTGTATTTCCGTATTTTTTAGATAAAAACAAATATATGAAAAAAGCCATCACATTCATAGATGCTTGTGATTTTCTAAAACTATCAAAAGTGGTAAAATATTTAGAATAGTGAAAGATTCATTTTCCAGTAAAAACGTTAAAAACGAAATGGATGCTTAACTTATATCATGGAAAAAAAGAGAATTTTATTGAGGACCGTAAAGTTATCGTTCAGACTTACTATTAAGTTATCGTTAGGAGATCATTAATTTACATATTTCCTTAACCATAATGTATTTAAATGTCGTATTAAAAGAACAAAGGAAACTATTAATACTTTATAAACGGTTTGACCATTGTTGCATAAATTGCTTGTAATTAAATTCCTTGTATAGTTCAAGTGACTTAACATGTTTTTTCCAATATTTCATTGTTACCGTACTATTAATTACATGATGTAATAATAGCTATTAAGTACTGAAACTTTCTTTTAAATAATTATAATTTTTTTATTTCTTTTTTGTTATTGCTACAATTTGAACGAGTACTTTAAAATATTATATTGAAATTTGACAGCATGTAAAAGTTGTATTATACACACATAATTTGACAGTGTGTTGATAATATTAAAATTAAATATCTGAATTGTGTAAACTTCATAATACAGAGTGTTTTGTAAGAAAATAAACAGTAAGCATTCGAAATTCAAATGTTATTGTGAATTATTTCAAATACTGAAATTCACCTTTGCTTGTGACAGTGCGACCGTATTCAAATTGTGTTTCAGAATGAATGAAAACTAATAAATTTAAAAAACCCATCTTTTTAAGAAAAATGCTCTGTTTAGTAAGTGTACAACTAAATTCTACCCGTTTTTTGCAAAAAAAGCATGTAATCTTTTAGAAATAACTTGTTGGGTGGCATTTAACTTTTCTGCAAGTTGTTGTTGTGTTTGCGCAGAATCTTGGTTCAGTAATTCTTACAATTCCTCGTCACTAATTGTTGGAGGCCCAAAGTGTGGTTTAACATTTAAACTGAAATCTCCATTTGTAAATTTCTAAAATCATCTTCGACACGTACTGTCATGAATAGCACTGTCATTATAAGTTGCACAGATTATTCTTTAAGTTTCAGTAGCACTTTTTCCTTGATGAATTCGTGTAAAAACAATGGCGAAAATGCACACTACTTACTTCCATTTTCAACTCAATAAATAAATGTATATATTGAAGATTAATATACTAAGAGCATGATGAATTTCCAGAGTAAAAACAGCTGTGTATGTTTATATGTATATTAATAATTAACTTATAATCGGTTATCAGATAACGCCATCTTTTGTAAACGGATAGAACTTAGTTGTACACCTAATACTACTAACAAGTAAAGGTCCCGAGGCCGGACCTATCGATTTTGATGAAACTTAAATATATTGTAGAACACTAAAAACTAAGGGACACGTATTTTTTTTTATCTGCGGAAAAACGGTTTGAAGGGGTGAAATCGCCCTCCAAAAATTGGGGTAAAAATTTAATTTTTCAAATATCTCGAAAACAGTAAGAGATAGAACAAAAGTTTAAATTGGCGATATTGCTCTTTTTTAAAGAGCTATCTATTGATATGCAATTTGTACATATTACATCAACAGGGGTGGTTGGGTGTAAAAATTTTGGGGTTAATTTTGCAAAAAGGGGGTGAAAAATAAACAATATAAAATTTTTGTTTACAGATTTGAAATCTACGTCAAAAAATCTAATTGACCTGTTTTTGCTCAATATCCTAATATTAAGTTTAGGGGTAGTTAACTAGAGGGTGACTATGTCGAATAATCGTACTATTTGGGTATTTCAAGAAGTTCTTCTTCATGGAAAATAGCTTAAGACAATTAGAATAACGTAGAAATGAAATTCTCGAATTCAAGATTGAGTTTGAGCAACACTGGAGAGGGGGTGAGTCACCCTCTTAAATTACATACTAGTTTATATACACTAATTTTTGCTATTAACACACTGATAGTGGGTAAAATAATGTCACAATAAGTGGTTCTGAAGTTGGACTATCATATGTAAGGGCTTTAGTCGGTTTGTTTTTTAATGGATATTATAGTTTTCCTTATCGAAAATTATCGATACCGAAAATTACATAACCTAACCTAAAATAATAAAAAACCTAATAAAAACCTTACATACGATAGTCTAACTTCAGAACGATCTATTGTGACATTATTACCCCCTGTCAGTGTGTTAATTAGTGTATGTAAACTAGTATGTAATTTAAGAGGGTGACTCACCCCCTCTCCAATGTTGCTCAAACTCAATTTTGAATTCGAGAATTTCATTTTAGTCCAACTTCAGAACCACTTATTGTGACATTATTTTACCCACTATCAGTGTGTTAAATAGCAAAAATTAGTGTATATAAACTAGTATGTAATTTAAGAGGGCGACTAACCCCCTCTCCAATGTTGCTCAAACCCAAATTTGAATTCGAGAATTTTATTTCTACGTTATTCTAATTGTCTTAAGCTATTTTCCATGAAGAAGAACTTCTTGAAATACTCAAATAGTACGATTATTCGACATAGTCACCCTCTAGTTAACTACCCCTAGACTTAATATTAGGATATTGAGCAAAAACAGGTCGATTAGATTTTTTGACGTAGATTTCAAATCTGTAAACAAAATTTTTATATTGTTTATTTTTCACCCCCTTTTTGCAAAATTAACCCACAAATTTTAACCCCCAACCACCCCTGTTGATGTAATTTGAACAAATTGATAGCTCCTTAATTGATACCAATAGATACCAATAGATAGCTCTTTAAAAAAGAATAATATTGTCAATTTAAACTTTTGCTCTATCTCTTACTGTTTTCGAGATATTTGAAAAATTAAATTTTTACCCAAATTTTTGGAGGGCGATTTCACCCCTTCAAACCGTTTTTCCGCAGATAAAAAAAAATACGTGTCCCTTAGTTTTTAGTGTTCTACAACATATTTAAGTTTCATCAAAATCGATAGGTCCGGCCTCGGGACCTTTACTTGTAAGATCTAGTAAATTTTTACCTCCATTTCGTTCTTATAACGTACTTATTACACGAAAATTAATGTTTCCCATTAAAAATTAAGCTGGATATAAAAAAATTGAAATTTTCGTATTTTGATTTGATGAATTCAATGTATTGTATAAAATGATTAAAAAGAAAAAGTAAACAAAGGACAAAAAGCAAAATTGGAGCAATTTCGTAGAAATAGGGGATTTTTAAAAATTTTTGTATAATATGGTCTCGACTAGAAGGAAACGTAAATGTTAACAATTAAACCAATTATTCTGTTGGTTTTTAATGTTTATTATTCTATTTCCAGTCTTCATTTTAAAATATAAATTACCAAACTTCAGTAGGTATAGGCCGGAGGTGTCCCACCTTTCCTCATATATAAACTACTTTTCTCAACTAATTTAGTTAGCCACTGAATTTAGACTGACTGCAATAAACACACAGATGATTCTAAAATAGGCTTCCGATCTCGATACAATCGTATCGAAAATCTATTTTCGAAAAGCCAGTCTTCAATTTTTGTATCGATTCTTTCAAGTTTAGATCAATTTGAAAATATAATAATAATTTGGAAAAAATTAGAATATTTTTAATAAAAATATGGTTTTCTTTAGAATTTTTTAAAATTTGCATTGTTTAGATTTAACAATATTTTTGTTTTACCACATGAAATTCTTGTCTTCTTAAAATTTAACTCTGATTAGGTATCTAATAAAAATTTCACTAAAGCTTTTGTATTTTTTATTTCTTTTATTTTTATATTTTTTTGGTTTGTGATAAATGAGTATCATATTAGTTGGTATTAGTATCATATAGGTAGAACACCTGGACCTATTCATAAGTTCTATAATGTTGCAGTACTAACTTCTTTTAATGACGGTGTCCTTTTTACATAAATAAGCGAATATTTAAAGCTGCATTGCTTAATAGTTTCCAACCAAAATACGCTAAGATAAGCAGGTATAAAGAAATTTTCCTACAACCCTACAATAAAATGTCTAGGGGGCGACAAAACATTAAATTTGCTCTTGTTTCAACGTTACTTACAATTCTGTTTTTGAAAACAGAATCAAACAAATCGTCAATCAGTTATTTTGATCAGTTATTTTTATGGATTTGGTGTAATAGCATATGAAAGTGGATAAAATACTTTTCCTGACGAATAAATTTGATTCTTGAAATAAATAATAATTTTCAATCTCAAAACGATCGTATTGTTATCTCAGTCTCTTTATGGTTATGAGCAAGAAACAGTGATATTTACTGAATGTACCAAGGGATGCCGCCTATTTCTTTTTAATAATAATTATTTATTAGCGGTACAATTTGTGCAGAGATTGTACTATATTTTTCGTGTACAGATTTATCGACTATTCCTTACTTCTTTAATTTTTATATACCAAGGGAATTGCGGTAAGAAAATTCAGTCCTGCTAATTTTCGTTCAATCTACACCGAAGTGATTCTATAAGTGTTTAGTTTTGCCAGTTTTGGTACGGAACATTGAAAAAATTAAATTATCTGATTTTGTGATTATCGGTACCGAAGATACACTCTATACAGATGAAAATGTTCATTTATAGTTGTGATTTAAATTACTTGAGAAATATGTACATAATATATACCGTTATTTATTCTTATCTTAATTTCATTATTAATTTAATGTATGTACGTATGCAATTAATGTCGGTGCCGGAAGATTGTCTTGATATCAAATGTCAAGTCAACATATTCATTGTATCTATTCTTTTACTTGCAATAAAGATAAGAGATGGTACAAGGAAAAAGTAAGTTATTTGCTAGATTAAAGATTTCACATTCTCTAAATGTGTGCCTGAGAATATTTTTCTAAGAAAAGAAAAAATTAAATTATCGATAACACTCGATCAACAATTTGTTGGGCTGATACCGACAAAAGCAACATATTATAAAACACATATAATACCTAATTCTACCAAATTAGGAAAATATTAGGTCGTTCGGAAAGTAATTTCGTTTTTTGTCAATAGAGAACTTAACTGTGTTTTCTTCCACAGCCAATTTTACATACAAGCCGTATTGTAATTATACATTTTGAGAGCTAATATAGCAAGGTTTGTTTGTGAAAAAGTTTGTTTAATTCTGTGCAATAGCTTTTGTTTGGTATCCTGTCAAATATGCGAAACCGAAATTAGTATTTTTATTACCGAAAAGGCAAAAATGCTGCTGAAGGAAGAAAAAAATGATTGTATGTGTATGGGGAAGAGGTATTGGTAGAACCCCAGTGTAAAAACTGGTTTTCAAAATTTGTTTTCGGAAATTTCGTTTTATTTCGGAAAATGCACACGTTCTTGAAGGCTAGTTAAAGCTGATGAAGATAAAATAAAGACATAGGTGACTAGAAAAATAGCAAAAAGTATTGATCCAAATTGGAAAATATAATTCAATAAAACGTTTATATGCTATAAGAAAATCGTCTCTCATTTTCAAGCAAAGAGCGAAATCATTTTCTAAACAGTCCTAATAGTACTTAAGGGGAGAAATTCTTTTAGACAGGCCAAAATAAAGGTACCTAATATTGGAAAATTTTTTTAACAAAGGGAAAATTGATATATGTATAATTTTTTTTTTTTAAATATGCATATAGAAAAACAGCTGCAGAAGTTTTCAATTGGAGTGTGTCATTTCAAGTTCACAAATGGTTGCCGCTTCAGCATCTCCTAAAAAATATTTAAAAATTTGTGCATATAATTAATATAACATGTAGAATGTTGGTGAACCTAAAAAAATATCAAAAAACAGAAAATTAGTAGGAATTACTAGGAATTTTAAAGAAAAATTTTTTGTGTGAAATTTAATATAATGATATAGGTATAGGTTATATCAATAAACTGTAATTCAAGCTGGGATTTTGAATATTAGTATAACAGATATTTTTCAACTACGTTTTATATAGTCTGACAATTTATGTATTTTTTTTTAATGTATAGTCCTATGGATTTATTATAAAAATGGGTTTTTGAACTTAGTAACATAATCAATATAACTATCTATCTTAAAATTAGTTGTATAAAGATCATAAAAAAGACGGAAAATATGACACATTTTGATTGATATCTCCTAGATGCATACCTAATAAAACATTTTTATTAAGGGCTCACAAAATTTTATTTATTAATGGTATTCGACGACTGTTAAGCTGACAATTTTTTCAAGTGCTACACGCTCACAAGGAAAGGTATCCAACTGTATCTCTCGTAAATTTTTGAAACTTTGGTGGATTGTAGATCTGATTAAAACTAATCACGAGCCATATTTCGTTCGATAGTAACAGCTTTGGTGGGGAAACAACATATACCTATTTGTAAATGGCACTTTAAGATCTTTATTATGATACAAAAATTAAAGTTATAAAACCATTGGAGTTTCATTCCCCACCCCCAACCCCTAATTTTATCAGGTATTTTTGGTAAAAGAGGAGGCTTTTATGTGTCAATAAAATAATTTTTAATTAATATATTTTACATCACACCAGTTTAGTTCTTTTTGCATAAATACACCCTTTGCTAATATCAAATTGGGAAAAATTTTAACTTTTTGATTTAATAATGAGCAAAAATATGAACATAGATTCTTGTATTTTACTAACGAATTGTTACAAACTTACGATATACTTTAAGTACTTAATTAAGACCCCCCCCCCCGGATGCTTTACTAATATCAAGCCCTCACCGTAAGTGTAGAAAATTGTAACTATGGTGAGCCCAGAGTGCGCCCGACACTGTTTAAGACATGTAGACAGTCGGTGTCCGTAACCAAACACACAGTGCATTGTAATACATTGTTAGACATTGCTACTTGAATTCGAAAGGTTGGTCTGTCCCATAATAGGTGTTTTGTAGTAGTGTGTGTGTGAACACGCACACTACTAGAAAACGCCAAACGAACACCACTGCAAACAGTGTGTACGTAGACAACATAGTGGGGGGATTTAACGTCACCCACTGGCGACAAGTGGAACAATTTGATAGACATTCTAGTTTGGTCCCTTGACTAATATCTATACAAATCTTATTTACATATTTATTTATTTATTTTTATTTATCTGTACAATATTATTTATCAATATTTTAAGGTTTATAATCTACACAATAATGATACTGCTCATAAAAATGTTCAAAACAAAAATATTGTTCATACCAAGCACATCTTATAATAGCAGGATTACCACATACATTACACTTTGGCGTTTCTCTTTCTTCTTTGAAAAAGCAATATGTTACAGGATTTTCAAATCTTTCTGGTCGTTGGTCAATATATCCACTTTTATGCCATCCATACTTGAACAAATTTTGAAAACGAGACGACGAAAACACTGGAGTTTTAGATTATTATTACGGCGATGTTAGTCGATATCATATTCATTTAGAATTACATTATCCGAAAATACTCTGATGAATTGTTTCCAGAGTCGAAATCCATAGACATCCTGGGATAGATTATATAGATTAATAAGATTTGTATTGATATCAGTAAAGCATGGGGGGGGGGAGGTGCAGTCTATTTTTTCTTTCTAAATTATGTACTTTAAAGTATATCATAAGTTTGTAACAATTCATTACTAAAACACGAGATCCTTTAACCACATTTTTGCTCATTATTAAATCAAAAAGTTAAAATTTTTCCTAAGTTAATACTAGCCAAGCGTGTATTTATGCAAAAAGAATTAAACTGGTGTGATGTAAAATACGAGTATATTAATTAAAAATGCTTTTATTTATACATGACATCCTCCTCTTTTACCAAAAATATACCTGATAAAATTTGGGGTTGGGGGTGGGGGATGAAACCTCAATGACTTTAAAACTTTAATCTTGGTATCATAATAAAGATCTTAAAGTGTCATTCACAAATATATATAGTTTCCCTACCAAAGTTCTTACCATTTCCAAGATATTTAAGAAAATTGAAAAAAGGTCAAATTTTCAGGGATGAGTTTCACCCCCTTAAACCTCTAATGGGCACGAACGAAATATGGCTCGCGATTAGTTTTAATAAGATCTACAATCCACCGGTTTCAAAAATTTTTGAGAGATACAGTATGATACCTTTCCTTGCCAGTAATATTGCACAATATTTGATGTTGTACAACGTTTTGATCGTCTGTAGGTTATATTAAAGTGTCGTGTGTACAATTTCGTGTGTTAATCAAAAGTATCTCGAAAGATATTGTATTGTGAGTTAATATTGTACCACCTGTAAGTTCTGTAGATATTATTGCAAAATACTACTTTATTTACATATAAATTTATAAGATTCGATTTGTTTGTTGTTTTATTATGTCACTTAAAATGTTTGAACCATAGTGAATTACTTTGACTTCGTGGCATATTTATCACTTAATCTAATTAAATTAAGCTACAATTTAACCTATCGTACAAATTATTTTTTATAAATTATTGAATTGTCTATAGAGAAAACTTTAATAAGTTACACAGGTTGATTGTACGAATGTACAATACAACTGAGCATGTAGGGACCGCTTAAAAGACTTTAAGACCCTTCGCCAGTAGTATTATTTCGTACTGGATACATACGCATTATCATATGGAGGGAATTTTTCTCTAAAAATGCCTTTAAGGTTTAGGAGCTGCAATTTCTGAAGTTTTAAAGGCATTTTTAGAAAAAAAAAATTTACACTGACCCCTCCGTATATTGCGTATTAATTTCATTTTTAAACAATTAACCCAAAATTTCAGGAACAGGGGGTCAGGAATAGGAAAACTTCGGGTTAATAGTTTAAAATTGAAATTAATACAATATTCGTTAAGACTTAAGTACCCAAAAGAAATTACATAATTATGTATTATTATCAATAACTTACGTATGAGCAAATGTTAAAATATAATTATGAGTTGTACCAAGAAAATAATTAAAATTTATAAAATTCTACACGATCGCGTGATCCATCAATACTAATATAACTATTGAAATTAATACACTTTTAATTTTTATCCGTAATACAGAGTTATTCAATCTTAGATAGCTCGTAGAATTTTTATTTATAGTAATAAATAAATAATAATAAGCAAATATATTTTCACTCATCTTAAACAGATGTAACGAGTTCATATTTTCGTAAACAGTTAAATTGATTGACAGTCAATTTTGATGACAATTTGAACTATGTTGGAAGTCATTATAGACAAGTCTTTATAGACAGGCTAATCGTTGACATCGCTAATATTTTCATGTTGAAATAAAGTTTAAGATAAGATCAAAACCATAGAACACTAGAAGCCAACTAACATAAAAAAAGTGAAATTCGCTTGGAGTCCTTTGTAACCCAGTCACAGCTTAAGGCATTAGTCCGTCAGTAGTCGTCGTCGAGTCAACATACCATTGTATTAACAATATACCCCATTGTTACATGTACACGTTGAACATCTCTCTCTGGTAATACGTGTATTGTGTTTGTATGCGTGTATACACATACTACTACAAAAAACCAAACTAATACACTGCAACCAGTGTGTATGTACACAAACAGACTACGTCACAAACTCATTACAAGTGGAACAGAGGCAAAGCCAATCTAGTTTGTCCCCTTGATCAAAACTTTGTAAACTTGGTGGGTGGAGTTGATTCAAAAAAATGTTTGAAAATAAAAATCTACCTGCAGGCCGAGCAAATGAGTATTGCGGGTGACATGCGATCCGCAGACCATTGTTTGGACAGCGTTCTGGTATATGTTAAATGTTTCGCTACAAGTATATTATGACATGAAATCAAGAATATTTTACATATATATATATATATATATATATATATATATATATATATATATATATATATATATATATATATATATATATATAATTTTATCCTTATATACCATCAGGCCTTTATAAATACATACATATAAAATACTATTCGACCCACACCTAATAATATTTTTGAGTAACTAATTATACCTAAGTGTGAAAAATTATATAACGTCACACATAATTACGAATTCTAATAGTCTTTCTGTAACCAAGTATTACTTTTAAATATTGTTATTTAATTTAGATAATTACGAGATGTACGGAAAATGTCCTAAAAGGAATTATAAACAGCAAAAATATTTCGTGGGTGTAAAAAATTTATTTTCGCTACTATTTGCAACAATCTTATTGTGTGCTGTGTAGGTGTCGCGTAACACAATATTCTTTGGTTTTATTTCGATCCTGAAATAGAAGTTTATGTATCTTATGTTTAAATGAATTAAATAAAATTATTTAATTTTTACATGAAAATAAACACAAAATGGAAAAATTATTTTCTTTCCGTGATAGAATTACTTCCTCATATTTATCTTACACATAGAATCAATAAACTATAAAAGTGAAAATAGTGGTAAATAAACAATTTTAAAGTAATCATGCAATAACTAATATAGATAAATAACTACATATTTTAACGATATAACAGAAATGTTTGTTTTAATATTTTTGCTTTTTGTTTTAACAATGATTAAATAATTATATAAATAAATATTTATTGAGACTCAGTTCAAAGATTTAGTGAGAATTTTCTCTTACTTATCATTATCAAATTAATAATTCTATGTTTGTATTGGTATTTTTATCGTATCTTTGTGTAGGTACATTGAAAGAGGTTATATAAGATTTCGTGACGGAATACTTACAGTGTCAAGATAAAAAATATTCTTAAAAAAACAACAGCATAATATGTAAATTAAAAATCACAAAGTGATTGAAAAAATTATCCGTATCGGCCGGGAATCGAACCCAGGATCTCCTGGTAACTCGCCAGGTGTGCTATCCATTACACCATCGATCCTTTGCTCGACAGGCGCTCGACACAGACAACATTCAATCACTTATGTGTATGTACTCTCTGTAATGCGAGAAGCAGTTACAATTTTTCAATTTCAAATATTAGCTTGTGAAACACTACTACGTATGACAGACTTTTGTCTGCATTTCAACACACGTAGTATTCATATGTTCACTTATCGTTTAGCTAAACTGAAACTTTAAGCACTCGACTTCCTTGGTTAACATGACCAAAAACCACACATGTAAATTAAAAATCACTTTCACAAGCACTCGATAATATTTGAAATTGAAAAATTGTAACTGCTTCTCGCATTACAGAGAGTACATACACATAAGTGATTGAATGTTGTCTGTGTCGGGCGCCTGTCGAGCAAAGGATCGATGGTTTAATGGATAGCACACCGGGCTAGTTACCAGGAGATCCTGAGTTCGATTCCCGGCCGATCCGGATAATTTTTTCAATCACTTTGTGATTTTTAATTTACATATAATGGTTTTTGGTCATGTTAATCAAGGAAGTCGAGTGCTTAAAGTTTCAGTTTAGCTGAACGATAAGTGAACATATGAATACTACGTGTGTTGAAATGCAGACAAAAGTCTGTCATACGTAGTAGTGTTTCATAAGCACTCGATATTTGAAATTGAAAAAAATAACAGTTTAATAGTATACTATTAAACAAGCTGATAATGATAGTTATTACTCACGAAGATGAAATTGCGACAAGAACCGAGCTTACGAGGCGAGTGTCGTAATGCATCTGAGTGAGTAATAGCCATTGCAAGCGAGTTGAATACGATATTTTTTCTACGACCTTTTTCCTTTTTGATTTAAATAAAATTGAATATAAATTTTAAATTAAAAGAATACAATTTTAATTTCATTAAATGTTTACATATGTACAAACGATGAAAACAAAAAACAAACTACTTTGTTTACTTTGACGTTACTACGCAACATATATGAAATTAAAATTTGATGCATATATCATACACAAAACAAATGCCGGCCTATTGAATAATGGTTAATACGGTGATTTCATTGTTCGATAGCTATTGAGTAATGATGATTATTCCACACCTTTGAATAATGCCTAACTTTCTCAACAATTTACGGATATGTAATAAGTGTGTTCTTCAACAGGAGTAGAAAAACAATATTATTTCAAATCTTAAGGTGAATACACTAAGTGTATATTGAAATAAGGCAGAGAATCATGTTCTCTTAAATTTCAGTATCTTCCCCTTCAACTATCTTGTAATAGTACAGTAACTGAAGCATTTGGCTACCAATTTTTTCGGATGGGATGGATTGGCTTGAAATTTGAACTGTAGCTAGGGAGTAGCCCAAGAAACAAAAGTTATATAATGCCGATGTGTGCTTTCACCCTAGGGGTGGAAGGCACCCCTTCTAGGGGTTGGAAATTTTTTTATGAAAAATAGCCTCACCGTTCGATAGAGGGACAAATTCTAAGCAAAAAATATTTTATAAGAATTTTTTGTACAATCAATACTTTTTGAGATATTGGCGCCTAAATGTGGTCGTTTTTAGCCCAAAAAATGCATGTTTTTGAGGGATATTTCGCAAATATCGCAAAAACTACAAGTTTTACATAAAGAATGGTTATGAGCAAAAATAAAGAAAATCAAGTAACAAAGAGATTGCATTTTTTTTTATTTTTGTAGGTAGAATACAATCTAAGTTATGACTCCTTGAAGTTAAAATCGATTTTGACTATAGCTAAAATCGAAACTTTCAATGTCATTTGGAGGAAAAATGAGAGGTTTTTCGAAAAAAACTCATATTACACCTTTTAAAGTACTTGAATAGACCTTTATTTTGAGCTGTGGTAAAAGCCATTAGTATAAAAATTAACGGAGTTACATTCAAAGCAAAATGGTTGTCTTGATTTTTGAGAAAAAAAATTGGTATCAAAATTAATTACTTGACGGCAAACATTGAAACTAAGTGTAATCCGTCGCCAGTTTACTTTATTCATATATAAACAATGGGTTCTGGGAGTTTGAACGGATTTAGAAGTTTAAATTCGAAAAAATGACTGATATACTCTTGAAAAAAAATTTAATTTTTAAAAAAATCATAGTTTTTTTAAAAATATTTAAAAAACTAACAAATTTATGAAAAAAAATTATAGAATATAAATTATAGGTCTTTTCTTGCTGAAAAATTTGCTTTTTTGTTCATTTTTGTACGTCCAAATTTGACTGAGTTATGATCATTAGAAGCTCAAAACAGAACGCAAAGACTACCTTTCCTAAGCCCTTTAAACTTACAAATCTAAAAATTGAAGGACTCAAAAAAATTGTAAATCATAAGACTTATAGTGCTTAAAATTTCCTACCAAATGGTTTTTTAAGCGAATTGATAACTTAAAAATTAAAAAAGTTATAGTAAGAAAACCAATTGCATTTTTTCGGTAAAATTTTTGGAGCAGGTAAATTACCATCATCTTTCTGTATTTTTTGTATTTTTTTAATAATTTAGTTAAAAAATTTTAAAAATAAATTCAATAGAATGAAAAAAAAATTAATTATATCAACATGTAATGTATAATTCACATGCTATTTTTCCATACATATAATTTTTATGCTATTTTTCCATAAAGGGTAGGATTTTTTATAAGGGGTAGTTCTTCTATCAGGGTTTTTGGGGGATTAAAAAGTTACAATATAATCATACATTTGAAAACTTTTAAAAAGTTACAATTCATCATATGTACACTAGTATATAATATCTCAAGCCGTTAATAATCGTTTTCTTCTTTATTTTATTATAAGGGGTGGCTTATTTTTTAACGGTTGCAGCTTTTTAATGAGTGATAAGTCTTCTAATGAAAAATAAAAGAGATATAATACATTGTGAATGCACCAAAAGGTTACTTTAGGCTGCTAAAACTTTTTTCCTATTTTTTCGGAAACAAAGGGGTAGTTTTTAAGAATTTTTTGGGTAGAAAAGTAACTGAATTTCATAAATTATATTAAAAAACTTGAAAGGAATTTTATCCAACATATTTGAACATAAATTGAATCTTTAAAATAGGTAAATCTGGACTTTTCGTATTTTTGTCATATAAGGGTAGTTTTTACCCCTAATTATCAAAAAGCACACATCAAGACAATATAACTTTTGAACTGTAGGGTCAGATGAGCTGGTATACAAATTTTCAGGAAAATCCATTCAATCCGAAAAAATTGGGAGCTTTTACATTATTTTGTCTTTCAGTGACTGTACTATAAGTTCAAGTTTGAAATGAAGCTCACAAAAATAGATAGATCTGCTAAAGTATATATTTCCGTCAATTTGTATTTTTCTCCTATCTTTCTGATGACACCACTAACCTGATAACTCTATGACCTGATAACGGAAATCAGGAACATAACTACAACAAAGCAGTTGCAGCAGTTGTTCCAGGATGTAACATGGATGCAAGAAAGAAAATATTTTTTTTATTGAGAAGTCGTTTATTACTTTACCTACAAAGATGAAAATCTAGAAATAATTTCCAGTGTAACTGAATTCTGTCTCTCCCACTTGATTATTGGTATTGTTGTTTGTCGTCTGGGTGTTGATAGAAAATACTAATTATACCTACCTTCCCAATAATTTGTCTTAAAAATATATTGATCAAACTCGGTAAATTATAAAATTGTGCTCGATAAAATTCCTTGCCTGAATTAAAATTTCATTTAGCACAATTTAGAAAATAAAGCAAAATTTCATTTGTTCAGTAGTTAACATCCTCCCCATACATCAAAATAAGATTATTTTTCGAACCTACAACCACATTTGTCAATTTGCCATCCGTCCGTTTTTCGTCCGGATAATCCAGTTATGACGTGATTTGTCAAGATTCGGCCCTACATGTGTGGCCGGACAGTAAAGGTCTTGCCGTGGGACTTTTGGAAATATTAATTTTGTTTCATTAAATTTTTTTTGTCATCAGTGGTATACTTTTGGAAATAGTTAAGCGTTGGTGCTTCAAAGTCACGGGAATTTTAAAGCACAGAGACAATCCACTAAAAAGTTTATTTTTATCAGCTTAAAAAATTTGCTGACAAATGTTGACGTCCGATTGCCAAAAATTGAAAAGTGGGCAATCCTGCCTACAATAGGCCTCGCGGTGTCGAATTTATCTCCGTTGAAGCCTGAAAGACTTGAATGTTTGGGGGAATCATTTAGAATCATTCGAATATTTGAAAAGATTTATAATATTTTATCCTATGATACATACACGGAGAGAAAATTCCTATAAAAATTACTGTGCTCATAATACAATCGACGTGTAACAGGCGAACATATCCAATTTTTGTACGGTAAAATTATAAAAATTGCAATAATATAACTATAATTTTTATAATTTTACCGTACAAAAATTGAATATGTTCGCCTGTTACACGTCGATTGTAGTATGAGCACAGTAATTTTTATAGGAATTTTCTCTCCGTGTAGTACACTGTTCATATTATTTTAATATTCTGTAATATTAAAAATATTCTGATGTATTTGGGATTCACGTTATAGACAACATGACAAATTGTTCATATGATAACCGTACCCCGTTTCTTCAATATGATTGCGAATAAAATTAATTGATATTTCAGTACTTAATTGATATTTTACATAATCAAATATCTAACAAAACATCAAAATTTCGACATTTTATTTCCTGCTTAAAAATATTAAATAAGAATAATGTTAAATAAGGAATTCTATTTCGTATAAATTATATAAAATAAATGAGGTTACATAATATCTAATATAAAAATTATTAAAACATGATTTTTTTATTTAAAAATGTTGTGTTGAAAATAGACAGATAAGCAAGGTAGCTACTATTAAAGTTTTTGTAATCAACTCAATTGGTTCTCGTTCTTTATATTTAATAAAAAATTGCTATCATTATTATTTTATTGATTTAATCCAATGGTAGGCAAAATATTTTGAAAAACGTTAATGGAACAAAGTGTTTAAGTCGCATATGTTTCAATTCTTTAGTAAAACAATTAAGCTAGTTTAAGAAAAAATTCATATTTAACCAACCTGGCCGTACTTGGTGTACTTTGTCATTTATCAAATCTCCATACATTCTGCGCCTACATTTGATACACTCAATGTAATGACTGAAATCGGATATCCCCTTTACACTAAAACGGCAAATAGTAAGTAATTAGTAGAGGCATAAATACAACAGTAAAGACAATATCATTTTAATGTAAATGATGTGTGAAAAAAATTAAGCATCGGTGCAGAACGTACCTATAGCTCTAAAAAGAAAATCTAAACCTGATTTAAGTTGTAAACAGGTTTATTTTGACTTGAAATCATTTCAGACCTAGCCAGGCGCGTCCAGTTAGTCAAGTTACCTCAAGTCCAAATGCGTTAGAGGTATTTAGGTACTTACACCTTATTTTTCATTTGTGAAAACATTCAACCACATCAACAACTTAATAATTGGTGGGTTTAAAAGGAAACACATACCGGGCATACTAACCTTGCTCCCGTAAGTGACGTAATGAGAATGAGGGTCCATCATTTACCTTAGTTTCCTCAAATTCATTCAGCATACGTTACAATTGGCAGCTGATTTAGGTGGTTTCAGAGAGGCTAGAGGCTTAGACTGAGGTTCTCTGTCAACTACATTCAGTTTATATAACTTTAAGTTTCTTAAATTACTTTGTTTTTTACTGCGTTGAATATGTCAAATTTTGTCTTAACTAAGCAACATTTACAAAAGGTTTTAATTTTTTGTTTTAATTGGAAGAAAAATGCGGCTGAAACACATAGAACTTGTGGAAGTTTATAGTGACAATGCTCCAACTGATAATTCATATAGAGAATAGTTTCAACCTTCTAAGAATGGTAATTTTAGCGTTAAAGATAAGCTTCGTCCTGGACAACCAAAAAAATTCGGAGACAAAGAACTGGAGGCATTACTCGATAAAGATCTGAGACAAACACAAGAGGAACTTGAAGATACATTGGAAGTGACTCAACAAACAGTTTCTGTACAATTAAAATCCAAGGCAATTGTTAAAATTTATATGTTCTTAGTCGCTTTAAACAGCCTGTATACAAAACTTATGTGAATTCTCAAGAATATTTTTTTATATTCCTTATAAGAAATATTCTCGAAGGCTAAACTAAATCGAAGCATTACTGTACCCGTAAAGTCAAAATTAAAGGCTGATGCGACCTTCTTTATACGTACACATAGCTATTGTGGCCTCTAAGCCTAATTATCAGATGCAGGTAAACATTTATATGATATCGAAATATAGACAGAATGAAAAGGAAGGATTTGTGAGATCTGTAATTATTGTCACATGTAGTGACACAAAATCAGTATGTAATTGTAGTAAAAGATCGTATATTCTACCCTTCTGAATGCATGTTCACAACAGTGAATGTTTACTCAACAAATTCGAGTAGTCAGTAAGCAATAGGTTTGTTCCAACCGACCATTTTGACTATCAGATGGAGGTCAAACGCATCTGTATCACCATAATTGCGTTCCAATTTTACATTTTGTCTGATTATTATAAAAATGCCCCAACCACCCACAATAGAGTATTTGAACTTATTAGCGAGATATCTGTCCCTTGATTAGCACCATGGACAGATTATGAGAGACTTTCACAGTGCGTATTTTTGTTAAAATGCTTTTAGTTTGTATAATTATTTTTATCGTAATTCACTATGATTCATTGTCGTTTTTGAAAGCTGAATACTAAAAATATTATTATTTCTCTGTTAAAACATTTGAACCCATTTATAAAGTACCTACACAAACAGAGTGGAGAGAGATAGTGGCCTAGCGAGACGAAGTGTGACGAGGGAGGAAAGGGTATCAAAACAAACCTAGTGTCGTTTGGAATAACTTGGAGTTGACGAACAAAAACCAATTTACAAAATTGACGAGCGGAAAAAAGGAAAAAAAAATTTTCTGTAAATTACTAATAAGCATGAAACAATTGTCAATGCTTTAAGGAGAGTGCAGGTTCTGTGACGTAATATTTGGTAGGGGATATGAATGGGCCTATGTAATAAAATGATAATTATTCATTAATAATAGCTTCGCAACCAAAAGAGCGTTTAGAAAATTTTTCGGACTTGCACTGAAAACTGAAATAGTATATTGTACAATAAGTGGGAAAAGAGGCTTATTTCTCACGAATATGAGTTTGTTGCGCGAGCCCGCAGGGCGAGTGCAACAATTCGTATGAGTGAGAAATAAGCTTTTCCCACGTATTTTACACTAAACTTTTTCTACGAGCACATTTTTTTCGTAAAATTTAACATAAATAATTAAAATAAAATTTCAATAAGTAGTAAAAATTTTTTAAATTTATAATGTCAATGATAAGATGTTCAAATTTTTGCAAAAGTATACTTTGAAACTATGGAAACAATAATAAATAATCAACATACATTTATGTATATTTTTAGTATTATTTCTATATATTATATATTAAACTACCGGAACAGCCTACTTTTTATTATATTAAGGCGTGGGAAATTATTTCGCACGCTCTTTTCCTTCTTTTCCGCATTGTGTGGGCAATTGTTAATTTTTACATATAGTTAGCCATGCGCAAAATGTTACTTTTAATAGTAGGAGTAGAAAAATAATTTTTTTGCACGATCGTGTATTTTCATGCATTTACCGATGCTGTTGACAATGCTGGTAAGTTACATTTCCCGAACGTTTGTTTATATCCATGGAAACCAAAAAATAACAGTGCGGTAAGTGAAATAGATGCGTGGTAAGTGAATAGGAGTGCGGTAAGTGACATCAGCTAAAAAATGATTGCAATTATTTATTTATATTGAAATTAAATGTACAGTTTGAACAATTAGGAAAATAAATCGATTAATATAAAAATTTTCATTAGTTTGCACATTATTATTATTATTGTTGGCATTAGTCTTCATATTTTATTGATATTTCAAAAGGTTGTTCAATCATTAAAATTTTCTGTGGTTTTCATAATCCTTCTTTCATTTTACGAGAGTAAATTTGCAACCAAAAATAAAATGCTTCATCAATTTCATTATTTTCATTATTTTCATTAATATTATAGTTTAACAAACTATTTTCCTCAATTTTTTTAATAGAAAATTCAAAAAAATATTCTCGTTAATTAAATATTGACATTTGGTTTTTTATTTACAAATATAGTTGTCAATTGTCACTACAATTATTCGTATTATAGTTGTTATACATATTTATAATATTTATTCATGGCATTCTATGTGATAACATAGAATTATAAATTTCACCTATATTATCGGAATTTTATTTTTTATGTAATATATTTTTATTCTTTAATTATTTTAAATCGATCGTGCAAAAAATATTATACAATACACGATGCGTTAAGTGCCTTTACTGATCTCGAAAATTGCAAAAACTCGACCCTCGTTTTTGCAACATTTTCTCGATCAGTAAAAGCAACTTACCGAACTTATATTGTAAAATACTATTGTGGGAAAGGGTACAAATATGTTATTCTTATTGTACAAAATAACCCACAGTATGCAGTATCGCTCTTAACATTATAATCATCCATTTGTAATATTGCAACTGAATCGGTTATTTCAGAAATGGCACATGTATATTTTTTTTATTTAATATCAGCCATAATAAGTAGCTTAGAGTTAGAAGCTTAGTAACTCAGAAGTTAAAACTAAAGCAAAAATAATACTAGAGATATACAAATTCTTACTAGTAAAAATTACAAGTCTTTTCAGTTACATACTCTATCTGAGATATTCGAAAATGTAACATGTGCACTTTCTGCAATAACCGGTTCAATTAATTACTGTCTGTATATTTCATTTAGTTTCAAATATTTATTTAAAAGAGTGATTTTGAATTGATTGTAAAAGTCAGTATAAATATTAGTAAAAAATTATAGGTATAGGGTAAAAGTCCCTATACCCGAACGCGTTCAGTAATCCAACAGTTTTGATATTTTATAATTATATTAATGAATTTATTTTTGAAAAAAATTATAAATATTAAAACTGTTCGAGTATTGAACGCGTTCGAGTATAGGGGTTTTTACGTTAGTTAATGGGGGATAAATTAATCAAATAGTTTTAACCAAAATCCAATGCAATGGACAGGATAGTCGAGAAATAAAATTACACCGAGATCCAAGAGAATTTTTTTCTGAATTAGAATTCAATCTGGATCAAATCATGTTCTACATCAAATCTACATTCAGTTCTGGATCAAATCATGTCCATTGCATTGGGGTTTGGTTAAAACTATTTAACATTTAAAGAAAATTATAACATCCATAAACGTTAGCTGATTTATTTTAAATAAACATATTTCAACAAGTAGGTAAATATTTCTGTTACGCCTTAGTGTCCATAAACTATAGTACACGAACAAATTAGAATCTGACGGTAAGTCGCGGTGGGAGCAAACCTAATGTTCAACCTATACATAAGTTGTTATGTGACGGACCAATTAGGCCCGATTTACATTAACGCTCTGCTCTCACTCCGATATCACTCCGCTCCAGGTTCGATAAAATATTCTTACACAATAAACAATGAATATATTCACATCATCGCTCTGATATCGGTCCGATATCAGTCACGGTTCTCTCTCGCTCCAATGTCACTTCAATATCAATACCACTCAGGTAATATTTTATCGGAGCGATATCAGACTTGTTATGTCTTGTACCTATAGTGTAAACACATTTTTGATTCGACTGCACTCCGCTTGCATTCAGTTGTTATGAAAAGATATTTGTATCGAAGTGAGACCGAACTGAGAGTGTACCCAGAGTGGCATTATAATATGAATAGAGAACGAATAGGTAGCAGCATGATATCAGCACTGTAATGTGAACACAACAAGATTATATCGAATTGGGAGCGTAGTGTTATCGGAGTGAGAGCAGAGCGTTAATGTAAATCGGGCCTTAATTTAAAGTCTATGGATTGTACATTATAATGTAGCACTAATATTGTAAGTGTTTTATTAATTTACAGTGGTAAGACTGAGTTATTTACATAGCAATTATATTATACATCAGTTAACTTTGATTTGCTAACCGTTAGGGAACAGTATAATTTTATATTTGTGTCGTTCTAAGAAGCTATATTATACAGAGGTGTAACTACAATGGCGCAGGTGGAGCAGCTACAATAGTGAAAAGAAATAGAGGGCAACAGAAAAGGCTGGCGACGTCATTTTTTTTTTTGTTCGCCACTCTAAATTTTTCGAGTAGTAGTTTTTGTACGGTGACGCTTCATTGAAGTTGCTCCAGGGCGCAAATTTTGTAGTTACGCCACTGGTATTGTGTATATGCTCCAGAGGTTAAACACAGCCATCATATATATGTTAAAATTGTTATCAAAATTTGTTTTCTTGTACTGTCAATTGGGATTATTTTGATACAGTTTTGAAAGGTTTTGGGACAAATGTTTTTTTTTTCACCATGTTCTCAAAGCAAGTTTTTTGTGTTTGACTAGCATATTTGATCTCTTAGTTACAGTAGAAGCCCCATAAACTTGCGCTCCATAAACTTGCTATCTCTCTAATCTTGACTGGATAATTTCTCTACTCTTGACAATATTTTCTCCCACCATGGTTCTTCCGTAACCAATTAAATTCGTAATTAATGACGCGTAAAGCGTATATTTGGTATCCTTCTCTACCTATCTCTTTTTTTAGATTCAAATTGCGTATGTTGCGCATTCAGTGCGCATAGGGGTAGTAAATAGTGGGAATGTCAAGACTAGAGAATGGTCCTGGACATGTTTGCCAAGACTATGGAGCTTTTACTGTGCAAGTTTTATTGGAATAAAGCACTCTTACTATATACGTACAGTCCGTTTTTGTTTTAAAAAAAAAATTCATGGTCTCTACATCCGAATCTCTACTTTTCCAATACACTTGTTCATATTAACCTATACCGTATTGTATATATTATCTATAACCGATTGTTCATGTGGTATTTTGTATGTACTTCCCTTACCTCACCCACCCTACAAAAACAGTTATTTTCTTTAAACGAAATTGAAGTATACATAAGTATCTACATTATTTTCTTATTAGTGGAAAAGTAGCCCCAAGTATGGAGCTGCTTTAACATCTTTTTATATATTATAGAACTAGCTAAGCCCCGCCGTTTCATTCGCGTAAATTTGAACTTCTTAATTTAACATATAAACGGATTTTTATTTGGGGTGGTCAATTTTAACCTCACCTTACTTTTAAATCAGGTATTCAAAATTTTTTACAAAAATAGTTCTTTACGGTGCTTCGCCCCGCTCGTCTCACAACTCCCAAGTAGCTATATTCATATTTTAATTGCGTACATAATTTTCATACCTTGAAATTTTTTCATTGACACCCATATTGGTAATATTAAGAGCACTTTAACTTCCAACCCATTTTGAGGTTTCAAAGCTCTGGAGAAAATTTCTGAACTCGTGTTAATTTGTTTCCGAGTCTTAATAATATTAGAGCAAAATTTGGTCAAGTTCCGTCCAGCCGTTTACTTTTGGCATTTTTTGAGTCCCTAGAATCCTAAGTGACAATTTTAACCTCACGTTGATTTTTCACAGGATCTCAATATCATTTTAACAAAATCCGGCTAGCCGTTGAATTTTTACTTTTTGTGGGTTTTAGGGGCAGGATCCTAGGAAACAATAATTTTCAACTCACACACATATTTTTCAAAATATCAGTACTGTTTGTACAAAATTTCGCTTTTTTTAGGTCTCCAGGACCCTAGAAGGTAATTTTAACCTAACGTTAATGAAATTTTTTCAGGATCTCAGTACTGTTTAAGCAAAACTTGAGCAATATCTGTCCAGCCACTTACTTGGGCCGTTTTTGGGACCCTGGGAGCCTAGGGATCAATTTTGATACGACGCTCATTTTTTCCAGGATCTCAATATTAGTTGAAAAAAATTTTGTAATGATGGGTACAACTGTTTATTTTGGGCCTTATTGGGGCATTATGGTTCTGCGGGACAATTTGAACTTTTTAAACGTAGCCTATACGAGAACTGACAATATTACCTGTCTACCAGTGAAAAGATTTTTGAAATCGGCTGGATAATTCTCGAGATTACCTCAATCGTACAAACCAACAAAATCATAAACTTTACTTCTTTATTCAATAGTATAATGATAAGAAAAAATTTGTGTCTATAAAGCTAGCCCCGCCAAGTCGTAACTCCGAGATCCCAGTTAGGTTATATTTTTTGTTATTTTTTGCCAACGAATTGATTTTTTTGCCGCAGTCGTTGAAACCGAGAAACAATGGCGGTGCTGACTTAAGTTTGAAGTCAGCCTAGCCACCCCTCCGGACCTGCTGCACTTATTCAGATGAGATTTACGGGATGTTTTTTTGATAATTTTTTGCTATTTTTTGCCAACGAATTGTTTTTTTTGCCAACGAATTAGTTGCTATTCTAACAGTTAATTTGGCATTGCGAATTTCAATCCGTTGTATGCTGTACTCCACTCCCGTAAAGTATTATTATAAACCTTTTGTAAAAGTATCCGGCACAACCGATATCTGGTCATGCTGAAATTTTGCACAAACCTTTGATTCCAAGGGCAGTACCGTGGAATGTGTTGTCATTGATCAATTTTGGAATTCAAATGGTCGTATTTTCTAAAATACAAACGGACCGTAAACGAGAAAAATAAGAGAATATCGGTTTTTACCATACAATCGATACAATAAATTTGAATTCTTTTAGATGAATAATAACCCGAGAAAAAAATAAATGTTGGTGCTCAATGTTAAACCGCAAATATGGTTACTTTGATACCTCCTAATTTTTCACGGCAAACAAAAGTGACCCCTATAAGGAACACTTTCTGTAAAAATGAAAAAGATCGGTTAAGCGCCAAAAAAGTTATTAATTTTTAAGTGTTTTGGGATAACATTGATCAAGTCAATAACAAACATTTTTTCAAAAAATCAACTTTATTATTTATTTATTATTCTGACTTATAAACAAAACAAACAATTAAAAATTCTAAAAAGATTAACTATACATACTCACAGCAGATTCCCTGAGATCTGAAATTTTCATTATAAAAACATAATTAGGAACTAATATCATTCATCACCTTAAACCTATAATTCTTGTATATTAATAGATAAAAGGAAAAATAACAAATTCACGAGTCTCTTCAGGTTCTGGTAAAAAAGATACAATATCATCGTAATCTATTTCAGAAATATTATCTTGAATTCTTCTAATTATTTCCAGCTGACTTGAAACCTTCTACAAGTAAGGGATCTGTTTTAGTAATTTGGAAAACATATTTATAGGTTTTTTTACCACGTCTTGTAAAGAATTTCACCAGTAGGAATCTTCTTAAAGTACATTCTGTCTGCTCGTCTTCACATTCTACCACGTCTTCATTTAGTTGTCTATCCAAGATTCCCTCGCTGTTTACACTTCAAGTTCCGGCTTGAGATCTAATAGATTTACCCAATGTTTGTGTTTCTATTTCTTGATAATCAGATTCTGTGGTGACGCTTTGTTCATCTTTTTGCTGGTTTTCAGATTGAGACGTTTCCTCTCACGTTGCAATACTCTTTCCAGGAGTTACATCCAAACGTCTTTTCTTTCTTGCAGGTTGGTTTGAAATGCTTCCATACCTTGATTCCTTCAAAAAATTTGTCAAAGTGCTTTCAATTTCCTGTTCTTCAATATGTTCTCTTGGAAGACGATTAAGAACTGTTTGTTTGTTAAAAGAGTGAATGCCAGTTGCACAAAATTCGCTTATTATATTCCGTTTGACCCCGGAACCTATGTCTTTGTAAGGAGAGTTTGGTTTTGGTTACAGGCTACAACATGGTATGTTTGCAACATGATGGTCCGCATGGAGTTCTCTCCTTCCAGGTGTCATAAAGATGTAGACTTCTATATATGATATAGGGTGGTAAGAGCACACCATCAGCAGAACCACAAATCATTACAGATGTGGCACTTTTAAAAAAATTCATTGCTTTTTCGGGGTATTTGACACCTCTACGATATATTGCTATCTTTTTCCCTCGATCATCACTCAAGTTCGACTCATCGTATTTGAAAATATTTGAATCAGGAACATTTTTCAAAGTATTTTCAAGATTGTTGAAATATTCTTCGATACTTTCAGGGGATACTGCGGCTCGAGCTCGTTTAATGTTTGTAGCAACCCGTTGAGAATACTCATTTTTGTGACGCTTGAGTGAAGTTTGTGCAGACATCACGTCCACATGTCCTGTTTACGTCAGAAACTTATTTGCGCAAACAGTTTGTACAAACAATAGCTTATGTAGTTGTGCTACTATGAATGGTATGTTTATGTAAATATATTCTCCCAAATGCCAATACAAGCTGAACTGGTTGGTAAGTGGTATACATAGTGCTGCAGAATCACATAAATTTTTTGTTATATTACTTGGTTTATTGTTAGTGTTATTGTTAGTTTAAATTCGTAGATTATACTGATAATGCCTACATTTGCATATTTTAAAAATTAAATTTTATTTATCATTATTTTTGTTTATAAAAAGTTTATGTTTCTTTAGAAAAGTTTTAGCAGAACAGATAACGATTATTTTAATTTTTATATTAATGTTTAAGATTTCATAAAAAAATTTGATATTTATTTTTTTTACAAATTAAGATTTTATGTCGTCGTGGTGGATGCAATACTTAAGTCGTATGTCAGCAAAAATTGATTTAATTTTTGTTACAATTTTTTCACCAAAATAATTATAGCTACAAGCTGCACTTCTTTAATAATTTCTGAAGTGGGTACATTCAGCAGGTCTATATCAGTGTTTTTTAACCTTTTTCATGGCGCGACCCCCCTAGTATAGAAAAATATTTCGCGACTCCTACCCTCTGCTATTTCTAAATTTTATTTTATTTTATGTTATAATATTATAAATATCGGATCCGCTCATCATTATTCGCAGTTGACGATTTTGGTAGCTTCTGAACGCGCGCGTGACTTGTGTGAGCGAGACATAGCGCGATGTGATGAGCGGTGCATGGAGCATCAGGAGAACAAAGGATGACACTTTTGAATTCTTTGAATTATAAATTCGCTTTGAATTGTGTTTAAATTTATTGAATTGACTTCTTGTTTGTTTATTAGTTACTCACTGTCGTTTATTGTCTAATATCCAAAATTTTGTGCTCATTGTAATTATTGTAAAATGGATGAGTTTCTGGAAAGACATGCACAACCGCCAACTTCAAGTTCCAATGAAAGAAATGAAACAAAAGCAAAGAAAAAGCGTCTATATGACGACAGTTATTTAAAACTTGGATTTACTGTTATTGAAAATAAGCCGCAGTTATTTGTTTTGAAATTTTATCAAGTAAAAGTATGAAACCATCACACTAACTGATTAATGTAACTTTCAATCAACCTTTTCTTTATTAAATATTATACATTGAACTAGAGTGGTTTTATTGTTAAAGCAACTGCGACCCCCTGGTTGAAAAACACTGGTGTAGGTCGTAAAGAGGCGTAATCTGTATTAATTTCATAATTTTTTACTCAGTCCATTTTGAAATATTCAGCTTTAAATATTGCCAAAATATGGTTCTGGCCATTTTTGAAAAATCACATAAAAAAGCACAAAGTTATCAAGTTTGAAATTTCTTCTGCTAGTAGTCCTGTAATAAATTATACAAGAAAAAAAAATTGAAGGTGAGTTTTTCTTCCTTTTAACAATTTTGCAGCTTCGAAAGTCCCACTTTAGGTTAATTTCTACTTTGTATTTGTGAATTTTTTTCTCCACTTTCCTTACTACTTAGGTAATATTATGTAAATACATAAAATCTAGAGCAGGTCGTGCTGATAATTTTGGTTTTTAAGTTGTCTTAATATCTGTAAAATTAACAGAATTAAATACATCTGAGCAAAACTTATTTTCAATCAAAAAACACCACCAAAGCGAACTCAAAAAAAGCGAACTAAAAAAAAGTATGAGTCTGAAAATTTTTTAAACCTCGTTTTGCACTCACCTAATATTGGGGAGTAACTTCTAAAAATATTAGGAAAAACAAAAATGTTGAATAAATATGGCTGGTTCATTTCTAATGGATTGATGACTAAGAGGAATATTGTAAAAAAAATAAATAAGTACTACCATTTCACAAAAAGTAATGCAATATAATTATTACATTTTTACTGTACCCATAAAATCTTTTTAATTAATAAAAACCAAACTTTTTCATTCAGTTTTAAAGTAAAAGTAATAAATTTCTTCTTCTTTTTTGTTCTGAAGATTAAAACAATACCGTATAATTGAGAATTAATGATTGGAGGTTTTTTTCAATATTTTTTTTTCTATTTAAAACTTTATTCTTTAATTTTGTTACATTTTGCATCGTAGGTAATATTATTATAGTATCTCATCAGGCGATTTGAAAGTATTTTAGCAGCAACCGATTTTTGTGTGATTTCACTTTTACAGTGTTCGATTAAAAAATTAAAAATTGTTATTAATCTTTTTTCCCTTATTATTATATCATTTTTTTATATATTTTTTTCGAGTGAATTTGTCTTTTTGTTGATTTACATCTGGGTGTGTCCACGGTAACTCACGTTACTAAATGAATCAAAATTTAAGAGTTTTTGTATTATAACATCACTAAGTTAAAACATTTTTTTTAGTTGAAATTTTTCCTCTTATTAGTATGATGATCTGCTTTTATCATCATTTTTTTTAAAGCTTTTGGGTTGTTCACAACTGAAATAATAATTTAAACATTTTGGTAACTCACGTTACAAAAAAGGGACAGTACAAAATTTACTTTGGAGTCAATTGCTTTTTTCTGCTCCCGATTCAAAGTTACAAGAATATTTTTTTTTTTGTATTCAACCTGTGTGTGTTACATGGAAGATGATAAGTTTGTCAAAAATTTCCTATGCCTGTAGAAGACTTTATTATTAAAATCCCATATCGTTGTCGGTAACTCACGTTACAGTAACTCACGTTACATTTTGTCTTCATTGGAAAATGGCCTGAAAACAGTTATATAAAATAATTATTTGTGTACATTACTCAGATCAATGTATACAGTATTTAAAAGAATATTTTACAATATTGAAGCCCTTTTCTATTTAGAAGTAATTTTAGGAAAGAAGTGTTTGGGCAAACAAATTAAGCGACACATATGAAATACTAGGAAAGTTTTATTATTACTAAATATCAGAATAACAGAACAGTTTTATAATACCTGCTATAAAGTATAAACTATAAAATACTAGTCTTAAACAATAGAAGTTTTAAACAGAAGGTGAAAAAGTAGTCTATTTATTTTAATCCTACAATTTATAGTAGGCTGTCTTATAATAATGATTAAAACATTTCTAAATTCATAATGGGAAACCCTTACTGTTTTTTTACTTCTCTTTAACATCAACCGTTTTTTTGAACTTGTAGTACATCCTACCACTTTTTATTTCAATTTCTGGGTAAAGAGGTACATTTAAAACCTGTTTAATACTAACAAAAGTAACATCATTTTCATATATTTTGAAAAATTTGTTATTTTGTCCAGAAACACTCAAACACATAACTTTTACTTCAGGAATGGCATCCTCATCACTCTGGCACACATCATTTCTGGAATAAAGAAGCAACTAAAGAAACAATTCCTATTTAAGATACTCCGTAACGTGAGTTACCATTCTGGTAACTCACGTTACACTTTTTAAGTGCCTTAAATTTACATTTTTGTTTTTTGTAAAAATATAAAAAAATTAGTTCTGCAATCAATGTATTATTTGTGAAGAGAATACAAAAAATCATATGTCTGAGTCCAAGTTTCTAAAAGTTACAGAAACAAATTAATGTTTTGGTAACTCACGTTACAGTTACTGGGTTGCTAATCTTTCATCCATTTCATAATTATATGAAATTAGTTTGGAGTAAAATCTTTAGGGTTACAGTTACCTTAGATCCTGTAGATTCTTCTTCGTTTATCAAAACTTCTCAACTTTCAACTATAACTGTAACATTATCCTTGAAAAGGACACAAAATAATCAACACACCATTAAAAATCAACATAGCCTCCAAACAACTGGCAAAAATACAAACAAAACACAAGTTCCTTCCAAAAACAAAGTGGTGCCTACTTCCTACATCTAATATACAACACAATACTAGTAATATTATAATTTTATCATATTTTTTATTTTTTTATGTTATGGACCATTTGTTATGGACAGACCCATCTAGTGTTTTTGAACCAAGCTGAACTTTTAGCTAACATTTTCTGTTTTGTCCTTATTCACTCGTCTTTCCCTGATTCATCCTAGTCTTCGGTACACAAACAAACGTACTTCACTCTCTGTCTAGCCTCTAGGCACTATAATTATGTACCTTATGATGTATAACAGTCACTGATGTATCAATTGTCAAAATAGTGTATTGGTTGCGTGTTTCGTCATAATCTCTTATGACCGTTAACGTGCTAAACATAGATACTTTTTAAAAAATTCCATTGCCTTAACTGTTTTAGTTGGTGGTCGGACAATATTTATTTATAGTAACAATAGCTACAGTCATTAATTCAAGGACTTTCAATTTGAAAAAAAATAGAGTCACTACACGGAGAGAAAATTCATATAAAAATTACTGTGCTCAGCACTACAATCGACGTGTAAAAGGCGAACATATTCAATTTTGTACGGTAAAAATATAAAAATTATAATTAATCATAGAAAATTTAAAGGATAGAATATTGTTTTAGTAAAATTTGTAAAACAGCACAGTAAAAAATCCATTGCCGACAAAAAAATATTTTTTAATTGTTTTTCTTACAAAAATTACCATGCTGTATTATAATATTTGAAATGCTATCTGCTGATAGTAGAAAGAAAAAAAGAGAAAGAAGGTTGTGTGTATTGTAAACGCTGTTGAAATGTACCTCACTCATAGCAAGCCACATAGCCAACCATAGATTTGGACGAACAACTTGGTCGGACTGGTGGGACCAAGCACCTTGATCCATTAGACTGTCTTACAAGCAGCAAGCAGTATTCATTACACTGTGTTAGAGGACGGGGATGTCACCGTTTAATTCATCATTTTGTTACTTCACTATCTTTAGTATTAGAATATATTGTTGGCCATCATTTTTGTATGCATCATAAAGTTCTTACAGGTTCGAAGTTTTTACAGGTACCGCCCAAGCAACATAAGGTTGCGGGTCAGATGCGCAAATGAAAGAGTACGACAACAAGAATTAAACTATAACATATATGCATAAGGGTGTGATAAAAGTTGTGTTAGCACATTAAATTTTACCATGCTAGCACATATTTTTTATTTTGGTTGTCAATCGCGGACGCATTATAAGAGAGCATGGTAATTTTTCTGAAATTTTATCTACAAAAATTATATGATTTTTCTCTCCGTGTAATGGTGTGATTCCGTAATTAGAGTGGTTCCTCCACCGTTCTTGAATTATTATGTTCGCCGCAAATGATGCTCAAAAAAGCGCTCCTGAAATACAGCTGTATAAAACAAAATTAACAATTATTTCAAAACATCTACTAATTGATGTTATTAACAGTTTTTAAATAAATATTTAATATATCGTAATTTCGTCTGTTACAACCCCAGTAAACACTGTTACATAGTTGTTACATAACCATAATATAACTTCTGTGACATTTCATATTGCAGTTATGTACCGTGATTGTTACATACATGTTTCTATTTCTGCCTCAGTTATATAACATTGTTATATAACACTGTTACATAACCAAAGCACTATAACTGTTACATAACTTACATAAAATGAAACGTAAAAGAATATACGTAAATTACTGATATTTTTTCACCTTTTATGTTTACGAATTTTTTTTATTAACATGAGATATTATTACACTTATATAACATATGTATATAGGCCTATATATTATCATAATATTATGTTATGTACACATATATTATTTTTATTTACCTTTTTTTATTCCTGTTGACTGCTGCGGGATTCGATTCATAAGCTGAAGGTGCACATCTTATAAGTTTTCCATTGCCTTAACCACTAGACCAAACATTTTCTGTTTATACCCATCATACTTTCCAATAAGTATATTACCGAATTAATACATATTATGATAAAATAATAAACAGAGGCAATGTTAAAAATTTCATTACATTTATATTTTTTAAACAATAACTAAAAATTCATTTTAATGTTAAAAGGGGATGTTTTTAAAAATTTCAAAAGTATTTAATCAAAATATTAGAGTATAAAGCTGAAATAAATACTCTATATAACATTTAAATAACATGATGAAACAACAGATTACATCTGTATTATGTAATGGAAGCATTGCATATGCGCAACAAAAGTTATATAAAATTGACTTAAATATCTTATGTAACATGTGAATTACAGTGATATAAGAAATGTTACATAATATAAAGATAACAATGTTATAGAACAAAAATATCACATCGATTCAATAAATGTTACATAAAATTGAAATAAATACGTTATGAAACATTTATATAACACCATGAAACCGATGTTATATAACAAAAATATAACACTGTTATGTAACATTTAAATAACACGATAAAACCAATGTTATATAACACAAATATAACACTGTTACGTAACAAAAACATTGTATATGTGCAACAAATGTTATAGAACAAACACATGTTATAGAACAAACACATCACATTGATGCAACAAATGTTATATAACACAGAGATAACATTGTAATGTAATAGGAACTCAAATCAAATTATATTGGCCTTATGTTATTATGTAATGTTGCTGTTATATTGCACTGATGTAACAGCTGCAATATAACTTTGTTACTTTTGCAATATATTGTAGTTATGTTACAAATGTGTAACTATTTGTTATGTAACTTGTTACATATTCTTACTTCTATGTTATGTTACTGTTATATTCAGTGTTTACTGGGTACTGTATATAACTCCTTGAGTCAGAAAATTTTACTAGGTATCTAACAACAAGAACAAATTGTGAAATACACCTCCGATGTAATATTTTTCCTGTTAAGTAATTTATTTCATAAAGTACTTTTTGTTCTATGCTCACTTATAATCATAAAAAAATATTGCTCTGTAAATTTACTTTTACTTTTTTAATTTTGTAAGTGGCATATACAGATCATTTTAATTTTTATCGGACATAAAGAGTACATAGTCTGTTACTCAGTGACCGAAAAGTTATTTACTAGAATACGCATAATTAAAACATATTTTAATGTTATTGTTTTCATCTTGTATTCGTTTTCTATATGTTTACTTATGCGCCTTCTTGTTAGTGACAAAAATAATGTAATGCAGTAGCCTTGATGTCTGGTGAAAATAATAAGATTGAGTATAAATTTAAATACGCACGTGAATTCAATAAAAAAAGTATTTTACGATAATGGCAACAAGTAACCTCAATATAAAAGTTATTACAAGATTTTTCCCCTTTTTTATGAAAGTATTAAAATTTACTATTTTCACTTTCCGTTAATTTTGGAGAGAGCCCCGCCTATGCTAAAGAAAACTCAGACGAATACTCAGACATAGTTTTATATATGTCGGCGAACGATCGTTGGATCAGTCAAATCATGATGTGCCTAGTTATATGCAGGTATTTCATGAAATGACGATTTTAAGAGCTAGCCATTATTCATTGAAAAAGCTTCTAATTCAAAATCAAGTAAATCAAATAACATTTGACATGCGACGGTATGGTTGATTCTGACCGCATGGGAGTAAAAATGGAAGTATAACATTCGCTTTACACTCACGTTTATACTCCCATGTGGCCCTTAGTTGCAATAGCGTGCGCGTGCGTCTTTTTATAAATAGATCCTACACTTGCATAAATTCTAAATATCAAAATGGCCATTTTGTTATGTTAACAGTAGATATCAGCAAATAAAATGAATGTGAAAATCGTGGAAATCAACAGACGCCGGAAGCAATTTTATTGGTGTTTGTTTATTTAGCATTATTTTGAAGTGGTGGCAGTTATTCTCAACATGAATAGTAGAAAAATTTATACACTACTGCTGCACTCAAGCCCTAAGCGTATGTATAAAGAACTATGGATAGCAGTGTGTCAGATACCGCTTAAGGCATTTAGTCGTTCGGTGTCGGTCACCGAATGCACGGCAATTGTTATGTATTGTTACAGACAGTGTGTACCTACACACCATAGTGGGGAGAAGTGGAAGGGATTTTTTGTCTACGCTGGTATCACTAGTACAGAGATACAAAGTGGGTTTCTGAATTCTGTGGCTTAGACCCCTTACTAGATGTACCTGAGTGGGAATTTTTTTATATAAACAATAACATGTTTACAATATTTTTAAACAAAAATCGGCAGAAATATGTTATACAGGGTGTGCTTTGCAAATAGTTATACTCTGGTTGGTAAATGTTATTTATCTGAATTTATTTCAAGGAAAATTATTTTAAGAGACAATTTACACCTAAAATTCGGTTGTGTAGACACAGGAAATCGAATGTTATACAAATGAATATAAGTGGCGACATTTAGAAAATTAGTAAAGATGTCGAAAAATGAACTTCATACTATCGCATTCATCAGTGTAAAAGACGCCAAATAGTGGAAGCTGACAAAAATTCTAAAATATTCTACTCGTCAACCAGCAAAGATACCAAAAAACCAACTTCACTATTGAATTGGGCACTAAAAATTAGATTTACCACCGTAATTTGACAAAAATTCTAGAATGTTCTATTCGTCAATTAACAAAAATATCGACAAATGAATTACACCATTTAATTAGTCATCGAATAAAGGGCGAAATATCATATTTTGATAAATGTTCTAGAATATTCTATTCGTCAAATAACACAAATTGTCTGTCAAAATGGGACATTTACTTTACATTAGCTTACTTTTAATTAGACAATTAAGCGGTGCAATCGATTTTCCAATATCTTTGCTAGTTGACAAATAGAATATTCTAGAACATTTCTCAAAATGTGCTATTTGGTCTTTTTTTGTAGCCAATGCAATGATGATGTCTTTGGATATCTTTCCTAGTTGACAAATAGAATATTCTAGAACATTTGTCAAAATGTGTAATTTGGCCTTTTTTAAATGGACAATTAAATGGTACAATTGATTTTTCGATATCTTGATAATTAGAACATTTATAATTTTTTTTCAATCTACACTGTTTAATCTCATTTTTAGTGACCAATTCAATGGTAAAGTCTGTTTTTTGATATCTCTGCTAGCTGATGATTAAAATATTCTAGAATTTTTCGTTACTAATTCTGTATTTGCATTTTGCATATTACGTATACAGGGCCGGCGAGAGGGTAGGGTAGATGGCGCAATTACCTGGGGGCCCGGATCCGTAATTACGGGCCCAGCGAAAATGAGAGATTTTATGGTTCCCAAAAGTATGACTCTAAGAAGGGGGCCCGGAAGGTTTTTGGAAAAAATTCTGAGGCCCCGGTAAAAGGCCAACGAGGTTTTTGCTCGTTGATCGTATTTTGGGGAAATATGAGACGCCAAGAAGGGACCCGCAAGATAGATTTAGGCCCCGGCAAAGATCGATGAGCTTTTTTTTTGCTCGTCAAGCTATTTTTAGGAATAAAAATGGAAAAATGTGATGAAGTATCGAGCCAAAATTTTCGTCTGCTCGGGGGTCCGACATCGCTCTCGCCGGTCCTGTACGTATACAGAATATGTGCAAATATACCTGCAGTGAAATACGTATGTATACACACAATAAGATCACCTGTATTGCGCCTTGATAATTGCACCTTAGAGTGAGACTCACCTCGCGTAGGGGTACATAATATAGTGAGGATCCGGTGTACTCTTGTAACTAAATTCGCATGCAACTAAATCCGCATAAGAGTAATATGTTACACTTGCGTTTTTTATACGGATACTATTAAAACTAAAGTCGCATGCGAATAAATACGTCAGTATTTTATATATGTGTACGCCATTATATTCATTTTAAATACGCCATTATATTCATTTTGAGACAAAATTTTTATCGTTTTAATGCCATGAAAAAAGTAACGGACCCTCAATTTACGCGAACATCCGTTCCACGGGGATTCAATTTACGCGGATAAAAATCGCGTAAATTGAATCCGTCATTATAAAAGGAAAAATACTGGAAATAGAAGCTACTAAAAATTTAAAGAATTTACAAATGATAGCGAATATGTAGAAATTACATATTAAAATTTTAAAAATATCGTTATTTTCGATATCGATAATTTTCGATAACGAAAAGTAGGTTTTGACAGTCTCAATGCGTTCGAGCTACTCACAATTTGCTAAAGTATCATTTATAAACAAACATAGTAAAAAAACAGGTACACGTTATGATAGACTGAATTCAGAAGTAGGTACCTCGAAAATTTAACACATTGCTATAGACAATTTTTTTTTTTATACGAGATTGCGGAAATCAAATCCGTGTATAAAAATTCCGCATAAATTGAGTTGAATTTGCCGCGTAAAATGAATACTCGCGTAAAAAAAGTCCGCGTAAATTAAGGGACCAATGTAGAAAAATAATTGTTTTGAGATTTTCATTTTGAGCGCCCGGATTAATTAATTGGTATAAATTGTGAGAAAACGTACTCAAAATTTAAAAGTGGCATACTATTCGAAAGTATGTATGTTCTATACCGAAGTCAAAATTTGAGAATATGGAATTAATATTAGTTAGCAATTTAAATCTTTTTAGTGAGATATTTATTAATTAAATTTAGAAAATTTTGAATTGTTGCAACTGAAATGGTAACACTTATGTATTTTTCCAAATTGTTATTTTGGAAAATATTCTAGCTTTTCACCAACTTACAGTAGGTCGTAATCTGATATTAATTTTCATAAATTTTTTATGCCTTAATTTATAATTAATTAGAATTCCAGACATTTTTAAAATATAATTTTTAAAAAAATTCCAATTAACATTTTTGTACATTGAAGAAAATATGAAAAATAAATATGTTTTCCTCCCTCAACTCTGGTGGAGTGTCCGATACATTTTATAGATTTTACAGTGTGTAATAGACAACAAGTATGTATTATACTGGGCCAATTCGTATCGGCGTAAGCGGAAGCGGCTTGCGCTCAAGTGTAGGCAATATATGCTTGAAAACAAAGATATTTGGCTTGCTATTGATATGTATGTATATTTCTGTCTCACTTTCCATGCTCTAGTGAAAAGGGTGACAAGTATATAGCCAACGCTAATAGTTAACTGTAAACTATGTGTACTTCTCACCCTTCTCACTAAAACATGAAAAGTGAGACAGGAATATACATACATATCAATAGCAAGCCAAATGTACTTGCTTTCAAACACATGTTTCTTACACTTGAGCGCAAATCGCTTTCGCTTACGCCGATACAAATTGGCCCAATTACTTTCACAGATCAATAGTATAATAAGTTATCAGAGAAATAACAAATTTTTGTGTTATGAAAAAAGTAATGTATTTTTTGGCCTCTTGGTCTGAATACTGTGTGTCCCATCTCTGCTAGCAATCATTTTTTCCGCTGATTAGTACATAGCTACCATACACCATATAATATAATACATAATTATGTATTTAGCAGAGACAGTGTAAGTTGAGTCTCTAGAGTTCTAGACTGTAGTCAGTGGCGTGAGAAAATCTTCACATACATGTCTCTTTTATTATGATTTTTGTCAGAATCGTAGTAATCGTACTACATGAAATTTGACGTTTGAAATTCATGTAGTTAAAATTGCAGTCTGAAAAATATTGTTATATAAAATCAGATGTTTAAAAAAATATCAATATTTAAAGAACTATTAGCGAGTGAAGTTAAAAAAAAGAAAAATTTTTTTTTAAACAACGAATTTATTTTTAAAGCAAAATTTTTTTTACATATGATAAACTTAGGGCCTATATTTTATAAAAAAAAATTTTCTTTAATTATAATTTTTTCTAATACAGAAGGTGTTAAAATTGGCGTAAAAAGAGTCCAAATCTACACAAATGATGGAACCTCGCCAGTGCGTTTGAAAAAATATTCAAATAGCATTTTATTATAGACATATGTAGTTGTGCATCCCCCAATCGAAATCGGAAGTAAAAAGTTTTTTCGAAAAATGGAACGTATATGAACAAAAAGTTTTAAAAATAGCCTCATTTTCTCGTGCTTTTAAGTCTCTAAACGAGGAAAAAAAAATCACCAGATCCGCTGGGAATGTACAATAGGCATAATAGTAAACAAAATGAGCCAAGTTTTATTAAGACCGGATAAGAAGTTCTTCAGCTAGAATTTGCGCAAATTTAAAAAATGTCATTTCCAGAAAAACACATTTAACGTTTTTTTAAAAATAAATTTTTATTTATGTGTATTTTATAAAATGTTTATAGATACACATATACTAATACGTATCAGCCAATCCGGAACCGTATAGTAATCCATAAGCAATCTCAAATTCTTCCTCCTGTAATAATTCCTTATACTTGTGATGAAGGTACATGGAAAACCCGGTCTTCGCTCGTGCGACCGGTCCCAGTTCGGTCGAGCGGTTGCCCGAACTAGGGACTTATGTAGTATGTGGATTAGTTCGTGCGAGACTGGTACTCGCTCCGGGAGCTCACCGTATAGGTGCCGCCCGGGAAAGGAAGGAGTAAAGGGGATGATTTGCAAGGGTTAATCGTAACACATGCTTCGAGGTTTCTTTTTAAATGAAACTAAAAATATAAGTTTAATGAACAAGAATATATTAAATATATAAGCAAATTACTAAAAATGGAAAGTTACAAATAATTTTATAATTAGTTACTGTACCCCTTAACTAGTATAATACAAGAACGCCCATGACAATAAAAGAAAATTGTCTAAAGTTATATTAAACGTTTTCCCTAAAAAATGTTGACAAAAACATTATTATATAAAATATTCCTTTTTAATTATTGTTTAAAATAATCATAGCAAATAATCAAACAAATCGAATTTGTTAACGGACAAAACAAATTAATCTACTTCTTGATACTAGAAAGAAAATTGAGATTAAATTGAGCTTAGGAAATTATTCAAAACTTAATCATAAGGTCAAATCCAGAAAAGTATATGGGTCATTTCATTTCAAATCATCCAATAAAAACATAAAATGTCACCCATGACCTCAGATTTAGCTGAAAATTTTTTTATTTGTTTATTTAACCATCCTAATCATCTGTACAAAATTTAAAAAAAAAATATCTCTAATAATTTTCAAGTTATGAATTTTCGAAATTTAGCAAAATAGGGTTAAAATGATGTTTCTGTGGTATCACTTTCGGTGACGTTATTATATTAAAAAATTCATAACTTCTGTAATATTTAACATAGAGCAATAATTTTCTCATCAAAATGTTCAGAAAAGTCAGGAGATTACAGGAAAAATAAATTTGGTTAATTATCACTTCATGTTTCTATGTAATGCTTTGTTAGACTTAAATTTTGAGACATTTTTTAATCGATAAACAAAAAATCTTTAAAAGTGATTATTGACCAAAGGCATTACAGTAACCGTAGTAATTTTTTTTTAAATTTACCCTAAAGATGTAAACTAAAATAATCTGGAACAAAAATAATGGTTTTTTACCCGCTAATATTTTTCAGAGACGTCCGACGTCTGGAAGCTCAAAAAACGAGCTTTTTGGCATAATTTTCCAAATTTCAAAATTTTTGTTTACACCATTGGAAAGAGGAGAAAAAATTACATAAAAAAGGTCTTTAAACTATTATTCAATGTCAACTAGTTTCCAAGAAAAACTTTTTTTTATAAATGGAAATTCGCTATGTTATGCAGGATGCTGCGACAGTGGTATATACGGCGACCATTTATAAAAGTTAGTTTTTCTTAGAAACTAGTTGACATAGAATAATAGTTTAAAGACCTTTTTTATGTAATTTTTTCTCTTCTTTCCAATAGTGTAAACAAAACTTTTAAATTTTGGGAAATTATTCCAAGAAGCTCGTTTTTTGAGCTTCCAGACGTCGGACATGTCTAAAAAATATTAGCGGGTAAAAAACCATTATTTTTGTTCCAGATTATTTTAGTTTACATCTTTAGGATAAATTTAAAAAAAAATTACTACGGTTACTGCTATGCCTTTGGTCAATAATAACTTTTAAAGATTTTTTGTTTATCGATTAAAAAATGTCTCAAAATTTAAGTCTAACAAAGCATTACATAGAAACATGAAGTAACAATTAACCAAATTTATTTTTCCTGTAATCTCCTGACTTTTCTGAACATTTTGATGAAAAAAATTATTGCTTTATGTTAAATATTACAGAAGTTATGGATTTTTTAATATAATAACGTCACCGAAAGTGATACCACAGAAACATCATTTTAACCCTATTTTGCTAAATTTCAAAAATTCATAACTTGAAAACTATTAGAGATATTTTTTTTAAATTTTGTACAGATGATTAGGATGGTTAAATAAACAAATAAAAAAAATTTCAGCTAAATCTGAGGTCATGGGTGACATGACCTGGATGAAGTGGCGTGTAATGACCCATATTTAACTAAATATCATTAAACGATAACTTATGGTAACTTAATTCAAGAAAAAATGAGAAACGACTTAACTACGAATCTACACTCACCGATCAGTCGCCAATTAGGATGTTCTTCTTTTTCGGTTTTCTACTGCTTTTAGCTACTCCTCGATTACAACACTTTCTTCCACACTGTACTACACTACCATCAATTATCCCCAAAACTTCCTGAAACACACCCTCACCTCTTAAAACTATCACCCAACCCCTTTCTACTACACTCTCTCAAATTCACTCTAACTCTACCCCTCGTTCTCAACCTCAGTAGGTACTTCAACTCTCGGTCTCAACTCCCGCCGTGTACCATCTATTTTTTTTTAATCGCGTTAGTTGTACGTTGCTGCATTTTTGCAGCCTTTGCAAATTTTTCACTTCTATATACATGCACGTTGATTTGGCGACCAGGGGTGCGCATAACGACCTCTCTTACTCAAGATCGTTAATTAGGTCGATATGCACCCCGCAAACACCGACTGTACTTAGATCTCTCTTTTCTTAAACTAAGTAATACAATCAGACCTAATTACATTATTTTAGTTAGATGTCACTAGTACATAATCACGTATATTAATCCGATTTATCACATATTTATCCTTTCTTTGTCCGGCCTTCCGGTTTTACGCAGCGTCGTGAAAACATGACTATACAAAAAATCGGTTTAACTTTTTTTCTCTTGTGAATTTTTATTTGAAATTTTAAATACGTATTCTCGGAACACTTATAGACCCTTTAACGGAAAGAAAAATAATTCGAAAAAAATTTTTTTTTTACTCGCCTTAATGTAATTATTCAATTTACTTACAATTTACAAGTTATTGAAATTTCCTTCTTTGTCAATAGGTGCAATAGATACGTGATCAATTATATCTAATGACGGAGAAATTCATAAAACAACTATTGTATTATACGAGTATTATATTGTTTAACAATGTTATACGAGTAGGATATGGAAATCATAATCAATTTTCCGTTTTAACACTTGTAAACTCAAGTTTAACTGGTTTATAGGTAATAAAACGAAATGAAATTCCCAAACTGTGTCGTAAAATCATTAATTAAAAAGTAGCTAATTTGCTTGTATATTATTTGTAATTACCAATATTTTAAAAATGGATTCTAAAAATTTTTTTTTAATAAGAATCAACTACCAACGGTTTGAATTGCTCGAAACAGACTATTATGTATATTTTTCAAATATAAACAACAATTTCAAACGCAAAAGGGCCCACCATCTTAGCACCTAATCAGGGCCGGCTTAACCCAAAATACGTCCCTAGGCACCGCGAAAAATGCCGCCTCCATAATTTGCTCAAAAACTTATCTAATTACAAATCTTTGAGATTGAATATCTTTTACTATATAACTCTCGTACCGTTTAGCATGACATTGTTGTTAACTTCAATAATATATTTTTTCACATTTTTTTTTGTAAAAGGCACTGTAGTTTTGTATTTATGATTAAAAAGGATTACGTGTGGGACAAAATTTGAGATCGCCTGACCTAGATAAATCAAACTATTAACCGGTAGACATCTAAAAATTTAGTTTGTTAACAAAATTCACGGCACGTTATTAAATATAGTTTAATTACAATTATGAAACATTTTCTCTGGTAAAACATATTGTAATAATTAATTAAAATATTATTCAATATTTTATGTTTGATAATAATAAATAAACAAATGGAATATTCACATTATACTAATGATTAAAACGGAAATAGAATTTAAATAGAAATTTACGTTATGCACATATTTGCACAAATTATTTAAATTATAAATATTATGATACGTATGAATTGCATGTACAAATGTTACAGGTATTATTTGTTTTTTCTGGATAGCATATACATCATCAATTTTCTTTCTCTGTTTTGCACAACTTTTCTTATCTTCTTTAATTTTTTTGATTTATGGCAATAATAGCCTTTTTGTAATAGGTACATTTGGTATATATTGTTAAATATATCTATCTGTTTTCGTATGACGTCATAAATATTTTAAAATGTAGTTATTCACGACAAACGATTTTTAATTAATTTTAAATTAGTTGGAAAGAAATGCATACAATTTTTATTGCGATTACTAAAAAAAAAGCTTAACAAACAATACGCCCATTTTTATGCTAATTAGATTGCTATATTTACAATCAAAGTATTATATTTTCCCCTCATGTTTACTTTGAAATGATTTATGTATCTTCCATTTGTGAAAAAAAAATTATAAAGGAAGGGTACAAGAAAAAAAATTATACAAATTTTATACAAAAATAAAAACAGAGTTTAAATAGGTATTTGCCTAAAATTTGTTAGAAACCTTAATTACACGCTTCTTTTACTAGTTTTAGATACTACATCTGTACATGACTTTCTTATACAGTAATCTTATAAATAAAAATTTCTCTCTATATATCATTGTTTACAACGGTAGAACTTCTTAACTACAGGACTTATAACTATAGGACTCTTTTCAGAGGAAAAAAATCTATAACCTAAATTAGAATAAATATAATCAACATTAAGCAATTTTTTCGGGAATTACCAAAACTGAAAGGGAAAAAATTTGTTTACTTCAATTAAAGTTCACTGATGTGGCAATGATAGAAACCAAAATCTTTTCTCCTAGTAATAAGAACGTTTACCTGAAAAAATTTTTATTCCGTTGCTTAAATGCCAAAAACTTGAAAATTTGTCAGTTGTGATTACTAATGGCTATATGTGCGTGTTTTTTTCTTTTTTTGTTATAAAATAAATTTTTTTTTTAAAGTGACCTGCTAAAACTTCTTTTGATGCATTTCAATATTAACTTAAGATTTTGTAATACTTAATTACCCCTTTAATTGGGTCACGTGATTTACTGAAGCCCCAAACTGTGGAACCACTCTTGGATCACCTATTTCATTTATGGAATTTTGCATAACGCAAACAGAGACATAAAATTAAAAATTTTCTTTTTGAGTGGTTCTCACACTACGTAAGTACATACTCAGTAAGATTAGCACTTACTGATTATTTATCACGTCCTTAGATAACCCTTTTAAAGGGACTTTACTGAAAGAAGTTGATATGAGTCTGATGAGCCATAACATAGAAATCTCTCAGGCTGCATATCCGTGAAGGTGTTATATGTAAACTAATAATGTTCACAGTTAAGTTTAGTATGTAATTATCACAATTTAAAATTGTGTGAGTGTAAAATAAAATTTGTACAACAAACTGTCGGAACTGTCCTAAAATTCATAAACTGTATCTACCAGAAGGAAGCAATTTAATATTAAATAACTAGATTTTCAGATAAAGACTAATAAGAATTAATATATTTTGGACTGATTTTTAGAGAATATTGTATCTGAGGCATTAAATATATTACACTAATAATAAAAAAAATATTTATTTTACATAGATAGAAACCTCTGGTATGGTTTTTTCCTATACCCTATATTAGTTTGCAAGCTTTCTAATCACAATAATTAATAGTCCAAAACCCCAATGTAAAAGAATGTAGTTGATTTCTTTATCAATAAAACTCAGAAAGTGTAGTTTAAACAATGAGAAAAGTGGTTCCTAGAAACATCCTGCTCGGACAAATTTCATTTCCGGTACAAGTAGGTTATTTGCTGTTGGGGTAAATATGAGAATACCAACCTGTAGTTGTTCAGTTGTGGAAAATTTTTCCTTTCAGCCAGTGTATATTTTCCTTTATAAAATCTTGGTCAAACGTATATTTAGTGGGAACCTAATTTGAGAAAAAAATGTTTTCTTTGTCTACTATCTCGATGTCGAACATCTAATTAATACGAAACAAAGAGTAGAATCGCTCCCATCTAAATAAAGATACAATATATTGATCCGAACAGTCGGTATCCGGTTGCATTGTATTCGATGTATGATATCCCCTCAGTTAAATTGAGTCCTTTCAGTTTAATTGCAACAAATTTGAGTTGCATAATATGCAAAACTCAGAAAAAATACAGAACTTAAATGTAATATGGTAAGACAATTTGACGAATAAAATAAGTTTAATTTATAACTTAATATCTTTTTATTATAGTTTTGAAATCAGTTAAAATTACCAATAAAAATTTTCGTTTCATTTTTTATCGCGTTTACTTGTTAATAAAAGGTTTTGTACTATTTTTTTTTCGCTATGATAAAATTTGTCCTATATATTTTTTAAAGCTAGGCTCTAGCTCTGTAATTGAGTACCTAATAAAATAATCTATTATGTTCAAACACATCTGCCCTCACACCTGACACCTGGCCCAAAGGTACTGGCATATAAAAAATCTTAGAACATATTTAATAAATAATGTATCTTTTATAGTATTCCGTACCGAAATTGGCAAAACGAAACATTTGTCCGGGTGTGACAAGCAATTTTCTCTGAAATCACTCGACGCGAAAATTTGAAACTTAGCACAGAGATAGGGTGTGGTGGCAGATTACAGATGTGAAATTGAATTTTGATTCTGGGAATTAATTTTAGAGGATAACCTGGAAAGTAAAAACAAAATTTTTCCCAAAGAGCATTGAGTAGAGTATCAAACGAAAGCCTATTAAAGTACGAATTCAGTAATATATGTACCTAACTACATACTTTTCGTCCTTTTTTAGGGGAGGGGACGTAAATCATATAAATTGCTGTTTCCGACCCCCATTATCAGAAGGGTTGCTCAGAAAAATCTGAAAAAATTAATGAACATTAAGAATGGGGTGTGGATTAAGCGAAAATTATCAGGACTGAATTTCCTTGTACAATTTTCTTGGTATATAAAAATAAAAGTTGGTGACATATTTTGCTTTAATAAAGATGTTGTTGATCAATTGCATTAACAGTATCTATGTTATTTTGGTAATTTTTTTATAAAGAGAGTTTTAAAAATTAAAGAAGTAAGGAATAGCAGATAAATCTGTACGGGCAAAATATATTACAATCTCTGTATCTAAATATTATCTATAATAATATTATTTGTAAAATTTTGTTAGGTATCCAGAGAAATAAAGCAAATTCAATCTATTCAAAGAAATTCACAATAATATTTAAATAATTTTCTGACTTGCAATATTATCTAATACAATTTTTATAATTAATAGTACTGCTAAAAATTATTATTGAAAAAAAGAAAAAACAGAGTTTCTTAGTACTATTAAACAGAGTTCCTAGTCCATTCAGTAAATATCACTGTGCGTTTGTGATAAAGGTAAATAGACCAAAATAACGATACCATCATGTTAAAACCGAAAAATATGGTCTGTTTTAGAAACAAAATGTATTCATTTGAAAAAATATTTCAGCCACTTTCATATACTATTATATCAAATTTATAAAAACAACTGATTGTACGGAACACTGTTTGCACAAGTACAACTTACCTTTGACGACTTGTTTAGGTTTTCGAAGGGCGTGTCATTAATAACAAAGAGGGAGGAAACACTGGGCGTTTATTTTAATAAAAACTTTTCTAAGCTACTTTATTGAAAATATTAGACATCTCCTTTCAACTAATTACGAAGGAATTACTTAAACGTATGTCGTAGATAATAAAAATATGCAGGGATTATGATGTCATATAAAAAAGAATATAAATATTTAGCTGCAAGGATCTTATGTTTTTTTTACTTAAGGGTCATTATCGCAAAAATGTTCAGAAAGTAGAGGAAGACGAAAAATAGACAAGGAAAGTTATGACGTATATGCTATCCAGAATAAACAATCTATACGTATGTCTTTGTATAGAAACGTAACAGTGTTATTGATACAGCGTAATGATTGTAAATTTTGTTTAGCATAATATATAATTTAATAATAAATATTAAATAAAATAATAGAATTTTTTAATAATAGTAACCAACTATAATAGGTGTAGGGTAAAGGTACCGGTAGTAGACAGTGCTTTAGTAGTTGACACTTGCAACTTTAAACTGTTATTATAAGACAATCAAGAGCTTCTTTTAATTGATATAATTCTGGTTGGTCACATACAGCAATCTAATTTTCATGTTAATAATTGTCTCGAAAAGTTCACCGTCAATTTTGATATAATTAAATATTTTTTTCTACAATCTTAGTGGAAAGAAAGCTTTTGCGCTCTGTGAAGAGAGCGCAAAATGTGTGTTGCCGAAGACTTTCGTTTCCGAGCAACTAAGTACTACTTTGCGCTTTATAGCAGAAAAGTAATACTTTGTCGCTGGCTCAACGTATATTTAATTACAAATCGGGTAGGCGTTATTTAAATTTTCTATGGTAACAAATAAACAGTTTCTAAAATCATTATTTTTATGGTAATCAAGTGAAATATTAATGTTATTAAATTTCAAAATAACTACAAAATATTAATTAAAAATAATAAATAACTATAATTAATAAATAATAAGAACAAAAAATTTAAAAAAATCTATACATATATGATGGAAATATATAATAGTGACAGTGATTTCTCAAGTACACCTCCAAATATTTTTGAGGCTACAAAAATTATAACATTAAAGTAAATATTAACGTCCTGTATTATTTTTTCAAGTATATTTTAAATAAAAAATACTTCTTATAAGATTGTAGAAAAAATTTTGTGTGTAATACGAGCATAAAATGACATTGTCGCTCTCATGAGAATAACGCGCTCCGCCAATTGAGCGACAATGTACCATTTTGCGCTCTTAATACACAAATGACTATATAAATGCATATGTTTTAATTCTGACAAATGTTGTTTTTGTAATCGTAATAATATAAACAGGTCAATTTTTTGATTATTCAGATTTAAAAAAAACATACATATTTTTATGTTTGAAAATGACTAGAATCGATTATAAATAGATGGAAGTTGATGCTAAAATTCATTAACAGCCATTCTTTTGAAACATACCCCTTGCAGTCAAAATGGTTCATACTAGTTCGTTCCCGCGGTCAGATTTTGATCTTATCCTAAAAAAGGGTCGCAGGTTAGTTCGCTCCCGACGTGTTATCTACTGACAGGTAAAATTAATTACCTAAAAATATTCTAACTCATACACATACAGGCATTCTTTTGTTACGGACGTGACATTTTCATGCCGTTTACACGCCTTCTTATAAAAAAAATAAAATAAAAGTTATTTTTTTCTTATAAATTTTCAATACTAAGCAGATAGACAAATGTGTACACATTACTTGTACTGAATATAAAATACATAACATTATTAGTAGAGATGTGCCAAACTCGTGAATTCACGCGTGACCCATCGTGATCGTGAACAATTTTTTATGATCGTGCGTGAGTGGGCGTGATCGTGACGTTTAATTTCTTGCCGTGAATAATTCGTGAGTTACGAAAAGTTAAAGACCATGAATAAAAAAATTTTAAAAATAATTTTTTTCAATTTTAGGGAATATTAACTAAATCGATTTGATTTTTTAACTACAAAAAAAAAAACGTTTCTTTTACATTAGGTACTTTTTATGAGTACAAGTAGGTAGAAATCCAATAACCCTTTGTACTAACAAATTCCAGTTTTTTACCGAGATACTTGGAGTGTATACAAAATGATTTACAATTTAGAAATGTCCAACTGTGTTTATGATGCTTTTCTGATTATTTCTTCCGTTTTTAAATAATTCCTTAAATTCTTAAAATTGGCCTGTCTACATATATTCGGTCTCAGTCAATGGGTATATTTGAAAATATTACAAGGTCAGTTTTAGAGCTTTCAATAGTATGATCTATCATTCTATGAAGGAATAATATAAAGAACATATGGGTTAATTTTAAGGAAATATTATCTTTTTCAGCATTTTAAGTTGTTTATTGTCATTATTTTTTTTTTCAATTTTATGATTTATGTATGTATTTATGGGTACCTACTAAAAAAATATTTTGCCACAATTTTGTTAAAAAGCTACATATATTATTTAGTTTGATTGTGTGAAACATCATATTTATATACAAATACAGTACCTACAATAAGAACAAAAATTAAACAATAAATCACCAGATGAAAAATTTTGAAAATTTTCTCACTTTCCAGAAAAAAATAAATAGCATGTAACTTGCATCAGTATTAATCTCAGTGAACCGTACTAACCGTATCTGATTTTATCGTGAGGACATAATTTTTACTGACTGTTAAAACGTTAGTGATTTTTACTCAAAATTCAAACGATTATATTTAAAAGTTTTTATGTTTAATTCGTAAGCGGGCGTGAGTGTGAAAGTATTAAATTTTTTTGTTCGTGATCGTGCGTGAGTGTGAAAAGAAATAAATTTTCTCGTTCGTGATTGGGCGTGAGTACAAAACCTAATTCGTGACTGTGCGTGATCGTGGGTAAAAATGTACTCACGAGCACATCTCTAATTATTAGTTTTAATACTAGAAATACATATGTTACGGACGCGACAAAAAGGTATTTTTTGTCACGTCCTTAACACAAACTCTATTAGCTCTAGCATTAAAACTAATAATGTTATGTATTTTATATTCAGTACATATATTGTGTACACATTTGTCTATCTGCTTAGTATTGAAACTTTATAAGAAAAAAATAACCTCTATTTTTTTTTCTTATGAGAAGGCGTGTAAAGTGCGAGAAAATGTCATGTCCGTAACAAAAGAATGGCTGTTAACTGATAATTTCTGCGTTAGGGGCTTGTCATTTGTGGGTGTCAACTACTGGATCCTGAGATAAGTCAAATTTTAGTAGTTTTGATATTTTAACGGTAGTTTATTCTATTTCCTCTGAGATTCCAGTGAGTTATTTTAAAATATATTTTCAACGTCGGGATCTAGTAGTAGACACCCCCTACCCCCTGTCATCTACTAACTCATTTAGTGTCAACTACTAGAATACTATTTATAACTTGTCACTATTTAGATTATGAGAAATTCCGATTACAGTAGCTGCAAAAGATCTTTTGGATTTCATTGAGTCAGCACGTTTTATTTGGTTTTAAAAGCTTGTCAAGTTCTTATGTAAAATATCATTAAAAAATGTGTATATTTAAAATGATTTTATTTTATTCCGATTTTGCAAGAAAAATGTGTTTGGAGCAACAGGTTATTTTAATTTCAACTCTTTTTCCGGTCAACATGATGAAATAGAACTCGTCCATTTTTGACATTTATGTTTTTGGTGGGATTTCATGACTTTCTGTAGGGAATTTAAAACCGCCTACTTAGATTGTTTAAAATATTACTTGATGCAACTACTGAAATTTATTAATGTCAACTACTAAAAATTGTAAAATTAAAAGTGTCAACTACTGACTCTATTTTAGGAATTTTCTTTTAAATTTTTCCAAAGAAGAATTTCAATTGTTTCTTCGTATTATGAACCAGTTCACTGGCGTTACATCCTAAAGTAAACTGAAAACATGATTTTAAAGTTCACTTAATAGAATTTCCTTGCCCATAATACTTAAAATTTTTTATTATAGTATCAACTACTAGTACCTTTACCCTATATATAAGTATTATTTAAATTATATTTCAATGTTGTCAAATAAAATTAATTACCCATAAACATTGGTATACTAATATACACACAACTGAATAATTTTAGAGTTGCCGAATTTGTTACGATTAAAAAAATGTTTGGAATCCGAAGGAGGTATCCAGTGGCTATAGTTAGAAGCTTTATTTCATTTATATCGTTTCAACAATCACCTAAGTATTTCAAGAATCAGCAAAGTATCTATGGAAGTAATATTTTTTGGAACCTAGAAACCTGGAATAGCATCTTGTAATAATCCTCTGTTTTAATAGTATATTAAAGTGTGTCAAATGCCTTACAATCGCGTACGTACGATACTTTATCTACGATTAACATGAAATTCACAATAAATTATATATTTGGCAGGAATAGAATACTCAGTTGTTGGGTAAAATTTTTGTACAGGTTTTAATATAATATACAATATAAAAATGAATAAAAGTTTAGTAGTATTTTACACACAGAACACAGTCGTGTGTAAAGTACAATATTTCGCGCAGCTGTATGTAAATTTTAATTTACCCAGATAGTATTTTGTACAATATAATATAAGCACCGTAGATGTGCATTACTTGAGCCCTGGGGTGTAACTTGAGCCCGAAACCGAAAAAGTATTATTTTCTGTTTTGTGCTTATATTATTTAATAGTAGAAGTAAGTTAGATGTTTAGCTAATAGGTAACAGCAGTATGTTTACGGTGTTTAAGTTTAGGTAGTTCTAAAAATTGAAACTAGAGGTGAGGCAAGTGTTGTTTACTCTCTGTTTGAAATTGATGTTTTATTACGTCGCTAACTTTTGATTGTAAAAATAATTGTGATAGCCTACAAAGGAAGGTAAGTGTTTAATTTAAATATTTTGTTCATTACTAAACTAAATTCCGATATTTCATATATCAACTATTTCGTTAATTTTTTAAATTAAGGTTTTGATAAAGCAGTAAAATAACCTTAAAATTAGGGTAAATTTAGCCCATTATAACTTTGGTATAAAATGGTGCAAAACTATAGCAGAAAATCCCAAAAATCCCAAACCGTTGGACAAGTTCGTTAACCAGGCACGCCCGATGCCCAAAACATGTTATTTTTGGAAATTTTCGTGAAAAAAATTAGCTTTTTCCAAAATTTCTCCTTATTCAAAAATTTTTACACTATTGAAACGAGGAGAAAAAATCACACAAAAAAGTCTTTAAACTATTATTCTATGTCAACTAGTTTCCGAGAAAAACTAATTTTTGCAAACGGAAATTCGCTATGTTATGCAGGATGCTGCGATAGGAGTATTGAATAAATAAAGTTCCCTGTATGTTTGTACAATGTTTTAATTAGTAACAAACATCCTACATGGTTTCAAACTGTTTTCAAATGAAAATCACCTGGAAATTTAGGTTTAGGCTCAAGTAACCCGATCTTGAGGTTAACTTGAGCCCAAAATCTAAAAAGCTATAAAATTTGTGAGCTATAAGAAAAAGATCCATATTATATAATAAACTAACCATAGTCATATATAGATTAATAAAATGAATTTCCTATCCCAAATAAATATAACAGTACGCTCAATTTTTGAAATTATCAGATAATTTGCAAATCTGGGCTCAAGTAATCCGCATTTACGGTAACTTTATGATATAATATTGTAGATAAAATAATATAAATTTTAATACTCTAATAGTCACTACAATAAAATTATACCTACATACGTTTTTTTTCTTTGCTGTACATTTAACTATTATTTTTATTTCTAAAATGAAAGTATATATAATTTATAATTGAAATAAAATCATATTTTTAATCAATATTTTTGTAATCAAATGCAGCGTGGAACAGGCGAATCAAAATCATTAACATTTGAAAGCAAATTATTACTATGGTATATAATTTATCTTAATCACTGCATATATATATATATATATATATATATATATATATATACTTATATATATATATATATATATATATATATATATATATATATATATATATATATACTTATATATATATATATATATATATATATATATATATATATATATATATATATATATATATATATATATATATATATATATATATATATATATATATATATATATATAGTGTGAATTATTCGAGAGTTGCCATTTTTATTACAGCCAAACCGTTGATTTAATCGAAAAATTGTTCAAACAAGAGTTGTAGATATCGAGGGGGGCAAGCGATAAGCGATTCTCTTTTAAAAACTTTTACTTTTACGAAAACAAAGCGATAACTTTTAAAAATTATCAATCGAAGTTACCTGAGATAATTTCAATTTGAAGTTGTTATTAAAGAAACCCTACCTGCAATTTTTTCAGATCTTTTGAATAGTTTAAAAACTGTAGGCGACAAATGGTCAATTTAAAGCTCGATATGTTGCAAATGACGCTTCAAAATGAAAAGTGATCAAGGCAACCTCAACTTCATTTTAAGAGCTCTTTCTAGCGATATTAAGTAAGATTTATAAAGATAGCCAGTTATGTATCTAGAAAGAAATTTTTTTGCCTGTTAATAATTGAGACCTACTCCCATAATGTATACATATATAATTTAATTTTAGTACGACAAAATGTGTAGGAGTTATAGTGGTGTGATCGACGGACGAACAGACAGACATGACGGACTTATAAGTGTTCCGAAATTTATTTCTTAGGAATTCTAAAAAGGTAATAATATATTCAATGTTTTTTTTTTTTTTTAGATGAACATTCAGCTTATTAGATGCAATATGTATACGCATGCTGGTATTAGTAAAAAATATTTATCGTTAGCTCATTAAAAAAAATGAAAAATAAGAAATTATTATTTTTACAAAACCAGCGACGTATATTTATTTTCTAAGAACATACTTGAAAATTTAAAAAAAAAATATTTACCCATTAATAACATAAGGTACAATTTTATTAAATGATAATATTCTTCTAATTAATCCTCTCTTATTTTATAATATATGTGAAAAGGTCTACTAAATCCCTAAAATGTTGCGAAGTTCATTGAAAAGCATCTTGACCGAAAATAACTTTATTTTTATTCAATGGAACGCCTAGCAAATAAGAAAATAATGAGAAACCCAAATGTCAAGTAAAAGAAAAATTTTTTTCACGTCGTAAACTGGTAGTTGTCATTTATCATTCTCACCAAAATGCAGGCTGATTTTATATTATTATATTTTATTTTTTTTTTTTTAAACACAAAAGCAATTTCTGTGTCAGTGTTGAACGCCATAAATTAGAAGAGAGTAAAAAAATAATAGTGCTTGTGGTATAAAACGTAATTTTTTTGTTTATTCTTTCTTTTTCCGGTACAATTTCTTGTATTTAGGAGAGATATAAAGGACTGATATAAGTGCCCTACTGCGGCGAAATTATTAATAGGGTCCAATACGTTCACTTTTAAAAATAATAAATAATGCTGCATTTACACATGCAATGATTTAGTGGCGCCACTTTTAAACCTTGTACCTATGTAAAACTTGTACTATTTACACATCCGTTTATACATAATTTACATAGTATATAGCCAGTAAGTACTGCACAAGTCACAAGTGACTGAAATGGATAAGTAGCTGCCATATCTAAATACAGAGCACAATATGAATTAGAACAGAAAATTCAAAATTTCAATATTTTTTCGAGAAAACCATAATAAACAATGTTATCTAACTTACCAGTGCTGAAAATAAGCTTTATTTAATTTGAAATGCAGTTTGTCTATAAGTATTAGGTTTTCAACCTATATGAGGTTTTCAATTTTTGTCGTATCAATGAATTTCACACTTTCAAAACCTTTTCTTTGTTTAGAGATTATAAATTTTTTTGAATTACTCTTCTTAAGGAAAAATATTTTTTGATTCAAAAAAAGATTTCCTTAATTTTTTTTTCAGTAGCCCAAAAAAAAGAAGAAAGAAAATTAAAATTTGAATGTAGAAATCGTTTTGAGGGTGCAGGTATCTTTAATATTATAGTACTGAAAATAATTGAGCTAAAGGAAGTATTGTTACATATCTAATATAATTAATTATTATTATTTATTATTAATTCAACAGTGAAGCGCTAATACAGAAATAATAACAAATAAACAGGTCATAGATATTAGCTAGGGAGTTGATGGCTATTTCGATATATAATTTCATCGTCGTTGATAGTAATAAGTTATGTGGTTTATTACTGTGCGAATAAGAAAAAATTAAAGCAGAGCTCAGACGATGTTGTTTTTTTTCTTTTTTTCTGAAAATAAATTTTGAAAATGCAACAAAGAACTTCCTTAACATACATGAATACATGATAGTGTTTGTCATTGATACACACACCGGCAGAATTAGCGGAACATAAAAAATATCTGTAAAAATCAAACAAACCATTTAATTTCAAGAAACTATTAATCTTATTTAATTATTCACTTAAAATTACATGTTCACAAATCGATATACCTTTATTTTCGGTAGCAAAACAAGTAACCATATAAAATTGCAAATTTTAGGAATCTTATGTTGTCTAAGAATAATTTAAGTTAAAGATTGTTTAACAAATAGAAAATGAAACACAGCGTTTTAATCCCGCCTGGTTCCTCCCGTGCTCTTATCAAAGCTTCTATTCGTTTTTCTATACTCAGAATGATGTTATCTATAGTTTCCTAGGATAGTCTTTGCCATTCTTCAATTACGGCAGTTTGAAGCTCGATCATATTGAGAAAAACGGCATTTGAATTCGAAAGTGACAGACCTCTTAAAAAGAATTGCATCAATGATAAATAAAAACAATTCTATGGGAAGTCAGCTGATTCGTTACTTCAATATTATTTTAAGTAAAAATGAAAATTAAGTAAAAAAAACCGCCAACTTTGTTTAATAAATAGGTTTTTATATTTTTTTTATGTTCCGCTAATTATGCCGGTGTGTGTATATTGTCAAAGGTAGACGTCGACAATGTTGAATTTTTTTTTTCAAATAATTAATAACATGTAAAAAGAAGTGGTCAACTAAATAATTTCATCGTCTTTTTAATTTATATTTTTGGATTAAATGAAATACAATGAACAGACATAGAGACCTTTGATTTTAGCTATAATTCTAAAAAACAAACCTCTGTCGTAGCATCCTCCATAACATAGTGAATTTCCGGTTTCAAAAATTACTTTTTCTCGAAAATCAGTTTACCATGCATCCGTTTTTTCGCTCTTTACCATGCCAAAAATTCATCTCTATGACGAAAAATATTCATTTTTCTCGAAAATCGTTTTAAAGGGGATAATGGCTTAAAAAAGTTACACTATTTTTCCAACCTTTAGCATAGAGTCACAAAAATGTGGAAAAATTTCTGAATTTTGTAAATTTCAGCAAAGAAACTAATTTCTGCCAAACAAAAAATGCCCAAAATAGCTAGTTCCATGTAGCGAATGTGTCTGGTTAAGGAACTTATCCAAGCTTTCCGGTTTTGCAACGTTTTCTCCAAATTTTACAAAAAATTCTATACTACATTATTTTTCCGCCTTCGTATAATCAACATCGAAATTTGCTGTCACTTTTACTTCTATACCTTTTATATTAGCAGCAACAATTACACTTCCAGGCAGAAACGATGAACTGATTTTATATTTGTGTTCTTTGCAAATTCGCAATACTCCAGTTTTCTAATGCAGTGTCATCTAAGTGATAAAAGTGACTATTCTACCCCCTCCCCCCAAAAAAATTTAAATCATTATACAACTAGCCGTATACCCACCCGATAAGATTTACCATCGGCAACATCTTAGGATGTCAGTTAGTTAAATAGATATTATTTACTTTGTTACCGTTTTTCTAACCGTAAGTTAATGGGAACTTTTAACTATTTGAAGATCACCATGACATTTAATTGAATGTATATTCAAAGTAATTGAATTAATTATTCGTTCAATTACCCGACACCTGAATCTGTTGTTTTGGAATTGTGTTGACAGTTGTTCAATTTTATTTGACTCTGTGCGTTGAAGCCATCGTTCAGTTCATGTAGGATTCATTTTTAGATTCTTCCGTTAATGCCGGGTCATTTATTTGAATGTCCTACAATAGGAAAGTTAATTTATTACAATATATTAAATTATATTATATTCTAACTGCACTACTAACCTCTTATGTAAATTTTTGGATCACCTCTAGTATTTTGTACATTCAATAAATTTTGCATTTCACTGTACGAAGCACTTTCTAATAATAATTCACGTACATATAGTATCTCGTACATTAATTCACGTACATTAATAATAATTCACGTACATATAGTATCTCTCATTCTCTATACAGTATCTTGTTTGTTCTTATTTTTCAAATTTGCTTTTCAGCGTGAGTATTATCTGCGTAAGGTACTGACAGAGGGAAACATCAAGCATTTTTTTCAATATTTTTCACACTGGAAAGACATATTGTGGCGCCCTATTTAGGTTAGTGTTGTTGGATAGTTAGTAAGTTACAAGTGCAATAATTAATTTATCTCTTTGTGAATATACCATTCACGCCCCCCCCCCCAACTCTACCGAGTAAGCTGGCTTTTGGTCAAGTGTTTACGCCGTGGCTGTCGGAAGGCGTATCAACTTTAATCGCTATAGTAACATATTTTTATATATATTATAACTTCAAAAATGACGAATTTTCATCCCCTGTTTAACTCACTTAGGGGACGAATTTTCAAAAATCCTTTCTTAGTGCTCACCTACGTTATATAAGGAATTCTTATGTAAAATTATTTCATACTTCTAAACCCAATGGTCTGCCAGTCAGTCAGTCAGTGTTAGAAATTTATTAAGTAGATGCAGCGGGAAAAGTTTCTACTGTTTGCATTTTCATTTCTTTAAAACTAAAGGAATTTTATTAACATAAAATGCAAAGGCGATGTTACTGTATAGGATATTTTTTTTGAGCTTTTGGAAAGCTTTTATTTGGTATTGCAGCAAGAAATTAATGGGAAAAATTGTCTATATTATTCACTGTCTATATTGCCTATATTTTACTCAGATCTTTGTTACTATCAACTTCTGCCAAACGATGAAATCATTTAAAAATTACTGCCACCAGCTCCCTAACTATATTTGGGTGTAATAAACTTCTAACGAAGATATTTTTAATTTTTGTTTTTCAGTAAAATTTTTGTGAAGCAAAAAGCACAAAATGTCGTTACTTAATTATTACTTTTTAAAGTTATTGACATTTAGTATACAAACATTTTAATTAATGGAGAGGAAGCTTACTTAAGTGGAAATTAAATGACAGAATGCTGAATTATAAAACGAAACAAAAACATAAAATTGAAAATTACGAATAAATTAGATTATCTTAATTTTTTAAATTTACAAGAAAAATAAAAATTGTTTTAGCTTCTCAAAAAAATTTTTTCGAGAAGCTTAAAAGATTTTTTTCTTTACGTAATATAATTGTTATTTTCTTCTTTTTGGTGTTGCTCGACAAATGGTGTTCCTTAGTAAAACGGAACATTTATCGGTAGAATCACTTCAATTTCCGTCCGTTATTCACAGGTGATTTTCTTAGAACTATTCGACGTAAAATTTAACACAGATCCCTTAATCGCTTGCTGTTAGTCTCGCGGTGATTCAATTCAAAAAGTTTTATAGGTAGGTATATTTCCATAATTACTAGAGACATAGTTTATCACGAACTAACAGTTTTTTTTTTAATAAATTTTTTTCGTAGATATCTATGACTTTTTTCTAGCTTTTTTATGTAAGAAAAGAAAGAAAAATATTCAAAAACTTCATAAATAGCTATAAAAATTACCCTTCGCTTCAGATTGTAAAAAAGTTTCATAAAAAAATACATAACTCAAAACGCTCAAAACCTCGAGATTTCTTTGGAAGTTGTCTTTCTAACAGGATAATGCACTAATTTACACATGAGAATATTTTCGCTCATTTTTATAATATTATAAAAATTACAACAAATGTTTATTTGTAAAAAAATTAAATGATACACTTATACTTTTATGTAACGTATGTACTGCTTAAGGGGGACCACTAGTGTGACGTTTTCAAAAAATTGAAAATTTTTTTTGCATGTTTCGATAGTCTATACCTTTAAAAATAACATACTAAAATTTCAAGTGCATATCTGAAATAGTTTTTGAATTACAGCCATCCGAAGAGTGGATTCTGATTTTCATTGTTAACTTTGAGGTATTGAGAAATGTATGAAGGTTGATAGTTCGGGAGTGCCATTGTGACAGGCAGCCACAACATGCCAGTCACATGTTGTGGAGCAGCTAGACTCTGGCACATTTAAACGACTCATCTAGTTTTACTATGACCGTTATAGTGAGTACATCGTAAATAATTTTAGTAAAAATTCTCAGTGATTAAATCTAAAAGGTAAAATTACGAAAAGCAAGCCAAAAACCATCAAATTTTCGCGCAAAATTTGAAACTTTTTTTTAAAAACTCCGCCATTTTGTTAAATTTCAACTTCTTTTCTTCGATTGAGGTTCACGGTACGGACCATAGCTTTTAGTTTAATAGGCTTTTTGCTTTTAGCGAATTTCGAAAACTCGAAATTCAGCTATTACAGTAGGTCTCATGACGCAACCTGAGTGCGGGACTATGGCAGAAATCTGTTTTGAGGTCCCTAGAATACGAAAATGATATTCACTAAAATTTATATATATATATATATATATATATATATATATATATATATATATATATATATGTGTTCCCACGATAACTCTCGAACGAAACGTCTAACGCTTATGAAATTTTGTGTGCGGACTGGATTCTGAATTGGCTTGGCTAAGTTCGTTAGCCAGACACGTCGGATGCCCAGAAGTAGGTTTTCTGGCCATTTTTTATCATTCGATTCTATCATAAGACAGTTCGATTTTTACATCGTTGAAAAGGAAAAAAAAATTATGAAGAAAATGTTCTTATAATTTTCTTTCTATGTTAAGTAGTTTTCGAGAAAATCGTAATTTTCACTATTGCCGTATTTTGCTCTCTTTGTCATTGTAATAAGTAATTTATATTTCTATCTCAGTTCTTTATGAAGTATAAAAATATTTCACTTTTTTATTAAAGAATTTTGTGAGAACAAGTGAAGCCTATTCACATACATGTGTTATAACACACATAAATGTATAGAGTTTTGTTTCTCATTTATTGCATTATAATTAGCATGGTTCTATCTCACGTTGAAAAATGTAAATTAAACAGATTTCCTAAGCTAATGTAATGAAGAATTTTTTTTTTTTTTATTGAATTTTTAAGTAAACAAGAAATTGAAGATTATGTGATGATATAATATTATTAAATAAATATGAAACAAAACAAAATATGTACAATGTACATATGTATGCACGGAAAAATATTTTGAATCGATTTTGAAAATTTTTTCACTAATACTTAATAATGTTAAAAAATTAAACCATTTCAAATGGATTTAAGGTATTTTATGTGTGGTCAAGGTTTTCGGGACCTAAAAAGGCCAGAAATTAATTAACCAATCGATTTTAAAAATTTTTTCACAGTTAGTAAGTTAAAGTATTTGAATTAATTAATTAAATGATGTCCGCAGGAAGCTTACGGACTGCCATAAGTTATATGAGATCCTTAGAACCCTCTTCTTACTGTTAGAGTACTAGACTTGTATGAGTTTCGCCAGGATTTACTGATCCCATAATTGTAAAAAATAAACTAAACGACCAATTTTAAAAATTTCTTCACTGTTACAGAGCTAAACTATTTTAGATAGATTTAGAATACATTATGTAAGGTCCGCCAGGGTCCACAGGACCCAAAAGTATCAAAAATAAACTAACTGACCGATTTTGAAAATTTTTTCACTGTTACAGAGCTAAACTATTTTAGATAAATATAGATTACGTTATGTAAGGTCTGCCAGGGTCCATGGGATCCAAAAGTGTCAAAAATAAACTAACCGACCGGTTTTGAAAATTTTTTCACTGTTGGGGAACTAAGCTATTTTAGATAGACATACATTACGTTATTTAGGGTCCGCCAAGGTCCATGGGACCCAAAAGTGGTAAAAATAAACTAACCGACCGATTTTGAAAATTTTTTCACTGTTACAGAGCTAAACTATTTTAGATAGATTTAGAATACATTATGTAAGGTCCGCCTGGGTCCATAGGACCCAAAAGTGTCAAAAATAAACTGCCTTATCAATTTTGAAAATTTTTTCACTGTTACAGAGCTAAACTATTTTAGATAAATATATATTACGTTATGTAAGGTCTGCCAGGGTCCATGGGATCCAAAAGTGTCAAAAATAAACTAACCGACCGATTTTGAAAATTTTTTCACTGTTGGGGAACTAAGCTATTTTAGATAGACATACATTACGTTATTTAGGGCCCGCCAGGGTCCATGGGACCCAAAAGTGGTAAAAATAAACTAACCGACCGATTTTGAAAATTTTTTCACTGTTACAGAGCTAAACTATTTTAGGTAAATATAGATTACGTTATGTAAAGTCTGGCAGGGTCCATCGGATCCAAAAGTGTCAAAAATAAACTAACCGACCGATTTTGAAAATTTTTCCACTGTTGGGGAGCTAAGCTATTTTAGATACATATAGATTACGTTATGTAAGGTCTGACAGTGTCAGTAGGACCTAAAAGTGTCAAAAATAAAATAACTGACCGATTTTGAAACTTTTCTACTATTACCGAGGTAAACTATTTTAGATAGGTACAGGTTGTGTTATCTGAGATCCACAACTGTCCTGCGGATGCAAATGCGGCGTAGAATGCTACACAACGGGTTTTGAATATATATATATATATATATATATATATATATATATATATATATATATATATATATATATATTACATAAAGTCCGCCTAGAATATACGGTCGAGCTGATTTTTTAATGAGGTCCACCGGGATCTTGCAGATCCGAAAACGCCATTAATAAGCTATCGAACCGATGCTAAAAAATTTCTCACTGCTAGAGAACTAAATTATTTTAGATGGATACAACTATGCTGCACAAAATTCGTTCGGGTTCTTGGGTCCCTAAAAATACCAACACTAATTACCCAGCCGATTTTAAAAATTCTTTTACTCTTAGAAAGCTAAACTATTTTAAATAGGTACAGGTCTTAGATGAGATCCGCCAGTGCCCAAGATTTGGAAATTCGCTATGTTATGCAGATGCTGCGACAGGGGTATTTTTGATTTCAGGCATTGTGAATGCCGCTATCACTGCAGCAATGGGGGAACTTTTTTTGGAGCCTTGGGAGATCTCGAATAACTCACTGAATTTTCAATTTTTTGGTCCAAAAAGTTTATCATGAGTTTATCATATATCAACGAATATATGCTTAAAATATTAAAGCATTCCATGTAGTAGTTTTCTTTAAGAAAATTCCCAAAAATCATCTTTTTTCAGGCGGTCACATTAGTGGACAAATGCTAAAAAAAATCAATAATTACCGCAAACTTACTTTTTCTTACTTTCCTTTCTTATTATTATGCAGTTTGATCGTCATTAAAAAAAATTTTAATCTCATAAAAAAGTCACAAAAAAATTGCAAGACAAGACCGTATTAAAAAAGTTTTTGCTATATTTAATTAATATAATATTTGACAATAGAAAAAGACAAAAAGGTAATTAAAATTTTTTTTATTTAATTCGATTATTTAATAATAAAATAATATTACAACATACTTGTAAGGTAAAATACTCTGATAATTAAGGAGATAATTTATAAATGTCTATGTTTACTACCGGTTATTAAAATTCCTGACCAATTCTGCACGCTATAGCTTTACACTTTCTCCATTAAGAATGTCGATAGGATATTCTTGCCAAGTGCAAAGGAAAAATGTGAACAGCTAACATTTAAAACAAACTACCAGCAATGATTTGTAAATCTAATAAAATTAGTGACAATCTATATTCTCGTCAAATCGGAACTTCGAATTTGGAATAGTAGCAAACCTTGGACAGGAGATACGTGTAAAATTCAGCTTTTTGTACAGCTGTATGTAAAACGTATAGCTTATCTGGGTAGTAGTTTATACAATAAATAATCAATTTCATGGTAGTCGTAGATAAACAGTTGAAAACGTACAATTGATCGCGAGAGTAACTAATTTACAATTAACATACGATATTTCATATTCGGTGATGTAGTATTTTTTACTGTAAAAAATTTCTAAAACATATTAACATTTAGTTTACATATTAACACTTGAGTGGCGCCTTACACAATATGAGCAGTCATTAAATGCTTCTAGTTATCACAAACGACGTGTGGTAACTGGAACAACTGCACCGGGGAAGAATATTGGCCAATAATACACTCTCCATGTGATAATTTCTCTAAACGTTATAGAGACGGATAACATAATACATGTAATATAACTTTCAGATGCTTGTCTTGCAAATATTTGTATACACCAATACCTTAGTTTGCGTCGTGGTTACGTTCCAGCGATACAAAGTGAATTGAGCAAACCATGTAAAGATTGAAGATAAGTTTCAGGGTTACGAAAATACTACTTTTTAACTCGAACCCAAAACAACTCAATTTCGAAAATCTAACGACGCACAGTGAAAATTAGTACTAATTCAGCAGCGACGCAACTTCGAAAAACGCAAAACGAAACGACACAAAGCGGGGTAGTGGGGTATTATTTATTCTTTAAAAATATTGCCAGCTTCTGATGGAATTTAACTTAAGAGATGTGGCCATTAAAGTGTTAATTATGTTACACCTACGATACTAAGTACGTATTTACATCTTTAGATAATATTTCATTGTGGAAATCAGAGAGGATAAAAAATTTTCTTCTTATATCCTTTACTAGAATTTATTATTGTTCCATTTTTAGGAAATTCGATATACTCAGAGCCGGTGCGACAACCGGTTACGGTGCCAAAAATCGAGGGGCGCCAAGAATTTGGGGACGTAAAAATTATATATTTTGCAAGCACTGTACGTATTTTTGTTGTAAATTCACTTTCCAGACGATTTTAATATTTATATATTTTTATGTTAAAAATATTAATCGGATACATTGTATCTAGAAAAGTATATTAAGAATGCGGTCAGTTAACCTTTTTTTTAATGATCCCTTATTATGATTTTTTATTAAAATATTTTTTTAATGCTCAAAAATGTGTTGATATTTATCCACAAGAGTGGCCCGCCAAGTGGTCGGAAAACTACATTTTATACGCTAAAATTGCCTATTATGAGGTACCCTTTTTTTAAAGCGGTGTTTTTTTAAAAGTATCTGACTTTAGCTACTAAAATCTAATCTACGGAAAACACATTCTAGTTTTACTGCCAGAAGTAAAAATTTGAAGTTCAACTTTATTGTTGGCAAACGATTTTGTCAGTGTCATTTTTGGTCGTCGAAAAAAATGTTTCCTAATATGAGATAGTAAAGCACCCTAATATAAAATACTGTCTCATATTAGGAAACTCTAAGAAAAAAATTTATAACTAAAATTTTTTTTAATTTTTTTATATAATTAGTTTATTGGTATTATAAAAAATAAAAATAAATAATAGATAATTCTGATTTTCAAAATTAAACCTAATAAAAAAATTTACAGTCGAAAATTCTTCTTTTTTATAATGAATCATTAAAATCTATACTGGTAAATGATAATATTTTAACAGACACCACAGAAAAACTTTTGAAATATAGTTTCACCACATTCAACATGAGCCGATCTAAAACAAACCTGGTATTTCTCTAACAGAAATACGCGGTCAATCACCAATATAATAGTGTACTTGACGTGAAAAATAATTACTAGTAATCGTATGATAAATAAAAGGAAATGCATACCATTAAATCACAATATTCAATTTTTTTGACAGCAGAAAAAATAGATGCACGTTCATACAAACAGTCCCTCTGGCGAGAATAACCGGAAAGTAACAAAAAGTTCGATATTTCGGTTATATTCATGTGTGCGAAAAATTTAAATGTAAATATCTGTCTGCATAATTGAAATAACGTGCTGTCTCATATTCTCAAATTCTAAAGTTAATAATTACCTAATATGGAACACTTGGTTCCCAAAATGAGATACCTCATATTCGGAGTCGTTGGGTGTCTCATATATTACGAAATATTTAACATTACAAATTTTTAGGTCATCATTTTTTTTTCTTAAACAAAAGATTTACAGAAATACGCGATAAATCATATTACAGTATGTGCACTTGTGGTGAAAAAACGTTGCGAATAATTTTGGCATTAAAAAAGAGTTTCTTGTTGGCACAGATTGTTCCTTCGGCGAAAATTTCGGGAAATTAAAAAGTTTGATATTTCGATTCTGCTCATTTGTGCAAGGGACATAATTGTAAATATCTGGTCATATAAACGAAATAACCTACTATCTCATACTAGGAGGCCATCTCATAATAGGCAACTTTACCCTATAACACGATCTAATCTTATTTCAAATAATGATGGAAATGATTCCAAGCTTCAAGAAACCTATTCAGAATTAAAGAATAATTGCTTTTAAACATTTCTGTAATGTTTAAAAAGCGTCGATACATGGTACATGGTCGGCCAAGTGGTCGGGAAACGACATTTCATATTACACGACTTAATGTTATTCCAGAGAATGGTGGAAAAGACTCTGGGCTAGAAGAATTCTATTTAGAATTAAATAATTGCTTTTAGACCTTCCTCTAATACTCAAAAAAGTGTCGATGTTTATCTAAATTAGATGGTTGTCCAAGTGGTTGGAAAACGAGATTTCATATTACATGATCTAATGTTATTCCAATTAATGACGGAAATGATTCCAGTCTGCAAGAATGACACAGGAAAGACTGGTAGACTTGGCGACAATATCAACTGAACAAGAATTAGCGCAAACCATCGTTTTTAATGAACTGGTTCTTATATTTTCTAAGCTTAAGACTAGAAAAAGGAAACAATCATTTTAAATTTTTAGTTTTCTGTTTTATTATAATTTGTTTTCTCTATTCTTTTGTTTTCTTATTTTTAAAAATTATTTATAAATAAATTATTTGTTGTAAATAAATAAGCATTAAGTGCTGATTTAATATAACTACTTTATGACAAACTTTTACACGTTAAAAGTTGAAGATTCATTGTACCTATGACTTTTAACTGATATTAGGTCTAAAATAAGTGTTTAACAAGTACGGGGACGCTAAAAGATATTTCGGCTAGGGCGTCAAATAACCTTGCACCGGCCCTGGATATACCATGCGTAATATTTCAACAGTTCAACAAATAAATTATAATATAATAGTCAGCAAGTTTTATTACAAACAGCGCCGCCGATGCGTGCAAATTTATTATGCGAGCACATATCTTTGTTTTTGAATGCAGCAAGCTGCCTCAGATTACGTTAATTTATGATTCTATTATACAAAATCTAAGATATTATAGTACTAATGGAGAAAATTACAAGTATTAGATATAACCAGCTTTTTTGGTGTCTTAAAATCGTATATAGAGATACATATAAAATATTCTCACAATAATTAGGTATATTAATTTGATAGCTGTTTTAACTCTAGTTGTACTCGTACACTATACTTTATTAAAAATTATTCCTTTTCAACCATTTGAATTACTTATTTCTGTCTATTTTTATGTGTGAAAAATCGTTTTTAGTAAAGGAATGGGACATCTATTTCTTTCGATTTCATATATGTTACTTTTTCATTGTATTCATAACCTTTCTATGGATATATGTATTTCATCCATCCTAACACAAAGAGCCTCGGTCAACATAGCCTAGCTCTCATGTTGGAGAATGGAGACTGCTCATGTTTCTCTCCGCGGTAGCATGTTATCATACATCGCGTACACATACATCGTAATCGGCTTTTACGGTTAATAAAACTTTACGGTTAAAATAATATTTCGTAGTAGTTAAAATAGGGTACAATAAACAGAAATTATGTTGCCATGCTAACAGCAATTTCCCTTTTTTCCAATTTCCTGACCGGTCGCTCCAGTAGATCTAACCCTGAGCTTATACATATCAGTCGAGCGCCCCCTAAAAATAAAGTCTTATCTAAATTTAAAGTGTTTCTCGATCTGTTACAGTTTTTGAATAATGGTCAAAAGACTGCCGCCAGGCACCTGAACATAACAAGGCATTAGGCTCATTGAATTCCCTATTAAGAAAAACAATATTAAATGATAATTGATATAATAAAAGCACTGATAAAGAAAATCACTCAAGGTAACAAGAAACAATTGATTTTTACGCTGTATCATTTTCTTCTGTTGGACAATGCGCAAAATTGCCCCCCAGCCCCCACTGGTGAGGTATGTATTTTCTGAAAGCCCCTTCTTAGTAGGTCACAAATATACCCATCTTAGGTATGGAGAACCTGGCCTTCAAAAGTTCTGACGTGCAGTAAGTTTTGCATACTTCACGTGGCCATTTCTTAAGGAAACAATGTGTGTTGTCCTACAGCGGGTATTAGAGTCTCCTTCGGGAGGTTGCACTTCGGACTACCTTATTTCGGCAATCTACCAAGGTGTCTGCCAGAAATCGCCACCGGTAGGACTCCCAAACTTCTCTTTCGATACTCCCAATGTACAGATTTGAAGCCGCTCGGTACGTCCTCTGCCATAGGCCACGTGAAAAAACGAGGTTAGGCCACTTGCTAGGAAAGTGGTTTTACACAGTGATAGGCCGGCTCACGACATGTCTCATAATATCCATTTGTACCTATACAGAGTATCCCGTTTGGCTATGGCCACGTGCAGACTTTTTGTACATTTTACGCCCTATAACTTTTGAAGGCCAGGTTCTCTATGAACGTGCCCATTGACAAAGATGGACTACTTGACCAGAGCTATCGATCGGCACCGGTCTCAACCTTGGGCGCTAGGGGGCAGCTCCCCATCTAGTTTTGCCCATTATCCTTACACAAAATGGTATTTTCTGTAAGAAAATGATATATTAACTTTTGTGAATGTCATTTTTGGGTTCTAGGGACCTCAAAACAAATTTCTATCATAGCCTCGAGTTCAAGTCACGTCATGACAGTGGGCGTAATAGCTGGATTTCACTCTAGAAATTAGCTAGAAAGGAAAACATTGCCATATGGTATCACTGCACTGGGCCGAAAAAAATTGAATAATTATTAGATTTGCGGAATGAAAACAAAAAATAAAAATATTTATGCGGGAACAACAATGACGGGGCTCTTAAACAGTTTAACTTACAGCACGGTTCTAAAACTAAAATACGCCCTTGTTCTATACACATTTATGAAATCTTAGGCTACGGTTACAGTGCAAGCGACTTCGCGCGAACTGATATTCGCGCGACTAAAACAAACATATACAAATGAGTGTAACTGCTTACAGTAGAAACTACTTTGTAGCGCGAATAGCTGAAAATCGCCGTTGGTCGCTTGTTGTTCAAACGAGTTTGTTTTTTAAGCGAATTTAAAGACACAAATTTAAAATTACATATCTATATATGTATAGGTAAACATGATTCATTTTTTATGGTTCATTTCTTATTTACATAGGTATTTAGAAAATGTTATTACATAAGTACTTAAAAAATGGATGCTGAAAAATTAATAAATGCTGTTAATTTTTGCTGATGGCGAAATACCGTCTCTAAAATTATTTCGTTTTCTATTTCAGCTAATATGTAATTACACGTGTTACCATTTTTACGATAATACTCAAAAAAATTTTCAATTTGTTGGGATAATTCTTCAAAAAGTTGATTATATTCATTTAAATTTTTAACTTCCCATTGGAAGTTATTGTAATGGGTCCGATTTTACGAATCGCTAATTTGCACATATCTCCACGTTTCAAGGTCACTAGAATCCGAATCTATCGTTTTTAGCGTGATGTCTGTATGTGCGTTCGTTAGTTCGTTCGCTCGTTTGTGAATTTTTTTCGTCTCGCATATCTCGAGAACAAATGATGATATCAACTCCGGACTAATTTCATTAGATGCGTAATTAAAAATGAAGACCGGATAAAATTTTCAGCAAATTCGGATTAGCGGTTTGTTTTTTGTGATAAAAAAACGGAATTAACTTTATTTACATAACATAGATTATATAGATTTTTTACCATATCTTTATTATATAATGGCCTAAGAACCTTTCGTGATGTTAAAAACGTCAGTAAATTATTATAAATTTAAAATAAAATAAAAAACAAAAATAATTAAATAAATACTAAACGGAAAAACGAAATAAGAAACTTTTTGGGAAATATTTTTTGTCTCGCGTATCTTGAGAACAAATGATGTTATCATTTTTTTAATACGGGTGGAGCCCCCACCCTTAGGCACAGAAGGCGAGGCCCCTCGTGTGGTGCAAGGGGTAAAGCCTCTATCGGGGGCTTAGAGGAGGAGTCCCTTGAGTTAAAAAAAAGTTATTCATGTGCACTAGTCTTTAAGGGCATCCAGTGGGAAGTTGACAGTATGGGTAGACCTGTCACTCCAGATTTTTATTTTTAGAAATACTGTTCACCCACTCTGTTTTCTTCAAATAAACTTGCTAAGAATACAGAATTTTCCAATATATAATACTCTTCTAAAATATCCATTGTAAAATTGTTAAAATGTTTATAAAATCAAATTAAGCGGGAAGTGCTATTTGCAAAAAATAGCGTATTTAGTTGCTTGTACTGTAACCACGTTATACGCGCGAACATCAGTTTGCGCGAAGTCGCTTGCACTCTAGCCGTAGCCTTATATTGACTTAAAACATATGAATAGGTTAAATGCAAGACCATGATATATTTTAGCTTTTCGATGGAAATTTTTGTTTATAACAAATTCCATCCCTTTAATCGAGATCTTAAAAGTTTTGCTTATTGCTTACAATAATTTAAATCACGAAACAAAATGACTGAGATCTCCTTGAGATAGTACATGTGACCGGTTAGATGAGGAGTCTTTTTAAAATCAGTATCAAACGTTATATTATCGACTTACTCCAATTCCACTGATAGATTAAAGCTTTGGGGTAGTTCTGGCATAGATAGTTCTTCGCTATGACAGATCCGTTTTTTAGTAGACAGCAGATCAGGATAATTAATTATTTTTTTTTTTTAAGTTTTCATTGTAATAGCTTTTGTATCAGAAAGAGAAAAATAACAAACTGATGAATGATCTGTGGGTTTCTGCCTCATCACAGGAATTCCAAAAGGCATTGTTATACTCTAAATCAAATATGGTAAGTAAAAACGATAAACATACAATTTTACTGATAGTAGCTGCCACAAAAAAACTATAGATCTGATCGAATCAAAATAAATATGGCTATATATTGAGGCTAGATAGATATTAAAAAATTAGTAAACACATTTCTTTTTACAAAAATTTGTTGACAAATGGAATTAAGCAAAAACCACTAACTTGTTACAAGTTTGTCGACAGTGAAAAATTGTTTCGTTCATCGTTTTCTCTATTGATATCAAATATTTCCCTGTAGGCGGAGATCAGAAAAATATTTTTAAAATGTTCACTTTGATTTTACTATACAAACGATTTACCATACAAACGACTGTACTTTTCCTTCGAGGAATTACCTAAAATTATTAATATTTGATATCCCTTTTAATTTTCAAAATATTTCTTCTGCTAAAGTTCTCCATCTAGTTTATATTTAGACACAGATTAATATATATATATTTTTCACCAAAAATACGTTTCTGCGTTAACCCAGATTTCATCAGGCGAATGGCGGAAGGGAGAAATAAAGGAAACATCATGTATAACACAAACATGTATTTACCTGTGTTTTATTTTAATAATTTTCGGAAGAACTGTAACAAAATTAATAAGTATTCTGTCTATGAATGTTAAGTACAGCATAACCTCTTTTTATGCGGCTTTTTTGTGCGATCTTTAGACGACTTTTATATGCAGTTTTTTTTTTTTTTTTTTTTTTTTTTTTTAAGTACTCATACCAAAAAGTGCATAATAACAATGAAAACTAACAAAAAGTAAGAAATTTGAATATTAATTTGCGGTAAGATTAATTTATTGTTTATTAAGTATTTAATCAGTACGTACATTGTATAATAATATTAGTATATTATTCAACGGGCTAGTAATGATTGCTATTACTCACGAAGATGAAATTGCGACACGAGCCGAGCTTGTGAGGCAAGTGTCGTAATGCATCTGAGTGAGTAATAGTCATTGTAAGCGAGTAGAATACGATATTTTTTCTACGACTTTCTTCCTTTTTTATTTAAATAAAATTGAATATAATTAAATTTTAAATCAAATTTTTAATCTATTTCTAATTTCATTAAATGTTTGTGTAATATGTATAAAACAATCAAAACAATATAAACTACTTTGTTTACTTGAACATTACTACGCAACATATTAAATGAAAACTTGATACATACATTATTCACAAAACAATCGCAAACCCATTGAATAATGGTTAATACTGTAATTTCATTTGTCAAAAAGATATTGAGTAATGATCATTCCTCCACACCTTTGAATAATGCCTAACTTTCTCAACAACTAATGGATATATAGGTAATAAGTGTGTTCTTCAACAGGAGTGGAAAAATTATTACATCAGTTTTTTTATAGATGTATTTATGGTAATTTTTATAATATTATAAAAATGAAATAAAATGTTCTCATGTATAAATTAATGCTTTATTTTGTTTAGTAAAACAACTTCTAAGGAAATCGTGAGGTTTCGAACTTTTGAATTATGTATTTTTTATGCGATCCTAATCCGTTACATAGAAAAGTTTTTTCTTTTACAACCGAAGCGGACTTTATTCATTTATGAGGTTTTTGAATATTTTTTTGTGCGGTTGCTATCTACAACATAAAAGAAGGTTATGTTGTACTTAAACTTTAAGTAACTACTGTTGTATAAAATTATTGATTAAGAAATAATACAAGCAAGATGCCCCTAAGGTACAATCGTACTAAACTGGTCTACTTTATGTCTGTTCACAGGATTTTTGTTGAAAATTTTTGCATTTATATACAGATGTTATGTAATAACTTGTTTCTGTGTTGATGCTGTAACAGTGACACACATTTATATAAAATTTTAATAATTTTAGTGGAATTTTTTATGTTGCCGTACTTAATTACGTGTGTTAATATGTAACAAGAAAGTTAATCAAGTGATCGGTTTGATTTGAGTTAAAGATTAAATGTGAAATAAACAGACTAAATGTTACATTATAGAAGGATATATACCGATATCAATAACAGTTAGTTGACCCGAGTAAGAAATTTTTAAAATATCTATTTTCCACATTTTTGATCAAATAGTGTTTGGTGAAAGTGGCACAAATCGTTGCAAAAGATTCCTTTTCTAGCGGTACAAGTGGAAAAATTAAACAAATTTTTGAATTATGATCAACTGTAATCTCGGTTGATGATGATTTACAAATTAAATCAGTAGATGAAACTGAGAAATTCATTTCCCATGATTTTGGTTGAACTAATTTATGTAATTAAGTAATCTGTAGACACCTTTAACGATTTTGTTCAAAAGTAGCGGCATATTTCTATCTAACTTTCTGAAGTTTTGTCACTTCTCATTTTTGATTCATGTTACAGCAACCGATTTGTTGCAGCTTTATATAGCAGTGTAACAAAGCCTGTAATTGAACCACTTCATCGGATGGAATTTCCCTTATGGTGCGAGTCCACTTGATACAATTGTAGTACAATATTGTAACGCAACATATGTACCTGCAACACATAGCCATGTGAAATATATCGTGTAACAAAAGTATCATGTTGCATCGATAAAAATATTGTTGCGATACAACGTTCAGTGTACACAGGTTTATATATGCTGTACTACAATAATATGTACTAGATATACATTTCATGGGCTACAATGTATTTTATTAAATAATTAATATTGGAAAGGTTTACTTTGTGAAAATCCATATTAAAAAACATGGGATCGTTGCTTTGTTACTTTTCACAACAAAAATCGTATAAACACGAGTCGACTTTCGGCCATTACGCCATCCTCAGGTGAAAAACACAACTAAAAACTGTTCTTTTAGGCGAAGCTATTTATATTATAAATACCCCTGTCGCAGCATCTGCATAACATAGCGAATTTCCAAATCTTGGCCACTGGCGGATCTCATCTAAGACCTGTACCTATTTAAAATAGTTTAGCTTTCTAAGAGTAAAAGAATTTTTAAAATCGGCTGGGTAATTAGTTTTGGTATTTTTAGGGACCCAAGAACCCGAACGAATTTTGTGCAGCATAGTTGTATCCATCTAAAATAATTTAGTTCTCTAGCAGTGAGAAATTTTTTAGCATCGGTTCGATAGCTTATTACTGGCGTTTTTGGATCTGCAAGATCCTGGTGGACCTCATTAAAAAATCAGCTCGACCGTATATTCTAGGCGGATTTTATCTAATATATATATATATATATATATATATATATATATATATATATATATATATATATATATATATATATATTCAAAACCCGTTGTGTAGCATTCTACGCCGCATTTGCATCCGCAGGACAGGTCAGATAACACAACCTGTACCTATCTAAAATAGTTTACCTCGGTAATAGTAAAAAAGTTTCAAAATCGGTCAGTTATTTTATTTTTGACACTTTTAGGTCCTACTGACACTGTCAGACCGTACATAACGTAATCTATATGTATCTAAAATAGCTTAGCTCCCCAACAGTGAAAAAATTTTCAAAATCGGTCGGTTAGTTTATTTTTGACATTTTTGGATCCGATGGACCCTGGCAGACTTTACATAACGTAATCTACATTTATCTAAAATAGTTTAGCTCTGTAACAGTGAAAAAATTTTCAAAATCGGTCGGTTAGTTTATTTTTACCACTTTTGGGTCCCATGGACTCTGGCGGACCCTAAATAACGTAATGTATGTCTATCTAAAATAGCTTAGTTCCCCAACAGTGAAAAAATTTTCAAAATCGGTCGGTTAGTTTATTTTTGACACTTTTGAATCCCATGGACCCTGGCAGACCTTACATAACGTAATCTATATTTATCTAAAATAGTTTAGCTCTGTAACAGTGAAAAAATTTTCAAAATCGGTCAGTTAGTTTATTTTTGACACTTTTGGGTTTTATGGACCTTGGTGGACCTTACATAACGTAATTTATATTTATCTAAAATAGTTAAGCTCTGTAACAGTGAAAAAATTTTCAAAATCGGTCAGTTAGTTTATTTGTGACACTTCTGGATCCTATGGACCCTGGCAGACCTTACATAACGGAATCTATATTTATCTAAAACAGTTTAGCTCTGTAACAGTGAAAAAATTTTCAAAATCGATCAGGCAGTTTATTTTTGACACTTTTGGGTCCTATGGACCCAGGCGGACCTTACATAACGTAATCGATATTTATCTAAAATAGTTTAGCTCTGTAACAGTGAAAAAATTTTCAAAATCGGTCAGTTAGTTTATTTTTGACACTTTTGGGTCTTGTGGACCCTGGCGGACCTTACATAATGTATTCTAAATCTATCTAAAATAGTTTAGCTCTGTAACAGTGAAGAAATTTTTAAAATTGGTCGTTTAGTTTATTTTTTACAATTATGGGTTCAGTAAATCCTGGCGAAACTCATACAAGTCTAGTACTCTAACAGTAAGAAAAGGGTTCTAAGGATCTCATATAACTTATCGCAGTCCGTAAGCTTCTTGGGGACATCATTTAATTAATTAATTCAGATACTTTAACTTACTAACTGTGAAAAAATTTTTAAAATCGATTGGTTAATTAATTTCTGGCCTTTTTAGGTCCCGAAAACCTTGACCTCACATAAAATACCTTAAATCCATTTGAAATGGTTTAATTTTTTAACATTATTAATTATTAGTGAAAAAATTTTCAAAATCGATTCAAAATATTTTTCCGTGCATACATATGTACATTGTACATATTTTGTTTTGTATCATATTTAATAATATTATATCATAAAATAATCTTCAATTTCTTGTTTACTTAAAAATTCAATAAAAAAAAAAAAAAAATTCTTCATTACATTAGCTTAGAAAATCTGTTTAATTTACATTTTTTAACATGAGATAGAACCATGCTAATTATAATGCAATAAATGAGAAACAAAACTCTATACATGTATGTGTGTTATAACACATGTATGTGAATAGACTTCACTTGTTCTCACAAAATTCTTTAATAAAAAAGTGAAATATTTTTATACTTCATAAAGAACTGAGATATAAATATAAATTACTTATTAGACTAACAAAGAAAGAAAACTAATAATATAATGGTGAAAATTTATATTTTCTCGAAAAATACTTAAAATAGAAAGAAAATTATAAGAATATTTTCTTCATAATTTTTTTTTCCTTTTCAACGATGTAAAAATCGAACTGTATTATGATAGGATCGAATGATAAAAAATAGCCAGAAAACCTACTTCTGGGCATCCGACGTGTCTGGCTAACGAACTTAGCCGAGCGAATTCAGAATCCAGTCCGCACACAAAATTTCATAAGCATTAGACGTTTCGTTCGAGAGTTATCGTGGCGACACATATATATATATATATATATATATATATATATATATATATATATATATATATATATATATATAAAAATTTTAGTGAATATCATTTTCGTATTCTAGGGACCTCAAAACACATTTCTGTTATGATCCCGGGCTTAGGTCCCGTCATGACACCTACTGTAATAGCGTATTTCCAGTTTCACTTTTGGAAATTCGCTAAAATGAAGTGAATAATGTATTAGTGGAGGATGTTAGAGATAGAGGCAAATATAACTATATCAAAACAAATGTAAGGGAAATCCCAAGTTAACAAATTTCTCGATAGAAATTAACTGGAGATTTCATGGGTTCAACTTGGGAGTTAATATATTTTTTGTTAAGATAGTTTACATTTAAATTTAAATTTAAATTTTAACAAATCTTTCGTTCAGCGACTAGATAATAAAATATACTAACGCAGTTTGTTTGAAATTCTGATTTCCAATGAACCTTTTTCGAGTGAAAAAAGGCGCCCCTAATATACATCTTTAGTTTAAGAGCTAGTCTAGTAATAAAACACATTGTAACTTATATCATGTATGTAGCATGTAACTCAGGATTGAGTGGACAGACCATAGAAACGTTTGTAGCTCAACAAAAGATTTCTTATGCTACAATTACATCAAGTGGACTCGTTGCTTCAGTTTTAAACTATTTCAGTTGTATTAAAACCCATTTAAAACCGATTTTGATTCGTAAATTTTAATGGCTTAGTAGTGTTGCACTAAAAGAACGAAACCTTAGTTATCACTTTAAGAACTCAAAACATTATATCCATTCAAAATATTTACATTTCCTTTCTTTTAACAGAAATTTAAAAATACTAAATTTACGAATGTATCTATAATTGAATCATCAGTTATAAATTTATTACAGGAAGCGAAATTGCAAAAAAAATTTCCTTTAAAATAAAATTTAACAGCATGGCTGTACAAAAATACTCTTATATCGCGGAAACGAATAATATACGTCTATATCTTCATTCACTGATTATTTAAATAAACAATATCAACTTATTTTATGTACAGATATTAGACAAAGCTTCATCAAAAATATGAAAGAATTAAAAATTTATCATTAATAATAATAAATCATATCCATATTTTCAAACGTTATATCATTGATATCCATATTAATAGTAATTTAAATTCTATAATATTTTATTCGAAAATACTGTTTCCACAACTAAACAAATGGCTTTTCTTCATTTGCATATTAATAATATAATAAATTTATCCAGTATCAATATCTGAACCTTATGTTCAATTTGCTTTGAAACATTTTTAAACTTTGAGGACCTGTGATTACATTTTATTAATGTCCCAATACCCTACCTAGTTTTTATCTTTTTTAATTACAAAAAAATATCCACAGGTACCTATAAAAAAGGAAATGGTGAAAAATATTCTATGTGTCGCTGTGTACGTATCACATCTGTCGTAGTGATGCATTTTCCCCGAAAATACCCTAGTGGAAAAAGTTGATCACTAGAAGTTTTCTTATGCTGAACTGCGATTTTGTATGTTATATATGATTTCATATTTTTGATTTTAGATTAATAACACAGGTCTATAATGGCTTTCCCTTTTAAGATATCATAACTGATTTTGATAGATTTTTCGGGCGCTGATTACGAAAAAAATATTCAAAAAATTCCAACATGTCAGAATTTTTAGATATTAGGTATTAAAATTTTTGAATAAAATTACCTAGGTCGACCAAGTCAAGAATAGATCATGCATTTTTATTTATTTCCTATCTAATAGAAAGTTATTACATAGTTGCAATTGGTTTCTAGGAGCACATTCTCATCAATGGTTTGTTAAATGTAACCTAATTAACTAAGTGACATATCTTTATTTTGCGAAAAAAGGTGAATCTTAAGATCATTCGCTAATGAGCTCATTATTGAGGGTAATTTATTTTTTTCTATTCAGTTTTAATTTATACCTAAACCTCACAAGTTTACGGTGCTAAAAGGACCGTACTACCCCCGTATTTATATTTTAAAAATTTAAGAGATATTAAGTAGATGTAAATACTATTTAAAAAAAAATTATATGTATATATTTTCTATTAAGCTATTAATAAAAATTAATTTAAGGCAACTAAAAAGCATAAAATTTTTTATTCTTTTTAATTAACATTGTTGGCTGACTGTATTGTTAATAAAAAATATTTCTTTTTAAAAAATAATTTTTAAAAAATAAAACGACACAAAATTTGATGAAAAGTTAAGTGACGATGAATTGGATGTTTGCAAATCTTTTAAGGAAGTAGTGAGGAATTTCCTAGGAAACTATGAAGATATTGCGAAGAAAATAATAGAAAATTTTGAAGAAATGGGATGTTCGATGAGCATTAAGCTCCACTTCCTAGATTCTCACTTAGACTACTTTCCTGATAACTTGAGAGCTGTTAGTGAAGAGCAAGGAGAAAGATTTCACCAGGACTTGAAAGAAATGAAACGTAGGTATCAAGGAAAGTGGAATACCCGAATGATTGGAAACTATTTTTGGTTGCTAAAGCGAGATGATCCAAACAGGAATTTTAAGAGGAAATCTTACAATCGAAGCTTCAGCGAAATAAAGCCAGATACCAGAAAAGTATTTGATTATTGTTATTTATATATTTAGGTCATATAAACACATTTATGACGTTTATAAGTAATTTAATACCTTTTTCTTTCTAATATAATTTTATTTTCCTGAAATGGTGTCTATTTTTGTGATTTCTCTCATAGGAATTTTCCACAAAAACTGAGGGTGATAGCGAAAAATTAAGTACATATTCGTAATCACCGCACCAAAATACCCTATGATCAGTCATCAAATCCAAAAGAGGATGACATGACTTAAAATTTGCAGGCCTCTGTAATTCATTTACTATAGGCATTAATTTCTTTCCACATTTTTAATCATTTCTAAATATCTTGTTATACTATGCAAAATTTTAGATTTTTAGCATCATTTTTCGTTCGAATATAACTAAAGAACATTTTCCATAAAAGTATAGCTGTGGTTTTACGAAACATTGTAATACAGTATTCTTATCATCCACCAGTAAAACTTCCTAATCGATTCAAAACTTTTATGAAATTTTTTATTTCAAATCTGTCCAATTTTGTTAGTTTCAGCTAGTTTATATCATTTTTTTCGTAGTAACGAAACCCCCTTAACACGACTGAATTACTTGTAATTAAAATGAAATATTTTAAGACTAAAGTTTAGCAGATTTTCATAGTTGCTACGGTTACAGTTTATAGGTATTGGGATCTGTCGCATGACGGTATGACATCTGGTGTTGAAAAATCAGACTACTCTTAAAGTGCATTTGCTCAAATGTCATTTATGAGCTGAATTTTGTAGATCTTAAAATACATACAATTGATTTAACTTTTCCATTCAGTTACAGTTCTCCAGTTATTTTATGACGTTTGCTATTTAAATTTTATGTTTGTATACTCTAAATTGTAATATTCACTAACTCATTCACGCATTTTTTTCATATTTTAACCACATTTTAACTGTTTTACAGATATCAAATTTTGTCTTCTTCAACAAAATTCCTTTGCTACGAAGCTTGTGTCAACAGTTCTAATATTTATCATTTTTTTTCTTAATATAGCACTGGTTACTATATATAAAACTAATGTTAATGCACTTTTTTGTCAGCCATTTTTCTGAAGCTCCTCCTTTTGGACAGATCCCAATATATCCAACCTCGTTTTTAATTGTATTTCTTATTGCAAAAATGTTTTCCAATTTTTTTAAAATATAAAAAATAAAATTATAACTCTGTTTTTTGTTATGTATTTTTTTGTCAATATATTAAGAGATTTCATCTCACGATAACTTATCCAACTATAATAAAATTAATAAAATATCTATGTCCACTATGACCGAATAATTTCTTCATTTTATTATTTATTCATAAAGTCATACCGGTTGTAACGTCATAAAATTTTATTAAGAATGTACAATTTGTGCAAGCGGAGTTTTCAAACTTTGCTCAAAACTATGGATTTGTCCTGTACACGATCAGTAGTACTGTCAGTATTTCGAAATATTGACATTATTATTGATCGTGTATTGAAAATATTGAAGTATTTCCTATATATAGAATTTATATTATAAAAATAAATGATTCTGTACTTTTTTCAGTAAATACGGACAATATTACTGATCGTGTACAGGCCACCTTATTTTGCTTCAATATACTGAATTTTAATTATTATATTGACAATAATATGCCGTTCCAAAATTGCTTCTTGATCACTTATTTGCTATATTGCACATGAATTTCGTTCGAATATATCATGAACCATCTAGGGATGAAAAGTAAAATATTGCCATTGAAAAATATGAAATGATTTTTAAAAGATTTTGAAAATCGACCCCAAGGTTAACTTGAAGGCCGCCATCAAGTGCATCATTTTGAACTCTACAACTTTGGTTCTAAGCACCTTTTTCAAAAAATGTATCGTTTCAGAAATAATTGGCCATAACTGTCCACCTCCAGGGATTGAGTGGTGTTCCCACCCCTAAAGAACGAATTTAGTCGAAACAAAAAAACAAGTATTTAATATTTATCGCTATTTAATAAGTATGTTAAGTTTCATTCAAATCAATGTGTATCAGTTGGGTAGTGTTACTTGTTAGTTTTCCGTTCTTTTTTTGGTAATTTTTATATTAGAATAACCAAAGTAACTTAGAAATGCACGTCTAAATTTGCTTCATTTGTTAATGAAGTCATGTAATTTTTATTAATGGATTTGGCTTGTAATAGGTACTTACAATTAGACATATTGTCGACGCAAATCATTACGAGTAATCTAAGAGTTGATACTCAATTTCCTCCTAAAATATTTATTTAGTTGAAAAGAAGATTGGATACAAAGTTTTCATACTACCTGAGTACGTGTAAGAAAATTTTACCAAACTTCTAGAATTTATGATTTCATTGAAATATTTTTGAAGTAAAAACTTCTTTAGGTGCGTTGAACGATTTTTAGTAGGAGAAAATCAACATTACTGCCACAGTTAATCTAAATGATGACTTTTTGTCATTTTAATATTATACTTTTATTATACTTACATAAAAGTTTGAATTTTTTTGAATAAAGATTAATATTTTGAATAAAGAGTCTATTGTGATCGCTGATTTTACTCTATTTCTATAATGCAGCGAAATAATATGGCAAGCGCGATTGCATTCACCTAGTATTTTTTTATCTCCAGTATATAACAGACAAAATTCTCATTAACTATTTTTTCATAATACTAGCAAAACATTGTTTAAATATTGCTTAGCCTCTGCGGAGACGTCATTTTGGAGGGCGAAATAATTTTTTTTTAAAAATTATAACAATTAAACTCGGAGAAAAAAATTTAAAGAATGATTGATTTGCATAATATCTAGTAACCACTAAAGCTATAAGGCTCCTGATTGTAAATTTTTTCTAATAGTAGCTATAATTCTTATCTGAACAGTTTCTTAATTAACTCAATACGCGGTCGCGAGGCCTTTTTAAGGACGCCGTAGTTACTTAAACAATAAAACCACTCTAGTTCAATATATAATATTTAACAAAGAAAAGGTTAATTAAAGGTTACTGCGATAAGTGTTAATGCGATGGTTCAGTATTTTCGCTTAAAAAAATTTCAAAACAAATAACTGCAGCTTATTTTCAATAACGATAAATCCGAGTTTTAATCCAAGATTAATTTTTTAATTGTCGTCATATAGACGCTTTTTCTTTGCTTTTGTTTCATTACTCTCATTGGAACTTGAAGTTGACGGTTGTGTATGTCTTTCTGGAAACTCATCCATTTTCAATAATTACAATGAGCGCAAAATTTTGGATATTAGATAATAAAAGACAGTGAGCAACTACTAAACAAACAACAAGTCAATTCAATAAATTTAAACACAATTCAAAGTGAATATACAATTCAAAGAATTCAAAAGTGTCATCCTTTACTCGCTTGATGCTCCACGCAACGCTCATCACGTTGCGCTATGTCTCATTCACACAAGTCATGCGCGCGTTCAACAGTTTACTATAAGTCGTCAACTTTGATGTCGATATAAAAATATGCCTGTTTAAAGCCCTTTCTTACGTATTTAATTGACACCTAACTGAAAATAATCAATAATGATGAACGGATTCGATATTTATAAGATAGAATAAAAGTTCAAAATAGCAGAGGGTAGGGGTTGCGAAATATTTTTCTATACTAGGGGAATCGCGAAATATTTTCCCATGCTACGGGGGTCGCGCCATGGAAAAGGTTGAAAAACACTGGTTTATACTAACACAATTCACATCTATCAGTCTTCTTACAAATTACAGTAACGGAAACAGTACGTAAGCATAACATAGCTATGTACGTATGAAAACATGTGTGTTCGGTAACTGTTTAGATGTAGTTAGATATAGTTATATCCAGTTATAAAATCATACCATTGATTCAGCGGAGAATCAAAACTGAATATAAGTAGTTAATTCAAGATTTGAAAAATTGGCCTACTGACACGTAATTTTTAAACGTACGTTTCGAATATAAGAAAAAAAATTCGTCGCCATTTTTATAGTTCTAGATCAATGCAAGTAAATTTGGAGATATGTCGTTTGCGTCCCACGGTTGAAAAAATCAGTAGGTGGTTTAAAAGGATAGTGTCATATACACACCAATTTTTATTACAGAGTACGAAAAGAACACCAGACTATTAAAACACACGACAAGGATGGAACCATTTATGTAAATGTATTATAGTATTTCAGTCATAGATAAAAATATAAATAGTGCAGAGACAATACAAATATTATATATTAATTATATCCAATTAAGTTTAAGTTACTAATACGACATTAATAAAATTTGACACCCTCGAAAGGGAAGATTGTGAAAAAGAATTTTATGTAAAATTTGGCGATAATTATACTGATATTAATATAAGTACGTACACGACAAACCTATATACATATACCTAAAGTCTCCAAAAATTCTTATAACTTTAACCTAACTAGTTTTTATATCGAAGTCGAAGTATATCTACTAAGTCGAACTAAACTAACCTTAACTAACCTCACCACCTAGTTTTTATATCAAAATCGAAATATATTATCAAAACTAACCAAACTAACCTAACCTTTACTAACGTCACCACCTAGTTTTTATATCATCTACTATTTAATTGTAAAAAATAATGTTTCCTAGGCTTAAAGTACCATCACAGTGTGATCGGCCGAAAAATAATCAATTTTCGCGATTTTTTTCCAGATGAGTAAGATGGGGGAATGGGGATATATATATATATATATATATATATATATATATATATATATATATATATATATATATATATATATATATATATATATATATATATGTGTGTGTGTCGCCACGATAACTCTCGAACGAAACGTCTAATGGGTGTGTCCACGGTAACTCACGTTACCAAGTGAATCAAAATTTAATAGTTTTTGTATTATAACAACACTAAGTTAAAACATTTTTTAAATTGGAATTTTTCCTAGTATTAGCATAATGATCTGCTTTTACCATCATTTTTTTTAAAGCTTTTGGGTTGTCCACAACTGAAATAATAATTTAAACATTTCGGTAACTCACGTTACAAAAAAGGGACAGTACAAAATTTACTTTGGAGTCAATTGCTTTTTTCTGCTCCCGATTCAAAGTTACAAGAATAATTTTTTTTTATATTCAACCTGTGTGTGTTATATAGAAGATGATAAGTTTGTCAAAATTTTTCTATGCCTGTAGAAGACTTTATTATTAAAATTCCATATCAATGTCGGTAACTCACGTTACGGTAACTCACGTTACGGTAACTCACGTTACATTTTGTCTTCATTGGAAAAAATAGTCTGAAAACAATTATACAAAATAATTATTATTTGTATACATTACTCAAATCAATGTATACAGTTTTTAAAAGAATATTTTACAATGTTGAAGCCCTTTTTTATATAGAAGTTTTTTAGGAAAGAAGTGTTTGGGCAAACAAATTAAGCGACACATATTAAATACTAGGAAAGTTTTATTATTACTAAATATCAGAATAACAGAAAAATTTTATAATACCTGTTATAAACTATAAAATACTAGTCTTAAACAATAGAAGTTTTAAACAGAAGGTGAAAAAGTAGCCTATTTATTTTAATCCTACAATTTATAGTAGGCTGTCTTATAATACTGGTTAAAACATTTCTAAATTCATAATGGGAAACCCTTACTGTTTTTTACTTCTCTTTAATATTAACTGATCTTTTGAACTTCTAGTACATCCTACCACCTTTCATTTCAATTTCTGGGTAAGGAAGTACATTTAAAACCTGTTAACACTAACAAAACTAACGTCATTTTCATCTATTTTGAAAAGTTTGTTATTTTGTCCAGAAACACTCTTCAAACACATAACTTTTGCTTCAGGGATGGCATCCTCATTACTCTGGCACACATCATTTCTCGAATAAAGAAACAACTAAAGAAATAACCACTTTTTAAGAAACTCCGTAACGTGAGTTACCATTCTGGTAACTCACGTTACATTTTTTAGGTACGTTAAATTTACATTTTTGTTTTTTGTAAAAATATAAAAAAATTAGTTCTGCAATCAATGAGTTATTTGTGAAGAGAATACAAAAAATCATATGTCTGAGTCCAATTTCCTAAAAGTTACAGAAACAAATTAATGTTTTGGTAACTCACGTTACAGTTTCTGGGTTGCTAATCTTTCATCCATTTCATAATTTTATGAAATTAGTTTGAATTAAAAGCTTTAGGGTTATAGTTACCTTAGATCCTGTAGATTATTCTTCTTTTATCAAAACTTCTCAACTTTCAACTATAACTGTAACATTATTCTTAAAAAGGATACAAAAAAATCAACACACCATTAACAATCAACATAGCCTCCAAACAACTGGCAAAAAAACAAACAAAACACAAGTTCCCTGCAAAATCACAGTGGTGCCCACTTCCTACATCTAATACACAACACAATACCAATAATATTATAATTTTATCATATTTTTTATTTTTTTATGTTATGGACCTTTTGTTGTGGACAGACCCTAATGCTTATGAAATTTTGTATGCGGATTCTGAATTGGCTCGGCTAAGTTCGTTAGCCAGACACGTCGGATGCCCAGAAGTAGGTTTTCTGGCCATTTTTTATCATTCGATCCTATCATAAGACAGTTCGATTTTTACATCGTTGAAAAGGAAAAAAAAAATTATGAAGACATATTCTTATAATTTTCTTTCTATTTTAAGTATTTTTCGAGAAAATGTAAATTTTCACCATTATATTAGTTTTCTTTCTTTGTTAGTCTAATAAGTAATTTATATTTATATCTCAGTTCTTTATGAAGTATAAAAATATTTCACTTTTTTATTAAAGAATTTTGTGAGAACAAGTGAAGTCTATTCACATACATGTGTTATAACACACATACATGTATAGAGTTTTGTTTCTCATTTATTGCATTATAATTAGCATGGTTCTATCTCAAGTTGGAAAATGAAAATTAAACAGATTTTCTAAACGAATGTAATGAAGAATTTTTTTTTTATTGAATTTTTAAGTAAACAAGAAATTGAAGATTATGTTATGATATAATATTATTAAATATGAAACAAAACAAAATATGTACAATATACATATGTATTTAAAACTTAAAAAATCAAACCAACTGCGGGAAAAAATTATAAGATCAATAACAAAAATACGACAAAAAACCCGCAAAAAAAAGTGAAGTGATCACCTAATCAAAAATCATAACAAAAAATACAAAACAAAAATTAAAACAATCAAAAAATGGTCAAGTTTTGACTAGTTTCGGCATATTCAATGCCATTATCAAAAAACATCAGACTTCAAAAATCGCAGTCTAAAATGCTCAACTTTGACAGAAAAAGTTGAGGTCAAAATTGTCAGAAAAGAAGATAACTAAATCAAAGCCAGAAAGAACATCAAGAAAAGATAACAAAATTAATGTCAAGAAAGCAGTGAAAAAATACAGTAAATTTCATTGAACTTGTAGTTAATGAAAATTATCAAAACAGTTTTTGAGAGGACAACATCTCTTTGTTTTAAACGACACACGCCCTGTAGATGATGCAAAATATATCTAAATTATGACCAAAATACGAATTGCAGAAATATTTTAAATAAAATTTGAAAAACGTTGACATTTTAATTAAAAATGCAGAAAAAACGTTGAGATAATAAAAAACAAATTGTAGTTACGATAAAATTAAGATAAAAAATAAATAATAAAACAACACATTTTGATTGAATGTCACTGATACGTGAATTATGTAATTACAGAAAACAAAAGAATTTTAATATAAATGAACATTGCGAGACAAATGTGTACAAACTGCTTGAATGACAAAATTATACTGAATTTTAAATAAGAAAAATATAGTTGGGATAGAGAATCGATAACAAGCAACTAAAAACGTTCGCGCATGCGTCGTATTATGTCTAGTGTCATATTAATATCAAACAACTGATTGGTTTCATTTAGATTAGGGTTGTCAAGTACAATTTCTTCGGAAATTCTAAGGGTCTCCAAATAATTCATGAAAACACTCTTTGTGCAAATATGCAAAACCTCAAAGTCAGAATCAACACAAAACTCGTGGTCTGTGTCAATGATGTGTTGTGCTATAGCAGAATAACCTCTGGTGTTAGATGATTTTATAGCTGCTAAATGTTCGTTAAACCTGGTTATCAATTTTCTTCCCGATTGTCCCGTATACGAAGTTTTGCAAATTTTACAAGTGTATCTATAAACTCCGGATCTGTTAAATTTGGAAATAGAATCCTTGGTTTTCACCAACAGAGATGACAAAGTAGCGGAAGACGAGAAACTCAGCTTAATATCATGATCGCGAAATACTTTGTGGAACAGACTGACCTGTTCATTGATAAATGGAATAGACGCATACTGTTTAGAGGTTATCTGGTTGGTGCCAGACAAATTAGAGAGAATGGTTGAATCTAACTTACGGTTTAAAAATTTTTTATAGATATTATAAAGAAAATCCAAAGTATAGCCGTTCTGACAACCAATATGGATAATGGTGGAAAGTTCAATGTAAAAACTGTGCTTATTCAGGGGGTACGTAAACAGTCTATGAAATGCATGGTTAAAAAACGCCATTTTATGTTGTAGAGGATGTGACGAAGTTACGTGGATACAGTGATCCGTATGTGTTGGTTTTCTGTACACAGAACATTGCAAAAACTTAGAGTAAGGGTCCTTCGTTATGGTAAGATATATATATATATATATATATATATATATATATATATATATATATATATATATATATATATATATATTACATAAAGTCCGCCTAGAATATACGGTCGAGCTGATTTTTTAGTGAGGTCCACCGGGATCTTGCAGATCCGAAAACGCCAGTAATAAGCTATCGAACCGATGCTAAAAAATTTCTCACTGCTAGAGAACTAAATTATCTTAGATGGATACAACTATGTAGCACAAAATCCGTTCGGGTTCTTGGGTCCCCAAAAATACCAAAACTAATTACCCAGCCGATTTTAAAAACTCTTTTACTCTTAGAAAGCTAAACTATTTTAAATAGGTACACGTCTTAGATGAGATCCGCCAGTGCCTAAGATTTGGAAATTCGCTATGTTATGCAGATGCTGCGACAGGGGTATTTTTATTTCGGACATGTATCATATTATTGTCATTGATTTATGAAGTGCATTACTGATCAATAATCATTCTGGTCGGAACACTCCCTTTTAAGACAATTTAAACTTAAGGTAAGTGAGAATATAATCTGTGTATACTATAACGTTCTTTATAGTTTAACGTAATCGGTGATGGGCAATCCTTGTCAGCGGAGTGCCACTTTAAAACGTATTTCCCTGGATGAAATGGCGTATATGAATAGTTCACGCCCTTATGTTGTTAAGTGGTGAAAATAGCGCAGAGGATTTGTCAGTTTTCACACTTAAGATGGAATTTGCATTGGATTTCTTCTTCTCACAGGCGTGTTTTCTTTACCTCACTTGGCTTAGAAGATACTATAGGCTGGTGTTGCGTATGGATAGTTTTAAGTAGTAATTTGTCGATTTGTACGAATAAAACACGAAATATTTTAATAATAAAAATTTATTCAATTCAAACGAAACGTTAATAACGATAACAAAATTCAGTTAACAATATTTAAACTTCAATATGGCTTCGAGCCCGTAATAACGTAATACTGTACTTAAGGGAGTCTAAAACATGTCTCTCTTATCTCATCTCTCTAATCTCTCTAATCTTTTTTTTCGTAATGCAACTCTCATATATATATATATATATATATATATATATATATATATATATATATATATATATATATATATATATATATATATATATATATATATATTTTAATTATCTTAGAAAATTCCAGAAGATTCCATTACATTCGTTATCAATAAAGACATCAGTACTCTTGAAACAGTGTGAGGGAGAGAGATGAACCAATAACAACCCTTGTAAGATGGTGACGTATTATTGTACTTAAACACATCAATCTTACATTCCAGAACATTGTACAAAAGCATCGTTTCATCGCTCTCACTCATATACAAACATAAATTATACTATTCTCTATTTATTTAAGTTCTTTTCTCAGAACAACAAACATACTTAGGGGAAGTGTACCTAATATCGTACATCTTCCTAATATCGCACATCACCATATTGCCGTTCGTAAGTGTTAAATCCTGGTGACAATCAGTCTAGCTCTTTGCCCTCTGGTAGCCATTAGGCGAGGCCAAGTGTTGAACGAAATTGGTAACTTTTGTATTTTTTGTAAAACTTTTTTTAATTTTTGATTTCAAATATTTTGGAGGTGTTACTTATGCATCTAATTGAATGATGAGAGGTAAGTGATTTTTATTTGTCAATTACAACAATAACTTCTCTGTATTGTATAATTTGTATTTTCATAATTATAATATTAGTTTATGACATATTTCAAGCTGAACAATCCGCCATATTTATTTGTCACAATATGCCAAATATCGCCCACCTACAGTAATCATAATATTGCACTATACGATATTAGGTACGGTAGCCCAATCATTTATATTAAAAAAGGTTCAACCTCGGAATAAGATGGAATAAGCTGGATTTTCTTATACACCTTTATTTTGGCATCCTAAACGTTCCCTTAAAAGTCTCATAAGGTTACGTGTGAGCGTCCTTAGATATTGAAGGCAAAGATCGTTTTGTGGAAATATCTCGCTTCTTTTGCCTTAAATCGTTTTTGGATTTTTTATAAACGTTATAGAGTGTAAAACTCTCTACAAATTTTGTTTCACTTTTCGATGCGTTTAGCTGTTTTGAGTCTAGTTCAAGTGACGACGATGAAGCTGATTCTCTTACAATTTCAACTGATGAAGACGACAGCGAAAATGACTGTGAATGTCCCTACTGTGGTTAGTCGTATTTAACAGACAAAAGGGCGAGAAGTGGATCATTTGTACAAAGTGCCGCGTTTAGTTTCACAAACAATGTTCGGGAACGGAAGATTACAAAACATTTATTTGTGATTATTGTTTAGATAGTTAATTAAGAAAGTAATATAAGTAAAACTACAAAATTTTAAGTCTAATTTACTTATGATTAAACATATATTAATGTAATTCTATGAAATTTTGTCCTACTTAAGAATAAACAATATTATTTTGTACTAAATGTGTCTTTTTTGTTCATAAACCATGTCTAACATTGTGACAGAAATAATAACTTAATATCGTAGAGGCCGATATTTTGACCACTATTGGTGGGCGATATTGAGACGATATTTCATGAAGCGGTCAAAATCAGTTTTTTTCATTAATTACAAAAAGATATATTATATACATGTTTAATCAATTCCCAACTATTTAGTACTTCAAGATCATTAAAAAAACTAAATAGAAGTACAAGTGGGGCTAATTAAAAAGTAAAAATAGCAGAGAAAATTTCAATTTTCAAAATGGGTGCGATATTAGGCACACTTCCCCTACATAATAAAATTTGATACAAACATTAGCAATAGATACAGTAGTGTGCAGAAATAAATAAACACTTAAGTACTGTGGTGGGCGAAATAAGAAGCAAAATTAAACGCATTATTATTGAAAAATGTTACAAAATGGCGTACCGACTATAAAAGAAACTGAGACACACACAGTGAGATTGTGAAACTGTCTTGTCTTAAGCACTCACACGGCGTTGTCTTTGGTCGCTGAGCTGTAGTACGGACGCGAACAGCGTGATTTTCAACATTGGGAGGACGACATTGTTATAATTTTCTTTAGATTTGCAATTTATATTTATTAATTTTAACCCAATCATGTTTAACAAACTTTTCAATCACACGAAAGAAGAAAAAGTCAACGTTTTTTTACATAAAAATTAAAATTTTGAACTTACTTGAACAAGAAGAAAAATCTACAGCAATTGCTAAGTTATAAATATGGAATAAATAATTCCACTATCCGACCAGTTAGGACAAGGAAGAAAAATGTATGGGCGCGATTTACGAAACGTACAGGTGGATTATTTGATTTACGCGATTTTAATATTCGCCTAAATCAAAACCACTTGAAACGGACAATATACGCGTAAATTGAGGGACCGGTGTAGTATCTGTATCGGTCTGTAACATCGGTGATCCATTCTTAGCATTGCTCATTGCTCTTTATCTTACATAAAACGGAAATAAAAAAAAAAATTTACAAAATTTATTGATTACAATGTATAAAACATATATCAACGTCAATTACGATAATGTGCATCAAATAGCAAACAATTCGTGCACAATACCGTTACATACTAAGGCGTTACAATCCATCAAAGTCTTTTCGCTGCCAGTTTCGCGCTACTGGTTCTCTGATGAAAATCATTTCTTATTAGAAGATTTAACTGAATAAATCGTTGCAATATAATTAAATTTTAAATAATTAAAATTTACCAACACTAGAAAAATGTTAGAAAATTAAAAAAATTATTTCTGTAATTATGTTACGTAACCGTCGTACAGACAGAGCAATTAAAAAAAAAAAAAAAAGAATGTAAATATTTCTATTTTTTGCGATAGGTATTGCGTTAGTTGGTCAGTAAAAAGAATTTAATAATAAAATACTTGAAATAATAGGAATTTAAAAATAGAAAAATTTTCTCTTAATTATATTAAACTGAAAGAATTTTGATAATATAAAGATTACTTCGGCAAGTATGGTTAGTTACGCATTTGTTGTCAATATATTTAACAGGCCACAGTAAGGTAAATAAAAGTTTTTATTTTATATTTAATTTTATATATAAAAAAATTAAAACTCATGACCAAAAAACTTTTAAAAAGATATATATAAAAATTCCGAAAATTCTATATTTTAAATTTTATTTGATTTAGAATAAGCTAATTTTAATTCGTCATGTATGACATTACCTACACTACAAAATACATGGCAATTACTTAAAATTGTAATGAAATTTAAGATATGGCATCCTAGGAATTTTTGATCATGGATTTTTAAAATTTTATTTGAAATTTTTTAGAGAGTTTTTATTATACGGAACATTGTTTACGCAAATACGATTGTGTTTGAGCAATGTTTTTCAAACGTAGCTAATCACGCGATTAACAATTTTCAAAGTGATTTGTCAAAATTTTTGATTTTACATTTATCTTGGACATCTTTGAATATCCTGGAACCGGCTGGATGCACTTGCTTCAAACCTGGTTGAGTTCACTCTACAATTACCAGCTTTCAAAGTAAGTTTTCAACATTTTTATTTTTGTCCTGGAGATCCTGAAATACTCTGGAAGCGGCTACAGAAAAAAAGGTTAAACTATAATTAACTTACATTTTTTAGTAAAGCAACCCCTGGCAATGCTTCAGTGCGCCATAGCGCACAGTTTGAGTAACCCTGAGTTAAACTGTTGAAGCACGAAAGCGAGACGAAAAAAAAAGAAACAAGCTAACTCTTCTTTGCATTTATAATATTAGTAAGATTATACGCTATGACAATTGTACCATCCACAGATGTTCCGCTGACATACATTAATATTAAAAATTAAAATTAGTGTTCTTATAAAAAATATTCAACATATTACATATTATTTTTAACGAATATTGACATATATTTTGAACATAACAATATCAAATTCATACACATTCCACAATGCAAGTTTCATCATTTTAATTTTAATGAAAAAATAATAAGCAAAAATTACGCATTTTTGCGTATGCGTTAAAAACTTCACTAATTTAGTATAAAAAATTCTATAACATTTGTCATTTACTGTGTACAAATATTAAATAACCCTCTACCTCTGATAATATAGTAGATAAGTTCCTAGAAAATGCCGTATTTTATGAAGTCTTGCTATATATGGCGCGCAAAATAAAATAATGCATTTTCTTAGAAATTCACACAAACTCTTTATCGTTATTAAAAAAAAATATCATTTCCTTTAACTCATATCAATCAAAATTTATAGTGGTAGTCCGAAAACGGACGGTGATAATGAAAATCTTTGTATATTTAACTGTATGAAAAAAAGTATTTTTAGAAGGTGTAAACCACAGACCTATGAACATATTATATATTATATTATATAGACTAATTATATAAATATATAGTTGAGGCGGCCAGTTACGACCAAGTTCCTACCTAATAGTATTCTGTAATACAGTAATCAATGCAGTAACTGATTGTGTCCGTAGTAACGTTTTCAAATAATTATTGTCAAAACATAATATTGATAATAAAATTTTACTTTTTTGAGAAGAAACTGGAAATTTTTGAAAGAAAGAAAATGGTATTCGCGTTATTTTCAAAATACGTACGTATATACAAATTATGTCCTGCAATAATTATAGTCGCATTTGCTTGAAAATTAACGTTAGATTATATTCCTTAAATCTCACCCGTCTCACCCTGTTACCTGCTTCAAGAAAAATGGCTACAAACTGACTTTACGCTTTGTCTAGTAGTATACTATAATAGTGTTCATTGGTCTGTGGTGTAAACAGAATATTGTAGTGCGACATAAATACTAATTTAGGGAACATATTATTTTCAGTTCTTTCACCTCTGGCTTCTGAAATTTAGATTTGTTGAAACTATACATGAATTTATCGATATTATATGCAGGGTGTGTAATTTTCAACTACTATAACTCAATTAGGTTACGCTGCTCTAGTGTTGATCCAACTAACTTTTGTGTTTTGTTTATTCTTGTGTTTTTTATGACAATTTTTATATTCTAATGTTTATATTTCTTATATCATTTTCAATGTTACAACAAAAGATGAATAATCTGTTAACTATACCCATAATAATATTATGACAATAATTACTGTATACTGTATTTGAATTTGATGTAGTTTCCGTCAACTTCAGTCGTAGCCGGCCACAATAATTATTAATATTTCCACTAATTTAAAGCGGAAATTATTATCTAAAATTATAGAATCTGTAATGTGAAACAGTAATAGGTACATCAAAATTTAATTGTAAATTAAAATTATAAATACTTGAAATATAATATGTACCCAAATAATAATTTTTTGCGATTTCATTTCCCCAATTTTTTATTCAAGTAGAAGATAAAAATCTAATTAGAAATTATGGAAAATATTTTTAATAGGAAATAAAACATGTAAATTCACACAAAATAGTAACTTGATTTATCTCAAAAATTTTTTTAATTGTCGAGTTTCTCAGTATGATACAGTGACATTTTATTTCCAGTAACGCAAAAATATGGTTTCCTTTGTGAAGTAGTAGTTTTTAAATTCGAAATCCATAGATATTTTACTATTGAATTTTTTTTTGCATACTATTTATTTCCAATATTTCCACCATAATATTTTTTGAATACCGCACTCCGCTTGAAAGTGAAAATATAATTTAAATTCACTTGAAGGGACAACACCCGTGACCTTTATCATAGGAGGCTCCATTTCCAGCTCCAGCAACTGAAAGTAACGACTACAGTAAAGGACCAGTATGAATATAATATAATCAAACGCTTCCATTTAACTTCAAAGGAAGCCGTCGGTGTAAATTGTCAAAAAGTAGAATTGTACTGTAGCATAAAGTAGTAGATGTACTGTAGCATAGAGATTTTTTTAAGCAAACTTCGTAAAGGAAAACAGAACAGTACATCTATCCAATTAATAAAACCTCCGCAATGGGAAATCACTTTTAAAAAACTCCTAACCAGAAAGGATTTTAAGTTACTGAGAACAAAGACCCGGAAATAAAACTGACTACAGAGCCTATTAAAGTTACCACCAGAACTCATAAAATATAGTATTCTAAAACTCTAAAGAAATCTAAAGCATGTACGAAAAATTCTTAAACGGAGAAAATATCCCAGGGGAATGGAGATTTTCGTAACTTTCAGCCATCTATAAGAAAGTTACTAAAAAAGATTGCACTAACTACAAACTCAATTACATATAGGTGGTGAGGACACCTATAGCAGCTGCCCTTGGCACCCGTGAGGGATATTTATCCCCCATTGGTGTCAAGGAGGCTAAGGGTTCCAGGGGTAGTTTATGCGCAATACAGTAATCTTCGGATTCCATTAGCCTCTGACTACCCAAGATCGGCACCGTTCCTTCTCGAGGTACCACCGTTTTCACAAAAGATGCCGGATCTAGAGGAGAAATCCTCGATCGTTCATTTATTAACCTTTTTTATTATTTCGTTTCGTTTTTATTGTTTTTTGTTTTCGTTATTTTTATTTCTTTTTGTTTCAGGTGTTCTTTTATCTTTTGTTTCCTTTTTGTTTTTGGTTTTGTTTTGTTTTCGTTCTTCTTTGTTGTCCCAACTTCAAGTCATCTTCGGGACCCACACTAGCTCGTGTGTGGCTTAGCGGCGTTGTTTGGAAAAGGGGATCCTGGTGACTGAGGGAAGCCGTACTTGCGAGTACGGTGGAACAACACTTCACTTTGGCCCTGGCTTCAAGCATAGACCGTGGCTGCGGTTATGCACCGGCCGCAGTAAATTCGAGCGCCCCGGGGTCGTGCGTGTCACTGGGGCAATGGGCTTCGTCCCTAGGGCCCCTCATTCCCGTATCCCTGGCGTGGGAGTCCCACGTCCCTTATGAGGCTCCGTGGAGGGTGGGGAGCGGGGTGGGGGTTTTTTGTACTACAGTTTATGGATATAAAAAACAATATTTCTTCGGGCGAGTCCGGGCCCCCCAAACCGGACGCGAACCAAGCTCCGCCGTCGTCATCTGGCGTGAGCCAAAGTAGCGTGGCTGGTCCCGCTACTCCTTTAAGTGCACCGGCACCGCAGCCTAGCGGAGCGAGTGCAACTTCGAAAAGGGGTAACCCTCCCCCAAAAAAAGGGAATCGTCGTGGGCGTCAAATGCCATTTGATGCCCCAAGAATGGAAGTTGCTAGTTTCATCAAGTTTATTGTTTTGAAGCCAACGGAAGGAGATTTCAGTAAAATGAGTCCCTTCCAGCTGGCTAAACTTGTAAAAGAGTGTATTGGGCATGTTAAGAATGCTAAACTATCGGGCAAAGGGTTGCTCGTCGAGGCATTCTCAGCGGCACAATCAGAGAAAATACTAAACCTGAAGAATCTTGGACAGTACGCGGTGGAGGTGAGCCCCCATGGAGTATTGAATTACTCCCGGGGCGTGATCATGCACCCTTCACTAGCGTACTGCGACCTTGAAGAGATAGTGTCGGAGATGTCTCCACAAGGGGTTATAGAGGCGAAAAGGCTTAAATTCAATAGGGGGAATAAATATCCTAATTCCCCACTAATTTTGCTTACATTCAATAAGACCACCTTACCAAAAGAGGTGGTCCTAGGCCTTTTCGAGAAAATCGACGTTCGTCCATATATTCCGGCACCAATGCGCTGTTACAGGTGCCAGAGATATGGACACGTATCTCAGAAATGTAGCGTCGAGCAGCAGATTTGCGTTTGTGGAAGGCCGTTACACGAGGGAAGACAGTGTGACGAGCCTATAAAGTGTGTTAACTGCGGGGGCAATCACTCGGCGAAGTCGAGGAATTGCCCCATATTTAAGCAAGAATCAGCCATCCAAGAGCTGAGAGCCCTGGAAAAGCTTACATACCCAGAGGCAAGGCGTAAACTACTGGGCAACATGCCTCGCCGTTCCGCCTTGGATGGCTACGCACGCGCTGCTGCAGCCCCTGTCCCCACAGCGGTTGAGAAGAACAATGAAATACGTGAGATTAAAGAAGCGATGAGGCAGATGCAAGTAACCATGCAACGAATGCAAGAGAGCCTCATGCGCTCAGCAGGTGTAGTTAGTTCTACACCCGCTCCAACCGCTGCGCCAGCCGGGGTCCCTGAGACCAAAAGGGTTATTAAGACAACCCCTCAGGGACCCATCGTAAGAACTGTGACGTCTTCTCCAAAGAAGTCTTCGTCACCTCGAAAATCACCGAAAGGTAGAAGACGCCACAGCGAGGGGGAGAAGGAGGTGGCCCAACAACGGTCCCCGAAAAAGGGACCGACCACCTCCACCTCGGAGGCAGAGTCAATGCTGCCTCCACAAACGACGGCACCGCTACCACAGCGGCCGTCCCGATCGGGCACACCGACCCGCCCGGTCACCCCCCTCCCGAGTCGCTCAATAACAACAGCAGTGAGCGACTCGGACATGTCGACCGCGTCGGTGCGGACAGGTGTTAAACGCCCTACGACCGACGCGTACACAAACACCTCGGCCACGGAGTCCGATAACTCCGATGCCGAGGTTCAAGTAATTAAAAAAAAGAAAGGCTGGCCAAAGGGGAAACCTACGAAGTAGCCACACTTCCTAGGGAGCAACCCTAAGTAGTAACAAAAATGGCTATCGTACAGTGGAACTGTAATGGTGTTAAGCACCATTACTGTGAATTGCAGATGCTTTTGGCTGAGCACACGCCTATGTGCGTGTGCTTACAAGAAACACATTTAAAGCCGGCGGAACAATTTAACATCAAACATCATCAAGTCCGCCGGCACGACGTACAGCCAGACATCAGGGCGAGGGGGGGTGTTGCCATCATAATCAGAGATGGCGTCCCCTTCCGGGACCACCCATTAAACACCCCCCTACAAGCTATCGCAGTAAAATTTTTAAAACCGCCCCAATTCACAGTATGCTCGGTCTATTTACCAAACTTCGACTGGAACGTTGAAGACTTGACCGAGCTTACAATACAGTTACCACGACCATTTTTGTTACTAGGAGATTTTAATGCTCACAGCCCCATGTGGGGCTGTAGCACAAGAGACGCCCGTGGAAGACTCATAGAACGGTTTCTAGACGAGTCTGAAGCGGTCTTGTTGAATTCCGGTCAAGGTACTTTCATTAACGCAAGAACCGGTGAGCTGTCGGCTATCGACTTATCACTTGGCTCACCGGTCATGGCGCACCGTTATGAGTGGACGCTGGCGTCAGACTCATACGGTAGCGACCATATACCCATTATTTTGAATAGTACCACGCCGATCACTCCACAATCATCTTCGCCGAGATGGTGTCTCCGTCAAGCTGACTGGGACATGTACGTCGATTCATTCCGTACACCCGAGCTGACTGGAGACGTAGAAGATGATGTGGAGCAAATGTCCTCCAGTGTCATTGAAGCAGCACATAAGAGTATACCTATGTCGTCCAACATTCCACCTAAACGTCGCTTACCATGGTGGAATGAAGTCGTGAGAGTAGCAGTTGCTGAGAAAAAGCGGGCGTACCACGAACTCAGACGTCGCCCCACGCAGGAAAATGTGATAGCCTACAAGCGTGCGCAAGCACGCTGTAAACGCACAATTAAAGAACAGAAAAGGCTATCATGGGAGCAATATGTTTCGGCCATTAATACCTCAACAACAACCTCAGAGGTATGGAGAAGAGTGAGGGCCATTACAGGGAAATCCTCCCGTTCACCAATGCCCTCCCTTCTCGTCGTCGACGGTCGGAACATCACTGAACGCGCAGAAATAGCAAATTGCTTAGCTAAGCACTTTGAGCGCGTCAGTGGCTCCCAAAATTATGACCCGGACTTCCTGCGGATCAAGATCGAACATGAGCGAAATGATCTTGATTTTTTCTCAGATGAATCCCTCCAGTATAACCAACCGTTTTCTATGCAAGAATTACTGGAGGCGCTTCGGGGATCTGGGGACACCTCCCCTGGACCTGATGAGATCCCCTACGCCATGATCCGGAACCTGCCTTATCCTGGTAAGTGTAGGTTACTGGATCTGTACAACGAAATTTTTAGGCAAGGCGTTTACCCTCCGCAGTGGCGGGAAGCTACCATCATTCCGCTACTAAAAGAGGGTAAAGATTCATCGCAACTATCTAGCTACCGTCCAATATCCTTGACTTGCTGTTTCAGCAAGGTATTGGAAAAAATGGTGAACAACCGTCTCGTCTGGTGGCTGGAATCCCACAATCTCATTCCTAAACATCAATGTGGGTTCCGCCGACACCATTCGACTACGGACCATCTTGTTCGCCTCGAGAATGCCATTCAAGACGCCTTTCTCCAACGAAAACACCTTGTGGCCGTGTTTTTCGACTTGGAGAAAGCTTATGATATGACCTGGAGGTATGGCATTCTCAAGAAGCTGCACGACTGGGGTTTAAGAGGTAACCTCCCTCAGTTCGTAAAAAGTTTTCTGACTGACCGTTCTTTTCGTGTCCGGGTAGGTGACACTGAGTCTGAGGCCCACGCCCAGGAGAATGGTGTTCCTCAAGGCTCCACCATTAGTGTCACCTTGTTCTCCATCGTAGTCAGTCATATTGCAGCTTCAGCCCCAATTCGTCGTTGCTTGTACGTTGATGACCTCACAATTTTCTATGCAGCCGATTCCATTGAGGATATCCAACAACGGCTGCAACAAGGCATCAACGAAGTGGTGACTTCTGCAGAAGCTCTTGGTTTTCGTTTCTCACCACAAAAAACATCGATGGTTCACTTCTGCAGAAAGCGCAACGCACATCCGGATCCTGTTCTCACATTGAAAGGATCCAACCTTCAGTGCGTTGAAAGCGTCAGGTTTCTAGGACTTATATTCGACAAACAACTTACGTGGCGCCCACACCTTCAAGCCTTAGCTGCGAGTTGTCGCAGGACAATCAACATGCTTAAGTGCTTGGCTGGTGCATCGTGGGGTGCGGGCCGGGAGTCGTTGCTTCGCCTGTATCAATCGCTAGTTCTGACTAGGATTGATTACGGCAGCATTGCTTACTCCTCCGCCCGGGCGTCTGCGCTTCTACTCCTAGATCCTGTTCACCATGCAGGCATACGACTGGCTACGGGAGCATTTCGAACGAGCCCTTCTATGAGCCTCTGCGTAGAGTCGGGTCTGCCTCCGCTGCGACTGAGACGTGAGCGTCTCTTGCTCAATTATGCAGCGGGGGTATATGCAACACCTACGCATATCAATCACCCGACTCTATTCAGATACCGTTTACAGGGGCTCTACGGTCGACGTCCCACCATAAGTCGACCAGTGGCCGTTCGAACGCAGGAGTTATTAGAGAGTCTGCACTTACAGTTCGCCAAGGTACTTCCCAAACGTCCTATGGAAGTACCTCCTTGGCTGATCCCTAAAGTAAGGTGTCGTTTCGACCTGACTGGTCTCAACAAGGAGGAGACCAGTTCATTCGAATACCGATCCCGCTTCTACGAGATCATTAGCGAACTTGACTCTCTCTGCATATACACAGATGGTTCCAAAACAGCTACGGGTGTGGGAAGTGCCATCGTCATTCGTGACGATCCTCACGCTTGGTCACTTCCTCCCCAGGCCACTGTGTATACTGCGGAATTATTTGCTATTCTGCAAGCCCTGCGATTCTGTCAAACATCCGAAGACAGCGCATTCCTCATTTGTTCCGACTCGTTGAGCGCGTTGCAAGCGATCTGCCACTCTCATACCATCGATCCACTGGTGCAGAACATCCTGACGTATCTCTACATGCTCCGCCAGAAGTCTATCACCTTCTTCTGGATACCCGGACATGTGGGGATACCTGGCAATGAACTCGCCGACCAGGCAGCACGTCATGCAGCCGAAGTCGGTGAGCCACAGGACATTGCCATTCGCCCAGAGGATCTGAGAGTGAGCATACGATCCGCGATTGATCATAAATGGCAACGTGAGTGGAACAACCTCACGGCAAAGCTCAGACAGGTGAAACCTGAGGTCCGAAGAACTCCGGCACCTGTAAATCTGTGCCGGCGAGAGAGTGTGGCCCTGACGCGTTTACGCTTGGGCCACACGGCGTTAACACATCGTCATCTTCTCGCCGGTGAGGATCAGCCAAGGTGCGCCGCCTGCGGGACGGCGCTGACCGTGAGACATATAGTTGAGGAATGTGTAACCTTTGAGCCATTGCGCCAGAGGTTGCAGCTCCCGAATAATGTAGCCAACGCTCTTAGTTATGATGCTGTCTCTGAAAGAAGGATGATTGAATTTCTCAGAAATTCGAACCTTCTTCAGAGACTGTAGGAGCTTAACATCTCAGTTTTTATTCAAGTCGTCTCTTGATTCTCCCCCGATAGTAAATTTTATCTCAGTCTATTTTAAATTTTGTGTTCCAAAGTTTTCTGTGATGTCCTAATTTATTTATTTATTAACCATACCCTGTTCCAGCTGGTCTGGCAGGGTACTTTTAGTCTCTCGTTATGCCACTAAGGGTCTTTTACACCCTTAGTGGTACTGTTGTTATTTATACGTGTTGTTTTGTTGTTGTTATTTCTTTTTAACGATGTACCACTGAGGGCTCTTTACACCCGAGGTGGTACATCATTTGTTTTCTTTTTCTGTGATATTTTGTTATGCCGCTGTAGGCCTGTTGTTATGGCTCTACAGCGGTATTGTTTTAACCCCTTATTGCGTCACTGGTGGGCCTGTGGCTCCCCAGTGACGTAATAAGTATTATCTGTGATCTTTTATTGTGATAATTGCTGTGATACTTGTGTGTTTCTAGTCAGGTTTCTCCACTCCGAGGCCCTTCACACCTCGAAGGGAGTCCCAGCGATGGTTTTCAGGCCTTGGTGACCGGACGCTCTGTCTAGTACTTATCGTACCGTCACCAAGGACTGTCCGCTCTTTTTAAGCCCTGGGATGGCAGGGCTCATCGTTGGTTTTTATTTGTGTATGTTTGTCCCTTGTCTATTGCATTTATGTGTTCCTGTCTGTTTTGTGTATGTTTTTATCTTTATCGTCTATGGCGGCGCATGCCCTTGGTAGGCGATGCCGCCGGGTGCTGCTGACCGCGCCATCCACCGGCAGCAGTCCCCCCAATTTTAATTAAAAAAAAAAAAAAAAAAAAAAATTACATATAGATTGTATAGAAAGATAATAAAATTATTGCTTAAACATAAATACCTTACGCTAGAGGCTGAAGAACAAAGCGGCTTTCGTGCCGAATCATCTACAATCAATAAGGTATTTTGTATAAGCTTACGATAATGTTTCTGTTGAAAAACTCTGGGAAACTTTAGAGGGCATGTCTATTAACCTTAGCACCATACAAGCAATTAAAACCCCGTGATAATATCACTCAATTAAAAATAGGCAACAAAGTTCCGGTACCTGGTTTTAAAGTTAACAAAGGCCTACGAGTGCAGGTCGTAGGGTGTCTCCAACTTTATTTAAAATTTACATAGAAAAATCTCTGATATAATGGAAAATAGTGTGCTGACATGAGTGTACCTGTAGAAGATGATACAATATAATATATTTGTAAGCTTTGCTGGCGATCATCATCGACAAAGAGTACGACGATTTAGAATACATGACACAGAAGCTTAACGAAGAATATAACAGATGGGGATTGTCTATTAACTCTGACAAAACAAAATACATATGCCCAGGATACATGGACCAAAACCTAAGGTTGGAAACAGGACAAAAACTAGAAAATAATTCGGAATATCAACAGTGAGGGAAAGTATGATGTAGAAATTGAAAATAGAAGAGCCACTCGTAGAGCTGTCAAACGTGTATTGAATTCAGTTTTATGGAGTAAAAGTGTAACAAGAAACACAAAAATCAACATTAATAGTGCCATAATTTAGCGCATTGCTACGTACGGAAGTGAAATACGATAAATGACAGAAAAGACAAAAAATACCTTCTAGACATAGAAATTGATTTCTAGCTAGGCGTTTTGCTAGAATTTCGGAACTTGCAGGGTGCCTAATATAACTATCCCAGACATTATGCAAGTAAAAGACAGTATAATCGATGATATTCAAAAAATGGTTCTTCAAACCCCAAAATCCCAACGTATCCATGAAACAGATTCACCAAAGCAGAAGAAAGAGGAGTTACCCAAGAAAAAATTGGATTGATGAAGCCGCTGAGGCTATAGAAGAGACAGATCTTGAATATATATTATATATTAATTATTCATTTTCGAGTGAGAGGAACCTCAAAATAAATTTTTGTCACACTTTCGGGTCTCAAGTCTTACTATAACAGCAGCTATGTAGTAGCTGAATTGTCCTTCTGGAAATTCGCTAAGAAGATATTATGAAAGAAGAATTAAGATTCAGTGCATATGGATTAGTTTTTTTTTCTTTTTTTTTTTGAAGTGAAAACTTCTTTAGCGGCGTTGTACACTTTTTTTGTAATGGGTAAAAAATGTTAAGTTCGCGTCAGGTCACGTGACCTGATCGAAAATTCGTAAGATCTGATCAAAAATTCGTAAGACGACAGTACATAACAGTAGACAGTAGTACAGAATACAGAACGAACGGTAGTATCTCTATACTACTGAAACCAGTGCAACGCGAAAGAACAGATATACGGGTTTAGTCCAATAGCACTAATTTTAAGCCCTATCTCATTAAACATTAATTTTAGAATAGATATAAAAAATTTTTAAAAAGGGATTCTTGTAGGGATTACCGAAGAGAACATTTGTGCAAAATGTGAACTCCCGGAAATGTTTTTTTATATTGTTTAAACAATATTGAAAATTCATAAATAGCGTTTTTTGAGCTTTCACCGCTTACGTAGCGAAAACGGTGATAGATACATTAAAAAGTGTTAAGACCTTTTTTGTAGAGAATCGAATTCTCTACAAAAAAGTCAGCGAGAGCACCTGTCTATCTTGTACAGGTAAAAAGATACAGCGCTCCAAAAGCGCACTCAAAAATCCACTTTTTCTAGCGTTCCGGCAGGGTGTACTGTCCGGAACCTTGCCGGTCATGTTTGTGTACGATAGCGCAATAAATAAATATTGTATTCTACCACATAAATGATAGTACTTTTATACTGATAATTAAAGCAATTCGTGCAAAATTATTCCCTAACCATTCCAAAATATCAAAAATGCACAACGTTAGTATTCAAGTTTTCACTTCTGCCGGCACTCCCGGAGTGCAACCCGTCGTTTTTTTTTTAAACTATTACCCCCATTAGTAGTTCCAATTTCTAATTTCTTGTTGTGAAAATTAGAACCTTTTATTGAAAAGTATTCTGTTAGGCAGTAACTAAATTCAATTCCTCTAATGTTATAAACATTTTTCACGTTTATTTTCTTTAGTTTTAGAAATACGGATTCAGTATAACGCTTAGCATGCATTTATTAAAACTACCAAGTATAAAATTATAAATAAAAAGACTTTTTAATACACAACTTTAATTTTTCAAATTACATACGATTCATAATTTCCAAACGAATTAACAAGAACACAATTAAATAATTTTACAATGTTAGAACATTTTCTAATTTGAAAAAAATATATATTTATATTATACGCTCTAATGAAACAAAGAGGAAACTCATATTATTTGTTAACAATGAATTATTCATTGAGTGGTTTTTTTATTATTTTTTTTTTTTAAATAGTCATTTTATACTTTTTTTATCACATTATTTTTATTACTGTTATCGTTCACGTATATCAAAATAGGTACAATTCAGTTTTTACCTAGAATGGTTACGGTCTATTTCAAATACTGTATTGTTTCAGTTTCATCTTATTGTACCTACTTTAATATATTATTTGATAAACATAGAATGGATTATATTAACGCATTATTTGTTTTGAATTTGTGGATGAGTTAAGGGGAGTACCTACACCATATCACATACGACTGTGAATGCTCGATATTAGTGAACGTTAAGATATACTGGTGTACGTCGACAATCACCAATTTCGGTGGTATTGAAGTCTAAAATAGGGATGGGCGATGTTTTCTGAAAACATCGATTCTTCAGAATCGTTTATTACAGTAGTGTAATAAATATTATATTAATTAATTTATATGTATTGTGGTAAGCTAATTATAAAAAATAATATCGCATCACTTTTTAGTAAATAAGGGTCTTGAAAATATGAAATAAAGAATTGCAATTTCCAAAAGTTATTTTTATTTTATTTTTTAATTTAAAATATTTATAACATGGTGTCAGGTTAAAAAAGTTAAAGAAATAAAGTTAAACGCAATAAATTTGTGGAAAAAGTAAAAGTTATCAACATGTTCTGAAATGTCTGTACAAGAAAATGAGATGAATGTAACATTAAATCCATTGAACACTGTGGAAATGAATAATAAAAGTGCTCAGCTGTCACTAAATTCAGTAGGTGAATTGAAATTAAATGAAGATGACTATTCTGATACATGGAAAAAATGGTTCCAGAAATTTAGGTTATACATGTTAGCGGGAAATTTTCACTTGGAGTCAGATATAAGAAAAACCGCCAGGCTGGAGTTCCTAAAACCGCATACATCCGATTGAGCTTAAATTTGATATACATACTCTCTTTGGCTTAAGAAATTACCCCCTGGACGGATTTTTAGCGACGCGGATCGGAAGTGTATTTTTCAACCCTCCGAATGTCTAAATCTAGGGATTACTAAAAGATGGTTTCCGTTACCATGGTAACAAAAATTAAAGATAGATTCTTATAGAACTTGGTGAGTAGAGCAAAAAAGGAAGAATAATAGTTTTTGATATCTTGCTTCGTTTTCGAGATATGACGTGTTAAAGTTCTAAAATTTACTATATTGAATAGATAATGTATTATACATCTTATACATACTATATGCATTGTATAATGTATCCCACCAAAAACATAAATGTGAAAAATGGGCAAGTTCTATTATATTGTGTTAGTCTGAAAAAGAATTGAAATCAAAATAAACTGTCAAGTTCCAAACACATTTTTCGTGCAGAACCAGAATAAAATAAATTGTTTTAAGAAATACACATCAAGCTTTTTTAAAGTAAATAATAGAAATTTTTCATTAAAACTTGGGCAGTTTTTAACACCAAGTTTAATATACATGATAAATGAATAAAAACTTCTCACAATATAGTTCTAATGAAAAATTATTTACTTTAAAAAAGCTTAATGTGTATTTCTTAAAACAATTTATTTTATTCCGATTCTGCACGAAAAATATGTTTGGAACTTGACAGTTTATTTTGATTTCAATTCTTTTTCAGGCTAACACAATATAATAGAACTTGCCCATTTTTCACATTTATGTTTTTGGTGGGATTTCACGACTTTTTGTAGGAAATGTTTTTTAATACAAACTTGTTCAATTTAAATATTTATGAATTTATTAATTATAATAGGCAATAATAGTAAGTAATTTGTTGCTATAAATAATTATTTCTTTTTCATAGTTACCGGAAACTAGCAGATTTGAATATTTAGGAAGGCTTTGAGTAATATTTTATATAAAATTGCCCTGTATTTTTCCAAAGAAAGGGCACAAATAATGAAAATAACGAAAAATATTATGATTTTAGATTTTTCCCTTTACTGTTAGACTAAGATCTATATTCTGACCGAATTTCAATTTCCTAGGTCCACTGGAAATAGGCCGGAGGTTTTGATGATCCCTCAGTGAGTGAGTGAGTGAGTGAGTGCCAAAACTGTCGATTTTTGGAGACCTATAACTCAGAAACTACGAAAGTTAGATCGATGAAATTTGAAATTGAGAGTGATTTCAAGTGTGTTATTATGTATGCAAAATTTTAATTCAATACAACAAATAGAACTAGAGTTTTAAGGGGGTCAAAAATGGCTTGAAATGAAATGGTTCGTGTAAATATAGCTTGGTGCATGTACGGCTGATGAGAACTTGCCGACGCGCTATCGCGCTTATTGATACACATCTAGTATAAATTTTTATATGTTTGTTAGCTTATTTTAAATATAATATTCTTAATGGTATATTACGGTTTTTAGCGATAGTAGTAAGTGGAAAATGAATGGGAGAACATTGAAACCTCATTTTCAGGCAAAGGGTAATTAAATAATATTGAGGTAATTACAAGGCAAGACCCCCATGTTAATAATTACCCTTTGCCCGGAAATGAGATTTCAATGGTAAACTAACCGAAACTAACCTAACCTAACCTTAAATAACTTAACCATCTGGCTTTTATATCAAAGTCGAAGTATATTGTTAACACTAACTAAACTAACCTAACCTTCGGGCAAAGGGTAATCTTAACTAACATCACCACTTAATTTTTATATCAAAGTCGAAGTATATTGTCAAAACTAACTAAACTAACCTCACCACCTAGTTTTTAGATCATCGACTATTTGATCGTAAAAAATAATATGTTTCGCAGGTTCAACTTTTTAAATAGTTTAAAAATTACGTCTAATATACGCTATAAATAGGATATGATATAAAAACTAGATGGTGAGGTTAGTTAAGGTTAGGTTAGTTTAGTTAATTTTGACAATATACTTCGACATTGATATAAAACCTAGGTCCTGAGGTTAGCTAAGATTAAGTTAGTTTAGTTAGTTTTGACAATATACTTCGACTTCGATATAAAAACTAGGTGGTGAGGTTAGCTAAGGTTACCCTTTGCCCGAAAGTTAGGTTAGTTAATTTATTTGTGACAATATACTCTGACTTTAATATAAAAACAAGATGGTCAGGTTAGATTAAGTTGGGTTAGTTTAGTTAGTTTTGACAATATACTTCGACTTTGATATAAAAATTAAGTGGTGAGGTTAGTTAAGCAAACCTTTTGCCCGAAGGTTAGGTTAGTTTAGATAGTGTTGACAATATACTTCGACTTTGATATAAAAACCAGATTGTGAGGTTAGTTAAGGTTAGGTTAGGTAACTTTCGGTTAGTTTACGATTGAAATCTCATTTCCGGGCAAAGAGTAATTAAATAATATTTAGATAATTACAAGGCAGGAGCCCCATTTGTAAATAGTTACCCTTTGCCTGACGTTTTAGTAATAAACTAACCAAAACTAACCTAACCTAACCCTAATTAACCTCACCACCTAGTTTTTATATCAAAGTCCTGGTATATTGCCAGAACTAATTAAACTAACCAAATCTTAACTAACCTTACCACCTAGTTTTATATCAAAGTCGAAGTATATCGTCAAAATCAACTAAACTAACCTAACCTTAACTAATCTCAGTACCTAGTTTTGCGTTAAAAAATACATGTCCGGTTCGAGCTGGCAAAAATTAATTACGAGAATACTTTTTAAGTTATGAAAAATATGTTTAAAAAAAATTTGTTCAATTGGAGGTATCCAATAGTACCTATATTTATTTACATCTACTATACCTTTCTTGCTATTTTAGACCCTTAAAAGTACAACTTCCGGTTCACGTCACCAGGAATCCGCCTAGGGGGTAACTTCTTAATCCAAAAAGAGTATGTACAAGTATACCGAATTTCAGCTCAATCGGAGGTAAACGATTATACTACTTTTTGCTACTTTAGACCCTCAAAAGTATAACTTCCGGTCCGAGTCATCAAAAATCCGTCTAGGAGGTAACTTCTTGAGCCAAAAAGAATGTGTATACCAAATTTGAGCTTAATCGGAGATATGCGATTATACTAATTTTTGCTACTTTGGACCTTCAAAAGTATAACGGTTCGCGTCGCCAAAAATTCATTTAGGGGGTAACTCCTTAAGCCAAAGAAAGTGTGGATACCAAATTTCAGACCAATCGGAGGTATGCGGTTTTCGGAACTCCAGCCAACCGCCATTTTGTTACACAGTATGGGAGACAAAGGCATTGAAATTTATAATTCATTTAATATGGATAAAAAAGCTTCTTATAATGATGTAATAGATAAATTTGAGAAATATTTTTTACCTAAACGGAATATAACAATGCTACGACACAAATTCTTCAGTAGAATACAAAAAACTAATGAATCCTTTGGGGATACTACGATTAGTACGGCGCCAAGATTTGATGACACTTCCTTACAGAACTTGACAAAATAAAACGAAAAACAAGAATAAAATTTTTCGAGATCTCGCTTCGTCCTCGAGATACTGATCGTTAAACTTGTATTTAAGGTTACTCTTTCTTAAAGTTAGGCTACTTATGACAATAAACTTCGTATTTTGATATAAAAACTAAGTGGTGAGGTTAGTTTTGACAATAAACTTCGATTTTTGATATAAATATATTTCACCAAAATATCACATCATACATACACAAATACAATATATATCCGAATTTCATGACAACTTAAACAGAAGTTTAACAATCGATATCTCGAAAACTAAGGCGAATTTCAAAATTTTTTACTCTTTATTTTTTGCTTAGAATGCCAAAATCTATCAGATCCGCTTGTCAAATTTTGTCGCCTCGGATATTATACTTGTGCCCACATCCCATACATAGAATATATTGAAATTCAAAAACAAGTTTAACTCGAAAACGAAGCGAGATCTCGAAAAATTTTATTCTTGTTTTTCGTTTTATTTTATCAAGTTCTATAAGGAAGTGTCATTAAATCTTGGCGCCATACTTATCGTAGTCTTGCCAATCATTTGAAGATTATCTAACCGATTTAAATAATAAATGTTTAGTTTGTGAATTCGGATCAATGAGAGAAGAATTGGTACGAGACATATTAATCGTTGGCTTAAATGAAAGTAATCTTGCAATAAAAGAAAGATTATCGCGTGAAGAAAAATTAACCCTCACTCAAGTAATTTGAATTTGCAAAGCTAGTGAACTTTCTCATAAACAAGCTAGAGAAATTCTAGAAAATATTTCATCATCAACAGAAATTGGTACTGAAGTGTGCAAAGTGTCATCAAAGAAAGAATATTCCCATAATTCAAGATTTAAAAAATGTTTCAAATGTGGTGGAGTTTTAGATAGCAGTCATAAATGTAAAGCAGCTAATGTTAAATGTAATATTTGTGGTAAAATTGGTTATTTTGCAAAGGTGTGTTTCCACAAAAAAATAACAAAATAAAACGAAATAAAGTAAGAAATCGAAATGTGAAGATTGTCGAAAATAATTCTGACTCAGAATGTGACAGTAGTGATGTATGTTTTTTGTAGGTAATGTTACTAATAACAGTTATGATAAATCATTAGAATGGTCACATAAAGGACATAGCCGGGTAAGATAGGGAAAACGGCCCTTGACGCAAAATTGATTGTTCTTATAGGAAATAATACTTCTTAGCCCCAGATACATTCCTGCCAAATTTCAACCCTCTGAGGCTAATAGTTTTCGAATACACAAACAGACAAAAATTTTCAAAAAAAAATTTTTTTTACGAAATTACTGAGCCGATTTATTTGAATTTAATATATATTGTGTACCTACCTTAGGCAAAGTAATAAAAAAAAAATTAACGTTATATCCCTTTATTATACTAATTTTTGTAAATTTTTAAATTTAAGTAAATTTTTTTTGGCACTTACGCGTTAGCGACACCCACCATTTTTTGTTCAATAATATGTCTCTTACTACTCTATAATATATATTTTTATGGAAAAATTTTAGTTGGTAGAACATAGCAATATTTCAATACAAATGAATACCATGTTAGGTACTACATATATTACTTATGTATAAGAAGGGCTATAAAGTAAAATATCTACCCTATTTCTAAAATAATACAATTACATACGTTCATAGCTACGATAAACTAGTTTCAATTTACTCAAGTCCAATATTTTCTGCCGTTTGTCTTTTTTTATTAATAAAACAAAATAGATATTGATTTCTCTTTTGTTAGAGTTGTTTTCTTTGTAAGACGTCAAGTGAAACTTTATTAGCTCATACACCACGTATTACGACGTCAACAATTTTATACAAAGTTTATTAGCTGTCAAAATTGTATACCAGTTGGTCATTTCGTTATAATTCTCCATGACCCGTCATCGTGTTAACAAAATAAGACAGACGGCAGACAAAGCTAGACGTTTGTCTAAGCTTGTTTGTCGTAGTTATGTTATGTTTACCATTCAAATATGTCGTTTGTTTACTGTTTACCCCAAATCTGTTTTTCCATTAGTTGTTTTTTGTCAGCGCAATCGTAGAGGTTATGTATGAAGATTATTAGACGTTAAAAATAAAGATAATAGATAATTCATAATAAATTCACTAAAATAACTTTAATACTGAAATGAGTACATACATACTTAATTGACTTTATTTAAATATTTTATGTATCAACGATTTTCTTTCTCTTCCCAAAAATATTTATAAACTTCCAAAAAAAAATGTTTTGCTTCAAATTACAAATAGTTTTTCGTTTCGGTTAAATTTAATTAAAATTTTTTTAAAAAACAGTACCGATCTCAACAATTAAAAGTAACATGACAACGTTCAAATTTGTTTAAATATTACTCTACTATGCAAAACGCATGTGCAATATTTGTTTATATAATGCCGTCACGCTGTTTCTCATGGTAACGAACTATCCAACACCCATACGATAAGCAATAATAATTAAACAATAAAAAAGAAATTTTAAAATAAAAAAATTACTAACTATAAAAAGAATTATTATTATTTTTAAAGTTAGTAAAAATATTAATAATTTTAAAAATATTAGTATAATATTTTAATATAATGTGTTAAGTAGGGAAATTAAAATAATGAGCCCTATTTAATAAAAAAATTAAATTCTATTACAATTTGAATTTGAAAACAAAGATAAATTTTCGAAAACAAAATAACAAATCTATACTAAAAATACGTAATGTTTCCTCCACACAATAATAAAAAGTATAAATTAGAGACCTGGACATAATAATAATAAAGAAATTTAAACGGATGAGATATTTTCAGCGAATTTTAGTGATATTTAACAATATCTACATAAAATGAATTAAATTGAAAAAAACGAGGCAAAGTTCATTTTATTTTAATATTATATTAGATTAGAATATTCCTTACGCTTTACGCTTTGCGTCTAACAATATTTATTGTGGGAATGCCCGCATAATTAACCGTTTGCACTCGAACCATTTTTTAGTATGGTTACTCAGCTACTCGACAGTAGTTTTAATAAAAAATTATAATACATTAAAGGTAAGTATTTTAAACAAAAGTAGTTTACTTACATATTTTATTTTTATTTGCATATTACAAACATTATATTTTAATATTAAAGTTTATAATCTTCCTTAGTGTGATATTTGAAGTAAAGAATAGGATGGCGCCTTAGAGGCGCCTTTCGAGTGCAAGGGGTATTTATTGTGTCGCCGTGGCGGCGCCTATCGAGTGCGAAGGGTTAATTTCAAATTGTCATGACATAAAAAGACAAAACTGGGTGCATTTTTAAAAAAACAACTTGAGACAAAAATACATAGGGATATTGGGTGATTGAGTGGGACAATTGTAGTCGCCGACTGCCTTGCTTAAAAAAATTTTTTCATTACATATCACTCAAAAAGTTTCCTTTTTGAAAATGTTCCATTTTAAAAATTGAAATGGGGATAGTTTGTCCGTATAATTAAAAAAAGAACACAAATGTCCCTTTGGAAATTTTTTAATCCATTTCTAACAAATTTCTTAATTTTTCTCTGGAATTAATTTACGCAAAGTAAAAATTCAAAAACTTGTCATAAGTAATTTTTCCTCGTTTTTTCAACGGTATATAAAAAATTTAAAATTTGTTTAATTTTGATAGAAAACTTAGTTTTTTGACAAAAAACGCCCGAAAAACCTACTTCTGGGTATCCGATGTGTCTGGTTAAAGAACCAGCCAAGCCAGATCAAAATCCAGCTTCCATAGCAAATTTCATAAGTTTTAAACGTTTCGTTCGAAAGTTAGTCCCGGGCTTAGGTCGCGTCATCACACCTGCCGTAATAGCTGAATTTCCAGTCTTGGAAATTCGCTAAAACATACACTTGAATAAATAATCAAATAGCCGTAAATATTTTCGTTAAATCCATTAATTTAGTAATACCTTTTTTTTTAAATTGTTTTTTCAAAATCCTATTAGGCTTAAGTCTTTCTAGACAATTTCAAGCCTTTAGAATAAATTTTCTAAACTTTCTATCTTTCTAAATAAAAACTGAAAAGATTCTTAGAGTTTGAACAAAATTGACTAACCCACCTTATAATTATTATGTTATTTATTATAAAGCAATATAATATATAAACTGTAATAGTTCGAAAACTATAATTAGTTATTTACAAGTTATCTTCGTGCGATTTTTGTTGAAATAGAGAGATAGAGGGCTAATTAAATTAATGAATGTGATGGACTTTGCCTAAATTATACTTGATAGTAACTATTCAATAAAATACAATTTTATGGAAGAGCTAATAATGAATGTAAGAATAACTACTATAAAATCCTTCTTAATTAAATTGAATTTTTGATACCAAAAATAAACAAGCTTATTTTAAATTGATTTTCTTTTGTTCTTAGGTTTCCATACCTTAAGAGAAAAAACGAAACCTTTATAAGATTACTCTGGTGTCCGTCCGTCCGACTGTCACAGAAGTTTTTCTTGGAAACTACGTGACTTAGGAATTTAAAATTTAGTATAACGTTAGGTCCTGATAACGAACACATACAACGCTAAGCAACCATTAACAAATTTTCTGGGATTAAAATAGGAGTTCAGTTTGGTCGAAAAAAGTTTTAATTAATGTATCGTGTGAGGAAATAACTACTTCTGGGAGTTCTAAAAATATTTTTTTTATAATTTTTGATTCAGTGGTTTTAATGTTCTGGCTCAGAATCTACTAAAAATGACGGCCCCTCTTGGTCACTTAGGCTTCTAAACCTAAGATTTTGAATTGAAGAAACTAAAAAAATTTTTAAAGTGCCTCTTTCAGATGAGATTTTTGTCGGCCATACTAGATAGATAATTTCATGTTCGCTGTCTGATGGAGGTAAGAATTATGGGAGTGTGACAGACGAATAAATAGGCAGATATCCATACAAGACAAAACAATAAATGTTCTGTGATTTTTCCTCTGGAACTTTAGAAACAAATATTACGTAATTTCCCTAAAAGGCAGTCGATTACCATTGTAATTTTTTTGTAGATCTTATTCTATACTCGGCTGGTTACTAGTACTCGGTACGTTTGTACCGACTTAGCATAAGCACTAGAATCCGTTAAATACCTCAGTGTACTTCTACTTGATTTTTGAATATTGGAATTTTTTGAAGTGCTTAATCTTTTCTTTTTATTTAAAATAAAATTTATTTAAATTCATGATAATAAAGTTAAGACCCACAAAAAATTTAAATTCAGTTGAATTAACTAAGTTTTTTTAGTAATGAAAAAATTTTCAAAATCGATCCTCAGGTTTTTATATATGTTCTTTAGACAAAAAAAAAGTAAATTCATTATTTTGTTCTACAATATCAATATAGTTATAACACTAATCAAAGCAATAATGTAATCTAATACGGTACTTGACTGTGTTTAAGATTTGTGTTACATGTTTAATAATTCTATGAATTACCATCACTAATGTTTGATTTTAATGGTGAAGCATAAAAATACTGGGTAATTATCTAGAAGTTTTATTTTGAAAATCATTAGTTGCTGCCAGCAATGATTCAAATTATTGAAAACGCGCCATTTCTTGAAAAAAGCGTAACATTTTATTACCAAGCATGTCGAATTTGATTATTTTCATCGGGTGAAGTGAAATTGTATTTGAAATTATGTTTCATTTTCAATATTTCTATTAGCTTGAATATACAGTAATTAATAAATTAACTAATTTTTAAATAAATACTTTGACATCTTATGAATATAGTCAAAATTTTCAGGTTATAAAGATTGATATTGAATATGAAATATCGTTTTCTGACCACTTGGCCATCTTTGTAACGCAGATAAACATCGACACTTTTCTGAGCATTAGACGAATGTTTAAAAGTACCTAATTATTTAATTATAAATATAATTTTTGTAGCTCGGATTCATTTTCACCATTATCTGGAATAATATTAGGTCATGTAATATAAAATGTCGTTTCCCGACCACTTACCCGACCATATAATTCAGATAAATATCGACACTTTTTTAAGCATTATAGACATGTTTAAAACAATTTTTTTAACTTTGAATAGATTTCTTGTAGCCTGGAATAATCTCCGTCATTAATTAGAATAACATTAGGTCGTGTAATATGAAATGTCGTTTTCCGGCCACTTGGCCAACCATATAATGCAAATTATAACATCAACACCTTTTTGAGCAATAAAAAAAGTATTTTAAGAAAAACTCTTAAAAAGAGAATTCAAAAAAGCTGACTGACCCGTTTCTTAATATACTTTTCGAAAGAAACATCATTCAGTTTGTATGTGACCATATGATCTAGATACAATGTATCTGATCAACCTTTCTGACATAAAAATACATAACTATTAAAATTGTTTGGAAAGTGAATTTAGTTTTGACAAAAATTCGTAGTGTTTGCAAAATTTGTAAGTTTTAGATCCCCTGATTTTTGGCGCCCTAGGCGGTCGCCTAGTTCGTCTATATGGTTGCGCCGGCCCTGATTACAATAAGTTTTATTTCGCACCAATTTTTTCATTAAAATTTCTGCAGTTTGTGTTTTGATGATTTTTATAGAATTTATATAAAATAAAAATATGACTTAACTGATATGCAAAAACGCAAAAAGGTAAGAATGGGTTTTTAATTTCAGTTAAGTATCCTTTACAAATGAAGAAAAAGTGCTTTAGTGTCTTGCTTCTGACCATAGAAACATGTACATTTGCTAATTTATCCACCAACTATTTTTTATTTGTCAATAAAGTCATGATATTTTGCATATTAACAAATCATAACCACATACGTACCTACTTATAATATTAATATGCATAAAATATTATGTAGGTACTTTGTTCTTTTCTGTGTTGCTGATGTACGTTAATTTGTATTATAAAACAAACAGGTTTATTTTAACCGAATTTAACACAACTTACTAACTTTCACAATCATATTTCTCTGGCAAGGTCGCGGTTCTGCCTCGGCGTTTGCGATGGTTTTTTATTATGTCTACTATACACTTTGTATTTACAATAAGAGTCAACGGCGTTCAAAGGGAATAAAGAAACACTAACGACTTGTACACAATATTTATTGTACAGTTACTTAATATGAACATGTAACAGAATTATTAACTTTCATTTATATTTATATAAAAAGTTAATAAATGTATAATTGCCTCGTAAGTACCATATATTTTCATTTTTGTTGAATATAGTAAAATTGAGCAAGTTAAATCAGTGATTCCCAAATTGGGGATCGCGAAATCTATTTGATGGTTCGCAGAAACAATTGATTACAGATTATATACTCATTTTCTATACATTTCCTATCCATTTTTATATATTTTTGGGGTATTTTGAAATTTTTAAGTGCAAAGGGGGGTTACACACAGAAAAGTTTGGGAACCACTGAGTTAGATAGAGAAGAATTTCCAATGTTAGAATGCCAAAATTCTGTAATGTCATAATCCCGTACTTTTGAGCAACTTTTTTGTGATATCAGTAGGGCTGGATTAACACGACAATTACTAATTTTGCCGCCCTGTTTTAAAAATCTCCCGCCCCTAGGCCATGGCCTAGGTTGGCCTATTGGCTAAGCTGGCCCTGGATATCGGTATCAACAAGTCAGTACCGGATAAGTCTCAATATCATAAATGCCCGTAAACGTATGGTGTTGTGAACAATCTGAATGCTTCACAATCAGATTTAGATCACAAAATACAGATTCAGTTATAAAAGTTGGAGTGTGTGTTTACGATATGAAAGTAGCAGGAGTAGTTTTCCAAGTCAGATGAAAGTGGAAAACTGACTAGTTAAGATACATAAATATTTTATTTTAAAGATAACCCGTGTTGCAGCATTCTGCTTAATATAGGGAATTTCCCAGTTGTTCTCGAAAAAACCGCTTTACATAAAATTTGTGTGATTTTATTTACGCATTTACGTAATATGCAACTTACAACCTCAATTGAGTAATACACTATTTACCGGTGTACATACGTTACGAATATGTAATATTTTCGAATAATGTTTAAGATATAGTTTCTTTATTAATGGGTCTCCAATGAACTCTTTTTGGTATTTGCGGACTAGTAGGTTGTGAGTCTGAATCACGCGACTGACTATGGTCGTGAAGGTTTTCGGCAGTTTCTCCAAATGAATATTGGCATAATTCCTTTAAGAAGACGGCTGCAGATGCACACCTCCTATATTTATTGTAAACAGAAATTGTCGGTAATATGTAACTGAATTTTAATAATTAATTTTTCTTTATTTTACTTATAAAACCGCGGGTTATTGAACTAATATAGAAATTTTTCAAAGAAAATCTAATAACCACCAATAAATGAATTCCTTAAAATTAATTTTGTCATTTCTTAATTGAAAAGTATTAAATATTTTTAATCAAATGTTACAATACCATGTAAGTTTTTGACTGGCGTTATTAGAGTAGGTATAAGAATAGTAGGAAAAAATAATACGATACCAACCAAAATCAATATACAGTCATATATAAGACGCAGCTTGCCTGAATGAAAGTCACTAAAAAAAGAAAGTTAGATGGTACACGGCAAATATAGTAATTACACTTTATAAAATTTAACAACAATATAAATGGGTAGATATATTATGATATTTTAAATTAGGATGGGATGGTTCCTTTTTATGTCATCGAAGGATGACATATTAATATCGTTGTCTGATCATAGTGGGGGAAACATTATTATAGAGTTGTATATCCATATTGAATAATTATAGAGTTGTACATCCATATTGAATAAACGCAAGAGGGCTGTAGAGTTAACAACTATAGAGTTAACAAAAAATCATAAATTAACACTTTCACTGAGGTGACATTACTTAGTGCGTGTCAAAAACACGCACTTAACGAATTTTTTTGCATATAGAGTATTCTATGTAATTTTGGGTTATTATAAAATAGAGCATTTACGAATGAATAATCACCGTATTTATATTAAAATTTGTTTCTTTATTGGCTAAGTACGTTTCGAAAAAATCTCTTCTGCAGGCCATATTCTTAAAAATATTAAAAAAAGATATTACATTGTTAAATGGTAATGAATAATGTGGAATAAAATAAAGCAAAATATCCCTGTCGCAACATCTGCATAACATAGCGAATTTCCAAATATTGGGCACTGGCGGATCTCATCTAAGACCTGTATCCATTTAAAATAGTTTAGCTTTCTAACAGTAAAACATTTTTCAAAACCAGTTCAGTAATTAATTTTTGGCGCTTTTGGGTCTTCAGGACCATAACCGATCTCATATAGTGTAGCATATATCCGTTTAACAATATATTATTATATTACATAACTATAGTTTTCGATTTTTTTTCTAGGTATGCAAATATATATAAATTATATTTTTTCTCCAAAAGAGGACATCATACAAAAACTTTCTTTCCATAACGTACTCCTAAAAAATCTGGCTAATTTTAATTTAAAAAGATGAGACAGAGCTATTGTTATTATAACACATACATAAATATTGAATAACTAACTATCACTTGTTTTATCTAGAAAAGAATTGCTAAAACGATGAAGCACTTGTTGTAAAAAATTCAACAAATTTCTTAATCTTTCTCAAAAGTTAGTTCACTTAGAACAATGTTTTAAAAGCTTATCTTATGCAATTTTTTACGCTATTTTCGGTAGCTTAAAAACATTAAAAAAATTTTTGAATACTGGCAAAATTTTGCAAAAAACCATTAAAAATGATCAAGATGACGAAAAATGGCCAAAAAAACCTATTTTTGGGCATCCGACGGGTCCGGCTAACGAACCTAGCCGAGCCAATCCGGATTCCACCACGCATACCAAATTTCATAAGCATTAAACGTTTCGTTCGAGAGTTACCGTGCACACACATTGATGCATACATATATATATATATATATATATATATATATATATATATATATATATATATATATATATATATATATATATTTTAGTGAAGTAGATTTAGGTTCCACAGGCTCCAAAACAAATTTCTACCATAGTCCCGGACTTAGGTCTTACCACAATAGCTGCTTTAATAGCTGAATTTCCAGAATGGAAATTCGTTAAAAGGAAAAAACTGTAAACAATTAATTTATTTAATTATTCATTATTCATTACTGTTCGACAATGTATAGTATCTTGTTTGATATTTTTAAGAATATAGCCTGAAGAAAAGATTTTCTCGAAACGTAGGTACGTAGACAAAAGAGAAACGAATTTTTAATATAAAATGCGGTGATTACTCACTCGTAAATTTCTTTTTTTACATGGAATATATATATATATATATATATATATATATATATATATATATATATATATATATATATATATATAGCGACCTTTTATTATCAATTTTTTGAGTTAAAATTTCAAGGAATTTTTTATTACATATGCGGGGATGAGAAAATAAATTTGATGAAAAACAAAAATCGATTTGATCGACCCTTAAAAAAGTTTTGATCGACCCTTAAAAAATTTTTTATCGAGCTAATTTTTGGTGAGCATTCTTAAATCGAGCTAAATTAACTTCTTTTCCTGTGAGACAAAAAAAAGAAAAATATATTGTTTTTTGCGCGACCCTAATATATATATATATATATATATATATATATATATATATATATATATATATATATATATGTCCAGTGTATAGTTGGAACACTATGTTTTTTTGGTAGGATATCGTGCGCCAATGTTCTAGCATCACCATATAACTTAAGAAAATGACTTTCTTTCAGAACTTTCTAAGAAAAAGGGAATTTTCAACATAACGTATAAAATGGGGATTTTCAGTGTAACGTTTTATTTAAGGACATGTCTCCATATTATACGTTATAATAGATGTCCTCATAATATGCGGGAGAATGTTAGTATGTTTATATATGCAACGTATACGTTGAGAACAAAGGAATCATACGCAATAGATATTTTGGGGACATAGAAGGTTGGCGTGTTGATATAATGTTGAAATTGAGGACATTTTTTTAATGTATACTGTATAGTTCCGGAATTTATTGAATAATAATTGATTATAATTAATGTATTCAAATCGTCCACTTTGTACTCGATGCATTGATATTCTTTTTCTTTAAGCATTGGCGTTTGAATATGGAACGTTTATTATCCTTTGAAATAATCAGATTGGGTAGCGAGATAAGCATTGATAACTTTATGTGTAACCATTCTTCTTTGTCATATAAGTAAAAGACTATACGCAGTAGATATTTTAGGGACAGCGAAGGTTGAAGTATTGATATAATGTTGAGACTGAGGACATCTTTAGTAGTATATTATATAGTTTGCAGACATCTAAACTTTTACAACATAATTCTTTAATCTTCTTTTATTTCATTAAGAAACGTAAAACTTAAGATGATAAAAGCCTTAATCATGGCATTTGTAGCATGCGACGATCGGGTAATAAAGAAAATAAAAAAGTCGTAACGAGGCAACTACCATGTCTTCAAATAATACGTTGTACAAAGATGTATTTCTTTCTTCAATCTTTTTATTCAAAACGTAAGATATATTGACTGCCTATATAACTGGCGATTTTCTCGGTATCAAAAGTGTTTAAAAACGACAAGATTATTAACGTTTTCTGTACTGATAATTCTGATAATAAATAAAAATACTTATCCAGAGCAAAAATTAATATGCTTTCATAAGTGGCTTTAGTAACTATTAACTGATCATTAGTGCCAATTCATCTGAGTGGCTTGATTGGCATTGAATATCAGTTAATAATTACTAAATTTCAGTTGAAGTCACTGAAAAAATTAAGACCGAAAAAATAGATTAATGACAAAAAGATGAGAAAAATATTAGTCCTTTAATATTTTTCTACTTGAAAAAAATTTTTTTTTGGCCATGTTTTATATATCACCGTGTTTGTAAAGAACCACAGAACGAAATAAAAACCAAAAATGAGATTCGAAAAAAATTAGTTTATTAGTCGTTTCTGGCGTGAACTACCCCCCCCCCCCCTAATGTGACCAACAGAATATATATGTATTTAATGATAGTTTGAGGACAGTTCTCATGCGTATTCCCTAATTGAACCCAATTTAAAAATTGTAAAAAGAATATTCCCTATGACTTTGAATCTTTATAATAATACTTTATTAGTTATAAGTAACATTATATTTTCCTTACTGTGTAACTAAAAATGTAAATGTTCATGATGTTGACTAAAATTCCTGGTGGACGTCAAAGAGATATATATCAGAGAGTTTGAGGACACCATGAGATACGCAATGTTTAGTTCGGGGACTTTTGAAAATTATCTTTATAAATTTTTCGCTGCAGTTTATAAAAAGTAATACCTTTTAATTTCAATATGAATTGTAAAGTTTATATAATATTTTGATAATACAATTTCGAACTCAGTAGAGAAGATTCTTAATGTGACCAACAGAATATATATGTATTTAATGATAGTTTGAGGACAGTTCTCATGCGTATTCGCTAATTGAATCCAATTTAAAAATTGTAAAAAGAATATTCCCTATGACTTTGAATCTTTATAATAATACTTTATTAGTTATAAGTAACATTATATTTTCCTTACTGTGTAACTAAAAATGTAAATGTTCATGATGTTGACTAAAATTCTGGTGGACGTCAAAGAGATATATATCAGAGAGTTTGAGGACACCATGAGATACGCAGTGTTTAGTTCGGGGACTTTTGAAAATTATTTTTATAAATTTTTCGCTGCAGTGTATAAAAATGAATACTTTTTAATTTCAGTATGAATTGTAAAGTTTATATAATATTTTGATAATACAATTTCGAACTCAGTAGAGAAGATTCTTAATGTGACCAACAGAATATATATGTATTTAATGATAGTTTGAGGACAGTTCTCATGCGTATTCGCTAATTGAATCCAATTTAAAAATTGTAAAAAGAATATTCCCTATGACTTTGGATCTTTATAATAATACTTTATTATTTATAAGTAACATTATATTTCCCTTACTGTGTAACTAAAAATGTAAATGTTCATGATGTTGACTAAAATTCCTGGTGGACGTCAAAGAGATATATATCAGAGAGTTTGAGGACACCATGAGATACGCAATGTTTAGTTCGGGGACTTTTGAAAATTATCTTTATAAATTTTTCGCTGCAGTTTATAAAAAGTAATACCTTTTAATTTCAATATGAATTGTAAAGTTTATATAATATTTTGATAATACAATTTCGAACTCAGTAGAAAAGATTCTTAATGTGACCAACAGAATATATATGTATTTAATGATAGTTTGAGGACAGTTCTCATGCGTATTCGCTAATTGAATCCAATTTAAAAATTGTAAAAAGAATATTCCCTATGACTTTGAATCTTTATAATAATACTTTATTATTTATAAGTAAAATTATATTTTGCTTACTGTATAACTAAAAATGTAAATGTTCATGATGTTGATTAAAATTCCTGGTGGACGTCATAGAGATATATATCAGAGAGTTTGAGGACACCATGAGATACGCAGTGTTTAGTTCGGGGACTTTTGAAAATTATCTTTATTAATTTTTCGCTGCAGTTTATTATAATGAATACTTTTTAATTTCAATATGAATTGTAAAGTTTATATAATATTTTGATAATACAATTTCGAACTCAGTAGAAAAGATTCTTAATGTGACCAACAGAATATATATGTATTTAATGATAGTTTGAGGACAGTTCTCATGCGCATTCGCTAATTGCTCCAATTTAAAAATTGTAAAAAGAGTATTCCCTATGACTTTGAATCTTTATAATAATACTTTATTATTAATAGGTAACATTTTATTTTGCTTACTGTGTAACATAAAATGCAAATGTTCATGATGATGATTAAAATTCCTGGTGGACGTCAAGAGATATATATCAGAGAGTTTGGGGACACCATGAGATACGCAATGCTTAGTTCGGGGACTTTGGAAAATTATTTTTATAAATTTTTCGCTGCAGTGTATAAAAAATAATTTTTTTTAATTTCCATATTAATTGTAATGTTTATATAATTTTTTGATAATACAATTTCGAACTCAGTAGAAAAGACTCTTAATGTGACGAACAGAATATACATATGTACTTAATGATAGTTTGAGGACAGTTCTCATGAGTATTCGCTAATTGAATCCAATTAAAAAATTGTAAAGAGAGTATTCCCTATGACTTTGAATCTTTATAATAATACTTTATTAGGTATTTTTTATTTATAGAATTTTATTTGGCATTCGCAGTGTTTAGTTCGGGGACTTTTGAAGATTAGTTTTATAAATTGTTTTTATATAAATTGTTGGCTACACTGAAATTTTAATTCGAGTTCCTCAGTTTTTCGTAACTCACGAATTATTCACGTCGAGAAATTAGACTACGTTTTCTCTTATGCCTTATAATTCGTGTATTAGTTTTCACAGCATTGTATCTGCTAACCAACCGTCAACATGTTGAGCATACATACTTTCTGAAAAGTTTTATTAACCTAAATTTTTTTAATCGATGGTCGGAGTTTAATTCTTTAGTTTACACGGTGTTATATATGGGTTAGTTCGAGGACATTTTATTTTAGAATACTCACAATGCCATCTGTGCTTTTGTATACGAATTATTTATATACAATTTCGGAAAGTTCTCATACTATACAATAGACTGAAGAATTTTTTGGAGACTGTCCTCATATTCTACAAATGTCCTCAAAAACTCCTATATATGAAAATTCTGTTCCCATACTATCCGCTGGACACATATATATATATATATATATATATATATATATATATATATATATATATATATATATATATATATAAATATATATAGGGTGTTAGTGAATAAGTGCGAAAAATTTTAATGGGTGATTACTTAGGTTTTTTATGTAAAAAAGTTTATATAAACCCAGGTCCGAAAACGCTTAATTTCCAAGATACAGAGTTTCCCGTTTCTTGTTTTTTAAAAATATTTTTCTATATTAAATTAAAAACAAATTATGTGCCTATACTGTAGAAATGAAACGTCTTCACCTTTTTGTTGGTGAGAATTTTTTATAAAATATCCTCAGCAGTTAATACGAGAACCTAAACCGGTTTTGTAGTAAGAACAGTAATTGAAAATTGTTTTTTATCTTGAAAACGGACACATGAACGACAAAATACCAAGAGGTCATTTTTGTCAACAATTTATAGAACATTTAAAAAAACATTTTCAAACTGGAAAAAATCATTGGCGTCCCTTTTTTTTCTTCAAAAATATATCATCATATGACCCTACGGACGCCACTGGTTTAAATGGAAATATTCTGTCTACTTCAGAATATGGGTATTTATCCTGTCGTAGCGTATTCTAAATTTTATGTGAATATCTCAAAACGTTTTTGAAATATTTAAGAAAATATTTAAAAAAGACGAGAAACTGAACACTGTGTATCTTGGAAACTAAGCGTTTTCGGACATGGGTTGATATGGACTTTTTTACATAAAAAACCTCAGCAATGACCCATTAAAATATTTCGCGCTTATTCACTAACACCCTGTATATATATATATATATATATATATATACATATATATATATATATATATATATATATATATATATATATATATATATATATATATATATATATATATATATATATATTTGCAAAAATTTAAGGGAGCAAGAAAAGATTGTTAATTTTTTAGTGATTTTTGAAGGGCTGTATTTACGTGAAAAATTGTCGTATCGAGATACTAAAAAAAGCAATTTGAAGCTCCTAATCCTAATCTAATTTTTAGATCTTTCGCCCAAAAATTTTTAGGAGTGACAGTTATCGAGCAATTCTAAGGAATAACACAAAAAAAATTTTTGCAAATTTTTTCCTTTTTTTTTTCGGTCTAGCGGCTTGAAATTTTTTTTACAGTAAAACCATGGTATCGGCTTGATAGCCTGTTTATTCAGCTTCAGTTTTCTTTTTTAAATTTCTCTCCGTTGAATTGTTCCGAAGATATCCAACTTTTAATGCAAAAGGATCCTTTTTGCTTTAACCATCGATATCTCAATGACCAGTGATCGGACAGAAAATTAAAGGGCAGTTTTGGAATTTGGTATAAATTTCCTACAAGGCCGTGTACTTTAGGAAAATTTTAGTATATTTGGTTATAAATATTACAAATGTTCAAGTTTCACCAAAAGAATGGCTGTGTAGTAGTTAGATTTTTTTTCCTAGAAATTCGCTTGAATCAATGAAGCCATTGAAAGTGAGATATCGACTAAAGACAACAGTAGTGGTTTTGAATAAAGTTACACTAATAAAATTAATTCTAAATGTAGCTGGTTGTCTTATGTTATAAATTTTTAATTTTCTTTTATATTAAATTCTAAGATTTCGTTTATTGATTTTTTACTAAATTGTTACATTCAACTAAAAATGTTTTTCTTTCTCCTTTAAAAATTTTCTTTGTGACTATGATTGTTTTTGTAAAACTCTTCAGCTCAGTTCTACGTACGAAATTAAATTGATCTGGTTGTGTTCGGGTGCATGTGCAATTTTTCAAAGAGAATTTGAATGCATAATACAAATCGATATGGTTACAGTGTTTGGTTTTCCCCGAGTGCGGTCAATGGAACAGTATAACCAAAGACATTTACAGATGCAAGCAATTTAATTTCCTCAAGGTAAAATTTTGTAATACTTTATAACCACGACCCGTCATTAATTCAAATTATATAATGTTTTACAGTCTTTTTGTAAAATTATATAATTTTTTTTTTTCGTTTTAATTTGTTATTAATTTTATATGTATTTTACGTGTCAATAATCTATAATGTGTAGGTACAATATGCGTACAAAAAACGTTTTCCTTGATCCCAAAACTTATTGAAAACTAAAGAAAAAAAAAAATAAAAATTATAGGTACATAATTAATATTTTTATGTCATTGTCAACGTGCATTTAAGTATTTTTCAGTTGAGGTATTAATAAATTCAGAAAACTGGAAATTTGTTTTTTTTGATAAACTATGTAAATTATTTAAAAATAAGAGGTGATTGTACTGTAGCTTTGTGCTCGAAAGATCTTTATATATGGCCGTTTTAAAGGTAATTGCGTTTGGTTTTATTTAAAGAGATCATTACCTATATGTTTAATTAGTTATATTCCTCAATAAAAGTTTATGCAACTTATGAATATACCAAACCGTAACTCTTTTGTAAACTGTTTTCAACGAGAAAAGGTGGCATAATAACTGTAAATAAAATCATGCCTAATATAAGGTTTGTTTGTAGCATTGTGTGTGTCATCGTTAACCAGTAACGCAAATATTTCTTGAAATATATAACTGAAACAAAGGAGAACAAAACTTTATATAGAAGATCTACGTCTGCCTCAAAAAATCAAATAATTAGATGTTAACATCTTTTCAGCCTATAGTTTCAAAGAAAGGACCACAAGAACTTAGCTGGTATAGGTATTTATTTTATACGATATTTTTAAATTACAAGAAATAATTAAAATACACATTCTTGCCACTTCCTTGCTGATCTTCGCAAATAGCACAGGGTTGAAGAACTTTTATTTCTTTTTTATTTGTTTGTCAATGTAGTGGAAATAATATGCTATGAAAATAAAAGTGCTTCGACCCTGCGCTGTATGGCGAAACTGGCAAGGAAAATGTTTAATTGCATATTTTTACATCTTCGTTGCTGATTTTAGAAGACCGCACAAAGTCAGAGCTCTTTAATTTTTTAATGTTTGTGTTAACATAGTAAAAAAATTTGTGTTCTGCGTAAAAAAGAACCAGTGGTTAAAATTTCAACATTTCGTGTTTGTATTAAATGAAAATATTAACACAGACTTCGATTTAACAGAATATAAATGTTAACCTGTTTTGAACAACAAGGAAGTAACACAATATTTGTGTAGAGCAAAAGAATGCTGTAAGTACCTACCTTACATTAGAATATATATGTACCAAAATATATATAATAAAAAAGATGAGAGTAGTTCTTATTATTAAACAAAACCGAAAAATTATAAGTTTTTTCAGATATTGACGAATGTAGTTTTATTAAACGTTTAAAAATGAAACAATTTTCTTATATTTTAAGGTTATTTTGTTACAGATTCAGTTAAAAAAAAGCATGTAAGCTTACTTGAGATTGTATTATATAATATACAATCTCGTAAGCTTACATGATTTTTTTAAAATGAATCTGTAACAAAATAACCTTAAAATGTAAGGAAATTGTTTCATTTTTAAACGTTTAATAAAACTACATTCGTCAATAACTGAAAAAAACTTACAAGTTTTCGGTTTTGTTTAATAATAGGAACTACTCTCATCTTTTTTATTATATATATTTTGGTACATATATATATATATATATATATATATATATATATATATATATATATATGGAAACAACTAAGAATTTTTACAAAGCACTAACTTACTTTGCGTTCTTTGAGTCTCATTTATAATAATATATGAACAAAATCATTACAATTTTTGACGATTTTCAAATATCAAGTGGAAGTAAAATATTGAATAAAAAAGTTTAATAACTAACTCTGATAAATCTGAAAAATTAACACAAAATGTATGTCCTCTTGTGTGTTAAATCATTGACACAAATCTTGTGTAAAGATTTGACACATATGCTTTGTGTTAAAATAACATAAAAAATTGAGTGGACCGTTCTGGACATGTGAAATGTGTTAATTTTAACACAAATTTTTCACTGTGAATATATTATGAAATAATACGTTGTGAAAATAAAAGTACTTCGACAGGTCTAGTTTATATTTAAATTGAAATAATTCCCCTCCTTTCACGTAGTAAATTAGTACTGAAAGGAAATTACTGTATAAAAACAGTTCATCAATGAATTAATAATAGTATATTATTTAATGAGCGCGTAATGATATCTATTACTCACGAAGATGAAATTGCCACAAGAGCCAAATTTACTAGACAAATCTCGTAATTCATCTGAGTGAATTACAGCCATTGCACGCGAGTAGAATACTATCTTTATTCTACGACTTTTTCCGTTTAACAGTTGGCACAGGTCGAATGGTCAAATGTGCCTAATGCATTGATACTTGCGGACTAATAGGACAAAGGTTTGAAACTCGCAGCCCATTATGCTAGTAAAGATTTTTTGCAAATTGCCTTCTTTATTCCAGGTGAATTCTTTTAAAAAGCCGACTGCCAACGCACAACTTCCAAATACTGACCTCTCACCACTTTCTTCGTCCTGTACACACATCATAAAACGTAATGTAATCTAATGTCATATAAAAGTTGTTATGTAAATAATGGGTGATTTCTGTTATGAGCAAAAAGTCTGGAGGCCCTTCATTAAGTGCCCATTGTTTATTTATTATTAACAACAGTTAATCAACAAACTCTTATATAAAATCAACGAAAAAAAAGAAATTACGTTCGGCCCAGGTGTGGGTTAAATATTTATGTACAATTAGATAATAACAGTATTTATTATTTTAGGTTTTCTGCGTGAAAAAATAATGTTAATCTGTTCACCTCATTTAAAATCTGATTTTAAATTAGGGTTGACCGGGGTAGTTGTGAATTGGGGCAATTGTGAATGGCGTCTATAATTTCTAAAATAACATTAATATTGTTAAAAATCAACTCTTAGTATGTTTTTCCGCCCTTTTTTAATATGCCCTTTTTAGTATCTTTTTTTATTTTGAAAAAACCCTTGCAAAATTTTGTGTATCTTACTTCGACCAACCCTCAAAAAAAAATTTTTAAATACATTTTATTTTTTAAAAAGTAAGAAATGGCTAAAAGTACTTCTAAAGAAGTGGTCTAAACCCTGAGAGGGTTCCTTATTGACTGCTAAAGAAATTGGACAATTTATTACCAATTCACAATTACCCTCTGATTTTAAAATTGTAGGGTAATTGTGAACGTCATTCACAAATGCCCCCATTCGGTCAAAAATTTCAGTAGTGTTAATTTCCTTTTCGGAGTTTAAAATGTTGATGAAGATGGTGGCGACATTATTGTCCAAGTTTTCGTTGTACAAAAAATACAAAAAAAAAAAATTGTGTAAAGAGCGATATGTTTTGTGTATCAATCTACGAAATCATTACTGTGGTCCCTTACCCAGTAACAACTTACAAAAATAGAAAAATTACTTGTTTTCAATGTCTCTGTGAGTGTCCATGGGCAATAGGATTAAGACAAAACCATTTTTTTTTTCATTTACAATATTTGGCCGAATAGATCGTTGTTTTTTATTCATATAAACTAAATATATTTCCTTGAAAAAGTCTTATTTTCCTTGTTTTTGTGTGAAAATTATGTCATTTTTTGATTTTTTATATGTTAAAATGACAAAATATCAAAATATCATTTTTAGCTTGTCAAATATCATTTTAACCTTGATTATTTGTACAAATTTGAGGTATGCGTAACTTGCTTTAAACAAAGAGAAATTGTGACCGTTAAAGTATGGTGAAAAATTTGAAAGTGGGATAAATGTGAAGAATTTGAGTTGGGCTTTACTCTGATGTACCTCACTTCTCTTGTAATCCATTCTAAATAATTTTTCTGATGGCATTCACTTTTACCCCAAAATTCATAAGATTTGCAAAACCGCACCGGGGAAATGTGAATGTCTTATAAAATTTTCCTTTTTCATACGAATTTGCTCAAAATTTGTGTGGTGCATCCTGAATAATGTAGAATTAAAAATAAATCAACCATAATGTGATATATAAGATAAAAATTACTTAAAACAACGCTTTTATCTCAATTCGTGAAAATGCATTCACAATTACCCCGGTCAACCCTATATTTATTTCCTGGGATAGCTCTTAATACTAGCAATGATCGTAGCACAATACATTTAGAACTAATTGAATGTTACACTGACTAGTTGTATTACTTACTCTCAATTCACTGCAACACATGTTATGTCCTCTATAGCTACGCAGTAAACAGCTTTCATCGAATCTTGTCGATCTAAATAAACTCCAATCCAACTAATACGACTTACCTTTCCATTACCCGGATTGTTTGTAAAATTTATTGTACTAAATGCAACTTAAAGTAGATAATAATTTCTGAATAATAAAAATTAAATAGATATAATAGCCATATAGGTTTTGCACAAAAAAAATTTAATACATATTTCGTTTACTTTGCCACGTTTTAATTTGGTGTCAAGTATCAAGACAGTGCAATTCTTCAATAATTTTAGAACCGCTGCGGGCAACGGTAGGGAAAACCGCACTGGTCGGATCGGATCTGATTATAGGTATATAAATATTATGTGGTACTCATGTTGCACTTGAACGTATTTCCATTAAATATTAAATATTCATTGTCAGAAAACATTAAGCCTTAATTGATAAACTATTTGCATATTAATGAAGGAATGAGGGTATAATTCTGCAGCTATTTCGATAAAATATATGTAGTCAGAAGCACTACTTGAATCAAATAATTTTTTTTAACAAAATAAAGAAATTTTATGAATTATAACAAATTATTTTTGAAAGGAGCCTAAAGAAATCTTAGTAATTAACTTAATAAAAAATTCTTAATTTGTTTATTCTTTTAACGGATTTCCGAATTAGAAATTTAGTTGGTACAGCCATTCTTATGACATGATTTGAGTCCAGGACTATGACAGAAATTTGTTTTAAAGTATTAAAAATATTTAAAGTTTCAATTACTTTGTCAATTTCACTAGAATTGAGTAGAATTTACTAAACGCGTTTTCAATCTCGCGATCATCATCAGAGTAATTGAAGAAATGTATGTGGGAGTGTAATAAATACTCTTAAAAATGAATTTGGGAAAAACCCGTCATTATACTATTTCATATGAAATAGGCTGTACAATAACGTACCCGAAAGACGATGTTGATAAACCAGTTTTGAATAATAGAGATAATTATTTTTATCTGTGTAAGGTAAAATTTTTTTAACCAATATGTTTAAGAATAAAGGAGGGGTGTCCAAAATGTTAAAGTTGCTGAAATTATATTTTTTCGTTTAGAAGTTCAGTTTTAATAAAGGTGAATTATTTAGGTCGTTTTGATCATTTAAAACCTCCACTTGTGGGTCACTGTTCAATCTATTAATTTCAAGAGCCTCCAAGAGTTTCAGTTTTGTACCCTTTTGACAAATATGTAGAACTTTTGGTTTGTGATTTATATTGGGGAAATGACCTGTTTCTAAGACGTGTAAACCAAAATTTGAGCTATGAATTTGAGATCCAACATGTTCCTTATACCTTGTCTCGAAGCTGCGACCCGTCTGTCCCACGTATTTAGCATTACACTGCGAACAATCTAAGCGGTAAACTCCACTCTTTTTTAGCGGATCAGTTTTTTCTTTTGCGTTAAAAAGTGAACGGCCGAGGTTTCCAAATGAACAGAAGGCGGGTGATATATTATATTTTGAAAATAAATTGCCTATTTTTTGTGAGATGACACCTAGGAAAGGGAGTGATACATAATGTTTTGGATCTGGACCAGCAGTAATAGATGGATATATTTGTTCAATGGTGATTTTGTGTTGTTTTTTACGAATGAGTTCATTTATTAAATGGGTTGAAAAACCGTTGTTGAGGGCGATTTGTTTTATTGTGTTAAGTTCAGTTTCTCGGTCTTTTGGTAGAAGAGGAATAGCGAATGCTCTGTGGATCATTGAACGATACGCAGCTAGTTTGTGGGACGCGTTTAGTAAATTCTACTCAATTCTAGTGAAATTGACAAAGTAATTGAAACTTTAAATATTTTTAATATTTAAAATTAAATTTCACAAAGTAAACCTCTCAACAGTAAATTATTTAAACGCGTTTAGTAAATTCTACTCAATTCTAGTGAAATTGACAAAGTAATTGAAACTTTAAATATTTTTAATATTTAAAATGAAATTTCACAAAGTAAACCTCTCAACAGTAAATTTGTTTTAAAGTGCCTAGAAGCCGAAAATGACATTAGTAGAATGGCTAGGCCGATTCTGGAGCACCGCAAAACGGAGTAACTTGAACCCCTTTGACGATGTTTGAAAGCGTGTGTTTTAGGGTCCTATTGCACCCATTTTACGGTACTACACATTCCGAACTGATGAGTCATCAAACTGTATCGATGGGTGCAATAGGACTCTAAAACACACGCTTTCAAACGTCGTCAAAGGGATTCAAGTTACTCCGTTTTGCGGTGCCCCAGAATCGGCCTAGCCATTCTACTGACATTCACTAAAATTTATATATATTTACATATATGTATATAATATGTACATATGCATCCGCACTCCGCACGATAATTCTCAAGCGAAACATTGTATTTTTATGAAAATTGGAGAAAAGGTTAAAACCCCAAACGTTTTGATGAGTTCTTCAGCCAGACACGTCCCATACCCAAAACATGTTATACATATTTATATGTACGTATAAAATAAGTTTCGTCGTAGTTAGACTAGTTTAATATATAGGGTGTAAAAAATATAAGTCTCAGTAAATTATATAATTTGCAGATGAGGCAAGTCTCACTGTACTAATTAATCATTTATAGGTTATAGTATAGTCTAACTTAGTATGTTTCTTCGAATAAATCGGTACGTTATCTGAAAAACTTACTATATTTGATAACATTAGAAATTGTTACCTTCTAATAGTCTCATTTATTAGTTTAAAACTGATGTTTTTGACGAATTTTTGAACGGAAAATTCAATTATTTCAGTTACTGTTAAGGAAATTTGCTATGTTATGCAGGATGCTCTGACAGTGTTATTCTGTTATACGATAATAGAAAGAATGATACTTATTTAATATAAATAAAAAAAAGTAAAGCTCAATTTTCATTTATGATGATGATGTACGTCTCACTTTTGATTAAGTATACAACTACCAATGTCAAGGTTATATGCACAAGTGATTTCAATTTAGATAAATTTATCCCCAGTGATGAATTAAGTATAATACCAGCGTTGTCTTGCATAACAATTTGCATTTAAATTTTAAATTTTAACCTTGTATGTTTAAATTGATAAAATTCTTGGTAGGTATATGGGTAGTTATATAAACGAGGGAATTTTGGGCGGCCCAACTTATTTTGTATATTAATATTTTGAAAAATACATTTTTTCTAGACGGAAACTGTAAATCATTACTGCATCTAACATGCCACTTAAAATAACCCGGTTTCGAAATATATATATTTTTTTTTATAAAAAATAACACTTAAAATGTAAAATTCTCAGTCTCCTAGCATGTCACTTCTCGAATGTAAAACATAGCAAACTAAATAATTATTTTTTCTGAATGTATAAAAAAAGTTACATTGCCGTAGTAATCTATAATATTAGTCCTTTTTTATTGTATAAATAATTTTTAAATTTTTTTCATATTTTCTTTAAGAAATATTCTATTGAATTTTGTCCCCCAAATTTTCATCATTATCCTATCAAACCAAAACACTTCAAAAATATAAAAAATTTATATTCCGATCAAATCATCGCTTGTCATAGTAATTAATAGAAATATAGTAAATAAAAAAATGCACATGTTTTACTTAATTTGAGGTTGTATCAATTAATTCAGTTAACGTTGTAAGTAAGATCGTACTTTTATGTGTTCCTGTCTTTACGTGTTGTTTTTATTTTTACTGTGTTTGGCGGCGCATGCCCTTAGTAGGCGATGCCGCCGGGTGCTGCTGACCGCGCCATCCACCGGCAGCAGTGCCCTAATTTTAATCAAAAAAAAAAAAGATCGTACTTGGTCCAGTCAATTTCTCAGTATCCTGGTCAGCATTTTCGTGACAATACTGAATATAAGAAATTTTTCAGTTGTATGAGTTGTAAATATGTTGTCTAGTAATAGAGGACCAGTTTTTTATTTTATAAAATGTTATTTAGCCGATTTTTAAAGAATATTTAAAGATTTCTCAGTCTCCTGATTTCAGTCCCCTGGTCTCAGTCTCCTGGCAGCTCCAAAAACGGGATTAAACTTAAATAATGTAAATAAATTAGGTAAATATCATTAGAATACTATCGTAAATGACTCCGTATATTTTTTAGTAAAAAATAAATTCCCATTTTTTTTTGTATAATATATAAGGTAAAGTCCCCAAAATATCGTCCCCTTTTTGAAAAACAATTGTAGAAAAAAGAATATTACAGGTAATTAAATGAATGGACTGTCAAAAATTAGTTTAAATATTCCTTTATTCGTAAACGTAAACAAAAACGCGTTAATTTTGTAACAAACTCTATAAATTTAGCTTTAAAAAAAAAGTACAAATTTTAAAAATAAATCTTTGGGTTCCTAATCCCGTCCCCGGGACATTTTATCAGAAACTATATTTTCTACAGATTTTTTGGAACTTTTCATATAAGCTTTCATAGTAGCTCTTGGAATGATAATTATTACTGCTTTTTTATAACCCATTTCCTTCGTTTATACCGCTTTAACAGCTTATTTCATTGCTTCAGGATCGCACAGCTTTCTCTTTGGCATCTAAAGAATTAAAAAAAAAATATTAAACAAAAATAGAAACAATCAGAATTAAATAGTTAACTTTATAGTTGCCTGTGATAATGTCAAAATGGCTTAGCTACTTTTTTTCACACGCAATAAAAAATATCTACTTTTTAATACACGTGAAAAAAAGTAAGTAAACAAATTCATTTCTTTAGTAACGATCAATCCAAACCATAGTCATCCATGAATACTCAATTCAAAACAAATAAGTTAGAATAATTTTTTTAATGTAGCTGTCAAACTTTTAAAACTTTGAGGTTATTTTTACATTTTTTGCTTATTTTTTAAATTTTAGTTCAGAATTCCAAAAAATATTGTATGCAATACGTGCAAAATGAGTACAAAAAGTCATCTTCATTTTGCAACTTATGGCATAAAAAAATTTCGACAGTTGAAACGAAATTATTAAAATGAAATGAAATTATTTTAATATCGTCCCGAGGACGATATATCGTCCACGTAGGGGGACGATATTAGGAATTTTCTATTTATTAATTTAAATAACCATTCCACAGAAGCACATGACATAACCTAAAATTTTTCGTATCGTTTTTTATCACACGTAAATAACGTTCATCTTGACCAAACTTTAGCTTCAATAAGTCAAGCATGTCAATATTTTATCAAATTCGAGAATATTTCAATAAAAACTCACCTTGAGCAATCTTTTTCTTTCTTCAAAATCTTGCTGTAGGAGTAACGTTTCACCCACACTTTTTACAGTGATCGACTGAAGCAACTAACATTTGATTTGAGATGTAAAAACGAGATGACATTATTTTAAATGGGAGAAATGGAAGGGGACGAAACTAGGTTCGGGGACGATATTTGGCGACTTTACCTTACTATATACCTAATATAACTACTAATACATATACTACTAATATAATATATATTAAACTGTCGTAAATGATTTCGAATATTTTTTAATAAATAATAAATTCGCAATTTTTTATTTATTTATTTATTTATTTTTTTTTGTAATATATATATTATACACTATATAACTAATAAAACTATATTTATATTACTAATATATAATATATATTAAACAAATATTAAATTGTTTAATAATTAAAAATTTAATAACAAAAATTTCCCGGACATGTGGGGATACCTGGCAATGAACTCGCCGACCAGGCAGCACGTCATGCAGCCGAAGTCGGTGAGCCACAGGACATTGCCATTCGCCCAGAGGATCTGAGAGTGTGCATTAGATCGGCGATCGATCAGAAATGGCAACGTGAGTGGAACAACGTCACGGCTAAGCTCAGACAGGTGAAACCTGAGGTCCGAAGAACTCCGGCACCTGTAAATCTGAGCCGGCGAGAGAGTGTGGCCCTGACGCGTTTACGCTTGGGCCACACGGCGTTAACACATCGTCATCTTCTCGCCGGTGAGGATCAGCCAAGGTGCGCCGCCTGCGGGACGGCGCTGACCGTGAGGCATATAGTTGAGGAATGTGTAACCTTTGAGCCATTGCGCCAGAGGTTGCAGCTCCCAAATAATGTAGCCAACGCTCTCAGTTATGATGCTGTCTCTGAAAGAAGGATGATTGAATTTCTCAGAAATTCGAACCTTCTTCAGAGACTGTAGGGGCTTTACATCTCTAAATTTTATTCTAAGTCGTCTCTATTTATCTCCCCCGACAGTGAATTTTATTTGTCAGCTTTGTTTTTAATCTATGTGTTTTCAAGATTTTTGTGTTGTCTTATTTATTACCGATACCCTGTTCCAGCTGGTCTGGCAGGGTACTTTTAGTATTGTCGTTATGCCACTAAGGGCCTTTTACACCCTTAGTGGTACTGTTGTTATTTATACATGTTTTTTGTTGTTGTTATTTCTTTTTAACGATGTACTACCGAGGGCCTTTTACACCCGAGGTGGTACATCATTTGTTCTTCCATCTGTGATATTTTGTTATGCCGCTGTAGGCCTGTTGTTATGGCTCTACAGCGGTATTGTTTTAACTCCTTATTGCTTCACTGGTCGGCTTGTGGCCTCCCAGGGAAGCAATAAGTTTTGTCTGTGATATATTTTTGTGATACTATTCTGTGATATTTTGTGTGGTTCTAGTCAGGTTCCTCCACTCCGGGTCCGTTTGCACCTCGGAGGGAGTTCCAGCGATGGCTTCCAGGCCTTGGTGACCGGACGCTCTGTCTAGTACTTATCGTACCGTCACCAAGGACTGTCCGCTCTTTTTAAGCCCTGGGATGACAGGGCCCATCGATGGATTTTATTATGTGTATGTTTTGTCCCTTGTCTATCGCATTTATGTGTTCCTGTCTGTTTTGTGTATGTTTTTATCTTTACCGTTTATGGCGGCGCATGCCCTCTGTTGGCGATGCCGCCGGGTGCTGCTGACCGCGCCATCCACCGGCAGCAGTACCCCAATTTTAATCAAAAAAAAAAATAACAAAAATAATAAAAATTACGTAATAATAAAAATTAATAAATTGTTTAATAGTTTAATAAATTGTGTTTAATAATAAAAACGCCGTGAGCAGCGGGGCCCCATCACGGTAGTCGAATTTCCCCCTTCATCTTCGGTATTGAATGTTTACAAGCGAAATGTGATTGAAAGTCTACAACCGAATTGTCATTTTGTTGGTTTCAAAACTGGTGATGAGTGTTCGGCTGATCGAGGCTTTAAAAAAAGGTTTTAAGTATTTAAGGGTTGTATCTCAGTAAATTTCAATTTTGTGCCGAAAACAGGTAGCAGAAAAAAAACCAACACAATTCGTACGAGGGCATTCCTGCCCATGTTTATCCGCTAATTGCCTTTATGTTTTAGTTTTAAATATTAAAAAAGGACCTTAAATAGTAAACTGGAAGGCCTTTATAAAGATATTTTTTCATTCAAAAAAAAAAAAATAAAAAATAAAAAATAAAAAATAAAAAAAATAAAAAAAAAATTATTTCTTCGGTATTGAGTGTCTACAAGCGAAATATAATTGAAACTCCACAAGCGATTTGTAATTTTGGTGGTTTCAAAACTGATAATGAGTGTCCGGTTGATCGGGGCTTTATAAAAAGATTTTAAGTTTTTAAGGGCTGAATCTCAGTAAATTTCAATTTTGTGCCGATAGAAGTTAACAGGGAAAAAGCCAAAACAATTCGTACGAGGGCATTTCTATCCATGCTTATCCGCCAATTGCCTTTGTGTTTTACTTTTAAATATTAAAAAAGGAACTTAAATAGTAAACTGGAAGGCTTTTATGAAGATATTTTTTCTTTCCAAAAAAATCCAAAATTTCTATTTTATAAATAATAAAAATCCAAAATTCCTAAATAATAATTAAATAAATAAATAAACAGTGACTTTAATAACATTTGCAAATTACTTAATATGTATGTATTTCATTTGTTAAAAAATTGTATTCACTTTTTTTTAAATTTTTTAAAATTACTATTCGCCTACTTGTATTTAGAATAAACATAATGCTTTTAAAACACATTTAACAATAGCATTCAATTCCGATGTAAAAATGGGAGAAGTGGGGGGAAAAGTGATGCGGACTCCCTACAAGGTACTAGCTGGATACTAACTGAATACACGTACAAAATTTCAGCCCTCTAGGTTTCCTTAGAGAGTCTCTAGACGTGTTAGAAAACAAGCAAAAAAATTAAGGAAATATTGGCGTCAAAATCGTGGGGGTAAGGGTTAAAAGTTGAAACCTCCAAAAAACAGTGTCTGGCTATTAGCTTAACCTGTACACCAAATTTCAGCCCTCTAGGTTTATTTGGGGAGATTTTGACCCGAACGAAACTGTTAAAAAACAAGAAAAATCATGTTCTTTTGGGTATAAAAATGGTGGGGGTAGGGGTTAAAAGTCGAGACCCCCAAAAGGCACCCCCTTGATACTAACTCAATCCGCATACAAAATTTCAGCCCTCTAGGTTTATTCGGGTGACCTGTGCGAGTGGTACAAACTTCGAAAACGTCGAAAATGCATGAAATTGTAGCTTAAAAATGAGGGGGGTGGGGGTAAAATATTAAAACCTCCAAAAAGCACAACCTAGGTACGAACTTTATCAACACACCAAATTTCAACCCTCTACGTTAATTCTGGGGGGCTGGGGGCCTGTTAGATCCAGCGAAAATCGTTTTTCCCCCCTCTACTCCCACCATATCATCCTAGGAAGCTGAATTTTGGATATGTTGTAGATAATTGACCGAAACATTATTTAAAACCGATTTGGAAAAGTTTTATTGCTTTTCCGCCCCCCACCACCCCCTTAAAGGTCGGGTCCGAAAAAAAATTTGCCCAAAATTTGACCCCACTTTGATAGTATTGTTGTGCATCGGAATAAGCCCCACTTACCAAATTTCATCTCTTAACTTCCATAGGGGGGCCCTACACATATTAAAAGGTTGCGGGAAAATATATATATATATATATATATATATATATATATATATATATATATATATATATATATATATCAGACATCTTTTTTTTTTACATAATCGTGTTCTACGGGTCCGAAAACGGATAGCGCCCCTGGTCTCGCCTCTCGCAGCTCTTATCGTATAGACTGTATAAGTCTAATTTTTCGGAGAAAATTCGACTAAAAATTAATATAAGAAATTCTCTTGTGTTAATTTTAGTTTTTTACTCATTTTTTCAATTTTCTGGGTATATCTTTTTTTATAATGGCCATAAAATTTATAATTTTTAATTATTTGACTGGCCACTTTAAAATAGTGTGAATAATGTCATCAACTTGAAATAGAACTACTTGCCAAAGCTTATGCATGAAAAAAATATCGTGCCGGAATTAAGTCCATTTTATTCCTTCATTTGTATAACTACCCATATACAAAAACAGTATATTATAATCAAAAGTGACAAAAATTGAATACAAACAAATTTTTGTTTTACAATTAAGTATATCTTTTATTTTTTGGAGTAAACGTTTCGGGCAACAGGATCTACCGGAACAAATTAAAATTCCAATTAATCCAATATAAAGTAGTTTATTTTTGTCGAATATATAATAGTTTGGACAAAAATCCCCATTGCACAAAAATGTGTCCCCGTTATAACCGTCAAGTTAAATCGAGCATAAAATAAACCGAAATAGCCGAAAACCGATTATTTTTGAAAAATTGCATGCTTTGCATTTGCTCATCACTACAATAATTATATATTCTACTATCTAACACGTAATGGGGATTCCTTTGTACAGAGTAATAGGTAACAAATTTAAAGAAATTACATATGTAGCAGATATATATATATATATATATATATATATATATATATATATATATATATATATATATATATATATATATATCAGTGGCGTAGCGAACATAATTGGCGCCCCTTCCCCTTTCAGAAACATATACAGTAATATATGGTACGTTATTAGTACAGATTTGGCGCCGCTTTGCAAGTGGCGTCCGGGGTATGATAGACCCCCTTGCCCCACCCCCTCCTTCCTTCGCTACTGTATTTATTTTCTATTTTACAACGAAAGTAAGACCGTAAAACTATTACACTTACAATCACGGCTGCCAGAATGTATAATTGGATATCCTCTGTATAGTGTATCCTCTTTGTATAAGAAACTTTCCTGTATAATTGGATACGAACGCCAAAGATTTAAACTGAATGCGCTGAACACAGCAGCTACAATTTTTTGTTAATGTGACATCACGTTAGACCCAAAGAAACTACATAAATATGCCCTTATGTACATTTGAATTTCCTTTCGTTTTCGCAAAATTGCAAAAATGATTACCGAAATTGATTTGTCATTGTACCGAAAAGTTGTTTTGTATAATAGAAGCCAATTTTGTATAATTTCAGAGACCTGACGGTATAAAACAGAAATTTTTACTGGCAGCCCTGCTTACAATTGCATCTTCCTGGCCTTCTGCGACGCAAACATATCGATGTTTCCGATGTTTCGTTTTTCTTGCTCTACACTGAGCAAAACTAGTCGTATAACCTTTCTTAATCCATTGTAGCCCTCAAATACGAAAGTATTAAATTTAACTTACTTGATGATCGCTCACAACTTGCGATGAATACTGCAATTGTGAGCAGAATTTGAATGAAAATGCACAAATTCTGAAATACGCTTTCATCACCATACTGCACAATATATTCAAGTAGCTCTTCAGCGCACCTGAATTGAGCACACCATTCACTCCCTCTCGCTCATTTGCGAAGTGCGGGAATTCTGAACGGGATTGTTTGATATGAATTATTTTATTGTGCTATATTTTCATTTTTAAATTTAATAATTCGCGATTTTGCGCGCCCCCCTTTTGAAAGGCGCCCGGGGCACGTGCCCTACTTGCCCCACACTAGATACGCCTCTGATATATATATATATATATATATATATATATATATATATATATATATATATATATATATATATATATATATATAATGTGTAAACAGGAAGTCTCAGTGCAATATAATTTATTTCTGTATATAAATTTAATGTATCCCAGTTTAATTACACACATAATTGTCACCGTGTAGCAATATTTATAATAGCAACGTATAAATGTCTCAGTTAATTTAAATTAAATAAGACTTACCTAATGTATTTTTGATAATAATACTAAACAATTTTGTATTCATATAAATTATTATTGCAGTATTCTGCCAAATTGTATAATGATTTAATAACTGTTTCAAGTTAATACTCAGAGAGAAATTAATATACAGTTAACGTTAATGTATAAAGATTTACTTTATACACAGGTGTTTTTTATTTTTGGTTTAGGTAGTTATCAGTATTGATTATAATCTACAATATAAAGGGGTCCGTGTATTTTACGACGGGTATACTTTCCGACGATTCCCACGTAGAGAAAGGGCATAACCAAAAGTATATAGCCAATTCGGCTTCCGAAGCGGATTATTTTAATAATTTTATTTATGGTATGGTGAAGATGTAAGTAATTGATATCTGCAATATTTGCGGCCAAAACTGAGTAGTTAAGGAGATAACTAAATAAATATAAAAAATGACAAAATTTTTTTTTCTTGGTAATTACTTAGTATACAAACATAACTCCAAATCTACATGAAGGTGAACACTCTCGAGAATATTAGATACTTTTTTATAATCTTATCAGCCTTCGTTATTAAGAATAATAACAAGGATAACATTCAATCCAATGTTATTTTATAGGGAATCAACTGAGTGACCACTTTAAAAACAAAAATAGAGTTACTGTTTCTTAATGCGTTTAATTAGTACACAAAGTTTTATTAAAATTCAAAGAGTACAAATATTTTTCACTCCCAGTCTGCCCGACAACCCTCACCGTATAACTTTCCTAAATACAGTTACGGAAATAACAGAAAATTTTTAATAAATATCTTGTAATGGACTTCTGTCTATCTCCTATAGCAGCGATTCCCAAGCTTTTTTCTCTCACGTACCCCTTGAGAAGGTTTTTCGTTTATGAGTACCCCCTACCTCTTAAAATGGAATCTTCAAGTTCTTATTACCAGTATTTTTGTTTAATACAAATTTCTTCACAGTCCTTTTTGAGGTTATAGTAGGTAACAGGATCTTAAATAACAAAAGCCAATAATTACAAATATTCAAAGTATAAGAAATCGTTTCCTAGTAAGTAATTTTACGGTGATGGTTTTAAGTCGAGCATCTTACAAAATAAAAAAATAAATAAAATTAGTTTCATGGAGTGATAGTTTATTAGTTCCAACATAAAACTCAATACTTATAATCACCTGACTGCTAATCAAACTTTTACTGGTCTGCTTTTAACCGCGTTTTAAATGAATAAGAAAGAGTATTGGTATTGAAGTTTCTTAAAATATGTAATTTCTTTTCTTTTTCTTGCATTTTCCTTTTTAAATTATAATTTTTTTTTGTAATTGAAGCATCTTATGTTTTTGTAACATTCGCCATTATCAGTAATGTTTTCACGAACCCCTAAGAAGATCGCGATGTACCTCCAGGGGTACGCGTACCATAGGTTGAAAATCGCTGTCCTATAGCAATACTTTATATAATTTTAAGTAGTGTAACAATAAAATACTTAGAAATATTCAATAACTAAACTTAGTACATAAATTAACGTTCAAAAAAACTTCATAAATGAAATTACATAAAAAAAGTCACATCAAAAAAGTTGCACAAAAGGTATAAAAAGAGGTTAGGCTGTATTTTAAAATTGCCAGCACATTCACCACAAGTCATGACTTTCATTTTCTACTGTTAAACCATAGCCTTTTTCCTCTATGGCCATTTCCCTGTATCAAACATAAGTAATGTGCCTGTCCATAATACTGATGTTTTATTTAATTTAAGCCCATAATAAAATACATTTTATTTTCTGTCCCCGCGATAAATTTCCTTAATTTCCTTTTCATTTTCTTATTTGTATTCAATATCGAACGCATACTATTTTCCACAACAGTTTTTTTTATGTGTATATGTTAAACAATAGTAAATTTTCTTCATTTATTTCAGTCGTTTATTTCCTTGTCTCAAATAATTTTATTCATTTCACTTTAAATAATATATCAACTAATTACAGATGTACGATTTACACTAACAAAAGTAATATTTTAATGTCTATCCTTTTCGACATCCAAGAAATGTCTATTTTTGCTTGCTTGTATTATAGGCATATACGCGTAAGCCATTCAAAGTTTATACATAAAATAATTTAATTATTTAGATAATTACTTACAGATGTGCTTTTAAAATTTATTGTCTTAAAACATAAAATATAATGATATATTAATTTAATGATGAAATGGAATTATTACCAAAAAGTTTACCTTAATATTTAAAATGAATATATGAAGTTCGAAGAAAATGAAGAGATGTTACGTAAAACTCTCTATTAATCTTCTTTATGAACGAGTAATATGTAATGCTAAAATTGTCTATTGATGTTATTACGGACAGTAAAACACATCTAGGTAGAATATTATAATTTTAGCAACATGGGAAAGGGTGAAATTTACATTTTTCACTTATTAGCCCCGATCCACACTATAGTGCCGTTCTCGATCCAATCTCGCCTCGGAAAGAAATCTTGTTGTGTTCACAGTAAAGTGTCAGTTATTATTCGTCCTCCATCTGCACTATAGTGCCGTTCTCGATACACTCTCACTTCAATAAAAAATCTTCTCATTCCCTAAAAATATTGACTGACAAGGAGATGCACCCAGAGTGAAATTCGGGATTTTGATGAAACTTCGCTGGTGTGTAGAATAGACAAAAATAAGCGACCCGTATTTTTTTTTATCGGCCATGTTCCACGTCCCGGGGGTGAAACCAGCCCCTAAAGTTGAGGATTCAAATCATATTTCTTAAAATATCTCGAAAACTATAAGAGATAGAGGAAAACTTTAAATCGACGAAATGCTACTCTTTGAAAGACCTATTCACCTGTATAGGTTAAACCAGGGTTGGGTTCATAAGAGGGGCTGGAGGGGCGAAAATGTGGGTAAATTTTCTTGTACAGCCTGACTGGTTCAATGTATCAAATTTTTGCCATCATAAATGAACTGCTAACTGCAGAAAGGGAACATGTCCAAAATTTTTCAAATGCGTTTTTTTGTGTTAAACTAAAGATGATGTATAGACGGATGATTTACAACAGAAAAGGAACTTTTCTATCATCTGTTATGGCCATAGTAAGTAGTTCATTTATGCGTTTACTGCAGATAGAGTACAAGTCTATACACCATCTTTAATTTAAAACAACAACAAAATTTTAAAAATTTTGCACTTGTTTCCTTTCTGCAATTAGCAGTTCAAATAGAAAGAGCACCAAAAATTAGGGGATACGTGTTTTTGCATTTTTTCGAAGTATATTTGGTATCCAAGCCATATAAGGAAGAAAAAATAGGGCAGATTATATTGCATTATTGATTGCAAATAGCTACTATATTTTTTTATTTTTATGTTTATTTTCATCATGAAAATGTAAATTTTTTACTTTACGATAATGATTAATGTATTTTTCAGTACTTACTTAATTGGTAATTTAGCCATTTGTATATTTGGTCACTAATGTTCGATATTTTTTATACCTATTTCCACCAAAGTTCTCCGGTCTGCAAGTGTTAATCAATATTCAACAAGAAGCAATAATCTTCCGTTCAACAACTGCCTTTATCTTCTTACAAATTCGTTTTTAACCAAATAAACGCGGTTTATTTCTTTCTCAAAATTCAAACTATTTTTCTTATTATTTTTATATGTTTTATAGGTGTCAACCCCATTTCCGAAATCGCAAAATTTATTACAAAGCACTTGAACAGTGAGCGAAAGAGATTTTTGCTTCTTGTCGAGCATTCATTAACACAAGCACACCAGAGAACTTTAACTTCCGTAGAAATAGGTATAAAAAATATCGAATATGAGTAACCAAATGTACATATGGCTAAATTACCAATTAAGTTAGTACCGAAAAATATATGAACCATTATCGGAAAGTAAAAATTTACATTTTCATGATGAAAATCAACATAATTAAAAAATATAAAACGTATCTGCAATCAATAGTAATGCAAAATAATCTACCATTTTTTTCTTCCTTATATCGCTTGGATACCACAGATATTTCGAAAAAACGCAAAAACATGTCTCCCCTAATTTTTGGTGCTCTTTCCATTTATGATAGCAAAAATTAGATACATTGAACCATTTAGGCTATACAAGAAAATTTACCCACATTTTCACCCCTCCAGCCCCTCTTATTAACCCGGTCCTGGTTTAATATATTCAGGTGAATAGGCCTTTCAAAGAGTAATACTTCGTCAATTTAAAGTTTTTCTCTATCTCTTATAGTTTTCGAGATATCTTAAGAAATACGATTTGAACCCCCAACTTTAGGGGCTGGTTTTACCCCTTAAACGTGAAAGATTGCCGATAAAAAAAAATACGGGTCCCTTATTTTTGTCTATTCTACACACCAGCGAAGTTTCATCAAAATCCCGAGTTTCACTCTGGGTGCATTTCCTTGTGAGTAATGAACTTAGTAATTGAGTAAGTACGTGCTATCGGAATGAACTAGAATCAAAAAAATTTCACATTATCGATACAAGTCATATCATGTCTGATATCACTCCAATAAAATATTATTTGAGTAAAATCGGTATTAGTATCGTACGTAGCAATCACATATACATACATATATATAGTCCATTTCACTTAAATTTAACCATGCTTCATCACTTATGAATTTAAATAATTTCTATTTTCGTGGTTTTATCTCTTTCGTTATTGCACTTACATAAATTTCAGGATTCCAGTTTGCTTTTAGAAAAGAATAGAAGATTGATTTGCTTTGAATATAAGAAGTATTTTTTTTTTTTTTTTTTTTTTTATTATTAGGCTGCATTTTTAACAACTGTGGTCATTTATGCAGCTAAAAAAAAAAAAAGAAATTACAATAAATTATATAATGTGAATGTGAGTATCATACAATACATTATCAAGTTCATATATTCATTTGTTATGTATTTATTTATATAAGAAGTATTTAATTTTTTAACTTTGACTCATGATCAATTGTATCTGAAATAGGGTATACATTCATTATTTCTTCTGTAAGAATGTTTTATTGAACTGAGAGCGTATCAAGAGCGGCACTATAGTATAAAACGCACCTTCTTCGAAAGTGGCCGTTACATTTACGCTATCTAATGCTAATAAATCAAAATAGCCGAAGACGGCTTAGTTTTCATGGAACACTATTTGGCCAGCGACTTAATTTTTAACAAAAGTGATCATGAGTGTTCTAGCGGCTAATTACCTTTTAATCAATTCAAAAATCAGAGCGAAATAAAAAATTCAAGTACCTACATTTTCTATTTATTTAATAAATGCAGGGGTCTCTATAAAAATAGAATTAATAAATATTATAGGTGTGTAAGTAATATTTATAAATGCTGGGTAACATATTAGTGGATACCACTGATACAGAAAATAAATGACACATTTCTTTTGATAAAAATAAACTACATATTGACAATATTCTATTTTGGAATGAATACGTAGACTTAAATTGGTATTTTTAATAATACATGTCAAATTATTTATGTTAGTCAATTTTTAGTATTGACGCCAGGTTTTTAAAAAAAATACCCCTGTTGCAGTGTCCTACATAACATAATGAATTACCAAAAATTTACGAGCGAAAAAGTTTCAAAATCAGTTGGGTAGTTTGTTTTTGGCGTATTTGGGTCACTAGAATCCCGTCGCATTTCAGACAAGGTAGCCACTGTTTATCTAAAATATTTCAGCTTTTTAAGAGAAAAAAATTTTCAAAATCAGTAGGCTAGTTAATTTTGGCAATTTGGGTCATCAGGACCTTGTTGGACTTCATACAACATAACCGAAATTTATTTAAAATATTTTAGTTTTCTAAGAATGAAAGAATTTTGAAAATCGGTTCAGTATAGTTTTATTGGCGCTTTCAAGTCCGCGGAAGCGTGGCGGACCTCATATAAATTATATTTGAATTTTCGGAATCAGTTTTGCAGTTTATTTTTGGCGCTTTTTACAGCAAGTCGTTGAATGGATGTTGGTAGAAAATCATTGAAAAACTATCTTTTCGGATGAAATAAACCATTATATTATACTTTCGTAAAAGTGAAAAATACACAAAGTGTTTATTACAGGAAAAAAATTATTGCAAAATAGAAAATGCTTTGGAAAGAAAATATATTAAATTTTAAATGGTATATTTATTTTGATAAATATAAATCGAAAGTCGGTATTAAATCCATAATCTATTTTTGTAATTAAGTACTACATCTAATAAAATAAATAAATCTAATTAGAAATAAAATTAAAAGCGATTAATTAGCCCTATAAAATATTTTTACTATATCATTACATTTAACAAAATAAGTTCATTTAATTGGAAATAAAAGTTTTTTTCCCTTGATATAAAATACGTAATTTTACAATGATGCTCAAAATTTTTTGCTTTGAGTATTTTTTAACAATAACTCTCTTTACGGATTCCGCGTAGAATCAAATGATTCTCCGTAAGAAAAAATCATTTTACTATTATTTTTTTTATTTTTGTGTCACATAAATATCGGGGGTTTGATTATTTATCTACACCTTCCTTATTCGAAGAATATTTATCCTTTTATGGGTGTTGTATTTATAGTCCAGCAAACAGATTAGAGCAAGATATTAAGGATTAGGTGACACCACAAAATTAATATGCAGTGGCCAGGAATTTTATTTATTTTTCAGCAATTGCCATATTAATCTAGAATTGACTTTTTAAAAGATGTTCTTTAATATATAGAAACATTCCTCTATATAAAATATTATTACTAAAATTGTATGTTCATAGCACCCGCTATAAATAGGCATATATTTCAATTTAATCTTTACTGGTTTGATAATGATCATACTGACCGAAACATGTCATAACAGTTTAAATAATAAAAGCGGTAATTCTGCTATAAGTAAAGTGTTTTATTTAAATATTAACAGAAAAATGGAATTTTATTTTGAAACTCCATATTTTGTAAACCAAACTTAAAAGTGAAAATTGTACAAGGAATTTCAACTTCGCTTTAAGAGCCCTTTCGACCGATATCCTACAAAAAAAAATTTTTTTCTCCCTTTCTAATACAAAAAAGTATTTCAAAAAATTAAGAAACTTTTTTTGTTGTATACCAAGATTTGTACCTACTAGCAGCATGTATATACCGAATTTTATGTTCATAAGTCCAAAGTTGTAGGAATTATGGGAATGTTACGAACAAAGAGCTACGAATTACTCGGGAACCTTAAAAACCAAACTGATATGATTCTTAAGAGCAGGTTAGAAATCCTTAAGGAAGAAATATTATAATAAAAACATCGTATATATAAAATACTGACGCCATATAATATTGGAAAAGAAAGTTCTGTGTTCCTAGAAATTTATATATTATTTTTACGAAATTGGGACGTACTGTACCGCTTACGACACTGAGATTTTTGTACTGTTTTGTGTAACATTACTATTTTATTTAATCTATAACAGAACTATAAAAGATATTTATTTTTTGATAGATATACAGTATTTAGTTAAGCTATTAAGTGAGGTGTAAAGAGAATTAACTTACGCGATCTTGAGTAATTGATGTAGAAAAAACAAGATTGTTCCAGCTGGAAAAATATTTTTATAGGTTTATTATAAATTTTAATACATTGTGGCTAAACTATTTATCCTTAATAATGTTTAATGTTTAACAGCTTTTCTTGTCAATATTTTTCTTAACTGAATTTTTTCTTTCTAGGAAATGGATAATCGACGACGAGTGATCTTCGTACTGACAGCAATTTGTTTCATAAATATTTGTACTTGTGCAAATATATTGATGATAACAATGGGTGGCACAAAATCACATAAAATTCCATTTTGGGAAGTGGCACGGGCATTAATACCACGTGGACACAATATCACATTTATTAGTGCATTCCCACCAGATTTCTATATGGACGGTTTGGAGGAAATTACACCAGCCGGTCTTGTGTTCTATGTACGAAATTTTACAAACTGGGATTTAATTGGACCCAAAATGCGGGGCGAAGACCCAGTATCGGTATTTCAGAGTGTACAATATGCGATACAAGTTAGTTGAACATAAGATATTCTTTCATTTAACAGGTTTGTTAAGAAACAAAATTTAACAAAACCAAAATAATTTTTTTGCCCTTTTTAAAATGATGAAATAACTTACTACATATTCCTGTTTTCCAAAATAGCCAAATTATTTCAAATACTTCAAAATATCCAAATTGAACTAAAATTGATCCTTATTAAACTAAAAAAATAGTAGTGCTTGTTTTTCTTTTTTTTACATGTATAGTAGAGCTTCAGTAAAGTTAACACCAGTTTTGTTAAGTGACGTCACTTTTACCTTACTAAAGTTAAGAAGATTTTACAGAAATAGAAAGAAACTATAATATTACATTATACATTTTTAAGACAAAGATATTATAAATTCTATAAAAGCTATATATGTAGTAAAAAAAAAAAAAAAAAAATTTCGGTATATATGCGTAGTAGAAAAAACAATTACATGTAGTATAATTTGAAGAAATTTGTTTGGATTTCATAAGAGTATTCAAATATAAACTTTTCTCTGTTGAATCTTAAAAACTTCGTTTGTGCCTTGAAGTTCATAAATGTTACTAATTATGCTCATCCGTAGTAAAAAATCAAACAATATTGCAAAAACAAAGCGAAATAATATTAGTTACATATTTTTCATAACGTAGCCTAGAATGGTTATGAGCTGAGCTATAAATACATAAATTATAAAATCTAATAACTAGTGTTCAGAGTTCATAGTGTAAGTCATAAATTAACCTGTCAAAATTAAATTGTCTCCAGGAGCGTAAAAACAGGTATGGGGGGCTAAAAATGATAGTAAATTATAACTTCAAAATTTAAAGTAATTTCATTATTTAAATTATTTATTTATTGTATTGTCAAAAGTATGGGGACACCTTGACCCAGGAGGGTGCCCACACTTTTAAAACGGGAGTGTATCACAATGTTAAGTACAGTACCGCGTCAAAAGTGTGGGCAACCTCCCGTCACGATGCCCCATACTTTTGACAACGTAATATGCGCTAGCATCCGCTGGTAGAAATGCACTCTTTTCCAAAAGAATATTTTAAACTTTGCTCAAATTCTATTATTTGACTTTTTCGCTAATTAATCTGGTGCCAAACCCGATTTTCTGATCCTTTTGCTAATTCCCGAATAGAACATTCTAGAACTTTAGCCAAACTCCATTATCTGAGCTTCTCTTCAATTATTAGTTCGCATATGATATCGATTTTTAAATATTTTGCTAATTTTCGAATAGAAGATTCTAGAAATTTTTGTCAAACCGTGGTATTCAACCTGTTTTTCGATGATCAAACAGATGGTGAAGTAGAGTTTTCGATATCTTTGCAGATTTCCGTATAGAACATTCTAGAACTTTCGTGAAATTTAGCTACATGGATCCTTTTTCAATAACTAATTCGATGGTGAAATCAAGTTTTGGGTATCTTATCTGATTTTCAGGTAGAATATTTTAGAACTTTTACCGAATTTCATTATTTGGTCACTTTTCTGATGAACAATTTAATGGAGATGCCAAATTTTCAATAATTTTTCTGATTTCCAAACAGGATATTCTAGACCTTTTGACGAATTCTGCTATTTGGGCACTTTTTTGATATCCAATCCAATGGTGAAGTCGGTTTTTGGAGATCTTTTCTAATTTCCGAATAGAATTTTCTTGAACTTTTGCCGGATTCCGTTAATTGGTCGCTTTTCGATGAAAAATCTAGTGGTGAAATCAGATATTCGATATTTTTTCTAATTTCCAAAAAGAATATTCTAGAGCTTTTTCTAAGTTCAGGTACTTGATTACTTTTTTGTTAGTAAATCCATTGATTAAGGATTTTTTGTACCTTTTTTTATTATTGGAAGAATATTCTAGAACTTTTACACCGATTTCGCTATTTAAGCATCTTTTCAATGACCAACCCAGTGCTCTAATCAAATTATGTAACAGTTTTAGTTTATCTGTATCTTTGTACAAGAAATATCACCTCATAAAAATTTACAAGACTACGCTCCCCTCAGATATGTTTTTTCAATTTCTGTGTATGGAAAATATTTTTTCTTCAGGTAGTTGTTTACATAAGACACATGCAGTTGATCAAATTACACTGTGTTCGTTCGTTGGGTGAGCGATGTTACAAACTCAAATTGAGCGACTATATTGTTTATATGAAATTTTATTGTTTTAAAAACAAAATATATTTGTAGAGTACGTTTTTAACTCCTGTCACGCAAAATATAGAGCGCATTTAGAAAAAACTTATAAATGTATTTATGAAAAATATATAAATTATGTGCCGCTTCTAACGAATGGTGATACATTATTTCGGCAATTTTGACAGGATAATTTATGACTTGCACTATACATTCCTGACTATACTAATAACATAAAAACAAATCAGTTCAGTAGTGTCTTTTAATAAAAATATTTTTCTATTCAAAAAGAATTCTAGAATGTTGAATTCTAGAATTTTTAAGAGTTTATCAAGTTATATAAAAAGCGAGTGATCTGATCAAAGCCTACTTACTCAATTCAGTTCTTCACTTACCTAATATAATAAATAAATTTAAACAATAAATATCAAAATACTTACATATCAGATACTTAATAATCAATTCGGAGGATTTGGAGAATCCAAAGCAAATTGTGGCTTGTTGAAGAGATTGAAAAATAGATACCGTATTTGTCAATTGTTTGTCCAAAAAATTATTATCGACACATTTACTCGAAATTATAATCATAGATGTTTTTAATTGTGGAACACGTTTTCATAAACGATTAGCGAAGTAAATCCCTTTAAAACAACCGGAATAAGGAAAAGCAATTATGACGAATTTAATTCTCATATAATTTAAATTTTTTTGACATTGAAGTTTATTATAAAGGGTAGATAAATAACTTGAAAATCCATTCATAGAGGGTAATGATTAAAAAATGTATCTTATGTGATTCTTTCGCTTTTACGATGGTGCAAATAACATTGAGTTTGTCTGGTTAAAGAACTCATCCAATTTTTTTAGACTTCCAATGTTTTCATCAAATTTCGTAAAAAATCAATGTTTCGTTCGAGGGTTATCGTTATTAACGACCACTTTGAAGCCCAGTATTTCGCTAACAAGGCTTCAAGATGAAAAATGTTGAAAGGACCTCCACTTTGTTTTGAAGTATTAATTAATTGAAATTAACACCTATAGCTGTGCGATAAACATCCAAAATTTCACTTTCATAGGCCGAAAGTCTATGCCCGTAACTGGGCTGGGGCAGCTGGGGCATTGTCCCGGAGCTCCCAAGATAATACAAGAAAATCCAAAATAAACTGACATTTTTGTGATGTGTAAGACAGTTTAAATTAAATTACCTAAACCATTTAAGTTATATCACCATATTTTCTTTTCACAAAAACTTGTTAAATCTGCTCCTCAGTTGTAGCAACAGATTACATAACAACTCACAATTCTCTCCCCATCCTTAAAAATAATAAACTCATCCACGATATCCACTAGGTCTTGTTGTTAATACTGGAGTTTAATAGCATTTAATTTTTTCAAAATGATAACCCTCAACTACGAGTACTACACCTGTTAGTCATTTAATTCTGGCTTAATTTACTATTTTTAGTGTATTCATGAACCAAACCACATATTAGTAAGTTACAGTTTGTTTAGTTACTTAAAGTTTGGGTAATATTATTATTAATTATTATTGTACTGCTGAATTATTCATTTTGTTATTTTTAATAAACTTTGAATGAACTATAATAATGCTATAGCTTTTCCCTTCATCTCTAACTGCCAATGCCACACAATACATACACAATAATACACAACCACACAAATATATTCAAAAATTAATATAGGGTATATTTTGTTTATTGTGTTTGGAATATGAATCTCTTCTGAAAAACAGAGAAAGAAATATGGTGGTGTTCATTCCAGGTGTTCATATTCCAAACAAAATAAAAAGCTATATATAGGTATATATATATATATATATATATATATATATATATATATATATATATATATATATATATATATATATATATATATATATATATATATATATATATATATATATATATATATATATATACCTATGAACACCATATTTCCTTCTCTGTTTTTCAGACGAGATTCATATTCCACTCACAATAAACAAAATATATGTATGTACCCTAATATACTTTCTTTATTTAACTTAAGAAATCTGAATGTCTTTCTTTATTTAACTTAAGAAATTTAACTTAAATTAAATAGCGTTGCTAGGTAATTGAAAATAATAAACAAATTCAAACTTGTAGAAAAAGACAAACAGTTATATTGTCTTGTACAATTCGATTGATTTATCGGAAGTATACTTGATGGAATATTATTAGGTACATGTAATTTGAATGCCATTTAAGTAATTTTGTTTTAAATTTTTATAATTTTACACCCCCGTCAGAAAATTTAAGCCACTTCAATTTTTTTTCTTTAAATGGTTTTATCTATGCAATGAAAATTTTAATTTAAACAACGTTGTGTATAAGATTTGATTACACATTTGGCTTCCAGTCCATCCACCTGTTTAGATTATTTAGGCATTTCTTTGACGATCACGTCACATCAAAGTGTGAAAGTAAATATTCTCTATTTTTTAAAAAATTGAAATATAATTATTTTAATAGATAAAAATTTTTTTCTCTAAATTAACGTTAACGTTAATTTTAATATTATATTCAAAAAGATCACTTTTTTTCCTTTAATTTCGTTTTTTTTTCATCGCTGTACGACAATTTTTAAACGACTTATAGTAATTCAAAAAGTGGAGCATACACTACACTTTGACTGTTCATAATTTCGTAACTAATCATCGTACGGAAATTTTTCGGTGGTCGTTAGAAAGCTAAAAATGTGTCATAATAATACGATAGAAACGTTAATTAAGAGAAAACAATTTTTATCTATTAAAAAAATTATATTTCAATTTAAAAAAAAAAAAAATAGAGAATATTTACTTTCACACTTTGATGTGACGTGATCGTTAAAGAAATGCCTAAATAATCTAAACAGGTGTATGGATTGAAAGCCAAATGTGTAGTCAAATCTTATACACAACGTTGTTTAAATTAAAATTTTTATTACATAGATACATAAAACCATTTAAAGACAAAAAATTGAAGTGATCTTAAATTTTATGACGGGGGTGTAAATTATCCGGAATTGCAAAAAATACTATATACAGCACAAGAGTAAAGTGTTTTTTTTCATTCCTCGTATGATTTGTTGCCCTCGGGCCTTTATAGACCCTCTGGCAACAAACTTCACACTCGGGATTAAAACTCGCACTTTAGTCCCTAGTGGTGTATAACATACTATTTTCTATGTCAAAACGGAACCTGTTCAAAAACGGTGGTTTCATCTAATATCTTTTTCTCTATTATATCTTCATTTAAACATTGTTTCCTTAATTAAAACAACTGTTAACAAACACTTTTAAATATTGTAAATCATCTTATAACAGTAGAGTTATCGCAGTAACGACATCACCAACCTAACAGTTCTACTGTTATAGCAGTCTACTATCGTGTGAAACTAGCCCTTTAGTTTCGATTACAGTTACGGATCGGCTCGAAAACTTGGATTGGTTTAAATATTGTACTGGCTAAGAAAAGTAACAATATTTCCAATGCACAATATTAACAGTTAATTTGTATTATTATATTTGCATAAACGATTCCATATTTTAATGGAATTTATTTTAATTGTTTCAACCAGCAATTAAGTTATAATATATTCACCATCACCTGGGCACGTTAATGAAATATTTAATTGCCTGTTACAATTTACAATGGATTTCATGGATGATTGCAATAAAATTACTTACTATTTCTATATGAAAATTGTATAACTTCGACGTAATATAGATATTACCTACCTACTTTAAACGTGATATCATTGTATTAATCAGTTTGTTATATCAATTATAATTCTAACAAATAAGATAAAATAACAAAACAGCGACAAGAACAAGGATAAGAATTATTATAAATGAACTAGTTAGTAACTAAAGACTTTATAACAACAATTAAATTAATATTTAAATTTTATTGATTGAATGACGTGGTTGTGCTTTATTATTTGTTTTTAAGGAGTCTTCCTATAGAGACTACAAAATTCTTGCTAATTTTATGAAATATTTTCCCATACAATTAATTATTTAATTTTGTTGCATTTTTTTAATTTGTATAGGGAATTCCAAAATGCCCATCTCACATAAGTCTCCGTAATTTGCGGTTAACAAATAAATAATGAAGTAATTAACGGGGTTAAGGAATTTGTTGACTTTATGATTGAAACATTTTCGATTTTCAGTTAAAAGAAGAAAAAATAAATTAAATCAACAAAAGTAATTTTTGATTGGACATAGATATAAAGAAGCACGAAAAAGTACAAAGATAAAAACATAATAGAAGTCCGGTCAAAGAAAAAGTTTGTAATATTTTCGTTCCCTAATCACATTTTTGTTTCAAATATTTCCTTTATATTATTGTACTTTTTTCTGTTAAACTAATTTTTTACAATTTTTTCATTGGGTTTTTGATCAGTCTGATCTTATAATAGTTATATTATAATACCTACTTACATGGGCGGGATTTAGGGGCAGCAAGAAGGAGGGTAAGGGGGAGGGGCAATTACCCTTCTAATATTTATGCGAATAAAAAAATTAAAAACTTGAACAAGACTTATTAAAATGATATGGCAGAAGCTAAGAGATGTGGATGCAGATAGGGCATAGCCGGGTAAGATAGGGAAAACGGCCCTTGACGCAAAATTGATTGTTTTTATAGGAAATAATACTTCTTAGCCCCAGATACATTCCTGCCAAATTTCAACCCTCCGAGGCTAATAGTTTCTGAATACACAATCAGACAAAAATTTTCAAAAAAAAATTTTTTTGACGAAATTACTGAACCGATTTATTTGAGTTTAATATATACTGTGTACCCACCTTAGGCGAAGTAATAAAAAAAAATTAACGTTATATCCCTTTATTATACTAATTTTTTTAAATTTTTAAATTTAAGAAAATTTTTTTTTGGCACTTACGCGTTAGCGACACCCACTATTTTTTGTTCAATAATATGTCTCTTAGTACTCTATAACATATATTTTTACGAAAAAATTTTAGTTGGTAGAACATAGTAATATTTCAGTACAATTGCATGTCATGTTCGGTACTACATATATTGCTTATGTATAAAAAGGACCATAAAGTAAAGCATCTGCCTTATTTCTAAAACACAGTAGAACTCTAAGGAGTACAATAAAATGTTCTCTTCCCCCCTGAGTTGCAGTCCTTGGAGTTCCTGTGACGGTCTAAAAAATATATATATTTTGAGCTGTTATAAAAAATATGTTTTAACTTGCTAAAAAATAATTTTCAAGGTTAATTTTACCATGAATTTGAATATTTGAATGAAATCAATAAAAATATCTCAGCGTACTACTAAATAAAATTATATCTAACTCAACAAAAATTAGAAGTTTTAGAAACTTTATTCAAATAAAGATACTAATAATAACAATAATACGTCTTAAATGTTATATTGCTTTAATAATAATAAACATTCACCTAATAAAATAGAATAAAAAACTTCAACAATGTATAGTAATAACAACAATCCGGCTAAAACCTGTTGTAATTATTACATGTACATATAACTAACTTGAAGAAAGTAGTGTACAATTGTACGCAATATATAGCTCGTCCCTCTAACTTGATGTTTTTATTGCACTTCTTAAGGAGGTGCAGAAAGTGGATTTTTTCTGTAATAAAATTACGTACGTTCATAACTACGACTTAGACGCTTAGACAAACGTCTAACTTTATCTGCCGTCTGTCTTATTTTGTTAACACGATGACGGGTCATGGGGAATTATAACGAAATGACCAACTGGTATGGTATTTTGACAGCTAATCAACTTTGTATGAAATTGTTGACATCGTAAGACGTGGTGTATGAGCTAACAAAGTTTCACTTGACGTCTTACAAATGAAAAAACTCAAACAAAAGAGAAATCAATGTCAATTTTGTTTTATTGATAAAAAAATACAAACGGCAGATAGTGTTGGACTTTTATAAATTTAAACTAGTTTATCGTAGTTATGAACGTATGTACTAATTATGTTATTTTAAAAATAGGGTAGATATTTTACTTTATAGTCATTTTTATACATAAGTAATATATGTAGTACCGAACATGGCATGCATTTGTATTGAAATATTACTATGTTCTACCAACTAAAATTTTTCCATAAAAATATATGTTAAAGAGTACTAAGAGACAAATATTTGAACAAAAAATGGTGGGTGTCGCTAACGCGTAAGTGCCAAAAAAAAATTTTCTAAAATTTAAAAATTTAAAAAAATTAGTATAATAAAATTAATTACGTTAAAAGGATATAACGTTAATTTTTTTTTATTACTTCGTCTAAGGTGGGTACATAATATATATTAAACTCAAATAAATCGGTTCAGTAATTTCGTCCAAAAAAATTTTTTTGGAAAATTTTTGTCTGTTTGTGTATTCATAAACTATTAGTCTCGGAGAGTTGAGATTTGGCAGGAATGTATCTGGGGCTAAGAAGTATTATTTCCTATAAAAACAATCAATTTTGCGTCAAGGGCCGTTTTCCCTATCTTATCCGGCTATGCCCTTAAGTTAAGCATTTCTCAACCTGAACTGGTTTGCTATTCAAAGAATCTCCCAAGGTTGTTTTTATAGTAAAATATATATTAATATATATTACTTGCCACCTCACCCCATTATTTTTCTTAAAATCCCACCTATGCCTACTTATAACACACTTTTCTTAAAAACTTTTGCTTCGATCAGAGTTCTATCCTTTTCTAGACTTCTTTCAGACTTTTGTATTTTTTTTATACTCTGTTTAATCAAAAAATATTTTTGTCGTCTTAATATTTTTTTTTTCTTTCCAAGCATACAATCAAAAAGTTTCTTAACCCTATTAATTACTTTATTGTTAAAACTTTTGACGGCAAAATGAACATAACAATTTTAGTGATAATAATAGGTACCTATACTTATTCTTAAAAGACTGGACTTATCAGGAAAATATTGATTTTTTTTTCCTAATCTTGATTTTAGAGACATTTTTTTTAGTCAAATAAATTAATTTTATGTTATTTTTTAGAAAAAAAATAAAGATAATATGACACCCACCCTCACTTTAGTGGGCTTCTACGATTTAGTATACTTAATTTTAGAAATTTATGAGTAATTTTCAATTTTTTTTATCAAGATCTTTTTGAGAAATTATAGATCGTAGATATTCTAAAATTTTATTTTAGATTCCTGTAAAAACTATTTTTATATTAAAAATGGAATGGAAACAACCAAAAACATATTGTATTTAAAAAGGGCACAGCCGGGTAAGATAGGGAAAACGGCCCTTAACGCAAAATTGATTGTTTTTATAGGAAATAATAGTTCTTAGCCCCAGATTCATTCCTGCCAAATTTCAACCCTCCGAGGCTAATAGTTTATGAATACACAGACAAAAATTTTAAAAAAGAAATATTTTGACGAAATTACTGCCGATTTATTTGAGATTAATATATATTACGTACCTACCTTAGGCAAAGTAATAAAAAAAAATTACGTTATATCCCTTTATTATACTAATTTTTTTAAATTTTTAAATTTAAGTAAATTTTTTTTGGCACTTACGCGTTGGCGACACCCACTATTTTTTGTTCAGTAATATGTCTTTTAGTACTCTATAACATATATTTTTTTGGAAAAATTTTAGTTGGTAGAACATAGTAATATTTCAATACAAATGCATGCCATGTTCGGTACTACATAATTATATTACTTATGTATAAAAAGATCTATAAAATAAAATATCTATCCTATTTCTAACATAATATAATTACATACGTTTATAACTATGATATAAACTAGCTTAAATTTACAAAAGTTCAACATTATTTTCCGTTTGTCTTTTTTTATTAATAAAACAAAGTAAATATTGATTTCTCTTTTTTTAGAGTTTTTTCCTTTGTAAAACGTCAAGTGAAACTTTTTTGGCTCATACATCACGTCTTATGACGTCAACAATTTCATACAAAGTTTATTGGCTGTCAAAATAGTATACCAGTTGGTCACTTCGTTATAATTCCCCATGACCCATCATCGTGTTAACATAAGAAGACAAACGGTAGATAAAGCTAGACGTTTGTCTAAGCTTTTTTGTGGTAGTTATGAACGTATATAATTTTAGTACAAAAAAAATCCACTTTCTGCACCCCCCTAAGAAGTGCAACGAAAACATCAAGTGAGAGGGGCGAGCTACATATTGCGTACACATGTACACTACTTTCTTCAAGTTAGTTATATGTACATGTAATTTACCTACATATTTTTTATAACCACAACAGGTTTTAGCCGGACTGTTGTTATTACTATACATTGTTAAAGTTTTTTGTTCCAATTTATTAAGTTAATGTTTATTATTATTAAAACAATATGACATTTAAGACGTATTATTGTTATTATTATTATTTTTACTTAAATATACTTTCTAAAATTTTCTAATTTTTGTTGAGTTATATATAATTTTAATTAGTAAGTATGCTGAGATAATTTTATTGATTTCATTCAGATATTCAGATTCATGGTTAAAATTAACCTTGAAAATTAAAGTTAAAACATATTTTTGGTAACAAGTTAAAATATATATTTTTTTCGACCGTCACAGGAACTCCAAGAAATGCAACTCAGGGGGGGAGAGAACATTTTATTGCACTTTTTAGAGTTCTACTGTGTTTTAGAGATAAGGTAGGTGCTTTAATTTAGAGTCCTTTTTATACATAAGTAATATATGTAGTACCGAACATGGCATGCATTTGTATTGAAATATTACTATGTTCTACCGACTTAAATTTTTCCTGAATGATATATGTTATAAAGTACTAAGAGACATATTTTTGAACAAAAAATGTTGGGTGTCGCTAACGCGTAAGTGCCAAAAAAAAAAATTAACTTAATTTTAAAAATTTAAAAAAAAAATTAATATAATAAAGGGATATAACGTTAATTTTTTTTATAACTTTGCCTACGGTAGGTACACAATATATCGCGCGTACTCTTTCTATACCTCGTATATCAAAAACTGCATGTTTTAGGACACGCAGAAACATTAAATGGGAAATTCCATGAAAAGATGGAATTTTAGTAAAAATGAAAAAATGAAAATAATTAATCAATATCATGCCTACTTGATACTCAAAAGACTAAATAACTGATTACAATGTTTTTTTATTTTATTTTTTACCTGTAATTGTCTTTATTCTGTAAATTTAGCTTAAAAATTTTTTACTTAATAATAAAAATTACCGTAACTTGTGATTTTTTTCAAGTGAATATTAAAATACAGCTAAATTTACATTTTTTTTTTGCTGAAATAATTATTATACTCGTTTTGAGTATTATTTTGGTTTTTTGTCAAGCTACGAATTCGAGTAATGGAGGCTATCAAAACCGACGGACGTTTTTTTAATTACTAAAAATAAACTTTTATCTTTGTTATCTATCATATTTTCCAAAAAATCAAACTAATAAACTACTTATTTTTTAATAAAACTTGTTTTAAAGTGACTATAATGTAAGTGACCAAAGAGGGTGTAATGCAAGTGACCGACTAAAAGTTACATTTTTATCAGAAATATATAATTAGTTATGAAATTTCTTATTAAAATAATTTATTGAAACATTTGTTTAAATTTATTTAAAATTGAAGCTGTTTGTTATCAAAAAAGAGCAGAAAATTCTCATTGCATAAAAGATGAAAAATTATGTCCCCTTTTGAGTAATGTAAGTGACCACCTACTATATCTTGTATAAAAAAAATTATATGCATTTTTTGTTGTTTTATTTCCTTTGTTTAAAAGTTCAAATCGTTTTTGATTTAATTTGACTAAATTTTAGTGGATTTACTCATTAAATACGAAAATTCAAAAGATGAAAACACAGATTTAAATACGTTTTTTTTGTGTCTCCAAAAATTGGGACTTTTCAGATACGAGGTATAGAAAGAATACGCGCGATATATCAAACTCAAATAAATCGGCTCAGTAATTTTGTCAAAAAAAAAAATTTTTTTTGAAAATTTTTGTCTGTGTATTCATAAACTATTAGTCTCGGAGGGTTGAAATTTGGCAGGAATGTATCTGGGGCTAAGAAACATTATTTCCTATAAAAACAATCAATTTTGCATCAAGGACCGTTTTCCCTATCTTACCCGGCTATGCCCTTTAAACACTATTACCTAAAAAATTCGTCAAGTGCGTGCTAGACACGAATTTTCAGAGGTCCGTGGTCAATAGCTAATTTTTCATAATTTTCAGAATAAAATGTAGGAAATTTAATAGTATATTACGGAATTGTCGTTATAAGTCGCATATAATATATAAGCGAAAAAATTACGCAAGAGCCGCGCAGCAGCGAGTGCATAATTACGCGAGTCTATAATATGCCTTACAACCTAGTTACATGCTATACTTTATCTACAACTAATATAAAATTTACTATAAAAAATTTGGTACGAAAATGGTACATCAGAATTATATCAAACTTGTATGGCAAATATGTCAATGAATCAGTTGTTAGGAGACAATTTCCTACACACTGTAATACAATATACCTACATTTATACAGTATAAAGATTAACAAAAAAATAAGTGCAAGTTGTGATTCTTCACACACAATCGCAACCTTTAGCAATTACAGTAAAAAATTCTGGACCAGCAGGTAATAGACATAACAATCATAACTAGCAATCGCCAAAAAAACGATATATTTCTCTATAGTGTTCAAAATTCTTAGGATATGATTAAACTGACATTCACAGTATCATCTGTTAATTTATAAAATTAGTACCTAGATATTAAAACCTTAATAAAAGTTATTATTAATGTATTTTGGCCAGTTATGAATATTAATTAGAAGACAACTGACTTATTGGAAACCTTATTAAAAATTATTATTCTGTTGATTATGAGTAAAATTTAGGATTAGCACCTCAAATTAGCCGTTCAGTTTTAAGACTTTAGGCTTTAAATTACAACTTTGAGCAAGAACAGGTAAACTAGTATTTTTCATGTAGCTTTCATATATGTTATCCAAATTTTAATATACAAAAGCATCTCCACTCTATTTCAAAATTTACCTCCAATTCTACCTAAATGGCTCCTCCAGTAGATCCGACCCTGGCTTTCTATACGTTAGTAGAAAGTTCTCTAAGAATAAAATAAAGTGTTGTGTCAATTTAAAGTTTTTCACTTTCGGTAATTACGCAGAAGCACGGATCCACCTATTTTTGGCTCTAAAAGAAAAACGGATGATCCAATTTTAACGATTTTGTTTTAAATGTTCGTCGTTATGACGGATTAGTTTTAAAAAAACACTACAAAAAGATACCGATAATGGAAAAGCTGGGAAACTGTTTTAAAATTTGATAAAATTCAATTTCTGTCAATGTATTTTACGCAAATTTTGGACAGAAAATGCCGGAACCAATCAGCGTTCAGCATACATGTGACGACTCTATTTATTATAGGGACTCTACAGCACACTAGAGTCCCTATAATAAATATAGTTGTGGCATGTGTGCTGAATGCTGATTGGTTCCAGAATTTTCTGTCCAAAGTTGAGTAAAACAAATTGAAAATAAATTAAATATTTAACAAAAATCATTTAGTTTAACCTAGAGAGAATAATTAAATTAAATTTTTTTTTAATTGTGCATAAATTCATAACCTATTAACAATAATTTATTATGTAATCAAAAATATTTACTCAAACATGTGATAATTAATTTTGAAGCTTCCCGCTCTGTTTTGGATAGGAAATGGATGACATGTCACGACTCTATTTATTATAGGGACTCTACAGCACACCTGGCAGGACCGCCACCTATTATAAATTCATAGAACTAAACAATAAATGCACACTATTAGTGTTTAATAAACATTTAATTTGCAAAAAAGAAAAAATATTAAGGTCAATAATTGAGATAAAAACTATTCTGTCTTTTAAATTGGACCAAATTATAGATAGTTACCAAATTTGATCAAAATCGGTTCAATAGTTTCGAAGTTTCTAAATACTATACTGCCCATACTGTATACTGTATACGGTGTATACGATGTATACCGAACGCTAATACTTGACCCTTCTCTCTAGAAAATGGAAAGTGAGACAGGAATATACAAAAATGTCAAAAGCAAGCCAAATGTGATTCAAACCAAGTGAAAATTGATTCAAAATTAGCGCAAGCGGCTTTGGCTTACGCCGATACGAATCGGCCCCATGTTATCATTATCATGTTTCAACTCACACCGACTCCCTTGTTGGGATCTCATATGTATATATCTCACTTCTAATGTTTATCTTTTATTAATTTTAACAAACGATGACTGTCATTTTTATTTGTTGCTTGTCCAAGAATTTACAATGAAGTTTTAAATCATAATTGTTAGGAAATTATTGACAAATAATAATTCAAAAACAACATTTAGTCAATAGTTTAATCGATGACATGGTAACATCGTTACAATGAGCGCCATCTAAAAAAATAATTTTCAACTTAAAATGATTTCTTTCTTATCTACATAGCTATATAGGTCCATTAGTCCATATTATATAAGGAGGTGCTATCACCTATCTAAAACAAGGAACGAAGCTCAAACGAACTAAAAATATCACAAGAGCGAACATAAAATAACGTTTTAAGGTACACTGAATATCTTTGTTTGAATGAAAAATATATCACTGCCTACCTTTTTTAACTTAAATACGAAGCGCTAGAGAGGTTTCGGCTGTGGCTGACAGAATCACAGAAATTATAATGGTCCTAGACAACCACGTACCTCTAATTATAATATACGAGTAGTAAGATAAATGAAAAAATTATTCATGCTAATACATAATATATGGAGTTTTTGCAACATTTGAAAAAAATTATATAATATAACACACAAATATTCCCAAAAATTGATTTAATAGTTCTGATGAAACATATAAATGAACCAATGTTGACAATGAACTTTAGTAATCGTTCGTTAAACTTTAGTTTTTTCATGTTTTATAATTTTGAAACTTTAAGCAGGTCTAATATTTTTCACTAACAATAACATTTATCAATGTGTGAAATATTTTGACCTAAAATTTTTTCTTTACAGGCTTGTGATCATTTTTTGGGTGACCAAGAAACACAAAGTTTATTACACTCACAACGGCATTTCGATTTGTTCATTATGGACGGCGCCTATCCTGAATGTTCCGTAGGAATGGCGAATCATTTTAATATTCCTTTTATGTATATAAATACAGTAGCATTTTATACGGGTTCAATATCTATTGCTGGATCTCCGAGCCCCCATTCTGTAACTCCATTCTTTGCACGTGGATTTACCGACAATATGACATTGTTCCAACGAACATTAAATACTGGTAAGAAATTTAGAGTTACCGTAATTTCTCTCCTAATTAATATTATTTCCTTACAGGTTACCATTTTATTATTTCATTTGTACATTATACGATGATTCGTGGTTTTCTCGAAAATGTTTTGGAGAAACATTTGGGGCCAGGATTACCACCAATCTATTCGATGATGAAAAATGTGAGTTTTATACTACAAAATGGACACTATGCGGTCACGTATCCTCGACCTTATTTACCGAACGTTGCTGAAATCGCATGTATCCATTGTAAACCAGCTAAACCACTCCCGAAGGTAAGTTTGTGTAATTTCAAAACAATTACTACTAAACTGTTAATAATGTTAATTTCTACAATTCCAAAGAAACATCTGGAAACCCCCTTATAGTTTTGTGAAGTGTGTCTGTATATTCGTCTTTCACAACCCCCATAATTCCGGCATTTTTAGGCTTATGAATATGTAACTTTCCATGTACTTACTGCCGATGTAGGTCTCAATTAACATACAGTAAAGAAAGAGTCTTCCTTAACTTCTTACGACACTTTCCCATATTGGAAAGTGGGTATAGAATATTTTTAAGGTTGAAAACGTTTATGGGAACTTATTTTAAATTTCAGGTGTAATCTTTTTATAATTATAGCGTTTAGGTTTGAAGTTTTTTTTCATTTCAGTCCGAGTAAACCGGTTTTCCATGTTTCTAAAAGAGAATATACAGTCAGAATTCAATATTAGGTTGCAGTCTTCTTTTTATTGTTACCATGAGCACTAGTCTACTGAGTTTTTATCTAGAAATGAATGATCTTAAATACGATTTGGTCTTTTTCATAGTTAAAAAGTCTCGTCTAGCAGAAATTGTACTTACAGATATTACCAACAAAATTGAGAGCATACAAAGTTTCAGAATTCAGAAACATGTTTGATTTAAGATCATTCTTTAAACTCCTTTAATTCATTTTTTTAATTTTCTTTTTTTTTAATTTTTTCAAAATTTTTGGGTAAACCCGGATTTACCCGACCTACCTGCTAAAATCGCTACTATATGAAGACCTGAAAAACAAAAAAAATATTTTCAGCTTTATGCCGTTTTAGTTTATATTAAAAGTGCGCATCAACTCCCTTGTTTTAGTTGCATGTTATTTTTGAAAAATAAATGCATTTTAACATTTCTTGTATAAAAAAGAAAAAAAAACTTGAAAGGTTTGTTTACAGTAAACCGTTGAACCTAATCAGAAAGTAAATTTCTAATATTAGGATAAAAACTGTTCTTTTATTCTAGCCTAGAAGAAGTGTATAACAGATTGTTCTGTCTTTTAATTTCTATTAATTAGGAACATAATCAGACAAAATCCAAAAAGAAAGAAGTAAATAATCAAAAAGAAATATGTATGAGTCCCAAATGGTAAAGAAAACCTTGGCCCTGCTTTATTTGTTTCTATTTATAATTGTTATTTATTTATTTTATTGAAACGTCCATCTAAAACAGTCAATGTTCATTATGGAAATTAAAACACCTTAAACCAGTTTTTAAAGGAAATTATGAAAATGGTTTTCTATAATTATATTACAATGAATTATACTGGTAATCCTTACAAATAATTGTTAATGAAAAATTTCAATAACAAATTCTATATTACTTAAAGATTTACAATACCCTTAGTTAGAAAAATTACGTGTTCAGAGAGAGCGTGTCCGAAGAGCGCAAGTAAATACGGTGTTTTTTGAACGAATAAGTCATAAAACTATACACAGTAAAATAAACTGACGGTAGTATATGCTACTGTGTGGAATTAGGTACTAAACAGTCCCGTCCCAAAAATGATGTCATTCTGCGATTTTCCGTTTGTTAAATTTTGAATGAAAATTCTAGCTTGTTATTTTACTAAATGAATAACTAATAATTTACTGATATGTATTTAAGATCTTTATGCTGACCATGTAAACCTTAGTTATATTTTAACGTCTAATTTTCAGTATTAGCTCGTACAGCCAGAGGAACAGGGATTTTAAGGATTTACCTATATAACATTCATAAATTCAGAGATTATTGTCTAAATTTGAAATATAAAATAAATTGTTCTGCATCGATTTCAATTAAAAAAATATATACTTTCCTTGAAACATTTACAGGAAAAATTTATTTTTAAAGTCACCATTAACTTAATGCTATTTTCACCGGAAGTGTCCAAATTTGAAAGAAAATTGAAAATTTTTTAATGTTTCACCAAAGATATATAATGGAAAAACTGATTTTTAGTTACGATGTACGATCTGAGATTTTTTAAGTTTAAAAAATAAAGTAATAAGGTAATCATTTTAATTTTGACAAATGTTTGTGCTGACAATATATGTTTACTACTCACCAACATAATTTAATAGGTAAATGTGTATTTTGCTCGATGAGTGATTATCGCAGGTTTATCTCATTTTCAGTGGAATATTTTTATAGCCGTTTACTAGTAGTATAATTTGGATAAAATTAAAACTGGCAATACATTGTTTGGACACTAAAACCAAAACTGGCAATACATTGTTTGGACACTAGATATACTTTACAATTTAAATGACGTGTATTAAGTCCCATAAGAATATTGTTCCACTTGATTGAAAGAAAACCTTTTTTTCTGGTCAACCCAAATTATTTCAAAACGATAGTAACAAAATATTAAATAATAAAATGAGTTTTGTTGTATTAACATATATTTTATTAATTTGTTAAATTGTTTTGCTATATTACACTCGAGTTTTATGTTTCTCTCTGATTGTGAGTAAGGTTGTGTTTTCTATAACTCAAATTTACTGTCTAAAAGCCATTTAACTCGAAGTCAACTTAAAAACACTCCAGCTACACTGTTGCGTTTTTGCTAGTTGACCACTCGTCTCGTTAAATTACAAAGCAATCAATTTTCGTTATATAATAAATGTGAAAGTATTTTGATAAATAACCTATTTGAGTTTCAAATGTTAAGTACCTAACTAAATTTTATATTAAACTAATCCGTTGACAGAGATGAATTTCTTCTAATATCCTTTTGTTCATTTATTTCTATTTCCTATATCAAATTCTGATTCCCAAACATTATTCTACTAATTACAATTTGCATATGAAAAGATAAAAGTAAAAAATATGAAATAGCTAACAAAATTTTTATAAGGCAGCTCCTTTATATAGTAGTATTAAAACATGAGAGGCGTAATCATCGAATCAAAAAACCAGTAAAAAATATATCAAACAAAATTTGCGTCATCAAAAAAAAAGGAAAACATAAAAGGAAAAACCTAAAAAATGAACAGTGGTTTTTATTAATAAATGAACTAAAATACTATAATAGATATAAAGTTTTCTTCTTCACAAAAAAAGGAAATTTTTGGATTATTGACATTTTTATATAATAATTGAGAAGAAACTTTTCAAATGACTTTATGAAACACAAGTACATAAACGGGAACGTCAATCAACGTCTATTATCTTCGTTCCTACCGCAGAACCCGCAAACCACATAACATATTACCGTTAATATAAAATAGGTATAATACGATATAAAGTACTTACCAATTCATTTTGCATACGCAAAAATAAAAAGTAAAGTATACGTGATAGAATTACTTTATTCAAAAAATATAATTTAATGAAAATATATATTTTCAATTACGATAAAATTAGAAATTTTACCATGCGATACGAAAGGGGATAGAAATTCAGCATCTTAACCTTGAGTACCTAAATGAAGGTCAGAATCGATTTTTTTTTATACATGAACAAAATTTCTATTTTAAGAATTATGTAAATACCTTTGTATTTACATAATTCTTAAAATAGAAATTTTGCATTACTGCACAATGAGCACTACACACTTTTGGATGTTTAAAAACCAAACTAATATGACTTTTAATGAGTGGCTTACCAGCATTTGAAATTTATTATTTCGAAAATTTGAATGTTTTTCTTTAATAACACTTGTACATTAATATTAGAATACATAGGTACCGTACAATAGATGAAGTACACATTATTTATTTATTTTTTGAGGCAAATTTGCCATATTGGTTAACACCTTTTATAACCTACAAAGTGTCGGTGGTAATGAATGTATTTTCATTTGTATGTAATTTTTATTGTAATTTGAGGCTAGGTATTTATTAATAAATATTCTAATAATGCTTATAACAACAAATATAACATCAATAAATAATTGAATAATTTTAAATTCAACCCTGTTTAACCGCCATATTTGTCAACACCTGTCACTTTTTTGGATTCGTTTTCATATTGGCGACACAAAGATTCTCATTCGCGCCTCTGGTGGTAAAATTAGAACTAGCATCAAGTAAATATATACGTATATGATTAATGGGTGATATATAATCTAATAATCCGCGCATAATTTGTGTAGTACATTTTTCTACAACAATTAAACGTATACAAAAATGTTTACTTGATACTGCTTCTAATTTAAAAAACCAGGAGCGCTTGCGTAATCTTTGCGTCGCCAATGCATGGTATATATCCCTGTAGTCCCTCTATTTATTCAACGCTCAGAGCACTTGTATAAAACTTTAGAGTAATTAAGGATTTCAGAAGTGTCTGTCATTTCAACTAGTTTCCTGTTACTAATAATAATCAAAATTGTCCGCAATGGATGCGTTTGATTGTAGTCGGAAAAGTGAACTACGTATGCGCAATTCTAAACCGTGTAAACAATTTAAAAATTTAAATTTTTTAACTTGGTTGGCAGATGATGCCTACTGAAGTCAAAAATTTAATGAACAAATAAAAAGCAGAAAAACACTGATTATTTATATTCGTTTTAGTGATTTAGCAATTTGTTAATTAGGCGTACCTATTTCATAGAAAAATATTCTTACAGAAGGTAAAAGACACAACAATTATAATCAACAACTTATTGCGTAACTAAAGGAACGGATTTCAAAAACAAGCTGTGACAAAAAAAAAATATAGTTAGACCCAAAAAAGAAATCTAAGTGCCATTGCAACTATCTAGACAGCATACTAAAATTTAATTTTTTTGGCACTTAGCCTGTTTTTGAAGCCCAGTTTTCAATTGTTTTTCAAGCACACTATAGACACTATACGAGGTGTGTTCAAAAAGTAAGGTGACTTTTCAAATTTCTCGGGTTACGTACATTCGCTTTTCGATTTTTTTATTTTGTTCCGTTAATACACTCGTCCCGAACATATGTTCACAGTTTCAACTATATAGCATCCATTTGTTTGTTTGTGAGAGGCATAAACGTTAGAAGTGTTTGGTGTGCTCAGCGATTTTCTGCTCTCTAAAAAAATGGATCAAAGAATTTGCATCAAATTTTGTGTAAAAAATGGAATTAAGTGCTCCAAAATACTCGAAAAATTAACAGTGGCATTCGGTGAGTATACTCAGAGTAAAAAAAAATGCTTATAAGTATTACAAGCTCTTCCAAGAAGGCCGAGAAGACGTCAATGACGAACCTCGCTCTGGGCGCCCCAGCACATCAAGAACTGATGAAAACGCGGAAAAAGTGAAGAAAATGGTATTGGGAAATCATCGAATCACCATTAGAGAAGTTGCTGAGTATTAATTTGAAATTATGCACCGTTTGCGAGAAGCAATACGAAAAAAAAACGTCCGAAATTGTGGGAAAACAATTCATGGCTTTTGCATTACGATAATGCACTTGCTCACTCATCGTTGCTTGTGCGTGATTTTTGCCCAAAAACAACACCACAACCATGCTACAGACACCATATTCACCAGATTTAGCCTCCTGCGACTTTTTTCTGTTCTCAAAATTGAAGAGACCTATGAAAGGGCGGAGATTTGCAACGATTAAAGAGATAAAAACTGCATTGCCTGAAGAGCTCAAGGCTGTACCAGAAAGTGCATATTAGAAATGCTTCGAGGATTAGAAAGCGCGTTGGCACAAGTGTATTGCATCTGAGGGGGATTACTTTAAAGGGAACAACATGAATATTGATGAATAAATAAAAGGTTTTTGATAAAAATATAAAGTCACCTTACTTTTTGAACACACCTCGTATACCTACTAAAAATAACGAAAACATTCTACAAATCAATCGGATTTATTCATTTCCAACACACTCCAATTCCTTTGTACATACTTTTTAACATCATTACTGCGCATGACGCGGATAACGTCTACCAACGTTGTGTTTCTTTGGTGTAAGTTTCTGAGTTGAAACATAACGTCAATAAATGTCACAAAAAAGAGAAAGAAAAATACACCAGTAACGCTTTCCTTGAACTATACAGGTTGGGCTTTTTTCAAAACCCGTCGTGACCGTCAAGGTGTTAAACATACTTAGATACAGTTAGGAAAATAATTTATATTAATTCCTTTTAAAAACATGCGAATAGTATTTTCATTTTGAAGTATTTTTATAAGGTGGTTTAAATAATAATTAGGATTAAAAATATTTTTAGAATAATCAAAACTGATTTACAAATTTGAAATTTAATCCAATCTGCCATTATTTTTAAACGTGAAAGAACATTATGTCTAGTATTATAAAAGGGTCAGTTTTTTCAAACCAATGGACTTTTTTCTTTTTCCTTTCTACATTTTCATTCTTATTTAATGCTGTAAAATTATATGTAGCATTCGTTATGATTAACTTTTCTTTTTTTTTTGTTTCAAGGATTTAGAAGAGTTTATATCAAGTGAAGAAAATGGATTCATATATGTTAGTATGGGTTCGTCTGTCAAGGAGGGCAATATGCCAGATTTGTTACGTTACATGATGTTACGTGTGTTCAAACAATTACCATATCGAGTATTGTGGAAATGGGACACGGCAATGTACGATCTGCCGGAAAATGTAAAGGTTAGCCGCTGGTTACCGCAACAAGATTTACTTGGTAAATAAATAATATTCACACATTACAATAATTGTTTACGGGTTAGAATGGTTATCTGGCATGGTTATCAGAGTGATTACTTTTTTTTTTTAATTTGTTTGCAATGAAATGATCTAAAATTGATGTAATATGCAAACTTTTGTTATAACTAACAGTTTTCGTGGGAAAAAATGAAAACAGAAAATAATGGTAAAATTTAAGAATTTGGGTTTGCCCTTGAATTGACCCTGATGATTGACCTTGAGACTACGATGAAGGTGATATTTGGATGCAGAATTTTCCGCTCTTTTCATTTCCGGGGTCAAAAGTGGGGGTTGCCATATAAAAAAACGGACTTGACCTTGATATGACCTTGAACCTTGACTTTGAGGTCAAGGTGAAAGTCATCATCGGATGCGCCGTAACAAATGGTGAAACTTTTGTCCTCATCGTTTATCCCAGAAATGCTTTCCCGCTGAGATTTTTGACTTTTTTTATACTTTTGAGTAGCCCTGTATACTAAAAACATTTAAATTTTAACGTTACCTTCTATTTTCATTTTTTTACACGAAAACCGTGAGGTATTTCATTGCAAACAAATTTAAAAGAAATTATCACTCTACGATCAATAATAAGTCAAATTCTCTACCTCTTTCATGCATACTCAATGCCACCTAGCACCTCGTCTATGTGTAAAAATTGTGTTTTATGTCCCTACTATACCACCTATATTGAAGTACCACACTCCGCACAGCCCCCTTAAAATGCCGCATTGGTTTCAATGTATTTAAATGCAATATTATTTCGCTATACAACACTAGATAAACTATAATCCAAACTCTTTATTCCAACACTAGATAAACACTAGATACAACACTAGATAAACTATAATCAAACTCTTTTTTCCCTATAGTACCTTTTGTGTCATGTTTCTAAATATTACTCAAACGCAAAAACGTTCTTACACTTTATAATACTTCATAAATATCATAGTTTATTTTCTATTCTAAGCATAAGTAATGTTCTTTACACGTAATACAATTTCTTTTGTTATTAAATTATAGATGAATTATTTAACCCCGTAAATTTTTCTTAAAAACCGTCGGGAAACCAATTGAAAGTTAAACAATGACTACTCAAAACCTCAACTTACACTTTTCAAAAGTTAGAGAAAAATATATGGTAGACGCACATTAAGGTCTCATTGTTACTGAACCTTATTAATGCAATAAAGTTAACTTCTGTACAACAGTTTTTATAAACAAAATAACAAATGAACAAAAACGTGTTCATTTCAAATGTTTGTGAAGTTTTAATGTTTAATATTTCATGCAGAATGACTTAGAAAGAAAACTTGAACAAAAATAGAACAGAAACTGTTTAGTATAATCTACTTCCGTATATAAATTTGCTGATTCTACAACAAATATTTACGTTTAATAGTTTTTGTTTTACTCGAAGTTTCGAATTACAACATTACGTTCGTATAAATATTTCACTTATATCTAAAAATGTATGATTTAAATTTCCTTTTTATTTCCAAGGAACAAATATTTACTTTCAAAAAAATATTTATTTATTAGCCAGAATAATAACATTGTTCTTTTGATGAATAACTTTAAGATTTTGTTTTACTTTTTAAAAGCTTATTTAAATATTCATATTTATTTTTTATTTTGTTGTCCTCTGTCCTCATATTAATCCTCTAATTTTTAAATATTTTCTTCTTTCTTTTTTTATGCTTTCAAACCGTCAGAAAATGAAATAATTAAGAGGTTTCCTCTTCTTTAATTATATTTAAGACAAGATATTTAAATTTTAATTAAAATAAAAGATGACAAATCAACAAGTTTTTGTAAAAAAAGAAAAGTATAGTATTATATAAGTTTGTTTGACGGTAAATCACTTATCATCAGTGACTAGAGTTGCCACTTTTTTTTAAAATGTAAAGTAGGTATGTATCTCGTATATCAAACTTTTCGTTAAAAAAAATAAAGTACTTTCAAGTAAAAAAGCATTTGTTCCTGCATTTTTATTTTATTTTTCTCTACGTATTCTTTATTATTATTACTAGATTTATATAATTTTCAAAAATTTCATGGATATTTATCGCTATCGAACATTTTTAAACCAACTTTTTCCGCCTGAATACCTTCTAACTGACAAACTCTTACTTTGATTGTAAAGGTACAAGAGAATATAGTTTTCCGTTGTTTGGGTACTAAATTAATCCTTTATTCAATTTTTTTGAGTAATAATTTCTGTTTGGGTTATCCAAGTTTCGTTTAAATAGGTAACATTCTAGCCAATTAAACTATACTAAAGAATTAGTATATAGCTTTCCCTTAACCCTGGGAAAGCTTAATAAAGCTTTCCCACCATATTCACCTGACAATAACAAAGACTACACAGTGGATTTAACAGTCGCAAACAAAGTCGGAGCATACTGTATTTTGATTGGAGAGGGGGTTATAGCCTTTATTACTTTTCTTATAAAATTAATATTTTTCTAATATAAAATTTTTAAAGTCAGTTTTATTGCCATCTACATTTTATTTCATGAGTATATGTATACATATTTCAAAACAGGTGTAGATATTTTCAACAAAGTAATATATGTTATAACTATCCTTTTCAAGATACTTATTGTTCACCCCAACACTGTTACCATAAAATCTGCCGTATGGTTCTTATTATTGTGCGTTGAATCTAGTGGAAGAGCTCAGTGTAAAGTTTAGGAATTGAAAATTTAAAACAGACAATATTATTAACAAGAATCAATAAACCAAGTCAGGGGCACCCATATGATAATTTGTAGGGTGGTAGAAATGGAGGTTAGGAGTATTTTTAATATTTTGGATAACGAATGGCGATTTGTAAGTAGCCATAAAATTTCCCAATTTCGACCATTTCGACCAAAAAAAAAAAAAAAAAAACACTTGACTGCCACTACATTTATATATTTTAACGTTTCCGTAACGACTAGGGGGTGAGACATTGTACATATTTATGTTTCGTTTGTAACAAATAGTAATTAAAAGTAAACATGTTTGTAAAATTTTATTGAATTTAAATCAATAAAATTGTTTTGTACCTTTGATAGTAATACAGTATTTATGCATAGTTTGGTCATACTTGTAATAGTATGACCAAACTAGTCAACTAGTAAGTTGAGAACATCATGAAGCCAGTTAATTTGCGATATTCTCAAACTGTTAATTCCGAAAAAATTCCTGTGGTTTTACTGTCTACAGGGTGCTTTGAGTCACCCCTCAAAAGGATAAGAGTTATTTCTCTTACGCTCTATATATATATATATATATATATATATATATATATATATATATATATATATATATATATATATACCCCCGAAAAAAATTTTAAGACCACTTCAATTTTTTTCTTAAAATGGTTTTATCTATGCAATGAAAACTTTAATTTAAACAAGGTTGTGTATACGATTTGACTATACATTTGGCTTCCAATCCATGTACTTGCTTAGATTATTTAGGCATTTCTTTGACGATCACGTGACGTGAATATTCACTTTCACACTTTGATTTATTATAACTCTTTGAATTACTATAACTCGATTAAAAATTGTCGTACAGCGATGAAAAAAACGAAATTAAAGGAAAAAAGTGATCTATTTGAATATAATATTAAAATGAATTGAAAAAGAATTCTTCGTACTAATACCGAGCATAGTACATATCTAATAGTACTGATAAAATAATGAAAAATAATCTCTAACACAAACGAGATCATTATGTCGAGAAAAATGCATTTCATAAGAAATTTGTCTATATAAATTAAAAAACGATTCTTAATTTAAAAAATTAAGTTCGTCCCGTTTTATTTTTCGATCCGAAGAAGGTCTAAAATATACCGAAAAATTTCTGGACAAAAATAAAGAAACATTTTATGCTATGGAAGATAGTCGGAGTATTATTTCCAATCCTACATCTCCTTGGATAAATTAATAATTAAATTAATTGAGAACTCAGGTTTAAAAAATTGTTAAAAAATTGTTAAAATAATTACATATATCCCAAAAACCATATTACAAAAACTTTTTTTACTATTGACTTTTTAAAAAATATTTTAATGGGACTAGTTGGTTTATCGATTGAAATGAAAAACTATCTAAACGCATCTCACCTACCACTTGCTATTTTGCGAGAAACTGGAATTTCAAAAGTGTGAATATGAAAAATGGTAATAATTTGAAAAGTACTTATCACTTCGTCATGAAATTTTGGAATCATATCAAAATTAGGTCTAGTTAACATATTCCGATAGCAAAATAAGCTAAATACCACAGTCTGGAAAAATAGTGCCCAAAAATATGTTTCTGCAGAATATGACTTTAAGTGACCCTAAATGTAAAATTGTTTTATGAATTCTAACAAAATGAAAATTATATAATTTTTGAATTCTGCATATTTATAAAATCACAATTGTTATCAAAATATTGCCACAGATATTGGTCTCTCAATAAAAAAATTTAATTTTGTCATAAAAAAACACGTCTGTGTAACATTTAAGTTTAAGCATGAACAGTTAACATCACTTTATTTTTTTATAGTTAGTAGCAAAGACATTTATTACGCTAATTCCATAGAAAAATTTTCTATTTGCTCTATTAAATTAGGGTAATATACATATATACAGGGTGTAAAAAAAACTCTCGTCCTTTTGAAGGGTGACTCATTGTACCTTGTAGACACTAAAACCACAGGAATTTTTTCCGAATTAACAGTTTGAGAAAATCGCAAATTGACTGGCTACATGATGTTTCAAAATTTTTCTAAGTACGGCCCTGTCTAAATTATGCATAAATAATTTTATTGACTAAAATTCAATAAAATTTTGTAAACATGTTTAGGTCGTAAACGTGTGTCCCAGATGTTTTTGTTTTCTTTTTTAAAACAAAAAATTTATCTTTCAAAAACGAGATGGTCTAACTTGCACTATTCAATCGATCTTGAAACAGAAATAAACTGCTCCAAATTGAGATTGGCTATGTTGCATTGGGTCCGGTCTGTCAGGTTGTTGGAGGCTCCAATAGTTCTAAAATTAACTGCCCAACCGATTTAGAAAATTATTTTACCGTTGAAAAGTTAAACAATTCCATCTTGACATAGACTATATTATATTAGGTTACCGAGGATTTTAGAAAAATTTCTTCTCAAATATTATTAAATTATTAAAGAAGTTAATGTGAGGTCAAAATTGTTTGTTAAGGTATTATAAAAAGGGTTTGAAATAGACAGCCAAACGGTAGTAAGGTCATAGTGATTATGGGCCACTTAGTAGTAAAGGATATTGTCTTTGTGGACCACTGAGTAGTAAGATCACAGTGACTATGGGCCACTGGGTAGTAAGGTTATAGTGGTTATGAGTAGTGGTTATGAGTAGTGATGGGTAACGCAGCGCTGCACGACGCAATTGCGCCGAAGCAGTCGCTTACGCTATGCGCGATTAAAGCGCAATTTAAAAAATAATAACGCACTTAGCGCAATTCATTTACCTGTAAAATAAAAAATATTTATTTAAATTAACGGAAATATTATATCGATCAACAATGAAATGACTTTATCGATCAACAATGGCATTATATTTGGACTCGAAAATTAAAATTCATATAAAAAGAAAGTAATTTTAAAAAATATCTATATTCAGTATTTGTATCTAAAATTAGAAAGATGTTTATGTTAGAGTATTTAGACAGGAAAATAACCATAATAAACGATATACAATTGTGCTTATTTTTGTAAAAATAAATAAAAATTGTTTCCACGTGTACATATTGGATTCAAAAAAAAAATGTACATGTTCAATATTAAGTGAAGTTTAAAAATTATCAAGTCAGTATGAAGGAATTTAGGACCAATGTATTTAATGATTTGTCTTGTTTGGATTTTCCTTCTGAAAATTCCGTCAAGTCAATTCATTTGACGTATGGTAAATACAAAAACTGTTTATTCTTTTTAAAATAAATACAATTTTGATTTGTTTTATAATAAACCAATTTTCACTGTAATATAGGTACTAATTTTTTGCTGGTTTTCATTTTGTCGATTAATTTTATTGCTCGGCATCATATGAAAATGTGTAGAACTGGAATACCTATCGGCTTCAATTTTAACAATTTATCTTACAAATAAAGGTCCCGAGGCCGGACCTATCAATTTTGATGAAACTTAAATATGTTTTAGAACACTAAAAACTAAGGGACACGTATTTTTTTTATCTACAGAAAAACGGTTTGAAGAGGTGAAATCGCCCTTCAAAAATTGGGGTAAAAATTTAATTTTTCAAATATCTCGAAAACAGTAAGAGATAAAGCAAGAGTTTAAATTGGCGATATTGCTCTTTTTTGAAAAGCGATCTATTGATATGCACCATAGAACAAATAGAATGAATACAACTATCTCTTTTCTGCAATCACTTATGGGCATTTATGTGCATCTTAGGCTGCTTAGTGTCACTTGCTGAGTACCCGTCGCTGAGTGTAGGTCAGTCAAACAACAATGAATTTGATTGTTGTTAACATTGTAGAACTCGCACAAGTAGTGTTGTGGTATCACACATATATATGCGAACCAGGGTCACCTGACGGCTATCACCACCTCCGATCACTCACACTAACAGAGTTTACCGCACAAATACAAAGTAAACACCGCGCACGTATACAACATATTTTCTATCTCAAGTGGTTACACTGGTTCCAATAGTATAGAGATATGTATTTTATCTCTAGTGCTCTATGATATGCACTTTGTTCAAATTACATTAACAAATTAACCCCCAAACCGTTTTTCCGCAGATAAAAAAATATTTGTCGCTTAGTTTTTAGTGTTCTACAACATATTTAAGTTTCATCAAAATCGATAGGTCCGGCCTCGGGACCTTTACTTGTTAGAAGCAATGGTTGATTTACCAGCAGGCTGAGTAGACTGAAGCCTAGGGCGGCAAAGTTGGGCAAAAAGGGCAGCAAATTTTAGAATTTAAAATCTTTTTTTTGCTCTTCACTTACTTCTTTTAAAAAAAATTATTAAAATTTTAGCTTTTTAGGGGCGGCATTTTCCACAGAGCCTAGAGAGGCACTTAGGATAAATCCGCCACTGCTTAAAAGCCACTCCTTTCATAGTAAATATGTATAAGGATTCGTACAACTTAATAATGGAGATATTTTAAATCGTTTTCCCTTTATTGATTGTAATAAATCGGCAATTGGCTAGAATGTATAATTTCTCAGCAATTTGTTGTGGTGACAAGGAAGTAAAAATAAAAAAAATGATCTTATAATTTGCATATTTCCTGCAACTGGGAAATGTTCAGCTGCATTTTTATTTGTTACATACATAGCTGATGTAAACTTCCATTATGTAAATTGTTTTGGTGTATGGTAAAATAACATACGGCGTGCACGAAGACGAAACAGTAATTATTGAAACAAAAGAGTAATAAGAACAGTAAAGTTTATTTAAATTTATTGTATAAATATCTAACTGTTTTTAATATGGCGAAGTTTTTTGTTAATTTATATTCATTCTTTAGTAACAATGAATACAGTATGTATCTTAGAGTTCACATCCTATATAAAATTCTTTCTCATATGCACGCTTACTGACCTAATATTTAATCTCTCTTTGACTTATAATTTTAAGTATCTACTAGAGACAGGGCTGCATACCCGTACCTAAAGTATTGGATATCCGTAATAAAGGAAAATTCGAAATCGAATCCTAATTAAAACTATCAGACTTATTTTGAATAATTATAAAAGCGAATAAATTTAGGATCCCTAATTATTCCTTAAAAATAACGTTGAAATTGTTTAGTAAAATTAACTTATTGTTAATTTCATTCTTGTTTTGGGAGGAGAGGGGTTTCAAACAAAATTATTATATGGATATAATTTGAAATTCTCATATCTATAAAATTTTCAATTTTTATAATGAGAACTAATAGTTTTTTGGGTAATAAAATAATGATCATAGACTTCTTTGATAATACTGATATTGATCGAATCAAACCACAAAATTCATAAATAAAAGAAAATGTCATTTTTTGCAAGGTGTTAATTTATTAGTAGAATTCCAGTAGCTGATTTATGGGAATTTTAATCAACTGAGGCTGGCAGAATAACCTCAATCCTTTTCTAACTATACTAGATGTCGTTAGGGGACTTGTTTAGAGATGGTACTTTTAAAAATAGTTCATAGATGCCGTTAGGGGTCCGTTTTAGGGACGGTACATACAAAGGTTGCTCATAGGTGTCGCTAGGGGTACTAATTAGAAAAGGATTGTGGCAGTTTTGCCAGCCTCAGTAGATTAGGATCACTATAAACCCGCTACTAATTCCTCTTAAATGGTAAGACATTGAAAAATATCATTTCAATTGCTAAATTTGTAGAAAATGTTTAAAATATTACTTGTTTATTTCCAAAGTTAAAACGATACCTTATTTATATTAATTTTGTTCTATACGTAGGGAGTGGTAGGTGGTGGGCAAAATGATAGAAATAGGGCTATTAGTACGAATAAAAATTGACAAGATAAATCAAAATTTGTGATTTGTTTCGATCAGTGTGTGCGTTAACAAAGAAGCTAATTAAATTTTGTATTAATTTTCAAGGAATAAGATCAAAAGAATTTGCCCAACACTCTGATGAGTCTACTCAAAACATACATTGCATTTGAAACTACCTATAAAATATTATTCCTAATATAAACAATAATTGCTATTAGGTTGTTCGGATCAAACCCGTCCATACAGAATCTTGAATAAAAGACATAGTTTTCATATGTTAGTTTGTATATTTAAGGATCAATTAGATGTAGTCACCCTGCGCATTTATGACAGCTTGTCAACGCTCAGGGAGTTCTCTTACTAACGGGTACCTTCCATGTTAATTGCCATCCATTATTTCTTTATCCAAAGCTTTTCGTAAGGCATCAGCATCAGGGTAAGCAACGCCAACAATTCTTCTCTTAAGCTGATGAAAGCAACCGTAATCGCATGGATTTAAGTCGGGGGAATAGGGTGATTGGATCCAACGCTCGATGTTATGTTGGTCCTAGCGATGGACTACAACGACATAATATGCTATTATGAATTACTGCCTCAACATGAAACTGTAAATCATAGTCGCTCTATCCAATTTTTGAACCATCTGATGGATTAATGGGGCCAAATTACGAGCACTCAACATGACTGTTAGATTACAAGGCAAGGGCTCATCGTCATTCATCTGTGCAGACCTGGATGGATCAACATAACATTGAGCATTGAATCCAGCCACCCTGTTTCCTCGACTTAAATCCATGTGATTACGGTTGCTTTCATCAGCTTAAGAGAAGAATTGGTGGCGTTGCTTACCCTGATGTTGATGCCTTACGGAAAGCTTTGGATAAAGAAATAATGGATGACAATCAATATGGAAGGTACCAGTCAGTAAGAAAACTAGCTGAGCACTGGCAAGCTGTTATAAATGCGCAGGGTGACTACATCTAATTGATCCTTAAATATGCAGACTAACATATGAAAAATATGTCTTTTATTCAAGATTCTGTATGGACGGGTTTGATCCGAACAACCTAATAATATAAACAGGCCCGTCTCATTAAAAATAGGAATTTTACCAGCTAGCTGTATTACAAGATTTAATTTTGGTATTATTATATTTTGCCTAGGAGTGGATTTAGTCCCTTAGTAGCACCTCTTTCTATATAACGGTAAAAAATTTAATAAAAATAAATACATCAGAAATGTAGCCCTTTCGCTAATGGAAAGAAATGGCACAGAGGTAGCATTATTATTAATTTTTATCCCAAGATTTTAAAATGGTTATTTCCTATGATTCCCCTCTCCAAAATATGACACCCTAGTTTTGGGGTTGGTTGATCTTAATTACATCCACTGCTGATGGTTCAATATGAAATAAATTTCCTAAATAAAGCATTTTTTTAGCGGGTTTTGTCAAAGGCAGGTGTGGATATGCTGTGCTGTCGCCTCAAGACAGAAAATAATGCCTCGCTCTCCACTCACTCTTTCTTTTATTTACTCTTCTGTCTTACTTACCCACTCTTATATCCTCTCTTCTATTTTTAGTCATCCGCCCCGCTTCCTTTGACTATCAAGAAATTTTAACATTTCGTGTAAAAATAAATAAACAACAATGTAGATATTAATTAATTAAAATTCACATAGTGTTTGAAAAATTGTGAATCGGCTGGGACTCGAACTCGGATCTCTTAATTGCTAGCCAAGCACCATACCAATTAGGCTACCGATCGCTAGTTCGAGTGCCTCTCCACTCCGACAATCAATCAAACGCATCCTCTCTTTAATGCGAGACGCAGTTGTATTTTTAATTTAAAATGTTATTGAGTGCCTGTGAATGATTTGGTCATACATGGCAAAGTAAATCGAGCGTTCAAGTATCAGCTAAAGCTGGACTTCAAGTGAACATATGAATATTGGTGTATGTATAAATACGAATATAAGTTTGCCATACATTAGTAATGCTTCACAGACACTTGATAACATTTGAAATTAAAAAAAAAATAGATATTAATTGGTAAATACCTACCCCTGTCGCAGCATCCTGCATAACATAGTGAATATCCGATCACAAATATTACTCTCTCTTGAGAACCCGCTTACGTAAAATAATAGTTCAAAACATATCTTAAAATGTGATTTCTCCGCTCTTTGTGGTAGTGCAAAAACAATTGAAAAAATTTTTATCGCGTTTTTTTGAGGTTCCTGGCATCGGACGTGTTTGACTGAAGAACCCATCCAAGATTTTGAACTCCCAACGTTTTCATAAAATTTCGTAAAAATAGGATATTTCGTTCGAGAGTTATCGGGCGGATATATATATATATATATATATATATATATATATATATATATATATATATATATATATACAATTTTAGTGAATGTCATTTTTGACTTTTGGGGACCTCAAAACAAATTTCTGTCATGAACCCGGATAAAAATTGCACCATGAGCGTCGAATTATCGAATCGAAAATTCACTAAAAAAAAAAAAAAAAATACCTTAAATAGAAATTAAAGTACCTAACTAAATAAAATCACAGTAAATATAAAAATAAACCTTAAGCCTGCCTTTGCGTAAATCCGCCGTTGCGTGACAGGAGTTCAATTTTGGATTAATTATTAAACAGAGATACACGGAGGAAAAGTTCGGGAACCTTTTCCATATAGCAAAGCTCAAATTGATTAATTTAGAATACATAATTTTTTATTCACATACAAGCGGAAAATATTACTCGAAGTACTATCGCAGTGATATTTGCGGGACTTGTCCATAGTGCAAGTTCTGACAATTCTTAAATCATTGTTAGGATTGGTTATACAATTCTCGTATTAGATTCCGGTAGAATTTTTATTACATGACAGTTAAAGACCATTGAAAAAAAATATGGGATTTATATCGCACTATAACGTAAACGGTCTGGTTTTATAGGAAAGAATGTGGACGTAATATTAACGCAATTGCTTTAAGCCCTTCATATAATCCTAGTTATTGTGGACACTCTATACTAGTCTATAATAGATATAATAATTATTTCTTAATGACAAAATATAAATTCTTAAAATAAATCTAACTAGAACAAAATAATTATACATACCTAACACATACATAATAGAACGCTTAAGTGATATAGTCTTTTTCCAGTTTTATCCAGAAGGATAAGTTTGAAGGCCAACAATACAATTAAAACAGTAAAGTGCTTATTTTTCTTTTTTTTTTTTAAAAAAAAAAAAACGCTCTTACTAACAAAAACTAATTTAAGTTGTGTTTCTGGTGAGAAATAATTATAGGCCAAATCAACTAAAAATGTTCTCACGTTATTAACAAATGAGGTAAAACTAGATATTCAACCTCATGTTACTATAGTTGCTCTGATATAAAAGTAATCAAAAGGAAAAGAAATAAAATGCTAAGTACGTTTAATTTTGCTTCATTTGTTTCATTTGTTTAATGACGTCAGACAATTTTTAGTTGATTTGACCTATATAATATAATTTCAAATGTTTTTTTTTTTGTTTCAAAGAGCTTCCTTCTTGTATTCAGTTCTTTTATCTTTATAATAAGTTATTTATATTGAAAAGTTTCAATCTAGTTTACAAGCAAGTACCTATATTTATTATATGTCGTAACTAGTCCGCATTGTTGTACCAAAGAAAATTTGATCAAACGATGAGAATAAAAATAATAATCCAAAAGGTACTTGGCCCATAAGTCTATTGATAATTGTAGATAAGTTAATTATACGGTGTACATACATCTTGGTTTTCCCGGATTTATCCCGTTTTAGCTCTGTTGCCCCTGAGCTCCGACTGATTTCTTCGGGGCGGCTATTTGTCCCAATTTCTTGAATTACTTACTGTCATCCTCAAGGCTGGATTACCCTAAGTGCTTCCCTGGGCAGCATGAAAAATGCCGCCCCTGGAAGAAAATCATATGAACTTTTTACTAAAAAAAAAGTGACGGGCAAAAAAAATTTCTTTTTTTTTACTTTTTCTTACAAAAAATAAGTGATGAGATGAAAAAAAAGCCAAATTGCCACATTGTGTACCAAATTTTGCCGCCCTGGGCACTATCCCCGCGTGCCCCTAGCGTAAATCAAACAGTGAGAATATCAAAAAACTATAGAAAGTATAGAGACTATTATTTTTCAAGTGGAAATGGAATGACAGATAAATTGTTGCCAATTAATTATTTTTATAGATAAATGAAAAATAAGTTACAAAAGTTAGCTTTAAGAAACTTCGTATGAATAAAATTTTTTTTTTTTTTTTTTTTTATTTTGAATAACTATTGAATCAAATGTTTTTAGTTTGAATAAATGCGTCCTTCCAAAAAGTACACCTTAGGCAATTGCCTAATTTGCCTATAGGTAAATCCGGAGCTGGTCATCACCAAAAAAGTTAATAAGTACACAATTTTTCATTTTGAATAGTGAGTAGCACGATATAATACAGAATTATCGTATTGAAATGACCAACTGTGTATTTTGAGACGGTAGGTTTTTTTTTTCTGAGACTGGTAGAGAAGATTTCCATGAGTATAAAATTGAATTTTCGGGACTGGTGGTGTCATAGGTCAGTCCCATCTTTAAGAATAAGATTACGGGAGGGAAAACAAAGGGTTGAATAAGGGGTCAAATAACTTATAACTTCGTTAATTCTATAAAAAACAATTTCTTTTATATCATTTTGAGTTTGGGGTCACGTATAAGTTAAAATTCGGAGAACTATCAGAATTCCGTATCAATACGTACTTAAAAAGTTTGTTGTTCGTTATTTTATTTTATTTTTTATTTTTAGCTTGTGTCCCAGTTTTGCTTTATCAAAATGTGGTTTAATAATTTTGATTCCAAATGTTTAATTGCTTGTTTTTAGTACTTAAGTAAATACTTTTAGAATTTGAGAGAATTTTAGTCTTGATGCTAGGGTTTGCTGATTTTGTTGGCTTTGATTAATTTGAGCTGAAAAATCTTTTGTCATTATCTAAACTAACGATTGCACATTTTATTTCCAGGCCATCCAAAAATTCGCGCTTTCGTAACCCATGGTGGCTTGTTAAGTATGTTCGAGACCGTTTACCATGGTGTCCCAGTTGTAACCATTCCCGTATTTTGTGATCACGATGCCAATGCCGCGAAAGCTGAACTTGATGGTTACGCAGTTAAATTAGATTTGGAAAGTATCACTTCCGCAAAATTAATGCGTGCAATCAATCGTGTAATTCGCGATCCGAAATATCGTGACGAAGTGAAGAAACGTCAAATATTGTTAAAAGATCAAAAAGAAACTCCACTTGAACGCGCCATATTTTGGGTTGAATATGTCATTCGACACAAAGGTGCTGCACATATATTGTCACCGGCGCGAAATTTAAATGTGTTTGAATATTATTTAGTGGATGTTTGTATTATTTATATTTTATTATTTATTATTTTTTATTTTAGTGTAATTTATTGTTTTAGAGTAATACTTTATGTAATTTCAAAAACCAATTCCTTAATTAATACAAAAATACGTATTAAATATAAAACTAATTAAATAGCTATTAAAAATTTCAAAATGTAAATATGCAAAACATTTTTAACAAAGCATTAAGTGAATATGTAAATATTGTGATTTTATTTTATTTTATTTTTTTTTTTTATGTGTGTATTATATTTGATTAAATAAAATAATTTTGTTAAAACATATTAAATTTAAAAATCTAAGTACCGTAACTTGAGGTAAGTTTGGCCCATTTTTTGCGTTTTTTTACGTAAACTGCCTTATATTTCTCATATATATATATATATATATATATATATATATATATATATATATATATATATATATATATATATATATATTAGCTAACTTCCTTTTACTATTTACTATTGAACTCTGCATATTTCAAAGTATATATTGACTGGTTATCTTGAACTCAGAACTTATTTATTTTCATTGTACGAATATCTGAAAATTTGGGACAATCTTGTATTTATTTGGGGTAACATTATCCCAAATATGAAATGCCATAGTAATTAAGGCCAAATATGATTTGGAACAATGTTAGACAATTTTAATTGTGGTCGCACGTAAGTAGATATAGTGTCCAATAAGTTGGAGATCAAATAAAGTAAAACTTAACATTTTACTTAAAACAAAAAGTACAAAACTTAAAAAGTAATAAGCATGTATTTTCAAGATATTTCTTTTATGTAAATATACATGTTATCAAGAAGAAAGGTATTTTCTTCGAGCGCCAAAAATATTAAAAATTTGCTTTCAAGTTAGCGAAAACAGTCTAAACGAACAGAAAAATAACTTACTTCTATATCCCAATCAAATCTTGATTTGTACCATCCCCGCATACGTCCCGTAAAGTCAGTTGGAGAATAGACTTTAAATAATATGTCTTTAAAGAAACTAGTTTATCTAAATTTTAAGCCCCACCCATAATGTATTCAGAAAGATTTTCTGTATTATTGAGATTTTGTGTCCCTTCAATTTTTCATATTTTTTACTGTTTCTGTTCTTAAATATCAATATTCTAACACTAGTAAATGTTTCTGCTTTTATGTATAAAAATATCAGGATTTCTTCACACACTACATATTTTTAGATTAGTCTTTTTTAGAAAGGATAAAAACATAGATTTTGAATGTGAAACCTATTTGCCATTCTTGTTTATCTTACAAAAGTTACATATTCATTTTTAAAATTTAAAGTGCAAGGAAAAGAGCACGGATTGTCAACATTATTAGTCTGTATTTAACATCAAGAAGAGTGCCACGAATATTTTGAATTTGGTAGTCACAGATAAAAATTTTTTACTATACACTTTTTAATCTTGTATAATTATCGAACTTATTACTTAACTATATTAATGTAAAAATTGTTTGTTTCGGTATTGCTTATATCAAATACGAGTCTAATGGCGATTGTTAATGCTTAGTTACATTATTCTAGTCATATAATATTTTAATATTTCCGTCTCTTTGAAATGTTTGGATCACATTTTAATTAATTATTTGCTGCTAAATAACAAACGATATTTTGTCTGGGAAATTTGAACAAATTATTAACTTAGGTCTCTTATTAACCTAAGTCTAGGTTTTTTTCAGAAACTTAAGCTCCTATACAATATCCGTAAATGAAAAATAGACGATAATTTTTTAAAAGAAAGTTCTAGTTTTTAAATTTTTTTATGTATTTAATAATCCGACCTCTGGCTAATGCGTTCATCAATTTGTCTAGATGTCAACCAAACCAACTAAATGACACATACATACATAGTTTTAAACGTTTTAAATTGTAACCAATGAATGGGCTAATAATAACGTATTAGTAGGGGTGACACATAATACATACAGTCAGCCACACTCGTATTCGAACAGCAGCATATTTACTCATATGACAAAATTTAAACCGAATGGATTCCCATAATTTCCCACAAATTTCAACTTTTTTGTTTATAATATTAATATTTGGATCTTCTACTTCCTATATAAGCTAAAAAAATTTCATCAGTATTTTTTTTAAAAAAATTCTCTAAGAAAAATGTTATGCATGCAATTTGTACCAACATGTCCAACGCCACATTCGTATTCGAACACCTTACAATTTGATATATATTCTTATATGTTTCAAAAATGAATTACTTCATTTTCAAATTTAGAAGTATATTTACGTAGGTAAGTACCCTTATTTTAAATAAACATAAAATTTAATAATCCTTAATTCAATAAAATATTGATGAAATTTTTTTTAGCTTATATAGGAAGTAGAAGATCCAAATATTAATATTATAAACAAAAAAGTTGAAATTTGTGGGAAATTATGGGATTTAAACGGTTTAAATTTTGTCATATGAGTAAATATGCTGCTGTTCGAATACGAGTGTGGTTGACTGTAGGTATGTAGAGTACATATGTACATATCAGCATCCTCTTTGCGCCCCTGGTCAAAAGATATCATGCTGTGTTAACCGTAATAAAAGTTTTATGATGTGAGAAATAGTGACAAAATGGACAAAATGCAGTTTTAAATTAAGTAAAACTAAATCATCTATCCTTTTTTTACATTTGTCTACAATCTACATTACATATATAACAGTATTATAATAGTAATATACATTATATCTACTATACTTTTGATTAAATTTTGAAAAATATACAACTTACTAATTATGTTATATCTGTTATATACATCCCCTCATTCTAAAAGTGTAACATTGAAACTGAAATGAAATTTTTGAACTTAAAATTGAAATTTCTGTAAATCCAAGGGAACAAATTTGACATTAGAAGAATATATTTAAAAAAAAAAAAAAAAAAAAATAGAAGGTACATGCTACGAAAATTTTGTTTGTACCTAATTTTTCCAAAATCTGAGAGATTAGGGTTTTCAAAATACAAATTAACCTTTTTAATTTTGTTATTCATCACCCTCATCATAGCTTTCACATTTTTAGCGGAAAAAGTATTTGGTAAAATTACTGGATTATTATAGGTGTAAAATCAAGATACATCAATCTGACACAATTTGCTATACAGGTAGGCCAGTTACATGTTATTGTCCTATAGGCTATTGACTATGTACAAAAAAACAGGGGGAAAAGAAACTAATTTGTAACAGGTGTTTTATTGTTTCATATGTTCAGTTGTACCCCAAAGACGATAAATTCACAAAGTGCTATTAAATTTAGGCGTGCGTTTTTACGAACGGCGTAAACTTATCGACGCTTACGTTTTTTAACTATAACTCAAAGACTAAGCATTTTTCGTAAATGCACATAATATGAGTTTTTGTAGAGAATTAAATTTTCCATCGAAAAAGCTTTTTTCTCAACAAAATAAGTCAAAACAATTATTTAAAAAAAAGCTCAAATTTTTCAATTTTTCTTTTTTTTTAATTTTTGAGTAGTACTTTTTTCTGAGTGAATTTAGGTATAGGGATTGGTTCACAAAAAAGAAAGCTGATGTAATTCCCGTCAGAATGGTGACCGATAAAAATATTTTCGATAAAAACCGGCTGAGATACAGTCGTTCAAATTTACCTTTTTTTTAGAATTTTATTTCTTTTGACTTTTATACCATATTATTTGTAATTTTTACACAAAAAAATTATTTTTATTGAGTACAAAAATTATTTCTTCTTTACCAGAGGTAACGATAAAAATGGTAACGATAAAATTTTGATATTCATATGATCTTAGGTATAAAAAAAACTTTAATATTGTACTAAATTATAGTTCTAATTTTTTTTAAAAGTTACATGTACCTATTATATTTCTCTCATAATGTTTTCAAATTCAATATCAATATCTTGATCAACATCGTTTTGGACATTCTCTTCTGTCATTTCTGGAACATCCGCATTTTCACAATTTAGGCCCATACATTCTTTGCAGAACATGGAGCAGCTAATTCCTATAATTTTCTACAGCCACAATTTACGTAATAGAATTAAATCGTAATTTCTCTTTATGGCATTAAGGCCAACAGTTTAGGTAGTTCTCGGTTACAACTTTTTCAAAAATTATCAAAAAGCACAAAATTTTCTCTAACCAATTTCCCATTAACTTCTGATGCCACTAATTATCACGGTTTAAGGACGTACCACCAAATTCAGCAGTGGGAAGGAAATATTTTAAATCCATTTGAGTGGGGTTTGCAAAAATCTAAAAATGGATTAGTGCCAATTAAAACAACAAAACCTCCTGCACTGCAGAATTTACTGGAACAAATAGGTTGCGGGTGTATAAAAGGTTGTCACGGAAATTGCAGCTGTAGAAAATTAGGAATTAGCTGCAAAGAATTTATTTGCGAAAATGTGGATGTTCCAGAAAATTGTGAAATTGCGGATGTTCCAGAAATTACAGAAGGAGATGTCAAAACGATGTTGATGAAGATATTGATATTGAATTTGAAAACATTATCGGAAAAATATAATAGATACATTTAATTTTTTCTTTAAAAATAGAACTGTAATTTAGTACAATATTAAAGTTGCTTTTTATACCTAAGATCATATGAATATCAAAATTTTTAGCAAATAACTTTATCGTTACCTCTGGTAAAGCAGAAATAATTTTTGTACTCAATAAAAATAATTTTTGCGTGTAAAAATTACAAATAACATGGTATAAAAGTCAAAAGTAATAAAATTGTAAAAAAGTAGGTAACTTTGAACGACTGTGTCTCAGCGGGTTGTTATCGAAAATAGTTATATCGGTCACCATTCTGACGGGAATTACATCAGCTTTCTTTTTGTGAACCAATCCCTATACCTAAATTCACTCAGAAAAAAGTACTACTCAAAAATTTAAAAAAAAAGAAAAATTGAAAAATTTGAGCTTTTCTTTAAATAGTTTTTTTGACTTGTTTTGTTGAGAAAAAAGTTTTTTGAGTTCATAAAGTGCCATTTCGATAGGAAATTTAATTCTCTACAAAAAATCATATCATGTGTATTTACGACAAATGCATAGTTTTTGAGTTATAGTTAAAAAACGTAAGCGTCGATAAGTTTACGCCGTTCGTAAAAACGCATGCCTAAATTTAATTGCACTTTGTGAATTTATCATCTTTGGGGTACAATTGAACATATGAAACAATAAAACACCTGTTACGAATTAGTTCCTTATTCAACTACATAGTCAATAGCCTACTATACCTATTTTTAGTCGAATTTTCTCCGAAAAATTAGACTTATACAGTCTATACGATAAGAGCTGCGAGAGGCGAGAGTAGGGGCGCTATCCGTTTTCGGACCCGTAGAACACGAATATGTAGAAAAAAAAATGTCTGATATATATATATATATATATATATATATATATATATATATATATATATATATATATATATATATATATATATATATATATATATATATATATATATATATATATATATATATATATATATATATATATATATATATATATTTTCCCGCCACCTTTTAATTTGTGTAGGGCCCCCCTATGGAAGTTAAGAGATGAAATTTGGTAAATGGGGCTCATTTTCGAGGCACCTCATACTATCAAAGTGGGGTCAAATTTTGGGCAAATTTTTTTTCTGACCCGACCTTTAAGGGGGTGGTGGGGGGCGGAAAAGCAATAAAACTTTTCCAAACCGGTTTTAAATAATGTTTCGGTCAATTATCTACAACATATCCAAAATTCAGCTTCCTAGGATGATATGGTGGGAGTAGAGGGGGGAAAAACGATTTTCGCTGGATCTAACAGGCCCCCAGCCCCCCAGAACTAACGTAGAGGGTTGAAATTTGGTGTGTTGATAAAGTTCGTACCTAGGTTGTGCTTTTTGGAGGTTTTAATATTTTACCTCCACCCACCTCATTTTTAAGCTACAATTTCATGCATTTTCGACGTTTTCGAAGTTTGTACCACTCGCACAGGTCACCCGAATAAACCTAGAGGGCTGAAATTTTGTATTCGGATTGAGTTAGTATCAAGGGGGTGCCTTTTGGGGGTCTCGACTTTTAACCCCTACCCCCACCATTTTTATACCCAAAAGAACATGATTTTTCTTGTTTTTTAACAGTTTCGTTCGGGTCAAAATCTCCCCAAATAAACCTAGAGGGCTGAAATTTGGTGTACAGGTTAAGCTAATAGCCACACACTGTTTTTTGGAGGTTTCAACTTTTAACCCTTACCCCTACGATTTTTACGCCAATATTTCCTTAATTTTTTTGCTTGTTTTCTAACACGTCTAGAGACTCCATAAGGAAACCTAGAGGGCTGAAATTTTGTACGTGTATTCAGTTAGTATCCAGCTAGTACCTTGTAGGGAGTCCGCATCACTTTTCCCCCCACTTCTCCCATTTTTACATCGGAACTGAATGCTATTGTTAAATGTGTTTTAAAAGCATTATGTTTATTCTAAATACAAGTAGGCGAATAGTAATTTTAAAAAATTTAAAAAAAAGTGAACTTACTTTTATGACAAATGAAATACATACATATTAAGTAATTTAAAAATGTTATTAAAGTCACTGTTTATTTATAAATTAGGAATTTTGGATTTTTAGTATTTATAAAATAGAAATTTTGGATTTTTTTGGAAAGAAAAAATATCTTTATAAAGGCCTTCCAGTTTACTATTTAAGGTTCTTTTTTTAATTTTTAAAACTAAAACATAAAGGCAATTAGCGGATAAACATGGGCAGGAATGTCCTCGTACGAATTGTGTTGGCTTTTTTTCTGCTACCTGTTTTCGGCACAAAATTGAAATTTACTGAGATACAGCCCTTAAATACTTAAAACCTTTTTTTAAAGCCTCGATCAGCCGAACACTCATCACCAGTTTTGAAACCAACAAAATGACAATTCGGTTGTAGACTTTCAATAACATTTCGCTTGTAAACATTCAATACCGAAGATGAAGGGGAAAATTCGACTACCGTGATGGGGCCCCGCTGCTCACGGCGTTTTCTTACTACAGCTTACTACGGGCAAGCCATCTCCGTAGTTACAAGAGTAAACAAACTTTTAATTACCATAGTAAATACCAAAATTACACAGAAATTCTGTAATTTTCATATATTTTACCAGTGACGTTCAACTAGGTAAAAATAATAATCTAAAAAAAATTAATACTAATTTCCGGAATAAAAACTTTTGAGCCAAGTACAACAAAAGTTTTTATTCCGGAAATTAGTATTAATTTTTTTTAGATTATTTTTTTAAGTACCATCTGTACGTAAGCTTAGTTATTATAATTATATCTGTTTTTGGCATAGCAATGGATTTAAATTATTTTTTTAAAGCTTTATTTTTTTTCTTAAATACAAATACATAATATTTTTGGCGCCATTTTTTACAGATATTCCCAAATATCTGTTTTTGTCGGATATGATACTCTTTGTTTTAAATACTAAAAATGTGAACAAAAATACTATATCAAAAATACATCCAGTTATCGTATGATGAACTGATTTCGTTTTGAAACCATTTTTGGTGGGGGTATTTTACAGTAGTTATAAGAAAACGCGTCTTTCTTTTTGGGTCACCCCCAGCATTTGAGCCTTTCCTCCATACATTCAAACGTAGGGCCATTGCTAGTAAGACTTATATTCCTTCCTGGGTGCTTTTGTCCATTACAATTCACAACCACAAAATTGTCAACGGCAAACTCCAACGGGTCGATAAAAACTGAAGAATTGAGAGGGGGAGGGGGGCTTCATGATCTTGAATGCAATCTTCATTATCTGAGAAGGTTTCATTAATTCCATCAGACTCTATGTTTGGCTAATTATGACCCAATACTTGGGCCAAAGTTACCCCAGCTTACAAAATCACATTTTACAAATAAACAAGGTAAGTATCAGAAAAAACAAACTTAAAATACTTTGAATATATATTAAATGAAAGCTATTATACACTTACCAATTGTAAACAAAAGTTGGTTTGCAACAAAACATTCACAAGAAGTAACGGTGATGTTGGAGTAGCACTGAGCAGTGACAAAAGATGGAATTAAATCAATCTTAGCATTCGAGTATAGTCAGTGCTGCTACCTGTCATTTGCCACAAGAACCAAGTTGATAGCTGTATTTGCTAACTAATAGTAAATCAAACTGTCTTTTTCCAAGATTTGGGCCAACATTACCCTTAAGGGCCAAACTTACCCCAAGTGACGTTATGTTTTATTTTTTTAAGGAATAAGATTTATCTGTACTTTTTGTGCAAATGGTAATGAATAAGGGTCAATCCAATAGAAATGAGTCAGTCATATTATTCAAAATCTTTGATTTTTCTATTTTTTTTATCAGTTACTCGCCAATAATAGGTGAGCGAAAAACGAGGAATAAAACAATTTCCAGACTCATCGTTTTTTTCTTAGTGGCCATTTTAAGTTTGCTTCGGGAGTGTTTGTTGATTGAAAACAAGTTTTGCGTAAGTGTATCTAATTCTGCTAATTTTACAGATATCAAGACAAACTAAAAACCAAAATTATTAGAATGACCTGCTTTAGATTTCTTGTCTTATTACCTAAGTAATAAGGAAAGGGGAGAAAAAAAATTCACAAGTATAAAGTATAAATTAACCTAAAGCGGGACTTTTAAAGTTGCGAAATTATTAAGAGGTACTTTTGGAAAAAAATCACTAGTTTTTACTAAGGATTTTTTATTTATTTCTAGCAGCGATTCAAGATCCAATGCTACCTCCTCATCAGGCCTTAAATAAAATATTAGTATTACAAAAGAATTTTTTAGAATAAAAGTTAATTGAATTAAAAATTACTTAGAGTTTTTTTATAAAAGAACAAAACAAAAAATTTTTTCTTTAATAAAATGTCCAATAAATAAAATTAATTAAAAACATTGATTGTCACATAAATAAAATAATAATTACAAATTTTTTTCTTATATAAAACGATTAACAATTAAAAATTTTTTAAAAACAATAAAAAAAGATTATGAAAGAAGTACCATATTATCATGTATTGAAACATTTTTATTGACTAGTATACTGTTAAGATATATTTGTTGACTAGTGTATTTTCCGGTAAAAAAGTTTCTGTGTTACTGACCACTACGACCACTTAGGACCTTCAACGCAATTACACAAAGCTGATGATAAACTGCCAAATTCGAGTTGTCAATTTCATTGTTACAGTTTTCGTGTCTATTTATCCACAGGCTTTCTAGATTCAGTCTCTTTTTGTGATTTTTTTCATATTATAGCACTCCCGTATTCTGAAAATTAAAACGGTGGTCTTTTTCATTGGAGTGCTGCGGCAGACTGGTACAATATCACCCCTAGCTAAATCTCACTGATGTTGTTTTAAACGTTGCTCCAACCCTTTTGACGTCTGGCCAATATAAAAAAGTTGACATCCAGCACAAGGAACGGATTAAATTAGATTTTCATTCTTTCCAGGTGGTATAGTTGGTTTTTGACTACTGTGAAGGGAATTTTTGATCGTAAAAGGATAACCAAATGCCGGTCATAAGCCATTTGACTGCAGAAGAGAGGAAACGGGGGGCAGTATTTTGTCATAAGTGTGGCATTTTTAAAAAGTTATATTTTGTCGTATTGTCAGTATTACTAGATGGTGTGAAATTATTATAATATCGGTGTGCGACTGTTTTTATTATGCTGTTAATTATTGGTAAAGGAAAGTATTTTTTGAAATTAAAAAAAATGGCGGCGGTTTGAATAAAAAATAAATTTTTTATAGTTTTCTGTGTGGAAAAATAGGAAGATTTCAAAAAAAAGCTCCCATAGCTATATAGCGGCTTACATATAGATTAATAATCTATTTGATTTTTTTTCAATTGAAAACTGCGGCCGCAATCCTGGGCACCAATTTCCGCTCTTTTTTAAAGACATTTTTTTCAAAAAATTATAATAATTATAAAAAATAAATAAAAATAAATATATAAATAAGAATCAAAAAAGGATTTTTGTATTGTTAATAATAGTGGTATTAATCATAAAAAAATTTCAACCCCCCATTCCCGCGTCCTACCCATCCGAAAAAAAGATCGCGAAAATTTCAATTTTTTTGTGGAATAAACGAAAAAATAATAATATAGTCTTGTAAGAAATCGTCCACTGTTTTTGTATATATATATATATATATATATATATATATATATATATATATATATATATATATATATATATAGCTGAACCTTTATTCGTTCAGTATTTATATCGTGTTAATTTATTTCCAAGACTCAATGATATTAGAGAAAAAGGTCAAGATCCGTCCAGCCGTTTATATTTGGCATTTTTTGAATCTCCACAATCCTAGGGGGCAATTTTAACTTCATGTTTACTTTTACAGGATCTCAGTACTATTTTAACAAAATTTGGTCAAGATCCCAAAAAAGGACCCTAGAAATGATTTTCACTTCACGCACATTTTTCTCAAAATATCAGTACTGTTTGAACAAAATTTGGTCAAAATTCGTCCAGTCGTTTATTTTGGGCCTTTTTTGCATCTTCAGGGATCTACAGGGTAATTTTAACCTCATGTTATTTTTTTTCAGGACCTCAATACCATTTGTGCAAAATTTAATCAAGATCTGTTCAGTCACTTATTTGAGTCCTTTTTGGGACCCTAGGACCCTAAGGATCAATTTTCATATAACGTTCCTTTTTCGGCGATCTCAATATTACTTGAGCAAAATTTTGTAACGATCCGTCCAACCGTTTATTTTGTGACTTTTTGTGGTCCTAGGGTCTTGCGGTACAACTTTAATCTTTACGAGATATTAATCTTTACAATCGTAGCCTATACGAGAACTGACAATATTATCTACCTATCAGTGAAGAAAGTTTTGAAATTGGTTGGGAAGTTTCCGAAATTACTTTAGTCGTACTAACCGACAAAGTCATAAACTTTACCTCTTTAATACTTATTGTTAGTATGATATAATAGTATGATTGTCGTGTATCAAACGAGTTTACAGCAGACCAAAAAAATATTAAATGCTGAGCTAAATATGCTGCCCGTTAATTTTTTTAGCATTCGATCTATATTATTTGATGTTTAGGAGCTTAAGAGCTGATTATATATATAATACATTAAAAGCTGACCGTATTTATTTATTGTGATACTTCTCTATTGCTGCTCAATTAGCCTTTTTAGCTGATCAGTTTGTATTTATTTTGCTGCTCAATTAAACCTAAGCCAATAATATATAGTATGATGTTATGAATATTGTAAACATCTCATAGTATTATATTAAATTGCAAATTTTGGTTATTTTAAATTCTTGCTCCTCCAGGTTTGAAGTTTCAAAATATGGAAAGTCTCACCCGCACCTCAGCAAACATTTTGGTTTACAAATTTTCAATCTTACTACTGAAAATAGAAAATCTTAAAAATAAATCGTTTAAGCTAAGGTATCCAGAAATCAAATTTACAAGGGTAAATTATAGTTAGAAATTGAAAGTTTTGTAATTAAAATTATTTATTATCATCACAATTTAGTTACGAACAGGAATTATTAAAATGTGAGTAAAATTAAATAGACAAATATATTTTATATAACTTTTATTGATACAAACTGAGCTTTCAGTTTCATTAAAAAGAAAATATATAAAATCAGCACAAATGAAATTTGAATGTGTATAAACATAAATAAAATTATTCCTAGTACGTATATGAAAGTTTGTTGACAATTAGCAAGTTAGTAAACTTCAATTTAAGATATTTTCTATTTCTATTAATATGTGTGCCTATCGAAATTATATAGTTTTACTTGAGTTACCTGACTGGTATTCTTCACGTACTTAATTAATTGTAGATATTATCTAACTTTGTGAAAATTCATAATAATTACGATGAAATATATAATCTGTCAATTTTCACTTAAAATTGAAATATATTTTTTGCACGATCGTGTATTTTCATGCATTTACCGATGCTGTTGACAATGCTAGTAAGTTACATTTCCCGAACGTTTGTTTATATCCATGGAAACCAAAAAATAACAGTGCGGTAAGTGAAATAGATGCGTGGTAAGTAAATAGGAGTGTGGTAAGTTAAATTAGCTCAAAAATGATTGTATTTATTTATTTATATTGAAATTAAAAGTACAATTTGAACAATTAAGAAAATAAATCCATTAATAATATGAAAATTTTCACTAGTTTGCACATTATTATTATTATTATTGGCATCAGTCTTCTTATTTTATTGACATTTCAAAAGGTCGTTCAATCATTAAGATTTTCTGTGACTTTCATAATCTTCCTTTCATTTTACGAGAATAAGTTTGCAGTCAAAAATAAAATGCTTCATCAATTTCATTATTCTCACTAATAATATAGTTTAACAAACTATTTTCCTCAATTTTTTTTTAATAGAAAATTCAAAAAAAATATTCACGCCAGTGAAATATTGGCACTTAATTTTTTATTTACAAATATAGTTGTCAATTGTCAGTACAAAGATTCATATTAGTTGTTATGAATATTTATAATATTTATTCATGGCATTCTATGTCATAACATAGAAATATAAATTTCATCTAGGTATATTATCTGAATTTTATTTTTTATTTAACACATTTTTAATCTTTAATTATTTTAAATCGATCGTGCAAAAAATATTATACAATACACGATGCGTTAAGTACATTTACTGATCTCGAAAATTGCAAAAACTCGACCCTGCGGGTCTCGTTTTCGCAACATTTTCTCGATCAGTAAAAGCAACTTACCGAACTTATATTGTAAAATACTATTTTGCACGATCGTGTATTTTCATGCATTTACCGAGGCTGTTGACAATGCTGGTAAGTTACATTTCCCGAACGTTTGTTTATATCCATGGAAACCAAAAAATAACAGTGCGGTAAGTGAAATAGATGCGTGGTAAGTAAATAGGAGTGTGGTAAGTTAAATTAGCTCAAAAATGATTGTATTTATTTATTTATATTGAAATTAAAAGTACAATTTGAACAATTAGGAAAATAAATCCATTAATAATATGAAAATTTTCACTAGTTTGCACATTATTATTATTATTGTTGGCATCAGTCTTCTTATTTTATTGACATTTCAAAAGGTCGTTCAATCATTAAGATTTTCTGTGACTTTCATAATCTTCCTTTCATTTTACGAGAATAAGTTTGCAGTCAAAAATAAAATGCTTCATCAATTTCATTATTCTCACTAATAATATAGTTTAACAAACTATTTTCCTCAATTTTTTTTTAATAGAAAATTCAAAAAAAATATTCACGCCAGTGAAATATTGGCACTTAATTTTTTATTTACAAATATAGTTGTCAATTGTCAGTACAAAGATTCATATTAGTTGTTATGAATATTTATAATATTTATTCATGGCATTCTATGTCATAACATAGAAATATAAATTTCATCTAGGTATATTATCTGAATTTTATTTTTTATTTAACACATTTTTAATCTTTAATTATTTTAAATCGATCGTGCAAAAAATATTATACAATACACGATGCGTTAAGTACATTTACTGATCTCGAAAATTGCAAAAACTCGACCCTGCGGGTCTCGTTTTCGCAACATTTTCTCGATCAGTAAAAGCAACTTACCGAACTTATATTGTAAAATACTATTTTGCACGATCGTGTATTTTCATGCATTTACCGAGGCTGTTGACAATGCTGGTAAGTTACATTTCCCGAACGTTTGTTTATATCCATGGAAACCAAAAAATAACAGTGCGGTAAGTGAAATAGATGCGTGGTAAGTAAATAGGAGTGTGGTAAGTTAAATTAGCTCAAAAATGATTGTATTTATTTATTTATATTGAAATTAAAAGTACAATTTGAACAATTAGGAAAATAAATCCATTAATAATATGAAAATTTTCACTAGTTTGCACATTATTATTATTATTGTTGGCATCAGTCTTCTTATTTTATTGACATTTCAAAAGGTCGTTCAATCATTAAGATTTTCTGTGGCTTTCATAATCTTCCTTTCATTTTACGAGAATAAATTTGCAGTCAAAAATAAAATGCTTCATTAATTTTATTATTCTCACTAATAATATAGTTTAACAAACTATTTTCCTCAATTTTTTTTAATAGAAAATTCAAAAAAAATATTCACGCCAGTGAAATATTGGCACTTAATTTTTTATTTACAAATATAGTTGTCAATTGTCACTACAAAGATTCATATTAGTTGTTATGAATATTTATAATATTTATTCATGGCATTCTATGTCATAACATAGAAATAGAAATTTCATCTATATTATCTGAATTTTATTTTTTATTTAACACATTTTTAATCTTTAATTATTTTAAATCGATCGTGCAAAAAATATTATACAATACACGATGCGTTAAGTGCATTTACTGATCTCGAAAATTGCAAAAACTCGACCCTGCGGGTCTCGTTTTCGCAACATTTTCTCGATCAGTAAAAGCAACTTACCGAACTTATATTGTAAAATACTATTTTGCACGATCGTGTATTTTCATGCATTTACCGAGGCTGTTGACAATGCTGGTAAGTTACATTTCCCGAACGTTTGGTTATATCCATGGAAACCAAAAAATAACAGTGCGGTAAGTGAAATAGATGCGTGGTAAGTGAATAGGAGTGTGGTAAGTGAAATTACCTCAAAAATGATTGTATTTATTTATTTATATTGAAATTAAAAGTACAATTTGAACAATTAGGAAAATAAATCGATTAATATAAAATTTTCACTAGTTTGCACATTATTATTATTATTGTTGGCATTGGTCTTCATATTTTATTGACATTTCATAAGGTCGTTCAATCATTAAAATTTTCTGTGGGTTTCATAATCTTCCCTTCATTTTACGAGAAAAAATTTGTAGCCAAAATTAAAATTCTTCATCAATTTCATTATTCTCACTAATATTATAGTTTAACAAACTATTTTTCCCAATTTTTTTAATAGAAAATTCAAAAAAATATTCACACCAATTAAATATTGACACTTAATTTTTTATTTACAAATATAGTTGTCAATTGTCACTACAAAGATTCGTATAGTTGCTAATATAAAAATTTATAATATTTATTCATGGCATTCTATGTGATAACATAGAAATATAAATTTCACCTATACTATCTGAATTTTATTTTTTATTTACTATATTTTTATTCTTATTATTTTAAATCGAATGTGCAAAAAATATTATACAATACACGATGCGTTAAGTGCCTTTACTGATCTCGAAAATTGCAAAAACTCGACACTGCGGGTCTCGTTTTCGCAACATTTTCTCGATCAGTAAAAGCAACTTACCGAACTTATATTGTAAAATACTATTCCAGCTAGCTTCCGGTTGATTTAGCTATTTATAATTTCCATAGTTAGCCTATTAGAAAAAAATAATAAGCAGTTTCTATCCATTCTTGTTTTTATGTTATTCTTATTCCAAACATTTAGTTAATAAGATGATAAGACTCGAAATTTAAAATAAAAGGTAGTTTGAACGTCAAGTCACTTTTAAGGTTGGCTACAAGTCTGTTAGGAATACAAGCTGTTGTATGTTGTAAAATTACAAGAGTTCAAACTTAAATAGCAATAGCAAACCTACGATTAATTAAAGCTTTTGTTAATTAAGCTTGAATTAAGTTGTCCGTTTTACTTTTATGGATAGAATATTTGAGAACCTACTACAAAAGTCTAGAAGTAAGTAAACCATCGAGAACTCTCTAGAAGGAATTAGATGAAACATGTCATCCAAATACAGAACATATAAGGCGACGGTGGACAACAAAGAGGACAGTTAATCAGTCGGAGCTGTACAGTACATATATCGGCGCAACAAAATCGAGTCAGTAGAATTAAGGAAATGGAAAGTGGCTACGACAATAAATTGATGAAGCTATGGTGGACTACCTAGTAGAAACATCCAAACATCAACAAGCTGCAAATATATAATAAATATTTCTTCTTCTTTTCCTCAGCGGTGGGGTGGGCACCCCCACCGGATACTCCCCCCTCCCCAGGTATCCGGTTAGCCCAGACACTGATTTCTAGTGGAATATTGTACAATCATAATCATAAGCCTTGGCCCTTTAATCTTAAACGTCCTTAAAGCATTCTCATCGAAGATCCTTTAATTATATGGCTCACGTACTTAACTTGGCTCTGCAATATTCATCCATATTGCAGTTGTTTCTTTTTGCATGGCTTTAACAATTGCCCTTTTCGCAGTTATCGTCCTAATCCCACAATAGGGTTCTGGGCTGTAGTTACCTTTTAATACACCTTGCTTTGCAAGTTTGTCAGCTTTCTCATTTCTACTAACTCTCACGTGACCTTGTATCTGTTATCACTACCCAGTTCTTGTAGGGGTTTTCGACATTTCAGGATAAATCTTGACTTAACTTGAAATGAATTGATAGCTTTGAGTGCTGCCTTGAGTATCACTGAAAATAAAAACATTATTATTCCGATAAGATCTTCACATATTTTTAATTTCACATAGTTAATAATTGCGAACACCTCTGTCTGGAACACTGTAGCATACTGTCGCAGATGATCCTTATATTTTCTTAAACAAAAAAACTGTTTTGGGATTTAAAATTTTTGTTGGATAAGACTATTATTGCTGATTTAATTATCATCTTTTATTTAAAAACTTTATTTCTTTTTTGGTGTTGTGTATCACTGAAGAAATTTGTATAATATTACAAGAACAGCATACCACAATAAATGTTAAATACACTGACTTAATGACGTCATAGGATGAACTCTTTGTAAAAGTGTAAAACCGAGTTTTTTGTTATTATCAGATAGTTTAATGTGAGTATTAAAGTAATAATATGTGTGACTTGGTTTCCATCATCTTAATAAAATGATAAAAATTTAATGTTTAGAAACAAACCATGCTAATGTTAAGGAAATAGCAGCTTATAAATTTAAAAGAACGGATAACAGAACAATGAAATTGTGAATATTATAGGAATAGAAACTAGTATTTCTTTGAAGTATTATATTCCTTGCGATAATGTGGTTATAAAAGAACTTATAAAACGAGTATAATCGTTGATAATTTTCATTTAAACTTACAACATATTATACAAATGGACTTAAAAGTTTTAAAACACTTTGATGCACTGGTATTCTCAACATTCACAATGCTATTGAAATGTATACAAACAAAGTCGATGCATTTTCCAACAATATAGTGGCAACAGAAATAGAAAATAAAAAAAGGGCTAGAAATGTTAGATAAATTTAAACATTCCAGTTACATAGTCGCCTGTTTGTGGATACTATCTTCGTTTAAATTATTCAATCGTAAGTTTTTATTTCTCTTAATATTATGTCTGCATGTTCTTACAAATCCGCAATTCAGAAAAATTGAGTTCGATAAAATGCAAAATTTGTATACTTACGAAACTTACAGATATACATTTGGTGTACCACAGGCCATAATGTGTACCTATATCTATCACATATTAGTGGCAATGCTCGAGTTATTTTTAACTTTGCGTAGTCTCTCAAAATTACCTTATTTTAAATTAAGAAATTCATAGTCTACTCGAATTTTCCTAATTTAGATTTTTTATAGGTGGATAAGCGCAACATATTACAGTAGTATAGGTCCCCATAACCCCTACTTTCGCTGGTGCGGTGTGATGGATGGCACAGAGGTAATAATTAGTGATTAATGATGTTATAGCCACGACCGTGGTGCAAAATGGCGGGACCCAGGAACAAACCGCATTTTTTTTAAATTTTCTCCCAAAAAAATAAGTGATGAGCAAAAAAAAAAACTCTTAATAAATAGAGTGGATAAGTAGACAAAGTTGGTTGAGTAGTGTAGTGAGCCGCTTTGTGCTTGGACTTCGAGTTCATTGAATCGTGCAAAAACCGACACGAAGGCCGAGGCAAGGTAAGGAAACAAACTTTACACTCTCGAACTCGACTAACTTCAGACAATTTCGCAAATAGTGCAGTGCATGCTTTGTAAGAGCTAAGAACCAAAAAGTTTGTTTTGTTTATATCAGGTGAGCGAAAAACTTTTTATCGAGCGATACTTAATATTTTTTTTTTTTGTAAATCTAACGTAGGTAGTAATCTATATTAAGACTGTAATATAATAGGGAAAATTTTAATTGCATTTTAAATAATGAGCAAAGAAATACAATAAATTTGTTAACTATATACTCGTACATCGATGGACACTCCGAATACTTATGAACAATAGGGTGCATGCGGGAAAGATGCCGCACATTTTGAAAACACTTGATAATTCTTAAAGTATTTAATTGATTTGAAATTTGGTACGCAATAAATGTAAACATTGTTCTTTAAAATTATTTATAAGTAATTTTAAATTTTGAGTCATAAAGGATTCATAATTAACATTTTTGTAGAGCCTGCAAAGCGACGTCTCTCTTACACCTATGGGAGAGATGCCGCATCAAAGAAGGTGAGACGCCGCATAGTTCATATTAAAAATTTTGCGAGTACCTTTCAAAACATTCCATACACAGGCAATCATCATTATTTTCGTTATCTTCACTAATATGAGGGCTCTTCCTGATCCATTAATGGATCTTTTATATTTACGTGACATAATTTACAGTCCAAAAAAAGAAAAAATTGCATAATTAAGGTATATAAGTCTATGTTTTTAACATGTAATATGATGCGGCATCTATACCTACTTTAAATGCGGCATCTCTCCTTTTTGTTGGGATAAATGCTGTATGTTGCTATAGCAAGCATAGTGCGGAATTCCAACCTAAAATTTTATAAAGTACTTTTAAAATATACCCAAATTAATAACAAAACTCATTTTCATTAAAACAATGAAATATACATTATTAAATTCTAATGAATTAAATGCTTGATAAAATATTATGTTAAAAAACTTACTTTTCAACAATGAAAAGTTGGATAATTACTAAAATGATGGACTAATCATAAATGTTACCATATACAGCTTAAATAAGTAAATTATTTTATGCGTATAATCCATTACTAGCGCTATCTATCAATCAACTGACGAACTATGGCTACTGCGGCATCTCTCCCGCACTTACCCTTTATTGTGTATTATTATTTTTAGACCCACTTACTTGCTTTGACGCTCCTGGAAATTTTTTAAGTGTGATAGGATCATAACTATTTTAATTATAACTTCTGAATTTAGGCATAAGGAAATTTGTGTGTCTCCAAGCGTTTGACGCGTTTGGTGGGGAAACAACATTTCTTGGGAAAGCTCTTTCACTCATTTCATTCTACCGAACTATAGAAAATGAGCACTGTATATTTATTATTATGATTGAAAACTCTTCAATTGCACTATAATAATAAATTTTTAATAGACACAAAAATAATAATATACAGTCAGCCATACTCGTATTCTTACAGCAGCATATTTACTCATATGGCAAAATTTAAACCAAATGGATTCCGATAACTTCCCATAAAATTGAACTTTCTTGTTTATAACATGATTATTTGGATCTTCTACTTCCTATATAAGTTAATAAAAAAATTTCATTAATAGTTTTTAAAAAAATATTCTCTAAGAAAAATGTTATGCATGCAATTTGTATCAACATGTCCAACGCCACATTCGTATTCGTACACCTTAAAATTTGATAAATATTTTTATGTTTCAAAAATGAATTACTTTATTTTCAAATTTAGAAGTGTATTTACGTAGGTATGTACCTTTATTTTAAATAAACATAAATTTTAATAATCTTTAAGGTCAATATTTATTTGATATTTTCATATATTTATATATTTTTATTTGAAAATGAAAGGAATTTCAATGGAGTCCAAGAAATCAATTATTGATCTATGCTACCAAAATAAATTCTACAGAAAGTGCTTAAACTGTAAGTACTATTTAGTATTTAATATACTGCTATTTAGTACTTAATATGTCATAAAGGACAACAAACAGGATAATAAATTAGAAAATAATTCTTCAAATATAGATAAAAAATACTACGTCTTATTCAAAATTGTCATTTTTTAATGAATAAATTAACAAAAATCCACCAAAAGCCCTAAAATGGTTAGGATAAAGTGAAAGGATTGCATAGTGAAGTATTTTCGTATTGAAAGAATTTCTGGCGTTGTTAAAACACCTGCTATATACCGTGGGAAAAAATGTATGTAAATCAAATAAAACATATATAATCAAAGATAGATAGATTGTTCTAAAAACTACGTAATAAGGATTCTGAGTCTCGATGTAACAAAATATTCACAGATAAACGTAAAATTAAGATTTTCATCATTAACCTTGTCCTTAAATCCTTATTTTCCTACATTTTAGAGCAATATAAGTTTCTTTATTTATTTATGTTACTTACCACGTACATTTTCACGGTATATATATCACGTCTTTCAATAACTCGAGAAATTCTTCCAGGACAAAAACACTTTGTCAAGTAATCCTTTCATTTAATCCTGACCATTCTATCGCTTTTCTGTGGATTTTTGTTAATTCTTTTTATTAAAAAATGACAATTTAGAGTAAGATGTAATATTTTTTATCCATATTTCAAGAGTTATTTTCTAATGGTTGGTTATCTTTTATGACAAATTAAATGTGAAATAGTCGTTTACTTATTATTTAAGAGGTTTAAGGACTTTCTGTAGGAATTTATTTTAGTAGCATAGATCAATAATCCATTCTTTTAACTCTATTAAAATTCTTTTATTTTTTTTCGGCAAATTAATAAAAAAATTGACCTTATAGTCTAAGAGCTAGTGAACCATCCGACTAACCCGTTTCCCACAAAGCTAGAAAATTTTTAAATAACATTTTATTATCGGTCAGTTAAGCAAGTACCGTTCTGGCAGGTATCTTGTGGTTGCGTCATTATTCCTTAAATTTTTGAAAATGTCAAAAAAAATTTTTTTATTAACCTACTCCCACAAGGCTAAAATTTTAATATGTTGTAGTTTACCTATGTTTAAGTGTAAAAAAAAAATTGATAACCTATTTTGAGGGTTGCAAGGATGTGCCAGACAATAGGAAAAGTATTGAAAAATATTTAAAGTTCGATTACTTTGTCTATTTCACGAATTAAAAATTATTTTAATTCGTGAAATAGACAAAAAAAAAAAAAAAAATAAAAAAAAAAAATAAAAAAAAATAAATAATTTTTAATTCGTGAAATAGACAAAGTAATCGAACTTTAAATATTTTTCAATATTTAAAATGGAGTTTCACAAAGTAAATCTCTCAACAGTGAATTATTTAATAGGAAAAGTGTCATGGGGATAGTAATTCATAACCTGCTCCCACAAGGCTGAAATTTTGAGGGAGTATTCTATCAATAGTTTGAAAAGTATATTACAACAATATTTTTTGGGATATATTTTTTTGGGAAAAGTATATGTAAACAGCTATTTTGGCGGTTGCAAGTATCTACCAGACGAATATATAATAGTCCCCTGACGGAAAAAAATCGATGAAAAAATTATGGCAAATTATGAAAAACTGAAAAACATATCCAAATTTAGACATTTTTATAATCATAATTCATTATCATATTTTTTCAGAAGAATTTATCGTTTGTCAGAAATTATCGTTAAAAAACAGAAATTTCAGTAGATTCTCAGACATTCAGATGTAATAGATATTCATACTTTTTCATGGTTATTCATAACTCATAACCATAACGTTTTAGAATAAATGCATAATTTTTCATTAAAGCTATGGGCATTTTTATGATTTTCTATGAAAAAATATGATTTTTACCCGACTGCATCAGAAGGAGGGTAATGTGTTTAGGAAGTATGTATGTATCTTCTGATTATGTCTGTTTCTGTGGTGCAGCCTGCAGCCTAAACGACTTGACGGATTTTGGTAAAGAAAGTATCGTTGGATTCGTCTTAATCTCGGGAGTGCTAAAGGCTACATGAAATTTCAAAATTCATCCCCTAAATAGGGAATGAAAAATTTATATAGCAAACCATTGGGTTTAGAAACGTGAAATTTTGCAGACGAGTTCTTTATGTAACGTAGGGGAGCACCAAGAAAAGATCTGTGGAAATACATGCCCTAAGGGTATAAGGTAGGGATTGAAAATTTATGACAGGTAAATTTTGCACAGGCCACAGGAGTCCTTTAGTAATGTAGATGAGTATTAAGAGGGAGAATTTGTGTAAAAATTTATCCATTAAGGGTGTAAAATAGGGGATGAAAATTTATATAGGAAACCGCTGGGCTTAGAAACGTAAAATTTTGTACAAAGGTGCCTTTAATAACGCAAGCGAGCACCAAGATTTTTAGAATTTCGCTTTCTAAGGGGTTAATATAGGAGATAAAAATTTATATAGCAAACCGCTAGGTTTATTAACGTGAAATTTTGCACAAAGGTTTCTTTAGTAGCAAGCATCAAGAGTGAATTTTTAGAAATTCATCCCCTAAAATAGGGAATGAAAATTTATATAGAAAACTGTTGAGCCTAGAAATGTTAAATTTTGCACACGGGTTTCTTATATAACGTAGGTGAGCACTAAGAAGGGATTTTTATAAATCTGTCTTTCAAGGGGGTAAAATAGGGGATGAAAAATTATATAAAAAGTCGTTGGATTTAAGAACGTGAAATTTTGCACAGAGGTTTCTTTGGTAATGTAAATGAGCACGAAGAGCAGATTTTTGAAAATTCATCCCCTAAGGCGGTAAAATAAGGGATAAAAATTTATATGAAAGCTAACTTTTCTCTACGAATTCGTCTGGGTGGGTGGAGTTAATAACGACATAGTGTGTACAACGAGTCAATATACAACGAGACACGAGTTGACGTCGAGGAAGTCGCAAACAAAAATTAGTATACGGTAAAAAAATTTTTTTTGTCAAATTCGTGGTAATTTTGGCTACCAGCCGAGTCGTTGTAATCTCGTATGCGTACCTGTATATTTTTTCTTCTAAATAATTAAACAACACTAAAAAGACCTAAATAAAATAGTTAATTAGAAAAATCAAAAAACCCAACTGCGTAAAAAGCAACCTAAAACGCTGAAAATGAGATGAAATAGAGAAAAAGAAACATGAATATAAGAGTGAAGCAGTCGGAGGCATACATGTTGTAAGAAATAAGACACAAATATATGATGCCTCCGACTGCTTTACTTTTTATTCATTTTTCTTTTTCTCTATTTTATCTTGTTTTCACCGTTTTAGTTTGCTTTTTATGCAGTCGGGTTTTTTGATTTTTTTAATTAACTATTTTATTTAATAATTTATTTTCATAGAGTTTTATAATTTTTTATAAAATTTGTCATAATTTTTCATAAATTTTTTCCGCCAGGCTCATGACGCTCGATGAGAATGCGAGGATAACAGACGTGTACGAGTCCCAATGTCAGAATCTATTGAGGAATTCCGACGTTTTATTTTCGACTTCTAAGGGCTTAGAAACAAATTTCAATTATGGTCCCGGGTATAAGTGGCTCTAATAACTGCATTTTCGATTCGAAAATTTACTAAAAGGAAAAGCCTGTATATTCAGTCAAATAATTTGTAATCTACTATGTAGATTACAAAATATTTGACTGAATATATTCACTGCTTCCATAATTAACACCAGTAGTAAAGTATTATTGAGTATTTAAATTATTTTTAAAATATTAACGTAAGTTTTTTAAGGGATTTGTGCTATTCTGAAAGATTATGTACTTATGGCCGTTGCCAACTGCGTTTTAAATGATGAGGCGGCCTTGCCGGTTCCTCTATCTTAGTCGCTCATATACATATGCTCAATATGTCATGCGCGCTCACTTTTTCCGCTAGAAAACCGTCGGAATTCCTCAATAGATTCTGACATTCCCTCGTCACGTCTCCCACGCTCGCATTCTCATCGAGGGCTATGACTATTATATATTCGTCTGGCAGATACTTGCAACCGCCAGAATAGGTTGGCTGCGTACAAATACTTTTTAAATTATTGAAAGGATATTCCCTCAAAATTTCAGCCTTGTGGGAGCAAGTTATGAGTTCCTATCCCTGTGACACTTTTGCTATCGTCTGGCACATCCTTGCAACCCTCAAAATAGATTGTCAATTTTTTTTTTACAATTAAACATATGTAAACTACAATATATTAAAATTTTAGCCTTGTGCGAGTAGGTTAATAAATTTTTTTTTACAATTAAACATATGTAAACTACAATATATTAAAATTTTAGCCTTGTGGGAGTAAGTTAATAAAAAAATTTTTTTGACATTTTCAAAAATTTAAGGAAGGATGACGCAATCACAAGATACCTGCCAGAAAGGGACTTGCTTAATTAACCGATAATAAAATGTCATTTAAAAATTTTCTAGCTTTGTGGGAAATGGGTTAGTCGGATGGTTCACTAGCTCTCCTACTATTAAGGATTATTAAATTTTATGTTTATTTAAAATAAAGGTACATACACCTACGTAAATAATATACTTCTACATTTGAAAATAAAGTAATTTATTTTTGAAACATAAAAATATTTATCAAATTTTAAGGTGTACGAATACGAATGTGGCTTTGGACATGTTGATAGAAATTGCATGCATAACATTTTTCTTAGAGAATATTTTTTTAAAAACTATTAATGAATTTTTTTAACCCTTTGCGCTTATAAGACATGTACAGCATGACAAGGTGGTTTGTCCATTAACTCTACCATATATAAAGGTGTTTTGTTTGTTGGATCATAAGACATGTACCACATGACACACTGAATGTTGAACAGTAATGGCTGCTCAGACTTCACATTACATGAATATTTTATTTAATAACTGCAAACACATTCATTTATTAAAAAAATTGTACATAAAATAATACAAAATCACGTTGAATTATCTTTTTAAAATTAAAAACTAATAAAAACAGCATTGAGGACGTATTTAGGGCATTTAGTATTCAACTTTGGGGAAACAAGGCTAGAACGTCAAAAGAATCCGTCAAAAAAAGAACGTCGGTCGTTGTCATGTGCTACATGTCTTACCAGCCTATTTACAACTAACTTTTTTTTGCTTGAGTGCAAAGAGTTAATCTTATATAGGAAGTAGAAGATCCAAATAATCATATTATAAACAAAAAAGTTCTAATTTGTGGGAAATTATGGGAATCCATTTGGTTTAAATTTTGTCATATGAGCAAATATGCTGCCGTACGAATACGAGTGTGGCTGACTGTAGATACAACATATTATTTAATACTAATACATACCAACTACATACAAAAAATTTACAAGTACAGTTTAAATTTCTACAGAACTATATCACAAATTATTTATTTAATTAAAGATACATATAATATAGTTATAATTTACATTGAACCAATTTTTTTATTTTAATTAATTCATTGCACCTGAAAAAACGTCTACGCATATGCATATTTTGATGTAGTTTTGTTTACCCATATTAATAGTCCGAGAAAAACATCGCAATGTCTTATAAAGATACATTCAAGTTCAAAAAATTCCGGACAAAAGAAAAATTATGTTTTTTACAAATGATTAAATTAAAAAGTATTCTGTGTAATTTTGAATTTTAAATGACTGATTATTATTGTTGATTATTTTGGTAAGATTCTATGTATCTTTACCTTTTTTTATCTCCTAAAACTCAAAAAGAGATAAAAAGTCGAATAATTGTATTATTCCTTTTACGGCAAAATTATCAATTTTATTGTTTTCAATTCCTTTAACCTGTTAACCGGGGAATTAGCTATTGCTCAACTCGTTTCAGAATGGGGACTTTTTGTTCGCAGCGATAAGTAATATCACACCTCAAATAATAAAAGAATATCGTTTTTAACTTATGGTTTTTATTATTAATTTTGATAAAATATTTTATATTTAAAATATAATTCAAATGTATTCAATGTACAAGGAATTAATTGAACAAATTATAATAATTATTTCGCAGTATGATATTGCTTGAAACAGTGTGGCATACACAAGGCAACACAGCAGTCAGGACACCAGAATCCATGGGACTGAAAGTGTTAACTTCCATGACGAAAAATGTCGTCATGCCCATTGCAGTAGGCTTTTATGTATGACGAAATATTTCGTCATACCCAGTTAACAGGTTAAATCGGGTTATTTAGTGGAAATTTAAATTTAAATTAATTGATTACTAAATTGTTCGTGATTGTAAAATATTAAAAATGGATTTAACCAGTAAGCCAGTAAGTAGCCAGAAGAAGTTGCTTTTAAAGCGGATGGGAGAATTTACTGACATGTGGCAGAAAGTCCTATGGAATGTCCAAATCAACGATTTATGCTACGGTCCAGCATTTCAGTGAAACTGATAGTTGCAGTCGAAGGCAAGGAAGTGAACGTCCTAAAGCTGCCATACAAAGAGATGATCGATTTCTTGAACTTCAGATTTTTAGAGATCACCACTTATCAGCTCCTGAGTTTCGAAACCGCCTCCTAACTACAAGAGGCGTACGGAATAATATCCTAAAAGTTAGATGACATTTTATGGAGCCCAATTTGAAAAGTAGGAGACCTGCAAGTGCGCCACGTCTCAAAAACCATAGAAAACAAGGTCTAACTTTTTCAAACATGCATCTGGATTATAACATCGAACTTCGGAGAAATGTGCTCTTTACAGATGAATCAAAATTTCGTTTATATCATTCAGATGATCGATTACGCGTCTGACGACACCGTTGCGAACCCTCTACACCATGTGGTTTAAGAGAAACGACTTCATTTCAAAGACCATCTGTAACGGTTTTGGGGTGGAGTAAGTTTGAAAGAACGCACCGAATTAATTTTTGTCAATGACGGTTCAATGACAGTTCCAAGGTACATTGAAGACGTTCTTCAAGAAGCTATCATACCCTTTGCTGCGCTAATTACAGAAAAATTCTTAGTAATGCACGATAATCTTTGTTCTCATACAGCAAGATCTGTTTTAGAATACCTTGAAGAGGTCGGCAATAATATAGTCGCGTGACCAGCACTTTCTCCTGATATGAATCCTTTACAGTATATGTGGGATACGCTAGGGAGACCTATTAGAAATCGTAATCCTCCACCTAAGAATGTGGAGCAGCTTCGAACTACGCTTTCTAGAATAACGGGATACTATCCCAGAAGAATACGTCGACCATTTAATCACTTCTATACCCACACGTGTGAGACCACTGCAGAGGGCTACAGAAGGCAATAATCGCTATCAGATGTACAAATTCAAGAAAACTAAGTTACCTAGAAATTTTTTTATAAAAATAAAATGTTAAGTTAACTACAATAAAAACAATTTAATTTATTATTTCTAAAAAATTTATAATCACATTTGTTTAAACTCACGAAATGTTGATACTTCTTGATATTAAATATACAATTATAAAAATATATGCCAAACTAAAAACAAAAACTAATATGATTTTTATTTCAAATTTTAAGAAGTACGGTCTTTTTTAACTTGAATGTATATGCAAATCGGTCTTATGAATTAGTATTCCTGTATAGATATTCGAGGCCAGTGTCTCTCACATTTTTTTCAACGTGCAACGCTTTAAGTAGCACAAAGTTGTGTAATTAGCAAAATATAATTTTTATATATTTAATTTTGATAGTTTTTATAACTCGGACTATATCGAAAACCCCGCTGGGATACTCCCCGAACTTCCTCAAAAAGAGGACAAATCTGAGAAAATCCGTACGGATGGCAACCCTAGGATTGCAGAAAACGAATGTTATTTACTGTAAAATTATAAAAAAAAATGTAGGTTATTTTTTCATATTTATATATCTGTAATAAATCTCATACATGCATACATTTTGTACTTATTTCAGGCAGAAAGAATTAATATTTTTAACAAAAAATTATACTGTATACTTAATAAATAAAAAATTAATTAAACTACCAACAAAAAGCTTAGGTTTAACATTATTAGATTTAAAAATCTTTTGTTATTTATTAATTTCTCAAGAACAGTGTTTCTCAAAATGTAGTACGCCTATCCCTGAGGGCACGCCAGCCTGGTGTAAGGGGTACGCGAACAGATTTCCGTAATGTCGAAAGATTAAACAATTATTATGCTATGGCAATATTATTATTATATTTTCGATTTGATCAGCAAATTAACGTCTTAAAACTGTATTAAGCAAAATAAAACATACTTGAAAATATTTTCTAATGTGATGTATGTTAAAATTAAATACACAAAAAGAAAAATTATTTTTGAGTAGTAAGACGAAGTGAATTTTAAAAACTGACGAATCTTTACTATACAGTCATCAAATTAATATTCAAGTTACCAAATATTATGACAAATATAAGGAATAATTGCCAGTGTAAACCGGTCCACCCATCCCATCAGAAATAAGTATTTTATTTAGTTGAAAACTGGACTTCAAAACCAGGCTGAGGGCCAAAAAAAAATTGAGTTAGACCCGAAAAAGGAATCTAAGTGCCATTGCCAACAATCTAGACAGCATACCAAAACTTCTTATTTTTACCACTTGTTTTTAAAGTCCATTCAATTGTACTATCATATTTTTGTTTTGGTATTTTTTTTCCTATTAAATTTTGTCCAGGGACGACTTTAAACTCCCTGCGTAAGGAGCTACTTTCCTTTATAAATTTTTAAAGCAATTAAAAATTTACCAAAGGGCAAAAACATCAAAAAAGTAGCTTTTTTTATAAAAAAATTTTTTCTCATCAATCAGATTGTTTTTAAGTCTTTATCTCAAAATGTTCAAATTAAAAAACGATTTGAAAGAAGTTTATAAAAATTTTTATTTTCTCTTATGTCCACAATTCCACAATAGTTTGACACCATATGCTCGAATTGAGCGAACCTAAACGGATATGCTTAGGTACTAATTTTTTATACTAAAATTGGACTCTTGTTTTTTTTTTTGGTCGTTTTAGGGGTGGGCAGAAGGGCAGAAGGGGTGCAACTTTGGTTTTATGATTATATAAGGGATACGCGGAGGAAAAAGCTTGAGAAACGCTGTTTTAAATATACAAAAATGTGAAAGTTAATGTACTAAATATACTAAATATGGACATACAAGAAGAAAATTTCTACTTTGGTATGTTTCTTACCATTTTCAAGATTTAACCAAAGAAATATGTTTTTGATGTTTTTATAATTAAAAAGAATTTATTGTGTTAAAAAGTTTATTAGAAAAGATTGTAGGGTTGACCGGGGTAAATGTGAATTGGGGCAATTGTGAACGGCACCTATAATTTCTAAAATAACATTAATTTTACTAAAAATAAAATCTTACTACGTTTTTCTGTCCTTTCTTAATATGCTATTAAAATTCGATAACAATTCTCCAAGTATTAGTATCTTTTTTTTATTTTGAAAAAACCCTTTCCAAATTTTGTGTATCTTATTACGACCAATCCTCAAAAAAAAATTTTTTTAATACATTTTCTTTTTTTAAAAGGTAAGAAATGGTTAAAAGTACTTCTAAAGAAGTGGTTTAAACCCTGCGGGGGTTCCTTATTAACTGCTAAAGAAATTGGACGATTTATTACCAATTCACAATTACCCCATGATTTTAAAATTGCGGGGTAATTGTGAACGTCATTCACAAATGCCCCCATTCGATCAAAAATTTCAGTTGTGTTCTTTTCAGAGTTGAAAATGTTGATGAAGATGCTGGTGACATTATTGTACAAGTTTCCGTTGTACAAACAATACAAAAAAAAAAAAAAAAAATTGTGTAAAGAGCGATGTTTTGTGTATCAATTTACGAAATCATTGCTGTGCTCCCTTATCCAATAAGAACTTACAAAAACAGAAAAATTACTTGTTTTCAATGTCTTTGTGAGTGTCCAAGGGCAGTAGGATTAATACAAAAACATTTTTTTTTTTCATTTACAGTATTAGACCTAATAGATTGTTGTTTTTTGTTCATGTTAACTAAATGTATTCCCTTGAAAAAGTCCCATTTTCCTTGTTTTTTTGTAAAAATCTTGTAATTTTTTGATTTTTTATTTGATAAAATGACAAAATATCATCAAAATATCATTTTTTATTTGTAATAAATTTGTTCCTACAATTTTTGTTATTTTTATTTAACCTTGATTTTTGGTACAAATTTGGGGTATGAATAACTTGCATTAAACAAAGAGAAATTGTGACCGCTAAAGTATGATGAAAAATTTGAAAGTCGGGTAAATGTGAAGAATTTAATTTGGGCTTTACTCTGATGTACCTCACTTCTCTTGTAATCCATTCTAAATAATTGATTAAAATGTCTGACGGCATTCACTTTTACCCCAAAATTCATAAGATTTACAAAACCGCACCGGGTAAATATGAATAGCTTATAAAATTTTTGTTTTTTATACGAATTTGCTCCTGAATAATGTAGAATTAAAAATAAATCAACCATAATGTGATATATATATAGAATAAAAAATACTTAAAACAACGCTTTTATCTCAATTCATGAAAATCCATTCACAATTACCCCGGTCAACCCTAATAAATTAATTTTAATGTTTCTTGAACATTTTTTCCGAAAATCGTCCGTGGCTTACCAAATCAAACAAGAATAAAATCGATATTTATTTGGTATTAAGTTATTGTTTTAGATATGTTAGGTACGTAACTAATATTCTACTAAAACTTCCCTTGTCCTTGTCCATCCATATTTCCAATTGTACTAATAATATTATTGCTATTAGCTTTCTTGATATCATCTCCATTATTATGTATTGGTGTTACTTGAAATACATTGTCTTTCTTGTAATATAAATAACCGGCAACGCACATCAGGAGACCTCCGGTAACAAGCAGAAGCCATTTCAAAATATTAACAATTTTTAGAGTTCTTAATAATTCTGTTTTAATTTGTTGAATGTATGTATCATTTAAAGCGACACCCTAAAAAAAAAAATATTTTATCACACAAATAATATAAAAATAGTTCACTGCCGCATCTGCTGAACAATTTTCAAAGTAACTATTAAACTAATTTTTTTCCAGTTTTAAGGATAATTTACGAATGCTTTGTATAAACTACCCAATATATAGTTGATATTCAGTAGCGGTACGCCGGTACAAAGAGTGAACGAACTGTGTGATCGTGCCTCGCGCCAAAGAAACCCAGCCCCGTAAACGAATTATGAAATGTTAATATTCTTTGCCCGTGGATTCCCCATAATTTTTACTTTTAAAAAATTGTAGACAGTTTTTGTTTGGCTTATTTTTCATTTTAAAGAAATATTAAAATTTTTAAACTACTATAAAAGTAAAAATAAAATATAACTTTTTCATTTTTAACATCTAACAACATTGGTTAAGATTGTTCAAGAATTTACTATGTGTTTCGCTTTCTTTAAAATAATAGTATATTATTCAATGAGCTAGTAATGATAGCCATTACTCACGAAGATGAAATTGCGACACGCGCCGAGCTTGCGAGGCGAGTGTCGTAATGCATCTGTGTGAGTAATAGCCATTGCAAGCGAGTGGAATACTAGCCAGTAGCAGCGAGTAGTAGCCATTGCAAGCAATATTTTTTCTATGACTTTTTTCCTTTTTGATTTAAATAAAATTGAATATGAATTTTAAATCAAATTTTTAATCTATTTCTAAGTTCATTAAATGCTTGTATAATATGTATAAAGTGATCAAAGCAAAATATATACTACTTTGTTTACTTGAACGTTACTACGCAACATAAATTAAAACTCGACTCATACATTATACATAAAACAATCGCAAACCCATTGAATAATGGTTAATGCTGTGATTTCATTGGTCAAAAAGGTATTGAGTAATAGTTATTTCTCCACATCTTTGAATAATGCTTAACTTTCTCAACAATTGACAGATATATAATGAGTGTGTTCTGTGAGTGAAAAACATACTCATTATTACATCCATTAAATATTAAGAAAATTAGGCATTATTCAGATGTGGAGGAATGATCATTACTCACTACCTCTCAACCAATGAAATCACCGTATTTACCATTACTGTGCCCTGTCACAGCTTAACGGATCGCTCGTTCGGAGGCGGTGAGCGGGTGCGCATCAATTGTTAATGATTGTTGCATGATTGTTGCATCTTCTTCAGAGTTCTGCTGTACTCAATAATATTGCGAGGAGAGCGACATCTCTTTGCTAAGTGATGGACTGTTATTGGAAATGAAAAGTGAGAAAGTGTTTTCGCACCAAATTCAAATAAATATTTAAAAAAAAAAATTTCTCTTTAAATTGCCTTTTTTTATACAAAAATCAATTACTAGGGTTATATTTAAATCTTTAGGAATATTTTAAAATACTTTTTCAAAATTTGTCAAATACCCAATTGTAAGTGTGCTCTATAATACATTATACTGCTGAACCTTTTCTTATGCGGTCCTTTTTTTGTGCGAATTCTTTATGCGGTTTTTAAAAAAATGGTCATTAAAATGCATAATGTGAATAAAAATTAAGAGAATGTAAGCAACTTAAACATTAACAATAATAACGTTTTTTCATAAAAATACTTTTTAATGGTTTTTAAGCATTTAATCAGTATATTGCATAAGAATATGTTATTACATCATTTATTTTTTTTACAGATATATTTTTCACAATTTTCATAATATTATAAAAATGAAATAAAATGTTCCCATGTGTAAGTTAATGGTTCATCTTGTTTAGAAAAGCAACTTCTAAGCAAATCGCAAGATTTGAGCGTTTTGAGTTATGTATTTTCGATGAAACTTTTTTTATGCTGTCCCGATTCACCGCATAAAAAATGTTTTTCTGCAATCTGGACCGAACTAAACTTTTTATAGCTATTTATTATATTTTTGAATATATTTTTTTTGTACGATTTTTTTATGCGGTCCCTATCTACCGCATAAAAATGGTTCAGTTCTATTTATATTGTGCAGCACACCTAGTTTTGTGGCACGTACTGTGCCTAGTGAAAGAGCGAAATATGATTGTTTGTGTAGTTTATATTGGATGTACTTGTTATATAAGTGTTACAAGATTTCTTTCCAGAAAACAAAAATGTAATTTTTTATATAAAATCTGGCCTAGGATTAAGGAAAACAGATCCTTGGGAAATCTTGCACACTTCCAATTTTTATCTTGCACCGCTACTGACTAATATATGTTGATAAAGTCGAAAAGTATAACCGTAAAAACAATATAGGTATATGGTAAGATTTTACGAACAACTCCCTATATTACATGTTTGTCCGTAGAGTCAGTTGTCCGTAAAGCCGAGGATTTAAGGACAAGTACTTTGCAACAATAAAATACTGCAGTTAAAAGAGTCCTCTTGTCTGGGTTATATTTCAGTATACTGTGCTTAGGTATGATTAAAAATAAATCTTTTGAATTCATTATTTTATTTAACAAATAACCTACCCATTTCTAAAAGTAGTGTCTAAATATTAACGGGTAGTAATGAAACCAAATTTTGATACATGATATCTCAATATAGAATTATTCTAAATTTTTAATGACTATTTGAAAAAATATCACGTAACTTCTTTATGCACTTGGCCCTTTAATTTAGAGTTAAAAATAAATATCTCAGGATAACTTGTTAATGTGTTTCTTTTGATCTTAAATACCATCGTAAAATTGTTTAAAATAAATAAATAATTTTATGAAAATCTTCAAAGTAAATATTTTCCGTGAAACCAACAATTGATAGCGTTATGAAAATTTAAATAACAACGATTTTCATAAGTTGTTAGAAAGTTTATAAATATTACAACAAATATTTTATATGCGATAAAGTAAGGACGTCTATTAATTGAAATTTTATATATTTTTTATATACGGGATGTTTCATATAAATTAAACAAACGTAATTATTTAGAACAGGGGCTAGACCTATTTCTATAGAAACGAAGCTAATTATTCAATTTCAGTGATTTTTTAAATGTTCGGCATTACGAGGGATTACTTAAAAAAAATACTAAAACTCCAATACTGTGGGAGAATTGCAAAATTTAGTAAAAATTGACAGATTTTTATGCATATTGGCACTGTTAATTTTCAATTTTGAGCACCCCTGGAATTAGGTACGATATTCTGAAACGCCGAGAGGCGATAGGTATCCGGACGGTGGGCCTCCCACCCCCGGACGCGTATTTCCGTTTGCGTGTTCAGTAGGAGGCATTGTTGCCTCGAAACACGCACGGTTTTGTAACGCTAGGCTCTTCTTCCAAACACATGCCTAATTCAAGTCCCCCGTCCTCTAAACGCGTACGGGTTTGTAATGCACATTGTTCTTTCAAAAACGTGTTCAAGGAAACGCTATGATTAGAAGGTTAGTGTCATTAGTGCTGGCAGCCAACACTAATAGTCATAATGGTCACATATTTGAGCCTAGTAGAAAAATTACCACAGAGGGTCTGGTGAATAGAAAAAAAGTAATTGTTTATCTTTAGATTTTTTGAAGTGAACACTAACGTTGGAGAGACTATAATATTATAAGCTTGTACACAAATTTAAAACTCTTCCATTCTTCTGACCTATGAATTTTTCCAATGGATAAAATGAAAGCTTTTATACATTTTTATGAAGAATCATGTTATCGACAACGAAAAACTATAAGTTCTAATAACTTAAAAAATTATTACTTGAACCTAATAATGTAAATTTCAGTTTTTATCTGAAGATTACGAGACCAGAAGTGAAGAATTAGGCCAAGAAGGAAAGATGTTTTTAAGATGTGTCAGAAATTTTAATACTGGATTTTCTTGTTGGTAAAAGTTCTATCACTTCTTGTTTCCAATCATTTATTTTAATTGGTTTGTTGACTATAATATTGGCATAAGTTTTTTTTTCTTTCTGCTTTCATTCTTCGTAATTATTTTCTACTAGGCAATAGAAAATATTTTGCCAATATTTTGGACATGAATCCCTTGGGCCGTAATTCAGGCTTTTATTACCTCTGCAAAACTATCCTTCTAATCATCGCCCTCCCTTGAACACGCGTTTGAAAGGACAGTCTGCATTACAAACCCGTGTGGTTTAGAGGACGGGAAACTTGAATTGTACACGTGTTTTGAGTGTTACAAAATCGTACGGATTTCGGGGCAACGGTGCCTCCTAATGAACACGCAAACGGAAATACGCCCCCCCCCGGACACCATTACTCGAGTTATCTTACGTAAGTATAGGATAAAGATGAAGGAATTTAGTTTAAAAAATTGGAAAACTTTTTTATTAACTCTTGCTTGTGGATTATTTAAGGATGAAATCGATATTGCCTATACATTGGAAAATTTACAACTGGATACCTATTGCCTGTCGGACATCTAGGGTAAGTATCTAATTGCAATCTCTAATTAAATAGTTCTTCCTATAATAAAAGCAGAAATTTTGAAGATTTCAATTTTTTAAATTAAGTAAGTTTCCCAGCCTTTTCAGCATTGGTACCGACTTGTAGAAATTTTTAGCTAATTCCTCATTATACCGAACATTTCAGGGGCGTATACAGCTGAGCTTTTTTTTGGGGGGGGGGCAGTCGCGCAGACAAAGTTAACAAAAAAAATAATAAATTGAGCTTCTTCGATACCGTTGGCGACCAAAAAAAAAAAAAACATCAACTGGTAAATTTACCGACACGGTGTTTAAAATTAAATAATAACTAGTGTATATTTTTAATTCTCGGGGGGGAGGGGGGTCATGACCCCTTGACCCCCCCTGTATACGCGCTTGGAACAAACATCATTAAAATCGAATCATTAGTTTTGTTTTTACAGTACCAAAATTACAAAACCCCCAAAAAGAAATATTGTTATAAATAGTAAATTCTTACCTCTTCAACCCAAAGTATAGGTATAAGATTATCTGTTAGTTCTTTCATTAAAGTAATTTTTTCAATTTTTTGAACGGGAATATTGAATTGCAATCTTTTTCGTGCTTCCATTGGTGTGCCTGTCATCTGTAAGTATACATATGTAAAAATAATTAACGGTTTATAAAAAAGTTAAAATTCTCTCTATGATGAGTACGAGAGAGCGGTATTTGTTGTAGTAGGCGCAAATTGTAATAACGATTATTCGGCTACATATCAATTTTAAATAAAAATAATAATTTTAATATGTGTAAAAGAATCAACTATTATATCGCCTGAAGTTTTGGATCATTCTTCCTACTAATCAATTTTATTACATCTAAATACACAAATAGGGCCTAAACTGAGTGTCATGCTTGCAGCAATTTGGTTTTTCGTATAAAAATTATTAAAATTGAAGTATTAGATCGAAATAATGTTTTAAGAAATAATTTTGTTGTTTTAAACATATCTAATTTATTTATTTTGAGCAAAATAAGTTAATATACTAATAAATAATTAAAGTTCATTAGTTTCAAATATGATAACGTCGATTGTAACACGGAATGTGGTGTCGGTTGCAACATGTTATAAGGGAATGCACCTAATGAAATCAGAATAAAAAATTAAAAATAAATTAATACCGCTCTCCCCTACTGAGTGGGAGTATTCCAATCGCTAATTGTTAATTAAAATCAGACAATCATATTGAAGATAGAGAAAAATGTAATTTTAAATTTAATATAAGAATAGTTAATTAATAAATAAACACCTAATTAATAAATAAAATTAAATATTGATTTAATTCGTAATATGAAGTTAATAATTAAATATTTTATATAGGTAAGAAGAACAATAATAAAAAATTTAATTAAAAAATCAAAAAACCAGACTGCCTAAAAATCAAACTGAAACGATGGAAACAAGATGAAATACAGAAAAGAAAAATTATCAAAAAACTAAAGCAGTCGAAGGCATCAAACATTTCTGTTTAACTTGCTTCAACATATATGCCTCCTACTGCTTTACGTTTTTGTTCATTTTTCTTTTTCTCTATTTTATCTTCTTTCCATCGTTTTAGTTTGCTGTTGCGCAGTTGGGGTTTTTGACTAAGTAACTTTTTTATTTAGATCTTTTTAATGTTGTTTAATTATCCAGAAGAAAAAATATATAGCTACGCATATGAGATTACAGCGGCTGGCAGCTAAAATTTCCACGAATTTGACATTAAAACAATTTTTTTATCATATAATAGCTTTTGTCAGCGATTTTCTCCGTGTGAACTCGTTACAGGTTGACTAGTTGTACATACTATGTCGTTATCAACTCCACTCAGACGAATTCGTGGACAAAAGTTAGTTTCCATCTAAAGTTTCATCCCTTAGGCTCGCTTACGTTACGTTACTAAAGAAACCTCAGGGTAAATTTTTACGTTTTCAAAACCAATAATTTTTTATAGCCTATTTTACCCCCCCCCCTGTAGAACAAATTTCCAAAAATCCCTACGTTATATAAGAAACACCTGTGTAAAAATTTCACATTTCAGGATTACAGATTTAATTAATACAACCAGAGCTGGACAAAACCATCCAAATTTAATTTTCCCGTTTTTTAATAACAAAATAACAATTTGTCCGGCAAAAACGCTCATGGATTATTTAGAATTAACAAAGAAATTCAGAAATTCAGAAAATCTATTTATAAGCTTTAAGAAGCCATTTAAAGAAGTATCTACCCAAACAACTGGACGGTGGATTAAAGATATATTGAAACGGAGCGGAATCGATACTGAAATTTCTTCTACACATTCTACTAAGCATGCCGCTACCTCGAAAGCAAAAATTTGGGTATCTATTTAATAAGAAAAACCGCTGGATGGAGCGGAGCATTTGAAAACTTTGCTAAATTTTATAATGTTCTTATCGTGGAAAATGAAAATTCATAAAATTTGCAATATCTATATTTAATTCAGATTAATCAATGAATTCATAATTTTTTTTCTATTTATTTTCTAAATTTATTCTTAATTATTAATATTAATTAATTTGTAATCATCTCTAATCAACTTTTTTTTATTAATTTTCTTCTAACTGAATATGAAAAAATACAATGAAAATATACAATAAGTTAACTATAAAAATTTAAAAACATGTTAATAATATTAAACACTTCACTTGCTCTTTTAATTCGAAGTACTTTACAAAGAGGAAGTTTGTGGAAAACCCAAAGTGAATTCTTCCTCATTAGTACCTCATTCAGTTGGTAAGATTTCTATAAAATTAAAAAAAAAGTTAGTTATCTATACCTGGATCATTTCTACTAGAAAATACGCCGCTAAGCATGACGCCAATGGACCCATTAGAAAAAATATTGTTAAGTGCAAAATATAGGTGTGTTTTGGATGAAAATGGAAAAGTGGTTAATCCAAAATCTGTTATATATAAAGAATTAAGTTCTTTATTGGAGAATAAGATATCTCCGAAATATATTTATACCATTTTACTACAAAATGGACATGGTCTATATGACAAAGTTCTAAACTATCATAACTTAAAAAAAACTAATAATACTAAATTTGATATTACTACTGATGAATCGTTTGATTTGTCAACAGCGGAAAAAGTATAGCCTTTTATCTTAATATACCTGTAAAAACATGGCATGATATAGACTGCGAATCAGTAATTTATAAATCTAATAGTAAGGTACAAAGAAGTTACACATTACAACGCCGCAGATGGACGAACATAATTTTTGAACTAATATATAAAACTACAAAGTTGCCTTGTGCATTTCGGTTTAAACGTTGCAAAATTTCGGAAGCTGGCATTTATGCTACTATTAACGAAAAATGTCCAGACTGCCAATCAGACTTTGTCGGAAAAATTATTAATAAACCTATACAAAATAATATTCAAATGGAATGTCGGGTAACAATTTTTAACGGAGACCTAGAACACACAAGCAAACGTCCCCTGAATGGACAAAAAAGGGTAGAGATATCAGAATGTCTCGCAATGGATTCGTTATCAGCAACAACTTGGCGAAGACAACATGCTACAAAACTAATGAAAATGTATGATTCAGAACCAACACATTTATACAAGGCTAGTACATTGAGAAAGGCAAAACAAGAACGGCGAGATATTAATTTATAAATCAATGGATCCTGTGCATATAGTAACCTTCAAAATATGAAGTATACAAATCACGCAGGATCTATTCATTTTATAGGTTTTGACCCTTTCTTTGTTCACTACTGGACACCTGAACAAATGGCTGTTTATCTCCAATACCACGATACTATCTGTATTGACGCAACTGGTTCGTTAATAAAAAAATTTAAATTACTTAATGGAGAACTATCGGTGATGGAAATGAGTTACCATCGGAATCCCCTTGTCTTCTTATAACGAACTGCATAAAAGGTCTTAAAGAGGAATCACTGTTTGAAAGGGATAACGAAAATAGCCAGGATGAAGATTTCGATGTAGATAACTTCAATTGTAGATAACTGCAATATTGCATTATGGTCTAATAATTTCATCGAAGACTGTCGGAGAACGCTAGCAGAAACAAAAATAAAATGTGACCTAACAACCCGCATTACATTCCACAATTAAGTCAAAAGTTAAAAACATTTCTTCCATATTTTCCATTATATTCGGGTGTAATGATTCCAGTATTTGGTTATGGAGAAATAAATGCCAGCTCATCATCTGTGGAATCTGAAATGAAAGATGTTAAGCATATATTGTTACAGAATCAAAAACCTCCGATGAGAGCAGACAAATTTGTAACAATTTACTTAAACTCTTTCGCAGGTAGATCACTGTTGGCTATGTCATCACATAAATCCCCGCTTTCTGCTAAGAATAATGAACCAGTTCCAAAAAATGAAGTGATAAGTAGCTCGATGAGTAATTATAAGCCCAATGTTCCACTTAAAGAAGAAGTTATGGTTAACGTGTCAAAAAATATTAGAGCCGATCCTTCTAATTCTCCGATAAATACTAGAATAGGATCTCCTTCTGAAGTAAGTCGCATTGTATCAGATGAAATAAATGAATTAAATTTAGAACATAACTGGAGAAACAAAAACGCAACACCAACGAAAAGAAGAAAAACATATTTGGACAATTGCCCGGACTGTGATATAAATCTAACGGGAACACGCATAGGAGTCACAATTCGCAAATGTACAAAATGGTAGCCTGTGTCCCTTTTAAGATATCAATCAAAAAAGAGTTGTTGCCAATACATGTGGATTTGACAGTATCGTGTCTATAATTGCAAGTGCAGGCATTAACAAATATTATAAAAATAGTATGGAAACATCTGACACTAACATTATGAAATTTGTGAAATTTTTTTTTAAAAAGTGGTTGGAATCAAAATACTTATAAACTAAGGACGGAACTATTAATGAACACTGGTAATTTTAAAACACACATCGACAGAAATAATATAACTGTCGATTGTTTCTTAAGCATAGATAATGTTGTACAATATATTTTCAAACAAAATCCTAGTTACACAAAAATAAAAATTTGCATCTTATGTTCTACAATCATTATGCGCCAATCTAGATTAGTTCTCCTTAATGTTGATATTATTGTTAAGTATGAGTATTGTGAGCTAGCTGCTGATATATCAGAAGGTATGCCAACTAATAGATCCACCTGCTGTAACCAGCTTATGAACAGAAATATAAAATATGAAAAACAAATATTTATCGAATGTGATGGAATAGGTGATCTACAAAAAGAACATTCTCTTGAAGAATTTTCGCCGGAAATTCAAGTTGGTGCTAATTTATTTCTTTTACCGGGCATAGTAGCACCGAAATTTATGAACCCTCGCTATGGTATTGCCATTTGTTTCGCTTTTTGGACGATCAAGATACCCCAAGAAGCTCCTCGGCCAATTTATTAACTTATTTCGTTTTTTTAATTTATATAAATAAGAACAAAAGCAGCTAAAACAAGCGCATCGTCGTCCGAACTCGACGTTTTTTTAAGAATAAACTGTTGTTTGTGTATACATGCTTGAACCCGGTGGTGGCGAAGGGAATTTGTACATGCTTGTACAAAAAACTTGATCATGCATGCTTTTCAAGCTTGCAGTTACGTGTCTAGTCACCTTTATATAAGTCAGTAACCGTTTTTTATGAATAAAATAGTTTTAAATCCTTCTGAAATCCTCCTTTAAAACTTCTGAACAGCTTCTAAATCCTCCTTTAAAACTTCTGAACAGCGACCGATAACCGAATTCTGCAAGTTGTGCTGAGTTGTGCTGCTTAAGATCTATAAATTTCATCCATAAAAATTAACATTTAGCTTCAAATTCGTTAAAAATTGATGAATTGGGAGTGGGGGAAATTAAAATTTTGGCATTTTCGAATCTTTTTTGATTGTGCCGGACTCTGCTAGATGAGCACAATAATTTTCCCAAATGACAAAATTTCCTCAGATTAATAGATTGCATATCACAGGCCGATTCTTAATAATCTGTGGCTGTTTTCTAAGAAAACAAAAATTTTTTTTGATCCAAATGGAATATATAATGTTAAAATTATTTCGACGGCACAACGCGGCACAAACGTTGTATAGAGCAATGCAATTGAAAAAATTGCAAATTTCCAAAAGTGCGGGGCTGGCTAAAAATTTGTTTTTAGATTTTTTTTTTTTCGAAGTCCATGATTATTTTGAGTTGCCGTTTGCGGCACAAATGTAGCACAAAGCAGCAAAACTAAAAAAAAATTGAAAATTTGAAAAGTACGGAGCTGGCAAAAAATTTGTTTTTTGGCGTTTTCTTCTAAGAGCTTCGTAATTTCGAGTTGTGGTTTGCGGCACAAATTGGCACAAACGTAGCACAATGTAGCACAATTAAGAAAAACTTAAATTTCAAAAAGTGCGGGGCTAACTTCACACACACGGAAGCGTCTTAAATGTGATTATCGGTGAGAAATTATATAAGTATACCTATTTAAAATAAACCGACGACTATAATATAAAGGTAAAATTTAATTTCATTAACAATGTGACCCTTCATATTTTGCATATAGGATGAATAGAAACAAATTAAAAGGGCCGGCATTCCTTTATATATAAATACGGCCGACGGTGTTCAATTCAATTTATTGTTAAAAACTTATTTACTATTGTTGGTATTTCTCATTAAAACAAAAGCATTTATTTTGAAAAACGCTAAAAATACTAAAATCTGACAAAATAAAACATTTACTCAGACATTACGATTACTTTACTTAGATATAACGATTTAAAAATTATGTGAATATTAAATGTTTGTTTAAAAAGAAGTTATGTTGTAACGGATAGATAATGTTTGTTTAAAAATAATTCATTGTTGTAAGATTTAGTTTGTGGAATTTCCATTCTAAAATAAACAATGTAGTTCGTTTGTACTTCCTGTGTACCCGTTTGTACCGCATTTTACTTTGTTTGTGCCTCGAGCGGTAAACAGTAGAAAAAATTTTAAAAATGGCCGGCGCCCAAAATTTCAATATTTTAATCTTAATAATATCCTTTGGTAGAAATTCGCTTGTACCCCTATTATTTTCGTTTGTACCTCAAAATATTCGAAGATTCACGGTTTCCGAAATTCTAGGTAAAACTAACTTGATTGTTTTTTTAATTATTTCAATTTTGAAAACAGCATTCGATAGAGATCCGTTTGTACCTTTTTTATTTTCGTTTGTGTCTCAAAGGGTTCGGAAAATGACGGTACTCGAAATTCTAAGTAGAATGAATTTGGTTGTTTTTAGAAACATTCAAAATTTGTAAACGGCATTCGATAAAGATTCGTTTGTACCCGTTTATGAATCCTTTCTTTTCAATTTTATCTCAAAGAGTTGGGAGATACACGATACTCGAAATTCTAGGTAGAGTGAATTCGTTTGTACCGGTTTATGAATCCTTTCTTTTCAATTTTATCTCAAAAAGTTGGGAGATACACGATACTCGAAATTCTAGGTAGAATGAATTTGGTTTTTTTTAGAGGCATTCAGAATTTGTAAACAGAGTTCGATAAAGATTTGTTTGTACCCGTTGGTAGTTCTTTTCTTTTCGTTTGTACATTAAGAAGTTGGGAGATACATGCTGCTCGAAATTCTAGGTAGAAAAAAATTTACTGCTTTTGTAGATATTGAGATTTTTGAAATTGACGTTCGAAAGAGTATGATTTGTACCCGTTATAGATATTTTAATTTCGTTTGTACCGTTCTTTCAATTTTCAATCCGTTCGGAGATACTCAGTACTAGAATATCTAGTACTGAATATCTCCGTACGGATAAATTCCGTCCGTAGAATGAATTCCGTAGTTTCTAGGGATACTCAAAACTTTAAAACAGCATTGAAAAGACTATAGTTTGCAGCCGTTTGTACAAATATTTTTTAAGCTTTTAAAAATCGCCAGGTTATCATATTATCGTTAAGTCGAAAATTAAAAAACTGTACTTTCAAAATGGTTGCGGTACAAACGAAAAGAAGAGTAGTACAAACGAGTATAAATGAATCTTTGTCGAATGCTGTTTTCAAAATTTTATTAAAAGATCTCAAAAAAGTTTTTTCTACCTAGAATTTCGAATACTTACTGTGTTCAGAGTTGACTCAGAAATGACTATTAATAATTTTATTTACTGTAACAATTTTTGTATAACAATAACAAGTTTTTTATATGATTCATAGCCATAAATTCACTCATAATGAACATAAACCAAGGTGTCGTGGTGTATTTTAACATTCAATGGTGTATGATTGAAATCGTCATGAAGAGAATAAACAACGGATATACACCAACTACCTTGGTGGTTGTTAACATACACCAGTGTATCCTAAGATACATTGCATTTTGGACATTCACAGTAACATATACCTATATAATTAAAAGCTTACAATTAGTTTAGGCGGAATTCATATTACAAACAATTTTTTTATTCTTTTTATATAACAAGGATAATAATAGTTTACAAAGGGAGAAGATTCGTTTTAAAAACTCTGTGGTATTAAGATAACGTCATGTTCGCTGAATACTTTTAAATTATATGATATCTATAGCGGGTGTCCCGTTTGGATGTATACATACGGATTACATGTTAATTAATATCATTGAATTTCCATAAGGAAGAAGTTATGTCACAAGTGTGCTTTGAACAAAATAATACCAATTCAATATGTTACTATCGCTTTCACAATAGGTAGGTACACATTATCTTTTTTGAAGTAAATCGCCACATTGGTAAACACCACGTTAACACCTTTCATAACCTATAAAGTGTCAGTGGTAATAAATATATCTTTTAATTTGTATACGATTTTTGTTGTAATTTGAGACTATTTATTAATAAATATTCTAACAATATTTATAGCAACAAATATAACATCAGTATATATAGAAAAAATTTTAAATTAAACCTTGTTTAGCCGCCATATTGGTCAACACTTTAACCCTTTTTTTGGCTTCATTTTCATATACAGTGAATATATACCTGTACTCCCTCTACCACTTCGATACTCAAAGAGTATAAGGTAATAAAATAAAAAAATGAATTTCCCAATATTCATGCAACTCATATTTTCACATAAATATTTGTGTCATTTTTTTTTTAAATTTTAAAAGCATTTTTTAAAATTTTTTCGAAAATAAATATTAAAATAAATACCCCTGTCGCAGCATCCTGCATAAGATAGCGAATTTCCGTTTATAAAAATCTTTTTTTTTCTCGGAAACTAGTAGACATAGAATAATAGTTTAAAGACCTTTTCTATGTATTTTTTCCCCTCTTTTAAACGGGGTAAAAAATTTTCGCAAAAATTTTGAATAAGTGGAAATTTTGGCAAAAAACTAATTTTTTGCAAGAACAAAAACCATGTTCCTGGCATCCGATGTGAACTCATTGAAGGGTTTGGGACTTCCAACATTTTAACCACTAAAAAAATACTAAATATGAAGCTGATTGATATCTATTTTGGGCGTTCGATTCACTCAAATATCTGTCATAGTTTCTGAGACAAAAGAAAATATCGTTAGGGGTTGTTACCCCCATATCTCCCTTATAAGTGAGAGCAGAGATCTAAAATAACCAGTATCAGTACTTGGGGCAAAAAAGCAATATTTAGAAAGTTAAACTATGTCCAATGACGTCAGTGCAATTTTCATATGGTAAGTCTGCTAGACCCTTTGGTGAAAATAGTGATTTGACTAATATGTTATAATTAAATATATAAAATTCGAATTTTTTGTAGTTCCAAAGGCTTTTCAACTCTTAGTAAGACTGGATGTGTTTCAATTCACGTTTAGTTAAATTGTTAAAATATGTGGAGATTCAGGCACTTTCGGATTAAAATTAAAATTTTCCATAGGTACTTTTATAAATTCAAAATTTATCAAATTTACGTAATTGTCTTAATTTTGAAAAACCCCAATTAATTCACAATATTGAAAGAATTTTCTTCACCAATTTCATATGTTTAAATAATTTTTCTTTTTATTTTTTGATTACCTATATGTTTAAAACATTGCCGGTTCAAACCATCAAGCTCACAAGCCCGTCTGGGTAAAATAAAACTTTATTACGGCAATATAAAATTAATAAAAAAAATATTAGCAAAATGATTTATTCAGTATATAGCCGGCAATCAGACAACAATTTAAATGATATTTAAACAAATCAATTTTAATAAAAATACCCCTGTCGCAGCATCCTGCATAACATAGCGAATTTCCGTTGATAAAAATCCGTTTTTCTGTGATTTTTCACCCTTCTAAGTGACTTTTCCTCCTCTTTCTAATGGTGTAACTAAAATCGCAAAAATTTTTTAACTTGAGACAATTTTTGCAAACCATGTTCCAGCCATCCGACATGGCTGACTAACGAACTTGTCCAACGGTGTGGGACTAAATACTAATATAATATATAAATTTTAATGAATATTATTTTCGGTTTCTAGGGACCTCAAAACAAATTTCTGCCATAGTCTCGGGCTCAAGTCGCGTCATAACAGTGGCTGTAATAGCTGAATTCCAATCTGGAAATTCGCTAAAACCACCCATAAAACCTATAAGTCTAGCAAGTACTTAATACATTAATATTCTTCGTATATATCAACATCTAAAAACATTTCAGTCCCTTTTTGACAATCCTGCCAGAACTAAAACACTTTTTTAAATGTTTTTTATCGTTAAAATCGAAAAGTTCTTTTGAAGAGAGTTAAAATTACTATATTTTACATTAAAATGTCGACACAATAATCCCCTAGTTATTTACCCCTAGACTTGATGTAGTGTCGTGTAAGACGGCGCACTTAACATTTAGGTGGCTATAAAAAAATAACGGAAAATGTCATAGAAGTAAATTGTATTTATTCCAGTACCTTGATGATTAGTTAATGTTGTGATAAAGGATTTTTATTATAAACTCAATACCGACCGAGTTATTGAAAAAAATTCACAAAATGGGAAATGCGCACTCTTACACGACCGGTCGTGTAAGAGTGCGCATTGAGGTCGGTAAGATGGCGCACTTTTTCAAAAGCTTGGAACTTAGCGCAAATCTATGGCGCGCCATTAGTGTTTTTAATCGCAAAACTATTAAATATATAATCAAAAATCAAATTACCTCAAAAAAAAAAAAATTATAATAAAATTTAGAATATGAATTTCTATTATTATAAATATAAAAGGAATTAATTAAAATTGTGACTGAATATAAAATTAATTTTTATATACAGAGAAGATAGGCTCTCCCCATTTATTATGATAGTGAATATAATTTTTAATATTTTCAATTATATATGCATATAAAATTAATTTTGTATAGTTGGAAGTAATTTTAATTGTCGTAATTTTTATTCAGTTTAATAAAAATGAATGTTGAATTATTGCTATTTTATGTTGTTGGCTGTTATTGTTGTGAATTATTATTTTATTAAATTTAAGGCTATAATTTCAAAAAATAAAATAGCAAATTCAAGATTTTAACACTTTGATGCTGTCTTTACCGCACAATGAATCCACCAAATTTTTTTTTTTAAATCCTCACATACACTTTAAAAAAGAACAGACTCATTAAGAATTTAGAAAATATACTATTGCTTGTCTTATTTAGAATTTTATTTTCGTAGGTAACAATATTCTAATAATACTGAAAATGTTTAGAGAAGAAAGATGTAAGTATATAAGTTTAAGGTGACACTATCTCTTATCCTTTTTTACACGTATACAATGCTTATTCTATTACAAGGGTGTGAAATTAAATACATACATACATTATGTGATGTTTTTCGTCCCTAATATATAAATAATAGGTTTTCACAGCAGGATACTTTAAGAATTCAATCACAGAACATCAATTCAATATTTCTGATTTCTGTAATACTTAAGTAAGTGCCAGGCCAACCAGTACAGTTACCCGTACAAGAAAACAGGACATTAACCAAACACCTATGAAATTCTTTTTTGTGGAAGTTCATATTTGTTGAGTTAAGTAGTGCAGTTAAATTTTACAACCATCATGGAGAATGATGCGTTTGCTCGTACTAGTGGGGTGTAGCTTTACTTGACTGAAAATAAGATGTTTATTACCAATGTGAAGTTAACAATAACAAAAAAAATATTTTCGTGACCCTCACTGTCCAGTAAAAAAAGTCTAATATTGTATATACAATTTTTATTAGTCAGTAGCTTCCCCTTACTTACGTATCTGTTTACTTACACTAGGAAGTGTTTAAGAAAATGATTAATTTCATGTTGGTTCGAAAACAGTTACCAACTTTAATAATTGTCTGCTAATGAATACATACTCATAGTGAACTTTCGTTTAAAATCATATTTTTTTTTAAAAAGAACATGCACAGCTTATTGTTGAGTCCCACTATTTCTACAAATTATTGTGCTTATCGAATTATTTCTAAAATCAAACAATTATTTCTATTAAAAAATATTTGATAGTTCGAAAATTGCAAACAAATTAACTTTTTTTAAAATAATACGTTTTTGTCTACTTTAAATTCGAAAATCGGAAAATTACTTCCTAATAACTCTTTTTAAAATTATCATCTTTAATAAATTTCAAATTTGAAGTTTATACGATATCTCAAGACTGAGAAAACAGAAAAATAAAATTAGGTCACTTTTGAATAATTTTCGTATTTATTACTTGATTTAATTAAACCATTATATATATCTTATTGATCAAAAAAAAGTAAACCGTTAACGTAATCAAAAAGATAAAAAGTTCTTGAATCTGGTATCATTTTTCTAGCCTAAATAACCTGAACAAATTCATTAATTTATGCATTTATGAATTTACAAATATTACATATGACATATTAACTATACTTATTTGTATAATCTACTGGATGTATTTTTGCCTGTAAGTCTATTGTTCAAAGTTGTCTATGCCCATAAATTATAATTTTACTGTGGCTCTTGTGAGATTTGTTAACACACATAAATGAAAGATCACCACCATATTTAACGAAGGTTCAAATATATTTGTTGTGTTTCACTTATATTTGGTCTAAACGAGAATAAACAGAAAAAATTTTTTTAAACACAAATAGATCAGGAAAGAGATAGCAAATGCTAAGTTTACTTTTCTATTTACGCGGTAATGAGTTGATCCAGAGTAATTTTTATTTCAAAATTACATTCTTAAAACATATAAAATATGTTATTAGGAATCAGATGTTTTTTAAAATTTTCCAATCGTTGGTAAATTGCACTGAAACTACGCCTATATTTTATGCTTTTCAAACTCGTTTTTCACCCACTTAGAAATGGAAATTTGAAATTCTAGTTGCTAATAACATTTTTTGTTGCCATTTTCTTTACTCACTGAAAATTTGAAGTTCATACGTTAATTCTACGCCGAGAAAATAGAAAAGTAAAATCGCCTATTTTTGATGTTTTTTTTTATTGGAAAGTATACCCTTAATGTGAATGAATGATTTTCTATTATAATACAACTAACTTGAAAGTCATACATTACTGCATCATGAAAATTAATCCAATTAAAATTATTGTCACCACGCAAATATAATGTTTATTATTAGCTTTGTTCGTGCAACAGTTTTGAAAGTACAAAACTGTACGGAGCATGCGTATTTGTTAAATGAGCGTTCGAGCAAAACTAAATTTGTTATTTGATTGCAAATCTAATGTTCTAGCAGCTTAAAAATTAAATTTCGAACTAATACACGACAGCAAGAAAAATTTGTCGGATTGTACTTGCTCAAATATATTACTGTTTAAAATTTAAATATTTTATTGTCTGTTAAGTTAGATGTATTGTTAGGGAGCTTTTATTTCAGTTATTTTTTTTTTGTGAAATTTTTTTGAAGTATTTTTTTACTAGGTACAGGTAAATAAATTTTAAAAAGAAATATTCATATTTAAATACAGTTTTAATATGCCCTTTTTATCGTTTAGAGAGAAGAAATTAATTCACCATAATATTTTTCATTAGTTGTTCTTTCTCTTATTGTACAAAATGAATGAAAGATCATCTAGCTCCAGTACGTTTAGTTCCAGTGACTTGTCTAATTCGAGCGATGATGATTTACTTGATTTTGAAATTAATAAAATTCGATTAAAAAATGAAAATTACTTTGAAAGTATTATTCAATTATATAATAATAAAGAATTTATTGAGCATTTCAAAATAAATAGACATGTAGCTGAAAGTCTAGCAGAACATTTTCAGCCTAGTGAATATTTAAAACATTAGTTGGGTGGGAATGGAAAATTAAATGTGCTTATTGGAATGGAAAATTAAATGCAATTAAATGTTTTAATATTTCTTTGGATATTTTGCAAATATTTTAACAACCAAAAGCATAATTGTTAAGTTACGTAAAATGTCAATCTTTTATAACCTTATTAGTCTATAACCACTATAAAATATGTATGACATCCATGAGGCCCGTAAGTCCAAGACATGCCGGACACGATTAGAGTGACATCTGGTGGTTCTTAATTAAACCTAAATCTCGAATTCACCGTTCGAGCGTCAAAATAATTTGAAACTAGTTTGTTGTTGAACATGCGCAGTAGTCATAGTTTGAAAAATGACTAATTAGTTTGAAATTGGTTGCACGAACAAACCTATTATTTAAAATGCAATTATTTTAGATATAAATTTAATATCATAATAATTATTTAAATAAATATTATTCAAATATAAAATAAAACATAAATTCTTGTAACATTCGTCGATACAAGAAAATAGTATAGTTAGGCAGATTAAAGCAAAATATTGGTTAGATGTGGACACGCCGGACAAAAGCATCAATTTTGGTTTACATATTGGTTAAGTTCTAATCTTTAAGTTTTGAGTAGGATCCACTCAATTTCATCACCTACAAGGCGGTCATCTTGAGTAATGTCCTGCAAGAACCTGTAATGTTATTGACAAGTAAATATACTTGTTTAATGTGCCTGCGACGTCGTTGGCTTTCTCAAAAATTGCTGTTTTGGTACATCTCTATCGCCCACTATCTACACCAGTGTTTCTCAACCGCCGGTCCGCGAAAGTATTTCGTCAGTCCGCAGAAAGTTGTGTGAAATTATTCATTACAATTTTTATTTTAAATCAGCTAATCAAAAAACATATTTTAATGTTATCTGCTACTTCAATACATACATTTTGTTACTTTGTCATTTTTAAAATTTAATTATTAATTGTTTTACAAAGCCGGACCTATCGATTCTGACGAAATTTGAATATGTTATAACACAAGCCTAATTTCAATACTACGTTATTCTCATTGTCTTAAACTACTTTCCATGAAGAAGGTCTTGAATTGCTCGAATAGCACGATTAGTCGACACAGTTACCCTCTAATTAACTAACCCTAGACTTATTAGGAAATTACGAAAAAACAGGTCAATTAGATATTTTTACGTAAGTTTGAAATCTGTAAACAAAATTTTAATATATTTTATTTTTTACTCTCTTTTTGCAAAATTAACTCTCAAATTTTACGACGCAACCACCTGTGTTGATGTAATTTTAACAAATTTAATATTAATAACTAGGTCTTTAAATATATGGCTAATTCAAACTTTTTATCTACGTCATACCGTTTTCGAGAAATTCGAAAAAAATTAAATTTTTATCCCAGTTTTTGAAGCCGTACCATTTTTGTGTATTGTGTTTAATTTGACTTCTGAGCTATTATGTTTATAAAAAGACCTTATGTTGCATTAAATTTCATTTTAAATAAATAAAAGTGCTTTGTAAATTAAAGTAAATAAATCAAAGTATCAAAGCACAAAGTAAATCGATTTTTCCCATAATTTTAATGGAAGACATAAAAATAAAGTTTAATGAAAATTCCTAACGGTTCCGGAGATATTTACAGAATTATAATTTGTAAACGAAGTAAGAAAAAGGGGAAGTTTCTTTCGCACGGGCGTAGTTTCCACGAAATAACTTTTTTTAATGTGGTAAAACTGATATCTCAAAAAGTAATTAACTTATGAACTAAATCTTGGTTTACTGTATTCATTAATGTATTGCCCAGTATGTAAACTAAAATCGTGGGCTTAAAATGCACTTGTTCAAAATTTATCGCCTCCTGTAGGTGCAATTTTATGCCCTAAAACGTGATTTTTTTCTAAAGGCGCGCCATAGTTACAATTTTTAAAATTTTGACTTTATTCTAATTTGCATACTGTAGAACAAAATTTGTAATAAAATGCGCTTTAAAAATTATTTTTAAATGTCTTGGGCCGAACTTATCGGTGTTACAGTTTCACTTTCTTTTTTGCGACCTCCACTTTAACGTCCTTTATAATAAAAATGAGGCAAAAGCAAAAAAAAAAAATTTTTGTAATTTTAAATGTTTGTTTAATAATATAGAAAGATGAGAAAAATGATTGGAAGTTGCGATTTTTTTGGTAAAAAATAAGAAAATTCCCTTAATGTAGGTACTCAAACATGCGCTGCATTTCGAATTAGATTACCTGTTGCATCGAAAGCCTGCAGCGAATTTGTAACTTGTAAAATAGCAAAAATGGTTTTAGTGGAAGTTGCTTATGTAAAAAGGAGGACTAGAAGTGTTCAGAACATTGCAGCTGCATATGTCAAGAAGGGTTTCTTTTACAGTATCCATGGCTAATGGTTATCGATTGGTTATTTTTAAATGTACATATTTGTGAAAAAAGAAAAAAAAAATTGGCGGAAAAAAAGCTCCTATAAACTCCCTTTGCATCATTCAATATTTTTGGTATGCGAGCTTAACCTAAGCTATGTCACATTTCATGTTTATATCAAGTTTCATAAAAATTACACATTTCCCTATGGGAAAATTCAATAAAAATATTTTAAACGGAATTTGCCTATATATTTCAAAATGGTCGCCATGTGGCTGATAGGGTTAAGTGGATCCTACACAAAATTTGAAGCTTAGGGTATGGGTAGTTAGTAAAAAAAATTGGTTCTTTTGTCCAACATGTCCACATATTTTTATTAATCTTCCTGACTAGTATAATTGAATTATGTTTAAAAAAAAAAAAATTAGTCAATCCCGCAAAAATAACATCCTTGTATAATTTAAATTCAATGAACTGTGAGTGTGAGTGTAATGGAAAATGATTTCTTCTAACATATTTTCTAATTTTTCTCAAAAAGTAATTAACTTAGATCTACGGTGTAAAAATATTTTTTACGCATATTTACCTTTACTTTCGATTGGTATAAAGAAAATTTGTAAAAATTGGTTAATTCTGGCAAAAACTCATTTTGTTGACAAAAAATGCCCGTAAAACCTACTTCGGGGCATCTGACGTGTCTAGCTAACGAACTTAGCCGAGCCAAACCAGATTGCAATTCACACACTAAATTTCATGTGCATTAAACGTTTCTTTCGAGAGTATAATACAAATATGTGGTAGCTGCTGCGCCGCGCCGTAGAAAATAACCAAGGTATTAGTTTAAGAAAAATGAAAAAACTAATTTATTCCTGTCGTTCATATTCAAATTTTTATTGAAATTATCAATTTCTAACTTTATTTATTTACTTTGATAAAAAAAAAAAAATTTAAAAAATTATTTTATAAAAGAAAATTAGCAAAAACATATATATGTTTATCCACTCTTGTGACATAACTTTTTCCTCATGGGAATCTAACGTTATCCATTAACATGTAAATCGTATGTATACATCCGAACGGGAGACCCGGTATATCTATTTGTAATAAAATCAATTATCATTTCATAATAATAATAAAATACCCCTGTCGCAGCACCTGCATAACATAGCGAATTTTCAAAGATAGGACACTGACGGATCTCATATAACAACTTGTATCCATCTAAAATAGTTTAACTCTATAACAGTGATAAGATTTTCGAAATCGGTTGAGTAGTTAATTTTTTACTTTTGAGTCCCCAGGACCCTGGCGGATCACATATAGTATAGCACATATGCATTTAAATAAGTTTAACCAAAAAATCACTAAAAATGGTGAAAAATGGCTTCTAAAAATCGGACATATCAGCTAACGAACTCGTCCCAGCTTTTGAGACTTTTGAGCTTCTAACAAAATTTCGTAAAGATTGAATGCTTCATTCGAGAGTTATCGCGCAGACACACACACAAATATATATATATATATATATATATATATATATATATATATATATATATATATATATATATATATATATAAACAAATAACTCTCGTCCTTTTGTGGGTGACACCCTGTAGACACTAAAACCGCAGGAATTTTTTCGGAATTAACAGTCGCGTCACCCCTCTATATAGGAAATAAGAATTATTTCCTTTGCACCCTGTATATAATATATATACACACCTACATATATATATATATATATATATATATATATATATATATATATATATATATATATGTATATATGTATGTGTGCATATATTATATACAGGATGTAGAGGAACTGACTCTTATCCGTTTGAGGGGTGACGCGACTGTTAATTTCGAAAAAATTCCTGCGGTTTTAGTGTCTACAGTTTGCTAGGTGTCGCCCTCCACAAAAGGACGAGAGTTATTTGTTTTACACCCTATATATATATATATATATATATATATATATATATATATATATATATGTTTTTAAACAAATTTCTGCCGTATAGTCCCGAACTCGGATCTTTCCATGACATTCTCCGTCATAAATTAAGTTCCAAAATGGAAAGTCGCTTAAAATAATAATTTAATAGTTAAATGAATTTTTACTTAAGTAACAGAAAAATTTATAATTTTTTTTCTGCTTTCCGTCCTGCGGCTTCACTCAGGTATCATGGAATACATTATTGTATTTTGTAACTTTAGTTTGAGACCTTTGCTCTGATATCCGTAATAATAGTTTTAGATATTCTTCAGTTTTAGACCCTTCTTGGAGAATAACAATTTTAATGCTACTTTCATCTTTTTCTGGAATTCCAATAGTGTTTGAAGGGTAACTTGGAGATCGATTTAATTGTCCGCACCATTCAGCTATTTAATGTGATCCCTATTAGAAGGTTCTATAGAACAATCTTAACCTTACTTCACTTTTTAATTCGCTATTCTGAAATTCTGTACAAAAACAGTTACTTAAATAATTAATACTATAAAAACAAGTAATATTCATATTTCAGTAGCATATCTAATTTTCGCAACATCTTCTTGAGATCCGCCCAGCTGTTTAGTATGAAGAAGTTTTTTTGGGGTCCCAAGGTCCTGGGTGATAATTTTGCCCTCACTTATACTAACAAAATCATCTTATTTTAATTTAAATAATAATAGTACTGTTACCTGAGATCCGTTTATCCATTTCTATAAGAGAAATGAATAAACAATTTATTTTACTTTACGTGTAATTGCTTTGGAAAAAAATTAAAATTTGTGGCTCCGTAACTAACGATAACAACTAATAATAAAACCAAATTTGAAAATTCAGGCTCTCTTGTGCCACCCCTGATATGATGCTCTATTCATAGACACTTCACTAGTCGAAATCCGTTAAGTAACCTTGGCTGTGTGCTTTTCACAAAATTTTATAACATTATTTCTAATTGTATTATATATCTATATATTGATTATTTAATAATAAATCATTGTTAAAAGGATTTAGATTTTAGTAATCAAAATTATTACTTCAATAAATTATAAATTAACACTTATTTAACTGACTAATTATTTTCTTAAATAAACAAAACATTATAATTATTTATTTATTATTTAAATTTGCCGCTTTGAGGAATTTGCTTTGTTGTTTGTAACTTGTTGCCCTCTGTTGGGTTGTCTACACAATTAATATTTAATCTCTAATGGACACTTTAATGTCTATTCCTTAGTTCAGAAAATGGGCTATTACTTTTTTAGTTAGTGTGTAGAAATCATTTTCATTTGTAAACATTTTATCTAGTCGATATTGAATTACAAATTTAAAATTTGAAATAGGATTATTGTTCAACATTTTGAAAGGTTGTAACATATTTTGGAACTTATAACCCCATTCAGGTAAAATGTTAAATATTTCAAAAAATTTAATAATTAATTAATGTATTTTTTTATTTTTTAGATTGTTTTATGAGTATTTCAATTAAATTGTACACAAACAATCTACTTGACAAAAGAAGAAATTTCCAATCTTTTGTGATGAATGTTTTCAACAACGAATTAACACTTAATCACAAATGTAAAAATGTTTGAATAGCTAACTGTCGTGTGTAAAGAGGTTAAAATTCATTAACAATTATTAATGGAAATTAAATTATATGTGTAACAATGTAAAATATTTTAAGAAAGATTAAAATTTATTTTTAATTAAATGATACATAATTTTATTGGTGTTTTTACAAGTTCTTTTTGTGTGCAGCTTTTTACACCAAACAATCCGTTTGCATATATTTTCATACTTTACTATTTTAGCAAAAAGTCAATTCTGTCAAAAATGTCACTTATGTAGATTTGATTTAGCATTCAAATGTAAGTTGAGCCAAAACTCGTTTTCTTTTCTACTTTTTTTTTTTTTTTTGTTAAATCACTCATGTTGTATGAATTTGTATTGTTTTTTTTTTGGACACAAGCGCGAGGCTCGTAACTGCTGGCTCCTGCTACATGGCTAATTTAGTTGTTCCGGCACTGTTTAGTTGCTCCAAAAACTTTATTTTCTGTTAAAAACACTCTATATATTGTACCCATTCACTTTGTTTTTAATTCCAAAGTATACCAATTATATGTCATCAAAATCTTGTCAAATATATACTTTTTTTTATAAAATTTCCTTACCATCAATCAGTTTTTTCTAATTTAGTTCATCTTATTTAAAATTAAATAAGAAAATTTTCAAAATAATAAATATAATGTGTTAAAACAAAAATATTTATAATTAGGTTATATACATGCATGCATATTATATGCATATATTTAAAAATGATTCCATTTGACAGATTGTTATAAAAAAACAAAACAAAAAACTAACATTATCAAAATTTGTACTTCGTTTACAAATAGCTAAGGGCCATTCAACACCACAAAAAAAATATGTCAAAAGTTTATTTAATCAAATAAATAGTACAGTTTAATTGATTAACATTTATAATATAACTTTATAAATTTATTAAGACATTATTCATAATATTTAATTAAAGAAATCTGACATATATTTAGGTAATAGGAATAACTAGTGACGAAACACCCTTAGACACATTTATAAACACAATATATATTAAATAGAAAAATCAAACGAGGTAGAGTGAAATAACAAATAAAAAGAGACTTTTAAAACGGGATTATTTTTGATTTTTCTTAAGAACGACGTTACATAGAAGAAAAGTATAAAAAGCTCTCTGATATAACTTCTTACGATATTTTTGATAATGTAATAAAATTTTTGAAAAAGTTTTAAATTCTGATCAAAAACACAAAAGAAAGACTTTAAAGCCCAAAATATCCGGTCTGTGGCATCGGATGTGTCTGGCTAACGAACTTATCCAAGCGTTTTGAACAATTAACGATTTTACCAAATTTCGTAACAATTAAATGCTTCGTTCGACAGCTATCGCGTACACACATAAATACATATATATATATCTATATATATATAAATTTTAGTGAAGTAGATTTTCGAGTTCTAGAGGCTCCAAAACAAATTTCTGCCATAGTCCCGGGCTTAGGTCTTACCATAAGAGCTGCTGTAATAGCTGAATTTTCATTCTGAAAATTCGCTAAAATGATAGAACTGACAATATAACAGATTCTCATTAAATAAAAATATATTAAAAATAAAATAATATTATTTTTTCGCTTACACTTATACTCACCGGTTCAAAATGGATATAAATAATATGCTCCGCTTCGTTAGGATGCAACCCACGAATGTTTTCACTATAGCTAGGATCAGCCCTCAAGAAATGTGGTAATGAAGCGATAATTGGTGCTCCAATACATTTTGTTAGATCCATAACCCCTTTTTTTAAGCAAGTCTCTGGTGTTGGACAGAAACATTTCTCCTTTGGATTTTTAGACATATCACCAAAATCTGCAGTATAATATCTTGCAGGTATTCCTTTGTATACTTCATCTTTAACATAAATTGCAGGCATAGATCTAAAAATAAATATTCATTTTTATTAATAATTCTAAATTCGGTTTTGTTGAGGACAAACCTGCAAATGTCACATGTGAAGGACAATATGCCTTCTTCTTTTTTTAGGAATGGTGGAAATATTGTTGAATCAGTTCCTTGAAATGCATCACAGTCCTTTTTACCCCATACGCCGATATCTTTTTTACCGTCAAATTCGATTACACGTCCAACGTCTTTTGCATCCTTAATTCCTCGTTTTATTTTCATTGGGCGTGGATCAACCGTAGCATTTTTCTTAAAGAAAAAAAATTCACTGAATCATGTCCTTGCTGAGCCCCATTTAAAATGCTGTTCACAAAACTTAAATAACGTTCATAATTAGTTAATAGCTGCAAAGAGTGTAATGCACTCGATTCCATTCACTCAAATATCCACTCTAGAATTACACGGAGTGACTTCCATTCATAGTATACAATCCATAAATAATGCACGCAAACAGAGGGAGGAAGGGTAGTGGCCTATGAAACAAAAACTTGTGAATACGAATGCACGAAAATGTTTACTAGAATGAACATTTCTTGAATTTTATTGTAATTTATGGGTTCAAAATTGAATTAATTACATTTTAATTCAAAAATAAGTACACAGTTTACATAATGTGCGAAATAAGATTCATTGCATTTGAGACTTTTTTTCTGATTCTTTTTTGTTTGAAGCATTTCCAGAGTTTCAAATTTTTTTGTTAATGACTGTTTTTTCTTGGAAAATGAGCAAGAATATAAAATATTCAGAAGGGTAACTACAATGGAGCAATTGGAGCAACCGCTCCAGGACGCACATTTTTTCGGAAAAATTTGCGGAAGAATTTTTGAGATAGGAGCACTTGGGTTAAATTCGCTTCAGGACGCAAAACTTGTATTTGCGCCTCTGAAAAGACCAAAATGGACCGAAGATTACTCAGGAAAAGTATTAGAAAATGTGTTTCGTGAAAATAATTGTGAGACCGTAAATTAGAAAAGTCGAACTTATACCCCCCTCACGTATCTATAATTAAAAGCTAACATAGTAAACAGCTTGTAGAAAGACAATCAGAGTTTAATAAAGAAGAACGAACTTGAACTTGTGGTACATAGTCAGAAGTTAGAATTGATGAAATTCTCATTAAGCAATCATATTTGCAGGCAATTGCTTAGACCTATACTTAGACGTTAAATTTGACATATCAACTTAACCATTAAAAGAAACGGCGGCAGTGCAAGACGTTTGAAGCAGCATGTGTTTTTTTGGAGCAAGTTTGCGGCATGACAAATAAAATTTTTTCGTTTGCACCTAGGATAAGAAAAATGTTTTTTCGTAATTTACATTAAATTTACTAGAGAAGTACATACGATTATTAAAAAAATCAATTTTCACAAATTGACATACATTTGAACTATTTTTTCTTTTTTTTTAACGAAAAATTTACATTTAAATATTCATAGCAAACGTAATTGTTAATCAATCATTAAAATTGTATTTACTTCTCTTTAAAATATATCTACCAAGCTACGGTTCAAATTTCAAGTCGATCGGATGGAAATTGTAAAAGTTATTTGTCATGCCGCAAACTTCCAAAAAAGCACATGTTGCTTCAAACGTCTTCATTGCAGTCATTTTGCAATTCCGCCGCCAAAAAAGAAATTGTTTTCTACAACTCATTATATATATAACATACCCTCCAAATTGCATTTTGATTGTTTTATTACATTATGAGAAAAAGATCCTCAAAAAACGCCTATTTTTCGAGCATTCAAATGGATGTAACCCCTTAAGTATTATATTATGGAAATAAACAAATCACTTGATGTCACGATCTGTAAATATTCATAGAACATATCTACTTTTTATTTTCTTGATAAATGGTTCTTTAAGAAACCAGACGTCTGCTTCTGTTGTTTGCTGGTTGGTCGTTCGTTTTTCGTTTTCAAAAAAAGAAAACTATGAATACTTACTTAATATGTACCTACAATATGTCTAGGCTAGTAAACTTCTGAAAATCTTCAGCGATAAATCAAATTGTAAAACTTATGTATATTTATAAACATATCTTTAACTATCTTAAAACTTAAGAATGTATATTTTTTACTATAACGTAAAATCCCCTATACCGGAACACTATTTTTAGGTGTGTCATTAAGATGGCTTATAAAAATTAATAAATAAAGTAAACACCCATTTTTTTTTCTTAATAAGCATGAAACCAAATTTTTTTAATCCAATGAATATGTTTTTAAACAAATACAACCCAAAAATTTTTAATTATTAATGTTTTTCTTTTATAAAATGTAAGCTCCCATATCGGAATTCATTAGCATCAATAGTTCGGAATGTTTAGAGAAACACACGTGCATATGACATACCTAGAGTGACATCTAGACGTCAAAGTATGAAACATAGAATGGTTTAAGTCTTAGATATAAATAAAAGATAAAAAGCTGTATTTTCAACGAATAAGGTTTCGCCACCTAATCTTGTAAAGAACGACAGTGTAATTTATTTTGCTTGTTTTAACACTGATATGTCAAAATGATCCCTATTTTTTCATTCATATTAAGATTTTGCAATTTTAAAGCAATATTTTCTCATTTATCAATTGATTAAACGCTCCGAAATAAAAGTAAATATCAAAAAAATTTTACGATGTTAAAGTAGTAAGTAAATATTTTAGACTCAAAAAGAAATTAAAACTATTTATAATATAAATATTTAGTTATTTTACGTACATGATATGTTACATACAAGAGGTTATATCTGCACTGAATAGAAATACACACACACACATATATATATATATATATATATATATATATATATATATATATATATATATATATATATATATATATATATATAAATATATATATATATATATAGATATATAGATATATAGATATATAGATATATAGATATATATATATATATATATATATATATATATATATATATATATATATATATATATATATATATATATATATATATATATATATATATATATATATATATAAATAATATTTAAACCAAGTAAAAAGGTGATTTAGCTCTTATAATATCTTAACTGGACTAATAAAAATTATTTATATAGTTTTATTGTGTTAACTTCGAAAATTAACTGGAAAATGTTGAAATTTATAAGGCATTTGTTTCTATTAATAATCATTGATCAAAAGCAAAAGAGACATATTCATCAAAAACTGTTTAATATATATATATATATATATATATATATATATATATATATATATACATATATATATATATATATATATATATATATATATATATATATATATATATATATATTAGGGATGTTATGTAACCGTAACCGAAACTACCGGATATCCGAAGTAATTACATATCCGAAACCGAAACCGTATCCGAAAATAAAAGTTTCGGATTTGTTTCGGATAATAACAGACAACTGCCGTTAGAAAACTGAGGTTAAATCGAAGCTACATATATTTCCCTTGATTTGTGTCTGGCGTTCACTTTTTGGGTAAAATTTTCCTCCTTTTTCTAAAAAAAAATGTTCAATGAAAGCAAGTATCCGTAACCGTAACCGTATCCGAAACATTATTATCCGATATTATTACATATCCGTAACCGAAACCGAAACCGAAAATAATGTTTTTAAATATCCGTATCCGTATCCGTATCCGAAACTTCATAGCCGTAACATCCCTAATATATATGTATTTGTTTAATTAAGTAAGGAAACATTAAATGCGAGGTGAATTTAAACAATCATTCTATTAATAATAATTTTCGTTATCAGAGGTTTCTTTCAGAAATAACTTCATTAATATATAAATGTCAAAACTGTTCCGACATATGATCGCGTTCCAGTATAGGGGGTTTTACCTTACTTAGAATTTTTACAATAGTATCCAGTAATTTATTGTTATAGTTTATTTATATATTATTCAAGTTAGGTATATAATTTTTTGAAACTTACCAATCCGAAGAAAGAAAAAGCAAATATGGACTCGGAAATGTGATCCAAACCTTTAACTTCATTTCGAAAAACGTTACACACGCCTTTGGCGGCGAATTCCGTAACATTGCAATAAATTTTAATCCCATCAAATAGAATATCTCGAACTGGCGCACTTACAAAAATTGTATCAGTTTTAAATATTGGAAGCATTGCTTTATTCACTAGATTCAACATTGATGGTTTTTCACGCAAGGTACTCACAGCTGTAGCCTGAAAAAGATAGAAACAGATAACTTTAAAAATTACAGCTTTTAGAAGGAAAGTGGAACAGAAGTCAGAAACGACATTGGTTTACAATCATTTTTTGAATGAAAACACATTACTGTTGAGTCTAAAATGCATTATTAAATAAAAAGAAAACATTGAAACGGATTCTCATATTATTTCTGCACATTGGTTTTGGTTAGAATCAGACAAGGTAAGTGATTTATGTACGTCATTTGGTTTTCTTAATTCATGTATGTCTTTGTATCTAACGGAATCTATAATTCAAAGAGGATTTTAAAACGACAGTGAATTTTCTTACAAGTAAACGTCCCGAGGCCGGACCTATCGATTTTGATGAAACTTAGATATGTTGTAGAACACTAAAAAATAAGCGACACGTATTTTTCTTTATCGGCGGAAAAAACGGTTTGAAGGGGTGAAATCGCCCTCCAAAAATTGGAGTAAAAATTTAATTTTTTAAATATCTCGAAAACGGTAAGAGATAGAGCAAAAGTTTAAATTGGCGATATTGCTCTTTTTTAAAGAGCTATCTATTGGTATGCAATTTGTTCAAAATTTGTTGTCAATTTGTTAATTTTGCAAAAAGGGGGTGAAAATGTAACAACATAAAAATTTTGTTTACAGATTTGAAATCTACGTCAAAAAATCTAATTGACCTGTTTTTGCTCAATGTCCTAATATTAAGTCTAGGGGTAGTTAACCAGGGGGTGACTGTGTCGAATAGTCGTACTACTTGGGTAGTTTAAGAAGTTTTTCTTCATGGAAAATAGTTTAAGACATTTAGAATAACGTAGAAATGAGCTTCTATTCCACACGCAAAAAAGTATGCGGGAAGTGTACAGTGGGCAAACAGCTATTTTGCGTATAGAGATGTGTGCGCCAAGTTAGTACTTCTCCCGCATGAGTAATAAAAAGTAACTTTCCACACGCAAATTGACAATAAAACACGCAAAATTTAATCAAAACATGCTAAGGCGCCTCTTAATTTTTCATTTAATAAATATTTCATAATTATTTCTATGGAAACCACCAACAAAGTAATTTAAACGATAATTAATTCAGCAAAAAAAAAACACGAACACTTAATAGTATATTGTGCAATAAGTGGGGGAAATTGTCGATTGCCCACGAAAGCGAAGTTGAGCGCACGAACGTAGTGAGTGCGCTCATTCGCTTGAGTAGGGCAATCGACAATCCCGCACGAGTTGCACATACTATTTTTTATTACGAATTTCACATACTTTTTTCTATTATTATCATTATTTTTGACATTTATATTACTTTTTAAAATAATATTTTTGAGTGTTCGTCTTTTTTTTCTGAATTAATTATCGTTTAAATTACTTTGTTGGTGGTTTCTATAGAAATAATTATGAAATATTTATTAAATGAAAAATTAAGAAGCGGCTTTGCGTGTTTTGATTAAATTTTGCGTGTTTTATTGTCAATTTGCGTGTGGAAAGTTACTTTCCACACGCAAAAAAGTATGCGGGAAGAGTACAGTTGGCAAACAGCCATTTTGCGTACAGAAATATGTGCGCCAAGTTAGTACTTCTCCCGCATGAGTAATAAAAAAATATTATTTTACAAAGTAATAAAAATGTCAAAAATAATAATAATAATAGAAAAAAGTTTGTGAAATTCGTAATAAAAAATAGTATGTGCAACTCGTGCGGCATTGTTGATTGCCCCACTCAAGCGAATGAGCGCACTCACTACGTTCGTGTGCTCAACTTCGCTTTCGTGGGCAATCGACAATTTCCCGCACTTATTGCACAATATACTATAAACGTTTTATAAATTCGTTTTATCGGAAGTTTTCAAAAATCGAAGCTTGCGACTTTTAGGGGGCCGTATGGTTAACTCGGGAATTCCCAAGGTCACCTCTAGGTGCCAGTGATTTGTGATTTTTTTTACAGACAATATAACAAATTTTAAAGATAAATGTGTTACGACTAAAATATTAATACTTAGTAGTATTCATGATTTTAATTTGGCAACACTGAAGTTATGTTAACGGTCAAATTAACTCTGTTCTTTCAAACGATTTGCTGTTTTATTGCATGTGAATGTATCTTGTGGTATTTTCGTTGTTATAAAAATGTCTAAAAAGTAGTTATTATTGTTATAACAAAATATTATTTAAGGATAAAGCTTATAATGAAAGTGACTTTTTGCCGGTAATTCCATACCGTTTTGTCAGTCCATATTACAAATAACGGCCCGTATGACCTATAATTGACACGCCATTTAAAAAAAAAAACTAAAGGGTATTTTTTTTCAATTATTTATTTTTTCTATATTGAGTACCTAAAGATAAAACTAGCACAAAATAAGAAAATTTTGTGGATAGATCGCGGCATGGGAATTGCCGAGTTAAAAAGGGTGCAAAAGTGTGGCTATATATTCCGGCACCTAAAATTTTAAAAATTAAGTATTGATTAGGACTGAACTTACCACTGTTATTCATAGACAGACTTTAAACTTGTTCTAGTAAAAACAGAGTTGAAATATACTAATCAAATTCGATCAATAAAAAGGAAGTTTTTTGAATAATTTGGAGCGCGAACTATTAAAATTGATGAAAATTCTCATATGTAAATAATTAAATTTTTTATTATTTTTTCCATAATTATGTATTAAAATGCGTATAACGTTAACGAAAAAATTTGGGTGTTGAAAAATTTTGTGCTACTAACAAAATGATTCAGTAACATCGCTCACTCACTTCTAATTTTTCTAATAATCCTTGCTACTTTAAAAATAACGTGTTGTGTTAAATAAAGTATTTTCTGTGTCTGCCATAATTTTTGATATATGTAATGGCTGAAAACTGGTGCGGCTGTTGGTCCATTACCAGTATAAAGTATTTTCACATATACCGACGCAGATAAAAAATGTGTTTGGTTTTTGACCTATTTCAAAATGTTAACCCGGAGGAGAATAATATGCAACAAACAATTATAGGTGGAAGAAAACATGCATTTTGGAAAAAAAAATTGTGAATAATCCACCATTTGAGCTACAGTGACTTTTACAATATTATTTTTAGTTTTTAATGTTTGCAAATACAAGCTATTTTTTATGTATCCCACTAACTTCATTTTAATTGAATGTTTACCTTAATAGACACACACCTACTACAGCCACCACAATGTTCCTGTAAACATACCCACGATTATTTCACTGGTTGACATGAATAAACAAATAGATAATTTTCTATTTGCTTTCTCCCCCATCTACTCTCAATACACTTAAGGTTCTTTGTATCGTAAGTTTCTAAATCAAATGAAACTTTTTGTTTTGTTGTTAAGAATTATTTAAAATTTTTAAATAATTTCTTGGTTTGAAAGTTAAAACCAAACACAAAAAATATCTGCATTTGATATATGAAGGCTGGATTTCAAAAACAGGTTAAGTGTCAAAAAAAATGAAATTTTAGCATGTTGTCTAGATTGTTGGCAATGGCACATAGATTCCTTTTTTGAGTCTAACTCAACCTTTTTTTGGCACAGCCTATTTTTGAAGTCCAACCTTCATAAATGTTACGCTCATAGAATGAAAAAGCTCATTGAGCGAAATGGATCGACCACAACGCGTTTTGATCCTTGCCACAACGGATTGTGGGCTTTGTCGCAACGCGTTATAATCGACTACGTTCGCTCAATGAGCGTTTTTATTCTTTGTACGTGACATATATACATAGAGGTAAATGTGTCTATAACAGGTCAGTTTTTTGAGAATTGCCATATTTATTGTACCTAAACTGGTAACATAATACAAAAATTATTTCGATAAGACTTGTAGCTACCACTGGGAACAATTCATTCCCATAGCCAGGGCCCAGGAGTACTGTAGCTTCTTTAGTTTTTGAGCTATGATGCAAACTTCCATCTTGCAAATAGTAATCGATGTTTAAGTTTTTTAAAAATTAGCTTATCGTTCAAAACTAGTGGTAATACTCAAATTTCTATTATGTTTCTGAGTAATTGCATTTAACAATCCTTTTTTGCAAACGCGCTACGACTGAGCTTAGATGACATAAAAATATACAGCTATTTTTCTGGCTAACGATAAAGTAGTTTTGGTAAAGGTATAGTATACACATCTAATTGTCGTTTAACTCTAATGAGCGAAAATATAAAAATTCGGTGAAGAGCGATCTCGGCACGCACAATTAGGGTTCCGTACAGTGAGCAGTCAATAGACCAAATTTAACTTTTTTTGTGTATATTTAATCTTATCCAAAGGACAATGGGCAAAATTATATGCGGAGCTGCCCTCTAGCGCCCAAGGTTGAGACCGGTGCCGATCGATTGCCCTGGTCAAGTAGTCCAACTTTGTCAATGGGCACGTTCATGGAGAACTTGGCCTTCAAAAGTTATAGGGCGTCAAATGTGCAAAAAGTCTGCACGTGGCCATAGCCAAACGGGATACTCTATATAGGTACAAATGGATTATGAGACATGTCGTGGGCCGGCCTATCACTGTGTAAAACCGCTTTCCTGGCAAGTGGCCTAACCTCGTTTTTTCACGTGGCGTATGGCAGATGACGTACCGAGCGACTTCAAACCTGTACATTGGAAGTATCCGAAGAGAAGTTTGGGAGTCCTACCGGCGGCGATTTCTGGCAGACCCCTCGGTAGTTGCCGAAATAAGGTAGTCCGAAGTGCACCCTTACGAAGGGGACTCCAATGCCCACTGCAGGTCAACACACATTGTTTCCTTAAGAAATGGGCACGTGGAGTATGCAGAACCTACTGCACGTCAGAACTTTTGAAGGCCAGGTTCTTCATACCTAAGATGGGTATATTTGTAACTTACTAGGAAGGGGCTTTCAGAAATTTCGTATCTCACCAGTGGGTGCTAGGGGGCAATTTTGTGCATTCTCCTTTATAACTCAATAATCCCATAATTCCTGACCATTACTATTGTGTTAAAAAAAAACGAAGGAAGTGCAGTTTTTTCAAAAGTTTTAAAATCTTTTTTACATAAAATACGGAACTTTTTTTCACTTAATGGATATTTTTAATTTAAAGAGTTTTAGATTTACTTAAACCTTGCTTCGATAGCATTATTACTTTCGGAGATATAGAGGGTTATTTTTAAAAGTACCGTTTCTATTTAATCATAAATAACCAACTAACAAAAGTAAATATCATGGTATCTTTTAAATAAGAAAATTAAAGTTGAAAGTACTCTCTATAAACAAGTGACATAACACTTCATTCCACACACATTGTACATAACTTTGAAGAAAGAAAAAAATTGAAACATTTTTGTTCGAGGATTATCCTTTGAAAAAGATATTTCCCAGCAGGAAACAAATTTTATTTACAGTATTAGAAAGAAGACACTCCAGGCTTTCAAGTGGTATTATCAAAATTATTGTCGTGCTATGTTTGAGGGAGATACAGCCTCTTGAAAAAAGGGTACCAGTTTTCAAAATTCTTGGTGTCCCTTTTAATTCTATTTGGATAAGTATATTTTGCGTGTCACAAGTGGTTTCAATAGGTAGTGCCAAGTACATAAAAAAAAGCAAAAAAAAAGTTTTTAGAAAATATGTCTCGTAAAAGATACCTTTCCCCTACTGAAAAAGTCTGATAATTTTTTATTTCTTGTCTAAAAAACAGAAGATATAGATAATATTTTACATAACAGTGAACAATGAATATCTTACCTCTGCCTACAAATATATAATAATAGCAGAAACTAACCGGAATTTCCTCTTCAACTAAATAACATTGAAAGTTCTAGCATAACTTTTATTGACTCGTGCAATACAAACAATAAGATAAAGATTCAAACTCTATTATGAAAGAGCGGAGAAAAAAAAACTAAACTTTGTGAATAATAAAATAATTTTATTACATTTTTAAAAAAAGTAGGAAGAGTAATCAACGATTTGAATTTCTGTTTAAAAGAAAGGATTGCCTATAATATGATAAAATTTTAACGGGGCTATAATTAACATTTAAAAAATTTACTTCGTGAAAATCCACAATACAAAATCGGAGAATAATTTCCTTTGAATTAGACTATTCAGTTACGAGCCAACCTTCGTGTTTCGAAATTAATTTCGGATCAGAAATAATACTGAATACTGAACTGAAGGATGTATGTTATTAATTGTGTTATACCTGATGATGAGCTAATTACACGAAAACTGGCTTGTGACCGAATAATCTAATTTAGTTAATCAATTTTGATGAAATCTTCGCAACTAAAAAATATACTTCGATAATTTTGATCCATATCGATTGGACAGATCCAGAGATACAATGACTGAAGTCGGTATCAAAAGTTATTATTATATAAGATTTCGGTCAATTTCTAGTATGATTCCTAGAAAAATCAATCCAGCGGTTTGTCAAAAAATACTTCAGAACCAAAATAGCGGAATCGGAACAATCGGGTATAAACTTCCAATGTGTCTACATATCTTTTACAAAATTGTGACTTTGTTAGGATTATACTATTATGTTTGTAAGAATTCTTCAATGTTTTATACAGTAAACATTTTTGTAATATTTTTGTGAGTTGACATTTTGTATTGCATTTTTATAAATGTGGTTCAATACATTTTTTATGATAGCTCAACAATAAACTTCTGTAGAAATGTCCAACTGTTTATATGACAAAACCTAATCATTTTATTTTTTTTTATATTTTTACAGAATTAGAAAAAAATTGGTTCAAAGAAAACTTACGACTATTATTGGATGCGGTATAGTAACAATTTCATCTCCGGTCAATTTTCCCGATTTTGCTTGATTGAAAATATATGTATTTTTCATGTTAAATGTAATCGTATCGTCCGCTTCATTATCTATGACGTTGACTTTTTCTTTCCATTCGCTAAAAATTAATATTATATTGTAGAAATTTATATTTTATATTGATTGTATTAGGAACTGGTTCGACAGCGACAAAGATTATAAATTAGTAAGCTAATAATATTTAACTTAATTTTTAAAACAGGGCGGAAAAATTAGTAATTGAGATTTTTTGGCTCGTCACTTATTTTTTAAGAGGAAGTTTGAAAAAAAAGTAGGAAAAAGTAAATTTCCTGCTTGGACTTTTTCATTTAAAAGCAGCAAACATGGACAAGTCAAAGTTTCAGATTTGTTTCATATAGGTACACGTTATTTTATCTATCAAGAGTCCTGAGTCCAATATGACACCATTTGGCCCAAATTAACATTTGCTCCCGAGATATTTAGGTCACAAAATTGAAGCAAATAGCATAGTTATTTGTAACTTTTTTAAAAAAATTTTTATAACTTTAAAAAGGGTAGCTCAAATTTCGTGAAAATTGGTACGCACAATGGAGAAATGTCCTAGTATAGGCTGAAACCTAGAAAAATTTTTTTATTGTATAGTTTCACCCCCCCCCCCCCACCTCCTCAAAATAGTCCAAATTTGGACAGCCCTGGAGCAAAAGTGCCTTAACGTATTTAAGTCATTTTGGTCTCGTTTAATCCATGCTCTTTCCATATATGAAAAGAAACGGGTAATTCTTTGATGGCATCATTGTGAAAATCAAGAAAAATTGACAGTCTGTGTCAACAGAGTACTATAAAATATAATAAATAATACACTTACACCAATACCTACCTCAATTTGCGTCGTGGTTACGTTCCAAAAAAACACGACGTGAATTGAAACGACGCAAAGTGAATTATGATTTTCTAAAGAAAATTTCAAAAAAATTCGAAAAAAATATTAGACTCGAACCCAAAGCAACGCAATTTCGAAAATCTAACGAGGCACATGAAAATTAGTACTAATTCAGCAGCGACACAACTTCGAAAAAACGCAAACTGAAACGACGCAAAGCGGTGTATTGGTGTACTAGAGAAATGTACCAAAAAACTTATTTAGTTTCATTAATGTTTAGATATGTTAATCTTTGTGACAACTTAAATAACTGTTACTGTTTTTATTTGTTGGGAAATTGTTCAAAAGGGTTTAATCACCCCTAAAAGAATTAATTCATAACAAAATTTTTCAAATTTCTGTTTAAATTACAAAAAAGTTTACATTGGCTCTATGTTAATTTTAGGAAATTGCTAATCTTGGTACTGCATCAACAGTGGTAGCAGAGGGTTAAATGTTAAGAGTAAAAGTTAAAACAGGGTCAATCCAAAAGGAATCACCCAGCTATATTATTCAACATTTTTGATTTTCCTAATTTTTTTACTATGGTTCATTTCAGTTAAATTTAACCATGCTTCGGCACTTTGAATTTAAATAATTTCCGTTTTCTTGGCTTTATCTCTTTTATTATTGCATTTACGTAAATTTTAAATTTGCAGTTTGTTTTTAGAAAAGAATAGAAGATTTATTTGTTTCGAATATAAGAGTTATTTAATTTTTTAACGAAAACTCGTGATCAATTCTATCTGAAATGGGGTATAGTTATTCACCAATAAATAGGTAAGTGTTAAAACGAAAATTAAAAATTTTTTTAGACTTAAACTTCCAGAAATTTTTTTCTGATTTTCTTTCTGATTTAACACTTTTGAACAATTTCCCGACAAATAAAAAAAGTAAATGTTATTTAAGTTCTCACAAAGATTAACATATACAAACATTAATGAAACTAAATAAGTTTTTTTGGTATGTACATTCCTCTATAGTAAGTGTATTTTTACTATATTATATAGTACTGTGTGGACACAGACTGTCAGTTTTTCTTGATTTTCACAATGATGCCATCAAAAGACTACCCATTTCTTTTCATATATGGAAAGTTCATACTTTTTTAAATAAAACGAAACCAAAATCACTTAAATACGTTAAGGAACTTTTGGTCCATGGCTGTTCAAATTTGGACTATTTTGAGGGGTTGGGAGGATGAAACTATACAATAAAAATTTTTTTGGTTTGAACTTATACTACGACATTTCTCCATTTTGTGTACCAATTTTCATGAAATTTGAGCTAGCCGTTTTAAAGTTATAAAAAATTTTTCAAAAAAGTTACAAAAAACTATACTATTTGCTTCAATTTTATAACCTAAATATCTCGGAAGCGAATATTAATTTGGGCCAACTGGTGTCATATTCTGACTCAGGACTCTTGATGGATAAAATAACGTGAATATGAAACAAATCTGAAACTTTCGACTTTTCCGTGTTGGCTGCTCTTAAATGAAAACGCCCTCTTTTCGAACTAAAGGTAGGGGCGGCATTTTTCAAGGTGCATCAGGGTTAATTCGGCCATATATATATATATATATATATATATATATATATATATATATATATATATATATATATATATAGGGTGTAAAACAAATAACTCTCGTCCTTTTGTGGGGGTGACTCATAGCATACTGTAGACACTAAAACAGCAGGAATTTTTTCGGAATTAACAGTCGCGCCACCCCTCAAAAGGATAAGAGTTATTTCCTTCACACCCTGTATACAATATATATACAGGGTGTCTACATACATATAGATATGTATATATGTATATATTATATACAGGGTGTAAAGGAAATAACTCTGATCCTTTTGAGTGGTGACGCGACTGTTAATTCCGAAACTGCTATGGGTCACCCCACAAAAGCGCGAGAGTTATTTGTTTTACACCCTGTATATATATATATATATATATATATATATATATATATATATATATATATATATATATATATTATATATATATATATATATATATATATATATATATATATATATATATATATATATAATTTTATATAATAATATTTTATGGCCGTTATAAAAAAAGACATCCAGAAAAGTGAAAAAATGAGTAAAAAACTAAAATTAACACAAGAGAATTTCTTATATTCATTTTTATTATTAAGCACAATTTATTAAACTATTAAACAATTTATTAATTGTTATTATTAAACAATTTTTGTTATTTTTATTATTAAATTTTTAATTATTAAACAATTTATTATTTACTTAATATATACTATATATTATATTAGTAGTATATATATATTAGTAGTTATACAGTGTGTATATATATTAAAAAAAAAAATTTTTAAAAATTAAAAAAAAACTAAATAAATTAAAAAAAATTGCGAATTTATTATTTATTAAAAAATATTTGAAGTCATCTACGACAGTTTAATACATATTATATATTATATTAGTAGTATATGTATCAGTGTTTATATTAATTATATAGTATATATTATACAGAAAAAAAAAAGGGAATTTATTTTTTATTAAAAAATATACGGAGTCATTTATTACAGTATTCTAATGACATTTACCTAATTTATTTACTTTATTTAATTTGAATCCCGTTTCTGGAGCAGCCAGGAGACTGAAAATTCTTCAATATTCTTTAAAATTCGGCTAAATAACGTCTTTTTTTTTTTTTTAAAAAAAAAAAGCATGTCCGCTATTCCAATACAACATATTTACAACTCATGCAACTGAAAGATTTCTTATATCCACAGTATGTTTCACGATAATGCTGACCAGGATCCTGAGAAACTGACTAGAACGAGTACGATCTCACTTACAATATTAATTGAACTAATTGATGCAACCTCAAATTAAGTAAAACATGTACTTTATTTTATTTATTATATTTCAGTTAATACTATGACAAACGATGATTTAATCGGAATATAAATTTTTTATATTTTTTAAATGTTTTGGTTTGGTAGGAGAATGATGCAAAATTCGAGAGACAAAATTCAATAGAATATTTCTTAAAGAAAATATAAAAAAATGCAAAAATTATTTATACAATAAAAAAGTACCAATATTATAGATTAACTGCAGTGTAAATTTTTTTTATACATTCAGAAAAGTCTGCTATGTTTTATTTTGGAGAGGAGACATACCAGGAGACTTGAGAATTTTACATTTTAAATGTCATTTTTTATAAAAATTATATGTTGAAACTGGGTTATTTTGAGTGACCAGTTAGATGCAGTAATGGTTTACAGTTTTCATCTAGAAAAAATTATAACATTAATACCTATACAAAATTAGTTGGGCCGTCCAAAATTCCCTCGTTTGTAGAACTACTCATATATACGTATACATATTTATATATTTATATGTAAAAATAATAATAAAATTTATTAACAAAATGAACATAATTTTGTTAGTTCATATTCCAATAAAAACGATAAAAATGATAAATAGAAGATATAACAAGTTATTTTGTATAAGTTTTAAGTAAATAAAAAAAAAACTCCAACCGATTTTTGTACTTTTTCCATATTTAAATAAACTTTCTGAAATTATAATATAAATATGATACTATTTACTAACTCGCTATTTGATCTCTTGTTAACTAAATTTTATTTTTGTTGAACGGATACAAGCTTTTAGAAATTTAGAAGTAGCACAAAACTAGCAAAAAGTTACATAAAACTTAAAAATAGGTACTTGAAACTATTTCAGTTTATGTATTTAACATTCAGAAGAATCTTGGGGAAATTGAATGTACAATCAAAATTGGCTGTCAAAACGATCACATTTCTTTTGAAATTTGAATGCTAATGTCTCGTGCTCGGAAACGGCTAGTTGGATTTGAAATCTAAATACATCGAAAAGGTCCGTGTTTAGTTCACACAGGACCTGTAAATTTTGAATTGGTCCTAAAAATGATTTTCAAGACATCAATTGATTAAAACTTTGTGGGGCATCCTGTAAACTGTATTTCATTGTAAACTATTTTGTTGTAAATAGTAGGCTTAAATAATTTTTGCCAACTTTTATCATAGTTGGCCCGATTGTGCGACGTTTAAAGACATTGATCAGTGTTTGATTTTGGCCCTTTTCGCCATTTTGTCTGTATGTGTATAAATACATACGGTATTCATATATAGACCAATCAAATTAACTCATTTAGAGGGAAATAAAACAAAAATTTTACCAAGACTTTTATTAGTGGAAATGATAAAGAGGGTTATAATAAACATAACAAAAATAAATGCGTAAGCACGGGCAGTGAAGGGCTTATTTGGGGGGTCCTAAAAAGATGAAAAATTATATTTTTGCAATTTCCGGCTTTTTGCAATTTTTTTGTTTATTTCTTTATTCCGTTTTATACTTCTCATTTCCACAAAAATAATTTAATTTTGACGAAACTTGGTGAAAGTATTCCTTTCTGGGTCTTAAACAACCGTAAGATTTTTTCGGGTAAAAAAATTAAGAAGTTTCCGAGATATTAATTTTTTTCTGTCCGAAACACTTTTTTTTCAAGAAAAGATTCTACTTAAAAAAATCATCGCACCGAGTTCTGCCGGTGCTCATTTTTTTCGGCTTGGCATGTACTTTTCGGTAAAATAAAAAAAAATTGGTAGTTTCACTTAAGAACGTGCTCAAAAATGCAAAATAAAAACCAATAAGTAACAAAAAATTACTCTTACAACAATAAATTTTTCAGTAATTCTTGACAATTTAGTAAAATTTTTGAAAAATTTCAAAAACTGATTACACCAGTCAATTGTACGGAAAAAAATACTTCATTGACTCGAAACATTATTTTTGTAGAGTATTGCTATAAATATCTAAGTCGAAAAAATAAAGTTTCGAGTCCAACAATGAAATACAGTTTCTTCCGTATTTTTTTCCGTACAATTGAGTGGTGTATTAAGGTTATTTAAGACCTAGAAAGTTATACTTTCACCAAGTTTCGTCAAAATTAAATTATTTTTGTGGAAATGGGAAACATAAAGCGAAATAAAGAAAAAAACAAGAAAATTCTCAGTTTTCTCCGAAATTTTTAGGTTATGTTAAAAAGTGACTCTTACAAAAGTTGTAGATTTTTTTACGATCTACAACTTTTGTTAAGAATATTTTTTCTTTGACTTCGACTTTCGCTGGAAATTGCAATAATATAATTTTTGACCCTTTTGGGGCCCCCCAAAATCAACCCTTCACCGCTCCTGCTCAAGCATTTAATTTTTTTACGTTTATTATAAGCATCTTTACCATTTCCACTTATAAAAGTCTAGGTAACAATTTTTGTTTTCTCTATGTGTAATTTGATTGGACTAATAAGATAATATCTAAATATATTTTGTTACATTTTATTTATAAGGTATTGTAATTATATTTGTTAAGGGGTAATTTTTACAATTTTGGTATTTGTTTTTTAAAATAATATTGTATTCGGGTTATTTGGAGGCTCGACTCTGTCCATAGTTTGTAGTAACCTGTATAGCCTGTCTAAGCATTTAAAAGTTTTATTTGTTTCCCTTGTTAACTATGGAGCTATTCTTAACATCCATCGCTTACAAGACGCTTGCAAGCACATATCGCTCAACTGCTTGCAAGCGGTGTTGTTACGAATCGCCCATATGACTAACAATAAGATAAAAAATAAAACTGAGATTTGACGGTCTTTTAGATGCGTTTGTAAAATCAGTGTTTGTAGACATAATTTTCTAATACGTATTACAGTTAATTTGTCAAATTTTCCTCTCATACCAAAAAAAAAAAAAATTACCAACTTATAAGATATATATTGTAATAAATCAAACTTGTCGAACCAGTCTTTAATACTAAAACTTACTCATAACAATAAGGACCAATTTCATCCAAAACAGGCGTATCACCTTTCGCCACATCCTCGGCATTTGTAATATTGAAAATGAATATTCGAAAGTCCAACGGAAATGGTAGTTTCAAGTTCATGTCTCTCATTTCCGATCCTTGTTTTAGAGCAACTTGCTGTAACAGAAAATTTTTTATAATGTTATTAGTATTGATCATTACAGTCTGATTTAAAATTCATCATGACATTCATCTGATCTCTAACATTTTATTTTTAAATGGATACTTTGATAAACGAAAAAATCAATCAAATTTTTACTCTAAGGGCCAATTTGTAACCTATATTATTTTGTTTTTTTATATCTAATATTTAGCTTGATATAAAAAAAAAAACTCTTTAATATATTATTATGCTAGTGGCTTAAATAAATAATGAATCGATCGCCCACAGTAACAGGCATTTATAGTTTTTCCATTATCAATTGTGAAAGACGTTAATATGTAATCATTAGACTCTTTTTAATAATATAAAAATATATGACTAGTAATGTAAATCGGTACTTAAGCTGAATAATTTCCAGCAGCTGTCATACTATTTTTTTTCTTTTAGGAGAAAACATGGTGGTGGCAATGGTGACAGTAGGGGAGAGGTGTGTCAGTAATAACAAAAAAAATATACAGGCTAGTAACTTTGTATTTATTAATCATACGGCCGGTTTTACATTCACATTTAAAGCCGACTTTAATACTAAAGCCAACTTTAAAACTGATTTTATTTTTGGTACTGTTTTACAGTCAAATTTAAAGCTCCGTTAGTGTAAAGGTCGACTTTAAACTAAAGTAAGAATTATCTCGACTTTTACGGCTTAAAGTCGGCTTTAACATATTTGTTATTGCTGATTATTATCATTGAATTTTGTTTATAAGCATAATTTTTCTATAAAATATTCGTATCTTAAATAAGTAACATAAAAATTTTATTTGTTTGCTTATTTTCAATAATATTTTTGATTATTTTTACGTCTTGGATTAATATCAAACATTCCTTTTGGGTTAAACTGGCTGAACGATTTCTGAGTTACCCGCGATTTCTTTTATGATTCATTGCATTTATGATAAATTCCTTTTAAAAAGAAATAATACAGTTTTCTATTCCAATCTCACTGGCAGTAGCGAAATGAGTGAAATGCGTATATTTTTTTTGAAATTCAAGCATGTTGATATTTTCGTTTCTATAGTTGTTTTTTTTCTTAAATGTAAGATTTACTACGATAATTGATAGTTCGTTTTATCCATGCAACACTTAAAAGTCCTTTAACAAAAGTAAGCAGACCTGATCATTGAAAAACAATGCTAAAAATAAGGTCGACTTTAAACTAAAAGTAGCTTTAGTTAAAAAACCTTTAAAATTATGAATGTAAAACCAGCCGATAGAGAATTAAATTTTTGGTACAAGATACGGACATTATTCAGGTTTTCAATGAGCTACACAAAAATATTCTATGTTGGACTATAATTAAAATAACTGCACTTTTATGGGTTAAATTGTAATGTTACAATCGCCACCATCAGAGGATCAAGTGTTACAGTGCTTAGGTTCAATTGTCACACTTATTATTTAGTTGCATTTCCATCTTAGTTACTATAATCAATTTACAGTCTGTCATACAAGAGCGCCCGGTGGACTGTTTCAAGAGAAAACAATTAGGAAGCTCCACTACTGTAGTATTCGTTAAAGGGTAGGATAGACTATTACACTTTGAGTTTGAGACGCCAGTATTACTTTGTATTGCGATAAGAACACAACATTTCCAAAATGAGTGCTTCATATGCAAAATGTTTCTAGGCAATGTTCTTATGTAATCACAGAAAAGACATAAAATGACTTATAAAGCTGCTGTTAAATATATGCACAAGTCAAAAGACTTTGTATTGAAGTGGATGTTGTGATATAATGGTCAGAAAAACGTCAACGGCTTTCCTGAGAAAAAAAAAACGTGACGGCCTTCTGAAAAAGAAGATAAAACCATTTTCAAGTTATTTCAACGAAAGTCTTTTTTGACACTGCGAGAAGAACAAAAGTTACTGGCTAAAAAGGAAGCTAATAAGCTAATATTAGTATAAAAACTCTGAATAGGCGATTAAGCGAAGCATATATTTTTTGGCGTAGTACGATACTGAAAACTTTCCTCAAATCGAAGTATGACAAAAAGTGACGCTTGTGGACTATACAAAAATTAAATCATGATTGCAATAATGTAATTTTTACTGACGAAGCGTGTTTTTACACATGGTTTTCTGCCAAATATACTTGGACTTTTATTAAAACAGGTGTGCCGCTATATCCGAGCTCTCTGACGGTCGTTACCGCAACATATGCGAAAAATCTTATAAAAATTATGCTAAAACGGTGCCCACGAATTTTAGACAATAATGAAGTCTAGACAACTTACTAAGTAAATGTGTAATAGTGTTTTTAGTGTACTTTAAATCGACTTGTTCATTTCTGAGAAACAATAATTTTTCTTTTAAATATACAGACGACGCTCTTGTGTGGCAGACTGTAGTTTTCAAAATTCTTCCTAACGTGTTGAACGAGTAAGGTGACAAATACCACAGTCTCTGGCAACAGCTCAGATTTTTTTCTCCTTCTACATATTACTCTTTTAAAGGTATTCAGGTATACTTTATTGAATATAATTCGTATCCCAGTTTTTCGTTCTGTTTTATATAGCATCATTTTATTTTGAAAACAGCATGAACAGGCAAAACTAATCGCAGTAGCATTGGATCGAATGACAACCATAACCGAAAATCGATATATAAAATCAACGGATTTTGTCAAAGTGTAACTATTAATGGTATCTATTTTTCTTTTTTAAATTATTTATCTAAAGCGTTTCTATTCATACCTGAAATATCAAGTTTCATTTTATTTAACTAAAATTTTTAAAACATTACAAAGAAATATTGAGAAAATTAATAAAGTAAACTAAAAAAAAATTTATTAACTACAAAATTTAAAATCGTCAAAAATCAGAACTCTAGAAAACCGTAAAAATTTTTAAACTTTATTTAAAACCCTATACTGACTCTCGGCTCTATATGTCCAGTTCCTTAAATTTAAAATACTAAAAAGAAAAATTGTGAATAAAAATTAGACGTTTTTAGTGGTTTTTTACCAAAGAATTTCCCCATTTAAAGGGGGTTTTGGGCCATGAGCGTGCAGAGTTAAATTGTATGTTAATATAAAGTACTAAGTTAGTAAAGTAACAATCTGGTGTTTTTATATCCTTGCATTGAATGCGTGAGGTTATTGAGGCGGTTCAATTGTATGATTCTGAGATACTCAAAATTCTGTTTTATTAAAAGGATATCTTTTTGATACCTATCATTAAGACACCTAAGTCTTCTTGCGTCCAGGGGACCTCCTCATGGTGACGGTGGTAACGGTCAGAATTACAGAATATATCAGAAGGAACGCAACTATCTCTTTTCTGTAATCACCTGTGTGCATTTCTGGGCACGTTAGGCTACTTAGTAGTCATTCATTCGGTAGCAGTCAATGAGTGTAGTTCAATTGTTGTCATTGTATAGTCATATTTTCACCGTCGTATTAACACGGTATATGTACCACATACATACGTGTGTAGTATTATGTTGTCTAATGTCAATCAAAAAAACATCTTAGGACAAATTGTAAAAGAAACTAATCTTAATCGCAAGCTAAAACAATTTCGCTTAATCACTGATGAAATGTTGACGGATTTTCCTGTTTTGTCAGAGAAAGATGTTTATTTAATATCTTTGGGACGTTACCAAATAAAAGAAGCCGAAGCGTATTATGGCAAACACATAACTTCTGATGATAGATTTAGAATTGAAATATGTACCAACACCGATGCAATTGATTTTGCTTCGTAGGGGTTGACAGTAATAGATTCATTATTTATTAAGGGAAGAATTCAGTCCCGACATATCAATAAAACAAAATACTATGTTTATGTATTAGCGGAAAAAAACTTAGTAGGTAAAGATTCAATAAAAGGTTACTACTATAGTTGTAAAAATGGTGCACGAACCATAGGTACCTGCGTTCACGTAATAACTATAATCTGGTTTTTAGGGTATGTTAGACATCACAATGTACAAGTAACTTCACCATCAGAAGATCTAGAGAACATATTCGTAAGATCTGATAGTTCAGATGAAGAAGATTCTGAAAAATAATTTTTATTTTTTAACACTAAAAATATTTTTTTGGTAATGCACTCCTCTAAAGTAAAACACTGCTATGAACATTATCCCCGCACGCCATATGGCCCAAACCGGGGCATGGTTCTTTAGCCAGATTTCAAAAACTTTTTTAATTTTTTTACACCATCGAAAAGATCTTAAAAAAGACATAATACACGTTTTTAAAACATTGCTCTAGGTCTAAATGAACTAGCTCTTGAGAAAAATTAAGAAATTTGCTGAATTTCTTTATAATAAATGTTTCATCCTTTTTATCATTACAATAACAATATTTATTGTATCTGTTCCATTTTTCGAAATAAAAATTAGCTAACTTTTCAAGAACGTGTTATCATCGATTTTGAAAATTTGTTCACTGTTAGAGAACTAATTTATTATAGATGGATGTTGTGTCATATGAGTCTGCCAGAGTCCAGGGGTTCCAAAAGCGGAAAAAATAAAACTACCCAACCGATTTGGAAAATTTTTTATCTTTAAAAAATTAAATTCTTTTAAATACATATATTAATTAATACTATATGAGATCCGCCAGGCTCCTGGGAACTCAAAAGCGTCAAAAATTAACTACTCAATCGATTTTGAAAATTTTTCAGTTAGAATGTTGAGGTACCATCACAGTGTGATCGGTCGAAAAATAGTCAATTTTCGCGGTTTTTTTTCGGATGGATAGGATGGGGGAATGGACATGAATTTTTTTTTACGATTAATACCACTATTTAACAATACCAAAATATTTTTTTTATTCATTTTTATTTATTTTTTATAATTATTATAATCTTTTGAAAGAAGTTTTTTTTAAATAAGGGCGGAAATCGGTGCCCACAATTGGGGCCGCAGTTTTCATTTGGAAAAAAAATCAAATAGATTATCAATCTGTGGGTAAGCCGCTATGTACCTATGGGAGCTTTTTTTTGAAATTTGCAAAATTGGTGGCGGTTTGAACAAATAGTAAAAAATTTATCCCGATTCCCCCATCCTATCCATCCAAAAAAAAATCGCGAAAATTGACTATTTTTCGGTCGATCACACTGTGATGGTACCTTAAACTATTTTAGATGGATAAAAGTTGTTATATGTGATTAGCCAGTGCCCAATAATTGGAAATTTACTATGTTATGCACATGCTGAAACAGGGGTATTTTAAATATTTGATATATTTTACAATGAAAATATGATACGCGGTTGAATTTGTAAGAAAAACGATAACACCGGGAAAGAACTCAGCCTTTTTGATCAGTTTTTCGTATATCAAAACTGACAGTTAACGTTTCGATAAATTAAAAATTAGTTGAAAATTTAAAAAATATCATTATAATAAACGTGTCTCTTTTCAAAATACTATACACTGTATGTAGGTTTTTTTATTTCTCATTTAGCTAATTGTATTAAATGGGCACAAATAATGGGAATATTACCATGATTTTTTTTTAAACCTTTTGGGTCCAGATCTACACTCATTTCAAATTTTTAGAAATAGTAAAAGTGTTCTAACAATACAATTACATCTGAAAGGCGGGGTTTCGATAAGGCCCTTTATCGGCCCGGCTGAATGAAATTTTTTTAAGTTTATGATCGAGTTCATTTTTATATTTTTTTAATAATGTTAAAGATGTGAGGTTTGTAGAAAGCGGGAAAGTATCTGACGGATACTGAAACATCGTCAATTTTTTATTGGCGGGTACTGGTACACCATACTTTTTACTTTATTTTTTTTTATTAATTTATTTATTATAAAAATATTCAAATAAATTAATATATTCCTGAAAGATCATAAAATTCTCTTTCGTTTTAGCATTACTGTTGATTATTTCGTACAATTATGAACGAAAAAATTTAATGTAAAATCCTGTTAACGTCTTAACATGACGGCTATAGTGGTGCCCTTACCTTATAAAAATGGACTCGATTATAAACTTCAAAGAACTTCACTCAGGGGGTCGATAAGGGCTGTATCGAAGCCCCTCCTTTGGAATAAGTTCCCATAAACGTTTTCAGGGTTAATAAAATTAAGTTACAAAAGGACTGCTACATATTATAAAGACCTTTGAACTCATTAAAATGTCATAATTTCAGAATATTGGTCAACACACTTATTTTCATGCAAGCAAATTATCTTTGCATTAAAAAGGTCTTGATGGAACAGATATATATTTCTGGGAAAATACAGTCTGAAACACGGTTTTGTGACTGTGTGTATTACATTTGCTGATGAAATTGAATAATAAGTAAAGACAACGAAATCAAAATTTTTAATCATTCAGTTGTTTAAACAGAGGTGTAATGAAAATCAAATATACGAGTATTATAATTATTTGACAAATGTTTGTACATAACCTTTGAGGTTTTTCATGAAAAATCTTTGTCATGAATATCAATTTCAAGCTAATAATAGTTTGTTTCACAATAATGTAGCACCTATTTTACTGGATATAATCAAGTGGTCGAGATCAGCAAACAAAGAGTGACCCCTTCTTTAATTTATTATAGTTAAAATCGTTAATGCGATTTTTTTATTCTTAGAATCTGGAATAATATCAAAAAAATATGACTCCAAAAATTGTAGAAATAAGTGAAGAAACTTAAATAAGAAAATTATATTCTGACTGACCATCACCATTTCCAAACATTGACTCTGTCAGTTGTGAACTTATTAGGCCAGAAGAAACTCAAGGGAAGTCACACGACAAAATTCCATTGCTTTTCTTAAAATATTCAATTAATAAGGCATGATTTTCAGCAACTCGCGCAGAGTGCCTTGGTCCTGTGATGTTTGCGAAAATCAGCAAAAAAATATTGATATGAATATTTTTACAATTTTTTTGCTAATTTTTTCAAACAGTACGGGGTCAAAACACTAATATTTTTAAGAAATGTTGTAATACTTTACATTAACAAAAAGATATTAAGGCTCTATTATATTTTTTTATTTCATTTTCTAAAAGTCTAGACCTTTAAAAGTATCAAAAAAATTATTAATTTTTGAAAATTTATAAAGGTATGTTAATACGGTAGATTTCGGTATCAGGTGTTATACTTGAAAACTTTAAATGCAATTTTCTTAACATATTTTTCAAGCTTGTCGACATGATATCTCGAGTTCTACTTATGCAATCAACTTCTTTATTATGTACCTTCAATAGCTACATACTGCTTTATGGTAAGAACTACAGGTATTGAAAAATTTTAATTTTTACTATTTTTACAAAATAAAATTTTTTCATTGTAGTTCTTACTAGAATGATAACCTTCCTAAACGAGAATATTTTTCTTTTTTGATTTCAGATGACCAGAAACCCCAAAATGGTGTCAATCAGCACATCAATATTTTTTTCTTTTTTTACATGGCTATATTTAAATTGCTATAAGTCCTGGAGTTTATATTGACGAAATTTGTTAAAATATTAGATGTTCCAAACTCTTGGGTAAGTTCTTAGGTCAGACACATCCGATGTTGGGAACTGCAAAGAAATAAGTTTTTGCCATAATTAAAAAGTTTTGTTTGCTATACAATTAACAAGTTTTCTGGAATTTTTATACTCTGTTAGGAAAAAAATCACATAAGTTTTCGAACTATTATTCTATGTAAATTGGCTTTCGGAAAAAACTAATTTTTGTAACCGGTAATTCGCTATGTTATGCAGGATACTGCAACATAAGAATGTTTTTAACTAAATTATAAGTCTTTTAATGATTATGTAATGAAAAAATGTACAGGTGGAAATAATTACATGTGATTAAAATGTGGGCATGTACTATAAATACGTGCATGTACCTATATTAAAACCTTCATCAGTGTCAGAAACAGTCACTACAACATTCTAACAATATTTTCATAAATGAAGGATTTCAAATTGCAATGAGCTAAAAAAAAAAAATGTAAATCAAACGAAACCAACAAAACTGGATAGATTTTCGTTAAATTATCGTCAGATTCAAGTTATACCAACTTGCGAAAATAGTGTTTCGTACTACCACTTGTTATTATGGATTTGATGTGATAGTACCTATATTTTCGTGATCAGCGAATTTCCCTGATGAAAAAGTTTTACTCTTGAAATAAGCTATGATTGTAAATAATAAACAAATATGAAATACCATAAAGAAACGCTCAAATCTATTAACATTTGTCACGGATGTGACAATTTTGTTTGCGCGTAGAGTACATAAAGTATAATATTTTATTGACAATTTTGATCTTGTGTGATATCGATTCGTATTGATTAAAAATATTCGATATTGTTCTACCATATATATGCAGTGCGCAAACTCCAAGATCATACCATATTTTCGTCTCTGGTCCCTTTTTGAAAAAGGCTTTTCAGTTTTAGTTTTTACATACGATTCTTTCGGCAAAAGGTAATTTACTTAAACGTTTAAATAGTTAGTTTAGTATATCTTTGAACAAAAAATTGAATTTCATATTTCGATTTTTTAATATACTTATTAGAAAATAAAATTATAAAGTAGGCTCTGCTTTTGCATGCGTAATAATTTGAACCGAGCGTATTAATACAGTCGTGTTACTGTATGGGAGCAATGTGTAGAAGCAATCTCATGTACACGGACACTTGTGTTTTGTTCAAGTAGGTAAAAGACGCTTTCGTCATTCGCTCTGTACAATACTTTTATTATTGTATTAGAACAAGGATGACGCAATCTCATATTTTTTTCTTTTACTTTTGAAACATAATTTTATTTTTAAACTCTAACCAAATAATGTAACGATATGTATTTTACAAAAATTCTGTGTAATTTTCATTAACAAATAATTTTACAATATGGCGTATCCGGTTTGGAATTCGGAAGCACAAGATGGCGTGTTTGGGTAATAATTTAAAAATTTCTTTTATTATTTTAATATAAATATTTTATAGGATTGGTTCCAATATATACCAATCCTATTCTTTATGCATTGAAACACTATCGTGTTTCAAATTTATATAATATCGTCTTTTCTCAGTTAAATGTAATTGATCATTTCTGTTGAAAAACCATTACGATATTTAGATTTAGTATTGTAAGATTATGTAAAATTATATTTTTATTGTAACAAAATTTATTTATTATTAATATAAAATTTCTCTTTAAGAAAAATTATTATGTAACTTATTCGCCATTTTGAATATTTTGAATATCTTGTTAGCACGTTTTAAATTTTGAAATATTATGTAAAATTCTTACCATTGGCGTGTTTCAATATAAGTTCATATTTCTTTCAGCCATTTTAAAATGCTGTTAAAAACATGTGCCATTACTTGTTAACTTTGTGTAACTTATTTAAGCAACAAAACTTATTTAATATTAAATAAAATTAGTTTTAAAATTAATTTCTAAAATTATTATTTATGATTTCCTACATACCATATTTACAGAAAAATAACCAGTTCATTTCTTAGAATTTGGGGCGTTCGATAAAAAAACCTTTTTACATTCTCAAACCTTTTTTTTAATTCTTTTACGTCCCTATGTACATACTGTTTTGGGCCCAGCAGTTGATTTTGGGGAATAGTCCCTAGTCCAGGAGCCGTGCCTTCTCATAGTAGGGGAGCCGGTTCCCCTTAATTTAATTCAATTCAAATTTCTTTATAATTTTAATTTTATTTAATGACACCGTCAATGAAGATTGCATTAACTTAATTTAGATTTCATTAACACCTTCATTAGATTTAATTAATTAACCAATAGTCAATATTAAAATCTTATTACATGTATTCCAACATCACTCTTTAATTAATTTGTTTTTTATTTTTTTTTTTTGGTGTCACATTAAGCTGTAATTCTCGATTTCAAAACGATCGTATCTTTATCTTGCCCAATTTACACTTATCAAAAAGAAAAAAAGACACTTATACTAAATATATCAACCAAGTTTAATAAATTTTCAACTTTTGACGGCCGAACACCGGTATTTTCAACTTTTGACGGCCGAACACCGGAGATTATATTTTTTCTACGACCCCCATTGTAAAAACTAGGAACAGCATTAAAATTAATAAATCAGACGGGAGTGGGATTAAACCGGATTTTACAGTTTTGCTCGCAATTTGGAGCAGGTGGGAATGAAAAATTAATTTTTGAGGTGAGTGGGAATGGGCCAAAAGAAATTATTCCTGACAACATATCTACTTAAGAGTTGTTTACTGAGCAAAACCAGTCATTATAAATAACTTATTTCGTACAGAATTTCAGAATGTCTGAATCTGGCTTAAAAATAATTAGACCTACAATCATGATAATTTTACGCAGGTAGCACCACGGGCCAGAACTGTAACATGTAGGTATATAAATGTACTTCACTTTGCAGATAATTATATAAAACAACAAAATGAGAATATAAAGCCAGAACGGGGCCCTAGTAATTGTAATAATTTAACAATGTTGGGTTCAAAATTAAATCATATCTAATGTAGATACTTAATTCTTGTAGGAGGTGGGTGTTATGACTCCTTGACCACGCTTTATGCTCTTGAGTCCGGACCGTTAAATAAAAAAAGAAGTAATAAAGTCCTGACACGTTATTTTGTCCACCTACGTGCACATTTTTTTTCATTATATCAAATCTTAATTTTTTATTTTTTTGATTTGTTTTAAAGTACGTTCAGTTGTATAAATTCAAAATTTTTTAATATATCTAAGTTTATTATTTTATGTTGGTCTTGTTGTACGAACGGTCATGTTAAAAATCAGGAAGTGAAAAAATATGAATAGTAAATTAATTTAATTAATTAAGTGCTTTTTTGGAAAGTCTGTAGAATAAATATTATATCTTCAAAAAATTTGACAATTTAGGATAATTTTAAATCGAATTCATTGCTGTTATTTAGTAAGGATAATACAGTGGACTTTCGGAGATTGTCCAATCGCAAATTGTCCATATTTCAGTGTTAGGGATTTAAACATCGTATGTTTGTGTCACACGAACATTGTATTCACAAAAATTGTGTGTTTGCAGTATTCGTGTGACGTAAACGTGCGATGTTTAAATCCCTATCACTGCAATATTGACAATTTTTGATTGGACAATCTCCGAAAGTCCACTGTACATCTTTTTAAAAAATGTGTTCATTCGGGGACAATCGGTATTAAACATACATTTATTTGTATACATACTCTATTTACATGATCGATACTTCACTGCAATAGTTAGCTATCTCCAATTGAAGATAACTGGCTACTGCAATGGGGTATCCACGTATTTTAAATGAATAACATACCGATGGCCCAATGCAATAAAGAGTTATTTTCAATTGCAGATAGCTCACTATTAAATTCCTCATCGACGAGAAAGCTGCAAAGCCAAAAGCAGCCAAAAATATACGAAATGTAATGTTTTTTGTTTTGTTGTAAACAACATATATTCATGCAAATATGAATTATTTCATGTATGCATGAATTAGCCAGGTGGTTAAATGTATTTTTTCGTAATTTTCTCATTAATATACAGGGTGTTAGTGAATAAGTGTGAAAGATTTTAACAGGTGATTGCTGAGGTTCTTTTATGTAAAAAAGTTCATATAAGCCTTGGTCCGAAAACGCTTAGTTTCCAAGATACAGTGTTCAGTTTCTCGTCTTTTTTAATATTTTCTTAAATATTTCAAAAACGTTTTGAGATATTGACACAAAATTTAAGACACGCTATAACAGGATAAATACTCATATTCTGAAGTAGACAGAATATTTTCACTCAAACCAGTGGCGTCTGTACAGTCATGTGATGACATATTTTTGAAGAAAAAAAAGGCACGCCAATGATTTTTTCCAATTTTAAAATGATTTTTCAAATGTCTCATAAATTGTTGACAAAAATGACCTCTTAGTATTTTGTCGTTTATGTAGCCGTTTTCGAGAAAAAAATAATTACAGTTACTATTCCTACCACAAAAACGGTATGGGCTATCTAATAGCCCATCTCCTCTCTATCTTGGAAACTAAGCGTTTTCGAACTGTGCTTAAATGAACTTTTTTACATAAAAGAATCTCAACAGTTACTTGCTAAAATCTCTCGCACTTATTTACTAACACCCTTTATATAGGTAAGACCACATATATTGGCAGTGTTTAGAGGAAAAATATTAGCAGTAAACGTGATAAATATAAAAAAAGTGGGAATGAAAAAATAATAATATGCCTGGAACTTATGTGTTTCTTTCAGTCTGTTTGAATGCGGATACTTCTCAACTATATTTTTTGTCCCATACTCATAATGCACTTTCAAATATGTATATCTGTCAAGATACGTGGCCCTAACTATACTTTATATACAGTACTAATAAACTACTTATAATTTTATATACAGTACTAATGTACTCGTATGAGGACATTCCTAACTAGTCGAATTTTTTAACTGAAAAAATTAGACTTATACAGCCTATACGATAAGAACGGGAAAAGGCGAGAGTAGGGGCGCTATCTGTTTTCGGATCCGTAGAACACGATTCTGAAGAAAAAAATGTCTGATACATATATATATATATATATATATATATATATATATATATATATATATATATATATATATATATATATATATATATATATGTTTAATCACGCATTAAACGTTTTATAAAATATAATTTATTTTTTTGGCGCAGCGTCAATTTTGTGACCGACAAACTATAATTTTCATTAATTTCTTTTAATTGATGAACAAAACACCGATATTATATAACATCTTCGATATTTTTTTGAAATACCTAGATGTATTATCAACATAGTATATAGTAATATAATACAGTTAATTACTTAACTCGCTTTAGATATAACCGCCCTTTTTTTATATAGTAGATAAACCGCTAATATATAATATATTTTTCAATATTTGCTAATTTTCGCGACAAAATAATAGCTAATATTTTCATCAATTATCGTTATTATTCAAACCAAAAATAAAACGGAGAAATTTATGTAATCGCGGGTGTGCCTTATTGAAATGTGCTTTCTTTGTGTGTTTCATGAAATGTGCTTTCCTTAAGGAATTCACTTTTTCCTGTCCTAAAACCCTTATTTTTTCCCACATTTCAGTGTATGCAACGCAGTAACAGCAGGAAATTTGTGGTAAGTTATTACTTATCATATTGCATAATTTTCTCCACCGCAAGTTGTATTGTGTTTAATTTCAATTATTTATTACCTTTAATTACAGTCCAACTTTTTAAACTTTAAATTCTTATTATTTCGAATATTTAGTAAAAGATTAAACAATATATATATATATATATATATATATATATATATATATATATATATATATATATATATATATATATATATATATATATATATACTAGCTGACCCGGCCACGCGTTGCTGTGGCTCAGTAGTTATAATTGATTGTATTAATTTTTTTCAAACGATACACGGCACAATTATAACACAATACATAGTATAATTATAAAAATCATTGACATCGTGAACATAAACACATGACGTGGAATAGAATGTATCATACATACACATACAAAACGAAATCTACCAGGTGTCTACACAACCTAGATATCAAACGATGTTAGATTAAATTATACGTAAAATTTATAGGTCAGTTCAATTATATATTCCAAAATTCTGTGCAATAGAAATCGATAAACATAACTCCGATCACCTTTTAAATGACTACACCGATATTTACAGTTCAACTTGATTTTCAATATTATAATTTATTTAAACCTTTAAAATTGTATTTTGCTGTAATATTGTCTTTTTGTCAATTTCAATTTCAATCTTTTATCACGTGTTTGTTTGCCTTTTGTTACATGTAATGTAATCTTGTTTTTCTTGACTTTTAGATTCTCCCACTACCCCCGCTCCTTCCACTTCCACATCACATACCACTCCCCCTTCATAGAGTATAGGTAGATAACATTAGTGGAAATGTAGAAATTAGTATATAAGACATGAAACAATATTATCACAGTTTCAAAAATAAAAGTGGTATTTTGCAAAGTAAAGTATTTGTTTATTATTTACAAATATGGAATACCATAAAGTAACGCTCAAATTTATTAATATTTTCATATTTTATTAGCATGGCTAATTACCGCACTGTAAGAACTTAGTATATAGGTACCTACACCAGCAGTTTTAGAATTGTTTCTATTTTAGGACCTCAAGGCATCAAGGCTCCGGGAAATTATTTTAACGTTACTTTCATCTTTCACAGAGATCTCACCAGTATTTGAGTAAAAAATGTTAAATTCAATTCGGGCCCGGGAAAAAGTAAAATCAGCTTTTTTTTACTCATCATTTATTTTTTTGGGGAGAAATTTTTAAGAAATGTGCTTTTTTCTTGGGGTCCGCCATTTCTCTCCACGGGCCATTTAACTGTGACCATATGTCCATTTAAATTTGATATTCTGAAATTTTGTACAAAATCAATTCCTTATATGCTTCGCTTCGCTCACTCGACGACTCTAAAGTATTATTCATATTTTCATATTTTAAAGTCATATTCATATTTTTTATTACTTATGCGGGAGAAGTACTAACTTGGCGCACACATTTCTGTACGCAAAATAGCTGTTTGCCCACTGTACTCTTCCCGCATACTTTTTTGCGTGTGGAAAATAACTTTCCACACGCAAATTAACAATAAAACACGCAAAATTTAATCAAAACACGCAAAACCGCCTCTTAATTTTTCATTTAATAAATATTTCATAATTATTTTATAGAAACCACCAACAAAGTAATTTAAATGATAATTAATTCAGAAAAAAAAGACGAACACTTAAAAATATTATTTTAAAAAGTAATAAAAATGTCAAAAATAGTGTTAATAATAGAAAAAAGTATGTGAAATTCGTAATAAAAAATAGTATGTGAAACTCGTGCGGGATTGTCGATTGCCCCACTCAAGTGAATGAGCGCACTCACTACGTTCGTGCGCTCAACTTCGCTTTCGTGGGCAATCAACAATTTTCCGCACTTATTGCACAATATACTACTATAGCATGTCTAATTTTCATAAAATTTTATCAAATTCAGTCAAGTTATTTAATTATAGAAGAGTTGTTTAATTCCATAGCGCTGGAGGATTCACTCCAACTTCACCTTAATTTCAAATCAGATATTCTGAAATTCTTGGCTATATTCATATTTCAATAACATGTCTAATTTTCATACCTTGAGATCTTATAGTAGATAGTTAGATATTCATACCGACAATTTTAAGAGCACTGTAATTTGTAAGACATTTTGAGATCACAGGGTTCTGGAGAATATTTGTGAATTCACATTAATTTATTTCGGAATCTTTATAATATTTGAGAAAAATTTCGATAAGATCCGTTTGATCGTTTATTTGAAGAGTTTTTTGGGTCCGTAAAAACTCACGGGGGAATTTTAGCCTCATGTCCACTTTTTTCAGAATCTCAGTACTATCCAAGAAAAATTTTGTCAAGATCCGTTCAGCCATTTATTTAGGGTTTCTTTGGAGGGTCAAAAATTTGGTTACGATACGTCCAGTCGTTTACTTTAGGCTTTTTTGGGGGTTCTCAGTTCCTGCAGGATAACTTTAATCTTTGTTTTTTTATTCGTATACTAATTTTACCTATAGTCTTGTTAAATCATCATTTTTTTGATACCTGCTATCGTTTTCTCAAAACTACTGAGGACAGACAAGTAAAGCCCATATTTCATTTTTTATATCAGGATGACCGAGCCCGGCTCGATGGAAATTTAATCTGTATGGAATTTGCTGAGAACAGCAGACGTGCCACTGTTAGTTTCTTTATAGAATACAAATTAATAGTATTTTGCACAATAAATAAGTAATTTCATAGTAGTCGTAGGTAAAAATGTTATTGGTGGTATCTATGGAAATATTTATAAAATAGGGTAGGGTCGTGTAAGATGGCGCGGTCGGTAAGAGTGCGCACTCCTGTTTTCTCGAAACAGGAACGAAACTTGTAACCAACTTTAATCGTGTTTTGATGTGTTCGTGTATCTGTAATTACTCACCAAAAAATATTGGTTTACGATATAATCTCGATATTCTAGGTAAGTTTAAAATTTTTAGTACGATTTGATATAATTTTTCTCGAATTTGAATTTGTTGCTACGGTTTATGTCGAAACAAGTTAAAAGTTATAAATGTTCCTGAGGCTAGCCAAGTTAGTCACGAACTAGCTTTGATTATTTTAATTCGTGTCAGTACGCGTGGATGGTTTCCACAGGATGATTTTGCTGATAATAGACAGGCGTGTAAGATGACGCAGTACAAAGGCGTGTAAGACGGCGCACACATTCTTACACGACACTTTCTTTTATTATGTTTTATGTTGATGTTATTATGTTTTTCTTTAACTTTTCTAAGGAATTCTATACAGCAAACTTTCATACAACGTAAATTCGTGTGACCTAAATTCCTACATCAAAAGTTTACGATTACGAAAACTAACGATAATGAAATGTAATTTTTTTAAAAATCTTCTATTGTCAATAAAATCAGTGGGATTTTATTAACAATAGAATTAGTTAGTGGAGCGTAAAATTAACCAACTACAATCAATTTATAAGAAGTAATTCGATATCGATAATTCTCGATAACGAAAGTTACATTTTAATAGTTGCAAAATGTTTGGAATACCCACAACTTGCTTCGCTTAAGCCTTCAAAAATTTCGTTATTTTTTTGCTACGACTCATCGTTCACGAGATATTTACGATCAAAAGTTTACGATTACGAAAAGTAACGAAAATTAATTTTTTTTTAAAATGTGTTATTGCTGACCCAATTAATTGGACTTATGGAGCCTAAATTAACTAGTTATAACTAATTTATAATAAGTAATTCGGTATCGATAAGTTTCGATAACGAAAAGTAGGTTTCAACAATCACAGTACGTTTGAGTAGAAGAGCTATGACAACTACGTCGTCAAAAGTATGGGGACCCCCTGACCCAAAGTGTACCCACATTTTTGACACGGTAGCGTACCATAGTATTAAGTACAGAACGGCGTTAAATGTGTGGACACACCTTGGGTCAGGGTGTTCACATACTTTTGACTACGTAGTGTACTGCCGTGCCGTCATAGCGCTTCTACTCGGTTGAAATACTCATAACTTGCTTCACTAAAATCTTCAAAATTTTCGTTATTTTTTTGCTACGATCCGCTGTTACTTACGATCAAACTTTTTTTGGAGTAGAATCTCACTCTTATTAGTTACTAGCTATTACCCACGGCTTCACAAGCGTGAATTTCATAAATTAGTAAAGGTAATCTCTTTTAAGTAGTTTGCTAAAATATTTTGCCCCTATTTTCTTATCATAAGCTGAAATGATAGGCTTTCTTTATTGGTAAGCTCACTCATCAATCCTCTTTATTTTTAATTTCTCCCTTTGGCTAGTTATCTAGGAACAATTGAAAATTTTCAAAAACTAATTGGTCATTTCTTCAAGCATATTACATAGACTAAAAATCTAAAGTAAGACTATTACGAAGGTGTCAACGAATTTGGTATAGAAGTAACAAAAAAATATGTTGATTTAAAATACCAAAATTTTATATATATTTTAAATATATAATATTTTGTAGACTTTACTCTAAATATGTATCCTCCCTATTCCTATTGGAAAATTTAAATCCCTTCACCTACATCCCCTATAAGTCTGTTTGCATTATATTTGAACATTTCCTAAAGTAACTGACTCATTGTTGGAGACGCTAGAATAGTAGGCGTTGAAAATGTAAACTTTGATCTCTCCCCCATTTTTTTGCGTTTATTCCCTATTTTACACTTTACAGGATAATTTTCAAAAAGTGTTGAAACATGTATTCATTAATTTATTTTTGACCTCCTTTGACTATGCCCTCCCGTTTCATTCGCGTAAAATTATACTAACTGTGAGTAAATCAGTTATTCCGAAATAAATCGGGCAAATTTAATTTCAAATCAATTCATTAAAGTGCTTTACTTCGCTCGCCAACCAGTTTAAAATTCTATAAAAGGTTAATTCCATATAATGCTTCGCTCCGCTCGCCAAACGACTCGAAAGTAACCATATTAATATATCTAATTTTCACACTTTGAGATCTTTCAATTGATTCCCATATTGATGGTTTTAAAATTAATTCAATTTTAAATTCTTTTCAGGATGCGAAAACCATGGCGGATTTTTTAAAATTGTGTTCAGATCCTCCGTAATTAAACTTTACTACAATCCTTTTCTAAAGTGAAATTTTAGTAAAAAAGTTTTGAAGTTAACATTTAAATTTTTAAATGTTATTTTTATCGTAACCTAGGTAATCTTTTGTTTTTCTTTCCTTTGTCCCCGTTTATTTTTAAATTAGTATTTTTGATATATCAACCTTCCAAAATCTTCCAAAATATCAGTTTTAGATATTAGGATATCTTATAGTAAGGTAGACATAATTATGATAAAAATACAGGTGATTCATTTGAAAAAAAAAAAAAAAAAGATTTGCACAATAAACAAAAAATGTTTAAAAAATGCTTTATGTGACCAGCCTGTATCAAGTCCAAAAGCTGAAATGTCACTGTCACATAGAATATTAGTAACAATTTCCAGCGAATTCAAATCTGCTGTCAAAAACACTTCAAATAACAAATTTGGTGCCAACTTCCGGTATAACTGGAAGTGGCAGCAAGTTAAAAATATTTTAATTAAAATCTTCATAATTGAAAACTTCTATAACCAAATTTTCAAAAATTGAATTATTTAGAAGACCATGAACTTCTAATGAAGATTCTATTTGAATCACCCGTACATAACCATTTGGGAGATTAGATTAGAATGTTGCTAAGATTGATCGGAAGGTTAATATCTATATTCCCTGTAAATTTCAACACAATGACTTTAATAATTATTGAGTTAAATTGGTTCGTACAAACAGACAGACAGACAAAAATTATTTTAAAGTTATATTTGGTATATATGTCGATTTGCTAACTGAAAAACATACTAATACCTAAAAATTCGAAAAACACAGACAGACCCTTCTATTTTATTTATAGGTATTGTTGGTTATGATGTCTTGTAATCTTTTGAAAAATTATTTTTTGAACTAAAATAAGTTAATAGGAGGAAATTCTTTGTGTTATGCAGATGCTGCGACAGGGGTATTTATTTATAAAATAGAAATTTTGGAAAGAAAAAATATCTTCATAAAGGCCTTCCAGTTTATTATTTAAATCCTTTTTTAATATTTAAAAATAAAACACAAAGGCAATTGGCGGATAAACATGGGTAGGCATGCCCTCGTACGAATTGTTTTAGCTTTTTTCCTGCTAACTCGTGTCGGCACAAAATTTAGATTTACTGAGATTCAGCCCTTAAAAACTTAAAACCTTTTTTTAAAGCCCAGACACTCATCATCAGTTCTGAAACCACCAAAATGGCAAATCGCTTGTAGACTTTCAATCACATTTCGCTTGTAGACATACCGAAGATGAAGGGAAAAATTCGACTTCCGTGATGGGGTCCCGCTGCGCACGGCATTTTTTTTTTGTTTAATAAAATTTATAAAAATCCTTGTACTAGTTGATTGATGTTATTTTTTTATTTCTAGTTTTTCAAAGATTAGATTTTGAATAAAAATTTTCAATTCGGAAACAACTTTTTTCTTCAAGACTTTATGACTACCGAAATTTTGTGTACAGTAATAGACATTAGTACCCACGAGGTTATATACGCGCCTGACGACGGCAAAAATACAGGTGAAACAAATTAACACCTCGCCAAGAATTTTATTCAAGAAACTATAGTAGACGCAAAAATATATAACCAGAAGTTCACATTAATACACAACATCAATAGGGGAGCGAAGGGTAATGGGAGCAGTAGAAAGTACACGCTTCTAATGCTTGTATTTGCTAGTACGCAACTCAAAAGTCTTCAGTACTTGTCAGCTAAGCTTCTCTCATGCACATTTTCCGTATGTGCACGGAGTTGTACGCATTCAGTTGTCAAGAGAGGTTTTGTTTTTTGTGCTCGGTCCTTATAACAAAATAATTCTAACGATGTCAAAGTAAATATTAAATTATCAATTTATTTTAGTTAATTATCTAATATGGAAAAGATCGAATGCAAGGCCTTTTTGCAAAGATAGTTATGGTATCGTTGCAGAAGCGACGGAAACTGGGAACCCGCAGAATGTATTGACTCCGATAACGTAGCTGATTATATTTGTGTTCTTTGCCCCGATCTTTAGAATCTAAACCCTTAGAATTCTTAGAATAATTCTTTTATTTTGATTATAAAGTTTAATTTTATTGTTAAAATGTCTTTATTTGCCTTATTTTTGAATTTATTTTGTTCTTGAATACTGATTTTGTTTTTACAATTTTTATCGAATTTGAAGTAAATTTCTGTCTCTCATTTCCTGACCCCTTGGGGTTGCTTGTTGATCAAATAGACAAGCTATGTGTTACAATTTAAAAAATAAAAAAATTGTTAGAACGATTCGAGAGATTTTGTTCCTTATTAGGATCCAATTACCCCCTGCTTCCCTACAACTATTTTTAAATAAAATTTAGAAAACGCTCAATAATATTACTAAAATTAATATATAGCTCAATAATACTACCAAATTAATGTATAACTGCTAAAAATAAATGGAAACAGGTTCCCGGTTTTTTTTGAGGATTAACCTTGAAGATAATTAAAGGGGGACTTAAGGATGAACCCCAAGACTGGCACAAGTCTAACGACATCAATTACTAAAATTAATCTGGCTGTTTGGATGCTACAAGACAATATAGAATCCTACTATAACCGGGTAAAATGGGTATAGGACAGAACCATGCATCTGGCCTATTTCTCTAGAAGATAGTATGGGATTGACGTATTTTGGTAAAAAATATATAATCATTCGTTTCTTACAATACTCTTTTAATAAATTCACTTAATTATTTAATAAGATAACGTATTAAAAATTAACAGAGGACATGGATGGAAGATAATATATTCTACCAAAACATTTACGACATACAATATTTTTGTTATGAAAGTTTCTAAAACTTATTTAAATTTTATGTGTCATAACCAAAAAAGAAAAAAAGAGAAAAACGATACAAACTATATGAAAAAAGTATATAATTAGTTTTAACAAATAATGAAGGAAGAAGCTCTAGTTAAATTACATATAATTAAAAAAAATTCTTTCTAATGTCAGTTTTAATATTACCTCTGCAATTAACTGTTAATACGTGTAATCAATACAAAAAATAATAATAATAATGTTATAATATACTACCTGTCACTGCAGTAATAAATTAATTAAATATTATCTTTGTCAATAAGTTAATCATCATTCCAGACATTTCGATGGTAAGAATTTTTGAAATTAATCAAATATTTTTACACTTCTTCTGATTTGAATCAGTATTAGATAATAGGGCAATTTTATAAATCGCATATTAATGTTAATGTTTTAAACGATCTATTTTTAACGTTGTTGCCATTAATATTCAAGTATACCATAATCTAGTGCCTGCCAACGGTTTTTTTTTAAAGATTTTCCTAGATAACGCAATTAATTTTAACGATAAAAATCTCACTATTTTAACTTTAATTCAATACATTAGAATATCACAATAAGAAAGAAACACGTCCGGACTGACAAGGAAATGCACTCACGAGTGAAATTCGCGATTTTCATGAAACTCCGTTGGTGTGTAGAATTGGCAAAAATAAGGGGCTCGTATTTTTTTAACGGCCATAGTCTACGTTTACGGGGTGAAGCCAGCCCCTAAAGTTGGGGGTTCAAATCGTATTTCTTAATCTGATATCTCGAAAACTATGAGAGATAAAGAAAAACTTTAAATTGACGAAATATTACTCTTTGATAGACCTATTCACCTGTATAGGTTAAACCAGAGTCGGATTCATAGGGGAGCAGGAGGGGTGGAAAAGGGGGTAAATTTTCTCGTAGTGCCTGAATGGTTCAACGTATCAAATTTTTGCTATCATAAATAGGAAAAGCACCAAAAATTAGGGAATACATGTTTTTCCATTTTTTCGGAATATGTGTGGTATCTGAGCCATATACCTAAGGAAGAAAAAAATAGGGTAGATTATATTGCATTATTATTGAATGCAAATACCTTCTATATATTTTTTTTTATTTTAATGTTTATTTTCATCATAAAAATGTAGATATTTACTTTCCGATAATGATTCATATATTTTTCAGTACTAACTCAATTCGTAATTTAGCCATGTGTATATTTGATTAATCATATTCGATATTTTTTATACCTGTGAATAGGTATTTCAAAGAGTAACACTTTGTCAATTTAAAGTTTTCCACTATCTCTTATAGTTTTCGAGATATCTTAAGAAACATGATTTGAACCCCCAACTTTAGGGGGTGGTTTCACCTCGTCAACGTGGAAGATAACCACTGATTTGTGCTTCAGTACGTTTTTCAGATTACCTACTGAAATTAATCTCAAAGGCAGAAATTTTATTAACCTACCATATCACAGACTAAAAGTAAACTCATCAGTCCGTTTCCTATGTAGTCGCTGCGACCACCAAACTGTATCTGTGCTAGTGATGTTGACAATCTATGAGCGGCATGCTTACATGTTTACGGTGAATACGGTATATATGTACCATACGTAGTATAAGTATTGTTGTAATTCCTATCTTATACCTGTGAATAGGTATTTCAAAGAGTAATATTTGGTCAATTTAAAGTTTTCCTCTATCTCTTATATTTTTCGAGATATATTAAGAAATATTATTTGAAACCCCAACTTTAGGGACCTGTTTCAACCCGTCAACGTGGAAGATAGCCGATAAAAAAAATTCGGGTCCCTAATTATTTTTCGTTATTCTACACACCAGCGAAATTTCATCAAAATCGCGAATTTCACTCTGAATGCATCTCCTTGTGAATTACCACACCACTCAATGCATTCCCCTTCGCGTTTCTTATTGTGATAGTTAGCATTGGCGATTTTTAAACAGAAAAATTTAAGGTATTTTTTTAAATATTTGAAACACTTATAAATGCTGAATAAATAAAAAAGATTGTTGTATAATAAAATGATAAAATCTTTCGTTTATTCAACTTAACATTCAACAAAATATGTTGTTAATATACTATACATACGTATATTAAATATATTAAATTAATATAATAACTGGTAGATATTATAGATAGATATTAGAAAATATTTATTGTATATATTTTCTTTATTGTGTTTGGAATATGAATCTGTTCCGCAAAACAAAGAAGGAAATATGGTGTTCATTCCCGGTGTTCATATTCCAAAGAAAATAAAAAGCTATATTTATATATATATATATATATATATATATATATATATATATACCTACCTATATATATATATATATATATATATATATATATATATATATATATATATATATATATATATATATATATATATATATATATATATATACCTATGAACACCATATTTCCTTCTCTGTTTTGCAGAACAGATTCATATTCCAAACACAATAAACAAAATATACTAAAAATATTACATGCAAAATCATATTAGATAATATGTTTCATATGAGTAAAAAGCCAGGTGCACATTGAGTGACCAATGTGCACCTGACGTTTTACTCATATGAAACATATTATCTAACATAATTTTGCATGTAATATTTTTAGTATACAATAAATATTTTCTAATACCTATGTATAGTAAGAACTAAATAAAATCATATAATACCAGTTATTATATTAATTTAATATATTTAATATACGCATGTATTGCATATTATCAACATATTTTGTTGAATGTTAAGTTGAATAATTTTATTATACAACAATCTCTTTTATTAATTCAGTTGGGGGTTCAAATCATATTTCTTAAGATATCTCGAAAACTATAACAGATAGAGGTAAACTTTAAATTGACGAAATGTTACTCTTTGAAATACTTATTCACAGGTATAAGATAGGAATTACAACAATACTTATACTACGTATGGTACATATATACCGTATTCACCGTAAACATGTAAGCATGCCGCCCATGGAATGTCAACATCACTAGCACAGATACAGTTTGGTGGTCGCAGCGACTACATGCCAAACGGACTGATGAGTTTCCTTTTTGTTTGTGATATGACCCCACTCGAGGAGCTATTTATGAGCTTTCGTATTCTGTGAATTAAAAATTTTGAGCTCGACACACAGAGCAGGAATTTAATATTTTTAGTGGGGGACTGAGTGGAGTTCGATTCAGCTCTCCCACCGCTTAAAAATAAAAATTTCAGACCAATTTTTGCGGTAGAATTAAGAGCTATTTATGAGCTTTTGAACAAGTATAATTTTGATTTTTGAGCTAACTCCCGTAGTCTCCAAACTACCCTTAATTGATGAAATTTAAGAACGAAGCAGATACTTGGAAAATTAAAAATAGATTATGTTTTAAAAATAAAAAGATTATGTGAAAAAATAAAGCTCTAAATTTGCGAATTCTAATTATTCAGTCGCAACCCCTTATAAAAATCACCCCGCATCTCCTTGACATAAAAGATAGCTACTGTAATTAAAGTGAAAAAAATAAACTATATTTATTAAAAGCCATTAAATATTATTTACGATTTATCAGCTCATAAAATACGTGAATTTCGATTATTGAGTTGCAACCCCTTTACAAAGAAATAAGTTTGCACATAAGAGAGAACTATACTTTAAACTAGGACTTTACAATTAATTTTTTTTTTTATATCTTTTTCTACTGTTGAAGAACACACTCATTATATATCTGTTAATTGTTGAGAAAGTTAGGTATTATTCTAAGGTGTGGAGGAATGATCATTACTTAATACCCCAGAGTACAGAGGTACAGCAACTATCTCTTTTCTGAAATCACGAGTGTGTACTTCTGTGCTCATTAGTTGTCAGTTTGTCAATAGCAGTCGATGATTGTAGATCAACCACACGATAATGGACTTGATTGTTGTTGGTATTGTTACATCCCCTAGTACATGCGTGTGGTGTCTGAGCCACGTGACCGCCCCTACTGTCTCTGTTACTCACACAAAATCTCACTAATACAATGTAAACCCAGTGCATGTATACAACATATTGTCTATCTCTTACATGTTACACTGGTTCCAGTAGTGTAGGGATAGATATGTTGTCTCTATTACTCTATGCTTAATATCTTTTTGACCAATGAAATCACAGTATTAACCATAATTCATTTGCGATTGTTTTGTGACTAATGTATGTATCAAATTTTAATTTAATATATGTTGCGTAGTAACGTGCAAGTAAACAAAGTAGTATATATTTTGTTTTGATCGTTTTATACATATTATACAAACATTTAATCAAATTAGAAATAGATTAAAAACTTGATTTAAAATTTATATTCAATTTTATTTAAATCAAAAAGGAAAAAAGTCGTAGAAAAAATATCGTATTCTACTCGCTTGCAATGGCTATTACTCACTCAGATGAATTACGACACTCGCCTCGCAAGCTCGGCTTGTGTCGCAATTTAATCTTCGTGAGTAATAGCTATCATTACTAGCTGGTTGAATAATATATTATTATTCTATAATGTCTGTTACCTATAATTTATTAATTTAAATCACTATAATAATAATAATAAATTGTTATTAATTTGCATGTGAAATTTTTAAATTCTTGGTATGATTGTTTTTCTTATTATAAAAAAAATTGTTTTTAACATTTAAGTCTTTATTTAAGGACTTGTAACTTGTAACTAAGTTTGTAGGATGGAAAGTCTTTATTTAAGGACTTGTAACTTGTAACTTGTAACTAAGTTTGTAGGATGGAAATTATATTGAGAATTTTTGCTATATTTTAATGAAAAATGATATTAAAAATCACCCCTCGACGTGGCCGCTCCCATCTTTTAGATTTAGGAAGACAAATAGCATAAAATTATAACCAATTTAAGAGTTTTATATTTCCTGAATTAAAAATTTTGAGTTTGACATGTTGAGCATGAATTTAATATTTTTCGTGGTGGGGCTGAGTCGATCCCGACTCAGACTCGACCCTCCACAACTTAAGCATAAAAATATCAAATCTGTCTTTGTGATATAATTAAGAGCTTTTTATGAGGTTCTGAATTAGTACAGTTTTAGGTTTTAGTTTTACCCCGTTAGTCTTCAAACAACTCTTAATTGATGGAATTTATGGAAAAAGTAGGTTAAAGAAATACAAATTAAATTATAGTAATTTGACAAAAAATAAAAACTTATAACAAACTTTTGAAATAGGTACACATATTTTTTTTATTGATTTGTAAATCTTTATACCCTAGCCTTGATTCCCTCGGTATAAACGGGAACTAAAATTAAAATGGAGGAAATTAAACCTTCATAAAACTAGACATCCCAAAAAAAATTTTTTTTTGAAATCCAAGAAAACAACTACATGACAAATATATGTATTGTAGGTGTTATTTAGATGTGCTGATAAAAAACAAGGTGTACCAACAATTTTCCAAAAAACATAATTTTAAGTATCGGAAAGTAGCCACTATTGAAAATATTAAATTCTTTCTTAGTGTGTTGTGCTTAAAATTTTTAATTCGTGGAATATGAAAAATCATAAATTGCTTATAATTTTGTGCTATTATTTGTCTTTTTAATCTTAAAAAATGAGAACGACCAAGGCGAGAGGGGTGATTTTTAGCATGAGTTTTCATTAAAATGTACTAAAAATATATTATTTTAATTCTACAAACTCAAAGTCCTTCACATGTAAAATAATACATTATAGGTAACAAACATTATAGAATAAAGAATTTAAAAAAAAATAATTTTAAAGTCCTAGTTCAAAGTATAGTTCTCTCTTATGTGCAAAATCATTTCTTTGTAAAGGGGTTGTAACTCAATTATCGAAATTCACGTATTTTATGGGCTGATAAATCGTAAATAATATTTAATCACTTTTAATAAATAGAGTTTATTTTTTTTCACTTTAATTATAATAGCTATCTTTTATATCAAGGAGATGCGGGGTGGTTTCTATAAGGGGTTGCGACTGAATAATTAGACTGTGCGAATTTAGAGCCTTATTTTTACACATAATAATCTTTTTATTTTTAAAACATAATCTATTTTTAATTTTTCAAGTATCTGCTTCGTTCTCAAATTTCATCAATTAAGGGTAGTTTGGAGACTACGGGGGTGAGCTCAAAAATCAAAATTATACTTGTTCAAAAGCTCATAAATAGCTCTTAATTCTACCGCAAAAATTGGTCTGAAATTTTTATTTTTATTGGAGGGGGGGCTGAGTCGAACTCGACTCAGCCCCCCCTTCCAATAAAAATATTAAATTCTTTAGTGTGTCGAGCTCAAAATTTTTAATTCACGGATTACGAAAGCTGATAAATAGCTCCTAATTATACGCTATTTGTTTTTTCAGTTCTGAAAGAGTGGGATGCCAGGTCGAGTGGGGTTTCAAATGGTAGTAATTCAGATTTTGGAGTATAGGTGTCGGGCTGTATTTAAAATTATTGCGTAATAAAATCAAATTACTTTAAAAGATTGATATTTAAAGTAACTTAATTTAAAAAGAATTCGAAGTTATTCATTAATTTACTGAAAAATATATTTATTTTGTATTTATTTACAGAATAGTAGTTGGCAGTAAAATACATAATATGATACATGTACACAACAAAGTGACATTGGCGTGTCTTAATACTAGCAAAGTGAGGTTAATTGGGAACGAAAATATTATAAATTAATGTACTTAAATAGTGTAAAAATATTTGAAATTCGATAGTATTTTCTTTTTATTACAAACCAAATTAAAAAGGAGTTTTTTTACAAAAAACTTTTCTTTTCTTTTAAAAATACTTGCTACAAAAATATGTTTAGATGCCTACGTATCGGTCAAACAGTAACATTTCAGAAAAATAATTTTTTTATTTTCAATGAATTAAAACTGAAATTTTATTTCCTTATTGTATTTAGATATCATTTTTATACGATAATTTAATATATTTAATAATTTTAATTTCCGATAGGAAACGTAATAATCGTTTAATTTTTCGTGACTACATTGATTAAAATGGCGGCCATATTGAGCTAATATCTTTTAAATTACGTAAAATCCTCATCGTTTGCAAGCACTTAAGTACGAAATTTAAAAGTGTCATTTTTAAAACGTAATTACTCAAAAATATGAGATAATGAGTTTGTATCATAACTAGAAAACCATAAGAGCTATAAAGTTCCTGACTATAGCAACCGGTTGCCCCCGTCGATATCTACAACTCTTATTTGAACAACTTTTCGATTAAATCAACATTTTGGCTGTAATCAAAATGGCAACTCACGAAAAACCCACGCTCTATACTTATATTTGTTTTGAGGTTCCGAGAAACCAAATATGACCTTTACGAAAATTAATATATATATATATATATATATATATATATATATATATATATATATATATACAGATATATATATATATATATATATATATATATATATATATATATATATATATATGTATACCTATATATATACAAATATATAGAGTCATTTTTGGTTTCTCGGGACCTCAAAACAAATTTCTCCCATAGCGGCGGGCTCAGGTCTTTTCATGGCACTCGCTGTAATAAGTGAATTTCCAAAATGGAAATTCGCTTAAAAGACAACTTGATAACAAATTTTGCTTTAATTATGAAGTTATTAATCAATAGTTGTTTAATAACATGTTAAATTAATATTGTGATAATTTTTTAAGAAAACGAGTTCTTGTAATGAAACAAAAATGAAGGAATGATTGATAAATATAATTTTCTTTTTTTTTTTGGTTAAATAGAGATAATTCTGGTACTAAAAAGTTTCGTTTGAAAATAAAGCTTTAGGAGAACTTTCCTAAAATTGACACTATAACTGCAGTTAATGTATAATAAAAATTGTAAAATTTCATATTTCCTAAAGATATGTTACCCCCTGATAAAATATTAGGTATCTACATAAAATGATAAATGAGTGTATTTTAAGTAACCAGCTCCTGAAACATTTCATATAAGAATCGTTAATTGTCATTATAGAAATGATTAAGAGGTTATAAATAATTAAAATATTGACATACATAAAATTTATTCAGTTTTATTTATTTCTTATAAGATATATATTTCTAACATAATTTATGGAAATTATATTGCAATTTATTTTAATGTTTGTTAGAAAATTCGATTTAAATAAATTTACAGGTAAAGCCCCAGCCACAAGATCGATTTTGTGTTAACTGAACTGCTTATATAGTTGTGTGAATGTGAAAAAACGTTTTGTTATCATCTAAACAATTTCTGTTAAAAATCATGATACTTAGTACACATGTGAATCGATTCTGTCTAATTGTAAGATTTGATATCTAATGTAAAAAAGTTTTACGTACATAATGTTATACATGTGATACATACATTACAATGGTCAGGCTTGACGAGAGGGCGGAGTAGTTGAGGTTGTAGGCCCGGTGTCCGGGATTGAAGAGGGGGCCCGTAGCTATCGGTAGGGGCCCGGGAAAAACTAAAAGGAGCTTTTTTTGCACGTTACTTTTTAGGAGAAAAATCTAAAAACAATGTGTTTTTTTCCTCGGAGCCAGCGATTTTTTTTCATGGCCTTGAGAATGGTTTGAACTGTCTTAGCAGTCGATTATCAATTAGATAATGGATCGTACGAGCATTCTCATTTGACGCTATGACCTATATTAGTTTGCCAACAAGTACCTATTCGATTATTTAATCAACTGTATTGGAATCCTACGGTATTCACATTGCGTACGGCATAACGGGGTGTTACTGTACCCAACACCAGTTTTGTCTACACGGGTAACAAGGCTTCAACACCAAGCACCAGTACATGCACGGTCCAGTGGGGCAGTGGAGAAGTCGTCGGACCACCGATGCCAAGAGCCCGGGTTCAATCCCCGTCGGCGACGACAATCTACACTTTCCTTTTTTTTAGTAACTCTTTTTTCTTTCACTTTATGTAATGGTGGATCATTCGAGAATCTTCGAGAAGCTCCACAACGAAGAAAACTACCACGTAACCGCCATCACAACAAAAAGACGTCAGCACTCTGATGGGTATAAAAGCCGAACCCACCAAGCGATGAAAAATCAGTTGAAAACAAGCAGTTGAAGAATCAGTTGTAAATCTAGTTGTCGAGTGCTACGTCAGAAACTAGTGAAGGTCAAGTGTTGGGGCCCGTAGTGGAACGTTCAGTGGAAGGAAGTAGTGGATCAGTCAATCGAAGTGGTTAGTCAGTGGACATTGTTGGTGGAATACCGGACTTGGAAGAAATATTCTTATTAACAAACATTGTTAATCACAAGTTTAAATTGTTAAATAAATTGTTGTTTAGAAAAATTCTATTTTTTTATTTGAAAAACTCACGTTTGGAAAGTTGGGTGCTCCAAACGCGTTCAACGAGTGAACCCGAGTGCCACAACATTGGTGCTCGAACAGGAAGCTGAAGAAGCAACCGTCAAAAGTCCAAGGAAACCAATCAAGGAAGGAATACAACAAATGGCGTCCGAGCAATAGGGAGGAAACGACACGACAACTCGAGGAAGACGCCAAGGAGAGTTGGAAGGAAGCAACACCGGCAGACCCCGTCCACCTCCAGTATAGTGCAAGTGTCCGAGGGACTGGACACTAGGATGACACCTAAGGGAATGGAGGCAACACTGGACGAACACCGGGAACGAACGAACCAGGCCAAGCACTTCCGGGACCTTCATTGACCACGATGCAAGGAATACTCGAGTGAATGATGAACCAACTGAGTCGTGTGATGGAACAAAGGAAACAAATATTCGACACGTTGGGCAAACAATCGAAGAAAAGGAACCAACGCATAGAGGAACAAATGAGGACATTCGTAACAACGAACCAAAGAATAGACGAACTGTCTGAAAAGTCTATCGACGGATTATGCGCTACCAACAAAGAGCGCAACCACAACTACAATAAAGAAGTAGATGCACCAATCCACACGAACCCGACTAACACCATCGGACGGATCCAGGTCACTGACACAAGACCAGAAGGTGTCACGGAAGCGATAACCATTCCACACGACGTCCTGGACAGGGAGCAAACAACGCAGCCCCAGGAGAGCCAGGAAGAGGGAATCGTCCAGCGACACACGATCTTCAGTCAAATAAGTGAGCCGTCCGACAACGAAATTCACGAACGAACAGAAGTTGAAGATACCGCCAAACTCCCAGCTGTTGACCAGGAAACAACTGAAGGGAAAAATGTGGATGAACTAACGGAACTACCGCAAGGTCCCCACAACGGAAGAGGAAGAATGAATGACGCAGAAGTCACAGATCGAAGAAAACCTGTCAGCGTGGTACCGGAACGTCAAATAACTCCAGCCAGTTCAGCGACGAGGAGGAGGGCCAATTGGTTCGAGCTCGAGGATCTGCCCACGGCTCAATTTGACGGTCCAGAAACTGGAGGAGAATTACAACGTCGAAGAGTACACACACGACGGGACAAGGGTGAAGAACGGTGACACATCTTGGGGCACAAGAGGGTTAAGGTCTGGAAAAGGGTCCAGTTGCGGAGGAAAGTAACTAGCCGCCCAGTAGTACCACTACGACGGAGGAGGGAGAAGAAGGGATGTGGATGCTTGGAGAGCTTCACAGCCTTCAACTGGAAGGTCCGACTGAAAAAAGAAGATGGTGGCAAACCCTGAAGGGGTCGCATACCATTCGATCCAGGAGGGAAAGTTTCGTATACTGGGTAAGGTAGCAAATTACGACGAACATTCGGCCCCTTGTACAGGAAGACCACTAGCCACACAACAAGGCGGCCAATAACCAACAACTAGCACGGGCCGATGAAGAAGAGGGACCAGTAACAAGGCCGCGGGAATACACACAGGACTGGCGTCAAGATGGACACAGAACCCGTTACCATGGTACATCGAAACTCCCTCAAGCCTGCCAACCCAAGGACCAAGAAACAATCGACGGGTTCGAACTCGGGGAGCTGCCCACGATTATATAGGAGTATCAAGAGGTTGGAGGAAGAGAGAGCGACCGGTACCAGAATAAAGGGACAGGGAGGACCACCGGCAGTACAACTTGCGACACAGGAACGAGGAGTGAGGAAGGGCCGTACGCAGTGTCTTGGGAGGGGGTGATGTTGGGACCCTACGGTATTCAGATTGCGTGCTGCATAACGGGGTGCTACTGTACCCAACACCAGTTTTGTCTACACGGGTAACAAGGCTTCAACACCAAGCACCAGTACAGTCACGGTCCGGTGGGGCAGTGGAGAAGTCGTCGGACCACCAATGCCAAGGTCCCGGGTTAAATCCCCGTCGGCGACGACAATCTCTACACTTTCCTTTTTTTTAGTAACTCTCATTTTTCATTACTAACCTGTAACAATTTAAATTTTACTAAATTATATTCTCAATAATTATGAGTGTTTTAAGTGTAATAATTGATTAGTTTGGTGTTTCTATTAATTTTTTAATTTATTTAAATCTTGTCAAAAAGGGTGGTGTCTTACATAATTTCTTTGCGACTGATATCAGCGGATTTTTCTACGACGTTCTATTGAATTCTTAGTTGATGTTCCTCTAACATCCTAACTTGATGTCCCTGATACGGTAAGTATTTGGGTCGCATCTATTTTTTCTGCTATTCTTCTTCGTTCAATCTTATCACGTTTGACTTTCCCTATTTCTTATGGGGTTCGCTATTTTAACAGTGTTTTTCCGTTTGTCAGTTTGACATCCATTTGATTTTAAAGGCTATGTCCTTTTGATGTTTCTCTTATTTCTCAGTTGTTTCACAATTGAGTTTTTCGATTTCCTGGAGATGATCATTTAAATGATTGAAACATGTAGAACAATTTTATTTTAATTTTTCTAATATTTCTCATGCAGGTTGTCGCAAAATTTGAAATTACTCATTCATTTTTACCTGCAGTTGGATTTTGATAATTTAGATATTAATTGGTGGATTCTATAACTATTAAGAGTCTGTAAAACCTCTGTTAGACTGTTAAATTACAGAATGTTAAAAAATGATATTCTGTACGCAATTTTTGACAAAAATGTTAGCTAACATTCTGTTATTTCTCTTTACAGCACGCAAAACACTCACCATAAACTTTACAGAGCTGTTAAATAGGCTAATTACTATGGATATTATTAAATATTGATAATTTTGATTTTTGCGTTTTTTATAAATTCAATATTTTCACGTTTTAATTTATCATGTTTTGAATTGTTTGATATCCATAAATATGTAATCATGAACTATTTTTTGTAGTAAGACGACTGTTGAGAAAATAGTGCAGTGTTCTTAAATCGGCCAGGATGTAATTTCAAATAAAATAAATTTACTATGAATTATATTTTTTATAAACAGTGAATGTTTTCGGGACAAAGTCGCACTGACACAATTTGTCTACATTAAGCGTTTTACCTTTTCTCGACAGTACTTCAGTTAATTAATGTATTTCATCAAGTATTTTTACTGATAGTATTGTCAATTCTTACTTTGTTGTCTACGTATTTAATACATAGGTCATTGTCTTTTGATAGTGAATAAGCGCTCGTTACTCTACCTGTTTTCACAATTTTTTTTTTAAATTATTATCTGTGTCAATAAAAGTGTCAATAATTTCTTAAAAATTTTCCCCAGAAACTTGGTGGACTTGAACTACTTCTAAAACTATCGGTATCCGTATCTACGGAAAGCTCTCATGTGTGTAAATTAGATATGGAAATATAAGTACATATGCCTATTTTACCATTTGACGCGAGTGGCGCGAACCATTATACCATTATAAGGAACTGATTGTCTAGAGAATTCCCGAATATCTAATTTAGAAATAGCTTAATTATTATATGTAATTTTACGCTAGTTCAATATACATAGGTAATACTCATAATTTCCCTCTCTATTTAACATAAACCGCTATAAAATAATTAATTTTTTACATTTTATATACACAAATCCATGGTAATTTAACATAAATAGTTCAACAACAGTAGAATATATAAAATGTAATTGGCGTCTTAACACAGTACTTATCTTACAGAATACCAAATTTTAACATTCTGTTAAAAACAATTCTACAGAGCTCTGTACTGCAAAATAACAGTCTGTAATAATGTAGTTACAGAATCGACCCATAAATGAGGAAAACGCTGTTCCTCCTTTCTCTGTATAAATCCATACCAAGTCAACTGTTTTGTTTCCTCAATAAATTGTTTCCAAATATTGAGATTGGCAGACAGGTGGACAGACTTTCTCTTCAAAATGCTAAAACTGATGAAGATTTTTAATTCCTTTGATTTCCGGAATCATAGGCATCTCACAAGTGCTCGTGGTGAGACAGTCAAAATTTTCTGCAGAAACGGGACATCCTAGAATAAGCGGATGGTTGAGTCCAATTTAGAACCTCGATGGAACGTAATTTTTTCTTTTATGCAAGAGGTTAATTTTTCAATAAGTAAACTATATCATAGTAACCAGGATACGTTTTTTCTAAGCTAATATTTCTTCTGTTACCACGTCTGTGCGTTTATTTTCATTGAACAATTAAATTTTATAATTTATCATCAGACAGTATGGTCGCTCAGAATAATTTTAATATTTATTATGTAATTTAATGATGACTTATAAATGTATAATTATTATAGAAACCTATGAGTATACCTATATATAGTAAATTTTATGATAATAAATTTTCATTTATTATTAGCAATAAAAAGTAAGTAAGGTCAACATCTAATTATTTTAAATTAAATTTAAAATATTTTACATATTAATGGCCATGTCACACAAAATTTTGATATCATCTGTAAGAATTCTATGTTCCGAATTCTCCAATTTTATTCACACTCGCTATTAGAATTTGTAAACTTTAAACGACTTAGGTGGCGTCAGTGATGAAAAAACTACTGTTTATCTGTGTAGTCATGATTCATAATAGCAGGACGAAGTGAATCTGTTATAACTACTCTCGATTAATAGTGTTCACCGTGGTTATTGTGAATTGGGGTAATTGTGAACGGCGCCTATAATTTCTAAAATAACATTAATATTGTTAAAAATTAAATCTTAGTATGTTTTACTGTCCTATTTTAATATGCTATTAAAATTTGATAACAGTTCTCCAATTTTCCAAACAGTTCGACCAATCCTCAAAAAAAAAAAAAAAAAAAATTAATACATTTTCTTTTTTTAAAAGGTAAGAAATGATTAAAAGTATGTACTTCTAATGAAGTGGTCTGACACCTGAGCGGGTTACTTATTAATTGAAAATTTCAGTAGTGTTCTTTTCAGAGTTGAAAATGTTGATAAAGATGATGGTGACATTATTCTACAAGTTTCCGTTGTACAAACAATACAAAAAAAAATTTGTGAAAAGAGCGATATGTTTTATTGTATTAATCTACGAAATCATTGCTGTGCTCACTTACCCAATAACAACTTACAAAAACAGAAAAATTACTTATTTTCAATGGCTCTGTGGGTGTCCAAGAGCAGTATAATTAACACAAAACCAATGTTTGTCTTATTTTTAATTTAAAGTATTAGGCCTAATCGATTGTTGTTTTTTATTCATGTAAGCTAAATGTATTTCCTTGGAGTAGTCTCATTTTCCTTGTTTTTGTGTCGAAATCATGTAATTTTTTGATTTTTTATATGATAAAATGACAAAATATCATCAAAATATCATTTTTAACTTGCAATAAATTTGATCCTACAATTTTTGTTATTTTTACTTAACCTTGTCTTTTTCTACAAATCTGAGGTATGGGTAACCTTCATTAAACAAACAAAGGACACTTGTGAACGCTAAAGTATGATGAAAAATTTTCAAAGTGGGGTAAATGTAAAGAATTTGAGTTGGCCTTTATTCTGATGTACCTCACTTCTCTTGTAATGCATTCTAAATAATTTTTCTGATGGCATTCACTTTTACCCCAAAATTTGATTTACGTTTGAAGACTAAAATTAAATGAATTTCTACTTTGATTAATACTTACTTTGGTAATTTTGATTTTGGTTTAATAGAAGTAAAAATTGGTGATTTTGGTGCCGGGATATATGACCACTCTACACGGATTGTGAATGTTATGATATGAACCTTAAGTTTTGATTTTTAATCGTATTTTGAGTGAAAAAATATTGCATAATTTTAAAATTAACAACGGCTGTGTAAATTTGACATTTTAGTTAAAAAGCATGTAAAATATAATACATGTTTCTATTAAAAAGGAAATATAAATAAATGTTTTCTTTTTTAATTTTTATTTTTACTGTTATTAATTACTTAGCTTTTTTATTTAATAATTTAAGATTTTTCTTTGAAATGAATAAATTCTGAAAATATCAATTTATGAAATTTTTAATTTCAAATGTTATCGAGTGCCTGTGAAACATTATTAATGTATGGCGGACTTTTTGTCCGTATTTATACATACACCAATATTTATATGTTTCACTTAATGTCCAGCTTTAGCTGATACTAGAACACTCGATTTACTTTGGTATGTATGACCAATTCAGTATGTTAATTAAACTTTACAAAGTGTTTGAAAAATCATCAAAACTGGATCGGCTGGGACTCGAACCCGGATCTCTTGGTTGCTAGCCAAGCGCCTTACCAATTAGGCCACCGACCTAATTGGAAAGTATATACATTTTAGTGAACATCATTTTCGTATTCTAGGGACCTCAAAACATATTTCTCTTATAGTTTCGGCCTCAGATTGCGTCATGAGAGTGGCCGTAAAAGCTGAATTTCAATTTTTGTAAATTCGCTAAAAACTACAATATCCTTATGGAACTTGATACACATGAATTAAATTGTTTAAATTGTCAACAGAATGTATTTTTTGTTAATAACGGACAATACTAAAAACGTACTTTATGTAATAAAAATTATATGAATTTCCAATAAAAAAATGAAAATTTTAAAATTAAAAAAATATATACTTATAAATTATTTTTGATACTATTGTTATCTATTGGAATCATCAATATTTGAATATAAAAAGCATTAATTAAATTTGATAATTGATGCTATTAATTTTTGATATTTTATTAAAGTAAGTACAAACTTCAATATTTTAACTAACAAATTGTTATCTAATATTATTTGTTTCTTTTTGAAAAAAATATATTAAAAAGAGACAGATTGCGTTATAGGCAACGACGGCGCCAGGGTTCTTCATCTCATAGACAAATATTACTAAATAAATAAATTAAATAAAATAAAAAAATTTGGACAATTTCCCTAAACTTTCTATCTATAATAAAATAATCTACATTAAATTGCGAACAAAAATAGCCCTGTGCATAATCTTGCTGAAGTGAAGAGTTCCAGAGTTATGGAGGGTGTAAAAGTAGCAATTTTTAGATTTTTTGGAAAAAATATGACACATTACCACTAAGGACACTAATTTTTTTTTATATAGGATTGTGTTTTGTAAAAGCAAATTGCGATTAGTCCTCTTCAAACATAGCACCCTCCTCTTCTAAATCTTCGTCTATGATGTTCGTATCCCTGTTATCACATCCTAGGCCTGAGCAATTACCGCATATGCTTGAGCAGTTTGGACTAGTCTTTCTTTTAGACACCACGCATTCGTCTTTGCGAGCGCACACTATGAGGAAAAGTAATTCCTCGGGAGCTGCAGGACGCGCTGTTGTAATTGGTCTCAGGTGTTCGTTAATCTTCTTCCACCCCCACTCGAGCGGAGTCTTCTTCTTATTCAGCCACTGTTGCACCTATCACCAGGTGCAGCTGTGGCTAAAAATACCAAAAATTGATACCTTTACACCCTTCGTAACTTTGGAACTGTTCACTTTAGCAAGATTATGCGCAGGACCATTTTTGTTCGCAATTTAATGTAGATTATTTTTGTATATGACACTTTTTACGCTAAACCCCATAATTTCCGAAATATTTAACAAAAAACTGATGAAATCCGTTAATTTGTCTACTTCTACCTCCCGTCCCCCCAAAACCCGACGCTCAAAACGGTGTAACTTTTTGCCAAATAATATATGGACTGTATAGAACAATTTGGAGTTGGAATGAAACTGTTACTTTGAATATTGAGGTTAGGCCTTTTTTTTGAATAACTGCACCGTACTATATGTGTACCTACGGATAATATGATTTTGCCATTTTTGTCCGCTTGAATGAAATTATTAGCAAAACATGGGACACTATTTGAAATATGATTTTGTTTTGATGCATTACGAGTACTTTAGAATTTTTTTTTGAAAAAAATGTTGATAATATTAAAATGTAGAAACGTCAAATTAAACATTTTTTTACAAAAATTTCACTTTAACAAAAGATAGTAATAAAATCTAATGACAAAAAATGAATACAATTTTAAAGAGGCCCTTCAGAGCTCTGGGGTCTCTAAAAGAATCCAAAAATTAATTTAAAAGAGTCCAAAAAGACAGCTATTATATCAATATGTGTATCTACGAAACAGTCTGAGGGCATTCAAATTAGATATGTTAATAAGGCCACTTTAGTAATTTCAGAACCATTTGGCGAGTAGAAGGAAGCAATATATTTACTGATTTTGTAAAAAAATTCAGATCGTAATCGAAAGAGTGAAGCCAAGCACTATAAAAAAACTGATTTTGTACAACCGTTGGAACATCTATCTGATTAAAATTAGTATTATTCATAATTAAGATAATTTTGTGCTTGTGAAACCGCAGGGCATAATATCTCTCTATATTTAAGTGAAAATTTGAAAAAATAAAAAATTTCTTCACCATATTCAACCGAGGATTCAGATTCTCCACCCGATATGTGGGCCGAAAATAGTTCATCTCTTGAACGGACTACGAATTCAGGCGAAAGTTTCCATTCAAAATTTAATTCTTTATTTTACAGTCACCATCCAAATATATTTCAATTTATTGAAAATTTGAAAAATATTCAAATTGATACATATATTAAAATTCGCAGTGTTCATCAACAGAAAAAAGTGTATCGTAAAGCAGTTAATTTGCTTAAGGAATTTGTAGACCGGAAAATTTCGTTATTGGAACAAAATGTAATAAGTAGATTCGACTTTGTAAAATGTATGTCATGTAAATTTACACCAAATTTATAATGTATTTAATATTACATTATAAAACATAAATAAAAACATTCTCATTTTGCTGTTCAATTTGTGTATATAGTTACGGGAGCGGACTAGTATACTACCCTTCAAGGTTTTCTGACCGCGGGAGCGAACTTAGTATACGGTCTTGGGAGCGAACTAGTATACGACCCTTCAGGGTTTTCTGACCGCGGGAGCGAACTAGTGTGCGCCGAAATTTTTTTTATATTCTTTATTGAAATACAAATACAAAAAATCCCATAGCTTTTCACGATAAAGTTAATATTTTAGAGGTATGAATTTTTAAAGGTTCGAAAAATCTCAAATTTTGGTAGTTTTGACCCATAAAAATATTTTAAAAAAAAAAAATTAAATAAATAAAATATAAATAATATTTTTTTTAAATTCTTTATACAATAGTTAATAATATCCTTAATAGAGATTTAAAAAACTTTCATTGTTTACACCTGTTCTTTAATTGTTAATTTCGCGTGCTTATAAATATGCGTCGCCTACCTTTAAAATACCTTTAATTATTTTTTCAACCGGACAAATTTTTTTTTATATTCTTTATTGAAATACAAATAAAAAAGGTCCTATGACTTTTCACGATAAAATTCATATCTCTAAAAATATTAACTTTATCGTGAAAAGTCATAGGACCTTTTTTATTTGTATTTCAATAAAGAATATAAAAAAAAATCATCAGTAGGGCAATTTGGACAGGATCCAATAAAAAAATGAGGTGGAACAGTTTTCGGTACTCATGCGCCGATACCTCCTGGACTAATAGTAAAATAATTTGATACCTTGCACGTAAAGCGCCAGGAAATTAGTGTTGGGTCGAAGCGACTCTTTTATATGTGCTAGCACACATGACTCCGCACAGTGCGGTGTGCCGCACAGAGCGAGCGACTCTTTTGGAGCACACAACACGTAAAACACACTCGCACACCCTCGCACACTGTGTTATATGCGATTAAGTTTGGAACGAGAGTCACGACTCTTTTCGAACACACAGCACACTGTGTTAGTGTCGTTAGTGTGGTATGCGCTGTCCTGTCGTTTATTTGTCCTTTCCTTTCTCCTTTTAAGTTTTGTAAATACTAAATTCAGTCCATATGGTACAACGTGTAAATTCTCAAAATAAGAAATATGTATATTGTTTATATAAAAAATTAAATTCAGAGGTGTACATTAAAAAACCAACTATTTTTTGAACTTTGTAAGGTTTGCAAATATTAATATTAGAGCAAAAATTACATTTAGTAACACCATTTTTTTTTCGGTTACGAAACTCAACACGTCTCTTTTTCTTAATTTTTGATCCATTACATATAAAAATTAATAGTACTTACTTATAAATATAAAAAATAGTATTAATAAAGAAAGGTAACTAAATAAACACAATTACTCAAAGTAAATTAAATAAAGTCAGTATTATTTTTGAAAATTCACAAAATTTAAAATAACGAGGCAGCAAATACAAGTAACAGGAATACCCAAAAAAAATTACAGAATTGATTGGATAAAAGTAAGTAAGAATTGGAAGGAATAGGACATTAAATAAGTAGAAAAAAATACGTAATGTCTGGTACGTAACGTCAGTATCCATCTAAAAAAAAAACTTAAAAAAAACTGTTAAACAATTAGTTAATACAATGCAATAATAGTACTAACAAATAAAATATACTTCTTTACCCTGCGGGGGTAGTTTTCTGTTCTAGTAGTACGTAAAAAAGTCATATTGTTCAATTCGTACGAACATTATAAACTGGAAAGCAATTTGTCAAATGTTAACCCAACAACCCATAAATTACCTAATGCATATTGTATCTTCATTTTTGAAAAAGTTGAAATTCTTTTGTTTGTGCAATAATATGCAATATGTAGTTGATCCTGATGTCCAGTATCATATGCACAAATGTGTTCAGTTATGTGTGGTAATGGCGGACTGTGCTAGTGACTCCTTTTGTAAGAGTCGCACAGCACACCGCACACTTAAAAGAGTCCCTCTTTCAGAGTGACTCGCACATGTGCGACCCAACACTACAGGAAATACAGCGAAAATAAATTGTCACATCACTCAAAGTTGTTGATAATACAAATTGTTATCTTCTTTGAATTACGTATTGTCGGTGAGTAGTATATAAAATAATATCGATTAATACATTGTGGTTGGTTTTCTGAAGACGTCTAAGTACATATCGAAGACTATCCCGAAACATTTTCAGAAACGAAACACTCATTCTAGAGACAAGATGTTCACCCATATTTATAATAACATTTAAATATTACATGTTAGGATATTATAGAGTAAAAGTAGCTAATTCAATAAGCCACAATTCCGTAAAGCTAACTCAGTATCTTACATAAAATATTTTATTGTGTAACAACTGTATCTATATATTAAAGTAGGTACATTGCAATTTTACTAAATAAAACTTTATGAAACTTAAAACAATTTGTGCAAAAAGTTAACAAATATGTATGTAGTTCAAGTAGTAGAACTACAGTGTACAATTCTATTAAAAGTTCACATTACATAACACTCATATTTTTATCAAAATTTCTATATTTAGAAACAAAAGATTCTATATAAAGAAACACTGGCAAAACCCTATAACTAGCATCGTATGCCACCAGTTTCGTCAAGAAAAACTAGTTTTGAAAAACGGTGCTTGACAGAAGCGAATTTTTACTAGAGGCGCTTCATAAATTTCTTTTTAAGTTATTTTATCTATATTATAACCCTATAAGAAATTAATTTGAATTTAATAAATTAATAGTCTTTTTGGTTTTCTATAAATTATTCTAAATTTTGCTAATAACTAATTTGACACTTGTGTTGTTTATTATGTATTTTACAATGAGAAACATAGTACACAGAAAATGGTTGGAACGAATTTTAAGAAATTTCTTTCAGATCATATTGACGTAATCATGCGTAATCATATTATGTGAAGGGACTGCAGATCTCAAATATATTAACGTGTATGTATTATTGTATTTTAGACCCAGAGTTGCAAATATTAATGCTTTGACAATTTCAACTTTTTTTTTTTGAACCACATTCGAAAAAAGTGACTCTTTGCCCATCAGTTATCTAAAATAATGAAATGTGAGAAAAATGTGTTTACAAGAGTAATCTTACAAGAGTAATCTTATATACAACTTTGATTCCGAACCAAAAGTGAACTAGTCATTTCCGGGTACAAAGAATATGACCTACTGTATTTTCGTGCTTATTTCGTGGTTTCGCACAGTAATTTCGCGCTCTTTCAAAACGCAATAGGAAAGCGGAAAATCTGAAAAATCTATTTAACTAGTTTACATGGAAAAATTAAACACTACGATATCGCACCCAACGACAATAATAAAAAAAAAAATCTAGGAATTTCGCGCTACTTTCGCGTTAAATACAACTATTATCCAATTTTCTTGGCACCTTCAGTTATCCGGAAAACAAGAAAAAATTATTTTTCATTAAAAATCAACCAGGCCAAAATCGTAATCGATAACGATAATCAAGAAAAGCCTACGTACGAATTTCGCACTGTTTTTGCGCTACATATACCCGGAGTCCAAATTTTTCCAACACTTTTACTTTACCGGAAAATCGAAGAAAACTATTTTGTTATTAAAAGATAATCACGACAAAATTGTAATGAAAAATGATAATAAAAAAAAAACTATGTAGTAATTTTACGCTATTTTTACGCTGAATGTACTCACTGTCCAAATTTTTCTAACATATATAGATTCTTCCAACATACATTCATTAAAAATCTACCACACCAAAATCATAACTAAAATTTTATTCGAAAACCTCGAAAGTAGTATGGAATCCCTCCGTTGATTTTTTGATTATTCTGGTTGACTATGATTTTAGCGTGATCGCTTATTAACAAAATATGAGTCTTCCCGAATTTTCTAGAAAACTATAGTTGTCAGAAAAATTGGATTATGGGTCGGGGAGACCGGGGTCGGTTGAAACAGTTTTGACAAAATCGCTCTCTGCAACTCTGCTTTTACCTTGACTTATTTAACAGTATGCGTTAATTGAACCTTAGTTATCAGACTACAAATGGATGAAGTTATAGTGGCAGTATCTAAATTACAAAAATAACTGGAAGCAATTTTACAAAACTAGAGAAAATCATTGTTACAACTGACCCCATACCCGGGGCGGTTGTAACAATGATTGGGGTCAATTGAAAGACTAGCAAAATAAAAAGATTATGTTGTTACATATTTATTTATTAAATCAATATCATAGAATATAGCCATATCGATATTATATAAGGCATAAAATGAACGTCTTACTTATGCTTACGAATCAGCAATCTTGTTTATTATACAAAGCATTTATCTAAATGAAAACAAGTCTGAAGATTTGCTGTTACACTCGTTTAATCCACATTGTAAATAAATATCTTGTGGCTCAAAACTTTCTCGGTCCATAACTATTTGTAGATTGTCATAAAATGAATCGGCATTCGTCCTATTGAAACTAGTCGTCCTTGAGAAGCTAGTGGCTTTTCTGTTGTGCCGCGTAGCCCATGAAATTTGATGTCCCGCTTTCATTTTCTTTAGAATCCCCTTTTTTTATAGCGCAGTAGAGACACGTAATGTAATCGTGCTTTTTAGTAGATTTTCTTAGCGACATATCTTTTTTTTTAAGTTTTCGTATGCTTGTAAAGCATACGAAAATAAGGGAAGCAGAACTCGGCATAACGGAAGCAAAACAAAGCTTAAATTGCTTTTAAATACATAGAGACCGGTTGAAATGCGGTCGGATGAAAAAAATGTTTCAATTGTCCCCGGGACATGTTTTACAATTTTTGTCGTCGAACATCTAAAATATAAAATGTAAATACAAAAGAATTTCACAAATTTGAACTCTAATAATCAGAGTTTTTACGTTAAGAACTTTGGTAGCCGTAACCAGTATAGTTTTCGATTAAAAAACAAAAAAATAACAATAAAAATATTTACTTTTTCAAGAAAAAATACAACAATCCTTCTCACAGACGTGTGGCTTGCTCGAAGCGACATCAAACACTAACATACAGGTTCCAACACTAAGGTCGGGCGCACATTGAGCTGCGTCACGCAGTAAACGCAGAGTAGGGCAGATCAGAACAGAGCAGGGCAGAGCAGGAAAGCACGTGTGGTCGGGCGCACATTGAGACGCAGTTAACACAGGCAGGGCAACGTAGTTTCTGTGACTATTGTCAGAGCAGAGGAGCACTATTTTTCTTCAATTTCTTCAATTGTTTTCATTTCGACGAAATAAGACCAACTAAAACTCGAGAACGTGTTACAATGTCGCGCAGCATCGCGCAGTTTCTGTGTCACATTCACGAGTGCCACATCGATCTCGTGCGACACAGTGCTGCCCTGCTCTGCTTTGCGTTTCAATTCGCGCTGTCCCGTTCTACAACACGAGCCACAGAAACTGTGCTGCTCTGCCTGCGTTAACTATGTCTCAATGTGCGCCCAGCCTAATAGTGTGTTTTTCTTGTCTTACATGTCTCCCTCTATTGCTAATAGTTTCTGAATTATTAGCGTTGTTTCAACCGCGCCGTGTTTCAATTGACCCCGGTCTCCCTTAAATTTAATACGGGAATAGCATGAAACTCTTCCGTAGGTTTTTTTGTTGTTTTCATCCATATCGTTGGTTATGCTTTTGGTGTGATCGATTTTTAATGAAACAACAGTTTTTTGGAATTCTCCGGAAAACAATAGATGCTGGAAAAATTTGGACAGTGGATACGTTCAATGTAAAAAAATAGCGCGAAATTTCTACGTAGTTTCTTTTAGCGAATTTCCAAAAGTGAAACTGGAAATACGCTATTACAGGAGGTCTCATGACGGGACCTAAGCCCGGGATCATAACAGAAATGTGTTTTGAGGTCCCTAGAATACGAAAATGATATTCACTAAAATTTATATATATATATATATATATATATATATATATATATATATATATATATATATATATATATATATGTATATACTATATATATATATATATATATATATGTATATATATATATAGTATATATATATATATATATATATATATATATATATATATATATATTTTAGTGAATATCATTTTCGTATTCTAGGGACCTCAGAACACATTTCTGTTATGATCCCGGGCTTAGGTCCCGTCATGACACCTCCTGTAATAGCGTATTTCCATACTATATATATATATATATATATATATATATATATATATATATATATATATATATATATATATATATATATATAAATATATATATAAATATATATATATATATATATATATAGATATAGATATATATATATATATATTTATATATATATATATATATGCATATATGTGTCGCCACGATAACTCTCGAACGAAACGTCTAATGCTTATGAATTTTGTGTGCGCACTGGATTCTGAACTGGCTCGGCTAAGTTCGTTAGCCAGACACGTCGGATGCCCAGAAGTAGGTTTTCTGGCCATTTTTTATCATTCGATCCTATCATAAGACAGTTCGATTTTTACATCGTTGAAAAGGAAAAAAAAAATTATGAAGAAAATATTCTTATAATTTTCTTTCTATTTTAAGTATTTTTCGAGAAAATGTAAATTTTCACCATTATATTAGTTTTCTTTCTTTGTTAGTCTAATAAGTAATTTATATTTATATTTCAGTTCTTTATGAAGTATAAAAATATTTCACTTTTTTATTAAAGAATTTTGTGAGAACAAGTGAAGTCTATTCACATACATGTGTTATAACACACATACATGTATAGAGTTTTGTTTCTCATTTATTGCATTATAATTAGCATGGTTCTATCTCAAGTTGAAAAATGAAAATTAAACAGATTTTCTAAGCTAATGTAATGAAGAATTTTTTTTTTTATTGAATTTTTAAGTAAACAAGAAATTGAAGATTATGTTATAATATAATATTATTAAATATGAAACAAAACAAAATATGTACAATGTACATATGTATGCACGGAAAAATATTTTGAATCGATTTTGAAAATTTTTTCACTAATAATTAATAATGTTAAAAAATTAAACCATTTCAAATGGATTTAAGGTATTTTATGTGAGGTCAAGGTTTTCTGGACCTAAAAAGGCCAGAAATTAATTAACCAATCGATTTTAAAAATTTTTTCACAGTTAGTAAGTTAAAGTATTTGAATTAATTAATTAAATGATGTCCGCAAGAAGCTTACGGATGCCATAAGTTATATGAGATCCTTAGAACCCTTTTCTTACTGTTAGAGTACTAGACTTTTATGAGTTTCGCCAGGATTTACTCATCCCATAATTGTAAAAAATAAACTAAACGACCAATTTTAAAAATTTCTTCACTGTTACAGAGCTAAACTATTTTAGATAGATTTAGAATACATTATGTAAGGTCCGCCAGGGTCCACAGGACCCAAAAGTGTCAAAAATAAACTAACTGACCGATTTTGAAAATTTTTTCACTGTTACAGAGCTAAACTATTTTAGATAAATATCGATTACGTTATGTAAGGTCCGCCTGGGTCCATAGGACCCAAAAGTGTCAAAAATAAACTGCCTGATCGATTTTGAAAATTTTTTCACTGTTACAGAGCTAAACTGTTTTAGATAAATATAGATTCCGTTATGTAAGGTCTGCCAGGGTCCATAGGATCCAGAAGTGTCAAAAATAACTAACTGACCGATTTTGAAAATTTTTTCACTGTTACAGAGCTAAACTATTTTAGATAAATATAAATTACGTTATGTAAGGTCCATAGAACCCAAATGTATCAAAAATAAACTAACTGACCGATTTTGAAAATTTTTTCACTGTTACAGAGCTAAACTATTTTAGATAAATATAGATTACGTTATGTAAGGTCTGCCAGGGTCCATGGGAGCCAAAAGTGTCAAAAATAAACTAACCGACCGATTTTGAAAATTTTTTCACTGTTGGGGAGCTAAGCTATTTTAGATACATATAGATTACGTTATGTAAGGTCTGACAGTGTCAGTAGGACCTAAAAGTGTCAAAAATAAAATAACTGACCGATTTTGAAACTTTTTTTACTATTACCGAGGTAAACTATTTTAGATAAGTACAGGTTGTGTTATCTGAGATCCACAACTGTCCTGCGGATGCAAATGCGGCGTAGAATGCTACACAACGGGTTTTGAATATATATATATATATATATATATATATATATATATATATATATATATATATATATATATATATATATATATATATATATATATATATTACATAAAGTCCGCCTAGAATATACGACCGAGCTGATTTTTTAATGAGGTCCACCGGGATCTTGCAGATCCGAAAACGCCAGTAATAAGCTATCGAACCGATGCTAAAAAATTTCTCACTGCTAGAGAACTAAATTATTTTAGATGGATACAACTATGCTGCACAAAATTCGTTCGGGTTCTTGGGTCCCCAAAAATACCAAAACTAATTACCCAGCCGATTTTAAAATTCTTTTACTCTTAGTAAGCTAAACTATTTTAAATAGGTACAGGTCTTAGATGAGATCCGCCAGTGCCCAAGATTTGGAAATTCGCTATGTTATGCAGATGCTGCGACAGGGGTATTTTATTATCATTGTTGATTACAATTTTATCATGACCACTTTTAAACAACGAAACCAAACTATTATATCATGCTGGCTGTCACCAGAATTTTATGTCATCATACGTCACAGCGAGGCTCCCCACGTTCTATGGTTGTATACATATTTAGAGTTTATGTTTGTATATGTAGCAGTATGTGTGATTGTCGTTATGTATGTGGTGAAGGTACATATATACGTACTGTAGAACTACTGTATATATATATATATATATATATATATATATATATATATATATATATATATATATATATATATATATATATATATATATATGTAAGAAGTTTGGACGGTACGGTGGCGCGCGAATCAGCTATTGCATAGTGGCGCCACGGGAGATGAGTCAGTCAGTCACGTTAGTTCAATGGACGAGGTTGTGTTTACGTCGCTCTACGAAAAAGTCACTTACGTTTTAGAATTTTACGGAAGAGTCAGTCACGAACAGTTAAATACGTGTTATTATATACAAATTACTTTTTTTATCAATGTAATTATTAAGTTAATTAAACATTAAACGTTTAAAAGCAAGAATATGTGTGGTTATTTGTTCCAATTTGATACGTAATTAGTGCATATTCTTACAAGTCAGAAGTGGGATGGACATTAAATGTGCGATCTTTAATCAATTCTGGCGTTTTGAGTGCTTATACAAAGGTTTTTTACGGGGATTTTATAAAAATAATAACTACAAATTGTGCTTGTACATTATTATCGGATAGTATTGAACGCTGTCATTGTTGAAAAGAAAGCCGTTAAACGTAAACAAAATTTGAATTGTTTGTTTAACCTGAAGTGAGTGCCATAACGAAAGACACGAACTACGATCCGGAGTAGACATTATCTATTGTCAAGCTAAACGTCAGTGAGAATGAGAAAGACACTTGTGCATTCGCCAGAGAAAGGTGTTACGGCAGTGCTTGCGTCATCTACACTTAAGAACATATTAAAAGTTATCTGTGGTACCGAACAATAGAATCTTGTGCGTGTAAATTACGTTGACGAAAATTATCATAAGACAGTAAAATAGAAAAAAAATAAATAAAATAAAATAAAATGAGACGTAATTATCACAGTGTGGATAATGTAAATACTAGTCAACCTAATGTGCGAATTGTTGAAACACCGATGGCTTCGTCAACGCACACGGTACTAAATGCTACAAATATTTTTGAACGCGAGCGGGCATTGATAGAGCGAGAGCGGGAGTTGCTACAACGCGAGCGTGCATTGTTATTTGAGCAAACTAACCGCGCTTTACAAATTGCCGAAGAAACACAAATGCACGTTAGTGAAATTGGTGAAAGTGCGATACCAATTTTTGATCCGGACAAGACAACAAACTTAACCGCCAAGCAGTGGATTCGAAAGGTGGAAAATGTTGCAAGAATTTATAGGTGGAATAATCAGGTTTTGTTGTTACAAGCTATTACAAAATTAAAAGGAGCCGCAAAATTTTGGTTTATGAGTTTCCAGGAAAATATTGTGGAGTGGCAGGATTTTAAGGAACAGTTCGTAAAAGATTTTCCCACAGTATGTGATCAAGCTGATGTACATCGTGAACTATCTAAGCGAATTAAACGAAAGGACGAGTCGTATGAGAATTTTGTCTACGAGATGAAAGCCATTGCTGCCAAAGGCGATTTTGATGAACGATCGACGATCAAGTACATTATTGCAGGAATTGGAGATTTGGAATCAGCAAAAATGTTAGCGATTACACCTATAAGTTCGACTCGTGAATTGTTAAGTCGTATCAAAGCTTACGAGGGTATGTTCACAGAGAGTAAACGAGCAGGAAACAAACAATGGAAAGCAGAACCGATTAAGTCTTCAGCGCCTAGTGAATCTTCAAGAAGTTCAGGAGACAAGTGTTACAATTGTAATGAACTTGGGCATATATCAAAAAACTGTCCGAAACCACAACGGAGGAAGCGATGCTACAGTTGTGATAAGGTGGGCCATTTTGCAAAAGATTGTCCACAAAAGCCGGTGAGTAATCAACGAGATAAAGTGAATGTGAAAAAGATTGAGAACCATAAAAGAAAAGATGAAAACTACAAGATAATATTAATAAATGATGAACTAATCGAAGCATTCGTAGATTTAGGAAGTAACTGTTCAACTATGACAGAATCAGTGGCGAAACGGCTAAAATTGAAATGGCTTCCATATCAGGTCATGGTGAGAGGATTTGGTCAAGGCTCTACCCAAAGCATAGGTAAACGAACCATATTGCTGAAAATTGATGATGTAGAACTAGAGAGCGAAGTATTAATTGTGCCAGATAATGCACAAGATGATCAAGCGATTATTGGTAAAAACGCGCTAGCTACAGCTAAAGTCGTCGTGGAAAATGGTAAATTAACCGTGCTTCGAAGAGAAGAACAGGAACCCGCAGAAGAAAATGCGCCAAGAGTAATGGCTCTCAAGGCGGAAATAACCGAAGACGAATTGCAGATAGGAACTGCGGATATTAGTCAAGAGCAAAAGGGACAGCTTGTAGCAATAGTCAACAAGTATCGAAACTGTTTTGCGACGAATATGGCTGAGATTGGTACAACAAATTGGATCGAATTCAAAATTGAAGTGACGGAAACGAAACCAATAGTTTATAGACCGTATCGAATGACTTCGTGTCAACTCGAGAAAATACAAGAAATGCTTCAAGAATTGCTAGATGCGGGTATAATTTCTAAATCGTCTTCAGAATACGCGAGTCCGTTACTACTAGTGAAAAAAAAGACGGGAGATGACCGAATTTGCATAGACTACCGCAAGCTAAATTCGGTAACGCGAAAAGACAATTATCCGATGCCATTAATCGATGATCAAATCGATCGGTTATCCGGAAATAAATTTTTTACGGTGTGCGATCTTGTGAGTGGGTATTACCAGATACCAATTGAAGAAAATTCGAAAAAATTCACAGCCTTCGTGAGTCAGGATGGACATTATCAGTTTAACAAACTAGCTTTCGGTCTCGTGAACGGTCCGGCGGTCTTTAATCGGTTGATGGGAAAAGTTATACAAAAGGCGGGGCACCGTGATTATCTTGCATATATGGACGATATATTGACACCGAGTCGTACGATCGAAGAGGGTTTGCAAAAACTTGAAAAGCTACTACAAGTCATACAAGAATCAGGATTAACATTCAAATTGAAAAAGTGTTCGTTCTTTAATACACGCGTGGAATATCTAGGGTTTGAGATAACTGAACAGGGTATAGTTCCAGGAGAAGCCAAAACCGCTGCAGTTAAACAGTTCCGAGAACCTACAACAGTACGCGAAGTGAGGCAATTTTTAGGCCTTACCAGTTTCTTTAGAAGATTTGTCCAAAACTACGCAAATATGGCTCGACCGCTAAATGAGTTGTTAAGGAAGGATGCGAAATTTATTTGGGGAGAACGACAGCGAACGGCATTCGAGCAACTTAAACAAGCACTCGTTAATCCACCGATTTTGACACTTTATGACCCAACTGCGTCACATGAAATACACACAGATGCGAGCAAATTCGGACTGTCAGGAGTTTTGATGCAAAAGAAAGACAACGAAACAAAGGTGGTGGCGTATTATAGTAGAAAGACATCCGACGTTGAACAGAAATATCATTCTTATGAGCTGGAAACACTGGCAGTAGTTGAAACAGTAACCAAATTTCGATTCTACTTGCTGGACAGAAAATTTAAGGTTTTCACTGATTGCAACGCGTTGAGAACAATTATGTCCAAGAAAGACATAAATCCGCGAGTGGGAAGATGGTGGCTTCGCTTGCAAGAGTTCGATTTCGAAGTACAGTATAAGGCCGGTGTCCAAATGTCCCACGTCGACGCCCTAAGCCGAGCTCCATACGAAACAGCTCGAGAACCAGATATTGCAGAGTTGAACGTAATGACAATGCGAATATCGGATGAAGATTGGCTGCTGACCATGCAACGGCAGGACGAGGAGCTGCAGAAGATATATGAAATGTTACAGAAAACCGCTACGACCAACGAAGAAAAGCAAGTACATGTTGATTACAAATTAGAACATGGAAGAATATATCGCAAAACTAAGGATGGACTGAGGTGGGTCGTACCAAAGACAGTAAGATGGAGAATCGTGCAACAGTGCCATGACATTGGACATTACGCTGTAGAAAAAACGCTACTGGATTTACAGAGACATTTTTGGTTTGCGAGAATGCGAAGATACGTCAAAAGTTACATTCAAAGTTGTATCAGATGTGCGTATCACAAGTTGAAGGGAGGGAGAAAGGAAATTAATTTACATCCTATCGAAAAGATTCCGATACCGTTCCACACCATACACTTGGATCACCTCGGGCCGTTTCCGAAAACCAAAAAGGGGAACACCCATATTTTAGTAGCAGTCGATGGATTCACCAAATTTGTAATGGTTCGTGCCGTAAAAGATGTCACTACTAAACACGTAATCACTTTCATGGACGAATTGACGTCCATATTCGGCAACCCAACGAGAATTATTGATGATCGAGGAACATCCTTTACCGCGAAGTCGTTTCAAGACTACTGCAGAGAAAACGAAATAAGGCTTGTAATGAACGCAACATCTACACCAAGGGCCAACGGTCAAGTGGAAAGATTCAACCGTACTCTACTCACAGCAATAACTACGATGACGGACGGAGATCAGTGGGACCAACAGCTACGAGCTATTCAGTGGAAGTTAAACTATCTACCGAACAAGACGACCGGGCGATCCCCACATCAGCTACTGTTTGATTATAAACCGAGAGACATTTTGGGTAACAAGCTAATTTTACAATTACAAGATGACGAAGAAGAAGAAAACCCCGAAACGAGGCAAGAAGCTCGAAACCATGCTGACAAATCAATAAAAGCAGATCAGGTGAAACAAAAATTACGAGTAGACGCAGTCACAAAACCTCCTACGCAATACAAAGTTAACGATTTAGTCTTAATTCAACGGGAAGCAGCAGGGACGGGTACTTCTAAGAAACTAACACCAAAGTTTAAAGGCCCGTATGTAGTTACAAAAGTATTGGGCAACGACAGGTATGTTTTGGAAGACATACCTGGTGCACCGAGAACCCAACGAACTTTCAATTCGGTCTTTGCGGCTGATAAATTAAAATTGTGGTGCAAACTTCCAGAAGAAGACGAACTTACGGTGGACAACATCGATGACGAGCCGGATGGGGATAACGTGGAAACAGGATTGGGGAAATCCTGTGACTATCAGGATGGCCGAGTTGTAAGAAGTTTGGACGGTACGGTGGCGCGCGAATCAGCTATTGCATAGTGGCGCCACGGGAGATGAGTCAGTCAGTCACGTTAGTTCAATGGACGAGGTTGTGTTTACGTCGCTCTACGAAAAAGTCACTTACGTTTTAGAATTTTACGGAAGAGTCAGTCACGAACAGTTAAATACGTGTTATTATATACAAATTACTTTTTTTATCAATGTAATTATTAAGTTAATTAAACATTAAACGTTTAAAAGCAAGAATATGTGTGGTTATTTGTTCCAATTTGATACGTAATTAGTGCATATTCTTACATATATATATGTATCTGCTAACAATGATGTAACCATGCTCTAACAATCAATAGCCACGACCTAATAATGCTTGTTTTCTCTTGTAGAGCCGATATACGACTAGTCAGTAAGCAGTATAAAATGCAGCTCATTGCAACTTTCGAACCACAGGTTTTTATACGTACGCTTAATCTGTCTCATCTGTGAACGAAACAGTGTTCTCGGATTTTCTGGTAAACTATAGGTGTAGACAAAAAAACTCGGACTGTGGGTATACATGTAGAGTAAAAACAGCGCGAAAATTGTTCGCTATTTTTGATGATCGTCGTTGATTACGATTTTGGCTTGGTCGATTTTTAATGAAAAAATACCTTGTTTCTAATTTGCCGGAAAACTCAAGGTGTGGAAAAAATTGGATAATAGTTGTATTCAGCGCAAAAATAACGCGAAATTCCTAGATAATTTTTTTTTATTATCGTCGTTGTTTGCGATTCCGTAGTGCTTAATTTTTCCATGTAAGCTAGTCAAAGAGATTTTTTAGATTTTCTGCTTTCCTACTGTGTTTTGAAAGAGCGCGAAATTTGGGCGAAAATATAGTATAGGTCATTTTCTCTATATTCGGAAATGACTAGTTCATTTTTTTGGATTTAAAACTGTTTTGTCCGTTTTTCCGGAAAACCATAGGTGTTAGAAAAAATTAGACAGTGGTTATATTGAGAGGGAAAAAGTAACGAAATTCCTAGGTAGAGTTCCTTTTATTACCATCACTGGTTGCGATTCATACTTACTTACTTTTTTCCTGTAAGCTAGTCAAACCGATTTTTTAAATATTACGCTTTTCTATTCAGTTTTGGAATAGAGCGAAATTTTTGTTCAACAGAGCGAAATAATTGCGAAAATATAGTATAGATCATTTTCTCTGTATCCAAAAATGACTAGCTCACTTTTTTGACCTCTTTGATTCTGATGGTCATGTTCGAGGTAAAGGTTTATTGACAGATAAAAATCCATACCAAGGTGTAATTTCTTTCCCTTTTGAACGTATGCCTCAGTTTTATCAAAATATGCACACACTATGCAATTTCATTTGCACTTACTTGTAACAACACACACTGTATGTTATTATCAATTTCAATAACTTTCTTCGAAAAATTCTAATCAAATATTTTAGAATAAACTTACAGAAGAAATTTTATGTCGCAATAAAATTGGAAATAGCACCCATCCGAATAATAAACCAAACGTGAATGTGATAGCACTTGCAATAGCAATTTTTATTGGTAATTGCATTGTGGAAATAATTTTTATTGTCACACTTTTCAAAATAACTTTTACACGCTTGTTTAAAAACAACAAAAAAAACGTAAGTTCTTCCTTTATCTAAATTTATTATTATCTGATCCAGTAATTATTATTTATTAAATCCACTGATGAAAACGAACAAATGAAAAAAAAAAAACAGAAGCTATTCCATTATCTTTTTGTCAATATCAGTATTGTCAATCAAAATGTCCGTTAAAAAAATATTTAAACAATCATTATTTGTATTATTTTGTTTAATATCGAACATTCGAATCTGTTTTAATTGTTGATGTTCAATTGATTTAATTTAGCGCGCGCAACACATATGATACACAATCATTTGTCTATAACAATATGTAATGATATTATTGTTAATATTAAACACGAAAAAAAGTAATGGTAATATCAATTTTGTCTTTACGATTGTCTCTTTATAAGTTATTTATTTAGCGTGTATGGACAAGTATGGACAACTATGTGTCACTTTATGATTACTTCTGCAAGTAAAAATATTATCTATGGATTATACAGGTGTTCATATAACTTTTATTACTCAAGATAGCTACTCTGTTATTATAAAAAAAAAAGTTTTGAAAACCTACTACGAAAATGCTTTAAAAAGTTACAAATAAAAATTTATAGAATTCCATATTCGAAATTCCGTTATAATTCAGAATAAGTTAATTTTCATTCATCGTGTGTAACATTACGTACAATACAAAATACAAGGCAAGACATGCCATTTAAAATTTTTTATTTTTATCCTAGAAATCCTGAAATATTCTGAAAATAGTTGGACCAATATTCATCCCACCTGGTTAAGAATCACCCCGCAATTACTTTTAAAGTGGGTTTTTTAAATTTTTAATTTTATTTTTTCAATACTACAATATCCTGAACACGGCTGAACCAATTTTTATCAAACCTGGCTAAGAGCTATCATGAAATTATCAGCATTCAAATGAAGAAAACCACATTAAAACTGATTAAGCTATTTTGGAAAAAAAATGATAACGGACACACAACACATGGACCTCTTACCCCAAACGCAGATATCTGCTATATTCCGTCGTGGATAAAAATATACATTAGCTGCTTATTTTTTGCCATTTTTCCTGTAATATTTTGATAATAATAAATTTAACGAAATATGAGGGTCTACGCAGAAAATAGGCATATTTACCTATATTGTAAACTAACGAAAAAAATAAGAAAGAAGACAGAATCAATAGAGGGTAAATCCCTCCGTACCTCCTAAGATTAAAATTACAATCGAAAGAGATCGAGATGTAACAATATGTATAAGTACAGTTTAAAATTCAAAAATAGTTAAATTTTAATCCCCAAAAAATTTATTTTGAGGATTCCCGTAATGATTTAATGATTTTAGGAATGGTAGCTCTAACGTTAACATTACCTAAACGAATTTTGTAACATCATTGAAATTCGTTTAATGTTAATCATATAATACCGAGATTAAATTTTTGTTGGTCTTTACTCAATGATAATCTTAATATTGATTAATTTCAAATAAGAAAAATAATTTTATTATTTTCTAACTTGTCTATTTATTATATAAAATAATACAGTAGAACTTCTGACTACGGACAGTTCTCTTAATCGGACCCCGCCTATAGCTGGACAAATTTTTTATGACAGTGGCATATTATACTAAAACCAATGCATTCAGCACTCTCTTAAGCGGACCTTCTGTTAGCCGGACGCAGACACAATATTTTTTGACGAACACATATTATTTAGTACACTATTACCTCCATTAACCGGACGCGAATACGTCTAGCGCGGTTAGGTATTTTAAATTGTTAACAATAATCATAATGTGATGATGCGTTTGCAAATGTTATATTTTTGTATAAGTACCTAAATACATTCATAAAATTGATTTGAATTAAAAACAATTTTGAACTAGAAAACTACATAGTTATGAATACTACATTATATTTTAATGCTATTATTTACTCTGCCACTGTTAAGCAGACACCTCTTTTAGCTGGACAAAGTTTTGCGTGACACTGCCGTCCGGTTAATTAGTAATGAGCAAATGCAAGACCAAGACTACCAAGTCTTGGTCTTGGTCTTGTTCTTGCATTAAGAGTCTTGGTATTGGTCTTGCTAGAGCAGTTTGAGTCTTGGTATTGGTCTTGGTCTTGCAAAATGCAGTCTTGGTCTTGATCTTGGTCTTGGTTTTGCAAAATGCAGTCTTAATCTTGGTCTTGCTATTGCTAAAAAATCTTGCATTTTTTTATTAGCGAATTTTTTTCTTCTAATATCAGAATTTTTACTATCTTTACGTAAATTAAAAATCACAAAGTGATTGAAATGCAAAGTGTGTTGAAATGCAAACAAAAGTTTGTCATACGTAGTAGTGTCTCACAAGCACTCGATAATATTTGAAATTAAAATTGTAACTGTTTCATCAGAGAGAGTACTAATACACATAGGTGATTGAATGGGGGTCCGGCTCAGCCGCTTACCGAGAATGGGATCGTTGGTGTAGAGGTTAACACGTCTGGCTAGTTACCAGAAGATCCTGGGTTCGATTCCCTGCCGATCCGGATAATTTTTTCAATCACTTTGTGATTTTTAATTTACATGTGGTTTTTGGTCATACTATACCAAAGAAAATCGAGTGCTTAAAGTTTCAGTTTAGCTGAACGATTAGTGAACATATCAATACTGCGTGTGTTGAAATGCAAACAAAAGTTTGTCATACGTAGTAGTGTCTCACAAGCACTCGATAATATTTGAAATTATCTTTACGTATTAATTATACTTTCAAACTATTTAAATAGTTTAGCAAGAGTCTTGCTTTTTTCTTGCTTTTGTCTTGGTCTTGCTCACTTGAGTCTTGGTATTGGTCTTGCAGTCATACTTATAGTCTTGGTCTTGGTCTTGCTCTTGGTATACATAGTCTTGGTCTTGGTCTTGCAAAAAATGCAAGACCAAGACTAATTTTGCTCATCACTACGGTTAATAGTACTGTATATATAATTATTATATATATTATCACTATTATTTTAAAATAGAACGATATGTGTGAGATTATTCTTCAACACCCTTACCTTAATAAATATGTTAAAAAACAAAAAACAAAAAAAAAACAAAACCTCATTTTATAATTTATTTTACTAGCATCCCGTCCTAGCTTTTCGCTCAGGTGACTCTTCTGTTTTCATTTTGTTTTGTATATTTTAGAGCTCTGACCCGCGGTTTCACTTGTGTAAAATTATTAGAATTATAGCTGTAATTATTTTTGTTAGATGTCCTAAAATTTTGAACCAAACGACTCTTAAGTAGGTATGTTGTCGGAAATAATTTTTTGTCCCATTCCCACTCACTCCAAAAATTTCCGCCTGTTCGCTATCCCGAGAAAAATTGTCAAATCTCGCTCAGTACTACTCCCGTCCGATTTATCAATTCTAATCCCATTTCCGGTTCTTAGTCCGAGTCTCAAAATATAGTTATCTTCAATTCCACTTCCGCCCGCTTCATCAGTCCCGCTTCCTCAATCCATTGTTCAAATATCTAAACGGACTCCCTTCCCGCAAAAAGGACATTCCTACCCTAAACTAATCATATTCATTTTTCAATAGAATAGCTAATTTTCACGCTTTGAGACCTTCCTACATATACCCGTAACGGTAGTTTTAGTAGGACTTTGATTTTGAGCCTCTCTTAAAAAACCAAGGCCCTGGCGAACAACTTTCTTCGCATTATCATCTTTTTTCGGAATCCCAATAGTATCTAAGGGAAAATTGAAATACTTAAATCTTAATAGCATAATATGTGGTTTGATAAAGAGCTCTTTAATAGTAACGAGTGCGACATAAAGGTAAATAACTTAAGTACTCTTGTAATACCGTATGTACTGCCGTACATAAAGATAAATAACTTAATAATCATGTATAGATATATCATACATTTATGAATAAAATTGTATATCTGTTAACCTTCATAATACGTGAATAACGTAGAATTATATTTAATTTATATCTTCATAATTACTGAGTTGGCTTCTGCTTAATTTTATGCTTTATTGTAGTATTATATTTTTTCTGCAAGTACAAATTAAGTAGACAATTTATATTTCTTATTTACCTATATCTATATCATAACTAAAAGCCTTTATACCATCATACACAAAAAAATCTTTTTAAGCGAATTTCCATTCTGGAAATTCAGCTACTGAATTCGAGGTAAAAATGCATATTCATAATAATGTTATTTTATTTCCCGCCATTCTAATATCGTAATTGCTTAGTTAACATACATAATGACATAATACTGTTCCAGAAAACATTAAACCAATAAAACCTACAACTACAACTAAGTTTAAAAGTAGTTTGAAAAAGCATCACTTACAGTTAATTATGTATAATTTTATTATTAATACTCTATAATGTGTACCTTTCTTGTATTGACTACTATTTATATTACCTAGTGCAATTAACCAAATACACCAACAGCTCGCTATAAAGAACACTTTGGAATGTAAGAGAGAATTATACTTCTTACTCTTTTTAATCAATGAAATCTGATATACTTATATACCGGGTGGTTAACGTAATTAATATCGTATGATAAAAAACGCCGTGAGCAGCGGAGCCCCATCACGGAAGTCGAATTTTTCCTTTCATCTTCGGTATTGAATGTATACAAGGGAAATGTAATTGAAAGTCCACAAGCGATTTTTCATTTTGGTGGCTTCAAAACTGATGATGAGGGTCCGGTTGATCGGGGTTTTAAAAAAAGGTTTTAAGTTTTTAAGGGTTGAATCTTAGTAAATTTCAATTTTGTGCCGATAACAGTTAGCAGGAAAAAAGCCAACACAATTCGTACGAGGGCATTCCTACCCATGCTTATCCGCCAATTGCCTTTGTGCTTTATTTTTAAATATTAAAAAAAAAAGGAACTTAAATAGTAAACTGGAAGGCCATTATGAAGATATTTTTTCTTTCCAAAAAAATCCAAAATTTCTATTTTATAAATAATAAAAATCCAAAATTCCTAATTTAGGGGAGAGTTGCCTAATTTGAAACCACTTTGTACATTTTCTGATTTTATGGAAATATTTTTAAAAATTTGGCAAAAATTTTATGTTAGAATGAAATTTTGAAGTTTTTTCTATCCATCCTGTCATGTTTTAATAAGAAAACTAAATCAAAAATGCTTAAAAAATATAAAAATTAAGATTAGTGCAATTGGTATCAATTTAGGAAACTAGATTCATAATTCGTACCACGAGATTCTTAAGTCGTACCAACAAATATTACTTAAATAAATGCTATTAAATTTTAAAAACAGAATTTGTTTTCGACATAAGGTGACAAAGGAAATATCCTCATATTTTTTAAAAAAATCATTGTTTTATTAAAAACAAAAAAATCAACAAATGCGAATTGGGATATCGACTCATAAAACAGTAGACCCACTTTTTCTCAACCATTACGTTACTTTTGTTAGAATTATGAGGAATTTTGTTTCGTTTTACTACTTAATATGTTAATCTTCGTACATCAAATATGGTAAGGCCAAAGAAGCGTTCTTCAAATTTCAGTATGTAGCCTTCGATTTATTGATTGAAAATTATCGGGTGTCCTGTTAATATTTATGGTCCTTAACTCCAAAATTTAAACATTTTAAGTGCCTTCTAAATATAGGTTTTAGAATTTTATATAAATAACATAACATTCATTAGAGCCATACATCTTATTTCAGTATAATTTTAAAGCAATCTCTATATCTGCTTCTGACCAATTGTAATATTTTCTTTTCTCACACATATTTATTCTAAAAAACAGAAAAATTTTTTATAGGTATTATAATATATTCTAAAAATATAATAGAGGTTACAAATGCAAACGAAATAATTTTAGTTATTTTACTTTCGCAATTTTTTGTTAATACTTTTTAAGGGTACGATTTAGGTAATTACGTGTTATCAGTTTTCTGTATCGTACCAGTACTAGTACAATATAGGCAACTATGTTACTTTTTGAAAAAAAGAGTATATTACATTAACTAATGAAGTTAGGAAAATAAAAATTAGTTGAAAATAAAACTAATGTATTACTTTACTGAATAAATTTCAAAATAGTTGTTAATATCTACCATATTCTTCAACAAAGTCTTATAAAAATGACTCAAAATTTACATGAAAAACTGGTCAAAACTTAAAATTGTTATAAATTTGTGTTTCGGTGTTTACACTGCTAGCTGTTAATTTTTATGACAATTATTTTATAAAATAATTTAAACGACAACAGATAGATGTCAAAAAAATACATTCTAATACGAAATTTTGCCATGGTACGATTAAGGCAACGGTACGATTTATGATACTTTCCCCTATAAATAAACAGTGACTTTAATAACATTTTTAAATTACTTAATATGTATGTATTTCATTTGTCACAAAAGTAAGTTCACTTTTTTTTAAATTTTTTAAAATTACTATTCGCCTACTTGTATTTAGAATAAAAATAATGTATTTAAAACACATTTAACAATAGCATTAAATTCCGATGTAAAAATGGGAGAAGTGAGGGGAAAAGTAATGTGGACTCCCTAAAAGGTACTAGCTGGATACTAACTGAATACACGTACAAAATTTCAGCCCTCTAGGTTTCCTTAGAGAGTCTCTAGACGTGTTAGAAAACAAGCAAAAAAATTAAAGAAATATTGGCGTAAAAATCGTGGGGGAAGGGTTAAAAGTTGAAACCTCCAAAAAGCAGTGTCTGGCTATTAGCTTAAGCTGTACACAAAATTTCACCCCTCTAGGTTTATTTGGGGAGATTTTGACCTGAACGAAACTGTTAAAAAACAAGAAAAATCATGTTCTGTTTGGAATAAAAATGGTGGGGGTAGGGGTTAAAAGTCGAGACCTCCAAAAGGCACCCCCTTGATACTAACTCAATCCGAATACAAAATTTCAGGCCTCTAGGTTTATTTGGGTGACCTGTGCGAGTGGTACAAACTTCGAAAACATCGAAAAAGCATGAAATTGTAGCTTAAAAATGAGGGGGGTGGGGGTAAAATATTAAAACCTCCAAAAAGCACAACCTAGCTACGAACTTTATCAACACACCAAATTTCAACCCTCTACGTTAATTCTGTGAGGCTGGGGGCGTGTTAGATCCAGCTTAAATCGTTTTTTCTCCCTGTACTCCCTCCAAGTCATCTTAGGAAGCTGAATTTTGGATATGTTGTAGAAAATTCACCGAAACATTATTTCCAACCGGTTTGGAAAAGTTTTATTGTTTTACCTACCCCCCCCCCCCCCCCAGCCCCTTAAAAGTTGGGTCGGATTAAAAATTTTCCCAAAATTTGACCCCACTTTAATAGTATGAGGTGCCTCGAAAATGAGCCCCACTTACCAAATTTTATCTCTTAACTTCCATAGGGGGGCCCTACACAAATTAAAAGGTGGCGGGAATATATATATATATATATATATATATATATATATATATATATATATATATATGACATTTTTTTCTACATATTCGTGTTCTACGGGTCCGAAAATGGATAGCGCCCCTACTCTCGCCTCTCGCCGTTCTTGTCGTATAGACTGTATAAGTCTAATTTTTTTAAGAAAAAATTCGACTAAAGATGTGAAATGTAACCTTTGCCTTAAAGTTAATAATAAAAAATAACTACAATTCTTTTTTCAGAATGTACCAATTTTATTTTCACTAAAAATTGATTAATCTAATAATGCTTATATTTCCCGTGTATTTTGTCGTAAGTCACACTGAACAATCTGTATATTGTGGATTTATTACTTAAAAAGAATAAGAACTATAATTCTATCTCACATTCAAAATTGTTCTTTATGGCGAGCTGTTGGTGTAAAGATTTATTATTAAAAAATTATTTAGGTATATACATAAATTTTTATAAAATTGATATCGTTGTTTTTGCTCTTCTTGATTGGAAAATATATAGATTTTCCAATAAAGCTAAGATCCTTTTATGCTTTTGTGTAATATTTTGACTGAAGGTTGTAACATTCTTCCTCAAAAATTTCATACCTAGTTATCGCGCCGCGTTTATTCGTTTGTTGATTTACAGCAGAAAATGTAGAAAAAATGATAAGGAAACATAACAAAAGATAGATAAATTTAATTGACTTGGCTTTATTGTATTTCATATTTGCTAATAATTAATAAAACACTTTACTTTGCAATTCACTTGACATGTTTCGATCCATATGACCATGGTGACAATAAGAAGGTGATCGAACTCAATGCATTCAAAAAAGTGTCTAAAAATAAGAGGGCATCAGCGTTCCTTGTGTACTAAAGCGGTAATTTAAATATTACTTGAAATCGTTTTATTTTTATATCATAAAGAACAAATTGCAATATTAATAAAATTTATTTAAATAGTTTGCTAGATTTTCCTTGTGGGTACTTGAAAAATGCAGGATTTTTCAAATTTAATTACTTGAGTCGCTTTATATCAATTACACTGCCACTAGAACAATTTTTAACACAACACACCCTGTCCATTTTGATATTGTTGATTTAAAATTAAGCCGAATAAATTCTTCGTATTCATTTAAAAAACAATTTTATAAGATTTTTGAAATCATTTCTAAATTGTCAAAAATTGGGGTTAAGAATGTCCATGTTATGCTTACTTGATAGACTAATACTTCATGTCTATTTATATTCTATTTTTCCACTATTTTTCTTACTATATTCGCTATGTTTACATCAGCTGATGAGGAATATTAACGTCACGAGTGGTAAAAAAAGAGAACCTAATAACTGTCATTTTCCTGACCAATTTTGCCAATTCTTCCACTTCAGTTAGGTGTCCATGTATATGTTCTATGCATATGACCATCATCAGACAAATCAATAAGACTTGTCAAATTAATTGTTTACTCAAAAGTAGTAAATTATCTATAATAGGATTCGTTAATATTAAAGAAATGTTTCGGCCTGTTTAACAAATTTCTAGCCAATAAGTCCACATTTTAATTAGAATAATTTTAATCAGTTTAACGTGTTTTTAGATAACAGTCTATAACACACATCATTATTTTTCTAACTTTATTCAGTACAATTTATAATTTTTATTTCATTACGATGTGGATGGAGGACAAAGGAAGTAGTGTGAGAGCTAGGAATTAGTAGATATGCGTCTGGAGCCGTCTTCTTAAAGAACTATGTCGATATTCATCTGGAATTGTGAAGAAAAACTGTAGAGAAAACTTTTACGAGCATAGTTGACGGTGAGGTTCCAGCCCTCAACCTACCAGTTCGCAAGTGGCAGTGCCTAAACACGCTCGGCCACTCCGCTGGTAAAATTTAAGTAAATAACATGTTTTTCAAATATACAGTCCCGTAGGATACGAATCATTCATTAGCGTGTTTTCAATCGCAGAAATCCTCACGAGAAATATTATTATGACCATGCTCATGACTATGTTTCTCAATTGCGAGTGAGAAACAAACTCAAGAACCCAGTTATCAATTATAATGTCAATTCAATTGTGGATAGTTAACTGCTTCGAATATGAATTTTGAATTCATTCATTTTTTCTGAATGTATAATTTCAATTATGGTTGCCGCTAGGCAAGTAGTCCAAGGTAAATCCGGGTCTGCATACAGATTTACAAATTTATATTCAAGAAGGTATCGATTTCGTCAAACGCTTAGCATAAATCACTAAAAATTTGCTAAAATTTAGTATTATTAAATTTTTCAAGATATAATCTCACTAGAATCCTTCAGAAACTACATAATTGATCTTCCAAACTAGAGCAGAGAAGTTTGAATTGTTTGCAAGCTGGTAATGATATATATAAAGTCAAAATGTATAATTTTAGATATTGTCCCAATTTATTTGACCATTACTATGCGAATAAAAATTGACACACAGGAAAAAATTATTATCTAATACAAATCGTGATATTTAATTATTATTATATTAAAATCATAATTATATATTAGGTATACTTCCTCTTTTATACTGTTTTTAATTTTTTGAAATTTAACAAAGTAATAATCAAAGGTATAACTTAATTTATAATCCGCCTCCTAAATTAAAAATAATATTATTAATATTAGTAAATGTAAAAATCAAGACCAAAGTTCCAGTAATCTTAGTTATAACCATAAAACCTTGTTCAACAATATTGCAAGAGCAAGACTGTTATTACTCACTCCTGTATTTTTAAATTTTGTTGCGACGAAAATGTTTCAGAAACTTTTCAAAATTAATTTAATTTTAGACTAAACCATATTGGAGATTTTCAAAAATATTAATAACAATATTTGGTAACTACATAGAGATTCTTATAGTTTAACAAGAGCTAATTTAAAAAAAAACACGATTTTACAAAAAAAAAAAAAATATGAAACAAACATACCTACGTAAATATTATTTAATTGAGAAAAATCGATTTTTGTCGTCATGGCGTTGTTTAATGATAAAAAAAAAAAACTTATTTCTTTTTACTTTAATACCTACCATCGACTTGTATTTAATTTGAAATTTTGCTTAATTTGAACTTTTGTTTGGGTCTTTGAGATTTTTATCGAACAATGTTAATTGTCTTTTATCAATCTTTTATGTCTTTTTTTTTATTTGAAACTTTTGCATAATTTGAATTTTTGAAATAGTCCTTTCACATGAAATTCTTTAATTGCTATTTTTCCATTTTTCTTTTATTTAAGATTGAATCATCTCACTATAACTTCGAAGAAGATTGTAAACAAATTTTTAATGAACAAGAATAGTAGTAATAAGGAACTGAAAATTTAAGTTTGGACGACTCAAGATACTATAAATAATAAAAGATTTTATCTGCGACTACCATGATATTGCTTATTTATTGTACAAAATACAATCGAGGTAAGCTATGTTTTAAATAGAATTGCGCAGAAAATTGAAGTTTACACGCACCTCTGCGTAGTGTAACACAGCACAGTACACTTTTATTAATCTTTATAATGTATATTATACTAATATGTCTGTACAAAAATTTTACCTACCAACTAAATGTTTACATTTGTTTTTAATAAATTTCAAGTTTTTCATAATTTTAATGTATTATTGTATTCGTATTATATTTATATTATTTATTGTGAATTTCCTGTTAGTCGTAGATAAAGTATAGTTTGTAACTCGATTGTAAGGCGTTTTACATATTCGCGCAATCGCACACTCGCCGTTGCGAGTCTCCTGCGTAACTCTTTCGTTTGTTATATATATGCAAGTTACAACCTCATTCACGTAAAATACTATAGTCAAGGGGTACCTACATGAGAGAAAAACCAGTAGGAGCCACTGCGCTAGTCAATATTTCTAAAATTATCAGTACAGCAAAATAAAAACATAAATACACAGTAACGATTTGAATGGATCTTTTGCTATTCTCTTTGATGTCAACGTTACATACGTTTTAGCGTTGTTTTTCTTTATAATTTTTTTTCTTTTATTGATTTCAGCTAGAAATTTTTCCAGTAAAGACATATAGCATTAGTTATGCAGTCAGTATGAATAGAACGATAGATATATTTATAAAAATATTTTATTATTCTATAAAACGATCTTTCTCCCTTTCATTTTAGTATATAATTTCATGTTATGAAAACATCAATATTTACTGTCACAAATTATTGATGGTAAAGTTGAAATGATTAAGGAGTTATACACATTTGATTTTTTCATTGCATAATCATTCCTCTAGAGTCTAGAGTATAAGTGTTCCATCTTCATAAATTGTAACATGTGGAAAAATTTTCGAAAGGAGATAAACCAAAAGTTTTCTTATTTTTAGTAACATATCGATTTACGTTCAGTAAATAGAACCATAAATTACATTTTAAGTATTATTGGTAAGCCTATTATAGAACAGTTACTTTTTAATACTTTTACCTCGACATTCAACTTTTCGACAGAATAGTTTCAAATTTTAATAGTATAAAGAAGAATACTATATCCGATTGTCCTTGTAATTTGGTAAAGGTTGATCGCTTCTGAGTTAAGATAATTAGGGTTAAAGTTTGTATCTACTTCATGTATTAGATCTGAAAATTCTGACTACGTACCCTTATTTTGTATTTAACAATATAATGACTCGTCAGAATTCAATAAAAAACTAGGGAAGGAAAAATTAATAAGTCCTGAATGTAAAAAAATTGAATTATTTGTTGATCGTTTTGAATTGAAGATATCATCAGAGAAATTATAGTAGTTTAATAAGAATTTAACGTGGACACCATATTTGGTTGTCGTTACACACAACGTTGAAACAATGTTGCTATATACACATACTGCGTGTATCCGAGATGTGTATATGTGTGTGTATATAACAACCACAGATGAGATAGATCAAGCCTACATATAAAAAAGTGTGATCCGAAAGTTGCAATGTTGCAGTAAGTAGCAATTTACACCACTACTGACTTAGTCTGTGGCGTTCACGTCGTAATAAATAAAATGTTTTTTAATCAACTCGTGAAATTTAAACAGAAAAAAAAATATGAAGTGTGCCGTATTTAAGTGTAAAAATTATATTGAATAAAAAATTTCTCAAAATAAAGGGATATCTCCCTTAAAATAAATAAATTTATTTTTAATTTTTGGCTGATTGTGACATACGGTCACTATCATAGTATATAGTATATGTATGGAACGCCGAACTGCATACATCATCATCGGCATATCATACTAAGTAATTCGTATATTCGTGTTCATACATCATGTGTTTTGATTGTATGTGTGCTGTGTCTACGTCACTCGCTGGTTACAGCCGGCATAGTTTTGTAGACATACTAGTTTGACCCCTTGATAACAACATATTCATATTTACTTGAGCAAAGTCTTACAATGCTCAACTTTATGCATACCACTTAATTTGCTTGTTGGGTGAATAACGATGATGCCAAATCATTTATCATTTATCAATACCCTCGACTATAGTCTCTAGTCTATTGCAACATTATGTAGGATTAGCTCTGCGATTGATAGTTTTTTGTAATTTTTCAGTTCCTCTGTTTCTTTCTTATGGAAAATTACACTCAAAATTTTAAACGCATACGGTGAGCATGATTTTTCAAAAATTGCTATAGCGATTGTTTTGAAGTCTTGCACAGTGGTTTTTATTACAGTAGTTTTTATTACAATTTTTGGTTAAACTTTTTTTCGAAACTCTTCGTTCACAAAGCATGTATTATCATAAACTAATAATCTTTTTGGATTCCTTATTTCAAGTAAACCATTAAAATGTCCACTGTAAGTCATTTATAGAAACGACGGCGACGTTTGCATAGTCCACTACTATACAATTTGTTTCCAATGTTTTTCATGTATTATCGCTGTGTTACATTCGAAAATAGAATAACAGCATATTTAAATGGATTTTAGATGTTTTATTTTTCTTTTTTTATTTATTGTACCTTAATTTTTACCCAATATCAATCATCTAAGGTATAAAGACATATTCTCTAAGGTGATATTGTGATTTTTTATTTATTGATACTATCTTTTCCTTTAAATTTACATTTTTTCAATTTATATTTTTTTGTAACAAATAGAATAAACAAATAACAGTATTTTTTCTGAAGAGGGAATTCTTTAATGTTATGTTAATATTTGTAAATTAGATAAATTTGTATAAATATAAAAAGGAATTTTTTATATTAAATTTAGAAACATTTTTATTTAAATAACAAATTTTTCAAGTCAAACTGAAAAATGTTAATTAAGACAAAATACTCCTGTTGCAGCACCTGTATAATATAGCGAAAGATTGGACACTGCCGGATCTCATATAACAACCTGTATCCCTCTAAAATAGGTAGTTTGACTCTCTAACAATGAAAAAATTTTCAAAATCGGTTGAGTAAGGTTTTGGTGCTTTTCGTCAGGATCTTGGGGATTCTGGCGGATGTCATATAGTATAGCATGTGGGCATTTAAACGAATTTAACTTTTTGAAGGTGAAGAAATTTTCCAGATCGGTTGGGTAGTTTATTTTTGGCACTTTTGAGACCCCACACCCTGGCGGACCTCATATAACATAACTTATATCCATCTAAAATAGTTTAGCTCTTTAACAGTGAACAAATTTTCAAAATCGGTGATGGCACGCTCTTGAAAAGTTAATTATTTTTTATTTTGAATAATGAAACAAATCAAATATTGTTACTGTAATGACAAATAGCTGAATTTTCATCCTGAAAATTCGCTAAAACGATGGAGCATCTATTGTAAAGAAATTCAGCTTCGATAATTTTCTAGCTAGTTCACTTAGAACAATATTTTAAAGCTTGTCTTATGTAATATTTTACGCTCTTTTCGATAGTGTAAAAAAAAATTAATAAAAACTTCTGAAATCTGGCCCAATTTTGCAAAAAGTTACTAATAATGGCGAAAAATGGCCAAATTTCGTAAAAATTGAATGCTTTCAAAATGAACTAACGGTTCGAAACAATATTGTCACAGTTTCAAATATAAAAGTGGTATTTTGCAAAGTAAAATATTTGTTTAATATTTACAAATATGGAATACCATAAAGTAACGCTCAAATCTATTAATGTTGTAGGTATCGATGGGGGCAATCAATTGCTATAGCCAGGAGCTTTATAACTCTTATGGTTTTCGAGCTATGATAGAAACTTATAGATTTTTAAATGAGACTATATATTAATTTTTCCATAAAACTGATCTAATGCATTAATCAACAACATAAATAAGCAAAAAAAAAATTTTTTACCCAAGTTTAATTTTTTAATTTTTCTTTAATTTATTAGTTAGGCGGTAAAAATATGCATATGTACTTGAAACTACTTCAACCGATTGGTTAAATCTCCACTACATCCGAGTAGTATATATATATATATATATATATATATATATATATATATATATATATATATATATTAGATAAAAATCAAAACTGACTGACTAATCCATCAACGCACAGCCCAAACCGCTGGGGCTAGAAACGTGAAATTTTGAACAGCGACTTCTTATATAACGTAGGTTAGCATAGGTTGGCACTAAGAAGGAATTTTTGGAAATTCGCCCCCTAACGGGGTATAATAGGGGATGAAAATTTTCATAGAAAAACGTAATTTTTTGAGTTAGAAATATGAAATTATGGTGTTAGGTTACTGGTCTAAAAACAAAAGTAATCTGTTTCTGTGTTGTTAAAGATTCGTCTCTTAAAGGGGTGAAACAGGGGATGAAAGTTTACATAGAATTCTGTCATTTTTACAATTAGAAATGAGGAAATTGATATGGTATTAGTATACTGGTGCTTTTGAAATTATTTAAGGTTCATCTGTTTAAGGTGTAAATTATTGAGATAAAAACTACTGGCAATATTTAAATTATTCGAAAAAGCATAAGCTTTACAAATTCCTATAAATGCAAATATTATAAAGTTCAATTTATTCTTATAGTTAGAATGTAAAGCAATTTGGACAATTCTTATCGCCTAAAAACGTAATTCATTTCTACTACTCTCACTTGTACTATTTTGAATTAAAATGTATATTTGATGGAAGATTTATTTAGGAATTGGTTTCGTTGCTGTTTAGTCTTCAAATTTCTGAATTTTTGGTCTAAAATCATTTGTGTCGTTTGTGTCTTTGTATTTTGTTCTGTCTTTTTGAAATTAGAATTTAAAAATTGATTTGTTTTTGTGGTTCACTTTTTTAGTCCCGGTTCTTTTGTTCTTTATTATCCGTTTTCCTTTTCTCTATTTTTAGAGTTATAATTAAGAATAGTGTTGTTTGCAAAATAAAAAGTAAAATGAACGCAGAAATAATTAATATTAACGGGGAGCAGGTACAACAAATCGTTGTACTTATTATTGGTGACGGGGCTTGCTTATTTCGAGCTCTTTCTTTTTTGATGTATAGCCATTAAGATAATGGTGTAGAAGTACGTCAACAAATTGTTAATTATGTTATAGCTAATTACGCTAAATTTTCTGTTATGTCACACAATAGACATGGTGACAATTACAACACAGCAGACGAGTATTATACGGATATGATTCAACCTTCAACATATGTTGGGTTATGTGAACTAGTCGCAGCAGGAAGGATATATAATTTTCTTTTTGAAGTTTATCACAATGGTGAATTGTATGTAGATGCAGGCACTCGCGGTTGTCCGGTAAAACGCCTTTGTTTTTCACATAATCTATCAAATGGTCATTTTGATGCTTACCTATATTATAATGAATTAAATCCTGTGGCGATGGATAATTCTACTACAAAATATAATTTTGTGTATTCGAAAACAAAGAAATGTGTTGAAAAATCTGATTTTGTAGCTCTGTATTCTTCTGAATCAGATTCTACAACTTTGTGTACGGTATCGCAGAAGAAAGCTAAGAAACGTAGGGCCAGGTACACAGGCAAAACAAGGAGAAATCAAGTTTGACAGGTTCAGAAAAATTATGCAAAAACCAACCCTAATAACTTGGAAACACACAGACAAGCTGTAATTAAATATCAAAAGACGCACCCTGAAGTACACAGGCAAGCTGTTGCTAATTATCAGAAGACGCATTTTGATGTGGACAGCCAAGCTGTTGTTAATTATCAGAAAGAGCATTCTGATGTAGACAGCCAAGTTGTTGTTAATTATCAGGAGTATCCTGAAGTGCACAGAGCATCTGAATCTCGATACAATATACGTGTAACCACACGTCCATGGAAAACCAAATACCTTTCGGAAATGTCAGTGTCAATGAATCATAAGTGTCAGTGGTGTAATGCACTTAAATGGAAGGATGAATCTCCTAGTTGTACCCACTATGCCGTCATCGATTCCACGCGAACGAAGTCGCGGGTAATATATATATATATATATATATATATATATATATATATATATATATATATATATATATATATATATATATATATATATATAGCCTTGGCCAAAAGTATTAAATTATATAGCCTTGGCCAAAAGTGTTAAAATTGAAATTATATGGCGAACCCGGAAATTCCGGAATTAGCGTACCTAAGATCCCGATATTTTAAGGCGATACTGAACAGCATTCCCGGATTCTGGAGTTCGGCATCCCGAGATTGTATTGTTTATCAATGAGTCATACGATTAGGTATGGATAAGCAAATGAATTGGTGGCTATTGTTGCACATTTGTAGGTGGTGAAATCTCGCTCGGAACAAAACACATTGGTAGAAGGGATGGGACTGGAATGAGAGTTGTTTTAGAACGACACTACTGAAAGTTTGTACTGTATTTGTACCTAAAATTTATATTTATCCCATTCTCTCCCTCATCTTATCCTCCTCTGGCTTATTGGCAGGTGACGTCATTGACAGTATGTATCTATGCTGTTTTTTACCATAAGTGAAAAAGAATGTTGCAGCTTCGTTGACTTTTCAAAAAATTTGACGACGTAATAATGATTTCGAAAATATATAGGGGAGATTGCCTTTTCAATGTCAACAGTTACAGACCTGAAATTTTGACCTTAGACTTTAGAGAGCTTTCTTAACTAAAAAGCAAACGACTTTAATAATGCGAAGTTCAGCTTAACTTTATGGTGTACATATTCTTAAATATGTTTCAATGATGTCGAAGTGATTTTCTTCGCTGCTATACTATTCATCTGAAACGGAGTTTTTTCGGACATATCCTCATCAAAGTACGTATATTAGTTAAATTATGTATTGTGAATACGAATCTTGGAAAATTTTTAGTATATTTATTGTCATCATTTGTGTGATCGCTGTCAAAGCTCAAAACATACCTTGGGGCTAAGTGTTGAATCATTGATGAGGTTAACTGTTAAATGATTTTTTTTTTTAAATTTCTACTTTCTCTTCTGATTTGTCGGTTTATGTGTTCAAGAAATTGTCTCTATTTCTTATTTCAAATATTTGTGTATAGGTCTTCTGAGTTCGCTCTATCATAAAGTGTAGGTACCTATTTTTTGTTATATTTGTTTATAAATGATACCTTACGTTATTGAAAAGTTTCATCGTAAATATCTTCTAAACCGCGTGTCGTTTGCGAGAAAGTAACGAAATTTATGAATGCTTAAGCGAAGCAAGTTCTAGGTACTTCAAACATATTCCAACTGTTAAAACGTACTTTTCGTTATTGAAGATTATCGGCACCGAGTTATTTTTAATAAACTAATTATAATGACTTAATTTTTACTCCATTAGTCCCACTGATCTGGTCATCAGTAGCATATTTTCAAAAAAAATATTTTTCGATACTTTTCGTAAACGTTAACTTTTGATCGTAAATATCGCGTAAGCGGTGCATTGCAACTCAAAAATAACGAAATTTTTGAAGGCGTAAGCGAAGCCAGTTGTGGGTATTTCGAACATATTTGTACTGTCAAAACCTAAATTAATATCTAAATTTCTACATATCCGTTATTAGTTGTATTATAAAATTGTCTAAAATTTTCAGTAGCTTTTATTTTCAGAAAAGATAAGTCAAACTGATAATTTTTCAATTTCCTTCTTATAGAAGTTGCACTTTGCAATAAATGGGCGTTTTTCTTTACATCATTCATTGTTTTCATATCCTTTTACATATTTACTTCGTTATGCAATTCAAAAAGTGGTTTCAGTAGGCTAGAAACATGTTGAAACACTCAGTTTCACCTATTTAACATTCAGCCCCACGCTGGGGCTAATTGTTAAAATAATTTAAGCTCGGAAAAATGAAAAACATTTATTTTTCGTGGAAGCATCATAAGCTTCATTATGGAAGAGATATATATATATATATATATATATATATATATATATATATATATATATATATATATTATATAGAATTTTAATTTATAAGTATTACCGGTGCATAATATAAATATATATATATATATATATATATATATATATATATATATATATATATATATATATATATATATATATATATATATATAAGAAATTTCATTTCAAATATGTTAGTGCCTCAAAAAAATATTTGATTTTAAATTAAATTATTAACTCACCAAAAAGAAGTAATAAATATTATACACGTTAAATAAAAAATACACGTAATAGTTTTTAATAAAGTTTTTTTTTTTTTTTTATTAAACTTGACGAGTGCTGCACATATGTATTTAATATGAAATTAAAACTTTTTGTTTCTAACTTTTCTATTCTATTTACATATTTAATTATAACTTCAATAAATAATGTATCACAAAGTTTATTTTTTCCAAGTTTTTGAACAAATTTTCAATTGGGTATTGTTAAAATTATTATTGTTGATGTGCGTGATTGATTATAGTTTAATTTCTCTTAACCTTTCAATTATGTTTACTAGTAAGGGGAAACAATTGTATTTCTACATGTTTCTGTACTTGTGATTGACTCGTATTTTCGTATTTTGCTTGCAAACTAAAGTTAATAAATAGGTAGTTTTTTACAGAAATGATTATAAATCAAACAAGCTGATTTCTGTACCAAATTATTTATATATGTATAATGCTTCGCTTTGCCATATAACTCTAAAGTAACCTTTTTCATATTTTAATAGCATGTCTAATTTCTACCCCTGTAAACGGTTCCGCAGATCAATTTTGGGATGCCGATACTCCCTATACAGATATCAAGATTCTGGGGAACAGTTTTAATTTCACTTTTATTTTTTGTAAGGTTATCAATAGTATTTGAGTAAGATTTTCAAGATCCATTCAGCTATCAAAACCTGATCCTTTATGATGGCTCTTGGGCATATTTTGGTCGAGGGTTACTCGAAAATGTAATATTCTGAAATACTGTATAAAATCCTTCTAGTGTTTCACTCGCTCATCTAACGTCCCTAAAGTGGTCATATTTATATTTAAATAGCATATTTAACCCACACCTGGAGGCACTTCTGTAGATAGCCGTATTGATAGTATTTAAAAAAAGAAAACTTTAATTTTGGACTCTCTTTTGAAGTCCCAGGGCGCTGAAGAACAAGTTTAAATTTATGTGAATTTTTTCAGGATCTCAATAATATTTTAACAAAATTTGTTGAGGGAGCTCATGTTTTTTCTTCGCAATTTCGGCCCCGGAGCTTTGCAAAATAATTTTAACCTTTAAAATGTAGTCTCTACTAAAGCACAGCTATTTGTATCTATCTACAAATGAAAGAATTATTGAAATTGGTTGGTCACTTCTGGAGACTAATCCAAATTATCAAACTAATACATTAAAAACTAACCAAGTCACAAAGGGGGGGTATTGATAAGGAAGGCCTTATTTCCGCCCCAAAATGGCGAAAAAAAATTTCAACGATTTAATGTTTTCTTTATATATCTTGAAAGTAGACTATATATGCCTGACAAGAAGATATGTATATAAAAGAAAAAAAAACTACAATTGGTATTACCTGTGAGACGCCAAACTTTGGTCTAACTGTGATTTTCGTTCAAAATAACACATTTTCAATAACATTTCAATTTTTTTTATATACAGCGCATGGAAGAAGCAGTTTCTTTTTTATGTTGTTTTAATGCTCTCATTTTACTGTACAATTTATTTAAAAACCTACGTTGCTTCCACGTTGCACTCCTTTTACAATTAAAAAATTGGTCATCATATAAATGCATAAAATAAATTTATTGAAGTACCACCACGGCACAAACTTGTTGAAACATGTCACTTCGTCGTTTTGACGGCATATATGAGTGACAAAAATTGAATTCTCCCACTTTTTCATTGATGACCAAGGTCTTGATGAAATATTTTTACATAAAGAATCGAGTGATATTTTAAGAATAAAAATTCAGTCTATTCATACAGCTTCCAAAATATACTACCTCTGGATACAGTACAATCCCACCATTGTACTAACCTGGTACTATTAGTGCAAAGTAGGGGCATGACTTGTTGGTTGTTGCACTCATATTGCCTCCGTAATCTGGTACTTAAGTTACAACAGATATTAGGATCATACTACTCGAAGAGTCCCGTGCGATTTCAAAAAAATTTTAATGAATGCAGATGTTGAAGGATATTGGCGTGACAAGAATGAAGATTAGATAAGGAGTATAAAGTTTAAAAATGTTGAAACTTTTAAAATTAAAGTTAATTAATTTCATAATTTTGCCTTTTCATAAAACCTTCCTATAATAATAAGATCAACTGAAAAATTAATGATAAATGAGAATATTCCGGCATAATATTTATTCCAGCTTACTATTTACTTTCATGTAAACCTAATGCACATACAAGAATTCATGGAGGGGATGGGGCGAAATTAAGGCCTTATCGATATCCCTCCTTTTACTTCATTATTGCATTAGCTTAATAAAACGTGGTATGAAAGGAAGACTTCACTGACTTCATTTTTAAAGTGACATAATCTTTTCTCACAATAAATATCACAAGTATGATACCGATCGCGGTATCGGCCCGAAAAGATATTTCACTAGTTCCCAGAAAGATGTGTGAAATTATTCATTACCATTTTTATTTTATATCGTAATTTTTATGAATTCAAAGAATTAGACCGGGAGGCGGTAATAAGAAAGTGCTCATCGACTTAAAGAAAATTTCATTTTTCTTATAATAGTTTATCATTAGTAGTTACGAAAAACAGTCCTTATCTTGTCCGGTTGCGCGGGCCGACCTCGGAAACTGGTCAGTTTTTCGAGGCCCCCTTACCCATCGATTTAAAGAAAATTTCATTTCTCTTGTAATAGTTTACCATTAGAAGTTGCGGAAAAGCTTTGTCGGCTGGTCCTTATCCAGTTGCGCGGACCGACCTCGAAAAGTGGTCAAAGATGGTTTGAAATTCAAAAATATTTACTCAATTAGGTCTGTAACCGCGAGTTTGATAAAAAATTTTTAAGCTTTTTTGTAAATTTTATTAGTATCTATAACTTTTATTTGAAACATTTTGGCGAAAAATTAATATTTAAGAAATTATGGTAAAAAAGCTAACTAGCCAAAGCGTAAGAAACTTTAAGCCAATATAATTTTTCTATTTTGAATCCAAACAGAAACGTGCTTCTTAGCTTTTTTATAGAACACTTTTTAATAAATAATTTCACCTAGTTAGGTTTTTTAAGCCGGTATCTGTTTGCCGATTTTAAGCGCAGCGAAAGTGGACAAGTCATATATGAAGCCACAGAAAATATTGCAAAAATAGCGTTGAATTTTCACTTTGGAAAAATACTATTCTGACAGTATATTAGTGTAGACTTTTATATTATTGTTAAAAATAATAAACAAAAAATCATGTCTAAAAAATAGTTGGTTAAAATAGTTATCTGAGATCGAAGGCCCCGAATATGCCTTTTACAAATATCTTGTTTTCTCTTGGTTGTCCAACATTTATTATTATAATAACAAAATTTTTAAATTTACTAATTTTCAACCAGTAAAGTCCTTTGGACTGTTTACGTAAGAGCTATAACTTCACAGATATCAAAGCATATTGTGTTGTATACGCGGATATTTTTAATGTTTAAGGAGGACCACTAGTGTGACGTTTTCAAAAAATTGTAAAAATTCTTTTTTGAATGTTTCGATAGTCTATACCTTTAAAAATAATATATTAAAATTTCAAGTGCATATCTCAAATAGTTTTTGAGTTACAACCATCCGAAGAGCGGATTCTGATTTTCATTGTTAACTTTGAGGTATTGAGAAATGTATAAAGGTTGATAGTTCGGGAGTTTCTGGACGTGGCTGTCCGTAAGATGTTGTGGAGAAGCTAGACCCTGGCACATTTAAACGACTCAGCTAGTATTACTATGACTGTTATAGTGAATATATCGTAAATAATTTTAGTAAAAATTCTCACATCAGTGATTAAAACTACAAGGTGAAATTACGAAATAGTACATTTTTCAAATTTGCTGCAGTTACTGCAGCTTCTTTTATATATGTATATTTCTTCGTACCATGAACCTCCAGTTTTCCGATCGAATAAAAAATCTAATTTTCGCAAGCCAAAAACCATCAAATTTTCGCGCAAATTTTGAAAGTTTTTTTAAAAACCTCCGCCATTTCAACTTTTTTTCTTCGATTGATGTTCACGATATAGGCAATACCTTCTAGTTTAATAGGCTTTTTGGTTTTTTTTTTAATTTTAGGCACTGTGAAGGTCGCTATCACTGCAGCAGTGGGAGAACTTTTTTTAGAGCCTTGGAAGATCGCTAGTAACTCCCCGAATTTTTAATATTTGGTCCAAAAATTTTATCATGAATTTATTATATATCAACGAAAAGATCCTTAAAATATTAAAACATTCCATACAATAGTCTTCTTTAAAAAAATTCCCAAAAATCACCTTTTTTTAAGGTGGTCACACTAGTGGTCCCCCTTAAAGTTCCAATGTGTACAATACGTACGTGTGTAGGGAACATATTAAATACACTACATAAAGGACTTATGCACTACAAGTAACAATACGCCTTGATATGAAACCGTAAATATCTCTGAAGTTATGGCTCTTACGTAAATAGTCAAAAGGATCTTTATTGTAAAAATTTAGTTAATTTACAAATTTTATTATTATTATAATTGTTGGACAACCAACAGAAAACGAGATATTTGCAAAAAAACATATTCGGGGTCTTCGATCTCGAATAACTATTTTAACCAACTATTTTTTGATACGATTTTTTTGTTTATTATTTTTAATAGTAATATAAAGTCTACGCTAACATACTATCAGACTCGTACTTTTTTAAAGTGAAAATTTAACGATATTTAACAATATTTTCTGTGACTTCATACCTTACTTGTCCACTTTCGCTACTTGTCCACTAGCTAGCTTTTTTTACCATAATTTCTTAAATATTAATTTTTCACCAAAACGTTTCAAGTAAAAGTTATAGATAATTATATAATCTAGAAAAAAGCTCCTCACAAAATTTTTGTCAGACTCGCGGTTACAGAGACAATTAAGTAAATATTTTTGACCTTCAAATCATCTTTGACCACTTTTTGAGGTCGGTCCGTGCAACCGAACAAGATAAGGATCGGTCGACAAAGCTTTTTCGTAACTTCGGATGGTAAACTATTACAAGAGCAATGAAATTTTCTTTAAATCGATGGGTAATGAGCTCTCGAAAAATTGACCATTTTTCGAGGTCGGTCCGCGCAACCGGACAAGATAGGACCTGACCGAAAAAAAAGCTTTTTGGTAGCTTCGAATGGCAAACTGTTACAAGAGAAATGAAATTTTATTTAACTCGATGGGTCATGGGGCCTCGAAAATTGACCAATTTTCGAGGTCGGTCCGCGCAACCGGACAAGATGGGGCCTGGCCGACAAAGATTTTTCGTAACTACTGATGACAAACTATTATATGAAAAATGAAATTTTCTTTAAATCGATGCGTAAACACTTTTTTATCCGATCTAAATGTTTGTAAAGTCATATTTAATAATTTATTACTCTCAGTGTAGGATTCTTGGATTTAAAAATTTTTGTCGCCCTATCTGCATCTAGCTACAAATATCTACACCTAACTGTTAAATTTATTAGGATATTTTACTTCCAATTGCATCAATACCTCGCTTTCCGTCGTTTCGTTTTGCGTTTTTTCAAAGTCGTCCCTGCTAAATTAGTACTAATTTTCACTGTGCGTCGTTAGATTTTCGAAGTTGCGTTGTTTTGGCTTCGAGTCTTTAATTTTTTTTTTCGAAATTTTTTGAATTTTTTTTTTCTAAAAGATGGCACGACTTTGATCATAATTCACTTTGCGTTGTTTCAATTCGCGTCGTGTTTTTTTGGAACGTAACCACAACGCAAATTAAGGTATTGGTGTACTGTAATCACACCATTGCAATTATTACATCAATTTTGCCCACTAAGCCCATCTTGACCTCTGAATTATTACGTTTATAAAAAGGTCTTGTGTCGTGTTAAATGTCGAAGTATTTCTAATTTTTATAAAAATACTCCAAATTTTCCTTGCGAATCTTTTTGAGCCTTTAGTTTTAGTCTAATCAACATAGTAGGAAATTCGGTACTGAAATTCAGCCAGCGTTACCTAGATTTTCGATTTAAATTTGAATAAAATGAAGACGAAATTAATTTAGTCAGATTGTTTTAATGAAGTAAAATGATAAAATTGTTGATAAAATTAAGTAATAAGATGTCAACGAATTAATAATTTTGTCTACCCATGTTTTTACTAAAATTTACTAGAAAGATAGTAAAATCACTATTGTTCACAATTTGTTGTTGTTAGTTCTATAATAAAACGTAGTAGAATAGAAATGTCGGGCAGTTGGTTTAGTTACAGTCACAGGCAGACTCACAGCTAATATATGTAATATCGATTTTTCTGTACCAGTATTTCAAGAAACTATCCTTCCTTATTTAAAATAAGAGTACACATATGAATAAAGTGTTAATTTATCGACTGACATGACGTCAGTAACATTAGGTCAACGTATAATTTGATTTTTTTTAAATAATTGTTTTTAAATTATTATTTATACTCTAAAGCTACACTTCCACGACCAAGTACACTTGCATAAAAGTAATGTTTTTAGGGGGTGTGGCCAAATTTTTATAACAGTGTACTTGCAAGGCCTGTTACATATAAACCATGTAAAAGTACACTTGCATGAAAGTAGATACGTGCCAAAACACGATATTTTTTTAAATTTAATTTTGTAATTCAATAATAAAAATATCACATAAAAAAATGCCTTGCTTTAGTACTGCTAACTATATCAAACTCAAAAAAAAAAGAAAAATTCTCGAGAAAAAGACAGTTTTGGGTAAAAGAAACTTTATAAATATATTTTTAATATAGAAGATACTTTGTTAACAGAAACATTAAACAACAGATTTTAAAAATTCCCGATCCCAGTCCGCTTAGATCCTTTTTTTTTTCAAAAAAAATTTTTTCCGGGATGATACAATCTGTTTTTTGATTTGCTCTGAGGTTCAATTCATTTCTTGTACAATTTTCTTATAAGTATTTTATAATTTCAGTTACTTTTTTTATTTCAAACGTTTCATAAATCTTCATTTTCTTCATATAAATTTATTAATTTTATTGTTTATTGTTTTGATATTAATAAACAGTTTATTTGACAGTTCGTCACCTTATTCAGTTTTCGCCATTTTTAATTTACGTGGGGGTTACTTTTAACAGCAAAAGTAGAAATATTTTTACTTATGCAAGTAAATTTGTATAACAGTATACTTACATGCAAATGATGCTTACACGAGCAAATAGCCTTAATTTTTACTTAAAAGTATATTTATATGCAAGTATACTTGCTCATGGAAGTCTTGCATAATAGTCGATTATATCTATACAATCAAATCGGATAATTATTCTATATATTTGTTGAATATAATCAGAAAACAAAAAATACAACAATTTAAAAAATTGACGTGTATGGGTCATGTGATATAACTTTGTATGCACATGTGACCAATAAAGATTAAATGCTTAAAATAAGAAACTGTACATTTTTAAAATACATCTTAAAACTATTACCCAATCTATCATTGAAAATAAAAAGAGTACCGTTAGCTCATCCAACATTGTTGAATAATGTTTCTGCATCGCCTGAAATTACCCCGCCCCCCTCGAAAAACAACTCCACATCTATAGTCGCCTCAACACACTTTATCTCTGTGCTGAGTTTTGAATTTTCACGCCACACAGTGGGGCCAAATGCCATTAAAGGTGGCAAAAATACAAAAAATTAAATTATAAGCTACAATTTATATGACCCCTTAATAGCTAAAATATTCTAGCAACGACCTCTGTAATTAACTTACGTAAAATAGCGCAGAGGGTACAAATATATCGACTATTATTTGTTATTTCTATAAATTAATTGCTTTCTAAAACATATCATTGTATGTAAAGTAGTGATTTCTGGGACGGTTATTTAAGTTATAAAAAAAATAAATTAAAATCGGTTATAATGGGCGATGTTCACCATGGTATGTTATTTTTTTTATGTATCTTGTTTGTTAAAATCAGTACTCGTTTTGATACTATCAAGCTTTAATGAAACATGGTTAAATTATCTAGAAAAATTCTGTAAAAATTAATTTCTCAAAGAATTTTAGTTACGTATCCAGTCGAATCCAACGGATATATTTGTGGCATTTGATAAAGCAATTAGTCTATTTTGGTATTATGACTGCAGAGTTGCGCCAAATTGCACCTTTTTTCAAAATTTGTGATTTAATTTTCATTTTGTTTGAGAAAAAACCATCAATAAGAAGCTTAGAAAGTTCATATAAGCTCTCAGTGGTGCATAAAAATATCAAATAATTAAATAAAACACTCAAATTTATTAGATTTATGTAGGCACCGAATATTCCAGTTAAGTTAAAGCTAAAATTAAGCGTATCATCGAAACTCGTCAAAAATTCCATATTCCATTTAAAATTTATAGGTTGATACCACGTGGCTAGAAACCAGTGACCGGAAATGAAATGGAGTCGCATGAAACAAGTCTCAACCTAGGGTTAAACAAGACCTGCAAATTTCAAATTCATCCGACGAATGGTTTTTGATATATCATTAGACTAACCGTTATGGGACAGCCTGTATAGTAGAACAACCAGTATTTTATTAATAAATATCAAGTAAAAGTAAAATATATTGTTATATAACTATTCTGTAGTCAATAAAATGACTAAATAATTTTTGCCATCTTTTATCTAATTTGGCCCCAGATAATTTCAGAGAAAATTACCTGTGACAGAATTGCGGACGCCGAGGTGATTGTCTAAAATGTTCCACTTTGCAAATTTTGGTACGGAAAAGTATAATATAAAAATATTATACATATATAGAAATCTGAGTTGAAAAAATTGTTAATGTAGATTACTTGAGGGGTTACATGAATTTTTTTTACCAAAAAAAAGACAATTTTTTCGATTTCTTTTTCTTTTTACAATATAAGAAAATATAATTTATTCCAACTTTTGACATATATATTATTTTGAGATACTGTAAAAAAATTTCATGAAAAAAAAAATGAAAGTTAGGTCGGTGGCAGCTAGTTGTAGAAAATCGCTGATTTTTCAAGGTAGGCAGAGTGACTCGTAAAAGTCTTATCTGAAATTAAAAACAAATTTTTTTCTATTAAGCAGATGCTTATGGCTTATACTTGAACAAGTCATAACTACTACCTACGGCGAAAAATTAGCGACGAAAACTAGTTGCCAATGGCCTAATTTTCAATTTTTTTTCATGAAAAATTTTTTACAGAATCTCAAAATAATGTATAAAATAATATGCCAAAAGTTGGAATAAATTATATGGGTAGTTCTTCAAACTATGGAATTTTAGACGGCCCAGCGCATTTTGTATATTAATATTTTGAAAAATACATTTTTTCTAGATGGAAACTATAAACCATTACTGCATCTAACTGATCACTCAAAATAACCCGGTTTCAAAAAATATTTTTTATAAAAAATGACACTTAAAATGTAAAATTCTCAGTCTCCTGGTATGTCTTCTCTCCAAAGTAAAACATAGCAGACTAAATAATTATTTTTTCTGAATGTATAAAAAAAATTTACACTGCAGTAGTAATTTATAATATTGGTACTTTTTTATTGTATAAATAATTTTTGAATTTATTTATATTTTCTTTAAGAAATATTCTATTGAATTTTGTCTTCCGAACTTTGCATCATTCTCCTATCAAACCAAAACATTTAAAAATATAAAAAAATTATATTCCGATTAAATCATCGTTTGTCATAGTAATTAACTCAAATATAATAAATAAAAAAAGTACATGTTTTATTTAATTTGGGGTTGTGTCAGTTAATTCAGTTAACATTGTAAGTGAGATCATACTCGGTCCAGTCAATTTCTCAGTATCCTGGTCAGCATTTTCGTGAAAAATACTGTCGATATAAGAAATTTTTCAGTTTTATGAGTTGTAAATATGCTGTATTGGAATAGCGGACCTGTCTTTTTCTTTTTATAAAACGTTATTTAGCCGATTTTTAAAGAATATTGAAGAATTCTCAGTCTCCTGGTCTCAGTCTCCTGGCAGCTCCGAAAACGGGGATTTAACTTAAATAATGTAAATATTAGGTAAATGTTATTAGAATACTGTAATAAATAACTCCGTATAATTTTTAATAATTTTTTTTTTTTTTTTTTGTATAATACCTATATACTATATAATTTATTAATATAACTACTGAACATATTATATACTACTAATATAATATACAATATGTATTAAACTGTAGTAAATGACTTCGAATATTTTTTAATAAATAATAAATTCCCAATTTTTTTTTATTATTTAGTTATTTTTTTTAAATTTTTTTTAAAATTTTTTTTTAATATTTACATATATACACTATATAACTACTAATATATATACTACTAATATAATATATAATATCTGTTAAACAAATAATAAAATTGTTTAATAATTAAAAATTATTAATAAAAATAATAAAAATTGTTTAATAATAAAAATTAATAAATTTTTTAATAGTTTAAAAAATTGTGCTTAATAATAAAGTGTGAATATAAGAAATTCTCTTTTGTTAATTTAAGTTTTTTTACTTATTTTTTCACTTTCCTGTCTCTTTTTTTATAATGGCCATAAAATTTATAATTTTAAATTTTTTGACTGGCCACTTTGAAATAGTGTGAAAAATGTCATCGACTTGAAATAAATCTACTTGCCAAAGCTTACGTATGAAAAAACTATCGGGCCCGAATTAAGTCCATTTTCTTCTTTCGTTTGGAGAACTACCCATATATTCTTACATAGACAAAAAATCGAAAAAAATTATGTTTTTTTTTTTTTTTTGCTAAAAAAGCCCATGTAGCCTCTTAAGGGATTATTATAAGCTTTCTCTCTTCAAACCTTAAATTTAAAAAAAAAAATGTTTTTGAAATGTCTAATAAATAATATTTCATTTAATCTTAATATCCGATTTTTGAATTTCAATTTTCCACTTCAGACCTGTTTTCTGATAAAAATATTTTTGTAATTTTTCTATCGGAAATAGAAACGGACAAACATATTACATATGCCACACCACATCAAATCCATGTTTAAAAATAATTTTTTTTATTCAATTTAATTTTGTTCAATCAAATTTTCAAAATGTCAGTTTTTCTGCAGTACACAATATATAATGTAACCTTTATGAATTCGACGAATTATATATTTCAAAAACACGTAGAATAATAAGGGAACGCGATACGAATAGATACTGGTAGAAGAGATGGTGTATTGGTATAGTTTCTTTGATTTAAAGAAGGGGACAAGCTGTTTGATTATAGAAAAAATTTTGTGTTTCATTATGTTTTTCTCGAAAAAATCTTATCTTGCTTCAAATAGTTTTCCACAATTTATTACTTTCTCCTTAACTGTCCAAATTTATGTGAAAAGGGCATAGATATGCCCTTTAGGAAAGATGATTCAAAATATACGATAGAAAAGATAAACAGTTATGTATTATTCATATATTATTACTAATATTAGCCACGAATATGACTTAAAATGTTAAAAACGTGGAAAATTTAAATAAAAAAAAAAATAAAAAACATTGAACAAAACCGATAATATAAATGGTATCTGGTATTATTTTACTTTTTATTTGATAAAGACAACTGTCAGAGCATAATAAAACTGCTAAATTTTTGACCACAGCGTCAGGTTTGGATTAGGCGGTTATAGATAACAACATATTCTCAGATCTACTGAATATATATATATATATATATATATATATATATATATATATATATATATATATGTGTATATATATATATATATATATATATATATATTATATATATATATATATATATATATATATATATATATATGAAATTTCATCAAAATCGGTTGAGCCGTTTCGGAGGAGTATGGGAACGAAAACTGACACGAGAATTTTATATATTAGATATATACTTATAAAATGAAATGTGACTAGCAATAAAATTCCCTTTTAAAACAAAATTAAATATATTATTTATTTTTTAATTTACTTGTTTAAAACTTTAAACATATTTTCCTTGAAACTACATTTTTTCAACTGGTGGGCAGTAAAAACGAAATTCTAATAAGCCGATCGGGCTATAATTTTAACACGTCGTTCTACACACTACTCGCAGGGGTGGCCAACTCACGGACCGCGGGCCGCATGCGGTCCGCTTTGAATTTTTTTTGGCCCGCGAGATGCATCACACTTATACAAATTATATTTATTTTATAATGAGCAAGGTAGTGAATACCAATGTATAAAAAAAAAGTACATACTATAATTTTATATACGGTCCGCGAAGTCCAAAGTGGCCCGCAAGATCATTTGGGTTGGCCACCTCTACACTAGTGGTTATCGTCAGAACTAGTATCATAATTTTTTTCTTAATTTTCAAAAAAAAAAATCACAGTTTTTGAATTTTTTTTAAAAGTCGTCTATTTTATTATTTATTAATATAAATGTTTAATTTTAGTTCGAACGATATAGAATTATAGACAAATCTATAAAACAAGAATATGGTTGATTTTTTCATTTTAGGTCATTACAATTGGAGATCTATTGCCCACCAACCACTCATATTTTTTTATTTTTTTGAGAAGTCCACTTTGACCCGAAAAACATAAACAAAGCATTGTAAAAATGAGTAAAAAAAATTTTTTTCGTACAATCTAAGATGCAAATAATAGTAACATAAAAAACCTGGAAAGATTATACTTTATTTCAGAAAAAAACCCTGAAATAAACTTAAAATTCTATGAGTCACATGGGAATACCGTCTTAAGTTAACATTAAGAGATCACAATAATAACAAAAGGTCATATTTGCAAAGACTTTCTAAATGTTTAATTTTGGAGGAAAACTAGAGGTGAGAATTTAATTAAGTTTTTAAAGATAATTATTTTGTTTATTTTATCATGCAACTTCTATAGCTATAAAAAATAATGAATTTCGATACCATAGTCGTATTGAATAAATTCTTTTAAAAAACTTATTACTGTTAATTTTCTCTTTGATACTATCATGCTGTCTCATATACATAATATGATATGAATTTTAACTGTTGTACCGGAATAAATATCATGATTTTCATATAAGAATTTCATTCTTAATATACGTTTCAAAAGCTAAAAAATATATCACCCTGTATATTGAAATTTGTTTATTTTAAAAGTTGTTTACAAAATGTTTGTAAATTTTTTTCTTATATCCATGTGATTAGCAAATTATTTCAAAGCATCGATATAGTTTGAGATTAGATTTTTTGAAAATGGGCCCACTATTCTAGATACTTTCTACGTGAAAAATAATGTGATTAAAAGTTTATATTTATCTTAAATATGTGTTACATGACCGAAAATAAATTTATAATTACTATTTTCTAAAAGTTAATTATATGTCATTAAATATTGAAATTGGCGAACAGAAATTTTCTCGTTTCAATAATAACAAAATTTGACCTTTTTAAATTTAGTGAGTAGTACAAGTAACTAATTAACAATATATATATATATATATATATATATATATATATATATATATATATATATATATATATATATATATATATATATTATTAAATGATAACATTTTTCCCCCAAATTTCTCCAAACATGTGTTACAAAATCTGAAGTGGAATATTATTAACTTCGACACTTCTTGTAACATGAAAATTAGTATTTACGTGTGATACTATTGATGAACTAACTACATATCTCCAAATGTACTAGTCATCGCTTAATAACTTCTCTGGTTTATAAAACCATTACTATTATAAAACCAAGAAAAAGTTCAAGTTACAAATTCTCATATACTCGTATATACAGAGTGTTGGTGTATAAGTGCGAAAGATTTTAACAAGTAACTGCTGAGATTCTTTTATGTAAAAAAGTTCATATAAACCCAAGTCCGAAAACGCTTAGTTTCCAAGATAGAGAGAAGATGGGCTATTAGATAGCCCATACCGGTTTTGTGGTAGGGACAGTAACTGGAAATTATTTTTTATCTTGAAAATGGCTATATAAGCGACAAAATACTAAGAGATCATTTTTGTCAACAACTTATGGGACATTTGAAAAAACATTTTCAAATTGGAATAAATCATTGGCCTGCGTTTCTATCTTTAAAAATATGTCATCACATGGCTGTACAGACGCCACTGGTTTGAGTGAAAATATTCTGCCTACTTCAGAATATGGGTATTTACCCTGTTATAGCGTGTCTCAAATTTTGTGTCAATATCCCAAAACGGTTTTGAAATATTTAGGAAAATATTAAAGAAGACGAGAAACTGGACACCCTGTATCTTGGAAACTAAGCGTTTTCGGACCTGGGTTTATATAAACTTTTTTACATAAAAGAACCTCAGCAATCACATGTTAAAATCATTCGCATTTATTCACTAGCACCCTACATACAGCGTGAGTTTTTCGAGTTTTCATTTTTATTACAGCCAAATCGTTGATTTAATCGAAAAATTGTTCAAATAAGAGTTATAGATACCGATGGGGGCAACCGATTGCTATAGTCAGAAGCTTTATAGCTCTTATGGCTTTTGAGCTGTGATACAAACTTATAGATTTTTAAATTAGACTATATGTTAATTTTTCGATAAAACTGATCTAATAAATCAATTAAATACCCCTGTCGCAGCATCTGCATAACATAGCGAATTTCCCAATATTGGGCACTGGCGGATTTCATCTAAGACCTGTACCTATTTAGCTTTCTAAGAGTAAGAGAATTTTTAAAGTCAGCTGGGTAATTAGTTTTGGTATTTTTGGGACCCAAGAACCCAAACGGATTTTGTGCAGCATAGTTGTATCCATCTAAAATAATTTAGTTCGCTAGCAGTGAGAAAATTTTTTAAATCGGTTCGGTAGCTAATTTCTGGCGTTTTCGGATCTGCAAGATCCCGCTGGACCTCATTAAAAAATCAGATCGACCGTATATTCTAGGCGGACTTGATGTAATATATATATATATATATATATATATATATATATATATATATATATATAGATATATATATATATATGTATATATATATATATATATATATATATATATATATATATATATATATATATATATATATATATATAAGAGAAATGCCACTGACTCACCTATCACAAAATCTCCAAAACTACAATACCTACAAACTTGAAATTTGGCATGTAGGTGCCTATTGGGTCGTAGGCGCTCGCTAAGAAAGGGTTTTGCAAAATTTTTTGTATAACCGTCGAAATTTACGAATAACCGTAAAGTATCAATTTTTTATTACTGTATACAGCAATCTGTGGCCAATTTATCAAAAAATCCTACAAGTTATTAGTTGCTATGTATTTGCAAAAAATAATTTTTGTAATTTTAAAAATTAAATAACTATGGTTACTATATATTTGTACAAACTATTTCTTCATTCTCACTAAAATGTTTCTTATCCGAATTTTCTTAAATTTAGTTAATTATTTGCTGTTATCGGTTCTGTTATCATTAATCCTATTTAGTGTTACCAAAACAAAAACAAAAAAAAGTCAGTGTAAGTTTAAGGTCTACAATTTTTATCTTATTGCAAAAAATGTGTTTTCAGATACATAATTAGAATATCTTTCAGCGAAACAGACGAATATATAATTGCATTAAAATTTGATCCGGTGCTAAAGAAGCAGTCATAAAACAATAAAAAAGATTAAGTAGCATTAGAGCTAGAGTTAATAGTATACTTCTGGAGTAATCTTATATTTAAATAAAAAATGAAATATAGACTGTATTTATCCGTTCCCAAGGGTTTCAAGTAAACGGTAGTATATATCAAAAAAACGATGAAAGAAAACTATAGGTCAAATAGGCATACGAACTGAAAGAAAAATATCAAAATTAAGTCAAAGTTACCCCCACAAGACTGTAGGACTTCAAAAGAAGCTTAAAGTAAACGACTGGACGTATCCTTAAGATCTTAAGATCCCTAAACGAACTCAAAATAACTGGCTGGACGCATTTTGACTAAATTTTTTGCTCAAATTGTATTGATATTCTGAGAAAAATGAACATTTTAAAATTGCCCTCTAGGATTCTGAGGTCTCAAAAAGACCCAAAATAAACGACTGCACGGATCTGAACCTTTGCCCTAATATTACGAGTAATAAGAATCCGAAACAAATTAACGAGAGTTCGGAAATATTATCCAGAGCCCTGTGAACTCGAAATGTCTCGCAAAATAAAGTACTCTTAAAGTTATCAATGTGAGTATCTCAAGGTATGAGAATTAGATACCCTATTAAAATATGAATATCGCAGACTATTTCAGTATATCTGATTTAAAAGCAGGGCTTCGAAACGAAATTTTTTTTCGTTCCGGTTCAGTTCCGGTTCAACGGAAAAAAAGAATAACGGTGTCGATTTTGATTATGGTTATAGAGTATAGGTTATTTATAGTTATCGGTGTTAAAAAAAAATTAAATGTCTTTGCGAGTTATGAATATATTATCTATTTCATAGAAATTACCTAATTTATAAAACATAAATCAACGTTGGAAAAATTCAATCTTAATATTTTTTAAAATGCTTAAATTTATCGAAACATCATTTTCCCTTAGTAGGTGTTTACTTTAGGCCTGAGACAGCTCTTTCGACACTCGCTTGATTAGTTGATACGCTAAACACAACTTCCAAAATTAGAAAACCTGAGAATATAAATTTTAATTTCTAATCCAGTAACCTGTTCCTTTTCTATCTAATCTAGAAATATCGTCGAACGCAAATATCTTATGTCTGTTAATTCTAATAAATAGATAAATAAATAAATAAATAAGATAATATAAAATAAAACAAAAAATATTTTTTAACGACCATATGTACGAACGTTAGAAAAGTTTATTGGTTTACTATCATTGTAAAATTTTATATTTTGATCCATGAGAACTTTTCAAATGTTACCGTAAATTTTATTTATATACCTACCTATACCTATATTATAGAAACATCAGTTCGTTAAATTCTGAAATTTATTGTTGAAGAAGATTATAGAATAAAATTAAATATTGAATTTCAGGTATGAACCGGAACGAAAAAAATAACGGTTTCGTTTCGGCTAACGGTTTTTGAAAAAAATAATTTTGCTCCAGTTAACGGTTACTCTCCGGCAAAATCAATCGATTTTACCGGTTTTCGGTTACAGTTACGGTTCGGTTCGAAGCCCTGTTTAAAAGATGAGATCGAAATTGATTCGCAGGATTATCGAATACGACTTTAATTAAACAGCTGGACTGATCTTAATAAAATTTTATCAAAATAAGTTATGTATCGAAATATGAATAAGTCTACTTTAGAGTCGTTGAGCGAGCCAAGCGATGTACTATAAAAAACTGATTTTCTATAAAATTTCAGAACATCAAATTTAAATGGACATGTGGTCAGAATTGTCCATCAGTGACATCAAATAGATTTCAAAATAAAAATGGAAGGAATTTTTGACAAAATTTTGTTCAAATATTGTTAAAAGGTCTGGAAAAAATTAAAGTGAAGTAAAATTGTCCCCTAATGTCTTAATGTCCCAAGAAAGGCCTAAAATAGAAATACTTGTAAAATTATTAACATGGGTATCTACATGACGGTGCGGAAATTAGCCATGCTTTTGAAATATGAATATGGTTACTTTAAGGTCGTTTGACAAGCGGGGCCAGGCAAAATAATTAATTGAATATGTACTGAATTTCTAAATATCTAATTTAAAATTTACACAATAAATTCTTGCCGGATAGGCTGTATTAGTCTAATTTTTCCAAGGAAAAATTCGACTGTTTTACTGATTCACTGTTTATTTATAAATTAGGAATTTTGGATTTTTAGCGAATTTCGAAAAGTCGAAATTCAGTAGGTGTCACGACGCAACCTCCGGCGGAGACCATATATATATATATATATATATAATATATATATATATATATATATATATTATATATATTATATATATATATATATATATATATATATATATATATATATATATATATATATATATATATATATATATATGGTCTCCGCCGGAGGTTGCGTCGTGACACCTACTGAATTTCGACTTTTCGAAATTCGCTAAAAATCCAAAATTCCTAATTCCAAATAAACAGTGAATCAGTAAAACAGTCGAATTTTTCCTTGGAAAAATTAGACTAATACAGCCTATCCGGCAAGAATTTATTGTGTAAATTTTAAATTAGATATTTAGAAATTCAGTACATATTCAATTAATTATTTTGCCTGGCCCCGCTTGTCAAACGACCTTAAAGTAACCATATTCATATTTCAAAAGCATGGCTAATTTCCGCACCGTCATGTAGATACCCATGTTAATAATTTTACAAGTATTTCTATTTTAGGCCTTTCTTGGGACATTAAGACATTAGGGGACAATTTTACTTCACTTTAATTTTTTCCAGACCTTTTAACAATATTTGAACGAATTTTGATCCTATCAATAATCATTTGATCCTATCATTAGACAGTTCTATTTTTACATGGTTAAAAAGCCAAAAAAAAAATTTTGAAGAAAATATTTTTATAATCTTTCTATTTTAAGTATTTTTCGAGAAAATGTAAATTTTCACTTTTATATTAGTTTTCTTTCTTTGTTAGTCTAATAAGTAATTTATATTTATATCTCAGTTCTTTATGAAGTATAAAAATATTTCACTTTTTTATTAAAGAATTTTGTGAGAACAACTGAACTCTATCCACATACATCTGTTATAACACACATACATGTATAGAGTTTTGTTTCCATTTATTGCATCATAATTAGCATACTTCTGTCTGAAGTTGAAAAATGAAAATTAAACAGATTTTCTAAGCTAATGTAATGAAGAATTTTTTTTTTATTGAATTTTTAAATAAACAAGAAACTGAACATTATGTTATGATAAAATATTATTACATATGAAACAAAACAACATACATAATATATGTATGTATGCACGGAAAAAAATTTTAAATGAATCGATTTTGAAAATTTTTTCACTAATAATTGTTAAAAAATTAAGCAATTTTAAATGGATTTAAGGTATTTTATGTGAGGTCAAGGTTTTCGGGACCTAAAAAGGCCAAAAAGTAATTACCCAATCGATTATAAAAAATTTTTCACAGTTAGTAAGTTAAAGTATTTGAATTAATTAAATAAATGATGTCCGCAAGAACCTTACGGACTGCATTATGTTATATGAGATCCCTAGAACCCTTTTCTTACTGTTAGAGTACTAGAGTTGTATGAGTTTCGCCAGGGTTTATTGATCCCATAATTGTAAAAAATAAACTAAACGACCAATTTTAAAAATTTTTTCACTGCTACAGAGTAAAACTATTTTAGATAGATATAGAATACATTATATAAGGTCCGCCATGGTCCACAGGACCCAAAAGTGTAAAAAATAAACTAACTGACCGATTTTGAAAATTTTTTCACTATTACAGAGCTAAACTATTTTAGATAAATATAGATTACGGTCCGACAGTGTCAGTGGGACCTAAAAGTGTCAAAAATAAAATAACTGACCGACTTTGAAAATTTTTTTACTATTCCGAGGTAAAGTATTTTAGATAGGTACAGGTTGTGTTATTTGAGATCCACAACTGTCCTGCGGATGCAAATGCGGCGTAGAATGCTACACAACGAGTTTTGAATATATATATATATATATATATATATATATATATATATATATATATATATATATATATATATATATATATATATGTATATATATATATATATATATATATATATATATATTACATAAAGTCCCCCTAAAATATACGGCCGAGCTGATTTTTTAATAAGGTCCGCCGGGATCTTGCAGATCCGAAAACGCCAGTAATAAGCTACCGAACCGATTCTAAAAAATTTCTCACTGCTGGAGAACTAAATTATTTTAGATGGATACAACTATGTTGCACAAAATCCGTTCGGGTTCTTGGGTCCACAAAAATACCTAAACTAATTACCCAGCCGATTTTAAAAATTCTTTTACTCTTAGAAAGCTAAACTACTTTAAATAGGTACAGGTCTTAGATGAGATCCACCAGTGCCCAATATTTGGAAATTCGCTATGTTATGCAGAGCTGCGACAGGGGTATTATTATTTATAGAATAGAAATTTTGGATTTTTTTGGAAAGAAAAAATATCTTCATGAAAGTCTTCAGTTTACTATTTAAGTTCCTATTTTAATATTTAAAAATGAAACACAAAGGCAATTGGCGGATAAGCATGGGTAGGAATGCCCTCGTACGAATTTTGTTGGCTTTTTTCCTGCTAACTGCTATCGGCATAAAATTGAAATTTACTGAGATTCAGCCCTTAAAAGCTTGAAACCTTTTTTTAAAGCCCCGATCAACCGGACACCAACCATCAGTTTTGAGACCACCAAAATGACAAATCGCTTGTGGACTTTCAATTACATTTCGCTTGTAGACATTAAATACCGAAGATGAAAGGAGAACTTCGACTTCCGTGATGAGGCTCCGCTGTTCACAGCGTTTTTTTTTTTACTTTTGGTGGAATTTTTCCTTGAAAAAATTAGACTTATACAGCCTATACGATAAGAACGGCGATTTCGTAGAAAAAAAAATATCTGATATATATATATATATATATATATATATATATATATATATATATATATATATATATATATATATATATATATATATATATATATATATTCCCGCTACCTTTTAATATGTGTAGGGCCCCCTATGGAATTTAAGAGCTGAAAATTAGTAAGTGGGGCTCATTTCCGATGCACCTCATACTATCAAAGTGGGGTGAAATTTTGGGCAAATTTTGGATCCGACCCTAACTTTAGGGGAGTGTTGGGTGGCAACAAAACAATAAAATTTTCCCAAACCGGTTGAAAATATTCTTTCGGTTGATTTTCTACAACAGAGCCAAAACTCAGCTTCCTAGAATGATTTGGAGGGAATAGAGCTGAAAAAATGACTTTGGCTGGATTTGACACGCTCACAGCCCCCTAGAATTAACTTAGAGGGTTGAAATTTGGTGTGTTGATAAAGTTCGTACCTAGGTTGTGCTTTTTGAAGGTTTTAATATTCCCCCCCCCCCGCGCCTCATTTTTTTAAGCTACAATTTCATGCTTTTTTGACGTTTTCGAAGTTTGTACCACTCGCACAGGTCACCCAAATAAACCTAGAAGACTGAAATTTTGTATGCGGATTAAGTTAGTATCAAAGGGGTGCCTTTTGGGGGTATCAACTTTTAACCCGTACCCCCACCATTTTTATATAAAAATAGAACATGATTTTTCTTGTTTTTTAACAGTTTCGTTCGGTTCAGAATCTCCCCAAATAAACCTAGAAGGCTGAAATTTTGTGTACAGTTTAAGTTTATAGCCAGCCACTGGTTTTTGGAGGTTTCAACTTTTAACCCTTACCCCCACGATTTTTATGCCAATATTTCCTTGATTTAACGTAGACTGTACTGAGAGTGTAACGTAGAGGGTAACTGAGTAAACGTAGAGGGCTGAAATTTTATACATGTATAGAGTTAGTATCCAGCTAGTGCCTTTTAGGGATTGCACTTTACTGTTTCCGCCACTTCTCCCATTTTTACGTGGGAATTCAATAGTATTGTTAAATGTGTTTAAAATGCTTTATATTTATACTGTAAGACAAGTAGACGAATAATAAATTTAAAAATTTAAAAAAAAAAATGAATTTACTTTCGGACTTTCGGAGATTGTCCAATCAAAAATTGCAATATTGCAGTGACAGCGATTTAAACATCGCATGTTTACGTCACACGAACACTGCAAACACACAATTTTTGTGAATACAATGTTCGTGTGACGTAAACATACGATGTTTAAATCCCTAACACTAAAATATGGACAATTTGTGATTGGACAATCTCCGAAAGTCCACTGTATACCTATTATGTAATTTGAAAATGTTATTAATGTTATAAAGTAGGAATTTTGGATTTTTATTTATAAAATAGAATTTTTGGATTTTTTTGGAAAGAAATAATATTTTCATAAAGGACTTCCAGTTTGCTATTTGAGGTCTTTTTTTAATATTTAAAAATAAAACACAATGGCAATTGGCGGATAAGCATGGGTAGGAATACCCTCGTACGAATTGTGCTGGCTTTTTTCCTGCTAACTGCTATCGGCACCAAATTGAAATTAACTGAGATTCAGCCCTTAAAAACTTAAAACCTTTTTTAAAAGCCCCGATCAGCCAGACACTCACTATCAGTTTTGAAACCACAAAAATGACAAATCGCTTGTAGACATTCAATCACATTTCGCTTATAGACATTCAATAACGATGATGAAGGGAAAAATTCGACTTCCGTGATGGCGCCCCACTGCTCGCGGCGTTTTTTTTTTATTTTAAAGGCAATTCAATTCTCCGGTACCTATACCTAAGTTATATATACTTTCAATATTTTTTTTTAAATTTACTTTAAAAAGCCAAAAATAAAACAAAAATCGTAATCAAAAGTTCACACATCCGCCATTTTTTTTTTCTTTCAGAAATTTATTGATATTATAGGTATAGGTGCCGGCACTGTTCATATATTTTATAAATCTTTTTTGTTTTGGATTTCAGTGGTTTATTACAGGCGCTATGATGTCAACCAACAAGGCATCGGACTTTCGGATCGTCACACTGCACTATGTATAAAATGGACAATTTTTTATATTTTTCCTTGAAAAATTTTTGTTGTATAATACTTACAAGGAAAGGTTCCCAGTGTCCGCCTCCGATTTCAATGCCGCTGAAGTATGTTATTCTACGTCGAAATCTAAGAGACACGTATTTTTCTTTATCGGCGGAAAAACGGTTTGAAGGGGTGAAATCGGCCTTGGAAAATAGGGGAAAAAATTTAATTTTTAAAATATCTCGAAAACAGTAAGAGATATAGTAAAAATTTAAATTGGCGATATTGCTCTTTTTTAAAGAGCTATCTATTGATATGCAATTTGTTCAATTTACATTAACAGGGGTGATTGGGGATTAAAATTTGTGGGTTAATTTTGCAAAAAGGAGGTGAAAATTAAACAATATAAAAATTTTATTTACAGATTTGAAATCTACGTCAAAAAATCTGATTGACCTGTTTTCACTCAGTATCTTAATATTAAGTCTAGGGGTAGTTAACTATAGGGGGTGACTGTGTCAAATAATCGTACTACTTGGGTAGTTCAAGAAGTTCTTCTTGATGGAAAGTAGCTTAAGACAATTAGAATAACGTAGAAATGAAATTTTCGGTTTCAAAATTCAGTTTGAGCAACATTGGAGAGGGTGTGAGTCACCCTCTTAAATTACATACTAGTTTACATACACTCATTTTTAATATTAACACACTGACAGTGGGTAATAATGTCACAATAAGTGGTTCTGAAGTTGAACTATCGTTTGTAAGGTTTTTATTCAATCTTAGCTTACCCGCTTTGGGCTACCTTCCCCCTACACAAGATAATACTAATGTACCCCAATTAAAGGTTCCCATCGGATGCAAAAGCTACTACTAATAACAGCATACAGATAATACATAATTATACAAAAAAACAGATACAAGGATGGTCAAGCGCGTATACGAGGGGTAGGGGAGGTCAAGGGGTCATGATAGCTTTGGTGTGGTATTACTTGGGTCAAGATACTTTTTACTTCGGGAAAATGTCTCATTCCCGCGGGAAAATAGAAAAACCATTATATAGGGTAAATGGTATCCCAGTGAGCACAAAAGTCAGAAAGATGTCTTTATGAAGTCTTTTTTCTGACATCTTTCTGAACTGTAAATATGACATCTTTAAGACATCTTTTTTAAGAAGTCAGAAATAAGAGTTCTTAAAGATATCTTAAATATGAATTCAATTTAATGATATCAAATAGACATCTTTTTTCTGATATCTTTCGGACTCCTTAAATAAGACTTCTTAAAGATGTCTTAAAGGAGTCATATTTAAGATGTCAGAAAACATTATCAGAAAGGTATCTTTATGAATTCATAAAGATATCTTATGCGTCGATTTAGGAGCTGTTTAAGACTTCAAAAATATGATGTCTTAAAGAATTCATATTTCTGACTTTAGAATTAGCTCATATTTCTGATGTCTTAAAAAAATATCCTATAAATATATTATTATTTTTTCTATAGAAACCACTAACAAAAATAATTTAAACAATATTAGGACATCTAAATGAATTGATAAAGAAGTCTTATTTAAGACATCAGAAATATGATGTCTTAAACCGTTCATATTTCTGACTACTTTATGAATTCATATTTCTGATGTCTTGAAAAGCTCTTATTTCTGACTACTTTTGTGAATTCATATTTCTGATGTCTTAAACAGTTCTTAATTCTGATTGTTTTATGAACTCATATTTTGGATGTCTTAAAAAGCTCTTATTTCTGAATACTTTATGAATTCATATTTCTGATGTCTTAAACAATTCTTATTTCTGAATACTTTATGAATTCATATTTCTGATGTCTTAAACAGTTCTTATTTCTGAATACTTTATCAACTCATATTTCTGATGTCTTAAACAGTTCCTATTTCTGAATACTTTATGAATTCATATTTCTGATGTCTTAAACTGTTCTTATTTCTGACTACTTTTTGAACAACATATTTATGATGTCTTAAACAGCTCTTATTTCTGACTTCATTATTAAGACTTAGAGTAAGGAGAAAACAAACGAACAATGTAATGTATTAAAATTAATATTTTTATTGACAACGTTAACAACATAATGTCTAAAAGAAAACCATTTCAATATTTATTCAAAAATCGAAAAAATAGAAGATTAAAATAGGAGAAAAATTTAGCACAGGATGGAAATGATGGTGATGGTGATACTAAACAAAGATAAAATATGGTAGCTTAAAGAAAATTATTTAAAGTGAAAGTGAATTGAAGGAAGTGAATTTATGATAGTGTTAATTTAAGAAGTTATGATAATAATTTGTGGTTTGATGGGATATTGAGTATGGTTAGTTAGTGTTTTTGACTGTTTCTATTGTGACTTGTGTACAAATTGTGACATTTCCTGATAAAATACTGGAGTAAATTTAATCTTAAATGTTAATATTTTGAATACATTATATACGTTGTACATATACGGTTATGTAAATAAATAAAATTAACTAAATTAATTATATTTCTTTTATTTCGTAAATTACGCTTAATATTTTCAACGAATTCTTGGTATAGTCCTCTTAAAGTCCTCTTTTTTAAGACGTCAGAAATATGAGCTGTGTAAGACATCAGAAATATGAGCTAATTCTGAAGTCAGAAATATGAATTCTTTAAGACGTCAGAAATATGAACTATTTAAGACATCGTAATTCTGAAGTCAGAAATATGACTTCTTAATAATGAATTCTCAATTTAGATATCTTATATCTTTTTTCAGACATCAGAAATATGAGCTGTTTAAGACATCACAATTCTGAAGTCAGAAAAAAGAATTCTTTAAGACATCATATTTAAGAATTCATAATCTGTTCATAAATCGACGCATAAGATATCTTTATGAATTCATAAAGATATCTTTCTGAACTTGTTTTCTGACGTCCAAATCAGAAATATGAATTCTTTATGAATTCATTAAGACGTCAGAATGTTGACTGGGATAGTTATTGGACAGTTAAGAAAAATTTTCAAAACAAAGTACAGAAAAAGTACGTGCTGTAGCTTTATTTTTAACGAAAAAATTCATAAATAAAGTGTCTATTTTGACAGTGACATTTAGACAGTGACCTGTCTATTTTAATGTACCATATAAAACTTCCATATTACATATTGCTAAGTCTGAAAAAAAATATTAAAGTTAAGCGTGTAGAAAAATACAGTTATTGGACAAAAATTTGATTTATTAGTTTCTGGCGTATTTCCGCAATCCACAAGTTCTGAGGATACTAGAAGGTTCTGTTTAATTAAAAAATCAGGGAGTTTGCTTTACTAGTCTATAAGCTTAATATTCTTCAAAAGAGAGTGTCTTGTCCAATAACTGTCAACGTCCAATAACTATAGCGTTTATTTTACCTACTTCTCATTGAATTTATAACAATGCGTCGCGCGAACGACGTCGCGGGTACAGCTAATTTACAATATATTATGTAGTCCTCATCTAACTATAAAGTTGTTCAATAAGTTGTACATATATATACCGTCTGTTGACAGTTGGTTGATTCAAATTTACCATTGCATTGACAAATTATTAAGGTACTAGGATAAATACAATTTACTTGTATAACATTTTCTTTCATTTTTTTATAACCACTTAAATTTCAAGTACGCAGTTTTACACGACTCTACACTACCTTTGAGACTTCAGCTGGCCTATAAATTCTTAAACTTTTTCAAAAAAATTAATTGCAATCAGTTATAAACAAACAAATCTTAGAACTGAATCTAATTTTTTATTTATTATTTCAGTTTATTTCGTTATAATTGCTCTGACGTTACCGTTTTTCTATTTACATTTAAGCGTAATTATATATAATTTTTTGCATATTAGAATAGCTACCTCAGATACTGAAATTGTTAATCTATTAAAATGTCTACATTGATAGCTAGTTTGCCATGAATTAAACGATTTGAACGTGTATCGTTGCCAACTATCGATATCGATATACAACATACGTAGGTGAATATTGTATTTACAAGTTGGGGGAGGTAAAAGGGGGGATGAGAGTGGGGTGATTGATCTAGTTATCTCATTAGTATTACATTATCGATAGCACGTGTCAATTCTCATGTTTATTTATTTAAAAGATTTTAAACCATTGTCCATTAGATATGTACTCTTATTAAATGCTCTATAAATAAGCACTTCTGTTTATACACATATGTACGACACACAGTCTGACTCATCAAAACATTTCCGATCCAGGTTCTATGCAACAAATGGAGAACTTACGTGAAAATAGTGCGTGAAATAATATTAGGTATATATTTTATTATCACAGTGGAGTAGCAACACATGTACCTGCTTAGCTGTTTGTTATTATTTAAGTTTAAGATAAGATATTGTAGTGTAAAAATAAAAAATTAAAAATGTGTAAGAAATGTGTTTTGTATTTCATTTTATTTTAAAGAAATTTAGCTTAATTGGGGTTGTGAGTGTATTGAAGTGAGCAGGCTAAGGACGCCTAATCGAAACCTCTCATAGACTGAATTAATTATTAATAAAGTAATTAGTTGTTTTAATTTAAATTGTAAGAGAGCAAAATAAGTCGTTATCAAATTAATTCAGAAAATGAAAAATTTTTATAAATTCATTCGCTCTTTCACCCCAATTATAATTATAATAAAATTAAGCTGTCATCCGAGAAACGTAACCGCTGCCACAACTTTCATACTTCAGTATACATTTCGGTATTTCCCTACTATACTATGATTGTATATCTATCTAGAGTTAATGATTAGTAAATATTTAAATTAAAAATCACAAAGTGATTGAAAAAATTATCCGGATCGGTCGGGAATCGAACCCAGGATCTCCTGGTAACTAGCCAGGTGTGCTATCCATTACACCACCGGTCCTTTGCTCGAGAGGCGTCCGATACAGACAACATTCAACCACTTATGTGTATGTACTCTCTATAATGCGAGAAGCAGTTACAATTTTTCAATTTCAAATATTATCGAGTGCTTGGGAAACACTACTACGTATGACAGAGTTTTGTCTACATTTTAAACACACGTAGTATTCATATGTTCACTTCTCGCATTATAGAGAGTACATACACATAAGTGGTTGAATGTTGTCTGTATCGGACGCCTGTCGAGCAAAGGACTGGTGGTGTAATGGATAGCACACCTGGCTAGTTACCAGGAGATCCTGGATTCGATTACCGGCCGATCCGGATAATTTTTGCAATCACTTTGTGATTTTTAATTTACATGTGTGGTTTTTGGTGATGTTAACCAAGGAAGTCGAGTGCTTAAAGTTTCAGTTTAGCTGAACGATAAGTGAACATATGAATACTACGTGTGTTTAAAATGCAGACAAAAGTCTGTCATACGTAGTAGTGTTTCACAAGCACTCGATAATATTTGAAATTGAAAAATTGTAACTGCTTCTTGCATTATAGAGAGTACATACACATAAGTGGTTGAATGTTGTCTGTATCGGACGCCTCTCGAGCAAAGGACCGGTGGTGTAATGGATAGCACACCTGGCTAGTTACCAGGAGATCCTGGGTTCGATTTCCGACCGATCCGGATAATTTTTTCAATCACTTTGTGATTTTTAATTTAAATATTTACTAATCATTAACTCTAGATAGATATACAATCATAGTATAGTAGGGAAATACCGAAATGTATACTGAAGTATGAAAGATGTGGCAGCGGTTACGTTTCTCGGACGACAGCTTAATTTTATTATAATTATAATTGGGGTCAAGGTTTAAGCTGTTCGTAGATGAGCTCTTTTCGTTGAATAATTCCAAAATGGCAATAATTTAATAATATAATAATAAATTCATTAATAATGAAGTCACTATTTTGAAACCGTCCCATATTGACGATCAACTCCATCTACGAACTTAGCCTATAATTTAACCTAAGCAGTTACAATACCAAACAGTAGCTCTATCTATCAAAAAATGTGACCGTTATCGTACTAACAACTTTTGTTACACGTTTATATATATACCTCATCCAACCTTGAACACATTGTGTATTTGGGGGTCATGATCGGTCTATATCGATACATATCGTTAAAACACCACCAGACTCTTAATTAATCTTGTGCGCATGGCATAAACACATAACGGAATGATTAAATCCATCTTTGCGATGGTGGCTTCGATCGAGGTTTCTCCTCTTTGACAGTGTTCCACCCTTTTATTTTTAACGAAACTTGCAGTACTTAAACAAGACCTAATGTGCAATATTTGAGGTTTTTCTCGTGATTAACACTCTGAAGGAACCACTAAAAAAGGGTTTTTCTATTTTTTTTTCTCGAATTTTCTATGACTGTTTACAAACGGAAAAATTTGAATGAAATATATGTTATAGTACTAACTTAGACCTACTCAATGGTTTTAGTTTATCTCAGTATCTGTAATGGTTTAAAAAATCGTGGCCTTGATACCTATTATCACAAATAACTTCTAAACTACGCAAAATATGAGGCTAAAACTTGCACGCAAGACTTCTTATCAGCTGTCCTTATAGTAGCCAAAGTTCCGTTTAAAATCTCGTCTGGGGGCCAATCAGCTATTCTTATCCCAGGATACCCTCTATAAACTTTTTTTTTCTAAAATGCAATAGCTATATTTGTTTGCTAATCTATTGCATAATTTGTTATTAAAGAATCACAGTTCAGTTTTTCAATTCACATAGAAAGAATCAAAAAGCAAATCAGTGATTTTGTCTCAATTTGTTATATTTAAAATTTGAGTGCCAGTCTTACAATCATAGTATAAAATTTTTGTAAGTTAATAATGAAACTAGTGAGGGGATCCTCTTTTTTCCTCTTATTATCCCTTTCCCATCCAAGAAGAAGTGGAAAGTTCCAGGTAAATTTAAGGTAAGGTTCCATTCATACTTTTACTCAATCTATTTGTATTATTGTATTATTTTATGTATCATTCTCGCGTATATCAAAATTCTGGGTCCTTCGAAATTAGAAAAATCCCCATCTTATATATATATATATATATATATATATATATATATATATATATATATATATATATACATATATATATATATATATATATATATATATATATATATATATATATATTATATATATATATATATATATATATATATATATATATATATATATATATATATATATATGGCCGCTATTACATTGTCATAGATATATGTTCAAGATCTTTGATCAAATCTGTGATCAAATATTAAGAAGTATCTTTAACTATGGTTACAGAAATTTATATTATAAAAGTTGACTTATTACACTATAATATTTCTTTGATTAAATAAAACTTTGACATATATCTATGACAGTGTAATAGCGGCCTATTACTGATTATCATTTTCGGATTCTGGGAACCTCAAAACATATTTCTGTTATAGTCCCGGGACTAGTTGCGTCCTGAGAACGACGGTAATAGCTGAATTTATATTCTGGAAATTCACTAAAACCTTACCTTACCTTACAGAACATTATAGTTGTTCCCTGTTCGTTGCATTAAACTGAATCCGAAATGCTTTGCCGAACCGCACCGTATATATACGAGTTTGATTATACTATGTATACTATACGACATGTGTGTGTGTGTGATTATAGGCATATTATTTTGTGCATATGTACGACTGTGCATATGGTATGTGGGTGCTTCTACTTTTTAGGTCTTAACCATAGAATAAAATAGAGAAAGCCATTTAGTAGATTTCATGTGACTAAAATGTAGGAAAATTATTATAGTTTCGGTATCTGCAGACCAGCAGCGCGGTTTCATATTAAAACCAATATTTTTTTTGCGAATTACTGGATCCAGACAGAAAAAAGTGTACCTTCCTCACGAAATCAAATTGTTTAAAACTTGCAAAAACTAAAGGAAATTTAAATCGATATTTGCATTTATTATAACAAAATCTAAATTGTAATCAGTTTTAGATATTTGTATTAGTATATTTTCGTTAGATAATAGTAATTTTAATAAGGGGGCGAGATCAAACTCATAGTTACGAAGGAGACAGAAATATGATGTAATGAGTATCTTATCATTAACTACAAATAAAACTTGCTTATTGCTAAAATAAATAATTAAAAATATGAGTAAACTTGCCAAAAATCTTAAAAAATTAAGAAAAATAAATCACATTTCAAAAACTTCCTTCACTGATTTACTAAAAGAATACAAAACTCGTGTGCCTGCTTTAATAATCAGAGGTTTTTTTAATATTCGCAACATATCATCTAAGTGCACAAAGAGCACGTTATTTTCATTAAAGCGAAATAAGGTCTTTGTGTGACGAAGGATACAATTTTCCAACAAAATCGTTACTAATCGTGAACAGCGATCACTTAGATCGAAAACTTTAGTTTATCGTAAAGCTTAGATTATTACAAATAATATTAACGTCAAAACAATTTGAAATTCGTTAAATACATACCAGAAAAAGCTGTGATGAAGGATACATTCAATAAACACACGCTGCCGGTTTTCTTGCTTGATGTAAAAAAAATGACAAGCTGTTAATGTCTATCACTTGATTTGACTTTCGCTTTATGGTCTATGGTCTTTGGCGTTTCGTTTCACCAAAAATATGACCCTTTCACCTATCTTTTTAAAACTTACCGTAATATTTGGCAGTTATGACGAAAGATACTCAAATTTTCGTGACAATTTTTCGTCACGCCAAAAAAAAAAAAAAAATTCTGCAGATAAATAAAATTTAACTTTCTGGTTACCATGCGTAACAATTTAACTCTCTTTTTTACTTATAAAATGTGACGTTTCAGTAAACTTATTTTTAAAAAACGTTATAGCGCCAAGTAGTACGTAATAGGGATATGCGTTTTAGAACTGCAATAAAAGTTTGACACCATTTTTATAAAAACAGTTAAATCAAAACTTAAAGTAAATGTGGGTAGGTCATCTAAATAGGAGTTATTAACTTTATTTAAATTAAATAAATAACAGTATCTTCATTCTGTACCAGGAATGGAAAAAAAAACAGTTATTTTTTTTAAATTTATAAAGCAAACAGTTAAAAATGTTTTAAACATGTGTTCCTATGTTTAAAATCATGTTTTTATTAGTTTAAATTAAACGTATGTTTTAAACATTTTAAACTTGTTTTAAACAGGTTCAGTTCCTTTAATTGAACCATATGGAAAAAACTTTTTGTCTCGAAATACTTGATTTTTTGCTGTCGGTCACTGGTACAAAATAATCACATAATTATGTACTGTTAATTTATAATAAGTTGCAATAAATGGAAAAATTTGAATATTTTCTTTGTTGTAAAATTTATAAAACCATTTGTTGTTTATGCGTGTTGAATACTGTATACAACAAAGACGTTGCTGAGAAATTTTATAAAATTTGATACATACTAAAATAAAAGAGTTTAAATTACGGTACAAAGAAGTTCAAAATCTTATTATTAGTTGAACTGGTAAATAAAATACGATAATTAAATACAAGTCAGTGCTTTAGAATGGCGGCTATCACTAAAGTCACAAATCAACCCCAAAACATTTGATTTGGTAACACAGTTGCGTTAGACTGTAGCCTTAGTAGAAACAGCTGCAATGCAAGGCCGCGCCAAGGGACATTTGCGCTGGGGTGCAAGACAAAAATTGTCGCCCCTAAAACGCCAAACTTATTTGTAATACATTTTTGATAATAAAATATATGCCTCCCGGCTACCAGTTTACTTACTATATATACTTACTTTAATGAAATGCAAGATTGATAAATGTTTTATGTGTAGAATTCAACGACGGTTTTTATAAAATTAAAGCATGCAAGAGCATGTTCGATCCCGATCCCGTTTGATCTCGCCGATTACCGCGCAAATGATTGTTGTCGCTGGTCAACAATCGGAATAATCGGATTACCGACGGGTCACAACAATCATAATAGACAAGTATTTAAGCAAAATGCGGGTAACATTTAAGTGTCATCAAAATTACCACATAAAAATAGTAATAATTTTATATTTTATTTGCCGCCCCCAAAGCCTGCCGCCGGGGTACTAGGCACCCCTAACACCGCCGCTTGGCGCGGCCCTGCTGCAATGCTAATCGCTGTTTTCTAGGATTTAAACAGAAATACTTAACATAAATTAGTATTTAACATAAATATATATATATATATATATATATATATATATATATATATATATATATATATATATATATATATATATATATATATATATATTATACCTGCAGACGTGCTTATATTTACATAAATCAGTGGATGTAGTGATAACCACCATTTTAAGGTTTTTACAATATTTCGCATAAACGATTATTTTCGAAAAGAAGTACATATTAGAGTTATGTTAACATAGTGAAACAAATAAACAGTGACAATAAAGACAAATATGTGTGTGCTTTGTTACACAAAAAACCAACATAAATATAAATAAATACATTAATATGTACTTTAACCCTAGAATCATACGTACTCGTCAAAATGACGAACGAACTTCTCTACCTGCTGCAATACTACAACTTGTCGATGCCTGCTTGCTGTGAAACTTCTGTTATCTAATTTATTTGTAATTATAACACACAAGACGTATAAATTTTGTTTATAGCTATTGTCGTTTTTTTATACTGAAATAGTGTGCGTCAAAAGGACGACGATGTATGATTAAACCATATTTTTTTTTAAAGATTTTGTACTCCACATATAAAAGTTTTCCTAATTTTTCTAAAATTTATTCAAGATATGCATGTTATAATTAATTTATTCAATGATTATGATAATGTGAAAGATGATAGCAGCTGTTTGACTTATAAAGACGACATAATACTGAAGTTTTAATATATTGAATCGAAACCTAAAGAATGCGTTTCAAGTGGCTTAATAAAAGGTTAACAATTTATTTTATGGAAAATATTTTAATTTTTATTATTTTTTGAGATCTTATTCTAAAAATTACTAACAAATTTTAGAAAATTTATAAATGTGCCTAGTGGAGAAATAACTACAGATCTGTAGGAATATTTATGACTGAGATATTTTACATTCTGTAAAGTCACACATGTCCACTGACTCATAATAGTTCATAAATTAATTATTTGAAAGACATGTTTTATGATACAATTGATGTTTTTATCTATTTTTTAATTTTTATAGTGAAAATATGCTTTGATAAACAGATTAAAAAAATTAATAAATATTTATATTAAGAAATTTTTCCAAATCCAATTTTCTTAAATATTTTGTTCGCTTATGTAGTATTGTTATGTAAAAACAATGTTTTTTGCAAGTAAACACTAAAACTCCCGGTAAAAAGTCCATTCGTCGAAACGGCGCCGATGTATGATTAACTTGACTCGTAGACCAACGATTTGTTTTAAAACATAGTTTGAAACATCGTTTAAAACACTTTAATTTCAAACATGTTTTATTTAGATTGTGTTTTAAACAGTGTTTAAAACATGTAATTTAAAACACTTTGTTTTAAACATGCCAACCCTGTTCTGTACATAGTTTTAAATTTCCTTATTGTGGCGACAACTTAAGGATGTGGCTATTTATACATACAGTATGTATAACCAATTGGCTATTTATACATACAGTATGTATACGCAATTGGCTATTTATACATACAGTATGTATACGAAATTGGCTATTTATACATATATAGTATGTATATGAAATTGGCTGTTTAATACATATAGGGCCAATATTATAAAACTATTTTAACAGACCGTTAAATTTAACACTCTGTTAAACTAATTTAACAGAGGCTTTGGATATTATAAAACTCAGTTAAATTTAAAGATCCGTTATATCACCCGTTAAACTAACTGATTCATTTTGCTCCTTTAAATATTTAACTGTATGTTAAATGAAAATTTTTATATTTGACAACTACTTTTTTGACAAGCAGACTTTAACGTCAATAACTTTTGAAGTCACAGGTTACAGACTAATAAGATGTTTTCAATTTCGTCGATTTCATCAGTATATTCAGTTTCTGATTAGGATACGACTGCGAGTTAAATTAGGATACAATTGCCTAGATTTTTTAGCAATCGTGCGAATCCATTTGAGACGTTAAATGATGCAGAATTTAAACTTCGATTTCGATTGACTAAAGAAGTGACAATGTATGTTTTAGAAAAAACTGAAAATAACATCAAATCGACAACTTACCGAAAGTGCCCAATTTCAGCAATGAACCAATTGCTGACAACATTAAGATTTTATGCTACTAGGTCGCTTCAGCAAATTATTACAAATAACTTTAATGTGAGTAGGTACGGTAACTGTGGGTAGAAAAATTATCACATCGTTTCATTAAAAATGAATTTATTGAAATGTTAACTACAAGTCAGGAAAAACGTAATGTCTGTGCACATTTTTATAATACTGCACACTTTTCGGATGTATGTGATGCAACTGATTGTACCTATATTAAAATTCAGTTCCCAGGTGAAAATCGTGCTGAAGTGTTTAGAAATAGAAAAGGTTTTTATTCCATTAACACTCAAATAGTTTGCGACGTTCAGTTGCACATTATGGAAGTAGTTGCTCGATCAGCAGGAAGTACCTACGGGCTACGACAGCAGAATTTTTGGCAATTCTTTTAATTTTTATTTTATTGTTAACATCATCAGTCTCTTTGCAATCAGTTATTTTTAAATATTTTCTAAATATTTCTAATAAATTATATCTTTCATTATCAATAAAATTTCGGCCACGATCTCCTTTTTTGATTCCATTGTATTTTGAATTTTTTATTTTAATTAGTTTTATTTTTATCAATTTTATAATTGTCGTACGGGTAGCTGTGGTTTCAAATTTCAAACTGGAATGTAGTTTTGGGTATTTTAGTTTAATTTCTTGTGAACTAACTAACTGAACAATTAGTTTTATAATATTCAGTTTTAGTTTAACAGTTTGTTAGATTTAACTGTCTGTTAGCTAACAGACCATTATCTTTTGCTTTATAATATTGGCCCATAGTCAGCTAAGTATTGGTTTGTACCAAGTAAATTTTTTGAAAAAAATATTCTGATAGTGGTTTCGGCTTCCTCAATGTCCAAAACTAACAAAACAACTATCTAGAAAAAATATTTAAAAAGTTGACTTGGTACAAACCAATACTTAGCTGACGATATGTGTATACTGAATTGGCTATTTAAACCTGCATAAACTGATTACGTAGTTGGCTACTTATCCATACTGACTGAATGCGCTATTATTACAATTAATATTTTTATAATAACTACACAATTATAATAACCGAATACCTCCGATTGAGCTGAATTATTTTTACATAATCTTTTTGGCTTAAGAAGTTATCCCCTAAACGGATTTTTGGCGACGCGGACCGGAAGTGTATTTTTCAACCCTTCGAATTTCAAGCGTAGGGGTTACTAAAAGATGTTTTCCGTTACCATAGTTCCTAACAAAAATTAAAGATCGATTCTTATGGAACTTGGTGAGTAGCACAAAAAAGAAAAATGAAGTTGTTCAATATTTTGCTTGGTTTTCGTGATATTACGTGTCAAATTTGTAAAACTTACTATATTGGATAGACAATTATTGTAGGTATATTACGGCTTGTATTGATAGAAATAAGTGGAAAATGGACCGGACAACATCACTGAAACCTCATTTTCAGGGAAAGGGTAATTAAATAATTTTGAAGTGATTACACGACGAGACACATTTATAAATAATTACCCTTTCCCCAAGAAAGAGGTTTCATTGGTGATGTCCCGTTCATTTTTCACTAATTTCTATGAATAAAAACCAAAATATACCATTCAAAAATTATATTTAAAACTGAGATTATATTCGTAAAAATTGATACTACGTATATGTGTATGTGTATGTGTGTAATATAGAATCCATTATCTCATAGTAAGTTTTAGAAATACAACACATATTAACTCGAAAACTAAACAGGATATCGAAAAAATTTGTTCTTCCTTTTTTGTTCCACTTATCAAATTCTATAATAATCTGCCTCTATTTTTTATTACCATAATAAAGAAAACCTTTTTTAGTCCTCAGATATGCAACTTCCGGTTCGCGTCCCCAAAAATCCGTTCTTAAGCTAAAAAAATTATACAAAATTCAATCGGTGGTACGCGAGAAATTCGTTATTATTAGAATCGATAAATTTGTTATTATAAGTTATTTTACTGTCACCAGTGGAAAAGTCCATTTTAATACGCGCAACACGAAATTTGGACGATATTTTTGGTGCTCAATATGCGCAGTATACATCAGAAATTACGGTAATTCTGAATAAGTCGTCAACTGCGTATACATATTGCATGTTTAAACAAAATATTTCATATACATACTGTATGTATAAATAGCCAATTTCGTATACATACTGTATGTATAAATAGCCAATTGCGTATACATACTGTATGTATAAATAGCCAATTGCGTATACATACTGTATGTATAAATAGCCACATCCTTAATTTTTTGAACGACTTAAAAAGTAAAATCACCCATGTATTCATATGTAAAATAATTTTTTCCAATTCTGGGAATAAAATTTAGTCCCTTATAATAGAGAGTAATGTCACTTTAGTCCCGAAGGAAACTAAAATTTTTTTGGGTAGTTCTACCACTCTACAGCTATTTCCATAAAAAATGCCAAGCTCTATATAACACTTCTTCTGTGAGAAAATACGTCGTCAGTTGCAAGTTATACTTGGGTTAACAATGTTCCGTACAATCAGTTGTTTCTATAAATTTTTTGGAACGGAATATGAAAATCGATGAAATATTTCTTCTAATGAATAAATTTTATTCTTAAAGTAAACCCTATTTTTCGATTTCAGAACGATTGTATAGTTAGTTACCTTGGTCTGTTTATATTTACCAGAACCGAACATTGATTTTTACTGAATGAAGTAAATGTACTAAGAGGCCCAGTTTTTTTTTCTTTCAATAATAATTATTAGCAGTAAGTACTATTTATCATAAAAACTGTATAATCATATTAGATAATAAATGTTAGAAAATTACATATATAAATATTATTGTTAATTTTCTTGAATAGCTTGAATTTTTTAATTCTATCAATGAATACTTAAAAAAAATTTACAAGTATTCAAGTGCAGAGATTGTAATATATTTTTCGTGTACAAATTTATCAGCTACTCCTTACTTCTTCTTTAATTTCTAAAACTCATGGTATAAAAATAAAGTTATTGATTAACAACATCCTGATCAAAGCAACATATGTCATCAACTTTTCTTTTCATTTACGAAGGAGGTTGTGAAAGGAAATTCAGGTTTGATAATTTTCGCTCAGTCTACAACCCATTTTAATATTCATGAATTTTTCAGATTTTTCTGAACAATCCTTCTGGTAATAAAGACTGGGGACAGCAATTTTTATGATGTTTTTCTAAAAAAAATAAAAATAAAAATGGACCAAAGTATGTAGTTATATATATTATTGAATTCGGGCTTTAATATAGACTTTCATTTGATACCTTACTCGGTGCTCTTGGCAAAAAATTTTGTTTTTACTTTCCAGTTTATCCTCTAAAATTAACCCTGAGAATCGAAATTCAACTTCACATCTGCAATAAGGCCACCACACCCTATCTCCATGCTAAGTTTCAAATTTTCGCGTCGAGTGGTTTCAGAGAAAATTGCCTGTGATACTTGGATAGACACCTAACATAAGTGTTCCATTTTGGCAATTTTGGTACGGAACACTAAAAATATTCTAAAAGTAAATTTGACTTAGTTTTGATATTCAACTGTAAGCGAAGTTTTCTTGAGGAAAGGAAAGTTTGATTATAAAGTTAGAAACTAGATAAATAATTTTGATTTTCGTTTGATAAAAATTAATCATAGTAAAAGTTTATTTTGATTCTTACAGTTAGTGTTAATTTGAATTATTATTATGATTCTGCGTATCTGCTTTTTGTTTCAGATTTACTTAAATAGTATAGGATGAGAGCGTCAAAAGTGGGCCATTTAAAACAAGTAATGATATGCAAAGTACCTACTTTTAATAATCGCCTTTCGAATGAAAATTAAATTTCTAAATTAATAAACAAAATATTTTTATTTTTATCTTTAAAAATCGATTTTCCCTAAATCGGCCCTAAGTCTAAACTAAAAGCAATAAACCAGTAAAGCAATTGAAGGGGCTCAGCCGGACTGACTTTAGAATTTTTTTTTTTTGTTAATTTCAAATATAAATGTTTTAAGCAACTCTAGAGGTGTACAAGGTGTGGTTAAAACTTATAAATAACTAGCCACATACCCACCCGATGGGATTTACAATCTCAGGATGTCAGTCAGTGTCAAAGATTTATTAAATATTACTTATTTTAATAGCCATAGTAACATATTTTTATATATCCCTAACTTCAAAAATGACGAATTTCCATTCATATTTTATTTCCCTATTTAACCCACTTTGGGAACGAATTTTCAAAAATCCTTTCTTAGTGCTCACTTACATTATATAGGGAACCTCTGTAGAAAATTTCATTCTTTTAAACCCAACGGTGATGGCTGTGCGTTGTCTGTCAGTCAGTCAGTTAGTCAGTGTTAGAGATTATTATGAAGATTACTTATTTCCTGCACTGGCTAAACTTACAAATTACAGACTGGCCGACTTTCAACATAAATTGTAATTTATCAATAAGTGCTTCCACTCTATAATTATATTAACTGGTTTTTTATTTAAAAAAAAAAAAAGAAAAAAAAAGAAAAACACAGATGCCAGTTTAAAAATTTTTATTTTTTTATATTTTAGCTAAAGTATACATATAATTATACACAATTGAAAAATAAGAAATCGATGTTTGAAAATCATTACAAAAACAATTCAAAATTCACAAGAGCAAAAAAGCTGAAACAAAAAACAAAACGAAAAAAAAATGTGGATTTATTTTCTAAATATTTACATGATGAAAATGATACATGAAAATTTGATGATTATTAATAGTTAATTAATGGTAAAATGGTGCATGTAATAATGGAGCATGAAGTGTCGGGACAGTAAGTGCTGGTGCATGCAATACTGGTGCATGAAGCGCTGTTATAGCTGGAGCGTGAATGATTGGTGCTGGTGCATGTAATACTGGTGCTGCTACCACAGTACGCGTGGCTACTGCAATCGGTGTGTGATAGGTACGAACTGTGGCGTAAGATGTTGCGCCACTTTTAATAATTGGCGCAGCGGCTACGGCAATTGGTGCCGGATGAAGTACCGGTGCATGAAGAATTGGTGCGGGTGCTGCTAATGTAAGTGGTGCATGTACAAGCGGTGCATGTGCCGCAAGTAGCGATGACCCGTGGTATATACCTCGCTTGGTTTTAACGGTTTCCTTTAATGAAGCGGATTGATCAATTTGGGGATTTGATTGTGGCGAAACTTCTTGTACTGGAATACTTTCGCAGGTGACTAATAGGACGGCAACACACAGGAATAAATTCTGTAAGAAAAAAAGTAATTTACTTTAAAGAATTTTTGTTCCTGTTAGCTAAAAGTTTTGTTAAAGGCAATTATCATAGCTTTTCGTATTTACGGATTCTCAAAATAAATATGAATGTATAAGAAAAAATGGCAGAAATCTATAGTAAACACCTACATTTAAAAAACTATTTATGTCTATACTTGCGTGAATTTGTATGTTTTCCTATTCGTTAACAATCAACAAAAAAAAGTCTAGCTATTTTTTTCCTAAACATTTTTATTAGGTATTTTATATGTAAAGTTAAAAAAATCGCTTTTATAAAAGTTTATTAACTGTAAAGTAAAAAGTTTATCACTTCCTACGAAAATTTGTTTTTCAAGTTCATTACTCATTTACACTTATCTAAATTCTTTTTTAATATATTGAAAAAAGAGAAAAAAATTTTCTCTGTTAAAATGCAAACATTAATTTACACTTCTTGGTTGTCCCATCTGATTAAATTAATTTTGAGTTACGTAAAATATTTGTCCCGATTATTCTAGTTTATTGATATTCATAAGGTATTTGTGGAAATATTGAAAAAATTTAATAAAATTAACACTATTTCTAATTTTCTAAAATTTTAATTACTTTCACTCTTGATTCGATTATGGCTCATGACAACTGGAATGTGTTTCTATATTTAATTTATACCTGTATGGTATAGTTATTTTCGATACATATGCGTAAAGAGAGGTATTCTAGTATGCTTAATTAAATTGGGGCACGAGTCTAAGGAACTGATGCATACACAACGAGATCGAGTGCGCTGTATACCCCCACGAGCCGCCATGTGAGTGGGAGTAAGCGTCCGTCCCTGTAGCGAGTGCCCCAGTTTAAGCCTATTGGATACCTCACTTTACGCATACGTATCGAACATAATTTTTTATAACAACGGCTTCAAAAGTTTAATAGAGAGAAAGAAAAATTATTTTTAAGTAATTTTAAAAAATAGTAGCGTTAATTTTATTTTAAAATGTTATATGAAAAAAATTTTTTTTTATTAATTTGTAGATCTTTTTTATTTTTGTATTAATTTGTTGATCGTTTCCATGTTTAATTTGAATATGATTATCATTGACAAATGAATATCATTATTTTCTCGCATAGTTTTAGCTACTTTCACGCACAGTTGTACTTTCGCGCACAGTTACTGTCGTTTGTTTTACAATGATATGGAAACTACTCTTTACGCCCACTACACAACGCTCGAATATTGAACTTTAGAAGCGGGTGTTATAAAATAGTATTTTACAATATAAGTTCGGTAAGTTGCTTTTACTGATCGAGAAAATGTTGCGAAAACGAGACCCGCAGGGTCGAGTTTTTGCAATTTTCGAGATCAGTAAATGCACTTAACGCATCGTGTATTGTATAATATTTTTTGCACGATCGATTTAAAATAATTAAAGATTAAAAATGTGTTAAATAAAAAATAGAATTCAGATAATATAGATGAAATTTATATTTCTATGTTATGACATAGAATGCCATGAATAAATATTATAAATATTCACAACAACTAATATGAATCTTTGTAGTGACAATTGACAACTATATTTGTAAATAAAAAATTAAGTGTCAATATTTCACTGACGTGAATATTTTTTTTGAATTTTCTATTAAAAAAAATTGAGGAAAATAGTTTGTTAAACTATATTATTAGTGAGAATAATGAAATTGATGAAGCATCTTATTTTTGACTGCAAATTTATTCTCGTAAAATGAAAGGAAGATTATGAAAGCCACAGAAAATCTTAATGATTGAACGACCTTTTGAAATGTCTATAAAATAAGAAGACTGATGCCAACAATAATAATAATAATGTGCAAACTAGTGAAAATTTTCATATTATTAATGGATTTATTTTCCTAATTGTTCAAATTGTACTTTTAATTTCAATATAAATAAATAAATACAATCATTTTTGAGCTAATTTAACTTACCACACTCCTATTTACTTACCACGCATCTATTTCACTTACCGCACTGTTATTTTTTGGTTTCCATGGATATAAACAAACGTTCGGGAAATGTAACTTACCAGCATTTACCGATGCTGTTGGCAATGCTGGTCACTTACATTTCCCGAACGTTTATTTATATCCATGGAAACCAAAAAATAACAGTGCGGTAAGTGAAGTAGATGCGTAGTAAGTGAATAGGAGTATGGTAAGTGAGATTAACTCAAAAATGATTGTAATTATTTAATTATATTAAAATTAAAAGTACAACTTGAACAATTAGGAAAATAAATCTATTAATATGAAAATTTTCACTAGTTTGCACATTATTATTATTATTGTTGGCATATATTTTAAAATTTTATAGGCATTTCAAAAAGTCGTTCAATCATTAAAATTTCCTGTGGTTTTCATAATCTTCCTTCCATTTCACGAGAATAAATTTGCAGCCAAAAATAAAATGCTTCATCGACTTCACTATTCTCACTAATATTATAGTTTAACAAACTATTCTCCTCAATTTTTTAATAGAAAATTCAAAGAAAATATTCACGCTAATGAAATATTGACACTTAATTTTTAATTTACAAGATTCGTATTAGTTGCTATAAATATTTATAATACTTATTTATGGCATTCTATGCCATAACATAGAAATATAAATTTCACCTATATTATCCGAATTTTATTTTTTATTTAATATATTAAATTTTTATTCTTTAATTATTTTAAATCGATCGTGCAAAAAATATTATACAATACACGATGCGTTAAGTGCATTTACTGATCTCGAAAAATGCAAAAACTCGACCCTGCGGGTCTCGTCGCAACATTTTATCGATCAGTAAAAGCAACTTACCGAATTTATATTGTAAAATACTATTGTCACAAAAATATCAGTTTCATTGAATCTGTAACTTTTTCTTCTGTCATCAAATTTGTTTGTGTTTTCCTTTGAAAATAAATTCCTTATAAAAAATAAATAAATCTGCAATTCCTTTTTATTTGTGAAAATTTTTTATTTGAAAATATTGTAACTAAATATCATCTGTTTCCTACAATTTTATAAATATATTAAAAAAAAATATCTTTCCTTTGACTAATCTTTCCTTTGTGTCTGCTTTCTTTTTTTCTTTAATGATAATCATATTTCAACATTCATGTAAGATTTTGTTATGGGGCTTTCTATTTTCATTTCTTTAACAATAGAAATTTGAAAAATTAACTGGTTGGCATTTTTATATTTTTTAAAATTAATTGTATATTACTAGGTATATAGTATAGAGGGCTTAATTTCGGCAGGACCACGGTGGGACGGTATTCTGTCACGTCGAATAGCGTTTTACCTACTAGGGATTTTTTAGATTAGTGTTTTTAGTTAGTTTTCTTTTTTTTTGCTCGTTAGTGTCATTTTGGGGGGAAACTAGGTTTTTCCTTTGTGTGCCAAATGAATTTTTAGAGTAATAATTTTCACAGGCCCAGGGTATGCGTTCCCACATCTAAAATTTTAGAAATTAAGTCCTGATCTTCGGTAGCTATTAACGATACTGATAATGTTTTGGAAAGGATACTTCTTCGCATGTGCAGATACTTGTATTGCCTGTACGTTAGTTTTAAAAGGAGTTCAAAGAATAAAACGAACTATTATTTATAGCCTCTCTCTCTTGTTACTCTACACACTTAAATGACACAGGTAAAGATAGATTCTAAACAGGGCGGAGTTGCATCGAATGTCTTCAGTTTTCGTAAAAGGAATATCTGATAATAAAAATATATTTTGTTCTTTCCCTTTTCTTTTATTTCTTATTTTTGAGTTGCTATGCAGCAATATTTCAATAATGTGTAGTTTAGTCATCTGGTAGTTTTACCTGGAAAGTTTTCCAGGAGTTTTGAAAATGGGTAATTTTATAAATTTTGAGGTGCTCTTTTCGAATTTCCACTTTTTTTTTTTATTTTCTTTTTTGGTGCATCGGCTGCCAGGGCCATTAACACCATTGTAATATTACATAATAAATTTCCACTTTGCCACCTCGTATCTTTGCCGTTCGCGCCGCCATATTGGAAAAATGGCGTCGAAAAGCAGTTTCTTGACGATATCTCCTTTCCGAGTCATTTTACGAGGAAAATATTTATATACAAAATTAAACTAGAGAAAATTTCCTACACTTTATATCTTGACAATTTTTTCCGTAAAATCAGTAGTTTCGACGTACGAGCGTCGCAAATTGTTACTTAATACGTGTTTTCACGGAATAACTCGTTTCCACTAGAGATGTTGTCCGTGCGTGATTTTTTCGTGTCACGATGCTGCTCACGACGCTCACGCGTAATTGTGAGTAAAATTTGAAGTTACTGCCGTGAACGTGAGTTAAGTTTTATTGGAGTGAATTTTCCTGATTGCTAGAACGTATTGCTACTCACGAAAAAAATATTTTACTCTTTTATTTTGTTTTCTAGTTGATCCTATATCTTGTAAAAATGATATAATTTTTGTCAAAAATAAGTGTGTTTTTACAAAACACTAAATTCTTAACTGACCTCTTGTACCTATAAGATTTATGACACCCTACAACGCACGGGTGGAGAGGCCCCAACTTTAGGGAAATAATAAAATATATAAATGTTTATTTTTGATTTTTAATTGTATTATGTTTTAGAAAAATTTTAAAAGAGGCCAAGTAAGAGGAAGAGGGTGTTTTGGAGAAAATGTCGGACCCAAACAGGGAGCCCGCAGGTTTAATAAAAGGCTCCGAAAACGTTGTGATAATGTTTTTTTTTTTTAATTGAATTTTTGGGAAAAAAATGTTTAAAAAGTTTTTTTTGTGCCCAGAGCCCCTTATTTTTTCGCCGGCCCTGAATGTCAGAATTGAAACTTTTTATGACTACTTACAAGTCGCCATTCGTCATCCAAAATATTAAAAATTCTCCTTATCCCCAGTTCTAACCCCCGCTTACAAATTTTTATAAGGGCGCCTTTGTTACGACGTACATTTCAGTCTACATAGTGTCATTAATCACATAGAAAATCACACAGATTTTGAAGATAGAAAATTACACAGCATGTCGTGTACTTAACAATTCAGACCCGCTATTGCAACTCGTCAGGGATCACGAGCTTGCTGGCGTAGGCGCATTTTTATTCACAGCAGCGCAACGTACCGCCGATATCTTGGGCTTAGCCTTCCATCCGCGTAACCACGACGGTGATGATAACATTCTTTCACTATCACAGTCGCACCAAAAGTCCGCAATCAAGAGAACCGAGCAACACCTGCTCAATAAACATCGCGAAAAATTTCACCATGGTATGCTCTACCGTCACCTTGAAAACCTTGGACTTTCGAGCGAACTCACTTGGGCTTTTTTGAGAGCTAATAGACTTAAATCGGAAACGGAGGGCTTTATCATGGCAGCTCAAGATGGAGTGTGGAACACCTTAACACACCAAAAATATGTGATGGGTAATAAAGAAGTTTCGAATACCGCGTGTCGGGCGTGCAAAGCATACCCGGAAACTTTAATGCACCTGACTTCAGGTTGTTCTTATTATGCTAAATCCACCTATATTCATCGCCATAATGCAGCGTTGCGTGTGCTCTACTTTTCTCTTCGTCATCATTACGAAGTTGACAAAACACCAGTCTTGCCCTACGATCCTGCGGAAGTAGAATCCTTTGTTGCCAACCAAAAGTGCAAGATCTTTTGGAACATGCCGGTTGCAACTACCAGGTAATTGAGCGCTAATAAGCCTGATGTTGTGCTCCAAGATTTAACATCTCAGACTATGTATGTTATCGAGTTCTCTGCTCCGGCGGAAACTAACATAGTCGAAAAGGAGGAGCAAAAAAGGATTAAATATCAAGATCTACTACACGAACTGCGACAACTTTACCCGGGCTATACTGTCCACTTAGTCGTACTTATAATCGGATGTCTGGGGGGTATGCATAACTCCTTTGTGCGCAACTTAAATATCATTCCGGCTTGTAGATCTCACGCCAACATGTTAGCGGCGTCAATGCAAAAAGTAGTAATTATCGGGACGCTCCACACGCTTCGGCCGCACGAGACGACCTTTTCCGGGAGTTCATGACCTGCCTTCGAATCTCCCACTGCTTGTGTCTTGCAGCGAGGTTCGGGGATTCATTGGGTAGGGAAGACCAGGAAGGGGATGCTGTATGACGGACATTACGTACCTGACCTAGAAGTACCTGACCTGGTACGCTGCACGGACACTTTTTCCTCCGCCTGGGGGTTTTTGAAGTGCAGTCGCGATATTTACGTATAACAATAATAATAATAATAATAATACTGGTGGTGAGGACACCTATAGCAGCTGCCCTTGGCACCCGTGAGGGATATTTATCCCCCATTGGTGTCAAGGAGGCTAAGGGTTCCAGGGGTAGTTTATGCGCAATACAGTAATCTTCGGATTCCATTAGCCTCTGACTACCCAAGATCGGCACCGTTCCTTCTCTAGGTACCACCGTTTTCACAAAAGATGCCGGATCTAGAGGAATAATCCTCGATAGTTCATTTTCGACGACAATGAACGTCTTATGACCGACCGAGGTTATATCCCCCGTATAAGAGAAGTGCCACCGAAAGTTGAGAAGTGTTATAAGTACCTTGACCGGAATTCAGCATTGAGGGAGCGTAGTAACTTGTATGGGTGTGATTGCCGGAGTTGTGAATCGTGTTCGGGTGAGTCGAATAGGTGATAGTTTTCTGTGATTCCCATTTGTCGACATTGTGATATTTAGTGCTGTGATATTCTTTTGTACGCTGTTTTTATCTCTCCTAGTGTCCACTGGATGGTGCACTCTAGTGTGACACAACTGTGATTTACTTGTGCTGTGATATGATGTTGATTTCTGTCCCTGTAGCTTCGACGGGTAGGAATGCGGCGTTTGATGCATTCATTCGTGTCGGCCACACGTGTGAGTCAACGTCTGCCCGAACGGCTTGAGCGAGCTCGTCTAGTAAGGAGACGTTGTCGTCCCTCTCACGGATGCGTTTGTCGGCGTCCTGGGCCGCTTCCGCCCCGTCGAAGTGATAGGGACTCTGGTCAATCTATTGTGATACTCTGTGGCACCGTTCCGTTTTCTGTGACCTCGACTCGGACGAACGTGGCCTAGTCAACGTACCGGTCTCCCCAGTAAGTAGACCCCGACGTTTGACAGAAAAGCACATGTAACTTAGTAATCAGATATCTGACAGAACAGTACATGTAGCCTAGTAATCAGACGTCAACTGTCCTTACATGGGCGAGTTCCTTGGTATTGACGAAGCCGTTTCGAAATTGTCGAGGTTACGGGGAACGGAATCGTGTTGCAGGGCAAAGAAATCTCACTGTGATATGTTTGTTTTGTCTTTTTAACAAGTCTCCGTTATTTCTCTCTTTGTTTTAATTATTCTCCTCTTTTACGTTTCTATTTTATCTATTTTTCGCCATGCCGCTGTAGACCTGTTTTCATGGTTCTGCAGCGGTATTGTTTTAATCCCTTGTTGCGTCACTGGTGAACCGGTGGTTCCCCAGTGACGTAATAAGTTTTTGTCTGTGATATTGTATGCAAAATATTCTTACAGTCTTGTTTTAATCTTTCTCGTCTTTTATGTTTTTATTTTATCTATTTAACGTTAGGCCGCTGTGGAGCAGTTTTCATGGTTCTACAGCGGTATTGTTTTAATCCCTTATTGCGTCCCTGGTCAGCCGGTGGTTCCCCAGAGACGTAATAAGTTTTTGTCTGTGATATTGTTTGAAAAATATTCTTCTAGTCTTTCTTTTGTACAGTTTATTTTTAGTCGGTTTCTCCACTCCGAGGCCCTATACACCTCGGAGTTTCATCGTTGGTTTTTCAGTCCTTGGTGACCAGACGTTCTGGCTAGTACTTAGCGTACCGCCACCAAGGACTGTCCGCTCGTTATGAAGCCCTGGGATGGCAGGGCTCATCGGTGAATTTTATCATGTGTATGTTTGTCCGTTGTCTAATGCATTTATGTGTTCCTGTCTGTATGTGTCGTTTTTATTATTTTCCCGTTTTGGCGGCGCATGCCCTTCGATGGCGATGCCGCCGGACACTGCTGACCGCGCCATCCACTGGCAACACTGTCCCAATTTTAATTAAAATAAAAAAAAAATAAATAATAATACTGTGCTGGGCTAAAATCCAACCTCACGTCCCCGTTCGTGCCCGGCGGGCAACTGTTAGCTTCGGCTAACAGGCTAACAAGGCTAGAGTATTTTTTTCGACAAGGATGATTGTCGTAGGATCGACAGTGTGGCATTCTCGTATTGAGCGAAACTTCACCGATAGTCTAGATTGTGCGTAGTTGGAAATTGGGGCTGACGCTGCTCAACTGACTGACGAAAGTGAATGTAGTAGCTGGTATGGGCATGTTTACCAGTCTCGTGAATCGCGTCAGACGATTCGAAAAGTGATATTTTATCTGTGATTTTGTTTTAATCAAGCTGTGACGAATCTGTGATCCTTGTTATGCCACCCTAGGTTTTCATGCCTGCGGTGGTATTTTTCAAATATTGCTCTTCCTGTGATATTTTCCTGGCCTTGTTCTTGTCACTTCGATGGGTAGGAATGCGGCTCCCGATGCACTCGTTCTCATCGGCCACACGTACGAGTCGACGTTTGCCGGAACAGCTTGAGCGAGCTCGCCCAGTAAGGAGACGTCGTCGTCCCTCGTACGGATGCGTTCGTGGGCGTTGATATGGCGGCTTCCGCCCCGTCGAAGTGATACGAACACAGGTCAGATGTTGACTTTGTGATACTCTGTGGCATTGTCCCGTTCTCTGTAGCCTCGGCTCGGACGAACGTGGCCTAGTCATCGTACCGGTCTCCCGTGTAGGTTGACCCCGACATCTGACAGAACGGCACATGTACCCAGTAATCAGTTATCTGACAGAACAGTACATGTTGCTCAGTAATCAGATGTCACTGTCCCTACACGTGTGAGTTCCTAGGTGTTGACGAAGCCATTTCGGAATTGTTGAGACTATGGGGAGCGGAATCGTGCCACAGAGCAAGAATTTTTTTTTTAAATCTGTGATATTGTTGTTTTTATTTTTTAATAAGATTGTTTTAATCTGTTTTGTTTTAACGATGTACCACCGAGGGCCTTTTCCACCCGAGGTGGTACATCATTTCTTTCTATTCTTATCTGTGATATTTTATTGTGCCGCTGTGGGCTTGCCGTTGTGGCCCCTCAGTGGTTTTGTTTTTAACTACTTATTGCGGCACTGGTCGGCTTGTGGCTTTCCAGTGACGTAATAAGATTTTCCTCTTATTTTCTTTTTTTGTGATATTATTGTGATGTTGTTTTATTGTGATATTTTTACTCAGATTTCTCCACTCCGAGGCCCTTTACACCTCGGAGTTTCATCGTTGGTTTTCAGTCCTTGGTGACCGGACGTTCTGACTAGTACTTAGCGTACCGCCACCAAGGACTGTCCGCTCGTTATGAAGGCCTGGGATTGCAGGGCTCATCGGTGAATTTTATCATGTGTATGTTTGTCCGTTGTCTAATGCATTTATGTGTTCCTGTCTGTTTTGTGTGTTTTATTTTTACCGTGTATGGCGGCGCATGCCCTTAGTAGGCGATGCCGCCGGGTGCTGCTGACCGCGCCATCCACCGGCAGCAGCACCCCAATTTTAATTAAAAAAAAAAAATTACTGTATTTAATCTTCAGATTATTACATATTTGACGATATTAATACATAAAACAAATATAATTTAAATAGTGCAGACATAATTATTCACATAAGGTAAATGTACCAATACCGGAACAACGAAGGGCATGTGACTGGTATCTAACATTTTAAAAATACTTAAGTAGTATATAAATTAACATTTTTAGCTTTATCATATGAAATAGACATTCAGCAATGCAGCCGTATGCAAATCAACTATTTTTTTTTTTTTTAAATTTAATATAAATTAAAAATGTTTTTCCAAAAAGTGTAAATGTCCCAGTATCGGAACACTTGAAAAGCCTTACCCAGTACCGAAATATGGTTGACCCAATATCGGAACAGTAAATGAAATGAGTTCGGCTGTAGAGATAAAATGAGTATATTTACCGTAAATATAACGAATTAAATAAATAACTAACTAATTAAAATAGTAAATCAAAATAGAATAATGATAATTAATAACTGGGCTCGCAACAATTACATAGTAAACAATTTAAATAAAGCTAAGTTTTATATTTATAGTCAGATAGTAGTGAAGGCAACGTAAATAATAAAATAATTTAGCGATTCTACAACACCACAAGTAGGAAATAATAACAGAATGGTCCATATTCATTTGGTTACCCACTAAAGTGAAAAATAAAATTTCACAATTTTTTAAGATACTAAAATAAAACAATTCGGCAATTTGATTACACACTAAAATAATAAAAGAAAATAGTTGAACAATTCGGCAATTTGATTACACACTGAAATAATTTATATTAATAAAAAAACGCCGTAAGCAATGGGGCCCCATCACGGAAGTCGAATTTTTCACTACATCTTCGGTATTGAATGTCTACAAGCGAAATGTGATTGAAAGTCTACAAGCGATTTGTCATTTTGGTAGTTTCAAAATTAATGATGAGTGTCTGGCTGATCGGGGCTTTAAAAAAAGGTTTTTAGTTTTTAAGAGTTGAATCTCAGTAAATTTCAGTTTCGTACCGATAGCAGTTAGCAGGAAAAAAGTCAACACTATTCGTACGAGGGCATTCCTACCCCTGCTTATCCGCCAATTGCCTTTGTGTTTTATTTTTAAATATTAAAAAAGGACATTAAATAGTAAACTGGAACGCCCAGTGATATACATGGATGGCCAACTATGTACCTATTTTTGAAGCAAGTATGTTGCACACAACTGGGATCTATGGCAACAAAAACCCCAATATAAACAATTGATAAGAGTGTGACAACAAGACATTAAAGGTTTAGTGTATCTTTGTTTATTCCTGACTCAAAATTAGCATTTCTTTAACAAATGTATTTTGTCATTCATTAGATAAAGACAAAATATACTTTAGAAATACAAATGACTGCTGTCATCTTTTTTTTAATGACTATTTAACTTTTTAAACGATTTTTTAAGTTGTCTCTCTATGTATCTCTATGGGAACGCCTTTATAAAGATATTTTTTGTTTCCAAAAAAATCGAAAATTTATATTTTATAAATAATAAAAATCCAAAATTCCTACTTTATAAATAAACAGTGACATTAATAACCTTTTTAAATTACTTAATATTTATGTATTTCATTTGTTAAAAAAAAGTAAATTCACTTTTTTTTTTTAATTTTTAAAATTACTATACGCCTGCTTGTATTAGAATAAAGATAAAGCATTTAAAATACATTTAACAATACCATTGAATTCCGATGTAAAAATGGGTGAAGTGGGGGGGAAAAGTAATGTGGAATCCCTAAAAGGCACTAGCTGGATACTAACTCAATACACGTACAAAATTTAAAAATTAAAATACATGTATAAAAATGGTCGGGATAAGGGTTAAAAGTCGAGACCCCAAAAGGCACCCCCTTAATACTAACTCAATCCGAATACAATATTTCAGCCCTCTAGGTTTATTTGGGTGACCTGTGCGAGTGGTACAAACTTCGAAAACGTCAAAAAAGCATGAAATTGTAGCTCAAAAATGAGGGGGGTGGGGGTAAAATATTAAAACCCCCAAAAAGTACAACCTAGGTACGAACTCTATCGACACACCAAATTTCAACTCTACGTTAATTCTGGGGTGTTAGATCCAGCCAAAATCGTTTTTTCCCCCTCTACTCCCTCCAAATGACCGTAAGAAGCTGAATTTTGGATGTGTTGTAGATAATTGACCGAAACATTATTTCCAACCAGTTTGGAAAAGTTTTATTGTTTTGTTGCCCCCCACCACCCCCCCCAAAAGTTGGTCGGGTCCAAAATTTGCCCAAAATTTGACCCCACTTTGATAGGTGCCTCGAAAGTGAGCCCCACGTACCAAATTTTAGCTCTTAACTTCCATAGGGGGGCCCTACACATATTAAAAGGTAGCGGAAATATATATATATATATATATATATATATATATATATATATATATATATATATATATATATATTGATATATGTATTTTCAAATTATTGTATATTCAATAAAAAGTACTAATTTAAAGTTAACAGAAAAAAAAATGATTAGAGGTTACAATTACCAAACTGTTTAAGAAAAAGATTTTATCTTTGTAATTTATTTACATTATTCAAATTAAATTTTATACGTGTTTTATGCATTTTTTAAAACAAACTTACTGCATTAAATATTCGTTTAGAAAACGGTTTTATTATTGAACTTGATTTGCTCACTCAAGATAGTACACCTTGAATGTCAATATGGCTGACTGTTATGATCAGTTCCGACACTGGGCACTGATTATTTTAAGTGTACCAATAGAGGAACAGGATAATTAGGATCATAATATAATTTTTCTGGTATTATCAATAAAATTTATCGAATTCTAAATGTTTCTATAAACATTTTAAAAAAAAATTTTTATCGAAAATTCCCTTTATTCGGTTTGTGCAAGCTTCAGACCATTGACTGATTTCTTAGCAAAACCATTAAGAGATTTGGATAAGCCATGGGTCTACGCGCATTGCAATAATTTATATATATATATATATATATATATATATATATATATATATATATATATATATATATATATATATATATATTTCCAGAATATTTTGAAATTTTATTAATGATTTATCTTATGAATGAAAGATTGAGGTTTAAAATGAAAAAAGAATGACTGAATTTCATTGTGTACGAAATAAAATATAATACGAGTACAATAAATATCAAATCGTTCCGGTATTGGGTCTCGTTCCGGTATTGGTACATTTACCTTAGTGCAAATCTTAGTTTCAATGCATTTAGGGTAAAAGCCCCCTTTGTGGAACGGTATCTAATGCTGGAACAGTTTTGACATTTACATATTTATTTCTTTAATTAAGTAAGGAAACTTTAAATGCGAGGTGAATTTAAATTGAAAAATAATCATTCTATTAATAATAATTTTTGTTATCAGACGTTTCTTTCAGAAATAACTTCATTAATATGCAAATGTTCATAATTAGATACCGTTCCACAAAGGGGGCTTTTACCCTACTATAAAATAATAGATATCATTAGTTTTTTCTATACTTAACGTATCTAAGAGAGCGGTAGCTGTCGTCGACGAGAATATTTTGCCCCTCCCAATCCCAATAAGACAGTGAGCGCTCTATTATACAGATTATAACAAGATCTACCAATATGTACATTTTTCTTCTCGTATTTACGTAATAATTATTGATATTTATGTCAAAATGTCTTTAAATGTCTTATATAAATCAACTATAAGCTTTCCATTTTTTCTACTAAAAATCATTTTCTCTCAATATTTCCATAGATAATTTGACCAAAATAATAAACCACGCCCCGTGCACCGTCAAAACGACAAAAAGATAAATAGGATTTCTCCTTTTTTAGGGGAAAAATATATTTTGGACTCGATTTTTTGGCGATATCTGAATATATAAATATATATATACTTGTTCTTGTTTTTTCTTAACAAATTCTTTATTATTTAAAAGTTTAATTTTGGTCAGCAAATACGATACGTCATTCTTTCATACATATGAAAACAGTCAAACCGCAGTAGGAGAACACATACGAACGAGTCACGCCCACGGAGTCACCCCTATTCTAACGTATACAATACAATATAATGTTAATACCAACATTTTAAACTGCTACAGTGAGTCTCAGAAAAATAGTTTCATAAAAAAAATATTACTGTATAAAATAATAAAGGTGATTACATATTACAGACCACAGAATAACACAGAACGAGCGGTAATATTTCTATACTACTGAAATCAGTGTAATGCTAAAGGATAAAAGATATCCCACCACTATATGTGCACGCGGAGTTGTGTGTGGTAGTGCGCTAAATGGTTATGTGTATGCGTGTCTTGTATACGCATATGTTAAAAAAAATATATAATATGTATGCGCTACGTAGATGTACGTATACACGGTAACACAACACCAACCACACCAACAATATGACAACAATTGAAACACACCCATTGGCAGCTTGTAAGTCAATGACAACATAGTTCTGTAAAATGCACATAAGTGATTGCAGAAAAGAGACAGTTATATTCGTTCTATTTGTTCTGTGTTACAGACAGTAACGTATCCCACTTTCTATCCTTTTTTGATATAAGCACAAACAATTAAGCAAGTTCTTTTTTGCATTTATACATATGAAATTCAGAGTTAATAATGGTCATCTTAATTTATATGGACAATTAAAAGCAACTTTTTTTCAAAATGAATTGTGACAATAAGTTGATTAATAGTATTCAACACGAAAATTTAGATCGTCAAGACCAATCAGTATCAACCACTGTCGAAATCTAAAATATTAACTGAATTATTATAAAATATTAATAATTATTACTTAACGTATATTTATTTTTACATAGTCATTCAAATTATAATAATACTTACAAATTTGGATCAAACGGTACGGCAGAAAAAACTCAAATTGAAATTTTCTTTTGAATGATTTAAACAAATTTTAGCAGCTCAATAGTTATCACCAAACATTTTAAGCCACCATAATAATTCCAAACGTAGACTCTTACGTCATCTCGTTTCGTAACTATTTGTGAAACAAACTATTATTATTTATTTATTACAATATGATGTGTATTTGAAATACTCCCAAAATATTTATTAACTTGTTTGGAACACACTGTACTGGAACATTTCCTTATTGACTCCAATATTTTTTTATGTCTCAGACAAATATAAGAGGGAAAAAACTCATAGTTAGGATGGGTAAATTAGATGGATGTATCTAAAAGTAACGCGTAAGAAAAGGACCAAGCACACAAGAAAGCTGTACATTATATGAGCCGGTTATTATGAAAGTGGGGCAAATGAAAAAAATGGGGATAATGGTAGTTATAGATAAAACTTAGTATGATCTTTTCATTTATCAACAATTTATAGTCAAAAAAATTCAGAAGCCTAATATTTGAAAGATTGAAGTTTTAGCTCTTAACAGTATTGTAAATATGTTTATTTTGATAGTGGTGCAAGTCCATCTTACAAGTAAAATTTCCGAGACTGGACCTATTGATTTTGATGAAACTTAGATATGTTGTAGAACACTAAAAAATAAGTAACACTTGTTTTTTTTATCTGCGGAAAAGCGGTTTGAAGGGGTGAAATCATCCTTCAAAAATTGGGGTGAAAATTTAATTTTTCAAATATCTCGAAAACGGTAAGAAATAGAAACAAGCATTTCTTAAATAAATTGGCGAGATTGCTCTTTTTTATAAAGCTATCTATTGATATGTAATTTGTTTACATTACATCAACAGGGGTAGTTTAGGGCTAAAATTTGAGGCGTTAATTTTTACAAAAGAGGTAAAAAATAAAATATAATAAAGTTTTATTTACAAATTTCAAGTGTACGTAAAAAAATCTAATCGACCTGTTTTTACTCAATTTCCTAATATTAAATCCAGGGGTAGTTAACTGCGGGGGTGACTGTGTCGACATAATCGTACTATTTGAGTAATTAAAAACTTCTTCAAGGAAAATAGTTTTAAGATGGTCTCTCACAATAAATGTAGACTAAAATCAAATTTGCTCTGAAAAGAGATTTTATTTAACAAATCAATATAAATTAACAAACTGATAGAGAATTACAATAAAATTTTAGTTACCTGAAAAGAGAAATCGATTTTCAAAGTCACTTTCTTTTTCTATTTTAAATAAAATTAAAATTCTCAGAAATATTAAATAAATCAAACATAGAAACTTTAATCATAAAATATGTTACAAGCGTATAGAGTATAACAACTACTTTATAGTTGTTATACCCAACGCGCCTAATTCAAACATCCAATATGCATAAACATCAACAGTGTAATTTAGAAATGCTTGTTTCTATGCATTTCCAAATTATATAGTTTAAAACAATTAGAATAAATTTTCAAAATTAATTTTAAGCAACTCTGCAAAGGGGGTGAGTCGCCTTTTTAAAGTACATACTTATTTTCAAACACTCATTTCTACTGCTAAGGCACTGGCAGGGGGTAATAATGTCATAGTACGTGTTTCTAAAATTGAACTATGGTATGAAAAGTTTTTATTTTTAAATGATAAAACTCAAATATTATCCTTTTAAATAAACGAATACAATAATTCATTAATTTTGAAAGTGGGGCAAGTTCATTTAGTTATAATAAAACCTGCTATTTTTTTAGCCAGCGTTATAAACACTATTGGATCATAAACTTGCATTATCTAAGACCACAAAATACAAAAAGTATGTCTATTAACAATTACCAATATTTTTAAATGTATTGAAACGCAAACCCTTAAATATCTCGCAATAGCAAAATATGGACTTGCCCCACTTTCAAAATCAACGGCTCATATGTACATATATAGTAATGATATATAAGGTACAAATATACAGATCGTTTTTATCTAACCAGAACATAGATATTGAAAAAATACAAACTTGTCCAGAAAGTTATTCTTATATTGTATACATATTTCTGTATTGAAAGTAGAAATCCGATTTAATATAATTTTAACCCTAGAATCATACGTACTCGTCAAAACGACGAACGAACTTCTCTACCTACTCCAATACTACAACTTGTCGTTGTCTGCTTGCTGTGAAAATTCTGTTATCTAATTTATTTATTATAACACATAAGACGTATAAATTTTGTTTATAGCTATTGTCGTTTTTTTTTATACTGAAATAGTGTGCGTCAAAAGGACGACGATGTATGATTAACCTATATTTTTTTTAAAGATTTCGTACTTCACATATAAAAGGGTTCCGAATTTTTTTAAAATTTATTAAAGATATGGATGTTATAATTAATTTATTCAATGATTATGATAATGTGAAAGATCATTATAGCTGTTTGACTTATAGAGACGACATAATACTGAAATTTTAATATATTGAATCGAAAACTAAAGAATGCGTTTCGAATGACTTAATAAAAGATTAACAATTTATTTTGTGGAAAATATTTTAATTTTTATTATTTTTTGAGATCTTATTCGAAAAAGTACTAACAAATTTTAGAAAATTTACAAATGTGCCTAATGGGGAAATAACTACATATCTATAGGAATATTTATGACTGAGAAATTTCACATTCTGTAAACTCACACATGTCCACTGACTCATAATAGTTCATAAATTAATTATTTGAAAGACATGTTTTATGATACAATTGATGTATTTATCTATTTTTTAATTTTTGTAATGAAAATATAAAAAGATTGAAAAAATTAATAAATATTTATATTAATAAATTTTTCCAAATTCAATTTTTTTAAATATTTTGTTCGCTTTTGTAGTACTGTTATGTAAAAAAAACGTTTTTTGCAAATAAACTCTGAAACTCCCCGTAAAAAGTGCATTCGTCAAAGTGACGCCGATGTATGATTAACTGGACTCGTAGACCAACGTATGATTCTAGGTTAAAACAAAAATGAAATACCTAAAACTTCGATATTCGTTTTTCTAATATAAGATTATTCGTCTAGTTTTACTGCTAATGATGGGAGTGTTCCCTTGAAATGTATACATCCAGTGTACAAAAATTCAATTGCGGTATAAAGAAGTGCTATTACACTTTTGCATATTAAGTCTTTTTTGTTTTAAATAAGTAAATATAGGCAATGGAATCAACAATAGAACTTGAGAAATTTTTGTTAATACAAATTGGGACATAATGCATTAGAGGCCACTAGAATGTGCATTTGGAGAAATTATAATTAATGAAAAAGTTTGGTAGACAGTGGAGGGAATTGGTAATTACTTTTTAAATATTGACGAAACAGTTAGTGCTGACTAATGAAATGAGTGAATGATTTACCATCGCTGGACTCGAATGATAGATTGTAATGACAATTACCTTGTAAAATGTAAAAGAATAAGAAAATTATTTGACAATATTGTGTTTTAATTTTTGTATATAAAATTCCACATTTCACAAAGAAACTAATACATTGTCCTCCTATGTTATGGTTAAAAAAAAACAACCTGTTAGTTATCAAACTTGTTATACATAGCAACTTGAATAACCAATGGAAGCAGTTATTCAACAGTGTTATTAAGATACATACATAAATAGGGGAACATAACTAAATTTGAATAAAGACAAATAGATAATGTTCATAGTGATTTAGATAAAGCTGTAGTGCATGATTATTATTCATATGTATATGTGTTGATATTTATATGTATGTGTTGATATGAAAAATAATTTTTAATGGATTTTTAAATAAATTAAGGAATTGATTTTTTTTTTAGAATGAAATGTTTACATTTTAAACATTTCAACAACAGAGAATATACAAATATGATGTATTTTTTACGGAAAAAAATTCATTTGCACGGACGAACTTCTCTACCTGCTCCAATACTACAATTTGTTGTTGCCTGCTTGCTGTGAGATTTCTGTTATCTAATTTATTTATTGTTTTAACACACCACACGTATTTATTTTGTTTATAGTCATTGTCATTTTGTTTGTATTGAAATAGTGTCCGTCAAAAGGACGTTGATGTATGATTACGCGATCTTTTTTTTTAAAGATTTTGTATTCCACATATAAAAGTTTTTCTAATTTTTCTAAAATTTATTAAAGATATGCATGTTATAATTAATTTATTCAATGATTATGATAATGTGAAAGATGATTACAGCTTTTTGACTTATATAGACGACATAATACTGAAGTTTTAATATATTGAATCGAAAACTAAAAAATGCGTTTCGAATGACTTAATAAAAGATTAACAATTTATTTTGTGGAAAATATTTTAATTTTTATTATTTTTTGAGATCTTATTCGAAAAATTACTAACAAATTTTAGAAAATTTACAAATGTGCCTAATGGGGAAATAACTACATATCTATAGGAATATTTATGACTGAGAAATTTCACATTCTGTAAAGTGTAACGGATATTATGGTACGGGGGCTGACATCTAGCGGTCAAATTTTGAATTAATGGACTAAAAATCAGATTGGGTTTGATATCGGCTATGATAATTAGCGACATCTGTTTGCAAAAAATATGAACAACCTAGGGTTGTAAAGTTTAACTATTATCTTTTGTATGAATTTATAATATTAGATCATTTTGGGATTCCCCGTTTTTGGTGTTTAATATGTATTGAAAAATAGTTAAGCGGTGGGGAGAAGTGGCGAATTGTTCATATATGTGGAAAAGGGATGAGAGACAGAGACGAGATTTGGACTTATTTGAAATAGGCCGTAATTGATTGTTGCGCTAAGTCCAATAAAAAATATAATTGTTTTTATTAAGGCATTGTTAAGTTAATAAAACGTAAAAACAGTTCGGAAATGTTTATTTAAACATAATATTATATTTATAATTTATTTATTTTAAAATAATTATTGAACTTTCGTTTGAAATAATGTAAACCATTATTATAGAATTTTATTTAAAAAGAATTTTTTTGAATAAAGTAATTTCGCAAAACACACAACGGAGAGTAATTCTTCGACAGAACCCGACCTTGGACATTTTTAGGCTTCCGATTAGCGTTAAATCTGCGTGGGACAATAAGTAACAGCATTTGGGCGCGAATTTTAAGTATTTTTAAATATAAGCTAAACCGCCCCAACTGTTACAAAAGTCACATATGTCCACTGACTCATAATAGTTCATAAATTAATTATTTAAAACACATGTTTTATATTTTGGGTCATGAATGAAAAAAGTTTAAGAAGCCTCGGTTTTCGCGTAGAGAAATAATTAGCCTACCTTAAGCCCGGCTGCACACCTAGCAGATACGACACAGCAGATACGACATGAGCGACACAGACATTTGTCTTAAGACATGGCATCTGCATACCTAGGAGATAATTTTATTTTCGGGAAAATATCTCCTTCTCTTGGGAAAATACAAAAACCATTTTGAGCATGCGCATGCATTACGCAAAACTATTTTTCTATGCAAATTCTTTATAACTAGCTGTATACCAAACAAATGGGCTTTACCATCGGCAACATCTCAGGATGTCAGTCAGTGCTAAAGATTTGTTATTAAATAAGTTATTTACATTAATAGCCATAGTAACATATTTTTATATATCACTAACTTCAAAAATAAATAATTTCTATACAAATTTTCATCCCCTATTTAATCCACTTAAGGGACGAATTTTCAAAAGGCTTTTTTTAGTGCTCACCTACGTTACATAGGGAACTCCTGTGCAAAACTTCATTCTTCTAAAGCCAACAGTTTAGGCTGTGCGTTGTCTGTCGGTCAGTCAGTGTTAGAGACTTATTAAGTAGAATTATTATATACTTCTCATTGAATTTATGCGCGAATGACGTCGCGAGTGTACAGCTAGTGTCAAATATTATACTATTTCAACGCCTACTTTATATTATAATTTTTTTGAATGTTTTACAAATATAACTTTCTGATTGGTCTACAGCAGCGGTTTCCAAACTTTGTGCACTAACGCACCCCTTACCTCTCCTACCCCGCTCTGGAAAAAATTTATAAACAATTCGTAAATTACTTTTTCACTGAAAAGACTCACATTCTTGGTGGACGGGTCTATACGACACTTGAGAAGAAACCGTTGATCAGACACGTTATTCGATACTTACGCGCTAACATGACTCTGACCGCTTGAGAATTGTTATTGTTAAAGTATTACCTACAATAGCGAGCAGGAAAATCATTGTTAAGAGTTACATGGTTTTTTTTTAGCAGAAAAACCTAATTTATTCCAACTTTTAGCAATTTTTTTTCTATAAGTAAAAGCTTATGGCTTGTACTTGAACAAAGGGATTTAAAAAAAATGAAATTTCAACTTTTGACAGTGTTTTAAACAAAAAATTTTGATTTTTGGCAAAAATTTTCGTGTTTTTCATTGACTTTCTACTTGTAAAATGAGATGTAATGAACGGAAACAGTAATTTTTCGTTCAAGTACAAGCCATAAGCATGTAATAATAGAAAAAATTTTGTTTTAGCGAATTTCCAGAATGGAATTCAGCTATTACAGCCACTGTCATGACGCGACTTGAACCCGGGACTATGGCAGAAATTTGTTTTTAGGTCCCTAGAAACCGAAAATATTATTCACTAAAATTTTTATATTTATTTTTATACATATATATATATATATATATATATATATATATATATATATATATATATATATATATATATATATGTATATATATATATATATATATATATATATATATATATATATATATATATATATATGTATGTGTGTGTGTGTCCGGACGATAACTCTCGAACGAAATGTCCTGTTTTTTCGAAATTTGGTGAAAATATTAGAAGTCCCATACCGTTAGACAAGTTCATTAGCCAGACACGTCCGATGCCGGAGACATAGTTTTTTGGGCAATTTAGGTAGGAAAAATTAGTTTTTTGCCAAAATTTCCCCTTATTCAAAAATTTTTGCGTAATTTTTTACGCCATCGAAAAGAGGAGAAAAAATCACATAAAAAACGTCTTTAGACTATCATTCTATGTCAACTAGTTTCCGAGAAAAACTAATATTTTTAAACGGAAATTCGCTATGTTATGTAGGTTGCTGCGACAGGGGATTTTATTTTAGGTCAGAATTTCAGGGGTTACTCTGCCTACGGCAAAAAATCAGTTATTTTCAAAAACTAGCTGTCAATGGCCTAATTATTTTTTTTTTCACGGAAATTTTTTCGCAGTGTCCCAAAATAATTTATAATATGCCAAAAGTTGAAATAAATTATATTTTCTTACCTTGTAAAAAAAAATCAAAAAATACTGTTTTTTTTTGCTAAAAAAGACCCATGTATGTAACTCCTTAACATAAAATGTCCATTATTTGGTAATTATATTTGCGCGCTTATTCTTAAAACCATGATTTTATCAAAACGACGACGATATTTGCAATTAACCTGCGCCCTCCTGGTGGACATTGCGCGCCTCCCAGTTTGGAAACCGCTGGTCTACAGTTTATATAGAGTGATGAAAATTTAAGGTATATTTTAACAGATGTAGAAAATATATACATTATGCACCAGTAGAAAGCTGTAAATATTTTACTGTTTAACAAAAAGCAAAACAAAAATAAGTTAAATCCTACAAAACACAGATATTTGGGAATATCTGTACAAAAATGACGCCGAGAATATTTTGTGTTAACACTTTAATGCTTAAAAAAAGAGTTGAAATCCATTGTTATGCCGAGAATAGGTGTAAATAATTATGCTTTGGTACAGGGACTATTTAAAAAAATAATCCAAAAGAAAAAATTACAACAAATTTCCGGAATGAAAACTTTTGTTGTTCTCGGCTCTAATTTTTGCTTGATATTGAATAAAAGTAAAAAAAATTTTAGCCAAGTACAACAAAAGTTTTCATTCCGGAAATTTGTTGTAATTTTTTCTTTTGGATTATTTTTTTAAATAGTCCCTGTACCAAAGCATAATTATTTACACCTATTCTCGGCATAACAATGGATTTCAACTCTTTTTTTAAGCATTAAAGTGTTAACACAAAATATTCTCGGCGTCATTTTTGTACAGATATTCCCAAATATCTGTGTTTTGTAGGATCTAATAACACTGCTGTAATGTTCACTGTATTAGCGCCGTTAATATGTTTCACTATATATTGGTTTCTGATGGGATTTAAAATTGGGCATCTATACAAGAAATGTTCCATTGTTTCATTTTCTTTTAAATTGCAAACCATGCAATAAAATTTTGCATTCCATTTATAGATTATTCCTTTCGTACAGATTCCAATGTCTTCTTTGTTCATAACGTGTAATTGACAAATGACCCTTTTTTGTCGATAGTTATATTTAATGACAAATACTCAGGAATCATTGAGAGATTGAAATACTTACTTATAAGTTAAATTATAGCTTGTTTTAAATATTCTATTTTCATCTCTTACGGCAATTTTATTCGCATAGCTTTCGGATATTAAATTTTTTAGTTCTTTAACTATTTGTGGATTTTGATTTTCCCACACATGATTAAATCCTAACTCATTCAGCACTTTTTTAATTTGAGTTACCCAATTTAGTTTGCCAATGTTATCCGGGTTTTTATCTAACTCTAGCATTCGTAAATAGCTTATTTCCATCAGTTTTGTATTTGGAGTTGTAAGTAGTTTTATGTACCAAAGTTTCTTTTCTTATGTTTTCCTTAACTTTTCTAAGGAATCCTATACAGCTAACTTTCGTACAACATAAATTCGTGTACTTTCGTACAACATAAATTCGTGTTACCTAAGTTCCTACATCAAAAGTTTACGATTACGAAAACTAACGATATCGAAAAGTAGGTATTCTTTTTAAAAATATTCTATTAAATAACAGTGCGGTAAGTAAAATAGGTGCCTGATAAGGAAATAGGAGTGCGGTAAGTGAAATTAGCCCAAAAATGATTGTTATTATTTATTTATATTAAAATTAAAAGTACAACGTGAACAATGAGGAAAACTAATGGATTAATATTAAAAGTTTTCACGAGTTTGCACATTATTATTATTGTTGCAATTAGTCTTCATAATTTATTGACATTTCAAAAGGTTGCTCAGTCATTAAAATTTTCTGTGGTTTTCATAATCTTCTTCTCATCTTACGAAAATAAATTTGCAGCCGAAATTACAATTCTTCATCAATTTCATCATTCTCACTAATATTATAGTTTAACAAACTATTTTCCCCAATATTTTAATAAAAATGCAAAAAAACATTCACGTCAATTAAATATTGACATTTAATATTTTACTTACAAAAATAGTTGTCAATTGTCACTACAAAGATTCGTATAGTTGCTATGAAAATTTATAATATTTATTCATGGCATTCTATGTGATAACATAGAAATATAAATGTCAACTATATTATCCGAATTTTATTTTTTATTTACTATATTTTTATTCTTTAATTATTTTAAATCGATCGTGCAAAAAATATTATACAACACGAAGCGCTAAGTGCCTTTACCGATCTCGAAAATTGCAAAACTCGACCCTGCGGGTCTCGTCGCAACACTTTCTCGATCAGTAAAAGCAACTTACCGAACTTCTATTGTAAAATACTATTATCATTATATATATATATATATATATATATATATATATATATATATATATATATATATATATATATGTATATTGTATACAGTTCGAAATATCAAAACACTAATTTTGAATAAATTAGTATTTTCTTTGGTCGGTACCAAATGTTCAGACCATTCCATTCTTCTTTTATAAATGTAATTTGTTTACAATCGTTTTTAATATTTGATTTTAAGTATCAACAATTTAAAGAAAAACAATAAACAAAAATGTATGGTACAGTCAGACGCGTATCTAGGGTGGGGCAAGTAGGGCACGTGCCCCGGGCGCCTTTTAAAGGGGGGCGCGCAAAATCGCCAATTATTAAATTTAAAAATCAATATATATAGCACAATAAACTAATTCATATCAAACAATCCCGTTCAGAGTTTCCACACTTCGCGAATGAGCGAGAGGGAGTGAATGTTGTGCTCAATTCAGGTGCGCTGAAGAGCTACTTGAATTTATTGTGCAGTATGGAGATGAAAGTGTATTTCAAAATTTGTGCATTTCCATTCAAATTCTGCTCCAAATTGCAGTATTCATGGCCATTTGTGAGCGATCTTCAAGTAAGTTAAAATTAATACTTTGGTATTTGAGGGCTACAACGGATTAAGAAAGGTTATACGACCTATAATCTAGTTCACAAGTTGAAAAATGTGAAAAAGAGAAGTAAAGCCCTTAAAAATATGTGCAATAACTCATTCGATTCGTAATGACCTATAGAAAAATGTATTTTAAGGATTTTACAGCACATAAAAAATTGCAATTGTTATTAACAAAATAAGATGGAAAAAAACGAGGTATTCAGTTTTTTGTTAATAACTTAAAAATTATTAATAGTTAAGAAATGAGACAAAGATTCTTAAAGAGGAGGAAATTTGCAATAAAAAAGTCTCACTCCCGGAACTCTACCTCCATTATTTCTAATTTTAATTTAATGTCGAAAATTGGCTTCCACGCCCCAGTTTTAGCACAGACGCAGCAACGCTGAAAACAGCATACCATCGATAATAATTTTTTTTTATAGTAGTAAATGTTAATTTAAAAATTTAAAAAAATTATACTGTATTCAAAACACTTCAAAGAATAAGATCCCGTTCGGAAAAAATTTTTACCCTAATTTTTCATAATGTTGTGCAGTTGTTAACCAATAAATAATTTACGGATTCCTGCTTCCACAAATAGTTACGTAAAAGTTTAAATAATTACATTAAAAATTTTTTGCCTCTTGGAGCACTTCTCATATACATATATATATATATATATATATATATATATATATATATATATATATATATATATATATATATATATCTATCTATATATATATATATATATATATATATATATATATATATATATAAAACTTAATTACTATTTTGTTACTACCATCTTATTTTGTTAATAACAATTGCAATTTTTTATGTGCTGTAAAATCCTTAAAATACATTTTTCTATAAGCCATTACGAATCGAATGAGCTATTGCTCATATTTTTAAGAGTTTAACTTCTCTTTTTCACGTTTTTCAACTTGTGAACTACACTACTAGTGTAGAGCGAGAAGAAACGAAACATCGGAAACATCTCCGATATGTTTGCGTTGTAGAAGGCCAGGAAGGTGCAACTGTAAGTGTTACGGTTTTACAGTTTCACTTTCGTGGTAAAATATAAAATAAATACAATAGCGTAGGTAGGAGGGGCAAGGGGGTCTATCATACCCCGGACGCTACTTACAAAGAGGCGCCAAATGTGCACTAATAGAGTACCATATATTACTATATTTGTTTCTGGAGGGGGAAGGGGCGCCAATAAAGGATCGTGCCCCGGGCGCCAGTTATGTTCGCTACGCCACTGAGTACAGTATGTCGTAATATTAAAAACGGTTGTAGGCAAATTAAATTTATAAAAGAAGAATGGAATGGTCTCTACAATTGGTATCGACATCTAAATTGGATTTAACTAGAAAAACAGTCGAGTCAGCTATCGTGTTTCTGCTTTCCTACAGTTCTTCTTGTTAAATTATTAGGAAAGAAATTTTCGTTGAATAAACACAGATTTATTGGAAAGAATACAAACCTCTCGTTTAATAAACAAGTGAGAAAAATTTAAATAAAAAAAAACCTTATATAGAAGTTAAATGTAAAATTTAATTTTATGAAAGAAATTATGAATGAAAGCTTTATTTATAGGACCGGTCAGACCAAGACGGTCATCTTGCGGGCTAAGTGGATGTCATATATTGTAGGTACTACTTGATTTATACCCATGCATTCAAGTAGATAATAATTTCTGAACACAATTAAAGTCAAGTGGAGTTAAATTTCGAGAAAGAAAATGTAATACGTGTTTTGATCAGTTTGTTACGTTTTAGCTCTTATGTCAAGTATGCAATATAATTTCTTAATTACCGCGAACAGGTCGGATGTTATAAAATTTTATTGTATTATACTAATTGACTCATACCCGAGCACTTAAACAGATAATAATTTCTAAACAATTCAAACCAAATTGATATTTGCTTTAGACAAAAAACCAATGAATACATGTTTTAGTCAATTTATCATGCCAAGTATATACCAAGTAATAAGTATAAAATATTATTAATATTACGTAATGGTTTCGAAACTTTTGCTGGAAATAGTTGGATTCTTTGTATTGAGATATATAGTATCAGTACTTTAAATTTAACATTTACGATTTAACACTAATTATAATTAACTTTTTTACTTACAAATAGATTTTTCATTTTGACTACTTAAAAAATTAAACAGTTAACTAATAAACTCAACTCTAACACACTAATCACACTTAATAATATAATAATGACTTACGAGCAAATAGTCTCAGCCCATTTATATATAAATATTAGATCAAGTTGAATTTTAATTGTAATCGAGTCATGTTGACCATTTTATTTAATAAAACTTGTTTTCTGTTTTTCCGTAAATATGTAACTTTATTATACGCATTATATTGATATGGTCGAAGTATACATAATATGTACACAAAGAAATTACGACACAACGGTGTGGCTCAGCAAAGCATTTCGGATTCACTTTAATGCAACAAACAGGGAAAAAATATAACCTATTTTAAAGTTATATAATAACAAACATATACACCTAAGTAGGTGTATAGGTGTTGCTACCCCACTGAGATAATAAAATATATATTATAACTAGCTGTTACCCGCGGCTTCGCTGGCGTGAATTTCGTAATTTAGTAAAGGTAATTCCTAATGGGTAGCTCGCTAAAATTTTTGCCCCTATTTTCTTATCATAAGCTTTGATAAGCTTTATTTATTGAGAATTACCTTTGGCTAATTATCTAGGAACAATTGGAAATTTTTAAAAACTAATTTGCCATTTCTTCAAACATAGATATAACATTGACTAAAAATCTAAAGTAAGCCTATCAAGGAGATGTCAACCAATTTGTTATAGAAGTAAAAAAGTATGTTGACTTAAAATACTCAAATATTATATATTTTTAAAACAGCTAATATTTGTACACTTTAATCTAAATAAGTATCCTCCCTTATCCTACTGGAAAATTTAAATCCCCTTAAGTCTGTTTGCATTATGCTTGAATATTTCCTAAAATAACTCACTCATTGTTGGAGACGCCAGAACAGTAGGCGTTAAAAATGTAAACTTTAACCTCCCTCCATTTTTTTTCGTTTATTCCCTATTTTACTCTTTAAAGGATTAATTTTCAATAAGTGTTGAAACATATATTCATTAGTTTATTTCTGACAACTATGCCCTTCAGTTTCATTCGTGTAAAATTATGTTAACTGTAAGTAATAAGTAATAAGCTACTTCAAATTAGTTATTCCGAAACAAAGCAGACAAATTTAATTCAAAAGTAGTTCTTTAAAGTGCTTCGCTTCGCTCGCCAAACAGTTTAAAATTCTATAAAAGGTTAATTCCATGTAATGCTTCGCTCCGCTCGGCAAACGACTCGAAAACAACCATACTAATATATTTAATTTTCAAACTTTGAAATCCTTTCATAGATTCCCATATTTATGGTTTTACAATTAACTGAATTTTGGATTCTTTTCGAGATCCGAAAACCCTTTTGGATTTTTCAAAATTACGTTCAGTTCCTTCGTAATTAGGCTTTACTACAATCCTTTTCTAAAGTGAAATTTTAATAAAAAAGTTCTGAAGTTAATGTTTAAATTTTTGAATATTATTTTTATCGTAACCTAGGTAATCTATTGTTTTTCTTTCTTTTGTTTCCGTTTATTATTAAATGAGTATTTTTGATAGGTATATGAACTTTTGTCGTGAATATATCAACCTCGATAAAGAATATCGTGAAGATTCTGACTGGAGATGTTGAGATGATGAAGCATCTAAGGAATAAATTTACAATGTTTCATTAAAATCTGTCCAGTGGTTTTTGTGTCAACCGTGCCCATGGAAAACCTAACTTATTATTTTATTATATAATTCGATGTAATTTCCAAAATATCAGTTTTACGTGTAAGAATATCTGATATTAATAGATAGAGTTTACATTTTTTTACATAGTTATAATAAAAAATGTAGGTGGTTCATTTAAAAAAAAGTTTTTCACAATGAACAAAAAAATATTTAAAAAATGCTTTATGTGACCATCCTGTATCATGTCAAGGAAGCTGAAATGCCACTGTCAGATAGAATATTAATAACAATTCCCAGCGAATTCAAATTTGTTGTTAAAAACACTTAAAATAGCAAAGTTGATGTCAACTTCCGGTATAACCGGAAGTGGTAGCAAGTTATAAATATTTTAATTAAAATCATCATATTTGGAAACTTCTAAAACCAAATTTCCAAAAACCTACTTTATTTAGAAGACCATAAACTTTTAAGGGAGGTTCTTTTTGAATCATCCTGTACATAACCATTTGGAAGATCACATTAAAATGTGGTTAAGATTGATCGGGATGTTAATATCTATATTTCCTGTAAATTTCAACTCAATAGCTTCAGTAGTTTTTGAGTTAAATCGGTTCGTACAAACAGACAGACAGACAAAAAATTTTTTAAAGTTAGATTTGCTATATATGTCGAATTTTCTAACTGAAAAACATATTAATACCTAAAAATTCGAATATCGCAGACAGGCCCTTCTATTTTATTTATAGGTATTGATGATGCCTAATACATGACGTATCTTATTCAGCGTACTACTTTCTCATCATTTATATGTTTGTTGCATAGAACCTGGATCCGAAATGTGTTGATGAGCAAGACGGTATATCGATAATTGTTTGTTTATGTATTTATTGAATTATAAATGTAAATATGTACAATTGATTGATATTCCACACCCTACGCATATACTGTTGTGTGCTGCAGCCTGCACCGTTGCATTAGGTAAATAATATAGAAAAGAGATAAATGGTTGGGAAAAATATTTTTTATTTTCAAAACACAGCTGCGTGGAGTTGGCATCCACTTTTCCGAATTTTTCGATTTAACCGTGCGCATTCGTTTGTCCATTGTTTGTCCACTATGGTCCACCAAAATCGTTTGCCCATGTTTAGCCAGCAATTAGTTACGTTTGTCCATTTTTCGTTTCGGAATGGCGGGCCAAAAACTGTTTTTACAATTTTTTGCCACTGGCACCTCCAAATTGAAAAAAAACTTTTCTGAACCAAAGTGGACAAACAAAAATTTTTGGTGGACAATGGTGTACAAACGATGGACAAACGATTTTGGTGCTTCCGAATTTTTTTTTTACAATTTGGGGGTGTCAGTGGTAAAAAATTTCAAAAAAGTTTTTGGGTCGCCCTTTCGAAACGAACAGTAGACAATCGAAAATTATTGATGGACAAACGATAGACAAACAAACGCAGTAAAAAAAATACAAAATTCCAAAAAAAAGGTGCCAACTCACACTTTCTAAAAATTTTAATAATTAATTATAATTAACCGGTGGATGGACAAATGAAACTAATTGCTGTACAAACTCGGTCAAACGATGGACAAACGATTTAGGTGTGCCATTTGGGGGTGGCAGTTGCTTTGGCAAAGTTGCAAAAAAAGCTTTTGGGTCGCCATTTCGAAATCAGAAGTGAACAAGTGAAAATTTTTGGTGGACAATAGTGGACAAACGATGGACAAACGAATGCGCACGCTTAAATCGAAAAATTTTCAAAAGTGAGTGCGAACTCCACGCAGCTGTGTCACGCAGATCTTGTTACACTTTGTACAATTTAACAGTAACTGCCAACGTATTCGATGAAATTCTAATATTATATTGACTCGGAGCATTTAGAAACCGTCAATTATGTATTTGTACAACGTTACTGTTACATTTCAACAGAAATTTCTACAAATTATATTTTATAGAATTTTTTGAAATTTTCCCGCGGTCTTTCCAAGGGACGAAAGCTTATATTTTACGCCACGTCTACGAACTGTGACTGCGATTGCCTTTAGAGGTATGTTACGACTTGTACCCTGCTGCAAAATTTCAAAGTAGTTCAATTCTAATAAGGAAGATAAGCTTGAACTTTGAAGAAAAAAATTGAAATTCACCTAAATCAGCTGTTTTAGAAAGACATTTTCGCCTTAAAATAATTACGTTTTGTTATACCTTTTTCCCAAGTTTCATCACTTTTCATAAGCAAGGTCCGAAGCAAATCGAAAAAAAAATTTGGGGTATAACCAAAAACGTAACATATATACTATTATAAAATAATGACTACAATTCCATAGAATTATCGACTTTTACTCCCTTTAATGCTCTGTTTATAGAACTAGCTGTACCGGCGACATCGTTCGTGCATAAAATCAATAAGAAGTATATAAGTAAAATAATTATATGTAAAGCATTTGCATCAAACAATAGTTTTGCGTAATGCGTGCACATTGCACAATGCTCAAAATGGTTTTTGTATTTTCCCGAGGTAAGGAAACATTTTCTCGTAATAAAAAGTATCCTAAATTTTAACGTAGTTTATAAGTTATAACCACACCAAATTTCATAAAAATCCGTTCAATAGTTTTTACGTAATGTGTTCATATGTTCAAAATGTTTTTTTCTATTTTCCCATGGCATGGGAATGAAACATTTTTTCGGAGTAAAAAGTATCTTAGATGTTAACCTAGGTAATAGGTTATTACCACACCAAATTTCATCAAAATCTGTTCAGTAGTTTTTGCGTAGGTATAACGTGTGCACACTGCACAAGCTCAAAATGTTTTTTTTTTTTATTTTTCCGTGGGAATGAGACATTTTATCGAAGTAAAAAGTACCTTATATGTTGACCCAGTTAATAAGCTTTCATCACACCAAATTTCATTAAAATCTGTCCAGTAGTTTTGCGTGATGCGTGAACAGACAGACAAAAATTTTAAAAAACGCTGTTTTGATATCTACATCGATAATTATTCACAGTACTAAAACAATTTTCAAAAAATATTTCATATACATAAATGGTCTCGTTACAGTTTTATTATACAGAGCGTTCATAAAGTTGCGAAACAGCTGAAAATCTCAGTTAATATTTACTTCATCGAAAAATGACCCGGACAAGAGTTTCATGGGAAGAAATGAGGAACAAGAAAATGACCTCGAATTTGACCTTGAACATGACCTTGACCAAAATTTGGAGGTTAACTTTGTTTTTTCAAATGGAAACCCCTATTTTTGACCTCAGATTCGGAAAGAGCGGGAAATTCTACGTTCAAAATCATATTCATACTTCATATCCCAAAGTCATGTGAAAATTTTGAAACTATGAAAAAAATACTAAAAAATCTTGTCTTTTAAGTAGCCGCTATTTGGTGAATCTTCTTTTTCCCGCTCTTTTGGTTCCGATCAAAACGACACTAGTTCTTATGAAGAAATAATTTAATGTATAATTTTTGTTTTGGTTTTGCGAAGACGTTAAAATTACGTCGACGGATCCACCCCCGGTTTTTATAATAACTTACGACATCTTAAATTTTCATTTTTGGCTTCAAAAATTTTTTTTCACTTTCTCTAAGTATCAAGAAAAAAAAGGTAAAGTTTGTTATTTATGTAATAAGTAGCAAAAATAAAGATGCTTTTTTCACGAGCCATTTGTCCAACGAGGTCCCAGACCAACTAAAACGATTACGACGAAAAAACAAGACACTCATTTTCAACGTGCTGCATACAATATTTTTTTAAATTCTGAATTAAAATGAAAAAAATAGCCTGATGATTATGGCTTGTATCGCATCGTTAACACAGAAATGACACTCGCAAAAAAGTAAGCCATTTTGATACTATCTAAGAGTCACTATAAAATTTACTTTTCAATTTAGAATTGCAAAAAAGGAATTTATATTTGCTCTGAAGAAAAGGCCGAAAAGTGCGTTTCTAGATTGGAATACTGGCTTAGAATAATATTTTTATGACTTAAAAATTAACCGATAAACTGACACGATTGAAATTTTTAAATGGATAAATTGACACATTAATGTATGAGCCAAATAAAAAAATAAAATTGATAACCCTGATCCATTATTCAATAAATTTCTTTTGATCACATAATTTCTATTGAGAATTATGTGTTGCGAGATATATTTTATAAAAGTGCGTATGAATTATCTTAGGTCCTATTACCTACATAGAATAAAAATGATTAAAATAATATGAAATTTCTCCAAAACAATTTCATATCATTTTTGCATTGACTAATATCGTAATATTGTATCAACTAACTTATGATTCTTACGAAATCCGAATAAATGAAACAAAAAGTTTTCTATAGAATTTATGGAATGTATAATCCTACAACTCTAAGAAAAAAGTAAACGTAATAAAATTTTACAAGTTGGATTTACACTATAGCAAAAAATGAAATAAACTATTTTCAGTACGAAACTACCCTCTTGCAGTAACATTCATAAAAATATTACTTTTCAATTCAAAATAGAATATGGCAATACAAAATACGATTTAGAAATGTTAAATTATAATCTAAATCAATAATTTTAAAAATTATATACATTCATTTGACTTTTTGAATTATGAAGTTTTTTTTAACTATGTAAATCCAACTTGGTTTGTCACATTTTTGTGTGAGAGAGATAACTAAATTAAACTGTCACTGTACAAGCTGTACACTGTACTTTTTATCCCTGCCATCTTTTTTAACCAATCATATTTTTTTCAAAATTTTATTACCTTTACTTTTTTCTTAGAGTTTAATACCTATATTTTTTTTGGTATATATTTATTTTTTCTTTTTTTTTTTGTTACTTATCTACTTAAACCTCTATTATATATTGTGAATTGTGACATAGATAACGTTCGTTCCAAGAAAAGGTAGAGATTTTTACAATGTATAAGAAGTAACTGTTTTGTAAATAACACTTTTTCCCCGTAATCGCAAAATGTAATTCCTTTCGAAATATGCCAATAACGTATATGTATTTATTAAATATTTTCAGAAATAAAAATTTTCAAAAACGAAACTATTCGTTTTTTTTTCTTTCCATTGTATTATTGTATTATAACAGGCTAACACATTTTTCATTAAAAAAATAAAATATATGAGACGTTGATTTTCAAAGTGGCGCAAGTCCATTTTTGAAAAAAATGAAGATAATGGTAGTTATAGATAAGACTTAGTATGATCTTTTTATCTGTCAACAATTTATAGTAAAAAAAATTCAGAAGCCTAATATTTGGAAAATTGAAATTTTAGCTCTTAACAGTACATATTGTAAATATGTTTATTTTGATAGTGGTGCAAGTCCATCCTACAAGTCTTCATCACTTTGAATATCTTCCTCTTCAAATCTAAGTGAATTAGCTTCAGACACCAATGTGTTCTAACTTTGTAACTGAGCCAAAACTTCTCGATACGGAGTTAAGCAACTTTGTAGTTCCCTTTTTACGTACTACCGAAGGATCTTTTTCTATTAAATGAAATTCTAATTGTATGGACAAGTCTATTCCTTTTTGCACATCATTTAAATTTAAATTTGGAACCATTCCACCATTCATGTTTTCGAAATATTCGTTTATATCAACTTAAACAGTGTTATAGAAAAGTTCGTGCTATAATAGAGTTGTTCAATTTTATTAAGTCGTGTTATATCGAAACCGTGTTCTAAAAGTACCGGACCTACCGATTTTGATGAAACTTAAGTATGTTGTAGAACACCAAAAAAAATAAGTATTTTTTTACTTTACTATTTACACGTATTTTTTTTACTTGCGGAAAAGCGGTTTGAAGGGGTGAAATCATCCTTCAAAAATTGGGGTGAAAAATTAATTTTTCAAATATCTCGAAAACGGTAAGAGATAGAACAAAAGCTTAAACTGGCGATATTGTTCTCTCTTAAAAAGCTATCTATTGATATGTAATTTGTTGAAATTACACTAGCACGAGTAGTTGGGGGCTAAAATTTGGGGATTAATTTTGCGAAAAGGGGTAAAAAAAATTAAATATAATAAAGTTTTATTTACAGATTTCAAATGTATGTAACAAAATCTAATCGACCTCTTTTTGCTCATTTTTCTAATATTAAATCCAGTGTAGTTAACTAGGGGGTGTCGACGTAATCGTATTATTTGAGTAATTAAAAACTTCTTCAGGGAAAATAGTTCAAAACAATTAGAATAAATTTTCAAAATTCATTTTAAGCAACGCTGTAGAGGCGGTCAGTCGCCCTTTTAAAGTACATTCTAATTTTCATTACACTCGTTTCTACTCTAAGGCATTGGCGGAGGGTAATAATGTCACAGTATACGTGCTTCTGAAGTTGAACTGTTGTATGAAAGGTTTTTATTATGTTTATTTCTAAATGATATAACTGAAATATTAGCCATTTAAATTGACGATTATAATAATTTATTAATTTTGAAAGTGAAGCAAGTCCATTTAGTTTTAATAAAACCACAATTTTTTTAAGCCAGCACTATAAACACTGTTGGATTGTAAAGTTACATTATCTAATACCACAAAATACAAAAAATATGTCTATTTATACTTACCAATATTTTTAAATTTATTGAATCGCAAACCCTTAAATATCTCGCAATAACAAAATATGGACTTGCCTCACTTTGAAAATAAACGGCTCATATATTCAGAGAAAGATTAAGAGAAAGAAAAGAATCACAAAAGAAAGAAAAATGTCATATTTCAAACGTAAGAAATACTTGATTTTACGGAAAAATATATTTGTGAACTCATTGGTTCGACAAGTATGGGCTGTCGTATCGCTGTCCGCAATGGTTGTAAAACTACAAATTAAATTGTATAATAGTACCTACTTGTTATATGAGGAAAACGCAGCAATGGATCAAAACACGTACGTATTGATTTTTTTTAACAAATCCAGTAACTCTAGGTCAAATCAATTAAAAATGACCTGACGTTAAAAGTAACAAAAAAGAAGAGCGACGGAAAACTAGGTACTTACGTCTGATTTCGCTCATTTTTTGGATGACGTCAGGCCATTTTTAAGTGATTTGACTTATATGTACTATTGTTCAGAAGATATGGCCCACTTGAAATTAAAAATGAGAGAAGTAGTGCTTTTCAATTTTAAAACCATTGCGGGTAATGCTACGATTGTCCGCAGTGACCAGATTTAGGTTTTATTTTAATAGCCCGGACTTGGACTTAATGACATTTAAGTAAACTGAATTATTAAAGTCAAATTTATATATAAAGAAAATGACTCATTTCAAAAATAAAGTTCTGTCACATATAAAAGATATTATAATTTCTACTATCCTATTTCAATATATTAGATAGTAGATCTTGTGAGAGATAGCTATATTACGAGTGTGCCTAAAAGATAAATTTATGAGAGTGAGTCATTTCCAGTTGTCGTTGGCTTCTCTATATTTTAATATACCTACTATTTTAATATATTAATAAAGTACGAGTACAATATAATATCTCTTCTCAGCCAAAAACAATATTTTAAGTAAAATACTGCCCTTGTCGTTATAACTTCTCCTTAATCTATTACTTTGTTCCATAATTTCCCTAAATTGCTGAAAATGGACTTGTTGCCGTTTTATGAAACGATTTCACTTATTGTAATAAAATAATTTGAAATTACAATTAGACATACATTATTAATTTCATGTTTCTTTCCTGTTATCATTTCCCGGTTCCTTTTATGAACAAAAATTTACTTTTTAATTTGCTAATTGGTATTACTTATATACAGCCAACCCTCGTACAACACGGTACTCTTAGAATACGATTTCGATATAACACGGTACTGAAATTACGACAGCCCTCGTATAACACGATACTCTTAGAACACGGTTTCGATATAACACGGCTTAATAAAATTGGACAACCCTATTATAGCACAAACTTTTCTATAACACTGTTTCAGTTGATATAAACGATAATTTCGAAAACATGAATGATGGATTGGTTGCAAATTTAAATTTAAATGATGTGCAAAAAGGAATAAATTTGGCCAAACAATTAGAATTTCATTTCATAGAAAAAGTTCCTTCGGTAGTACGTAGGGGAAAGTTTAAAAGGGAACTACAAAGTTGCTTAGCTCCGTATCGAGAAGTTTTGGTTCAGTTACAAAGTAAAAACACATTGGTGTCTGAAGCTAATTCAGCTAGATTTGAAGATGAAAATATTCAAAGTGATGAGGACTTTCAGCCCATTAAAAAAAAATAGTTAGGCCACTAATGATTTCAGATGACAGTGACGAGTAATATTAATAGACAGCTGTTCCTATTACTGTAGGAGGTGGTATTTTTAACCGACTTCAAAAACGAGGAAGTTCTCAATTCAACCCGTATGTTTTTTTTTTATGTATGTACACCGATTTCTCCCACATTTCTCAACCAATTTGCGCCATTCTTTTTTTGGTTAGTAGATAAAGCTCTCCAGGTGGTCCCATAAAAATTTTATTGACATTGGTTGAGTAATTTTTTAACCATCTTCAATAATATGAATAATTATAACAATTTTAAAATTTGTATATAGGAGCTCAGTGGAAAAGTGGTACAAGTGTGTATATTGCTGATACAGAGTTATTGAATTTAGCATATTATGGAATGATATTATCATTCCATAATATACTAAATTCAATAACTCAGTATCAGCAAAATACACTTGTATCACTTTTCCGCTGAGCCCCCTATATGTAAAAATATTTACTTTAAAAACTATAGTAACATACTTTTTATTAATTTATGTTGATACAATTATCCTTATTGATATTAATTTTATGTTTTACTTAATGGGTGAGCTCTGGGCAAACTAGTTGTGATGTCAACATACTTCCTATAACAAAACTGAATGGAGGGGATCGAAAAGGGCTTACAATGTTTTGTGTAAATTTAGTACAGGGCGCACTTGGTTGAATTGTTTAGCGATAACTTGGCCTAGTGCACTTCTTACACTTATATAAACAAAATTAGTGTATCAAATAATCAATTCAATACACCAGTTAATGCGTACACCAGGTTAATACACTAATAATAAATTAATAAATACTATCTCAAATTAGGAATATTTTTATTTAATGTACAGCGGCCATCCAATGGTACGTACTCCGATTTTACGTAGTGACGTCAGCGCTTAAGTGGGGTTCTCCTCTCACAGATATGCTGTTGTTTGTCTGTGTTGGTGAAAATTTATGTACCAAGCCAGAGTCAGGGCCGTAGGTAATATTGTCTGAGGGTCTCGTAGCCATTAAAAATTTTAAAATTTCACTGCAGATATATATGCACATATTCTGTATACAAAATGGAAATGTAAAATGAGTAACGTAAAATTCTAGAATATTCTAATCGTCAACTAGCAGAGATATCAAAAAACAGACTTCACCGTTGAATTGGTCATTAAAGATGAGATTAAACAGCGCAGTTTGACAAAAATTCTAGAATGTTCTATTTGTCAACTAGCAAAGATATTAAAAAATCAATTGTACCATTTAATTATCTATTGAAAAAGAGATCAAATTACACATTTTGACAAATGTTCTGGAATATTCTATTCATCAACTAGCAAAGATATTCAAAAACAGACGTCGCCATTGTATTGGCTACCAAAAATGAGGCAAAATAACACATTTTGAGAAATGTTCTAGAATATTCTATTTGTCAACTAGCAAAGATATTGGAAAATCTACTGCATCACTTAATTGTCTAACCGAAATTAAACTAATGTAAACCAAATGTCCGATTTTGATAAACAATTTGTGCTATTTGACAAATAGAATATTCTAGAACATTTATCAAAATGTGCTATTCTGTCTTTTATTCGATGACCAATTAAATGGTGCAATCGATTTTTCGATATCTTTGTTAATTGACGAATAGAAAATTCTAGAATTTTTGTCAAAATGCGCTGCTTAATCTAATTTTTAGTGCTCAATTCAATAGTAAAGTTTATTTTTTGGTATCTTTGCTAGTTCACGAGTAGAATATTCTAGAATTTTTGTCAGCTTCCACTATTTGGCGTCTTTTACGCTGATGAATGCGATAGTGAAATTGGTTTTTCAACAGTTTTCTAAAAGTCGTCACTCATATTCATTAGTATAACATTCGATTTCCTTTGTCTGCACAACCGAATTTTAGGTGTAAATTGTCTCTTAAGATTATATTGTTTTAAATAAGTTCAGATAAATAATGTTTACCAACCCCCGAAACAAAAGTTTGCCGACGCCCCTGATCTTCCGATTTTACGTACTTCCCCTTAAATTTGCACCGACCACTACGTAAAATTGGATTTGTGGTGTATTATCATAAGAAACATTTATATTATGTGTAAAAAATTTAATTCATAATTTGGGTCATTCTTTATTGGTTAGTAGATAAAGGTTTTCAGATGGCCCCATAAAAATTTTATTAACATTGCTTGAGTAATTTCTTAACCATCTTCATGAATGAATATAACAACTTTAAAATTTGTATAATATGCAAAATTATTTACTTTAATTAATAATAATTGTTACATATGTTACATACATACATACATACATACATACATACATACATACATACATACATTATAAAGATTTAAAAATTGCAATGGAGTAGGCTGATATGCTTGTCACTATAAAAGGTATGAAATAAAAAATATTTTAAAAAACCGACTTCAAAAAGTAAAAAATAATGAAAGCATGTATTTTGAAGTCAGGCGGCGCGTATCATATAAGAAAATGTAGATCTTGAAGAATTCATGAATTTTGAAAGAACATCCGATCGCAATTTTTTTATGATACTAACTTCAAAATACATGCTTTCATTATTTTTTACTTTTTGAAGTCGGTTTTTTAAAATATTTTTTATTTAGTTTATATTTCATAATTTTTATTTATAATTAAATATTAGAGGTAAGTGGGGTAAAGTGGGAAACTTTTTTTTGGAGCTCCGTTGATTGAACAAAAGTGATTATTTTTCCATGTTTAAAATTTCTATAGTAAAGAGAATTCAATAAACTATCTTTTGCCTAAGCCACCAACTAAAAATATTGATTTTCTTTTGAGTTACCGAGCTTTGATTGACCATGTGCAAAATTGCCCAAATTGAAAATCTTGGGGTAAAGTGAGAAACTTTAAAAAACTGTACAAACTCAACGCAAATCTTGTATCAAAGTTATTATATCTATATTTCAAGGCAAAAAAGGTTCAAAGAATACAGAATACATATAGTAAATATAGAAAAAAAAATTTTGCTGAAAAACAAAAATGCAAAAATGACTTAATTGATTTTCGAACTTCGATGTGTTTATTTTCCAAAAGTTTCTCAGCTGCTTCTTGCAACTTGATTTAGATTTGCGAATTGTTAAAAAAATTTCTTTTCACGCCGTGCGTAAGATATTTTATATTCCGGTAACCGAAAAAAACGCGATGAAGTCGAAATTTTGAGGTTAGAGGGACATAAATACATTCACAACACTCTTTTAAATCATAAACAATGAATCGACAACATTTGAATGCAAAACGACGCCTTAATAGTGATTTTTAACATTTCCCACTTTACCCCATACAAAATATCCCACTTTACCCAAACACCACATTTTGCAAAAAATTAAGCGTCATTTTTTTACAATGTATAAATTACACGAAACGCTTATGCATTATCAAAATCAAGACTACAAAGAATATTTTGAGTGTACTTACAATCTCTCTAAAACGAGTGAAAAAAACGATATTGAAAGGATGGGAAATGAAATTTACGATTCGCTTCAAAACTTTGACAGGTGTCAAAGAGCACATGAACACATATTATGCATGTGTAGGTATACCACAAAGATTAGTTTGTGGTCATTACTAACAGATGTCAATAGCGCATGACATCTATACTTTGACAGTCTACCCCGAAAGTGCCATTTCCCACTTTACCCCCACTTACCTCTACTTATTTCTTTATACTGAAATATTGAAATTTTGTTTGTTTTTACTTTTATAAATGAACTGTTAAAATCATTACAAATACTTGAAATAAAATTATTTTTTTATATGACTTTTATGGTTTTAAATTTTATAACATGGTTTCGATATAACACGGAACGAATTCTTTTAATTTGTATTACTTCTAGTTTTTGCTTAACACGGTTTCGATATAACACGGTACTCTGTGAACATGCTTTTGATATAACACGGAACGCATTATTGTCATTTGTATTACTTCTAGGTTTCGCTTAACACGTTTTCGATATAACACGATACGAATTAATCGTGTTATACGAGGGTTTACTGTAATGAAAACTATAAATAAAAATATATGAATAAATGACATAACAAATTATAACAGAAATAAATAATAATAAATATTATTAAAGATTAATTTATGTCACAGTATTATAAATCCACAGTTGTACTGAAAGACTAAAATTAGAATTGGAATGTAAAAATAATTTTTGTAAGGTACCCAAAAAAAAGAAATACTTATAGAAGACAGCTTTTTTATAAATATCTTAAACCACTGTAAACAAAAACTTATTTTAATTTACCTAGAACTAAAAATATGGCGATGACTTTTGTCGAGATGGCCAAAAACAAAAACATTTTTGTAATTTCTAAATTTATAATGTGAATTTGTGTTGAACACATAAAACATGGGCGGACTTAAGGCAGAAAATTGTAATATTGACAAAATAGAAATTTAAAAATTACTTCATAGGAGTTAAGAGCTGAATTAAAGTTTTATAAATCATTTGTGGTGCAAGGCCCTATAAAACGTGAAATTATAAGCGATTACTTCACAGCTTCTATATAAACACACAAAAGGTAATAGTGGATGATTTAGTTTTACCATGAGACGAATCTAAAGAATAACCAGATCAATGGAACACTTCTTTATTAGGTGAAATTTTCATTCCTTTATGAAATGTCCCCTTTAGTTCAGGAGTAAAAGAAATTAAAAATGTTCAAATGAACACGGATTTCTATTAACGTAGCTAGGATATTTTGTACGAAAAGACCACTTGCTTATTGTTGCTAGGACTAAAAAATCCTCACATGTATTTATCAAAACTTCTCCACTTTAAAATTTAAGAACTTTATACATAATATGTACATTGTATTTCCATAAATTAAAATGATAATAATAATAATAATAAAAAAAGAAATTTCGTAGAAAAGTGTAAAAAGGAGGTGTTGTTTCAAGCGAAGCGACGGTATGTCAGTTCTATCGATAAGAAGAGGGCGAATTTTTTCTCCCTAAAGGCATCTTACGTTGGAGATTTCTGTCTTGAATTTATATTATATAATTTTTTAACTATTTGAACTTACGTTATGACAGAATCGCTAAAGTCCGATTTCGTTCCAAATAATAGGTGACCCAAAAGGTTTTTTCTACAGTTTCCCTTCACAATTATTCCAGACAAATATCACTCTAGTTCATTTAAGAAGATGGCTGTACACGCGTGCCTTCTAAATCATAAACCCACGCCTTGTTTCTCCTTGTCTTCCTTTCACATTATAATAACACTACGTAACATGAATTGTGTAAAACTGTAAATAAAGTAAAAGAATAATGACATGAGTAACGTCTGTTATGGATAGTAAGTTTGAATAATGGATGTTAACTCTATTATTATTATAATAAAGCAAAGTAATGGTATTAGATGCCTCCTATTACATGATTAGAGTCGATTTACCCTATAGAGTCGATCCATACTATAGTGCTGATTACGGTTCGTTCTTGATTCGGTAAAATATTCTTAAATGTGAAACAAATGGATGTATTCACACTATCATAGTCCAACACCGACTTATTCCAAAGCATATATGATTGCTAATCGAACTTGGTATAGTTTGCACCGTTTGCACTAATAGTATGAATTATGCTTCGTTCCAAGTGCAGTCGCAGTCCAATACATTCATTAAAGTATTACATCAGTATTTTGAACACTGGAGATATTAATTTTAAAAGCCTTTATTTAACTTGCAATGTCTGTTTGTTTAGATCAGTGGTTCCCAAAGTGGTCCCTACGGACCCCCAGGCGTTCCCGGGATCTTTCAGGGAGTCCGTGGATATTTAAAAATTATTTGGCGGTCCCTGAACAACGTCAAGGGGTCCGCGCAAGGTTTAATATAAAATAAAAAGATTGTGACAAATTTTTATTAATATTGAAGTTAAATAACAATGAACAAATTATTAGCGATTTTTACGTCCTAAGTATTTTCATCTTGTATCTGAAATACATTTTTTAAAAATTCATTTTGTATCTTGTATTTAGATACATTCTTTTGGTATCTTAGTATTTTGTAAATACTAAGTGAGCACGATAATTCGAACGAAATATCATATCATAACTTAAGAAGTCCCACTCCACTGAATGAGCATTATGGATTGTACAGAAGTTGTTGATTGCTTTTCCGTCTTCCTATTTGGTAAAATGTGGGTTCAGTGATATTATAAGCCTCATCACAAAAAAAAGAAACCAATCAGAAATTAATACTCGCGGGGATTTGCGGTTGCTACTCACAAATATTGAGCCGGACATATAAATACACTCATAACATCCCATCAGGTTTATCCAAGTCATTTTTTTTTTGTATTTAAAAAAAAAAAGTTATAATTTGAATAAATATCTACTTCAACAAAATATTTTATTTATATTTTATTTTTACGTCACCATTTATCTATCATTCAAAACATCAAAATTAAATTTGTGTTTTTTCTAAAATATGCATTTATGTAGTTTTTCACCCAGGGCCCGTGAGAAACTTTTGACTATGAAAAGGGGTCCGTAGGCCAAAAGAGTTTGGGAAGCACTGGTTTAGATCAAATCTTGCAATCAAAATTTAGACAAGTTCTAATTAAGCTAGAGGATTCAAATTTTGCTTACGTGCATAATTTTGATGACAATGCAATATTGTATAATTAGTTATTGTTAAATTAATTGTAATCAGACTAAAAAGTAGAAAATAAAGTAGAAAATAACGTAAAAAAGTAAAAAAAAATGATTTTTTAAGAAAAAGCATTTATTTAAAAATGGGCTAAAAAGCGTAAAATAACATTTGAGTGAAATTTGAAGCAATGTGCAACATAATTTATAAAAGTTTGAGGCGTTTAATTAAGTTTGGTAACGACTGAAAAGTAAAGTAGCTACAGTTACATTCAAAACGTAAATAATTGATAACAAGCTTTTATAAATTATGTTACATATTGTTTCAAACTTCACTCAAAAGTTATTTTACACTTTTTATCCCATTTTTAAATAAAATCTTTTTCTCAGAAAACATTTCTTTATACTTTAATTTGTTATTTATTAACTTCCCATTGGAAGTTATTGTAATGGTTCCGATTTTATGAATCGCTAATTTGGACATATCTCCACGTTTCAAGGTCACTAGAATCCGAATACATTGTTTTGAGCATGATGTTTGTGTGTGCGTTCGTTGGTTCGTTCGTGAATTTTTTTCGTCTCGCATATCTCGAGAACAAATGATTATATCAACTCCGGACTAATTTCACTATATGCGTAATTAAAAAATGAAACCGGATAAAGTTTTCAGCAAATTCGGATTACCGGTTTGTTTTTTATAATAAAAAAACGAAATTATAAACTTTTTATGAAATATTTATCGTCTCGCATATCTGGAGAATAAATGTTGATATCAATTGTTTAATGAGGAGTCGAGTCCCCCACGAGATAAAGGGTGCGAAGCCCCTCAGTGGGGAACAAGAAACAAAGCCCCTGTCGGGGCTTCGGAGAGAGGAGCCCCCTGAAAAAAAAAAGAATTATTTATGTACAGTAGGCTCAAGTTTTTAAGCCTTAAGGACACCCAATGGGAAGTTGACACTGTGGGTAGACCTGTCCCCCCAAATTTTTTAAATTATATTTTAATTTTTTTTAATACCATAGAAATAAATACCATACATCATCTGTAATTTAAGAAAAAAAAACAGTACGGGCAAGGGAAGCGACATTATAATGTAAACGAAATTTTTAATGTAATTTTACCGAACCAAGAACGAACTGTGATCAGCATTAGGTATAGTGTGGATCGACTCTTATAGCGTTCAATTAACAAATTTATAAGGACAAAGTCAATTAATTTGCAAAATAAATGTAGGTACCGTCAAATGTGATTTAATATTTTTATTAGTTTTTTTTTTTTTTTTTTTTTTTTTATGGATATTACGCAATGTTCAGTTATAATTAACTTATTAGTAAACTTAGTTACTTGAAGTAACGTATAACAATAGCACCTCTACGATTAAAAAAATAAATTCGTATTTATTCATATCTATTGTTGGTGGATTTGAATTAGTCGGGAAATTCGGTTATTTGGTTATCCCGTGTCAGTTATTAGTGCTGATAACTGAGAGTCGACTGTATTTGAATTCTGACTGAGTTAAAATACCGTATAGAACGCATATACACCAATTGTTTATTTATTTCTTGTTAGAGTTTCGTAAAAAAAGTAAAAGGGAACCTTTATGGTGCGATTTTAATGTTCGTCCGTCCATCTGTATGTCAGTCATTTTTCTCAGCAACTACCACTACCATTTAATTGAAATTTGGTACATTTATAGAAGTCGTTTGTTCACATTTATTCCAGGGAGAATTATTTTATAAACATTTTTATTTTTATCCGTTAGAGAACTAGAAATAAGAGGAGGGGGGTGAAACGTAAAAGTAAGATACTAACCAAGTGGTATATCATATGAAAGGACATTATTTCAAAACTACTTTCCTTTAAATTTAAGCAGAAGCGCTGAAAGATAGTGTGCAAGATGACTTTTGCAAGGCGCCCTTCCTAGTGAGCTGACGGACAAAAAACAAAAAGTGTTTTGCAAGTTTCAAGGCCCCATTTATTCTGCTTTTTTGAAAATTTCTCCCTAAAAAATAGGTGACGAATGATCATTTACTTTTAGCGAATTTCCAAAACTCGAAATTCAGCTATTACAGTAGATGTCCTGACGCGACCTAAGCCCGGAACCATAACATAAATATGTTTTGAGGTCCTTAGATACATACATACATATATATATATATATATATATATATATATATATATATATATATATATATATATATATATATATATGTATCCGCGTGATAACTCTCGACCGAAAACTTTAATGCTTATGAAATTTTGTGTGCGTACTGAAGACTAGATTGGCTCGGCTAAGTTCGTTAGCCAGACACGTCGGATGCCAAGAAGTAGGTTTTTTGGGAATTTTTTGTCAACAAAATGAGTTTTTTGCTAGAATTAAACAATTTTTCAAATTTCTTTTTACACCAAGCCAAAGTAAAAGGCAATATGCGTAAAAAATGTTTTTACACCATTGCTCTAAATTAATAACTTATGAGAAAAGTTAGAAAATATGTTGGAAGAAATAATTTTTTGTTTCACTCGCACACACAGTCCTCATCTCATTTTTTGCGATGCTACATTAAAAAAGGCTTTATAAGTGACGTGTCATGATTTTTTTAATCCAATTTAACGATTCAGTTATATTCAATTTCTCTCAGCTGAGTAAATCTTTATAGTCTATCTATTCAATTTTTTATAGGAAAATTACCAAGAAAATTTGTTTTATGTAACACGGTCAGAATTTAGATTATGTTTACACCTTACTAAAATTAATAAGAGTTTGCTACAATGGCATAAAAATTACGTTAAATCATATTCAAACAATAATATTTTTACTATTTAACTATTTTAAGGCGAAAATATTAACTATTTTAAGGCGAAAATATATTAAAAAGCTGAAATTTGTTTAACCAAAACCATACATCTGCTAATTTTACCTCAAAAATGTCGGAAAGTACAATATTTTTCAATAATTAACCCAAAAAAAAGCATTTAAGAGGTAACTTTTATATTGTTTTTGAAAATTTCAAAATAAAATAACGTTTGATAGTAGTGTTACAATTGATTTTTTTTTATTTTGTAGAAGCTGGTAAATAGAAATCGTAATAAATACTCGCCTTGAAAAATCAAACAAGTATTTGGAACAAAATACTATTTCTTAAAGAAAATATTAAAATTATATACAAAAAAATATTAAAATTATGTACAAATGCCGTCCTGATAAACTGATATGTTCTGTCCATCTTGAGCGCTGGAGCCGATTTTGAGGAGCTGGATTCCATCCAGACAAAAGTTCATAGCGAATACACACATTTTTAAAATGTCCTTTTGAATTTCGTAACTCAATCATTACAAATAAAATCTAAATTAAAAAAATCTATATGACCTGTTTTTTCTCAATTTTCTAGCATCAAGTCTTGGGGTAATTAACTAGGGAGTGATTGCGTTGACATTTTGATGTAAAATATAGTAATTTTAACCGTCTTCAAAATAACGTTTCGATTTGAACAATAAAAAAAAAATTAAAAGTGTTTACGTTCTGGCAAGATTGTCAAAAAAGGACTGAAATGTTTTTAGATGTTGATATATACAAAAAATCTTAATGTGTTAAGTACTTGCTAGACTTATAGGTTTTATGGGTGGTTTTAGCGAACTTCCAGAATGGAATTTAGTGCTCCACTCAAATGAAAGATCTTATTATGTAGTTTTAGTAAAAGCGGATATATTAATTGTTACAACTATATTTTTAAGTTGAACGATGTATAATATTGGCATTGTTTGGAGCTGTGTTGCTTACAAGGCCATTTGGAAGAGCTTAAGAAAACTTAAGTTTAACAAATAGTGATTAAAGCTAGGTTAAAAAAAGTGATTTATATGGTACACAATAAAACAAAGTATTACTTAATAATTTGTTTCCTTCATTTGTCCAGTAAATAAACGAATAAAACATGTTGAATCGTTAGAGTGGCCTTCCAGGGTCCATCCACCTTATTAACCTAGATTCATACGTTGGTCTACGTTCGTTTTTACAAATTTTGTACTTTACATATAAGTTTTCCCAATTTTTAGCGAATTTCCAAAACTGGAAATTCAGCTTTTACAGCAGGTGTGATGACACGACCTAAGCCCGGGACCATAACAGAAATATGTTTGTTTTGAGGTCCCTAGAATACGAAAATGATATTCACTAAAATTTATATATATATATATATATATATATATATATATATATATATATATATATATATATATATATATATATATATGTCGCCACGATAACTTTCGAATGAAACGTGTAACGATATTTAACATATCTACGTAATATTAATTGTATAGAAGTGATTTGCTCGAACGAAACCGCGATCTTCTTTATTATGGTTGACATAAATGAACATATATGATCTCTTAACTATAGGATCAATCAGAGTTTGAATATAGAGATTAGTTTTGAGTATAAAAGTATACATCGCCGCAAATATAGTCAAAAGTATATTCCTTTTTCTAAGAATTTGTGTATATAATTATATCTTCCGGAAATCATGTTAGTAACGCTTATGTAATGCGCATGTTTTCAATTTAAGTACGCTACTACAGTATCCAATCAGAATTCTTGAATTGGACAACGCTATGTATTAACCAATCATATTGTAGTATTTTTGCATCCTGCTTGTAACAAGGAGGATTGGGTCAGGATAGATTGAGGGTACTGAAGATAACAAGCCACAATGTAGACGCAAAAATATTAAGCTAAAATAAAAATTATTAAAATAAATATTACAAATGTATAAAAAGTATAAATAAGTGAAATAAAAGTTAAAAGAATAAGTGAAACGAAAAATATGTCAATTATAATAAATATTAAAAGTGTTTAAAGTAAAATTAAATGAAAATGGTATAAAAATATGAAAACGCATGTATGAAAAATGGAGAAATATTTTTATAAAAGTGAATAATAAATGATTGTTTATTTTGAAGAAAAAAGTTAAGAAGTATTTATTTTATTGCTACCTGAAAGTTATATGGAAAAAATGTTATTATGAGTAAATTATTTATTGTGATGAAGAAGATATTTTAAGAAGTTATGAAAAATAGAATGTTGTAGTTTTGGGAGACGCCATGTTGTGAAATTTTTGGGAAAGTTATTATTTTGATACGTATTCAATTTTATTTAAGAAGCATATTTATTGAAGTGAAATTATATGAAAAGTTAATCAAAGTTCCTTAAAAAAATTATTCCTTTCTTTTATGCTTTACGAAAGCATCTTATTATCCATATCCTGGAGTACAGGATTCTTAGCCGTAAACCGTTTCACACGTTTATTAAGAACTTTTTTTTTTTCCTTAATAAATTTCACCACTGAACAAACGATACCTAGATACATCCAGGAAGTCCATCTTTCCTATTTTGTAACATCATACGTGGATTGAGCATTGCATTGGGTGCATTCGCCAGAGGACGAACTAGCGTGGCAAACGTAACATCTGATACATCGTCCAGGAAGTAATGCTACAATCTGGTGACATCGTCCGCGAAGTTAGTGGATTGAATGTTACAAAACGTTACAAACGTTTATTGTTTATGAAATTTCGTATGGAGACTCAATTTTGATCTGGCTGGGTTAAGTTCTTCAGCCAGACACATCGGATACCCAGAAGTAGGTTTTTCGGGCGTTTTTTGCCAAAAGACTAAGTTTTCTGTCAGAATTAAACAACTTTTTAAATCTTTTTTTATACCATTTAAAAAATGAGAAAAATTTACATAGGATATGTTTTTGAATTTTTACTTTACGTAAATTAATTCCAGTGAAAAATTAAGAAATTTGTTAGAAATTGATTAAAAAATTTCCAAAGGGATATTTGTTGTCTTTTTCTATTATATGGACAAACTATCTCCATTTCAATTTTTAAAATGGTACATTTTCAAAAAGGAAGCTTTTTGAGTGATATGTAATGAAAAAAATTTTTTAAGCAAGGCAATCGACGATATACATTTGTTCCACTCCGTCACCCAGGATCCATACGTGTTTCTATCACATGTTATTTTTTTAAAAAAACTCCCAGTTCTGTCTTTTTATGTCATGATAATTTGAAAATTATTAATGAAATTTTTTTTTTTTTAATGAAAAAAATTTTTTTAGCAACAGCCTGCATATATTTTTTTAATAATTTGAAAATTATTATGTGGGCCTTTCCACAATATATAAAGCGTAAAGTGTAAGGAATATTTTATGTAATATTCCTTATGTAATTTAATTCATTTTTTGTAGGTACTTTTAAATATCACTAAAATTTGCTGAAAATATAACTTCCGTTTAAATTTCTTTTTTATTTTATTATTAAGTTGAAAAAATATTGACGGATTTTTTATTTTATTGTGTAAAGGACACATTATGTATTTTGACACGTAAGTAATAAAAATATCTTAGATAACTATGATTTTCAACAAAGTATTCTAAGAAAATTTTATAACATTAAATTTTTCAATAAAAATTTATAAGTATTAATTACATTACATTTAGATTGCATTCAAATATTAAATAGGTAATTATTTTGATAAATTTAATATGTAAATAAATCATTAATTTATAACAATTAAATTTAAAATATGAATTTGGCAGAAATTTGAAAATTTGAATTGTTTTGTTCGTTTATACTGTTTGTTCGAATCTGACACAGGGGTTTGGCTTATTTGAATTTTGTTTATGGTGAATGACATAATAATTAAATGAAATAAATTTTTATTCAAATAAGACAAATATGAGATTGAAAATAGTAGCAGCAAAGCATATTCTAATCTGTGGTATAATTGAGGAGCTGGGTGGAAAAAGGGCGTAAGTACAGAAATACCGTTTTGAGAAAAGATTATTTCAAAGTTTGGGTGCCTAGTATGAAGGTCAAAACTGAAAAACTGGTAATTGTCGTGTTATACAATTGGTAGCACTAATAATACACTATGCATTAAGATTAAAAAAACAGTAAATATCGGTTGTTATTACATAATTTTTTGAATTTTTCCGAAGTATGACTTACGCCTTTTTTGCAGATAAAATTTTGATTTAACAAAAACATAAGTTCTGTTTCCTTTTTCTGTAATTCTAATTAAGCGTTGTCAGCACATTTATTAAATTCTAAACCAAAACATGTTAATTTCATGAATATTTATATGTATACTTGTACAGTGTCCGCCTGAAAGTTGGTTATATGTGGAAAACTATTTTATATCAAATTTTTCAGAAATTTTTATTCTTGATAAAAGTTAGTATACTTGGTCTTAGGCTAAAAAAGCACCCACCGAAATTTGGATATATCTGGTTGTATCGAGGGTGGGCTTAAAAATGTAAATATGGCTTAAGAGTAAAGTACTATAATTAATGAAAATATAAGAAAATATAATTTGAAAAAATTGTTTAGAAGTGAAAGTTATTTCAAAATATAGAATCACAGGTAACTGCCCCAAAAAATAAATTTAGATTTTTTCTTTTTTTTCTGTATCATACTGTACATCATAGGACCAGAAATATCTTTTAAAGACTATTATGTGTCATGTACTGTAAAAATTCGTTCTTAGTTGTGAGTTACTAATTATATATTTAATTTTTTGCAAACATGGCTTATACGCTTCAAATTATTATCGTAGCGTAGGGGCATTAGTTGATTTCTGGTCGTTGTAAAAATTAGTTTACTATAAGTAGACACTCTAAAAAGTTAGAATATCAATTCTAAGGAAAAAAGGCGCAAAGCGACTTACGCCCTTTTTCCACCCAGCTCCGCAATTAAAGAAGATTTAAACTGTGCAACTATAAGTGCTGCATGTTTACAAACGTCTCAAATAGGTCAATTTCCTCATGAAATTAGTGGTGTAATTGAAAAAAATGGTAAAATTTTGTCAATAACTTGCTCCTGTAAAGCTGTTACTGTACTGTTCTAGGTAAGGAAATTACTTAAAGAAACTGTATTAAGTAATATCTTTTCAATATTTTTTTTAACAGAATTGATATTTTCATATATAACATAAGTATGCTTTTCTGTACCGAAACTGTCAAGATCAGTGTAAACAGCTAGGTACATATAATTATATCAACTTGGATATCTACCAACTTCAAGGAGTAATAATTTTGTTTTTTCGTCAGTGCATTTTATTTGTACCTATTTATTTATTAAAATGCAAATCGGTTTTGTAAAAGCAGATAGTACGAATCTGCTAAAAATTGATTCAATGATGTTTGCAAAGTTCTTTGCATGTAACTCAGATTTCTGTTCTGCCGGATTCCGGAATGTTAAAACATCTTTGTAAGTATTACTTGTTATATTATACTGTTTTTCTATGTAAGTGTCAGGTATACCTAATTAGTAAAACAATAATATTGGAAAGTGTTAGGTTATATTTTATTCCCGATCAAGCGGCCAAACTACTGTTAAATAGTTTCCTAATATGATAACTATAGAGTAGTAATTCCTAATATGATAACTATAGAGTAGCAATAAAAATTTTAAAAAATTTTGAAAATTTCTAATATAGCATAAAGTTAATGTTTAACATACAATTAGAGTGATATTAAACATTTTCTTAACTTTACTTCTAAAATTACTTACAATAATGTTTTCTTCTAATTTTTTCTATAAATTTGCGCCTATTTTTCCATTTCGTCACGTTTTTTTTTTTTTTTTTTAAGAAAACGCAACAAATCAATTTTGAAAATAGATTGAGTCAATACATGAAATTACTGCTTATAGGTACAGGATATGGTCAAAGTTCGGCATCGGCTAATCATTTTCAACTGACCTTGAAAATCGATTTCAAGGTCGACTTCAAGGTCACTATCAAGTGCATCACTTTAAATTCTACAAATTTGGTACTCAGCCCTTTTTTCAGAAAATATATCGTTTCAGAAATATTTAGCTATAACTGTTTTCATCTACAGGGGTTGAAGGGTGTTTTCTACCCCTAAAAAGCGTATTTAGCCGAAATACAAAACACGTATTTAATATTTTTCGCTGTTTAATAAGTATGTTAAGTTTCATTCAAATTGGCGAATATTAGTTGGGTAGTGTTATTTGTCAGAATGTTTTGCCGATCTAGTTTTTTCAATATTTCTTTGATCGTTTTCAGAACTTGTATTTTAATTTCTACGGACAAATAACTCATTTTTTTCTTCGATCTGAGTAACTTTTATTTGCTGATGTTGACCATTAATTGATCGAAACATATCAAATATTTTCCAATGCTTTTTTTAGCGAATTTCGAAAATTTTGAAAATTTTTTCACCGTTAGTAAGTTAAAGTATTTGAATTCATTAAATTATTTTAGATGGATATAACTATGCTGCACAAAGTCCGTTCGGGTTCTTGGGTCCCAAAAATATCAAAACTAATTACCCAGCCGATTTTAAAAAATCTTTTAATCTTAGAAAGCTAAACTATTTTAAATAGGTACAGTTCTTAGATGAGATCCGCCAGTGCCCAATATTTGGAAATTCGCTATGTTATGCAGATGCTACGACAGGGGTATTTTAAAATTTATTAAAGATATCAATGTTGTAATTAATTTATTCAGTGATAATAATAACGTAAAAGATGATGGCATCTGTTTGACTTATAGAGACGACATAATACTGAGGTTTTAATATCTTGAGCGAAAACCAAAGAATACGTTTCAAGTGATTTAATAAAAGATTAACATTTTGTTTTGTAGAAAATATTTTAATTCTTATTATTTTTTGAGACTTTATTTGAAAAATTACTAACAAATTTTAGAAAATTTACGAATGTGTCTAATGAGGAAGTAACTACATATCTACGGGAATATTGTGACCGAGAAATTTCATATTCTGTAACGTCACACATATCCACCGATTCATAATAGTTCATAAATTAACTATTTGAAAGACAAGTCTTACGATACAATTTATGTATTTAGCTATTTTTAAATTTTTATATTGAAAATATGCTTTAACCCCTTAAGGGATATGGGACATATTTGTCCCCAATTTATATTTACGTTTTACGCTATACTGATACGATTTAAAACCTTGTAAGTTTATAATATTATTCTTCTATAGTTGTTTTCTTGCATTGGCAACCCAATATAATTTCTTGCATTGGCAACCCAATAACCTATCAATTTTCGAAAAAACTTTGGTACAAATTTGCAAAACTGCAAAGTTGTCCGTTATTAAGTTTTAGTTTGAATATTTTTAAAAATTTTTGTGCGTTATAAATTATTGCAATAAAAAATTATCAATCTTGGTAAGTAAATTATAGTAAGATAAGTAAAGTGGAATATTTTAATCACTTTAAATTTTCCATACTATCAAAATGGGGTCAAATTTTAAGGGGGTGGTGGGGGGCAACAAAAAAAAAGCATTTTTCCAAACCGTTTGGAGATAAGGTTTCGGTCAATTATCTACAACATATCCAAAATTCAGCTTCCTAGAATGATTTGCAGGGAGCAGAGGGGGGAAAAAGTATTTTGGCTGGATCTAACATGTCCACAGCCCCTCAGAATTAACGTAGAGGGTTGAAATTTGGTATGTTGATAAAGTTCGTACCCAAGTTGTGCTTTTTGGAGGTTTTAATATTTTACCCCCGCCCCCACCATTTTTAAGCTACAATTTCATGCTTTTTCGACGTTTTCAAAGTTTATATCACTCGCACAGGTAACACCAATAAACCAAAAGATCTGAAATTTTGTATTCGGATTTAGTTAGTATCAAGAAGGTGCCTGTTGGGGGTCTCAACTTTTAAACCTTATCCCCACCATTTTTATAGCAAAACGAATATGATGTTTGTTGTTTTTTAACTTTTTCGTTTGGGTCAAAATCTCCCCAAATAAGAGGGCTGAAATTTTGTGTATAGGTTAAGTTAATAAATTGCCACTGCTTTTTGGAGGTTTAAACTTTTAAGCTTAACCCCCACCATTTTTACGCCAATATTTCTTTGATTTTTTTGCTTTTTTTCTAACACATCTACAGACTCTCTAAGGAAACCTAGAGGGCTGAAAGTTTGTACGTGTATTGAGTTAGTATCCAGCTAGTGCCTTTTAGGGATTCCACATTACTTTTCCCCCCACTTTTCTCATTTTTACATCGGAATTCAATGGTATTGTTAAATGTGTTTTAAATGCATTATTTTTATCCTAGTACAAGTAGGCGTACAGTAATTTTAAAAATTTAAAAAAAAAAAATGAACTTTTATAATAAATGTAATACATATATTAAGTAATTTAAAAATGTTGTTAAAGTCACTGTTTATTTATAAAGTAGGAATTTTGGATTTTTATTTATAAAATAGAATTTTTGGATTTTTTTGGAAAAAAAAATATTTTCATTAAAGTCTTTCAGTTTACTACTTAATGTCTTCATTTAATATTTAAAAATAAAACACAAAGGCAATTGGCGGATAAGCGTGGGTAGGAATGCCCTCGTACGAATTGTGTTGGCTTTTTTGCTGCTAACTGCTATCGGCACAAAATTGAAATTTACTGAGATTCGGCCCTTAAAAACTTAAAACCTTTTTTTAAAGCCCCGATCAGCCGGACACTCGTCATCAGTTTTGAAACCACCAAAATGACAAAGCGCTTGTAGACTTTCAATCACATTTCGCTTGTAGACATTTAATACCGAAGATTAAGGGAAAAATTCGACTTCCGTGATGGGTCCCCGCTGCTCACGGCTTTTTTTTTAGTGTAAATATTTTTTCTCACGGAAATCAAATTCTCCCACAAAAATGAGATTTTCCACGGATCTAAATATTTTTGTCTCCTCTGTTAACAATATAGAAAGTTTAAAGTCAATCATTCGTTTTTTAATAATTAACTGTTTTAATTGAATACATTTTACTTCGAAAATGAATAATTTTCCCGTGTTAATTGGCGGTCTGTAACCATCTCTATTATCCAAACTATGTCTGTGCAAAGTTTCAGGTTGATTGGTTAAGCCATAGGGGAGTAAAACTAAATCAAACAAACAAACAAACAAACTTACTTTCACATTTATAATATTAGTTAGAATTAGGATTAGGCTAATATAGATAGTATAGGTATTATACAGAACCTTCAGTACGCGAGCCAGGCTTGCACTTCACTGTACTTGTTTTTGAAGTCGATAGAGACATCTAGTTTTAAAGTGAAGAACATGTTCATAGAAAACCTACAAAACTATGTAAAGTAAGTGAATCGATCAATAAGAAGCTAGGAGTGTATTTATGATATGTATGAACCGCTTACATGCGGCTCGCAAACACGCTGCTCAACTTCTTGCATCACTTACCTATAAAAATATCACATTTTTTTAGATGATGACATTTTGTTCTTACCGTTAAATCACGAGACAATAAATTTTCGTTAGATAAACACAAATTTATTCGAAAAAATTCAAACCCCTCCTGCAATAAAAAGTGATAAAAAAAAAATACAAAACTGTCCTTGTATTTATTTATTATATTTTCTGTCTTCACTGAAGTTAATTTAATCATATTATTACTATTGTTTTATAAACTGAAGATATTTAATTTCTCAACATAGTGTTTGCCCTCAATCAAGGTAATATAAGGGGCCCCAAAATTGTAATTCTTAATATTATTTCCAACTATTGTAGTTTTTATACTCGATAATTTTCTATTTAGTTAATTCTTTTAAAATTAATTAATAATACTTGATTTCCTAATAAGGTATTTGACTAAAACTAAAAAAAATATTTTAAATACCTTGACTTTTTATTAATCGACTTCAAAAACGAGAAGGTTCTCAATTCAACCGGTATGTTTTGTCTTTTGTTTTTTTATGTATGTACACCGATTTCTCCCACATTTCTAGGCCAATTTGTGCCATTCTTTTTTTGGTTAATAGATAAAGTCCTCCAGGTGGTCCCCTAAAAATCTTATTGACATTGGTTGGGTAATTTTTTAACCATCTTCAATAATATGAATAATTATTATGACAATTTTAAAATTTGTATAATAATTATACAAAACAATGTAACCAAAAATTTGTATAATAATTATACATTAGTTCAAAAACTATAGTAACATATTTTTATTTTTTTTTTTAATTTATGTTGATCCAATTATCCTAAAAATAATTTTCTGTCAGTACTTAGTTTAAAATATTCTTTAATGACTTGAAAAATTGGTTGGTTTTCTTCATTGATTTTTTATTTTCCTAGTAATTATTACTTTAAGTATTATTTATGTTCCAAATTTCAAAGCAAAGTCAGTGAGTTTCCAAAATTATGATTTTTGGACACTGGTGTTTTGGAAACTATTTCACCTAAACGTATGAAAGGGTCTGGAACCATTACCATAGGTGAATTTGCCCAAGAAATGAAATTCAACGATATGTATGCGATTGTGTAGCTTAGTGAAAGAGTAAACCATACGTATGGATTTTTCTCAATATCTTTACATTTCGCGGAGTTATAATACCAAATATCAAAAAATAGTGGTCTTATTCAAACTTTTTTTTCTGATAAGTGGTCTTATTCAAACTTTATTATAGATAAAGCGATGAAACAAAATCCACATTGTTTGCTATGTCCAGTACTTTATTATATATTTTTTTCATTTAAAATGGACATTAAATACCCTTTATAAAATATGAAAAAAAAAACATTAAATTTTTTTAGCTACTTGCACAAGAGTGACCACTTTCTTATTACTACCAAAAGAAAGCTCGCAAGCACTTCTCTCACCTCCCTGAATTTTATTTTTGTTAAAAGGGTGGAACATACTGAAAAAAAAAAACATATATATTTGGTGATGTTCATGGTATGTGTACGTGAAGGTACAGGTCAACAAATCTGATTTTACCTCTTCAAGGTCATTAAAAATGCATTCTTAAAGAAGTGAGATAGTAATTAATATAAAGAAAAAATGACCTTGAGGCGGCAAAGTCAGATTTGTTGAACTGTACCTACTTGCTTTTGAATTATGTTTTTAAGAAATATTTTGAATGAATAATTGAATCATTGAAGGTTTTTTTTTTATTACATGAGAATCTGATGCCTGCTCTACACTCTCGATCGAAGTTCCTCGACGAAGTAAGCGCTAAAGTTGGCTGAAGTCGGAATACCGTTATAACACCAGCCACGAAGAACCATGAAATGACCTTCTACACTCTCGTACTCGGTCCACTTTACGAGAATTGAGAGTAGATATAAGGAATCTAATATGTTTTATGTTCAAAATGTAGACTCCTTCCATATAGGAGTGTTAAAATATAATCAGCTACGAATCAAGAACTAATTTTTTTCATTGCTTTTAACATACTTCTCAAGTCTACAATTTTAAATTCATTGATGAAGTTAAATACATCACTAATTGATCAAGTAAACAGTTTTAGTTTACCTAACGGGTAAATAAAAATGTTAGTTGGATTTACATGCGAAATAAATGTAGAATTAAGTAATACGTTAAAAACAATGAAAGAATTTAGTTCTTTTTTCGTAACTAATTGTTTTTTAGAACTCCGATATGAAAAAAGTCTACATTTTGAAGATAAAACATATTAGATTCCTTATGCCTACTCTCAATTCTCGCAAAGTGGACCGAGTACGAGAGTGTAAAAGGTCATTTCATGGTTCTTCCTGGCTGGTGTTTAGCGATTACTTCGTCGAGGAAGTTCGATCGAGAGTGTAGAGCAGGCATCAGGTTCTCATGTAATCAAAAAAAAAAAAAAAAAAAAAACATTCAATGATTCATTTATTCATTTATTTATTCAAAATATTTCTTAAAAACATAATTCAAAAACAAGTAGGTACAGTTCAACAAATCTGACTTTGTCGCTTCAAGGTCATTTTTTCTTTATATTAATTACTATCTCACTTCTTTAAGAATGCATTTTTAATGACCTTGAAGAGGTAAAGTCAGATTTGTTGACCTGTACCTGCACGTACACATACCATGAACATCACCAAATATATATGTTTTTATTTTTTTTCAATATGTTACACCCTTTTGACAAAAATAAAATTCAGGGAGATGAGGGAAGTGCTTGCGAGCTTTTTTTTGGTAGTAATAAGAAAGTGGTCACTCTTGTACAAGTAGCTAAAAAAATTTAATGAATTTTTTTTCATATTTTATAAAGGGTATTTAATGTCCATTTTAAATGAAAAAAATATATAATAAAGTACTGGACATAGTAAACAATATGGATTTTGTTTCATCGCTTTATCTATAATAGTTTACGAGAAAAAAAAGTTTGAATAAGACCACTATTTTTTGGTATTTGGTATTATAACTCCGCGAAATGTAAAGATATTGAGAAAAATCCATACGTATGGTTTACTCTTTCACTAAGCTACACAATCGCATACATATCGTTGAATTTCATTTCTTGGGCAAATTCACCTATGGTAATGGTTCCAGACTCTTTGCAATACTTCTTCTTTTTGGTAACTTCCCTGAGTTTAGAATTCTCTCTTGCGACGTAACTAGCCTCGGAAATAGAGGGAATCACAATGGGCTTACAATGGTTCGAGTAAATATAGGACAGTGCGTATTCAGTCAAATTATTTGGTGAAAATTTGGCTTGGCGAACTTTATAAACTTATATTAATAAAAACGGTGTATTAATCAGTGCTTCATTAACAACAATACATATACGAGTAGTATTAATAAATAAGATCTCAAAGTAGGAATATTTTGTGAAATATGCTAAAAATTAAATTCTTAAGTATAGGCTCTAAAATTATTAGTTGTTTCGTTACCGTCTTTGCCTAGTGTGAATAACGAATTTAATATAAGAAAAAAAAAAATAAAAGAAAATTAAAAATTGCAAATTTTTTGCAAAAATTGCAAAGAAAAAATTTGAAAAGAAAAACGCCTTCCAGTTTACTATTTAAGGTCCTTATCCACCAAAGGCAATTGGCGGATAAGCATGGGTAGAAATACTCTCCTACGAATTGTGTTGGCTTTTTTCCTGCTAACTGCTATCAGCACAAAATTGAAATTTACTGAGAGTCAGCCCTTTTTTAAAGCCCCGATCAGCCGGGCACTCATCATCAATTTTGAAACCACCAAAAATCCAAATCGCTTGTAGGCTTTCAATCACATTTCGCTTGTAGACATTCAATACCGAAGATGAAGGGAAAAACTGGACTTCCGTGATGGGGCCCCGCTGTTCACGGCGTTTTTCAGTGAACTTCCAAAATTGAAATTCAGCTATTACAGCAGCTTTTATGGCAAGACCTAAGTCCGTGACTATGGCAGAATTTGTTTGGGAGCCTCTAGAACCCGAAAATCTACTTCACTAAAATTTATATATATATATATATATATATATATATATATATATATATGATTTTTAATCATATATATATATATATATATATATATATATATATATATATATATATGTATGTATGTATTTATGTGTGTACACGATAACTCTCGAACGAAACGTTTAATGTTTATAAAATTTGGTATGCAGGCTAGAATCCGGATTCGCTCGCTTAAGTTCGTTATCCAGACACGTCGGATGCCCAGAAGTAGGTTTTTTGGGCACTTTTGATAAAAAGTGTCTAAAGTGCTAAAAACATTAGAATTTAAAGATTTTTTTATACCGTTGCAAAAAGCACAAGAAATTGGATAAAAAACGTCCTTGAAGCGATACTTATTTGTCAACCGGTTCTCCAGAAAAAATAAAAATAATTTTCTAAATTTTTGGTTAAAGATTTTTTGTCCTTGTTTAACATACCCAATATTCTTTAGTTTTTAATTATATGCATGCCGGAGAGGCACTGTTTATGTTGCCCGAAATATGTTTAAAAAATCTTTAATCAGATTGATTATAAAATAAAAATAATGTCTAATATTGATAAAGAGAATCATTATACTATAAAATTTGATCAATTAGACTGTAATTATTCTTTAATTGAATAAATCTTTTATAAGATAAACGTGTCTTTATATATCTATACACAAACTAAACTATTGTCAAAATCAAAATCGCCATTTTTTTTGTTTTAAATTCAAATAATATGAGGTGTTCTAAAACAAAACTCGCCTAATTCATACAAAACGAGTTATTTAACAAAAAAAAAATGGAAAAGACTAGTTTTATCACAACTTACTAGTCAGTTTTGTTATAATTTGAAGTAAAACCCCTTTTTGACTAACATGCTAAGAAATGCAAATTGAAGAATCCATTTCCATCGTTAACTTATTTTCTACCAAAAGTAAAATAAACCACTTTTAATTTAGAACGCCACATATTACTTTTTTTTAGTTTGACATTATTTCAAATAATTTTTTTTAATAAAAAATGTCAGTTTTTGCCAATAATAGATTCGAAATAAATATAATTGTTATAATTTCTAACAAAAAATTCTTGAATTATATAAACTGCATTTTTTTTAAAAAATGGCAATTGTAAACTTGTCTATTTTTTGCACTATATGTATGAAGTATCCTTTGTATGTCATTAAATTCATAATTTAAATTTTTAGTTGTAATCATACAAGAAGTGTTTAATGAACAAAACGATTGCAATGAACGCGGTCGGTCCTGCTGTTATTTCGCTGATGTAAGTTCCTGCCAACACGTGCCAACACGTGGTTAATTGTTGAATTTCTCCAAGTCGTGGATTCAAAGTTGTTCGTCTATTGATGCAAATACACTTTGTCCATTTTATATCATTAATTTATTTGCGTATTGTTTTCCATTACAATATGTTTTCCCACAAATTAATAAAATTTAATATAATTTAAAACAATTGTACTCTACAAGATGGATGACTTATTTTATTTTTTGTTTATTTTATAATTTAGATTTTAGTTAGTTTTAAGTTAATTTAGTATTTCATATTTTAATTTTTTTAATATTTTATATTTTAATTATTACATTAATTTAAATTTTATATTTTTCTAATTTTTTAATTTAATATTACATTGTATTTTTCTAATTATTTTTTTTTTTTGCGTCTTGTTACTTTAGTTACTTAAAACCGAATATATATTCGAACTTGTTCCGTTCCCTTTCCTCTTCCTATTTCATAGCCGTCCCAATCCGTACGCCAACTACCCTTAATTCACTCTTGTGGAACTAATACTATATATGATTTTCATGATAATACAGATATCTGTACTTTTTATGTACATAAAGCTTGAGATTTCATTATCGGTCGCCAGATGGCTCAATGTGTTCTAACTAACAAAGTCACCAACCATTACTTTGGTGTTTCATTAAGCCGCCACTAGATGGCTGCACAAGCTTTAGGCGCCTCTTTAAAAAGTAAATGCCATAAATATTGTCACCGTTACACGATCCATAAAATTTTTTAGACTTGAACTGAAACTGTTTTTGAAATTAACGTAGAATTTTATAAAGTGGATGAAAACACAATAAAAAATAGAATTTCTGAAACAGTACCTATGTATAAACAGAAATTACAACTATGTATATTCTAGCCAAAAATAAAATTTTATTTTATTTTAAATATACAACTATACAACTATAATATCATCATGTATTATTTTATATGGAATTTAATTATCAATAATGACTGTTAATTAATATTTTAACTCCTCACACGACAATTAGGTGTTCATTTTTCCGTTTATATTATACAAAACATTGAATGAGAGATGTCTTCATTCAATAAATCATACAAGCAATCCGTTTATAATTTAACTAACATATTCTAGTGTCCATCTCCATGTAACATTACGTTAAAAAACCTAAAAAATAAAAAATAAAAAACATTATTTTATTATATACACTATTTACTTAAATAAACGTCAGGTGATTGATAACTTTTCGATAAACAGTTTCGATAGACAGTTAATAACCTTTCGATAAACAATACATATTTCCAAATTATTATTTTTAAAAAAAATTATTTTTACACACTAGAATTTAAAAATATATATTATACATTTTGTTAACAAACAAAGATTCCATTTAAAAAAGTTCAAATTTGAACTATTTTATCAACAGAGTAAAGAGAGGTACATCTATATCATGCTAGATGGCACAGTAGATGATTGCTTTAACGCGATTGTTAAAGCGGTAAACTCAAATGTTATTTAATAATTTATTTGAATGTTAGTTTACTGAAGTAATAATTGTTTGTATTATTAACTTTTGTTTGTATTATTAACTAATGTTTGAATAAAAAAATATAATGTTTTCTTTTTTTTACTAATCAAAAAAATTCATTTATTTAATTATTATTTTTTGATAATTTACTTTCAAACATCACTTTAGAAAATTAATCTACACATATAATAAAACTGTAACGAGACCGTTTCTGTACATGGAATACTTTTTGAAAATTGTATTAGTGCTGTAAATAGTTATCAATGTAGATATCAAAATAGCGATTATTAAAATTTTTGTTTGTCTGTCTGTCTGTCTATCTGTACACGGTTCACGCAAAAACTACTGGACGGATTTTAATGAAATTTTGGGTGATGATAATTTATTACCTGGGTCAACAGCTAAGATACTTTTTACTCCGAGAAAGTGTCTCATTCCCACGGGAAAATGGAAGAACTATTTTGAGCATATGCACACATTATGCAAAAACTATTGAATAGATTTTAATGAATTTTGGTGTGGGATACATATTATTTGGGATAACATCTAAGATATTTTTTACTCCGGGAAAGTGTCTCATTTGCACGGGAAAAGAGAAAAACCATTTTGAGCATATGCACACATTACGCAAAAACTGTTGAACGGATTTTCATGAAAATGGTGTGATGATAACTTATTACCTGCGCCAATATATAAGATACTTTTAATCCGGGAAAATGTCTCCTCCCCTCGGGAAAATATAAAAACCATTTTGAAAATGTGCAGGCATTACGCAAAACTATAATATTGTTGTATGCAAATGCTTTATAATTATTATACTTATACACTTCTCACTTATTTTATGCGAGAACGACGTCGCAAGTACAGTTAGTTTAAAATATTTGTATTTAAAATTCAAGTAGAATACAATTAGGGAAAAATTACTTTGGATTAAAATGAGGGCGGGACCCTAAAAAATTTAAGTAGTATACCGTGTTAAATATAATTTGAAAGAACCACCTCTAAGGATTTTAAAAATTATTTTTTTTTTTATAAGTTTTGAGCCAGTTGTTTTAATATTTTAACTCAAAATTGTCGACAGTTAATCGTACTCTAACCCCCCACCCACAATTCCGATATTCTAAACTTTTAATATAGCTAAAATTTTGATTTTAATAAGGTTAGTAGATATTTATCCATAGATTACAAAAAAAGTTGCAGGTTTTTCCGGCAGCGTAATAGTTGCTAAAAAAACATTTTAGATATGGGAAACACAGTAATAAAGAACGTATTTACTGTTTTAGGATAATTTGGAACAATTAATACAATTTTCAGTTATCGCTGCAAATTTGGTTTAGATTTAAATATACCTAAATTTTTCACTGTTAGAGAACTAAACTATTTTAGTTCGATATACGCTATGTTATATGAGAGTCCAAAGGTTCCAAAAACGCCAAAAATAAATTATTTAACTGATTTTGAAATTTTTTCGCCTTTATAGCTAAGCTATTTTAGATGGATAACAGGTATGTCCTCTAAGGTCCTAGCGTCCCAAAGGCGTCAGAAGTAAAACACCCAACCGACTTTAAATCTTTGGAAATTCGTTATGTTATGGAGATGCTGCGACAGGGGTATTTTTATCTATAATGCCGGGTACACACTGAGACAAACATTGTTAGCTAACACGAATGTTAGCTAATTTTTGTTAGCGAACAATGTTTCTGAACATTTGTTAACTAACAAAGTTAGCTAACATGAATGTACACACTGAAATTTCAATTTTTTTAGAACATTTGGTATTTTATTGTTGTTACATATTTTTATTCATTATTAATATAAAAAAAATATCAAGTAGTGATTATGACGTTATGGTATTGTAAGTGTGATTTTTGATTGGACAATATCAATCGGCCGGGAAACGAGAAAGGATTGAGTTTTTTTAGAAACGAACGAGAACATATAATTTTCACGGGATTGGGACTGGCACTAAAGGTGGTTATCGAAGCAAGAACCGAGTTCCTTTGGAAATTGGATTAAAACTGATAAATCGGGTGGAACTGAGACTTATCGGGATTTGACTTTTTTTCAGAATTGGCAAATCAACTTCGAGTGTAGGTGGGAACAAGATATAAAAATTCTCAGCGATATCTCTATTTTGGATATCAAAATAAAGAAGAAAAAAAAGCGTCAATGGTGGATAAAAAGTGTTTTGCAATAATGTTGTATAGCCATAGAATTACAGAATAATTTGCAAATTCAAGATGCAAGTAAAATCAGAAACTTCTACAGAATGTCTAAAACAGATTTTTAAATATTCATTAAACCGCAAATCATCAAAAAATTAAAAAATTAAAAAATAAAAACTCTTAATAAAAATTATAGCAAATATAAATTACACAAATACATAAAAAATAAAAAATAAACTTGTTCAAATACAAAAATACCCCTGTCGCAGCATCTGCATAACATAGCGAATTTCCAAATTTTGGGGACTGGCGGATCTCATCTAAGAACTGTACCTATTTAAAATAGTTTAGCTTTCTAAGAGTAAAAGATTTTTTAAAATCGGCTGGGTAATTAGTTTTGATATTTTTGGAACCCAAGAACCCGAACGGACTTTGTGCAGCATAGTTGTATCCATCTAAAATAATTTAGTTCTCTAACAGTGAAAAAATTTTCAAAATCGGTCGGTTAGTTTATTTTTTACAATAATGGGAACAGTAAACCCTGGCGGAAATCATACAACATAACCTTTATTCATCTAAAATAATTTTAGTAAAGAGTTTATCCTAACAGTAAAAAACGGGTCCTAGGGATCTCATATAACTTATGGTAGTTCGTAAGGTTCTTGTGGACATCATTTAATTACTTAATGAATTCAAATACTTTAACTTACTAACGGTGAAAAAATTTTCAAAATTTTCGACATTCGCTAAAAAAATCATTGAAAAATATTTGATATGTTTCGATCAAGTAATGCTCAACATCAGCAAATAAAAGTTACTAAAATCGAAGAAAAGAATGAGTTATTTGTCCGTAGAAATTAAAATACAAATTCTGAAAACGAGCAAAGAAATATTGAAAAAACTAGATCGGCAAAACATTCTGACAAATAACACTACCCAACTAATACTTGCCAATTTGAATGAAACTTAACATACTTATTAAACAGCGAAAAATATTAAATACGTGTTTTTTTATTTCGGCTAAATACGCTTTTTAGGGGTAGAAAACACCATTCAACCTCTGTAGATGAAAACAGTTATAGCTAAATATTTTTGAAACGACATATTTTCTGAAAAAAGGGCTGAGTACCAGATTTGTAGAATTTAAAGCGATGCACTTGATAGTGACCCTGAAATCGATTTTCAAGGTCAGTTGAAAATGATTAGCCATTGCCGAACTTTGACCATATCCTGTACCTATAAGCAGTAATTTCATGTATTGACTCAATCTATCTTCAAAATTGATTTGTTGCGTTATTTTTCTAAAATAAAAAAAATAAAAACCTGACGAAATGAAAAAATAGGCGCAAATTTATAGAAAAAATTAGAAGAAAACATTTTTGTAAGTAATTTTAGAAGTAAAGTTAAGAAAAGATTTAATATCACTCCAATTGTAAGTTAAACATTAACTTTATGTTATATTAGAAATTTTCAAAATTTTTTAAAATTTTTATTGCTACTCTATAGTTATCATATTAGGAATTCAATTCAACATATGATTAACTATTATTTTTCCGATTGCGACTGAGCAAGTATTTTTCAAAATTACTTCTTGATCACTTATTTTCTATCTTGCATGTGAAATTCGTTCGAATATACTTTGAACCATTTAGGGATGAAAAGTAAACTACTCCTTTTGAAAAATATTAAATGATTTTCAAATGACTTTGGAAATTGACCTCAAGGTCAACTTCAAAGTCATCATCAAAAGCATCACTTTGAACTCTATAACTTTGGTCCTAAGCACTTTTTTCAGAAAATATATCGTACCATAATCCACTTCTATGTTGATTCCTGGTCTCTTTTCCTGCGTTTCTAATATTTATGTCAATAAAAAATGTGCTACCGTAGACAAGGATGAATAGGTACGCATTCAGACTTCACACCGTATTTTTTTGTATTTATTTTATGAGTACCTAATCTTTAATATATTAAAAATTTACGCGAAGATGGTCACTTTATCAGCAGTATCCAAAAAAATTTAAAAATATCGGTGGTTTTTGAAAAATTAACAAAAATCGTATAATTTCTTCTCTATGAAAAATTGGGGTCAAAAGAGACGAGAAAAGAGTAAATGGGGACAACCCGTAGGGTCGACCAAAATTGAAATTCTAATATAAAATAATTTCGAACTTTTTGTATTTATACATTCAAAAAAGAAATAATAGGTACTTGATGATTTTCTGTCAAAATAAACGTCGAATCTAAAATAAAGTTTATATACTCCTGTCGTTTACCCCTAAGTTTATATTCCTCCTATTCTTATTTTAGTTCAAAAAATAATTTTTCAAAAGACTAAGACATAATAATTAATAACAGTGAGATTCTACGTCCATTTTCAGACTTTTGTCTCATACAGACGTTACCTAGAATTTTTTTTACCTACAAAAACATCAGTCTACAGAATTTAATTTATTAGTTAGGAAAATAATTCAAATATGTCTCACTAACAATAAATGCCTTAAATGAGTTTAAAAAATCAAAACGATACTGTTTATTAAATTGCGTAAAAGCTAGTAAATGCAATAACAGATATGATGAATTTATAAGGATTTTCTTGTACTACAAAATCTTAAAAATATGGAAACGCGTACTTTTTTTTCGTTAATTGTGTTTTATTCTTTTGCACAAAATTTTAAAAATACTTTATTTTCTTAAGAAAGGGAGGCAACTTTAGTCACAGATATGCCTATGAACAGTTTTTGGTAATCCGGGAAAAACGAAAACACTTTTTAAAATTTTTTTATTGTTAAAATCGAAATGTTCTTTTAAAGAGGGTTAAAATTACCATATTTTATATTAAAATTTTGACACAATCACTCCCTAATTAACGAGCCTTACTTAATATTAGCAAATTGAGAAAAAACACGTCAATTAGATTTTTTTACACAGATTTTATTTGTTATATAATTCAAAAGGATATTTTAAAAATGTGTATGAATGGCTTTCATTAAATAAATTTCAATATATTTTCCATTTATTTTAACAGTGGAATGTCCTTATTAGTGGCTATACTTTCGGCTTGGAGCGAATTAGACGAAGATTTTCTTCTAAAACCAAATTTAATAATTATATGTAAAAATGTTATTACATTTTTTCAAAAAACTGTAAGTAAACTGTAAAATTTTCTTTACAAATATGTTAAAATAGAGAAATGTTTCCTTTTTAATTTATTTTTAACTCTTTTTAAATGATTCACTTTAAAATTTTTTAATATTTCTTAATCGAAATTTCATAAAAGAATGTGTCAAAATTTAAAAAAATTTTTCTTTGTTAAAAAAAAAAAATTGAATGTGCAAAATTATTTAATATTAGAATGCTCTGATTATACAATTCTAATCATAACTGTATTGTCAATTGGATAGAAAATTACGTAAAAATATTATTGTTTGAATATGATTTAACGTAATTTTTATACGATTGAAGCAAACTCTTATTAATTTTAGGAAGGTGTAAATATAATCTAAATTCTGATCATATCACATAACAGATATCGTCGGGATTTTTTTTGTAAAAAAAAATGGAACAGAGATACATTATAAAAACATTTAACTGACAGAGAAATAGAATATAGCCGAATCGTTAAATTGGATTAAAAAAATCATGACACGCTACTTATAAAGCGGTTTTTTTCGAATTTAGCTCGCAAAAAATGAGACAGAAAAAAAAAGAATGCGAGTGCGAGTGAAATGGAGAACGACATATTTCCTAGTTTTTCTCGAAAAGTAAGTAATTTAGAGCAACGGTATAAAAACATTTTTTTTTCATTTTACCTTTTACAATGGCTTAGTGTAAAAAAAAATTTGAAAAATTGCTTAATTCTGGCAAAAAACTCATTTTGTTGACAAAAAACGCCCGGAAAACCTACTTCTGGGCATCCGACGTGTCTGGCTAACGAACTCATCCAACGATTTGGAAAATCGAATTCGCACACAAAATTTCATAAGCATTAAACGTTTCGTTCGAGAGTTATCGCGCGGATACATATATATATATATATATATATATATATATATATATATATATATATATATATATATATATATATATATATATATATATATAAATTTTAGTGAATATCATTTTCGTATTCTAGGGACCTCAAAACATATTTCTGATATGGTCTCGGGCTTAGGTCGCACCATGACACCTGGCGTAAAAGCTGAATTTCCAGTTTTGGAAATTCGCTAAAAAATATTTTGTTTCATTAAAAAATGTTAGCTAACATTCAAAATCTTTGAAGTTTACCCCTCGTCAATGGGAAACATAATAACACGCTAAATAACATTTTTTTTTAACAGAAATGTTATTTAAAAATGTTAGTACAACAGAAATCAAACGAACATGTTAGTGAACAATGTTAGCGAACTGTGTTAGCTAACAATGTTCGTCGATGCCGGGTACTCACTGAGACAAACATTGTTAGCTAACACGAATGTTAGCTAACTTTTGTTAGCGAACAATGTTTCTGAACATTTGTTAACTAACAAAGTTAGCTAACATGAATGTACACACTGAAATTTCAATTTTTTAGAACATTTGGTATTTTAGTGTTGTTACATGTTTTTATTCATTATTGATATAAAAAAAATATCAAGTAGTGATGATGACGTTATGGTATTATAAGTGTGATTTTTGATTGGACATATCAATCGGCCGGGAAACGAGAAAGGATTGAGTTTTTTAGAAACGAACGAGAACATATAATTTGCACGGGATTGGGACTGGCACAAGGTGGTAATCGAAGCAAGAACCGAGTCCCTTTGGGAAGTGGATTAAAACTGATAAATCGGGTGGAACTGAGATTTATCGGGATTTGACTTTTTTTTCAGGATTGGCAAATCAACTTCGGGTGTAGGTGGGGACAAGATATAAAAATTCTCAGCGATATCTCTATTTTGGATATCAAAATAAAGAAGAAAAAAAAGCGTCAATGGTGGATAAAAAGTGTTTTGCAATAATGTTGTATAGCTTTAGAATTACAGAATAATTTGCAAATTCAAGATGCAAGTAAAATCAGAAACTTCTACAGAGTGTCTAAAACAGATTTTTAAATATTCATTAAACGCAAATCATCAAAAAATAAAAAAATAAAAACTCTTAATAAAAATTATAGCAAATATAAATTATACAAATACATAAAAAATAAAAAATAAACTTGTTCAAATACAAAACAAATATTTTGTTTCATTAAAAAATGTTAGCTAACATTCAATCTCTTTGAAGTTTACCGCTCGTCAATGGGAAACATAATAACACGCTAAATAACATTATTTTTAACAAAAATGTTATTTAAAAATGTTAGTACAACAAAAATCAAACGAACATGTTAGTGAACAATGTTAGCGAACTGTGTTAGCTAACAATGTTCGTCTCAGTGTGTACCCGGGGTAAGAGTAACTTTGACATTTATTGCTTTTTACAAAAACATATTTTTTTCTAATTTCGATATTAGAAAAAGCCATCTATTATACTATTATTGACCCCACTCGATCTAGGCCCTCCACTTTTTAGAATTGAAAAACAAATAGCAAATAATTAGGAGCTATCTATGAGCTTTAGCATTCCGTGAATTAAGATTTTTAAGCTCGACACACTGAGGAAAATTTAGTATTTTTAGTGAAGGGGGGGCTTAAAAATATAAGTATGCTTAAAATAAAAATTTGAGACATTGCAGTAAAATTTAAAACTATATTTATGAGCTTTGGAACTAGTATAATTTCAATTTTTGTGCTCACCCCCGGAGTCTCCAAACTACTCTTAAATGATTATATTTGAGAAAGAGGTAGATACTTAAAAAATAAAAAAAGATTGTTTTAAAAATGGGTAATGAATTTTTGGAAAAAATCACAAGGTCTTATGAAAGGTTTCTTTTTATAAAAAATATTTATTTTTTTGCTACGTACGTTTCGAGACCATATAATCTCATCATCAAGCTTTAAACAATAATATAAAAATGTTACAATAAATAAAATTAATGTCAAATAAATAAAATTAACTAAAAACATACATTATCACATAAATAAAATAATACAAAAAAAATTTTTTCATCTGTATAAAGCTGTGTTTTTCAACCTTTTTCATGGCGCGACCCCCCTAGTATGGAAAAATACTTCGCAACCCCCTAATATAGAAAAACATTTCGCGACCCCTACCCTCTGCTATTTCTAACTTTTATTTTATTTTGTTATAAATATGGAATCCGTTCGTCATTATTGATTATTTTTAGTTAGGTGTCAATTAAATACGTAACAAAAGGTTCTAACAGGCATATTTTTGTATGGACATCGAAGTTGACGATAATCAGGCGAGTAAAGGATGACACTTTTGAATTCTTTGAATTGTGAATTCGCTTTGAATTGTGTTTAAATTTATTGAATTGACTTGTTGTTTGTTTAGTAGTTGATCACTGTGCTCATTGTAATTATTGAAAATGGATGAGTTTCTGGAAAGATATGCACAACTGTCAACATCAAGTTCCAATGAGAGTAATGAAACAAAAGCAAAGGAAAAGCGTCTATATGACGACAATTATTTAAAACTCGGATTTACTGTTATTGAAAATAAGCCGCAGTTCTTTGTTTTGAAATTTTATCAAGCGAAAGTATAAAATCTTCACAATAATGTAACCTTTAATTAACCTTTTCTTTATTAAATATTATATATTGAACTAGAGTGGTTTTATTGTTAAAGTAACTACGACCCCCTTAAAAAGGCTTCGCGACCCCTGGGGGTCGCGGTCCACAGGTTCAAAACACTGGTATAAATCTTGACAGCTAAGTGTCTTCTGCGTAGTTACACACAAAGTTTGATACGTTGTCAAATTTGTGTTGTCAGTTTGGTAATTGAAATTATTGTATGTATGTATTTATCCAAAGGCTTTCTAAATTTGGTCTCTCTCGTTGGAGTGCTGCGCCAGACCAATACGAATATCTCCCCTAGCCAGATCCCACTGATCTTGTTTGAGATGTTGTTCCAGCTGTCTAAACTTATATCCAATATAAAAAAGTTGGCATCCAGAACAAGAGACAGAATAAATTAGATTGTCCTTCTTCTGAGGTAGTATAGCTGGTTTTTGACTGGTGTAAAGGGAATTTTTAAGCATAAATGGATAACTAAATATCGGTCGCAAGTCATTTGATCGCAGAAGAGAGGATACGGGGGCAGTATGTCGTCCTAAGTGTGGTATTTTTACAAAATTATATTTGATCGTGTTGTCAGCATTACTAACAATAAGTGGTATGGAATTATTATAAGGTAAGAGCACCAGTAGCCGTCATGTTAAGACATGAACAGGACTTTACATTAAATTTTTTTGTTCATTATTATACGAAATTACCAACAGTAAACCTAAAACGAAAGAGAATTTTATGATCTTTCAGGAATATTTTAATTTATTTGAATATTTATTTAAAAATAAAGGAAAAAGTCTGTTGTACCAGTACCCGTCAATAAAAAATTAACGATGTTTCAGTATCCGTCAGAGGAGACACCTAGTATCTCTTATTCTTTAGAATATGATAAATCTTAAACAACTGAGCTATATAATTAAAATACTTAAGGATAAACCTTTATTAAAAAAATTATTTGATTCTTTTATTTCCTTTCTACAGTTCCTGCAGGTATAATGTTTAGATTGGTACTGAACTGATTCTTTTAAAACTCTCTTAAACTTTAGTCAGGGCCCGCTCTAGCTTTTACGCCGCCCCGGGCAAAGAGAATAATCCCGCCCCTGTGCAAAATCTGTCACATTTTTTTGCTCTCTGGGTATAAAAATGCCGCCCTTTTTCGGGTTTTCTTTACACTGGCGACCTTTTTTTTTGCTCGTCAGCTCTAAAATGCCGCCCCCTTTTTACAAAATTCCCGCCCTTACAATTTCTCGCCCCGGGCAAACCTGGTTCTTTTTGTTCCTTACTGGCGAAATGCCCCCAAAATTTACAAAAATCCCGCCCTTAAAATTTACCGCCCCGGGCAAATGCCCGGGTTGCCTCCCCTGGAGCGGGCCCTGACTTTAGTACAACCATCCGTGATGATAATTCTTCTGAAGCATTATCCATAATATCCACAAATGCTGCTTTTGTACATTCTTTTTCATTGGAATTAATAACACTGTGTACTGAATTTTGCCCTTTCTATACAATTACATGGTTATTAGTCGGGCTCAAAAAGATACTGATTCATCATAATTCCATCAGACGCTCTGTATCTTTCAAAATTTCTATAAATTCTTCTTTCTTAAAATATTCTTCAATTTCCTTAAGCCCGTTTTTGATATTTTACGCTACCGACGCCCTTGATTTTCTTAAATTTTGAGATAATCGCTTAGATAACTCCGGATATCTATTGCAAAAAGACAAGAACCATTTTCGTCCAGGTCGACCATGTAGTAGTTATCTAGTAGTTAAGAATCACAGTTTCATTCAAATGTATAATCCACTTTACTATGTTCTCATTTTCTTTGTTGGTTAAAATAATTGTGGGGGCATTTTTTGCATAATATGGGCTACTCTCCCGCCCCATCATGCTGGCACACCATTTAAAAAATTGAACATTGAAAAAATTTTGTCTAATAGGTCACAAATTGGTCATAATTGGTCACTTAGTTCCACTAATTGATCAGCAATAAAAAATTTTTAAATATTTAAAAATTTGTAAAAATTTCAAGGTCACTCAAAAATTTTGGCACACCATCTAAAGAAAAAAACAAAAATAATAAGAGGAATCGATAGGATTTTAAACCTTGATAATTGGTCAGTTAAAATAAAAAATTGGTCTGGTCCCCAGAATTTAAAATAAAATTCTAAAAGGCTTTTTCATACTGTGACGGATGCGCGAAATTTCTACTTCCGGAACGTGTAGCAGGAAACACAAAAAATATATGCTTGCATAATATCTTAATATTTATTATTATACTGAAATTTGACGGCTATCGGGTGAATGACGGCTACTGGTGCTCTTACCTTAGCTTCGGTGTACGACTATTACGCTATTAGTTACTGACAAAAGAGAAATGTTCTTTTTAAGGATGTCTTTGGCAATTTTAAGCATTTCTGGGCGGTGTTTTAAAAATAAAAAGTAGATTATGGTTAAGAATAAAGCTTTAAAATACACCATTCTAATTACTCTGTCCCAACCCTTTGTAAAAACCACTCCGCATATCCTTGACACGAAAGAAAGCTGTAATAAAGCGAAGAAGGTAAAATATTTGCGATTAAATATCGTATATGATTGATCGGCTCATAAAATACGTGGATTACGATTATTATTATTGTGTTGGGACCCCTTTATAAAGAAACCATTTCGGATATAAGAGAGAAATATATATTTTGAACCTTACAGTTAATCCTTTTATTTATTTATTCTATAATGTCTGTTATCTATAATTTATTTCATTATTTTACTTTTTTTTGGTTGATTAGGTTGAAAAATGATGTTAAAACTCACCCCGGTCACCTCTATCGATTTGGCCAGTTGCATCTTTTAGGATTAAGAAGACAAATAGAGCAAAATTAGCTAGAGCAGAATTAAGAAGACAAATAGAGCTATTCAGGAATTTTCATGTTCCCTGAATTAAAAATTTAGAGCTTAACAGACTGAGCAAGAATTTAATTGTTGGGATGCTGAATTTCTCCTTCACGAACTCTAAAATAGGATTTTTTGTTGGCGTTTTAAACATTTTCAATAGCTTTTTGAAATATTATCCTTTCACAGCAAAAACTTCTTCTCTATTGCGTCAAAAATGTTCATGCAGTTTGCAACGTTCTTTAAATAAATATATTTAATTTATAATTAAATAAAATCGTCTAACTTAAAAATATTTTTTGTTAAAATTATTAGAAATCACTATTACTGAAATTATGTTCAACTAATTATTCAGTATGGCTAACATAAATTTCGATATATTTTTCAGTTTTTAAATTTAAATTACTAAAATACGGTACGTTAGAGTTTGTTAATCTTATTATTTAAATATTCTTAGAGTTAAAGGTATTTATATTACGTTTGATTTTCCATGGTTTTGGATGATTCTCTTGCTAGCTGTGTATTAGACAAATTTTAAAAAAAATCTTAATCTCACAAATCATACGTCACAATTTGCTAAAAATTTTTTTGTGCATTAACATATCCAAAAATCATTCCTTAATCTCTAGAGCAGTGTCTTCCAACTGCCAGTCGGCAAAAGTATCTCACCGGTGCGCAGAAAAATGTGTGAATTACAATGAATTACAAAAATACCTATATACAATTTTTATATTTTGCTTTTGGCTTCCATGATTTAATGGATTTTAGTATTTTTATTTATAGAACATAATAGCACACTTCTAGCACAATATAATACAACATTTTTTTGTTTTTTAACCCCTTTAGTACCGCCATATACTCCAATTTATTAGATAAAAAATTTAATATCTCTATAAGTACAATTGCAAGTTTGGTACATTTTGCTTAATTTATTTACAATATAACCGCTCTTTACTATACAGCCTCCAGTTACCGATATAAGACACTGCACACTCGTCAGTTGAATTTTTTCTAAAAATTTGTATGACGAGCTCAGCTCGTCATTAGTCCTAAAGGCGTTAAAAGAAAAGAAAATGACGGAGATAACTTTATAAACAGATGATCGACCAAATGGTCGAAGAACGGCATTCCATAGTACAGGACCTAATGTTATTCTAACTAGCAGCGGAAATAACTCTAGGCTAAAATACTTATATTTAAAATTAAATAACTGCTTTTAAACACATTTCTGTGTTGCTTAAGAAAGTATCCATAGTATTCATTTGAATTTCATAGTCCACCAAGTGGTTGAAAAACGACATTTAATATTATACGACCTAATGCTATCCCAGCTAATGGCAGAAATTGCTCCAGGCTAAAAGAAATATATTTAAAATGCAAGAACTGCTTTGAAACATTTCTGTACTGCTTAAGAAAGTGTCAATATTAATTATCTGAATTGCATAGTCAACCAACTGGTTGGAAAACGACATTTCATATTACACGATTTAATTTTATTACAATTAATGGTGGAAATGACTCCAGACTACAAGAATTATATTTAAATTTAAAAAACATTTTTCTAATGCTTAAGAAAGTGTTGATATTTATCTGAAATATATTGCCGATCAGTGATCGGAAAATCACAAATTTCATTATTAATATAATGTACTAAGGACTGAGTGGAATCCGTTAAACGTTTGTACCTGTAATTATTGTTGTATCTCAAGATACATGAGGTCGGTGTGACACGAGACTGCGTTAATATGTTAATTTTACTAATAATAATATTCGAGATTACTTGCCTTTTTGTAACACAAAAAAGATAAAAGGTATATTCGAAAGTATTATTTAAGCAAATTTTAAACAATAGTATATTATTCCACGAGCTGGTAATGATAGCTATTACTCATGAAGATGAAATTACGACAAGAGCCGAGTTTACGAGGCGAGTGTCGTAATGCATCTGAGCTTGCATAGTCATTGCAAGCGAGTAGAATACTATAATTTTTCTACGACTTTCTTTCTTTTTGATTTAAATAAAATTGAATATAAATTTTAAATCAAAAGAATAAAATTTTTAATATATTTCTACAAAATAAACTAACGATCAAAATAAAATTCGAATTGTTTTGTTTACATACACGTTACTACGCAACATATATCAATTTTTCTACCCCTATTGAGGAACACACTCATTACATATTCGTTAATTGTTGAGAAAGTTAGGCATTATTCAAAGGTGTGGAGGAATGACCATCACTCAATACCTTTCGACCAATGAAATCACGGTACATATTAACCATTCATTATTCAACTGGCTGGCATTTGTTTTGTGTATAATATATGTATCAAATTTTAATTTAATATATGTTGCCTAGTAACGTGCAAATAAACAAAGTAGTTTGTATTTTGTTTTTATCGTTTGTACAACATATACAAACATTTAATGAAATTAGAAATAGATTAAAATTTTATTCTTTTCAATTAAAATTTATATTCAATTTTACTTAAATCAAAAAGGAAAAAAGTTGTAGAAAAAAAATCATATTCAACTCGCTTGCAATGGCTATTACTCACTCAGATGCATTACGACACTCGGCTCGTGTCGCAATTTCGTGAGTAATAGCTATCATTAGCAGCTCGTTGAATAATATACTATTAAAACTATATATATATATATATATATATATATATATATATATATATATATATATATATATATATATATATATGTATATATATATATATATATATATATATATATATATATATATATATATATGAATCGGTTTTTTTTAAAAGGGCGCATATCACAAAAACCAAATTTGTGGGAAAATGACTATATATATATATATATATATATATATATATATATATATATATATATATATATATATATATATGTGTATATATATGAATCGGTTTTTTTAAAAGGGCGCATCAAATTTGTGGGAAAATGAAAAAAACTTTTTTTCATCCATGTTTCTGAAAAAAATGTTTTTAAAAGATTATTAGTTTTTAATTTAGCTAAAATGGGACAAAATTTTGAAAAATTTTTCATGCTAAACTTGACATCTTACTTTTTATGAGCTTTCAAAGTTTGATAACATCCGCCGTTTAAAAAAAAATTATCTTTAATTTAGATGTTCGGGTGAAAAAAACGAAGAAATCTATTAAAATTGGTTTAAAAATTTTAATAAAAATGAAATATTTAGTTTATTACATGCCATAGTATCTTCATAAATGAAATAAAAATTAAAATACCCCTATCGTAGCATCCTGCATAACACAGCAAGTTTCTGTTTACAAAAATCAGTTTTCTTTAGAAACCAGTTTAGATAGGAAAATGATTCAAAAACTTTTTTAAGTGATTCTTTTTCCTCTTTCCAATGGTGTAAAAAAGTGTAGCAAAAATTTTTGAAATTGGGGCAATTTTGGCAAAAAATTTATTTTCTTTTACGAAAAATACCCAAAAATCTATGTTCCGAACACCGGATGTGTCTGACTGAAGAACTCATACAAGATATTATATTAGTGAATGGCATTTTCGGTTTCTAGGTACCATAAAACCGTCTAGACCCGGACACTTTTTGACATTTTTTGGTTAATTTTATGTTTATACATGTTTCTTTCATAGATATCACCAATAAAAGTATTGTCGTTAGAGTGTATATTATTTGTTATATCACTGACCTATTTGTTTCATTATAAGTAAAAAATACAAAATAATTAGTAAGTGTTCGGGTCTACACCCTAAATCGGTCTTGACCCGGACACTTACTTAAATAATGTAATAACATGCAAACTAACCTCTCCCGTCGGGGTTAGGACAGTGTTTTATATCTCTGATGTCTTTAAACCTGTCAGACTTCAAAATATTTTGTGGGAAGGGAAAGGGGGCAATGCATAGTATGCCTCTGTATGATGTAAACATACGATATAACACCAAAAGGAGGCATAAACCGCATAATTATGGGGGGAATATTAACATATGGATAGTGGGAGTTACATAGGTGCGAATCGCAGGCATAGTGTAATAAACTGATGTGTCCGGGTCTAAACGGATGTATGTATATAGCATGTATTTTTTTTATATTTAAATCGAATATAACTTCAAACATCATTAAATGATGCGCGATAAAATTCTGAACATATACATATCAAAACTAAAACAATATGACAATTATGACAGAAATTACACGTATAAGTTAGACACACATTTTATTTCTTTGAAAAACTGGAGGATAGTAATCCTGTTGGATTAAATTTTGGATTTTATTAGAGAAATGTAGACATATATAAACATACATACCTTCCTCCAAACCAGTTGTGCAACGCTGCCGATTTAACCCTGGAATCATACGTACTCGTCAAAACGACGAACGAACTTCTCTACCTGCTCCAATACTACAACTTGTCGGTACCTGCTTGCTGTGAAACTTCTATTATCTAATTTATTTGTTATTATAACACATAAGACGTATAAATTTTGTTTATAGCTATTGTCCTTTTTTTATACTGAAATAGTGTGCGTCAAAAGGACGACGATGTATGATTAACCGATATTTTTTTTTAAAGATTTTGTACTCCACATATAAAAATTTTCCTAATTTTTCTAAAATTTATTAAAGATATGGATGTTATAATTAATTTATTCAATGATTATGATAATGTGAAAGATGATTACAGCTGTTTGACTTATAGAGACGACATAATACTGAAGTTTTAATATATTGAATCGAAAACTAAAGAAAGCGTTTCAAGTGACTTAATAAAAGGTTAACAATTTATTTTGTGGAAAATATTTTAATTTTTATTATTTTTTGAGATCTTCTTCTAAAAATTACTAACAAATTTTAGAAAATTTACAAATGTGCCTAATGGGGAAATAACTACATATCTATAGGAATATTTATGACTGAGAAATTTCACATTCTGTAAAGTCACACATGTCCACTGACTCATAATAATTCATAAATTAATTATTTGAAAGACATGTTTTATGATACAACTGATGTATTTATCTATTTTTTAATTTTTATAGTGAAAATATGCTTTGATAAAAAGATTAAAAATATTAATAAATATTTAAATTAAGAAATTTTTCCAAATCCAATCTTTTTAAATATTTTGTTCGCTTTTGTAGTATTGTTATGTAAAAAAAAAAATGTTTTTTACAAATAAACTCTAAAACTCCCCGTAAAAAGTCCATTCGTCGAAACGACGCCGATGTATGATTAACTTGACTCGTAGACCAACGTATGATTCTAGGGTTAATATTTACTTTTTAAAATTTTGTATTAGAAATAATATAGTTTAGCAAGAAAAAATTAAGGAAATTAAGTAATAAGAATATTTAATTTAAAATTTAATGTTCTAGTTGACTTCAAATACCTTTCAAGCAATATGAACGATGTTATACAACAAAAACGACGATAGGTCAATCGTCTCCAACACTTGTCTGAATAATTCTTCCATTGCGTAATAATACTAGATGAATGGAGTCGCTTGCCATAGGGCTTCGCTACATTATAGAAATGGAGCGGAGTCAGGGATAACAAGAGTCTCACAAGAAGATACACTCACTTAGAGTGAAATTCGCAATTTCGATGAAATTTTCTGTGTAGAAAAGGCAAAAATAAGAATCCTTATTTTATTATCGACCATTTTACACTTTTACGGGGTGAAGCCAACCGCTAAAGTTGGGGTTCAAATCGTATTTATTAAGATTTCTCGAAAACTATAAGAGATAGAGAAAAACTTTAAATTGACGTCCTGGTTATAACGATCGATTATCCCAAGCTGTTGTAGTTATATCTTTTATCTGAACAATTTTTCGCTTAATTCAATAGTTTTGTCTTAATAAAAAATAGTAACTCTCAAAAAACTCATCTTTATAACTACCATCCAATTATGTGTGGTCCCTGATTAGTGTCCCTAAGGTCGTTTTCTCATGTGAAAAGTATTTTTTGTAATATTTGATGAATGAATTTTGTTTCCAACAGCAGTCTTTTTCGCAAATATTCCCCAGAAATCAAATTCCGTCCAGTTCAGGAAATCCGTCTTTCCATAGTTCAATAACTGGAACAGAATAAATTTTGTTTCGAATGTAATCGATGGGTTCTTAATCAGTAACAATATGTTTAACTGTTTAATGGATGACTCTTTCAAAATAATAATTGTTCAAAACCAGCTTAAGATCTCTATCTGTCTGTACATTGTGTACATGCCTACGTCATGGTACATGCGATGTAATGTATGTGTATACCTGTGTACACATTATTATTTCGACCTTACTTTTAAAGGTAGGTATGCGTATAAAATAAATAATAAAACAAAAATATAAACAGAATCTGATATGTAGTTCCTTTACTCATGGAAATACTAATAACATTTTACTAAAAACAACATTCACTAATCAACAACATACGTTTCGTGTTGAATTAACTTACAATAGAGTAATAAGATAAACCTACGTCCGGAATGTCGTTGATCTCTACTGTTGATCATATTCAGCGAATATTACAGAAATCAACAAAGCATATGTATTACGTTTAACAAATAAACACCTGAAGAAACAACAATAAAATATAAAATACTTGATATTTTGTATATTTTTACAAATATTTTTAATTTTAGGTGAGTTTTAACAATTATTTTTTAAATTTTTGTTTATCTGTTCAGTTTTAGTGAAACTTTTGGAAAAAATAATCAAAATATTTTGTTACTTGTTTCTTTTTTTCTTTTCTTTTTTTTTTTTACAAAGAAGTTGGTGAAAAAGTGAATGTTGTGGTTCAAGTGAGTGTTTTTTAAATGTTGGTTTTAAAATTGTGGTTATTGTTTATGTATCCAAACATTGTTGCAATCTAAACAAATTTTTCAAGACCAAAAATACTAAAAGTTTCATCTGTTTTAAAACTTAATTCAATACAGTATTTCTTTTTAATTTTAAATTGATCGTTTATGAACGGTATTTTATAACCAGTTTTAGCAGGTTTTATGAAAAAAAGTTTTATATTTTGTAATCTCTATGAAATAATTTACTGAAACAATGGTGTTTATAAATTTTATGACCTTGTTCATCTTTATCGAAATATCTGAAATAGTATTACTGTTGTTATATTATTTTAAATTACCGACTTTAAAATTTAAATTCAACAATTAGCATTAACTTAATAAGTAACAAATCGTATAAGAAAGTACCCAGAGTAAATTTAAAAAATATTATTTTCGAATTAACAAAGTAAAAATATCTTTTAATGGAATACAATTATTTGTTTCTTAATACTTGTTTCTCTTATGGCTAGACAGAAAAGGAGATTATCAAATTCTTATTATCAAATTCGATGATTCATTGATGTAGTCAACTATGATGACATCAAATTGTACTATGAAAATATTTATTTACAATTTTGTCAGACAATTATACGTTAAAAAGATAGTAAGCAATTTTATTATAATTTAAGTATTAATTAAATTACTGGTTTAAAAGCCTTTAGGATGTTTAGAAAATTAGGGCGATACACTTATGCTGGCTGCCGGTCAATACTTATGGATATTTGAAACTTAAACATATAAAAATATTTATTTTAATATTTTCATTATCGCCTTTGCCTCCCTCTCAAAATATTCACTCTTTCATAAAGTTGATTCAGATATAACTTGTTACTCAACGATATAAAATTAAAGGCACAGTTAATACATTTAACACTTAACTTACCTAATTAAAAAAAAAAAAGTTCTTTACAATTTGTTAACAACAGTTTCAGCTGAACCTAAGAAACTGGTTATAGATCGGTTATACATTCAATTTTGTAGATAATACAGTAACTGTATCAAATTTTTCGATTATATTTAGTTTAAGTCTGTGAATATTACCTATACATAATGAAAGGTACCCACAAATTTTTTACTTATGCTTTATTTACTATGGTTCATTTCAGTTAAATTTAACCATGCTTCATCACTTTGAATTTAAATAATTTCCGTTTTTTTGGCTTTATGTCTTTCATTATTGCATTTACGTAAATTTTAAATTTGCAGTGTATTTTTAGAAAATAGAAGATTTATTTGTTTCGAATATAAGAATTATTTAATTTTTTAACGATGACTCATGATCAATTGTATTTGAAATGGGATATAAATCGAAAAAGAGAGGATTTAAATGAAAAAACTGACTTCACACAATTTTCCAATGATTCAGGGTTGTTTGTTTTCTTTTTTTGGGGGGAGGGGGGGGGGAGTTTTAGATACACCTGTGCTTTAATTAAATAGTTTCCTTATCATACGAAATGTATTTGACACGTTAAAAAATGATTATAACTAACCTTTTGAAAACAGTGTAGGTATTATGTTTTTTAGTCATTTACAATTTTATTGTATGACTATATAAAAAAAAGCAACTATAATTATTATGTCTTCACTTCCGTTCGTATACAGCCTGTATAATTAACAAATTCTGTTAAATTAATTTAGCGAACGAAGGTCAGTTAATTCACATAAACATATGATGTAGATTAAAAATATAAATTTAATTAACAAATTCATATTATCAAAAAAATATTACATGTGAAGTATATCAAACACATTTATTAAATTTATAATACATAAATAACTCATCGTATTTCAGTAACCATTAATTACATGTATCAAGAACTACTGATGTTGTTTTCGGTGTGAATCCTCGTTTGGCAAAAATTATTCTATTTGCGGTCAAAAATTTTAGTCATTTTGATAATTTTTATAATAACAATTTCAAATATAATTTTTAACTTTATAAGGTCGAAACTAACAAGCTAAATTAATAAATGTTTGATTTCGACAAATTTTCGGTAACCATAATATTATTACAACTGTTCTTTTACCTAATTGTTCTTATTCTATTCGGATACTTTTACCTAATTTGTGCTTATTATAGCTACTTACTTATATATACTTTTATTTATTACATTTTCCAAGGCGCTCATTGGATAAAGTATTTAAATTTTATTTTTAAAAATAATGATTATTTTGTAAATTTTACCTTACGTAAGATTTTTCTTTCCCCTTAATCAGTTTGCCAGCAGAAATAACAAAATATGTAAACCCCCACCCCCATCAACTAAATCGATACCACCTAAAAGAAATAGTAAACGTTAATTCTTTAAATTTACTAAAAAACAAAAAAATTATGTGGACCAAACACTTAAATTCTATCCAATCAAAAAATATTGAATATATTTTTTGTCTTAATAATTTTTTTCTTGGTCGCAAATAGGATAAAGTCTTTCAGTCATTTGATTATAAAGACCCTTAATCCCATTAATTACCTTATGATTAAAATTTTTGACCACAAATAGGACTGATGAAAAATAGGAATGACCACAAATAAGAGGACGCCGTGAGTCCTACTGGTATTGATTAATACCATAAATGAAAGGTATTAAGTAAACAGCTTGCTATAAAAAGAATATACCTTGAACGAAAGTTTGATAAGATTTTTGTTATATTTTAATTTTTAAATAAGCCGTCAATGATGATAGTCTAAAAGAAAATATTCGGTTATTAGGTGACGCTCACTATAACTGCAAGAAATAAAGTCTAAAAATAAAGAGTTTCAATATACTGAAATTCAAAAGTTCGCAAACCTTACATTGCTCATTAGGACCGACAACATTATTATGACATTTTAAGGCTTCTGAAATGTTCTTTCCACTTCATTTACTACTCCTTGATCTGCCTTAAATTCATTGGAATTATATCTTTTTAATTAGAGTTATAAAATAATTTTTTTTCAACAATAAACATCCAGATCGACGTGGAACTTCAAGGGTTTTTTTTTCTAAAAATTTATCGAATTTTATTAATTGCAACTGGTTTTTGTTATTTTAGCGAATTTCCAGAATTAGAAATTCAGCTATTGCAGTAGGGGTCATGATGCGACCTAAGCCAGAGACGATAACAGAAGTATGTTTTGAGGTCCCCAGAATCCGAAAATGATATTCACTAAAATTTATATGTATATATATATATATATATATATATATATATATATATATATATATATATATATATATGTATGTATGTATGAACACGATTTAACGATTCGGCTATATTCTATTTCTCCGTCAGTTAAATATATTTTAAAATGTATCTATTCCATTTTTTTTGAAAAAAAAAAATTACAATTTCATTTACGTGATAATATCAGAATTTAGATTATGTTTACACCTTACTAAAATTAATAAGAGTTTGCTACAATCGCATAAAAATTACGTTAAATCATATTCAGACAATAATATTTTTACGTAATTTCTATCCAAATGACAAGACTACGTTATAATTATATGTATAAACACAGCATTTTACTGGTAAATAAATTTGCACATTCAGTTTTTTTTTTTGACAACAAAACAAATAATTTTAAATTTTAACAAATTGTATCATACATTTTTGAAAATATTAAATATTTTAAGGCGAAAATCTATTAAAAAGCTGAAATTTGTTTAACAAAAACCATACATTTGCTCGTTTTACGTTAAAAATCTCGGAAAATACAATATTTTTCAATAATTAACCCAAAAAAACATACAAAAGGTAACTTTTATATTTTTTTTTGAAAATTTCAAAATAAAATGACGTTTGATGTAGTGTTACAAATGATTTTTTTTTATTTTGTAGAAAATGGTAAATAGAAATCGTAATAAATACTCGTCTTGAAAAAATCAAACAAGTATTTAAAACAAAATACTATTTCTTAAAGAAAATATTAAAATTATGTACAAATGCCGTCTTTATAAACTGATATATTCTGTCCATCTTGAGCGCTGGAGCCGATTTTGAGGAGCTGAATTCCCTCCAGACAAAAGCTCATAGCGAATACACACATTTTTAAAATATCTTTTTGAATTTCGTAACTCAATCATTACAAATAAAATCTAAGTTAAAAAAATCTAAATGACCTGTTTTTTCTCAATTTTCTAGCATCAAGTCTAGGGGTAATTAACTAGGGGGTGATTGTGTTGACATTTTGATGTAAAATATAGTAATTTTAACCGTCTTCAAAATAACGTTTCGATTTTAACAATAAAAAAATTTATGTTGTGTTTAAGTTCTGGCAAGATTGTCAAAATGGAACTGAAATATTTTTAGACATTGATATATACAAAAAATATTAATGTGTTAAGTACTTGCTAGACTTATAGGTTTTATGGGTGGTTTTAGCGAATTTCCAGAATGGATTTAGCTATTACAGCCACTCTCATGATGCGACTTGATCCCGAGACTGGCAGAAATTTGTTTTGAGGTCCCTAGAAACAGAAAATAATATTCACTAAAATTTATATATTATATTTGTATGTAGTCCCAGACCGTTGGACAAGTTCGTTAGCCAGCCATGTCGGATGTCTGGAACATGGGTTTTTTGGTAATTTTTAGTGAAAAAAATTAATTTTTTTCCAAAATTGTCTTAAGTTAAAAAATTTTTGCGACATTTATTTATACCATTAGAAAAATGAGGAAAAATCACTTAGAAGGGTGAAAAATCACAGAAAAACGGATTTTTATAAATGGAAATTCGCTATGTTATGCAGGTGCTGCGACAGGGGTATTTTGTGTATCAACTCAACCCTCTTAGTTGGATGAAATGAAATTATTTCTAAATTTTATTTTCTCAAGTACACTTTGGTTGGAAATTGAGATACTGTTTTTATATTCCGTGTAGTTCTTATATGCTTACATTTTTACGCTGGTTTATTTTATTTTATTTTATTTATTTATTTATTTATTTTTTTTCCAATCTATTATTACAACTAATTTTAATTAGAATTATGTTTTGAAGTTTTGATGTTTATTTTCAGTATTACTTCAAAAATACGAAAGTTTGAAAAGAAATCAAAATGTCAATTTCATCATTATGTTCGAGTTGTTTCTATGTACCTGAATCATTTCGACGTCGCGGAACATGTCTCGTGGGTGCATTGCAAAGTATTTTAGCATTTATGGTAATGATTTTAACAGCCGCATATTCACAACATCCACAAGAATTAATTGAGATCAGTGATGGCACTTTATCATTAGAAACAGTGAAAGGTAATAATATTAATGGTTTAATTTTCAAATTCGTTCCCACGTAAAATATTAAATTATTTATTTTCAGCTTTATCTGGAATTTTGATAACTATTTCCATAGCTAGTGCAGTTATGGTGGCTCTCTCAATTTTAATTATTTTTGCAGCACAAACGGTAAGACTTAAGATCTTATTCATCATAACGAAAAAAAGATAGTAAAGAAAAAAAGATAGTAAATTTTTAAATTTCTCCTCTAGCAAAGACCGTTACTACTTCTACCATGGATTGGCTACTATGCTGTTGTATTAGTTCTATATATGCTTGGCATTTGTGCTCAAGTTGTAAGTTTAACGATGATGAATGCCTTCCCTGTGGCAATTGTAACATTATTGGGTGGTTTAATAACATTATGTAAGTAATATTTAGTTTTTCTGAAAATTAAGCGTGCACATAGCTTGTAATTTTCTGGTGAGCAGTAGTGAATTTTTTTACGTTCAGTCAGAGGCGTGTGTGTGTGTGTGTGTGTGTGTGTGTGTGTGTGTGTGTGTGTGTGTGTGTGTGTGTGTGTGTGTGTGTGTGTGTGTGTGTGTGTGTGTGTGTGTGTGTGTGTGTGTGTGTGTGTAGACATAAAATTTTTTTAAAAAGAGATTCTTGTAGGGATTGCCGAGAACATTTGTGCAAAATGTTAACTCCCGGAAATGTTTTTTTACGTTTAGCGCACATGAATAGCGTTTTTTTGACCTTTCACCGCTTACGTAGCGAAAACGGTGATAGATACATTAAAAAGTATTAAGACCTTTTTTGTAGAAAATCGAATTCTTTACAAAAAAGTTCGTGAGAGCACCTGTCTATCTTGTACAGGTGAAAAGATATAGCGCTCCAAACGTGCACTCAAAAATCCACTTTTTCTAGCGTTCCGGCAGGGTGTGCCGTCCGGAACCTTACCGGAACGCTAGAAAAAGTGAATTTTTGAGAGCGCGTTTGGGGCGCTGTATCTTTTCACCTGTATAAGATAGACCGGTGCTCTCGCGGACTTTTTTGTAGAGAATTCGTATCTCTAAAAGAAAGGTTTTAACACTTTTTAATGTATCTATCACCGTTTTCGCTACGTAAGCGGTGAAAGGTAAAAAAACGCTATTCATTTGCGTTAAACGTAAAAAAACATTTCCGGGAGTTAACATTTTGCACAAATGTTCTCCTCGGCAATCCCTACAAGAATCTCTTTTTAAAAAATTTCTATTCTAAAATTAATGTATAGATAAAATTTAGTGCTATTAGACTAAATAGCCAATCAGAGTTGAAAAGTAGTCCATTACGCATTCGTTTACTCTATCTGTTGGTGAAATAAAGTATAATAAAACAGAAAACCTAGGAGAAAATGAGAGAATATATTTTATTCTCATTTATTAAAAACTAGCTGTCACCCGCGGCTTCGCAAGCGTGAATTTCGTAATTTAGTAAAGGTAAATCTTTTTAGGTAGTTTGCTAAAATATTTTGCCCCTATTTTCTTATCATAAACTGAAATGATAGGCTTTATTTATTGGTAAGCTCACTCATCAATCCTCTTTATTTTTAATCTCCCTCTGGCTAGCTATCTAGGAACAATTGAAAATTTTCACAAACTAATTGGTCATTTCTTCAAGCATATACATAGACTAAAAATCGAAAGTAAGCCTATTATGAAGGTGTCAATGAATTTGGTATAGAAGTGAAAAAAGTATGTTGATTTAAAATACTAAAATATTACATACTTTTAAAATACCTAATATTTTGTAGACTTTAAATAAGTATCCTCCCTATTCCTATTGGAAAATTTAAATCCCTACATCACCTGTAAGTCTGTTTGCATTATATATGAACATTTCCTAAAGTAACTGAATCATTGTTGGAGACGCTAGAACATTAGACGTTAAAATTGTAAAGTTTGACCTCTCCCCCATTTTTTTGCGTTTATTCCCTATTTTACTCTTTACAGGGTTAATTTTCAAAAAGTGATGAATCATCTATTCATTAATTTATTTTTGACCTCCTTTGACTATGCCCTCTAGTTTCACGCGTGTAAAATTATCTTAACTGTGAGTAAAGCTACTTTAAATCAATTATTCCGAAACAAATCGGACAAATTTAGTTTCAAACCAGTTCTTTAAAGTGCTTCGCTTCGCTCGCCAAACAGTTCAAAATTCTAAAAAAGGTTAATTAATTACATGTAATGCTTCGCTCCGCTCGTCAAACGACTCGGAAGTAACCATTAATAAATCTAATTTTCACACTCTGAGAACTTTCCATGCATTCCCATATTAATGGTTTTAAAAATAATTCAATTTTAGGTCCTTTTCGGGATCCCAGAACCCTGATGGACTTTTTAAAATTATGTTCAGTTCCTCCATAATTAAACTTTACTACTATTGTTTTCTAAAGTGAAATTTTAGTAAAGAAGTTTTGAAGTTAACTTTTAAATATTTTATAAATATTATTTTTATTGTAACTTAGGTAATCTTTTGTTTTTCTTTCTTTTGTTTCCGTTTATTGTTAACGGAGTATTTTTGATCAATCAACTTTTGTCTTGAATATATCAACCCCCATAAAGAATATTGTGATAATTTTGACTAAAAATCTTGTCGATGTTGAGATGATGAAGCGTCTAAGGAATAAATTTATAAAGTTTCACTGAAATCTGTCCCGTGGTTTTTGTGTCAGCCGTGCCCATAGTAAACCTAACTGATCATATTATTATATAAATTCTATGTAACTTCCAAAATATCAGTTTTAGGTATAAGAATATCTTAGAGTAATAGATAGACTTTACATTTTTCTACATAATTATGATAAAAAATATAGGTGAATCAAAAAAGAAAGATTTGCACAATAAATAAAAAAAATTTAAAAAAAATGCTTTATGTGACCAGCCTGTATCAAGTCAAAAGCTGAAGTGTCACTGTCACATAGATTATTAGTAACAATTTCCAGTGAATTGAAATTTGCTGTCAAAAACACTTCAAATAACAAATTTGGTGTCAACTTTCGTTATAACCGGAAATGGCACCAGGTTAAAAATATTTTAATTAAAATCTTCATAATTGAAAACAACTATAACCAAATTTTCAAAAATCTACTTTATTTAGAAGACCATTAACTTTTAATGAAGGTTCTATTTGAACCATTCTGTACATAACCATTTGGGAGATCACATTAAAATGTGACTAATATTGATCGGGAGGTTAATATCTATATTCCCTGTAAATTTCAACTCAATAACTTTAATAGTTTTTGAGTTAAATCGGTTCGTACAAACAAACAGACAGAGAGACAGACAAAAATATTTTTAAAGGTATATTTGGGATATATGTCGAATTTGCTAACTGAAAAACATACTAATACTTAAAAATTCGAAAATCACAGATAGACCCTTCTATTTTATTTATAGGTATTGATGATTACTGCACAGTACATTCTACATATTTTATTACTTAGGGAGCACAAGAATTTTGTTTATTTTAAGCTCAATATTTTTAAGAGCAAATCAATAATTAACTGACAAAACAATGATATAGAAGTTAACCTTAGCTGTATAGCGCGATCAAACTTAGTCTTTATTATTGCTATTATTATTATTTACATAAAGGTGAAGATATATTTGTCGCTTCCACAGTTTTGTTCCCTTATAGTTCAATTAGTCCATACGTAAAACACTGTCGTAACTTAAGCTGTTGTAATTCGAATATAACAATGAAAACTAAATATACCTAATTTATTGAATCTGTAGAAAAATACTTGCCAGAATGCACCAGTGCGTCCAGCAGTTAACTGTCACCCTCTTACGATTAGCCAATAAAAAATTTAAAAAGTTTCAATGTCAACTTTTCCCTGTACCAATCGTTTGTGAATATTTGTGATACTTTTAAATTTGTTTGTGACTAATTACTTTATTAATTATTAATTTGTTAATTAATTTTGTGTTGGCTAGCCATACGAGGGTTAAATTATCGCCTTTACATTATTCCATACCTAGCAAATATAAAATAATTTTCCAATTTTTTTTCTTGTGACTTGCCCTTATGTGTATTAACTTTTATTTTTCAGATATTGGAACGTACATGATACTGATCGTCTATCGGCACTACAGTGACTTGAAAAAATTAAATTTCTAAATTAACCCAAAATTATGGACAGTCAGAATAAAAATCATCATTCATTTTTGTAATTAGTTTACTTTTATAGATACATAGTTCTTTCATTAAGATTTCCCATATAAAAGACAATAAGACATTAAATTAAATAAAGTAATAAAATACCTGAATTATTTATTTATTTATTTATTTATTTTCATTATTATTATTATATTTTATAATATTTTCTATGGTATAAATGTTTCTTCTGAATAGAACTATGTCAAAAATTTAATACAGTAAATATGGAGATTTTTAAAAGGGTATAGCGAGGTTTCAATGGCAAAACTGCCTTTGGGAGCGAGGTTCAAAGTGATGTGTAAAATAGTAAGGCCTATTGATATAAATTCGATATATATATATATATATATATATATATATATATATATATATATATATATATATATATATATATATATATATATATATATATATATATATATAATATATATATATATATATATAAGATTTAGCCCCTGACCTTGAACTTTTCTTGAGATATTCGAGAAAGTTCTCGCGGTACAATACATTTTTAAAATTTTTATATCTCGAAAACTATAAAAGCTAGAAATATGAATTAAACGGCAATCGTTAGAGAATTATTCAAGATATGTTATATATTTTTTCAGATTTTTGTGTGACTATTATACGTGATACATCAATAAAAATATTTTTCATTATTATTTTTCGTACAGTTGTAATGAAGGGACACCTTTGAAAAAAAATACAAAATATTGTTTATACTTTGTACTTACACTCAAAAAAGTTTCATAAAAATTAAAGGGGCGCTTTTTGAGTAATTAATAAAATACTGCCCTATTCTGTTATTCGCTTCTGACCATTGCGTGCGTATCCGAATAAAAACTACATACTTACGTAAGTGTTTATTTATTTTTGGTTACATTGTTTGTAAAGGATAAAGAACCGAACAGACCGGTACGACACACGGTAACAACAATAAAGTTATTATATTATCGCCCGTCCTGGTTTATCCTCACATTAAATCTGTTTACACGTTTTTGAAGAACTGACTAAATTGATCGTTGCTTTCTTACAAAATAAATATAGTAGACGATTAAAATTTAATACCCCGTTGAATGATATAGTTTCAGAGTACGTGAAAACTCGAATGACCGTGCCAAATTCCTTACGAGAGGAAGTTGAAAAGCGATATTGGAATCGTTAAAGAAAATTTTTGAAACCAATGGTAACATCAAATATGCTCGATTTTCCGCGACTTAAAGAACAGGATTTAAAGGTCTTATATACACATTTCTATCAACTCTCATTAACAATTTCTTATCTAACAGAAATAATTAACTCCGAAATTAATCTCCGGTTACGTCAAACAAATATCCAAACGTTATTAAATTCCATGTACGATCACGACATATAAATAATAAAAATTATGGAACAAAACAATAAAACTTTTCCAAATCGGTTGGAAATAATTTTTCGGTCAATTATCTACAACATATCTAAAATTCAGCTTCCTAGGATGATTTGGAGGGAGTAGAGGGGGAAAAAACGATTTTGGCTGGATTTAACACGCCCCCAGCCCCCCAGAATTAACGTAGAGAGTTGAAATTTGGTGTGTTGATAAAGTTTGTACCTAGGTTGTGCTTTTTGGAGGTTTTAATATTTTACCCCCACCCCCCTCATTTTTAAGCTACAATGTCATGCATTTTCGACGTTTTCGAAGTTTGTACCACTCGCACAGGTCACCCAAATAAACCTAGAGGGCTGAAATTTTGTATTCGGATTGAGCTAGTATCAAGGGGGTGCTATTTGGGGGTCTCAGCTTTTAACCCTTACCTGCACCATTTTTATACCAAAAAGAACATGATTTTTCTTGTTTTTTAACAGTTTCGTTCGGGTCAAAATCTCCCCAAATAAACCTAGAGGGCTGAAATTTTGTGTAGAGATTAAGTTAATAGCCGGCCACTACTTTTTGGGGGTTTAAACTTTTAATACTTACCCCCACGATTGTTACGCCAATATTTCCTTGATTTTTTTGCTTATTTTCTAACACACCTAGAGACTCTCTGAGTAAACCTAGAAGGCTGAAATTTTGTATCTGTATTCAGTTACTATCGAGGGTGTGCCCTTTAGGGATTCCACATTACCTTGCCTCCCACTTTTCCCATTTTTACATCGGAATTCAACAGCGTTGTTATATATGGTTAAATGTAATTTATATTGATAACAATACAGTAGGCAGATTAAATTTAAAGAAACAAATGAAGTATACCTTATCCAACAATTTTTGGGATGACTTTTTGAGAGAATGTTATTAGTGACCACAAACTTTCAAGAAGTTAAATTATTTTATTGCTTACAACAAATACCACCCGATGTTCACTCCAATTGTATTTAAATTTGCTACCTGTTTTACAAGTGACGGTTTCTTTTAGCGAATTTCCAGAACGGAATTCAGCTATTACACCCACTGTCATGACGCGACTTAAACCTGGGACCATGGCAGAAATTTGTTTTGAGGTCCCTAGAAACCGAAAATAATATTCACCCAAATTTATATATATATATATATATATATATATATATATATATATATATATATATATATATATATAGAAAGGGGGGAAAGCTACCCAAATATTCACAAAACTTCTTTATAGACCATAATAAAGTAGAAGTTGTCGCTAAATTTAATTACTTGGGTATGTTCTTTGCAAGTTCAGGCCTTTTCTGCGAAGCTGCTAAACATAATGCTAAAAAAGCGGTAGTTGGAGCTTCGGCAAGCGCAAAATCAGAATCTTGGCAAGCAAAAATCGATCTGTTTCATTCAATTGTACGAGCTACACTCCTGTATGGAGCACAAACGTGGAGTCTTAGATATTTAGATGAGATTGATAAAGTTCAATGCAATTTTTTCAAGAATATTCTAGGTTTATCTAGAAATACGGCACACTACTTAATACGTAGAGAAAAAAATAGTACAAACCTGAGCGTGTTTGCTTTTAAAACCACTTATGACTGGTGGATAAAAATTTTAGCCTTGCCGGACGAGCGATTACTCAAAAAATGTTACCTTCATCTGCTTCAGCTTGATAATTCTGGCGAAAGTATATACAAATACAACTGGGTCTCCCAATTAAAACTACTTATAACACAGCTAGGTCATGGAGCTGTGTGGGATTCTCAAAATCCGGTACTTGCCCGCGAACTTGGGGACAATATCGCCAGAAGCTTTCTGGAAAAGGGCTTATTAGAAGACGAAACAAAAATTCTAAATTCGTCATTTAACGCTAGATATAAATACTTTTTGCCCGAGACAGATACCGAATATCTTTACAATTCTAATTGGGATTTGATATCTAAGATATTCGGTATCTGTCTACATATATAATCTGTCTACAACTATAGCCCAGCTACGTCTTATGGGAGAGCTTGAAGTTAGGTTTTTCGTAGATGGTATCTTACATAAATGGAACCCACAAAACCAGTGTATGATGTGTAATCTCCAAGAAAACGAATATCTGAGTCATTTTCTCATAAAGTGCCCAATCTTAGCACCCATTCGTGATACATATATCGGTAAATATTTGATAAACGATTATGCCTTGCCGACATTGCTAAGCAATCTAAACGTAACTAAAGTTAAAGATTTGTATAATTACTGCCGTAATGCTCTAAAATTACGTAGTTTTGTTTTGAGCCTATAACGGAAACCGTTTGTTTACTCACCTTCATATTTCTTTATCTGTCTTGCTGTGAATCACTTTGTAGATTAAATTATTAAATTATTTATTATTATTATTTATTATTATTATTTTCATATAGGTATATTATATATTATTTAGTGTACCTAAAGAGTATGTAATAGGTGCACTCCCCTGTAATAACTGGTTAGTTAAATACAGATTTATTATCTATTATCTATCTATCTATCTATCTATCTATCTATCTATCTATCTATCTATCTATATATATATATATATATATATATATATATATATATATATATATATATGTATATATATATATATGTATTTATATATATATATATATATATATATATATATATATATATATATATATGTGTGTGTGTCCGCACGATAACTCTCGAACGAAGTATCCAATTTTTACGAAACTTGGTGAGAACATTGGAAGTCCCAAACCCTTGGATGAGTTCGTCAGCCAGACACGTCGGATGCCAGGAACATGGTTTTTGTTCTAGCAAAAAATTAGTTTTTCGCCAAAATTTCCACTTATTCAAAAATTTTTGCGAAATTTTTTTACACCATTTAAAAGAGAAGAAAAAATTACATAAAAAAGGTCTTTAAACTTTTTTCTATGTCAACTAGTTTCCGAGATCCGATGCCTAGAACCTCGGAAACTGAGTTCTTGCTTAGAATGTGATCGCTCCCTCGTACAAAGTGTGTATTTAGTCACAGTCTGTGTACATATACTATACAATATGTAATGTATATTGTATATAGGGTAAAGTTGCCAAATGTGTACCAGTTTCTATTTTTTTTTTAATATATAACCTTTATTTATTAATAAAATTAAAAAATACCCCTGTCGCAGCATCCTGCATAACATAGCGAATTTCCATTTACAAAAGTACGTTTTTCTCGGAAATTAGTTGATATAGAGTAATTGTAAATAAAAAAAAACCTTCTTTATGTGAATTTTCCGCCTCATTCCGCCAAATTTTTTTCACGAAAAATGTCCAAAACACCGTAAACGTTTTCACGAAATTTCTTAAACATAAGATGTTTCGTTCTTGAGTTATCGTGCGGACACATATGTTTACTAAGTGAATTTTTTTTTACCGTGTTGCAGCCCTTGAATCTTGATGAGACTTGGTGCATTAATTAAATGCATTAGGGCACAGTTACTGAATTTTTTTTGAAGTGGTCGCTCAACTGGAACTCTATAAAAATAACATTAGATCGGATACTATCCTTGTTATTATCCTTAATAACGAGGACTGATACGATAATAAATATGTCTAATATTCTTCAAAATGTTTGCCTTCATGTGGATTTGGAATTGTTTTCCTAAGTTGCGTAGTTACCAAAAAAAAAATTTTGTAATTTTTGAAATTTTTTTAGTTATCTCCAGAACTACTCATTTCTGGCCGCCAAAATTGTAGATATCAATTACTTACAGCCTTTCCATACCAGTAATATAGTTATTAAAATAATTCGCTCCGGGGTAGATTCACCTATACTTATCCTGCCTATACTATACTGCTTATACTTATCCTTATTTTTTTAAAATTTTTTAGAAAAACTCTAAACAATTTATTGCCAAAAGACTGAAAAAATCATCCAAATTCGTCCCAACTGACTGTATATATATATATATATATATATATATACATACCGTTGCCAAGTTTTTCAATTGATAAAAAACATCAGCCACAAGAACGCTCGTGGTCGCTTTTTGTTAAAAATTAGGATTGGGTTCCTACTCTGTTACCATGAAGAGAATTTTGCCCATACTATGCATTTATTCTCTCAATATATAGTGTACCCGTATGTCCATCAGTATGATCAGCACTATAAATTGTGCTATGACTCTATGAAGGTCGTCCAAATAAATAAATCAATTAAATCAGTTCCTCAAAAACGTCTAAACAAATTTAATGTGAGGACAAACCAGGACGGGCGATAATATAATGACTTTATTGCTGTTACGGTGTGTCGTATCGGTCTGTTCGGTTCTTTATCCTTTGCAAACAATGTAAGCAACAATAAACAAGTAAGTAGTTTTTATTCGGATATGCACAATATTATCACGTAGTGGTCAGGTGCGGACTACAGAGTAGGGAAATATTTTACTAATACCTCAAAAAGTGCCCCTTTGATTTTGATGAAACTTGCTTGAGTGTAAGTACATAGTCTAAGCAATATTTTGTATTTTTTTCGAAGGTGTCACTTCATTGCAACTGTACAAGAAATAATAATGAAAAATATTATTATTGATTTATCATGTACAATAGTCACACAAAAGTTCACGTATAATAGTCACACAAAAAATATATAATATACCTTGAACAATTCTTTAATGATTGCCGTTTAGATCATATTTCTAGTTTTTATAGTTTTCGAGATACAAAATTTTAAAAAATATATTGCACCGCGAGAACTTTCTCGAATATCTCAAGAAAAGTTCAAGGTCAGGGGCTAAATTTTATATATCGTATTTATATCAAAAGCCGCTACTATCGCATACATCATTTTGAACCTCGGCCCCAAAGGCAGTTTTCTCATTGAAACCTTGCTATACCCTTTATAGTCTTTTTAACAGAAGCAATCAATAATGGATATGTTTATATGTATATTACTTTTTATAAATTTACCTTAATATACTACTCAAAACAAAATAAGGGCCACTCATGTTTTGCTGCATAAGTTTATTTTTATATAAGTTACAGTAGAAGGTATGCTTACATTTAATTAAGGAACTAATTTTTTACTAAATAAAATTAATTTTAATAAGATTAAATAAAAAATTAATCCATAATTACATTTTTTAGGATTTTATCATTTTTATAGTCATTTTTACAGTCATCAACAAACGTTCACGCTTTGAGGAAAAGCACACATTATGCAACTTTTCGGTGATTTAATATCGAGTATGCCCCCCCCCCCCTTTTTAAAACACATTCTTGAAGCCTCCTCGGCATGCTTTCAATAAGATGCCTAACGGTTTCATCAGGAATCTCCTCCCAACATCTTCTCAAGACATCAATCAGTTGTTGTTGGGTGTGCACATCCTCTCCGGCTGCTCTGACTCGCCGTTTTAATTGATCCCAAAGATGTTCTATTGGGTTCAAGTCAGGGCTATTTGCAGGCCACGGTAAAACCTGTATATTAGCCTCCCTAAGGATAGTTGTCGTCGCTCGAGCGGTAAGCGCTCGGGCATTATCCTGCATCAGGATAAATCCGTCGGCCGCTCGTTGTGCAAAGGGGATCACATGGGGTCTGACAACCTGTTCGATGTAACTTTGAGCCGTTACAGTACCCTCGTTCAGGAAAACAAGCTCAGTTTTGCCTTGCAAACTAATTCCACCCCAGACCATGACATTAGGACCGCCAAATCTGTCGCGTTCATGAATGTGACGATCAGAAAACCTTTCCCGACTTCTTCTCCACACTCTTACACGTCGATCATCACTAAAAAATTTCACCTTGCACTCATCCGTGAAGAGTACGTGACGCCATTCCTCCAAGCCCCATTCAAGGTGTTCACGTGCAAATCTTAAACGGTTTGCACGATGCGCTCCGGTCAGTTTGGTACGGATTACTGGTCTTCTTGAACGTTGTTGGTCTTCATGCAGACGATTTCGTATGGTCTAATTACTGACAACAGTATCAGTAGATCGATGTAAGCGATTTTGCAGAGTACCTGCGGTAACAGTCGGCTCACGTCGTGCACACAGTCGAATGTAATGGTCTTCACGGGCAGTGGTAGCACGAACTCTTCCTGAGCCACGGCGCCGGGTTACACTACCGGTCTGCTGATACCGATTCCAAACATTTTGAATAGCCCTTCGTGAACAACCCAAATGCAGAGCCACGGAACGTTGAGATTGACCACCCTCAATCATCCTTACGGCTCTGGTAGCAGTAGCTTCGTCCATATGGTGTCGAATTCTCGGCATTGTAAAAATAAATGATTGAGTAACACGTCAAACTTCAAAAAACAACCTCAGCAATCAATAATCTAGCGCAAACTGATTTAAAATCAAATTCAAAAAAATAAGTAAAACTAACCATTTAACGCTGTGCGAGACAAAAAAACGTTTAAATCTTCCCCTCAACAATAATATCACTTAAACCTAACTGTTATCATTTACTCAACCACTTAATATCATAACAACAGTCATTTAGAAAAGTTATTTTGACGTGGATCGACATAAATCAGTTTTAAAATACAAACTTTCAAGTGGCCCTTATTTTGTTTTGAGGAGTATATATTTGATAGGTTTGAGGTAAAAACCTTCTTTATGGGATTTTTCCGCCTCATTCCGCCAAATTTTTTCGTGAAATGAAATTTTTCGTAAAAAAAGTACGTTTTTCTCGGAAACTAGTTGATATAGAGTAATTGTAAATAAAAAAACCTTCTTTATGTGATTTTTCCGCCTCATTCCGCCAATTATTTTTCGTGAAATGAAATTTTTCGTGAAAAAAATTTGGCGGAATGAGGCGGAAAAATCACATAAAGAAGGTTTTTTTATTTACAATTACTCTATATCAACTAGTTTCCGAGAAAAACGTACTTTTGTAAATGGAAATTCGCTATGTTATGTAGGATGCTGCGACAGGGGTATTTTAAATAAATATTGAAGCATCAACACAAAAAGTACTTGGCTCCATTTTTACAGATATCTCCATAAAATAATAAATTGACTTTTTTTTCTTATTTTCTCAAAAACTAGCTAACCTAGAATAATAGTTTAAAAACCTTTTTTATGTGATTTTTTCCGTCTTTGCAATGGTGTAAAAAAATGTGGCAAAAACTTTTAAATTATAGCAAATTTTGGAAAAAAACTAATTTTTTGCAAGAACAAAAACCATGTTCCTGGCATCCCACGTGTCTGGCTGAAGAACTCATCCAAGATTTTTGGATTTACAACGTTCTACCAAATTTCGTAAACCTAGGACATTTCGTTCGAGAGTTATCGTGCTGATACATAAATACATACATACATATATATATATATATATATATATATATATATATATATATATATATATATATATATATATATATATATATATATATATAAAAATTTTAGTGAATATTATTTTCGGTTTCTAGGGACCTCAAAACAAATTTCGGCGATAGTGCCGGGCTCAAGTCGCGTCATGACCTACTGTAATAGCTGAATTTCCATTCTGGAAATTCGCTAAAAACAAAACAGAAACGAAAATATGTGACTCAGTTTCGTAAACAAAATACCCCTGTCGCAGCATCTGCATAACATAGCGAATTTCGAAATAGTAGGCACTGGCGGATCTCATCTAAGACCTGTATCCATTTAAGAATAATTCAGCTTTCTAAGAGTGAAAAGATTTTCAAAATCAGTTGAGTAGTTAATTTTTGGCGCTTTTTCGCATAAGGTGCTTGGCGCATATACCTATCTAAACTAGTTTAGCTTTCTAAGAGTAACAGAATTTTCAAAATCGGCTAGGTAATTTATTTTTGGTATATTTGGGACCCAAGACCCCGAACGGACTTTGTACAGCATAGTGCTATCCAGCTAAAATAAGTTAATTCTCTAGCAATGAGAAAATATTGAGAATCGGTGCGGTAGCTTATTTCTATCCTATATAATATAGGATATTTTATCTTTCTAACAGTAAAACTATTTTTAAAACCCGTTGTGAAGTTTTCTATGCCGCATTTGCATCCGCAGGACAGTTGTGGATCTCAGATAACATACTGTACTTATCTAAAATAGTTTACCTCTGCAATAGTGAAAAAATTTTCAAAATCGGTCAGTTATTTTATTTTTGACACTTCTGGGTCCCATGGACTTTGACGAACCTTACATAACGTAATCTATAACTATCTAAAATAGTTTAGCTCTCTAACAGCGAAAAAATTTTCAAAATCGGTCGGTTCGTTTATTCTTGGCGCTTAAAAGATCCCAGGACTCTGACCGACCTCATACAACATATAAGCTAAATCCATCTAAAATAGTGAAAAAAGTTAACCTCTGTAATAGTGAAAAAATTTTCAAAATCAATCGGTTATTGTATTTTTGACACTTTTAGATCCAATGGACCCTAGCGGACCTTACATAAGGTAATCTATATTATGGTAAACATTATTATTGTTATCTTTCTATAATATTTAATAATATTATATCATGACATTACCTTCATTTTCTTGTTCATTTAAAATTCAATAAAAAAATTAAAAAAATCTTCATTACACATACTTAAAATATCTGGTTAATTTTAATTTAAAAAAAAAAAACGCCGTGAGCAGCGGAGCCCCATCACGGAAGTCGAATTTTTCCTTTCATCTTCGGTATTGAGTGTCTACAAGCGAAATATAATTGAAAGTCCACAAGCGATTTGTAATTTTGGTGGTTTCAAAACTGATGATGAGTGTCCGGTTGATCGGGGCTTTAAAAAAAGGTTTTAAGTTTTTAAGGGCTGAATCTCAGTAAATTTCAATTTTGTGCCGATAGCAGTTAACAGGGAAAAAGCCAACACAATTCGTACGAGGGCATTTCTATCCATGCTTATCCGCCAATTGCCTTTGTGTTTTATTTTTAAATATTAAAAAAGGAACTTAAATAGTAAACTGGAAGGCTTTTATGAAGATATTTTTTCTTTCCAGAAGAAAACGCCCCTTCTTTCCAAAAATATTGATATAAAAGAAAATGTAAGAAACCATATAAGTAAATTAAAATCCAAAAACAAAATAAAATTGTAGCAGCATATCCCTAATAGCTACATACTCCTAATAGTTATAATAGAAGAAAAGAAGAATAAATAACATAATATTTTCTGTTAAATGTGTTTAATTACTTTTACTACTAAATGTCTAACAAATTATTATAAATTGATTGTATAATGGTTGAATTTATGCTCTATTAGTCCCATTTCTTTGGTCGGCAATAGAATATTTTCGAAAGAAATAGTTTTCATACTTTTCGAAAACGTAAACATTTGATCGTAAATATCTCGTAAACGGTGCATCGTAGCTCAAAAATAACGAAATTTTTGAAGGCTTAAGCGAAGCAAGTTGTGGGTATTCCGAACATACTGGGACTATCAAAACTTACTTTTCGTTATCGAAAATTATCGATACCGAGTTACTCATCATAAACTGATTATAATTAATTGATTCAGACTGATTAGTCGAATTGGTTTTGTCATCAATAAAATATTTTCAAAAAAATTAGTTTCCAATACTTTTCGAAAACGTAAACCTTTGGTCGTAAATATCTCGTAAACGGTACATCGTAGCTCAAAAATAACGAAATTTTTGAAGGGTTAAGCGAAGCAAGTTGTGGGTATTCCTAATATATTGGGACTGTCAAAACCTATTTTTCGTTATCGAAAATTATCGATATCGAAAAAAACGATATTTTTAAAATTTTAGCGTGTAAATTTCTACATTTTCGTTATGATTTCAAGTATTATAAAATTCTCTACAATTTTTGGTTGCTTTTATTTCCAGTATCTTTTTTTTATAATGACGGATTTAATTTACGCGATTTTTTATCCGCATAAATTGAATCCCCATGAAACGAATATTCACGTAAATTGAAGGGCCGGTGTCGCGGTCTTTAATTAAAAACGCATTTGTAAAATAGTACAGCTAATTGTAAGTAATCGTTTTTACTCAGGTTTCGGGAATTTTCCCGGGAAAATACTCAATAATTACCCAAATGAGAATATTCCCGGGAAAATTCCTATTGGGAATTTTGCCGTTGCCCATCTCTATCTGTAATACAGTTATGGAATGTGTTACCTTGGGAATTTTCCCGGGAAAATACTCAATAATTACCCAAGTGGGAATATTCCCGGGAAAATTCCCACTGGGAATTTTCCCGTTACCCATCTCTATCTGTAATATAGTTATGGAATGTGTTACCTTAAACAATTGCCATTATAAAATTATATAAAGCGAAATTTTCAAAATTTCTGAAAAGTATTAGTTGCAGATACAACTTTGCGTCACCAACAAAAAGTAATATTTTGTGAAATAATTAAGAAAAAATGTATTTAAATTAAAAATCACAAAGTGATTGAAAAAATTATCCGGATCGGCCGGGAATCGAACCCAGGATCTCCTGGTAACTAGCCAGGTGTGCTATCCGTTACACCACCGGTCCTTTGCTCGGTAGGCGTCCGATACAGACAACATTCAACCACCTATGTGTATGTACTCTCTATATTGCGAGAAGCAGTTACAATTTTTCAATTTCAAATATTATCGAGTGCTTGTGAAACACTACTACGTATGACAGACTTTTGTCTGCATTTTACACACACGTAGTATTCATATGTTCACTTATCGTTCAGTTAAACTGAAACTTTAAGCACTCGACTTCCTTGGTTAACATAATTATGTGGTTTTTGGTTATGTATATGTATATATATATATATATATATATATATATATATATATATATATATATATATATATATATATATATATATGTATAAAAAAATATGATAAAATAACGATTAGTAACGATTTTGTTGGAAAATTGTATCCTTCGTCACACAAAGACCTTATTTCGCTTTAATCAAAATAACGTGCTCTTTGTGCACTTACAAGTAAAGGGCCCGAGGCCGGACCTATCGATTTTGATGAAACTTAGATATGTTGTAGAACACTAAAAAATAAGCGACACGTATTTTTTTTTATCGGCGGAAAAACTGTTTGAAAGGGTGAAACCGCCCTAAAAAATTGGGGTAAAATTTTAATTTTTTAAATATCTCGAAAACGGTAAGAGATAGAGCAAAAGTTTAAATTGGCAGTATTGCTCTTTTATAAAGAGCTATCTATTGGTATGCAACTCGTTTAAATTGTGTCAACAGGGGTGGCTGGGGGTTAAAATTTAGGGGTTAATTTTGCATAAAGGGGATGGAAATTAAACAATATAAACTGAATTTTGAAATCGAAAACTTCGTTTCTACGTTATTCTAAATGTCTTAAACTATTTTCCATGAAGAAGAACTTCTTGAACTACCCAAGTAGTACGACTATTCGACACAGTCACCTCCTAGTTAACTACCTCTAGACTCAATATTAGGACATTGAGCAAAAACAGGTCAATTAGATTTTTTTACGTAGATTTCAAATCGGTAAACAAAATTTTTATATTGTTTAATTTTCACTCCCTTTTTGCAAAATTAACCCCTAAATTTTAACCCCCAACCATCCCTGCTGATGTAATTTGAACCAATTTAATATCAATAGATAGTTCTTTAAAAAAGAGCAATATCACCAATTTAAACTTTTGCTCTATCTCTTACCGTTTTCGAGATATTTAAAAAATTAAATTTTTATCCCAATTTTCGGAGGGCGATTTCACCCCTTCAGACCGTTTTTCCGCCGATAAAAAAAATGCGTGTCGCTTATTTTTTAGTGTTCTACAACATATCTAAGGTTCATCAAAATCGATAGGTCCGGCCTCGGGCCCTTTACTTGTTAAAAGAATGTAGGCTCGTTTTTGCCACGAAAAAACAACTCCTTCTTGAGGGAAAATATATTTGAAATAAAAGAATAAAATTACGATAGTTGACTAGTAATTTTTTTTTTTTTTGGTAGACATACACTGTAATCACTGATAGAATACGTACAATTGAATTAGTTTTTCCAAAAATTAGATAAAAATGGCTCGAGTTTGCTAGATAAATAGTGAATGTAGGTTTTATTGAATTATAGAACAATTTTATGATTCAGTAAAGGTAACTGTTACATTTAACTCTATGTCATAATTGGACTCCGTTATGCAACAACAGACCAAGCGCCAAATTGCGAAAATTGAGATAATGGAACTGGAATTTTAAATATGAACATCTGGGGAAAAAAATAAACAGAAATACTGGAATCCGAGTTGATAAACACTGTTAAATTTAAGAGGCACTTGAGAAATTACATCTTTTCTGTTTAAGAGTAGAAGACAAAGCGACTGATTGATTTGCATTACTAAACTAAAAAAAAAATTTTATTTACGATTACCATGAAATTGCTTGTTTATCGTACAAAAAAATATGTAGGTAAGCTATGTTTTTACATACAGCTGTACAAAAAATGGTTCTTTACACGCATGTATACGTAAAATACCACAGGTTACTACACTTTTACTAATTCTTATATTGTATATTATATTAGAATCTGTACAAAAATTTTAGCTAGCAACTCAATGTTCACATTTGTTTTTAATTTTCAAATTCTACAATTCTTCTTTAATTTTAATATATTGTATTTGTGTCAAATACAATACTGTTTATTGTATGTTATCGTTTATTGTGAATTCCATGTTAGTCGTTAAAAAAGTATAGTACGTAACTCGGTTGTAAGGCATATTACACACTCGCCGCTACGCGGCTCTTGCGTAACTTTTTCGCTCGTGTGTAATATGCAACTTCTAACCTCAATCACGTAATATACTATTATTGTGGCTTCATTTATTATTGCAAAGTATAATACAATACCTTACATATCTGTAAGTTTATAAAGGGGTTTTTGGTGATGTCGTATATTATAAGGAAAAGGATATTTTGGAAAAATAATCAGCAGTTGAATATTTGAAAATAATTTATATTTCACGCGACGTACGTTTCGGGTTTTTTTTTCGAAAAAAAAAAATCCCCGAAACGTACGTCGCGTAAAATGTAAATTATTTTCAAATATTCAACTGGTGATTATTTTTCCAAAATATCCTTTTCCTTAATATCTATAAATTCAAACAGTAGAAAACGACCAGGTACCAAATTTATGAAAAAATACTACTAAAAAATCATTGTCTTATAATATTTCTTCAGGACATTTCGTTCAGCATATATATATATATATATATATATATATATATATATATATATATATATATATATATATATATATCTATATATATATCTATATATATATATATCTATATATATATATATATCTATATCTATATATATATATATATATATATATATATATATATATATATATATATATATATATATATATATATATATATATATATATATATTATATATACTGAGGATCCGATTAAGAGTTGTATATGCTAAAAAAATTTTTTTATATCCGTGTAACCAATACATACGCATTTTTCTTTCTCTTAATCGGATCCTCAGTGCATATATATATATATATATATATATATATATATATATATATATATATATATATATATATATATAAATTTTACTGAATATTATTTTCGGTTTCTAGGGACCTCAAAACAAATTTCTGCCATAGTCCCGGACTCAAGTGGCGTCATGATAGTGCCTGTAATAGCTGAATTGCTTTCTGGAAATTCGCTAAAAAGACTTTGTGCTGCTGTTCATCTTTTTTGTCGGTCTTCCATCGTTTTGCTTTATACTTATTTAAAGAAATATACCACTTCGGTAATTTCAGATAAATTGTAGGACATAGACAAAAATAAAACAAAAATATAAATTTATTCGTATGTTTAATCACATAAAAAAACTTGTGCCCCAAAATCATTACAAATATTTCATAATTAATTTTAAAAAAAAAATACAGTAATTCCTATTTTCAGTATCAACATAAAAAAACCAAAAATAAAACACTAACAATACCTGAGCATTATTTCCAACTTTCATTACTGGGATCACTGTATAACATGATAGATAAAAAGGGGACTTTTACATTGCTGTTTGCAGTTTTACACATTGATATTCCTAGAAAATTTTTATTATATATTTTAGTTTCGTATTTTATCTACAAACTATAAAAGGCTTGACTTAACAAAAATTAACAATAAATAGCACAATATTTTTTATATAACTATTTTGTTTATTGTTTGATTATTATCCCTGATATTCGAAACGTTAAAACAAGTAAAAAATCATTTATTTCATTTTAAAATTCAAATAAAATATTTTGACATACAAAAGGAATTAGTTAAGGATAATTATGCTCTAATCGTGTCTTCCTGGCTTTGAGATTGATAGCATATTTATCAGTATAGCTAATTATGACTTTTATATTTACACTTTACGTAGACTTTACGAATTTAATTTGGCTCTATAAAAGAAATAATTGATTTTTTACTGAAAAAATGAATGTAATCGGTTGATGAAAACTATAGATTTAAATATGAGTCAGAAAGAGAGAACATATTTGATAATAATATAATAGAATTAGAACTTTGCGCAATGTCGTTTATCATATCATGGTTCTCTAATTTACTGTTACTCTCTGTCTAACTCGAAAAGTGCAACGAAATCTTACTTTTTTAAAATTTTAATGTAAAAATGAATACTGTACAATTAAGGAAACAAAATCACAGCCTTTTATTAAATATTAAAAGTACATTTTTTTAAAAGAAATTTATTATACATGATACATTTTTCTAATTTGAAGTGTTTTATAAGTATTTCTTTTTTAAATACGAATATTTACAATTATATAATTAAAACCGTACTGTTTTCGAGATGGATGGGGCTGATGGTTCTTTTTATAAAATTCTGCTATTTTGTATCCCTTATTTGATTCTTTGTTTGTTAAAAAATTCCTAATTATTACTTTCTTAATGTTATTATAATGTATTTAAATTCCTTCATGTACTAGATTTTGATATGAGTAAACATTTTTGGATTTTATTTTTACTATTACGCGACTACTGCGATCTTATTGTTTAAAAAATTTTTAGGTTGGCAGTATCTGTTTTGTAAGAATATTGTTTGTTTGCTTAAATTCTAGATTGGTAAGGTGGTATCATGTATAGTATTTAATAATATTATAGGTAGATTTAGTAAAAATTATTAGAGATTTTAACATGCTTATAAATCCTTCTTCATATATTTATAATTATTGTTTATCTAAAAAGCAAATTTTCGTTCTTGGATGCATTTAAAAATTATTGAATGATTGTTTTTGAGTAGGTGAGAGCATTACTCCATGCCTTTTACGTTCGATAATCTCCAACCGATAGCTGTGTATGACCACGGTGAAGTAGATATATAACACTGTAAAAAAAGAGAGGAAGTTATTAGCTTGAAGTAATAATTTCTTTCAAAAAGACAAACACATATTAAAATAATAACAGAATTTGAATAGTATGAGCGTAAAATTTTATTTAGAATAACATATATGTTACGGCTAATACGCATGAAATGGAAAATACGCGTATTAACTGGATAATACGCGTATTATACGAATATGGATAATACACGAATACCCAAACGGTTCTTCTATTAGCTAACACAAATCGGTTAGGACGCGCTGTATCCAAAACGTGTTGGTTTAAAATCGTTAAATATTTGTTTTATCAACATACTCACAGTATTACATCATCTGTTAAAGAAACAACACGACAATAAACAATAACAGCAAATACTAACAATAAAATTTCTTCAAGAATACAATAAAAAATATATAAAAACATTACACAAGAGATCGTGTCTATTTTTCTCACAAAGAAATATTCCGAGGTGTCCCTCTCCGATTTCGATGATATCCTGATTTGTTATTTTTTGTCGAAATCTAAGAGACTCGTATTTTTTTATCTGCGGAATACCGGTCTGAAGGGGTGAAATCAAAAATTGGAATAAAAATTTAATTTTTCAAATATCTCGAAAATGGTAAATAACCTCCACAAAATTGATAATAAATCCCTTAAAAGAATGGAATAAAAGAAAATAGAAAGGTTAAGTTTTTTCTCTCGCCAATCCTTTTTTTCGGGAAAATTTTAAAAATTTCAGAAAAACCGTTGTCCAGTAAGAGAGGAGAAATTTATCCCATACGTATCATTTCCTATTTATTTTTGTTAGATTGCTATGAGTGAATGTAGTTATTTCAGCAAATAAAAAATATAGAATTTCAACAAGTTCAATCTGAAAAAAATATACATTAGAGGACAGTATTTGAAGATACTAAGGAAAAATGTTCGTGATTGTGAAAGACCCCTAAGTCAATAAAAAAAATACACAAAAATATTTTATTTCCCTTTTAAGCATGAAGAACACTTTTTAAAATTTAAAAAAAAATATACGTTACAAAAAAATATTCATAGATTCTACGAAAAAATTTTCTTTATTATGTAAGGCAGGTAAGGTCTTTAAAAAAATATATAAAATATTTTTTTCTCGCTGTTTTAATCATTTTAAGTCTTCTAAAATAATTTTCGCTGTTTTAATCATTTTAAGTCTTCTAAAATAGTATCTCCGTGAGCTATATTATATTATTTTACTTACACATATATGTACATACCTAGAATTAGATTAATTTGTGAACAATGTTCGAAGCTTTAAATGTACCTATAATAGACTCCCAACAAACTCATTAACTAAAAGTTACAAAAATTGTGTAATAACCAACGGCCGTTGGTTATAACCGAAACCCCTCGGATAAATCGCGTAGAAGCCGGATTATTGCCGAAAATGTTTGAAACACATCCATTTCGTCACATATTACCCGGCGTCTTTGGCTGATTCGCGATTTAGCTGGCTAGTACGCGTAATGGAAATTTTCGTGTATTAGCCGTAAGATATAGGTATATATATACTTACTAATAGTTAAAGTTCCAAAAATTAAAGCCTGCCAAGCTTGTGCGTATCTTCCAAATGTTAGTGTGAATATTACTTGAGAAATGACAGAAATTACAGTCATGAGGGTAAATGCAATCCATGCGTATACATTAAATTTGATATATTTTTCATTTTCCTGTAAGATAAACGAATTTTTCAAAATACGTATTTCCTAAACAAAACATTATTTTTGGTTGTTTACGTACCTGATAGACGCCCATAATTAGGAAGGTGCTGAGAATAGCTACGACAATATTTATCGCCAATGAAACGCTAAAAAAAGCTGTCATAGCTGTATACCAAAAAAAAAAAAAAAAAAAACTGATTAGTATTTTTATGAACCAGATTATATTTTTATTTCATATCAAGTACCATATTTGAAAAAAAATCCGATCTAAGTTTTCTTTCTATAATTTTTAATTTAGAGCTATTAATAAATTAGGAAGTTTTCACAAATTCAATCAAAAAATTGTCAATCATTGTTTCAACAAAATTGCAACTCAAAGAGAGATGTTTTCGCAACTCAAAGAGAGATGTGCAATCTCGATGGAGGGTGAAAACGTACTAATTTATTAATGATACCAATACTAATGATTTTATGAAAAAGACTTTGAACGAAATTTTTTTCATTTAATATACTTCGTGGCTAGTCTATTATTTTAGTACATTAATTTTCTTTTATTATGATGACATTGGCTAAATGGGATGCAAAAATATTATCAGGATAAGGGAAGTTCTAAACTAATAATCTTCTAAAATAGGGGTATTAAACGAATGAATTGTAAATTTCTACCATGGCCTGCTGGCGCTTTTGGAAAAACTAATATTTAGCCGACCACTTAAGTATATATATATATATATATATATATATATATATATATATATATATATATATATATATATATATATATATATATATATATATATATATATATATATATATCTATATACATATATATATATATATATATATATATATATATATATATATATATATATATATATATATATATATATATATACTGACTGTTGAATTTTTGTTAAAACATCAACTGACTGTTGAATTTTTGTTAAAACAGATATGGAACAAATCTGTTAATTTTTTTCTTATTTTGCCAATCTAAGCTTTCCTATGCAGTTTCTGAATAACAATAGGATTGTCATAGGTTTTATAATAATAGGTTTGCAATATGTTATTCCACTACTAAAATTTCTTTTCTAATGAACAGTTAAAGAAAATAAAACCAACTACATTTCCGATGTCATGTACTATTCCTCTATCTAATGACGTACAGCGTTAAGTGTTCTATTCCTTCAAGCATTAACTCGATCCAAGCGATAAATGGTTAAAAAACTTATTTTATATACCATTTAATATTACGCAATAGATGAAAGACTCACTGAAATTATTAGTGTTACTGGCACTATGTGATGAGTCGACGACCCTATCTTCTGAGTCTTCATACATATAACACTATCTAAAATAAACCAGTGGATATACTAAATAAATAAATTTTTATCAAGGAATAATTCAATCAAATTTCTTCCGGTAGACGGCCTTCGAGATAAGCCTTAATACGAATATTAATTGGTATATTTAATGGTCTCATACACACATATAAACTTAATTGCTTAAATACTTTAAATTACTATAATAATACTGTATACGTGTATACATAAGTGTTCATTAAATACATTATTTTAACCCATTAAGGCCGGGAGATGTACATTTCGTTGATGATTTTTCAGTTTTATTCTAACAATACTAACTCCAAAATTACCTATTTAACGGTGCACAAAATAATCCAAAACGATGAGAAAATTTTTTTTTTCAGTCTCAAATCATCCTAACCTTTAAAAAACGGCTTTATAATCACGTGCAAAACATATACTGAAAAAAATATGACAACTATTACGTCAATTAACAATAACAAAGTGATTGAAAAAATTATCAAACTGGATCGGCTGGGAATCGAACCCAGGATCTCCCGGTAACTAGCCAGGTGTCTTCGCCACTAGACCAACGATCCTCTGTTCGACAGCCGCCCCAATTCGATAACCATTCAACCACTTATGTGTATTGGTAGTCTCTCTAATGCGAGACACAGTTACTATATTTCAGTTTCAGATATTATCGAGTGCTTGTGAAACATTACTACGTATGACGAACTTTTGTCCGCATTTAAGCATACGCAGTATTCATATGTTCACTTATCGTTCAGGGAGATCTTGGGTTCGATTCCCAGCCGATCCAGTTTGATAATTTTTTCAATCACTTCGTGATTTTTAATTTACATTTGGATTTAATATTATAATAATAATAATAATAATAATAATAATAATGTGTTTAACGTCCGTTTTTGAGACATTTAGTCTATAACAGACGCCACCCACATCATTATTTGTATCTTTTATTTTATTATTTTAACATTTTTTACAATATACCTTACATTATACATTTATGATGTGGGTGGAAGACAGGGAAAGTGATATGAGGGCTAGGATTTGGTAGGTATGCGTCTGCAGCCGTCTTCTTAAGGAACTATGCCGATATTCATCTGGAATTGTGAAGGAAAACTGCAGAAAACCTTCACAAGCATAGCCAGCCACGGGTTTCGAACCCCTGACCTACCAGTCGGCAAGCGCTGCTAGTGCACAAGCACGCTCGACCACTCCGCTGGTTGGAGTTTGGATGTGGAACATTTGGATTTTGGCCATACTAACCAAAGAAATCGAGTGCTTAAAGTTTCAGTTTAGCTGAACGATAAGTGAACATATGAATACTACGTGTGTTTAAACGTGGACAAAAGTTCGTCATACGTAGTAATGTTTCACAAACACTCGATAATATTTGAAATTGAAATATAACTCTTACGTCATTAGATTTTTTAGTTTCAAAATGGCGGATCTAATGTAGCCGAAAAGATTTTTTAAAAAGCTCAGATTTGGCTAAAAATTTGTAGGTTTGTTCATTTCTAGCTACTACTCACGTTAGCCGCCATAAACGTTATCAACTCTAACCACGTGGAGATGGGCGATAAAAAGCCTTTTTCTTTTTTCTGAAGATTTGTTGTACTTTTAGATTTTTTTTTTACGTTTTTCTCTGTTATACTTTAGTTTCAAAAATATAAAGATCACGAAATTTTAGTTGATACAAACTATATAAAAAATGTACATTTCCCAACTCTAATGGGTTAAACGAATCAAAAATTACAGCTACATTTTATCTGTTCCTTTTCTTCACTTTATTTAGGTATGTCTAGAAATAGAATAAAATGGAATTGTTTTATTGCATTATATAACATTTGTTATGTATTTCTGACTAGGCGTCATTTATAACCAAAAATAATTTTCTTTATTTCAAAATAATATTTTTTATTTACCTGCTATTATAAGATCATATTGACTCATAGATAAATCTGAAAACAAAATTAATTGTTTCAAATTTCTGATCAATCGAAAAGTTTTATTAATCCTTACCATCAGGCAAACTTTTCTGTTCAACTAAGTAATCCAAAAACTGCCGTATATGGATAAGTGAAAATATACACATGAATGCTGATAAAGTGTGGAAAGTCTGTAAAATAAAAATAAAAAATATAAATAGTATTTCTTTCCAAATTTCCAAAAGCTTTTTTTTTAAAAAAAGATTAAGTACATACGCTGTTCAAATATCCCAACATTAGAGTTCCAACTCTTAATGAGAAACAGCAGCACGCATCTGTTCGAAGACCCATTTTGATTCTTCAATCTAAAATTATAAGATTAAAAATTTAGTTTAGTAATATAATAGTATAGTATACACCAAGGGACTAAATTGTGAGTTTTAATTCCGAGTATAAAGTTTGCAACAATTTACACGAGGGATTAAAAAATACACTTTAGCCCTATCGCGTAGGTATATGTTGTTTTTTTGCAATTCAGATAATTTATAAAAATTAAGAAAAAAATTATTCAAATGTCGTAGGATATAATTATGTAAAGTAGGTTTTTAGTATTTTCTGTTATTAACAAAAAATAAATTCTGTTGATAAAATATGTATTAATCGAGAGTATTTGTAATAGATTTAAGTAGTTAAATGCCCATCTCTAGCGTCAATTTTTCCCCTCTTCCCTTCGTCCTGCTATTAGGGACCAAGCCTGTCCAGATAAACAGTATTTTAATTAACAAATTGCAAAAGCAAATATTATTTTTCGTAAAAAATTTATTAAAAAATATTTATTAAACTTTTCTTAAAGTGTAAATAAAACACTGAACATAAGGTAAAAGATTTTCAAAAGACAAGAGGGACATTGTAATATTGCGCAATCAGATTTAGAAGACCAGGGTCGGATTGAATTTTTACTTTCCTGTCCAATAGGCTATATAACGAACCTATAGTTTTAAGAAGGGAAAGTATCAGACCAATTCGAGCATTCACCGGATCTTGACGTTTTGGGTTCTAAGCAAACCACGAACCAGACAACCAAAAATTCGAATAAAAATTTTTCGGACTTGGACTTTTTACCCGGATTATTTAAACGTATGTACATAGGTATGTTAGCGTTTAAATTAATGAATATCTCCAGATCTACTGCAGCTAGAAAAATGACGCAAGGCTTAAAATAATTCTACACATGAGGCATTTAAAGGAGCATAATTTTGTCATATTTTGATCAGTAGTTTTGAAGTTATTACCATTTTTAACTATCTGGAAAAATCAAAACGGTTTTCTTCGATCGAAATTTTTTTTCGATCGGAAAACTTTTTTTTTGGATTTTGGACGTACGTTATAAAAATCGATACAACTTCAGTGAAAGATATAACAAAAAACCTCAATTATTTTAGATGCAAAATCGTTTTCATAAATCACATGACTTAGAAGAATTTTAAAGACTCTTATCTTTTTTATCAGTTCTGAAAAAATTTAAAAAATTTGCGGTAAGGTAGAAGCAGTAACATAAGAGATGGGTAAACAATGAATATTGTTAATAAACTGGTCGAAAGTGGCATAATGTGTAATTGTGTATATTATAGCTATTTCAGAAAAAATGTATTTCGAATTTTCCACTTTTCTGGAAAAGCATTTTCTAATGCTAGTTTTAGCTAGCCTTACCCCTCCCTATTCACTTAAAAAAATACTGTTTGTTTTAAATATTAATGAAAAAAAGGTGTATCACATTTAATCGATTTCGTTTCTATATTTGCTATTAATAAATAAAATACTTTACGTTATATTTATAAAAAAAATAATTTTTTATTTTGAAATCTTAGGATATTTTTCGATCAATATGATCATTACTGAACTCGTTTATTTATTAATAGGAAAAAGTGTATTATACGAAAAAGTGATGAAATACAACTACAAAATAAATCAATATAAAAGTCTGGCCAAACGCGTATGCAAGGGGGGGGGTCAAGAGGTCAAAACCGAGAATTAAAAATATACACTAGATGTTATTTAATATTAAACATCATATCAGTAAATTTACCAGTTGACGTTTTTTTTTTGTCGTCAACGGTTCAATTTATTATTTTTTTGTTAATCTTGTCTCAGAAATTTTTTTGGTCCTATTATGTTTCGCGTGACCCCTCCCCTCCCCAAGAATCTCGGCTGTATACGCCCCTGAATCTGGTATGAAATTTATAACAGCGACATGACTATGTTTACATTTGCGTTAAGCAATTAAGGTGTCTACAGTAAATTTTATCCACTATGTAAATTTATCGATCGATTCAATATGCCAATCACAAAATACAGCAGTTACATCAAATTATGACACTCATAGTTCTGATGATATAAGAAAAAGTTCTTTAGAGAATACACTATTTATTTTCAAATTCCCATATTGATATAAAAAATTAATAAAAACATTACCAAACAGTTATAAATTTTTAAATAACTATTATTTTGCATGTAAATTTTCATAAAATGCAAAATAAATAAATAAATAAATAAATAAAATTATTATTTAAGAAAAACTGTCTGGACGCCTATGAAAGTCTATTGTAACTTTGTAACTATTTATAATACGAAAAATTTGTAAGGAACTTTTTTGTAAAGCGTCAATTGGACTACAAAATTGTCATTTAACATTTTGTCCTATCTTTAATAGTGTAGCTTAAAAATGTAAAAAAAAGTAAAATTTTAAGAAATTTAAATTTTAAAGCTCTGTAGAAAGTGAAATATTGGTGATAGAAATTTGACATAGTGAAATTTTTTGTCCAAAATTTAATGCTTAATAAGGTGCTTTGATTCATTTTACGGAAAAAAATTTCTCCATAGTTTGCAGGAGTAAATAATATAAAAAATCATTTTTCCTGTGTTATTTAAATGGGAAAACTTTCGGTTCGATGATGCACCTCTAAAAATTGAAATTTTGAGCTGCGCTTTGGTGAGGATGTTTGTTTAGACGTATTCTACGATATTTTGAGCGGAGAGTGATTTTTTTTTTTGGCACACCCTAATATTACACACGAACGAAAAAGTTACGCAAGAGCCGCGTAGCGACGAGTGCGCATTTGCGCAAGTGTGTAATATACCTTACAACTGAGTTACGTACTATATTTTATCTACGACTAACATGAAATTCACAATAAACAATAAACATATTGTTTATGTACAACAATAAAACGCCGTGAGCAGCGGAGCCCCATCACGGAAGTCGAATTTTTCCTTTCATCTTCGGTATTGAGTGTCTACAAGCGAAATATAATTGAAAGTCCACAAGCGATTTGTAATTTTGGCGGTTTCAAAACTGATGATGAGTGTCCGGTTGATCGGGGCTTTAAAAAAAGGTTTTAAGTTTTTAAGGGCTGAATCTCAGTAAATTTCAATTTTGTGCCGATAGCAGTTAACAGGGAAAAAGCCAACACAATTCGTACGAGGGCATTTCTATCCATGCTTATCCGCCAATTGCCTTTGTGTTTTATTTTTAAATATTAAAAAAGGAACTTAAATAGTAAACTGGAAGGCTTTTATGAAGATATTTTTTCTTTCCAAAAAAATCCAAAATTTCTATTTTATAAATAATAAAAATCCAAAATTCCTAACTTATAAATAAACAGTGACTTTAAGAGTGTTCAACCAAAAATCTCCAAAAACAACGTTTACTAGAAACAATTTTGAGGCTTTATTTTAACTTAAAAAATTAAAATAAAAACATAATTCGGTAGAAAAAAGACTGTAATTTTTCGGATGGTCATTGATTTTTAAAAGTTAAATCATTTTAATTACAAAAAATTGCTCTAAACATCACCATTTTTGAAATAGTAGAAACAAAACTGAAGCTTTAGTATTTACTTAAAAAATTTGATTCTTTTTTTAAAAATTGCGTAAATACCTTATCTTTTTCGGATGGTCATTTAAAAACCATTTACATTAAAACTGACCTTAAAAAAAATTAAAAACCTTAAAAATTGCCAAAATCGGTTTGAATATTTCAAATTAAGTTTAGTTTTAACAGATGGCATTGAGTTCGTTATAATATTTATAATTTTTACTATAGGGACATATTTACAATTTTTATGAAAAAATGAATTTGTGGTCATTTTTGCTGGGATTCTCAACATAAATATAATTGATTAAAATATATACATGGGCTACTACACGTCCAAGGAAGGTTTTAAAATTATTATTATGTTTGACTTGATTACAAAAATCACAATTATTATTACCAGGTGATGGGGCAGTTGGAAATAACTGAAAGAATTTTGAAAAGATTTTTGTTCATTTGTGCTATAGATCACAAACCACAAAAGGTCTCTTATTTGAAATTTGTAAGGATCAAAATTTTTGGAAAAATAAAATGGAAGAAAAACTTATTGAATTTTATGACTCAAAATTATTACCCGAAATATTAGACCCACGACATACACAAAAACTTAAAATTTGTGACTAATTTTTATTTTTTATTTTTCTTGTAAGGAAAATTGTATTTTCATATAATAACACCCATTGTAAAATTTATTCAATTTTATTGTAAATACTATAATATTTTTTATAATATAATAATACTATATAAAAGAAATGCGGCTCTCTAGACCCAACAGTTGACGCTGAAAACGTTTTGGAGTTATTAATTAAAGTTTAAAGTTAACATTTTGTGTGTAAGTTTCTTTATTATTTCTCATTATCTATTAAAATTATATAAGAAGGGCACAATTAATGAAAATATTTTAGCAAAAGATTCTTCAAAAATCTTTCAGGTCAAGATCAACACTCAGATCAAATTTCTAGTTTCTAGCACTAGCAGAAGTTCTCTAACAAAATAACCATTTATTTGGAAATATAAAAAAATATTTGTTTTTAAAAAAAAAATCAACAAACCTTTTTTCATTCATTTGTGTTACTATAGTATTAACCGTATTAACTGGTATTAATAATAATACATACACGCATACATATACAGGCTGGAAACAGATTTATCGAACATAGGGCAAGTATAGTGAGAAATTTTTCTCAGGATCAATGTGATCTCTGACACTTTTTGATCAATAATGTCGATTCTCTCCTCAATGTCAATAATATATATTTCATTTTTAAATCGTGTTACCATGGATCTGCAATATTTTTGTGTTTGTCAGATTAAAAATCCAAATTTATTGCGAATTTATCTCTTGCAAGAAAAAGAAGAAAGCTAGAATGAGAAATTATGGTTCATTATGCTATCGAAAAAAAAAAAATTCAGCTTGTCTCATGATGTTTGGCGGGCAATAGTTATCATGAAACACGTGAATTATTTAGTGTGTTTTACGAAAATAGACAAGTCCCCAGTATAAGTACTATAAAACACATGTAAATAGTGCTTATTTAAGACCACAAAATGATCCAAGAAAATTACTGAAGATTTGGAGATGGATCTTTTAGCTGATTTTGATCTAAATCCCAATACAAGCATCAGAACAGTTGCTAAAGAGAAAAATATTAGCCATACTAATGTACATAGAATTTTGAAAAAAGCAAATTTACTGTGCATCCAAGTATAAACATTTGCATTAAGTTTTCTCTGAAGATTCGGATGTGAGAAACGAATTTTGCAAAATAATGATGAACAAATCAAATCTAGATCCTGATTTTTTGAAATTTTTGTATTTTACCAAGTACACTTACTTTACAACAATGTCCCAATTTCCAAAACTGCAGGTATTGGACAACTGAAAACCCACATGTTTATGTAGATTGTCACACGCAGTATCGACAACAGCTGAATGTATGGACAGGAATTTTGGAAGGCAATATTATAGGATCATCTTTTATGCATGGAGCACTTACGGGCGATAAATACCTTCAGTTAATAAACGGCATTGATCCAACAATCGAAGCTGTGGTAAATGGTGAAAACAATATAGTCTAGTTTAAATTCGATGGAGATGGAGCACTTGGACATTATTATAGATCAGTACGTGATTTTTTAAATCAGCATTTTCAAAATACTTAAAGTGGACGTGGGAGCGCAATTAAGTGGCTCCACATTCTCTCGATTTACCGTTAAATAATTTATTTCTTTGAAATCACTTAAAAAGCAAAATTTACACATCAAGGTCCCACCCAAATATGCAGTCTCTGCAAGGTATTATTGTAGCAGCCTATTTTAATATTACTACCAACAAAAACACTAAATATTCGCAATGAATTTTACAATAAATTGGGATATTTTTTAGCGGTTAATGGCGAAAAGTTTGAACATTTAATTTAATAAAAGTAATAAAATTATTTATTTATAACAATTAGTTTGTTTACTTTTAATTTTTAATTTTATTTCAATAAACCATAAAAAAATATATCTATGTCATTTTATTCTAATAAACGGCGTAATAGAAGTACACAGTTATAATGTTTTTTAACACTAGCATATTACATTAATGATCCATACAAAATCTTCCATTTTATTTGCCCTAGGTTGAATAAATTTGATATATTTGCACAAAACATATGCATTTTTATGATATTGCATAAAATGGATACAAATTATCAAATATTAATCAAAAATTTTTCTAAAGTTCTTTTAGGTCAAAACCTACACTTATATACTAAATTTTAAATTTCTAGTACTGGTAGAAATACCCGAACAATACGATTACATTTGAAATTTGAAATAAGTCCCCATAAACATTTTCAATGTTAAAAATAATTTTTTATGTAAAATCAAAATTATTGTGTAATTTCTGTTGTTCTTACGGTTTTTGAGAATCCTACCACACATTTATATGAAAGTTAACAATAAAAATACCTAATAAAAAAAGATGAACATATTACTAACTACTAAATTATATTAAACTACCCTTATTTGAAGCGTTGTTGTTAGGTTTTTTTTGACAGATAATTTGGATATATAAAATAATAAATACCCCTGTCGCAGCATCTGCATAACATAGCGAATTTCCAAATCTTGGGCACTGGCGGATCTCATCTAAGACCTGTACCTATTTAAAATAGTTTAGCTTTCTAAGAGTAAAAGAATTTTTAAAATCGGTTGGGTAATTAGTTTTGGTATTTTTGGGGACCCAAGAACCCGAACGAATTTTGTGCAGCATAGTTGTATCCATCTAAAATAATTTAGTTCTCTAGCAGTGAGAAATTTTTTAGCATCTTTTCGATAGCTTATTACTGGCGTTATCGGATCTGCAAGATCCCGGTGGACCTCATTAAAAAATCAGCTCGACCGTATATTCTAGGCGGACTTTATGTAATATATATATATATATATATATATATATATATATATATATATATATATATATATATATATATATATATATATATATATATATATATATATATATATATATTCAAAACCCGTTGTGTAGCATTCTACGCCGCATTTGCATCCGCAGGACAGTTGTGGATCTCAGATAACACAACCTGTACCTATCTAAAATAGTTTACCTCGGTAATAGTAAAAAGGTTTCAAAATCGGTCAGTTATTTTATTTTTGACACTTTTAGGTCCTACTGACACTTCAGACCTTACATAACGTAATCTATATGTATCTAAAATAGCTTAGCTCCCCAACAGTGAAAAAATTTTCAAAATCGGTCGGCTAGTTTATTTTTGACGCTTTTGGATCCGATGGACCCTGGCAGACTTTACATAACGTAATCTATATTTATCTAAAATAGTTTAGCTCTGTAACAGTGAAAAAATTTTCAAAATCGGTCGGTTAGTTTATTTTTACCACTTTTGGGTCCCATGGACCCTGACGGACCCTAAATAACGTAATGTATGTCTATCTAAAATAGTTAGTTCCCCAACAGTGAAAAAATTTTCAAAATCGGTCGGTTAGTTTATTTTTGACACTTTTGGATCCCATGGACCCTGGCAGACCTTACATAACGTAATCTATATTTATCTAAAATAGTTTAGCTCTGTAACAGTGAAAAAATTTTCAAAATCGGTCGGTTAGTTTATTTTTACCACTTTTGGGTCCCATGGACCCTGGCGGACCCTAAATAACGTAATGTATGTCTATCTAAAATAGTTAGTTCCCCAACAGTGAAAAAATTTTCAAAATCGGTCGGTTAGTTTATTTTTGACACTTTTGGATCCCATGGACCCTGGCAGACCTTACATAACATAATCTATATTTATCTAAAATAGTTTAGCTCTGTAACAGTGAAAAAATTTTCAAAATCGGTCAGTTAGTTTATTTTTGACACTTCTGGATCCTATGGACCCTGGCAGACCTTACATAACGTAATCTATACTTATCTAAAATAGTTTAGCTCTGTAACAGTGAAAAAATTTTCAAAATCGGTCAGTTAGTTTATTTTTGACACTTTTGGGTTCTATGGACCTTGGTGGACCTTACATAACGTAATTTATATTTATCTAAAATAGTTTAGCTCTGTAACAGTGAAAAAATTTTCAAAATCGGTCAGTTAGTTTATTTTTGACACTTCTGGATCCTATGGACCCTGGCAGACCTTACATAACGGAATCTATATTTATCTAAAACAGTTTAACTCTGTAACAGTGAAAAAATTTTCAAAATCGATCAGGCAGTTTCTTTTGACACTTTTGGGTCCTGTGGACCCAGGCGGACCTTACATAACGTAATCGATATTTATCTAAAATAGTTTAGCTCTGTAACAGTGAAAAAATTTTCAAAATCGGTCAGTTAGTTTATTTTTGACACTTTTGGGTCCTGTGGACCCTGACGGACCTTACATAATGTATATCTAAAATAGTTTAGCTCTGTAACAGTGAAGAAATTTTTAAAATTGGTCGTTTAGTTTATTTTTTACAATTATGGGATCAGTAAATCCTGGCGAAACTCATACAAATCTAGTACTCTAACAGTAAGAAAAGGGTTCTAAGGATCTCATATAACTTATGGCAGTCCGTAAGCTTCTTGCGGACATCATTTAATTAATTAATTCAAATACTTTAACTTACTAACTGTGAAAAAATTTTTAAAATCGATTGGTTAATTAATTTCTGGCCTTTTTAGGTCCCGAAAACCTTGACCTCACATAAAATACCTTAAATCCATTTGAAATGGTTTAATTTTTTAACATTATTAATTATTAGTGGAAAAATTTTCAAAATCGATTCAAAATATTTTTCCGTACATACATATGTACATTGTACATATTTTGTTTTGTTTTATATTTAATATTTATATCATAACATAATCTTCAATTTCTTGTTTACTTAAAAATTCAATAAAAAAAAAAAAATTCTTCATTACATTAGCTTAGAAAATCTGTTTAATTTACATTTTTTAACATGGGATAGAACCATGCTAATTATAATGCAATAAATGAGAAACAAAACTCTATACATGTATGTGTGTTATTACACATATATGTGAATAGTTTTCACTTGTTCTCACAAAATTCTTTAATAAAAAAGTGAAATATTTTTATACTTTATAAAGAACTGAGATATAAATATAAATTACTTATTAGACTAACAAAGAAAGAATAAAAGTGAAAATTTACATTTTCTCGAAAAATACTTAAAATAGAAAGAAAATTATAAGAATATTTTCTTCATAATTTTTTTTTTCCTTTTCAACGATGTAAAAATCGAACTGCCTTATGATAGGATCGAATGATAAAAAATGGCCAGAAAACCTACTTCTGGGCATCCGACGTGTCTGGCTAACGAACTTAGCCAAGCCAATTCAGAATCCAGTCCGCACACAAAATTTCATAAGCGTTAGACGTTTCATTCGAGAGTTATCGCGCGGATACATATATATATATATATATATATATATATATATATATATATATATATATATATATATATATATATATATATATATATAAATTTTAGTGAATATCATTTTCGTATTCTAGGGACCTCAAAACATATTTCTGATATGGTCCCGGGCTTAGGTCGCACCATGACACCTGGCGTAAAAGCTGAATTTCCAGTTTTGGAAATTCGCTAAAAAAGAGGTAAAATACATTTTAAATTGTAAACATATATTTCGACTCTTATTAGCACATTTGTTTCCTAACTAAACGGTTAAATATTAACAATTTTCAAAATTTTACCTCCGCCTGCTCGCCCCAAAACAAGTTGCCCGGAAACAAATACGCTCGTATAGCCTTAATAACATTTTCAAATTACTTAATATGTATGTATTTCATTTGTTAAAAAATTGTATTCACTTTTTTTTAAATTTTTTAAAATTACTATTCGCCTACTCGTATTTAGAATAAAAGTAATGCATTTAAAACACATTTAACAATAGCATTCAATTCCGATGTAAAAATGGAAGAAGTGAGGGGAAAAGTAATGTGGACTCCCTAAAAGGTACTAGCTGGATACTAACTGAATACACTTACAAAATTTCAGCCCTCTAGGTTTCCTTAGAGAGTCTCTAGACGTGTTAGAAAACAAGCAAAAAAATTAAGGAAATATTGGCGTAAAAATTGTGGGGGTAAGGGTTAAAAGTTGAAACCCCCCCAAAAAAGTGTCTGGCTATTAGCTTAACCTGTACACAACATTTCAGCCCTCTAGGTTTATTTGGGGAGATTTTGACCCGAACGAAACTGTAAAAAACAAGAAAAATCATGTTTTATTAGGTATAAAAATGGTGGGGGTAGGGGTTAAACGTCGAGACCCCCAAAAGGCACCCCCTTGATACTAACTCAATCCGAATACAAAATTTCAGCCCTCTAGGTTTATTTGGGTGACCTGTGCGAGTGGTACAAACTTCGAAAACGTCGAACATGCATGAAATTGTAGCTTAAAAATGAGGGGGTGGGGATAAAATATTAAAACCTCCAAAAAGCACAACCTAGGTACGAACTTTATCAACACACCAAATTTCAACCCTCTACGTTAATTCTGGGGGGCTGGGGGCCTGTTAGATCCAGCGAAAATCGTTTTTCCCTCCTCTACTCCCACCAAATCATCCTAGGAAGCTAAATTTTGGATATGTTGTAGATAATTGACCGAAACATTATTTAAAATCGGTTTGGAAAAGTTTTATTGCTTTTCCGCCCCCACCACCCCCTTAAAGGTCGGGTCAGAAAAAAAATTTGCCCAAAATTTGACCTCACTTTGATAGTATGAGGTGCCTCGAAAATGAGCCCCATTTACCAAATTTCATCTCTTAACTTCCATAGGGGGCCCTACACAAATTAAAAGGTGGCGGGAATATATATATATATATATATATATATATATATATATATATATATATATATATATATATATATATATATATATAGACATTTTTTTTCTACATATTCGTGTTCTACGGGTCCGAAAACGGATAGCGCCCCTACTCTCGCCTCTGCAGCTCTTATCGTATAGACTGTATAAGTCTAATTTTTCGGAGAAAATTCGACTAAAAAGTTTGGTAGAAATCTACAAATAAATAAAATATATTAAAATTATATAGTAGTTAATTGAAATTTATTAAAAACAAACGTAAACATTCAGTTGCTAGGTAAAATTTTTGTACACATTCTAATATGTACAATATGTATATCACTGTATAATATATATTATAAGAATTAATAAAAGTGTAGTAGGCGTTGGTATTTTAAGTATACATGCGTGTAAAGAGCCATTTTTTATACAGCTGGATATATGGCTGGATGTAAAAGGTAGCTTACTTAGGTAGTATTTTGTACAATAAACAAGCAATTTCATGGTAGTCGTAGATAAAAATATTTATTGGCAAATATTGCCTAACTCGAAAGTAAAAGTATAGTTTGTTATTGAACTAATGTTATAGGTATGTATGTGGAATTTTTTCAACAGAAAATATAAGAAAATTTACATTTTTTTTTTTATTAAAAATTAATGTTAAAATATCTTATAAATTTTCATATTCCAGAAAGGAAATTTAAAAAAATATTGTAACGTTTGAATACCGAATTTCCCTTTCAATATTCCACCTTTAACAAAGCGCATGGTTACAGATTTGTTTGCATGCTATGTATACATACATAGAAATATCAATATTAGAAAAGTTTATAATAAAAATAAATTGCGTAAAGTTGCACAACTTTTGTTAAAATAACATTTAAAAGGCATGTAGTTACTTTCACGTAATATCGACCATTATTTTATCCGCAGATTAAATGAAGACATGAGTGGATGAAGGTGTTATGTGACATTTTTCTAAAAATTCATTTTTTGCCAAATTTTGAAATATTCTATGCTGAAGTATCATATGTTAAAATTTGGTTTCATTAAGTTCAATAGTTTTGTAGAAATTCAATAATAAGCATGTGCTATTGCATGAGAAATATATGTAAATAAAAACTCTTAAATACTTCTGTTGTAAAATTATAAAAATGTTACATAACGCTTTCATCCACTCATGGCTTCAAATCTAATTGCATCGTTTTATTAGAATTCATTGTTGCACATATGCATAATTATTTAAATTTAAAATTTCAAAACAACCAATCAGCAAATTGTAGTTCTTTGTTCGGAAATATAAAGCAAATATAAATAGTTTGAAATATGTAAATAAATTGTATAAACATACGCAATGACAAAAAAAAAATTGTGACAAAGCTGCCTCTAGAAATTCTAGAATTTCTCAGAACAACATAACAACTAATTATTCCATTTTGAAAAAAAAAAAACATATATATTTAGAAATGCACACTTACCAAATCTATTTATTAACAATAGTCTTTAAAATATTGGAATGTGATTATTATTTATTGAAATGAATATTACTTATTTTTAACAATCACAAACGATTACGACACTAACTATGCGATGTCGACAACCTGGATAAACAAACAGAATGTTATAATTCCTCGCTGTTCACCGTAGAGACGGTATGAAACAACAAAACAAACGCATTGCACTACTGCGCAACTATGTATTCGAATTTCTTTTATATTTTAGGATACGTTTAAAGCTATGGATACACAAGATAGACACTTTTATCTAGATTAGTCTAGCATTATTGTGTGTAGTGTTTACACGTTTAAGCAGGGTTGCCATCTCTGAACAATAAATCGAAACTGTCCAAAAAAGAAAAAATAATTAAAAATATGTTTTGTGATACATTTAAATTTTTAGTTTTAGGAAACACGTCATTAATTAGTTCAACCCTTCAGACTGACGTCATATGGATTTTAAACAAAATTTTTAATACTCCTTAAAAAATTCCTTCATAATTTCACACTATGCGTTAGAAAAGGATAATGTAATTTAATTTAATCCAACCTCTTAAAAAAAGTGTCATGTATGTAGTAATGTAATAAACAATTTAATAATATGCGACTTATATGTCGTTACCTACTTTCAATAACACTGCAGAAGGAAATGCAATTTTAATGAGTAATCTGCGAAAAGTTATTTTTAATAAGATCTTCAAATATTTTGCATTTTGGTAAAACTAAGGCTGAACGTAATGGTAAACTATTCGTTAAGGTGCATCCAGACCAACGCGCCGCGCAGTGCAGAATGCTCGCGAACGTTTACGATCAAAACCTGCTTATTAAACAACTAAAAAGCCGTCCAAACATACGCGCCGCAAAGTCCAAAACGTTCGCGAATGTTGTAGCAACAGTCAGTTTGGACGGGTGTACGCGCACATCTGCAACAACTTGCGCACGAACAAACTTGTTCCAAGTAAAGTCGGTACTTCAAAGGAATCTGTTTGTTTCAACATACTTAATTTGTTACAGATGTGCGCGTTCGTGCGCGTACAACCGTCCAAATAGACGCACCGCGCTGCGCAAAATGTTTGCGAACGTTCGCGAACCAAATGCACACTGGGTAGCATGCATCCATTTATATTTATCATTTAAATGTTTGGTTATGTTTGAAGAATTTTCAGATTTAAATTAAATCCGCGATGGACTTAGAAAATGTAAAAATTGCAACCTCATTGTCTTTTAAATTTTCGGAATAATTTTTCCGTTGTAAATTTATTGTAAACAAGGTTGAGCAAAATACTTCATAAAATCCATTTAAAATAAAAAACGGAAAGTGGTAAAATGGAAAACAATTTTGCTAAACATACTGACAATTGAAAATTAAAAATGTTTTTGTTGGCCACTATTAAAGCAAAAAATAGAAAATAGCTATTTAAAATAAGTTAGAAAATGTAAACGCATTTTTTTCCTTTTTTTAAAAATTATCATCCCCTTAAAATTATCTTAACTATGGGTTAGATTTCTTTTAAATCAGATATTTCGAAATTCTGTACAAAATCAGTTTCTTTTAGTGTTTACATATAATGATGGAAATTTTATAATAAATAATAATAATAATAATAAAAAGTTTTATGCTGCAACAAAAATGTCTTTTGAAGTATTTACCGACATTATCACGAACATGTTTGTTTGTGCGCAAACTGTTGCAGCTGTGCGCGTTTGTGCGCACGTACACGTCCAAACTGACTGTTTTTGCAACGTTCGCGAGCATTCTGCACTGCGCGGCGCATTGGTCTGGACGCACCTTTATATTTTGTCATGCAAATAGATTAGATGCAAACAAGTCAAACAAATTTTTCAATTGTACCTAGTTTTTTTATCAATAACTACTTACATTAAGGTAGTTGGTCCGAAAAACGATTTTCCAAGGGATTTTAATGAAACTTCTCTAAACATTTATTTAATTCAATACTAATAATACGAGCCTATGATTCAAAAAAACTTGACCGCCTCAATTTTGAGAAAAACGGTTTCAAAGTTTTGTAATTTTAACATGGGTTCTTATGGGAAGTTGACATATTCACACGATTTTTGTTTTCACGAAGTGAAAACGTGTCAAAGGAATTTGATAAAAATTTAATATGTTATAAAATACAATTTTCAATTTCAAATATTATCGAGTGCTTCTGAAACATTATTACGTATGACGAACTTTTGTTCGCATTTAAACATACGCAGTATTCATATGTTCACTTACCTGTCGTTTAGCTAAACTGAAACTTTAAGCACTCGATTTCTTTGGTTAATATGACCAAAATCCAATTGTAAATTAAAAATCACAAAGTGATTGAAAAAATTATCAAACTGGATCGGCTGGGAATCGAACCCAGGATCTCCCGGTAACTAGCCAGGTGTCTTCGCCACTAGACCAACGATCCTCTGTTCGACAGCCGCCCCAGTTCGACAACCATTCAACCACTTATTTGTATTGGTACTCTCTCTAATGCGAGAAACAGTTACTATTTTCAATTTCAATTGAAATTGACCTGACTGTCACTGAGCAACTACGTTAAACATCGTTAAGAAGTTACCAGTGAAGTCTAGCAGCATCATCCAGATCAGAATCCGAGTTCGGCACGATTAACCAACTGATGGAGTCCAGTATAAAGGCTGCCCTGGTGACAACACACCCTGCCAACTTCAACCATTAATGTTTGCTGAACTTACTATATATATGGTCCGGGGGCCAGGGGGTGTTTTCATCATTGATTACCACTCGTCTGTAACTTCGTGTGCGGCTTCATTTTGACGAGTCTTCCAAGTTTTTTATCTACGAAAATTCTTATAAGTGCGGCGTTTACTAAATACGCAGTTGCGAAAGACGTTAATTCAACGATGTTATAAACAGTTATTACCAACGTTTTACTTTTAAGTTTACGTAAAAGATAATGAAGTAACCTAAGCGAAAATATATTTGTCGCCGTCTGTAATTTGGCTAAGTTGAGGACGGCGGACACGACGAACGGCGCACCATTTTTGTCGGACAAATATATTTTCGCTTAGGTTACTTCATTATCTTTTACGTAAACTTACAAGTAAAACGTTGGTAATAACCGTTTATAACATCGTTGAATTAACGTCTTTCGCAACTGCGTATTTAGTAAACGCCGCACTTATAAGAATTTTCGTAGATAAAAAACTTGGAAGACTCGTCAAAATGAAGCCGCACACGAAGTTACAGAGGAGTGGTAATCAATGATGAAAACACCCCCTGGCCCCCGGACTAATATTTTCCAAGTTTACCAGTATACAGAGCTGCTAACTTTGTCCAGACATCTGCCCAAATTAGACACTTTTCAATTGGCCTAGGGAACGTATCCATGGTTTTAAATGCATATTAATTGTTATATGTTGGACACCTCTGTACGTTGGAAACCTGTCTAATTTGGACAGTTTTTTTTTGTCATATTTTCACCTGTTTATGTTGGACAGTTGGACATTCATGTGTTTTACACGAACTGAAACACCTAGTGTTAGGTGTATTATGACAGTTATAATTGAATTTTACACGTGATCGAAACCCGCGTTACTTATGTCCAAAAAATATAAAAGTTTGGCATTCATAATGATTATTAATCAGCAATGATTCCATGTGTACAGGTTTCTTGAATATTCGTTAGTTATAAACTTAGTACCATGAGTTCAAAGCGAAAATTTTCAGTAGCATGAAAAGATTGAAAAGAAAAAAAATGTTATAGACTTACAAGGAGAGGTCACACTGTGTGGGTCACCGATTTGGCCAAATCTTTGTGTATTTAAAGTTTCACTAGTCTAGTCCTAGAGTGCAACACGCGGAAATAAGGGAAAAATTTCTCTCAAAATTTTTACGCTTACAATTAGTACAAGTTCCAAAAATTTAGAATTGTTCATATTTGCTTAAAGAAAATGCGAAATCTCATTATCATAAAAGTTTGCTTATGTGTTTAGTAGCTAAATTTGAAATTTCTAAGAACCACAATGAGTTTATCAATTTAGTCATGGTTTTGGATGTAATTCAATGGATCAACGAAGCATGGCAAACTGTATCTACGGAAACGATTGTTAAGTGTTTTAGATGAGCTGGTTTTAGTATTCTAGACGCAAATGAAGGGGATCATAATGAAGATCCTGACTTAGTACTTCGCGATGCAGTTAAATTATTACCTCCAGAGCTTCAAAATCAGTTACAGACTGCTGAAGAAATGGTCAGCGCCGATGCCTACTTGGAGGTACACTATCATATTATCTTTAATACACATAAAGACGTTCTTCAACATGTTTTACAACTAGACAAGCAACAAAAAACGAAGAATCTAGCGACGAGTGCCAGAATGTAGCCGAGAAACCAACAATTCCTAAAGAAGCCTCGAACGGTACAAATATCACCATAAAATATCTAACTGAGAATCCATTCGAACTTCTAGAAGATTTATTCAAAATTCAAAGCAAATTAGAAAGCAAAATTTTCCTAAAAATTGTATCAAAACAAACTAAGTGATTTTTTTTAACGAAAGATAATGTTTAAATATTTGTATGCATGTGTATGTGATTATTAAATTCAAAATATAAAAATATACATAGACGTATTATTCGCAATATTTGCAATTACATAATCTTTCAATATCATATAGGTACTATTTAATATCCTTGAAAAGTATGACCTGTTTTACTGCTACTATTACATATAGAATTATTCTAGAAACGAATGGAAGAAATACCAGTGGGGTAATAGGTCAATATCCTCGCCATCTAGAATAATTTCTAGTTCGCAAGGATATTGACCTATTGCCCCAATTACACTTGGATATACTGTATAGTGTATACATATTGTCATATGGAGTATATAAAAATATTAGGCAATACGATTTTAAATACTTAAATTTTATTTTGTTGAAAAGTCCTAATATTGTCATTGTTTGGGATATTCTTATTTTTCTCTGATTTTTCACGATGTGAATTCACTTAACTTTTGAAGTACAATAGCACATTCACATTCAAAAATTATGGATTAAAAAACAAATAGTTATGATAAAGTTAACACCTTGACGGTCATTGTCGTCATAAGACGTCAAGTGAAGCCCTTCCTAATTCTCACACAATGTCGTAAGACGTAAACAGTTCCATATAAAATGTATTAACTGTCATAATAATGTGTCTGTTAGGCCCATATATGTAGTATAATAAATATATGGCCAATCTGGATATGAAAACATGTCCCAACATCACGGCACAACAATATTAGTTCTAGCTCTCTCTTTGGAGAAACTTGGTTCGTTTTGGGCAAATGCGACTATTTTGGCGGAACTGGAAATATTAGTTGAATATATTTAAAAATCTGTGGGCATCATGAGTCCATGATATTTATATAAATTGTTGTTTCGGTGTGATTTTTAGTAATTTATTCATGTCTTTTTAATGATAATGTTAAATAAGTTGACCCCCCCCCCCAAAAAAAATAAATAAATAAATAAATAAATAAATAAATAATGGGAAACTGACAAATAAAAAAAAATATGGTAGTACGTATATTTTCAAAAATATAAACAGTAAACATTAATAAAATGAAGAAATTATATTTAAATAAGAAAGAAAATAAAAAAATTTTGAATAAATTAAATAAAAGTAATTTTCAAATACAAAAAATACTTTTATATTTATTTACTACAGCGTTTGACATACAGTTTTTTACACTTTTAAATTTTATCAAAAAAAAAAAAAATTTTGCACATCAAATTTTTTAAACTTATGTCAGCTTAAAATACGCGCAAAATTTATCTTATGAAGCCACTAATTGAAGTACCTGCGCAAAACAACTCAAGTGCCTCTACCCGATGTCTATCCATCTCACTTCATCGGAACCACTGCCTCTTATAGGGATTGGCCATATACCCATTATACTACATATAAATGGTTGAGCCCTAAGATATTGAGGTTATGACCTTCAAAGTGTTACAATTATATTTTCCAAAGACGAAAATATAACTACAGTTTTAAAAATTTTCGCCAAATATATTATCTGCGCGTTATTAAATTATAATTACTTATAATTATCGCTAACTTAATAAATTTGCTGTTATTCGCTTTCATTTGATTTAAAACATTATCATCCTGCAATATTATTTCACATTATGTTCAATATCTAACAAAAACCAAATAAAAAACCTATTTAATCACAACAAATTGCTGGAACATTTTGTATATTACGTATGCATAGATGTAGGACCTGTGTGTTTGGTATACCATAAAATTCATCAAAAAATTTCGGATTCATGCTCTATTCAATGAGCATAGAACTTATGAGAAAACAGTACCACTGTGAACCTGGCACCCCACTTTTCCTAAATAAAATTTTTAAAATATAAACTGATAGTATTGCGTTTGTAGTTGTTTGTAGTAACAATATTTTCGTTTGTAGTTGAACCCATTGGAGTATAAAAAATTTCTAAAAAATGGCTGCACCCCACTTTAAGATAAACAATTTTTTAAAATATTCCCTAATTTAGAATCGTTTGTAGTTGTTTGTAGTAACTTTTTTTCCTTTGTAGTTGAACAGTTTCAAAGATACAACAATAAGTATCTTTTGCAACAATTAAATAACGGTTTTTTTTTGTCATTTATAAAGATATTTGATTTCCGCTTTTTCGGTCAGTTCCAGAATCGTTTGTAGTTGTTTGTAGTAATTTTCCTTTCGTTTGTAGTTGAACAGTTTCAAAGTTACAACAATAGATATCTTTTGCAACAATTAAGTAACGGATCTTCGTCATTTATAAAGATATTTAAAATTCACTTGTTCCATCAGATCGAGAATCGTTTGTAGTTGTTTGTAGTAATTTTCTTTTCGTTTGTAGTTGAACAGTTTCAAAGTTACAACAATAGATATCTTTCGCAAAAATTGAGTAACGATACTTTGTCATTTATAAAGATATTTGAATTCTGCTTTTTCGCTCAGTTCCACAATCGTTTGTAGTTGTTTGTAGTAATTTTCCTTTCGTTTGTAGTTGAACAGTTTCAAAGTTACAACAATAGATATCTTTTGCAACAATTAAGTAACGGGTTTTTGTCATTTATAAAGATATTTGAAATTCACTTGATCCATCAGTTCCAGAATGGTTTGTAGTTGTTTGTAGTAATTCTCCTTTCGTTTGTAGTTGAACAGTTTCAAAGTTACAACAATAGATATCTTTTGCAACAATTAAGTAACGGGTCTTTGTCATTTATAAAGATATTAGAAATTCACTTGTTCCATCAGTTCCAGAATCGTTTGTAGTTATTTGTAGTAATTCTCCTTTCGTTTGTAGTTGAACAGTTTCATAGTTACAACAATAGATATCTTTTGCAACAATTAAGTAACGGGTCTTTGTCACTTATAAAGATATTTGAAATTCACTTGTTCCATCAGTTCCAGAATCGTTTGTAGTTGTTTGTAGTAATTTTCCTTTCGTTTGTAGTTGAATAGTAGCAAAGTTACGACAATAGATATCTTTTGCAACAATTGAGTAACGATACTTTGTCATTTATTAAGATATTTGAATTCTACTTTTTCGGTCAGTTCTAGAATCGTTTGTAGTTGTTTGTAGTAATTTTCCTTTCGTTTGTAGTTGAACAGTTTCAAAGTTACAACAATAGATATCTTTTGCAACAATTAAGTAACAGGTCTTTGTCACTTATAAAGATATTTGAAATACACTTGTTCCATCAGTTCCAGAATCGTTTGTAGTTGTTTGTAGTAATTTTCCTTTCGCTTGTAGTTGAACAGTTGCAAAGTTACAACAATAGATATCTTTTGCAACAATTGAGTAACGATACTTTGTCATTTATAAAGATATTTGAATTCTACTTTTTCGGTCAGTTCTACAATCGTTTGTAGTTGTCTGTAGTAATTTTCCTTTCGTTTGTAGTTGACCAGTTTCAAAGTTACAACAATAGATATCTTTTGCAACAATTAAGTAACGGGTCTTTTTCATTTATAAAGATATTTGAAATTAACTTGTTCCATCAGTTCCAGAATCGTTTGTAGTTGTTTGTAGTAATTTTCCTTTCGTTTGTAGTTGAACAGTTGCAAAGTTCCAACAATAGATATCTTTTGCAACAATTGAGTAACGATATTTTGTCATTTATAAAGATATTTGAATTCTACTTTTTCGGTCAGTTCTGCAATCGTTTGTAGTTGTTTGTAGTAATTTTCCTTTCGTTTGTAGTTGACCAGTTTCAAAGTTACAACAATAGATATATTTTGCAACAATTAAGTAACGGGTCTTTGTCATTTATCAAGATATTTAAAATTCACTTGCTCCATCAGTTCCAGAATCGTTTGTAGTTGTTTGTAGTAATTCTCCTTTCGTTTGTAGTTGAACAGTTTCAAAGATACGACAATAAGTATATTTTGCAACAATTAAATAACGGTTTTTTTGTCATTTATAAAGATATTTGATTTCCGCTTTTTCGGTCAGTTCCATCAGTTGCAGAATCGTTTGTACCTAGTTGTTTGTAGTAATTTTCCTTTCGTTTGTAGTTGAACAGTTTTAAAGTTACAACAATAGATATCTTTTGCAACAATTAAGTAACGGATCTTCGTCATTTATAAAGATATTTAAAATTCACTTGTTCCATCAGATCCAGAATCGTTTGTAGTTGTTTGTAGTAATTTTCCTTTCGTTTGTAGTTGAACAGTTTCAAAGTTACAACAATAGATATCTTTTGCAAAATTTGAGTAACGATACTTTGTCATTTATAAAGATATTTGAATTCTGCTTTTTCGGTCAGTTCCACAATCGTTTGTAGTTGTTTGTAGTAATTTTCCTGTCGTTTGTACTTGAACAGTTGCAAAGTTACAACAATAGATATCTTTTGCAACAATTAAGTAACGGGTCTTTGTCATTTATAAAGATATTCGAAATTCACTTGTTCCATCAGTTGCAGAATCGTTTGTACCTAGTTGTTTCTAGTAATTTTCCTTTCGTTTGTAGTTGAACATTTTCAAAGTTACAACAATAGATATCTTTTGCAACAATTAAGTAACGGGTCTTTGTCATTAATAAAGATATTTGAAATTCACTTGTTCCATCAGTTCCAGAATCGTTTGTAGTTGTTTGTAGTAATTTTCCTTTCGTTTGTAGTTGAACAGTTGCAAAGTTACAACAATAGATATCTTTTGCAACAACTGAGTAACGATACTTTGTCATTTATAAAGATATTTGAATTCCGCTTGTTCTGCCAGTTCCACAATCGTTTGTAGTTGTTTGTAGTAATTTTCCTTTCGATTGTGAACAAGTGAATTTCAAATATCTTTATTCAACTACAAACGAAAGGAAAATTACTATAAACAACTACAAACGATTCTGGAACTGATGGAACAAGTGAATTTCAAATATCTTTATAAATGACAAAGACCCGTTACTTAATTGTTGCAAAAGATATCTATTGTTGTAACTATGAAACTGTTCAACTACAAACGAAAGGAAAATTACTACAAACAACTACAAACGATTCTGGAACTGACCGAAAAAGTGGAAATCAAATATCTTTATAAATGACAAAAAAACGGTTATTTAATTGTTGCAAAATATACTTATTGTCGTATCTTTGAAACTGTTCAACTACAAACGAAAGGAGAATTACTACAAACAACTACAAACGATTCTGGAACTGATGGAACAAGTGAATTTTAAATATCTTGATAAATGACAAAGACCCGTTACTTAATTGTTGCAAAATATATCTATTGTTTTAACTTTGAAACTGGTCAACTACAAACGAAAGGAAAATTACTACAAACAACTACAAACGATTGTAGAACTGACCGAAAAAGTAGAATTCAAATATCTTTATAAATGACAAAATATCGTTACTCAATTGTTGCAAAAGATATCTATTGTTGTAACTTTGCAACTGTTCAACTACAAACGAAAGGAAAATTACTACAAACAACTACAAACGATTCTGGAACTGATGGAACAAGTGAATTTCAAATATCTTTATGAATGACAAAGACCCGTTACTTAATTGTTGCAAAAGATATCTATTGTTGTAACTTTAAAACTGTTCAACTACAAACGAAAGGAAAATTACTACAAACATCTATAAACGATTGTGGAACTGACCGGAAAAGCAGAATTCAAATATCTTTATAAATGACAAAGTATCGTTACTCAATTTTTGCAAAAGATATCTATTGGTGTAACTTTGAAACTGTTCAACTACAAACGACAGGAAAATTACTACAAACAACTACAAACGATTCTCGATCTGATGGAACAAGTGAATTTTAAATATCTTTATAAATGACGAAGATCCGTTACTTAATTGTTGCAAAAGATATCTATTGTTGTAACTTTGAAACTGTTCAACTACAAACGAAAGGAAAATTACTACAAACAACTACAAACGATTCTGGAACTGACCGAAGAAGCGGAAATCAAATATCTTTATAAATGACAAAAAAAACCGTTATTTAATTGTTGCAAAAGATACTTATTGTTGTATCTTTGAAACTGTTCAACTACAAACGAAAAGAAAGTTACTACAAACAACTACAAACGATTCTAAATTAGGGAATATTTTAAAAAATTGTTTATCTTAAAGTGGGGTGAAGCCATTTTTTAGAAATTTTTTATACTCCAATGGGTTCAACTACAAACGAAAATATTGTTACTACAAACAACTACAAACGCAATACTATCAGTTTATATTTTAAAAATTTTATTTAGTAAAAGTGGAGTGCCAGGTTCACAGAGGTGAAAACAGTGCCTTAAATATTAATAGGTGTACTTACAATATCGTTACATTGTAGAATAGTAAACAATTCACTCCAGAGTTGTGCGTGTAATTTACTTCAGGTAAATTACACAGTTTTTTACATGTAAAAAACTCTGTAATTTACACATACTTGTTTTGTTAAAAGAACTATAAAAGATGTAAAAAATGTAAAAAACTAAATTTCTTAAGTTTAATAGATGTAAGCGTTACTGATGGTATTCCATATTTGCTATATTTTCAAAGTAAAATTTAATAATTAAGTAATTTGAAAATTAAAACATAAATGGATACACACCGGAAAAAGAAAGGTTAGTTTTAATAGAATAGTTTATTTAAGAATTCAATATTAAAGAGATTTTTATTTATTCAGTTGAATTTTATTAAAGGCGTCAATCATTTTCATCATCACTATCATCATTATGATCTATATCTTCACTATCATCTGTGATTTTATTGTTATTATAATTTAAAGAGAGATAAACATATAGTAGTTTTTTTGATCTGTCAAAACTCAATTTGTTAATTTAGAAATTTAAAGCTTCGTAGTCAGTTGTGGATTGCCTTCCACCAGCAGAAAATCATTTTTGTGTGAACCTTTTGTTTACACGTTTTTTCATGTGAACTTATAAACAAGTAATAACGGTCAAAATAAATTACTTGTCAGTGAAATGACAAATGATTTAAGTATTTTACATTCTTTACAATTTTCTACAATTTTTTACGGTTTTTTACAGTTTTTTACATATTTTACAATTTTTTACATAAAAATGTAAACAACTGGTTTTTTACATCACATGGCACAACTCTGATTCACACCTACTGCAATAAGTATTTATGTACATATCATTATTTAACGAACTACTTTCTCATATGTATGATGTGCTTTGTTTGTTGCATTAAGCCGTATGAATTCGAAACGATTCCATGAATCATATGATCTAATGTTTTGATAATCTTTTCCTTATTATTCAGTAACATAATTATAATAATATGTTTTTGACGTATTTTTGTGTTTTGGGAATTCCAATACATTATTATACGTACCAAGAGGGTTATGCGTACAGTAATAATTATACTAATATTACTTCTTCTAGAGAAATGTAAAATTTGTTCTATAAATAGGCCCTTAACACGTTGACGGTCATAACCTATAATGACGAAACGTCCAACTGCTCAACTGGTTCTCTATTTTGACAACTAATATACTGATAAAAATCCGCCATACACTAATACGGATAAAAATCCGCCATACACTAATAATGTTTCACAGGCACTCGATAACATTTGAAATTAAAAGTATAAAACTGCGTCTCGCATTAGAGAGAGGTTGTGTTTGATTGATTACTGAATTGGAGTGGCACTCGAACAAGTGATCGGTGGCCTAGTTGGTAAGGCGCTTGGCTGGTAACCAAGAGATCCGGGTTCGAGTCCCAGCCGATCCAGTTTGGTAATTTTTCAAACACTATGTCAATTTTAATTAACTAATATACTATTTATGGAAAGGTTTATAGCGTTGTATTGCAGTTAGTCTCATTTCACTTGACGTCGTACAGCGGGCATAACCGTTACGTGTTAATAGTCTAAGAGCTGGCTACATAAAAAAGCTTGTTATAGCTACATGGCTGATTTCTTTTGTAAAAGGATCCTTTTTTATAGCCAAGTTCAAATAATCTTGTCTGCCAGCTCAATCCCGTGACTTAACGCAGGAACGGCCGCTTAAATAGTTAAATTTCGATATTAAAAATTATTAAAAATTTTGTATAATATATGTGTTATAATCGGGTTTCTTCGGACAGGTCAGGACCGTGCTGATTTCAATAAAATTTTGCAAGTAAATTACAATAAATTATGCACATTTGAATGAATATAATTGGTCAAAAATTACATTTTTCACCATTTAGAATACTAACAGCATTTTTTATTGAACGAAAGTAAGAAAATTCAAATAATCTGAAAAAATTTTTGTAAAATATATTGAAAAGTTGTTGAACATTTAGACGGTCCACTATAATAGCTAAGACGTACCTATTTACTAAGATTTTTTATTATTGAAAAATAAATTTTTAACAAGCAACTATACTTCGATCTCTCAAAATTGAAAACAATAAAAAAAGAATACTAGTTTAAAAATACTTTAGATAGTCAATTAAAATTACAGTGGCACTTTTCAATTGTGCAGGTAATAAATAAAAGAAAAAAAGGATGTTTACATAAAATACGTATAAATAATATTTTGATACACATATGTATGTGTGTGTATGTAACTTGTGTACCTTGTTTTTATGAAAATATTTTGAACTTTTACTCACATTGAGTGCAATATGTATACCTGCATGTGGTAAAGACAAAACTGTCTGATCCGAAAAAAATCCGATACCTGGTTATAACTATGGAAACAGTTTTTATTTTCAAATTATTATTATTATTATTTTCAATTTATTCTTAGAAAACGCGGGAAATTGTTGGCTGAGAGTTTTTTAGTGACGAAAGTGCCGGCAGACAGCGAGAAAGTGGCATAAGATTGTAAAATAAAAAATTCAACACATACTTGCATGTCGACATTGATTGAATGTTATATTGAATTTTTCTTGATGAATATCATAAAAAAAGATCCTCGAGCATACAATATTATAACTTTATTAAGTACTTTTCATATGCAATAACAGTATATAATTATATATGTTACGGCTAATATGCGAAACTTTCAATTACGCGCACTAGCCAGCTAATTCGCGAATCAGCCAAGGACGTCGGATAATATGTGACGAAATGGATGCATTTCAAACATTTTCGGCAATCATCCGGTTTCTACGCGATTTATACGAGGGGTTCCGGTTATAACCAACGGCCGCTGGTTCCCAGTCAACATTCTGACGTCTTAATGAATTCATAAAGAATTCATATTTCTGATTTGGACGTCAGAAAACAAGTTCAGAAAGACATCTTTATGAATTCATAAAGATATCTTATGCGTCAATTTATGAACAGATTATGAAGTTTTAAATATGATGTCTTAAAGAATTCTTTTTTCTGACTTCAGAATTGCGATGTCTTAAACAGCTCATATTTCTGATGTCTGAAAAAAGATATCTAAATTGAAAATTCATTATTAAGAAGTCATATTTCTGACTTCAGAATTATGATGTCTTAAATAGTTCATATTTCTGACGTCTTAAAGAATTCATATTTCTGACTTCAGAATTAGCTCATATTTCTGATGTCTTAAACAGCTCATATTTCTGACGTCTTAAAAAAGATGACTTTAAGAGGACTATACCAAGAATTCGTTGAAAATATTAAGCGTAATTTACAAAATAAAAGAAATATAATTAATTTAGTTAATTTTATTTATTTACATAACTGTATATTATGTACAACGTATATTAAATGTATTTAAAATATTAACATTTAAGATTAAATTTACTCCAGTATTTTATCAGGAAATGTCACAATTTGTACACTAGTCACAATAGAAACAGTCAAAAACACTAACTAAACATACTCAATATCAGTGGCGGCTCGTGAGCTTTAAGATTGGGTATGCGCTTTCAGAAAAGATAAACCGCACTTAGTGTTTTATGCTTTTAATTTCAAATGTTACTTAGTGTGTAAAGAAGTACTAAAGAGAAAGCGGAATGATATTTTCGAATTTTTACTAAATATCGTAAAGTCTAATACTAACAAATACTCTTTTACTAAAAAATATCGTAAAGTATTGTACGTAAATAATTCCTACTCTATCAGGAGTGGCCAACCCGCGGGCCGTGAGATTCATCACACTTATACAAAATATATTTATTTTATAAAGACCATGGTAGTGAAAACCAATGTATCAAAAAAAAAAAAAAAAAAATACGTAATATATTATGGGAACATATAATTTTATATGCAGCCCGTGGAGTTATGATGTGCTTCCAAAGTGGCCCGCAAGATCATTTGGGTTGGCCACCCCTGCTCTAAATTTACACTTTTCTGCGAAAATACATTGAACACAAAGATGGATAAAAAGGACTAACTGCATGTAGAAATTTAAAAAAAAAATTAATAAACGAATAATTAAGAAATAAAAAAAAAAAATTAATTTTACTCAGCACGTTAAATTTTAACTGTAATATTTCAGGAAAGCTTTGTTCAATATAAATTAACTTAAACTGCTTTCATCTTTCATCTTTCATCGTATTCTTAGAATGTTCCTAGAAAACGAATGTGAGTTTTCTAAATGACCATTATCAAACAAGTAAGGTAAATGCAGTAAACTAAATGAAAGTTTAATTTTTCATCATATCAAAATAGTAAATTTACAAATAGTATGTAAATTCCTGAATTTGATAATTCTGAGAATTCGTCAGGTCAACGAAATACAAGATCTTGCATAGCCAAAAAATATACAGCATCAGTTAAGCGTTTCATGAGACCCTTAGTGATTTTTTGTTATGCTTTGAAGAAATAAATATTTTCTTTACTGCATCAATTATTACAAAACCAAATACATTCAATGAAATACATGCTTGCATATGAGCGTGACTCCATTCATGTTTTTTGGCAACATTGGGAAAATTTTCGCACCTAGCAGTTGCCCATACAATTTTGTTCACAGAGAATAGACAAGAGAAAAGCTTTTTTGATATCAAACAACAATTTAACCTAGAATATTCAAAAAAAACTTTATTAAAACTGATGTACAAATGTTTTTTCTGAATTATCAACCCTTAAAATAAGGATAAATTAGCAATGATCTATCACTCGAAAAAATCATATTTTTTCACTTAATATTACACGAGAGATTTGTATTTGTTGTAATAAATTTATGTTTATATAATATAAAAAATATTTATTGTCAAAAATATTTCTGCTTCGCTGTCGTATTTTTGCTAGTTGACAATTCTTCGAGTTAAATTACTTTAGGTAACAAATTAAAATTGTAGAAAACACAAATTTATTTAAAAAAATATAAAATATCGGTTCTAACTTTTTTTTTCACAGCAAAAGTAAAAAACCGATAATATTTTTATGGGATTAAATATGCATAAGTTAAATTATCTTCAATATACCTACTCAAAAAAATTATTTTCCTCAATATTCCTTTAAAAAAATGTTTTTTAATACTTTATTGTAGTATGTCATTTTAAAAAAAGACAGTTAATAATAAAATAACAATCAAACCGCAACGGAACAGCAACGATAAATTTACAAGAGGTATACAAGAAGCATGCTAAATACCCTAAAACGTGATATGACTAGAACACAAATTAAGTTTTGATTAGTTCGGCTGTAATCGTATGTACGGTAGTCACCGAAAAAATCGCCTACTATGTGAAAGTACCAACAGGGTTTATAAACAACTAATACAGCTACATAATATATACAAACATATACAGGTTCAGTACACACGGATATGCTCTGCTCAGAGAGCCTACCATGGTAGGTATCGTAGGTATGGTAACTGTGCAGTGTGCATGTAGAATAATATTGTTGTATGTATAGCTGGATAAAGTGGCTATAGATATGCTATAGTAGTATAGTATATATCGTGTATATAATGGGTATATGTACGTTCTACGGACAATATTACAATATTTATGCATTTTATAATTATGTATATTCTAATATGCAATATATGTAATAATGTGCAATATTATCAAAGTAAATCTTATTGAAATTGTGTATTTAAATTATTTTGTAAACAATGTTACGTTCTTGTTATGAATTTATTTCAGTTTTTTAGAAATAGCTGGGGTAGGCGGCGCCTACCCCGCATACCTGGAATAACCGCCACTGCTCAATATCCCATCAAACCACAAATTATTATCATAACTATTCTTAAATTAACACTATCATAAATTCACTTCCTTCATTTTCACTTTAAATAATTTTCTTTAAGCTACCATATTCTATTTTTGTTTAGTATCACTGTCACCATCATTTCCATCTTGTGCTAAATTTCTCTCCTATTTTAATCTTCAATTTTTTTGACTTTTGAATAAATATTGAAATGATTTTCTTTTATACATTATGCTGTTAACGTTGTCAATAAAAATATTAATTTTAATACATTACATTGTTCGTTTGTTTTTTGTTTTTTCCTTACATCCGAAATATGAACTAATTAAGAAGTCTTAATAATGAAGTCAGAAATAAGAGCTGTTTAAGACATCAGAAATATGAGTTCAAAAAGTAGTCAGAAATAAGAACTGTTTAAGACATCAGAAATATGAATTCAAAAAGTAATCAAAAATAAGAGCTGTTTAAGACATCCAAAATATGAGTTCATAAAACAATCAGATATAAGAACTGTTTAAGACATCAGAAATATGAATTCATAAAGTATTCAGAAATAAGAATTGTTTAAGACATCAGAAATATGAATTCATAAAGTAGTCAGAAATCAGAGCTTTTTAAGAAATCCAAAATATAAGTTCATAAAACAATCAGAATTAAGAACTCAAACCAGGTGGTCCATCAATATGATCTTGTTGCCATGGTCGATTATAATGTTCAAAACATGGTTCACATTCTTCAAACATGGCTTGATAATCAGACGGTAACCAAATCCAAACGCGTTGTATGATTTTCGCACCATAAATTTTCAGCACATTCAAACTGATCCACTTGTAGATTTGAAGGAATGTTTCCAAAGTCAGTTCGTTCAGCAGCATTGGTTCACGTTCGAAAAATTCACCAATTGAAACATCCATTTTATCCCAGTCCATTGATTCCGGTTCAGACAATTTCAAATTTTGCATTTTTACAAGAGCATCAATTGTTTTTTTGTAGGTATCAATCCGTTTACGTAGTTTATCGAGTTCACTTGAAAATATTTGTAGCCGTTTCCAGTAAGCTGATGATGACGATGCCATTTTCACTTGCGTACTAATTTTGACGTTGTTGATGCTCAATATTTTAACGAGTAATGTCCCCATGCTAAAGTATCCTTTTCCCCCTCCACAATATGTCGTTTCGTATTGTACGGGCTGAGCGCCACCTTGTTCTGTGTCACACTATACACGTTATGTTTCCTCGATTGTATCAGGTTTGGTTGCTGGTTTATGATCGTATTGTATTTTAGACAGTTCACGTAATCGTTGAAAGTTATCATTTTCTTAACCACAGAGTTTTTTACACCTTTTGCTTTCTTCGTGTGATCCTCGCCGTCCACTTGACAAGTATACATTTTTGACCTTAAGCCTACAAACTTTGTGAAAATTCGTTCATTTAGCTCGTCTTTCATTAGCTCGTCCTTCCGGGTATTTTCTTATTTAATCTAGGCATATTGTATTGCTTATCTACGCTGTAATCCGACGTATAAGAGTATTGAATATCGCGTTTCATTATCTCGTAAACATCTGCGCACTTGCTTTCGTATATCAGTGGATCGGTATTTGTACAGAGTAATTTGCTGTTGTTCGCGAACGTTGGCTGTATGTAGTTATAATGGAAGTTGTAGACACACATTTTTGAAATATCCAAAATTGCTTGCCCGGCGTATATTTGTTTATTCATAATCACTTCCGTTTTTCGTAGTTAAACTGCGATGAGATTCTCGTCAAATATTGTGCGGCTGTGGGAATTCGGTTTTGCTATCATAACTTCCGCACCATATTGTCCGTACCACTTCGTTAACAGTTTCACAATCGAGTGTTTCCGTACATTTTCCATCGTTTTCCCGAAGACAACGTTGTTTAGTAGTTCATAGAGATTCTTCTCGAATTCGTTCCCCGCCATTTGTCTTAAAGAAGTGATTAAATCTATGTAGGATTTCAAATAATGATGTGGGTGGCGTCTGTTATAGACTAAATGGTCTCAAAAACGGACGTTAAACACATTATTATTATTATTATTATTATTATTATTATTATTATTATTACTATGTAGGATTTGAGCCAAGGTGATTGATCGAATTGTAGCACTTTTCAGTAATTTTCAGTAATTTCATCCCGTGTTGTAAAAATTGTTTCAGGTTTCGATAGTGTATCACGTATTTCTGTTTGTTGTATAGCGTTGCCAGTAACATTTTCTGTTTTGTACCGGGTGCACACATTCTCTGTGGACGTTTTATTTCCTGCGGCAATTCGATATAGCTTGATCCATATAAAGGTGTATACTTGTTGATGTTCACGGCTAGGTTAATTATGGACGCCAATTCCTACCCGCTCCCCGACTCGGCAAACTCACTCAGTTTTCTTAGAATTGGTTCCTGTACGTGTTCCATGAAGCATTGTTTTAGGTTTGTTCCACGGTCTATTATGGTATTCGGCGTGTTGAAGTGTTTCATGTCGTATTTGTCCTCGTCACCATCAGTTTTAACGAATAACCCGCAAAACGTTATATTTACTTTAATCGTTAGATATTGTTTTAATATATTTTTTATTCGTAGGGTGAATATTGACCTGGCGTCTTTTAAAAAGTCCTTTCGTTCTATGTGCGTTATGTTGGTAATCACTCCCGTTCGTATCCGGCTCGCAAATGCTGATTCAACGTCCGCCCATTGAATTTGGTCCGACTGTTTCCGTTGGTTTCGATTCATACCAGCGCCTGAAACAATCAACATATCAAAATTATTAAAAAAATCATTAAAAAATTATAAAATTTATATTTCAAAAAAAAAAAATTCTGAAAAAAATCATTCTGATACGAAACCTTTTCATTTTTCCCGCACATGACTCGAAGTGTTTTCGTTGTCCCAAATTGTCTGCTCCACGTATAGCCTTGTTGATTAGTCGTATGTTGGTATTCGTATGTTTCATCCATTTTTCCAGTTCATTCGCATTCCATGTATCCATTTCCAGTAATGATAGCGCGTTTCGTACATTTTCCACCATTCTAGTTATCACGTTGTTTAATGAAGCCATTGTTGTATTTTAATTTTAAGAAAAATCTTGATATAAATCCTTGCAACAATAACAATACTAACTGCTTGAAGATTGCTGAAGAAGTGATTTGAGGGAGCACATGAACCTCAATTTATACGATTTTGACTGCTCGAAAAATTCTGGAGGGGAATCACAAAAAATGCTGATTCAGAATTTTTACAACGCAAATAACCGAAGGTCAAATGTCAAACCATAAATTCCGAGAAAGTTATTTTGCATTTGAAACCTAATAAAAGAATTGCTGACTGATGAAAATCTTAAATAAACATTTTTAAAATTAAACCCTATATAAATAAACAAATTGAAAAAAAACTCCAATTATAATCAGGCCATAAATTAAAAATTCCGAGAAAATTATTTCGTATTTGAGATCAAACAAAGGAATTGCTGAGTTATCAAAATCTTAAATAAACATTTTTAAAATTGAAACATGTCTTATATAAACAAATTAAAAAATTACCCGAGTATGTCAGCAAAATCTTAAATAAACACACAGCTATATTAATGATTTGTTGTATATTAATGTAACTTGTTTTTAAATAAAATTCCCCTCCGACTATGATGTAAACATATCATAAAATTACATCATCCTAAACAGTAGGCTAAAAAATCTTAAATAAACAAACTCAAACCGTATAAAAGTCACGAGTTTTTTACTAAATAAACAACTTAATCTTATAAAGTGCTGACACATATATAAAAAATCCCCTGAGGTACAGTCGAAATCCGATTTCCGGCAGTACAGTAGCTGTCTGAAATCTCGACTTTGCAGTCGGAAATCTGGAATCTGAAGTTATTTCTGCGGTTTAAAATCTAGCGCTTGGTACAGTGCTCCCCAAAAAATTTAGCGGCCTCCCGATTTTCGTTTAAGATGACGCAATTAAGTGAGGTTAAAGGTCAAGGTTTGCACGTAATAAGCACAGTACGCTTCAAAACGCTTCAAAAGTAATCGGACACCTTTTTGGTCAGGGGGTCCACACTTTTGACACGGCAGTGTACCAAAAATTACAGTACAGTGTCAAAACAAACAAAATACAGTACAGTTTCAAAAGTTTAGGGCCACCCCTGGTCTTCCCCACATTTTTGACGCGGTAGTGTACCTTTCGTTTAAGATGATGCAATTAAGGCAAGCGTGTGTTAGGGTTAAAGGCCAAGGTTTGCACGTACACAAAATGAGTACAGTACGCTTCAAAAAGTGATACCTTTTAGAACAGGGGAGTTCACACTTTTGACACGGTAGTGTACTAAAAATTAAAGCACAGTACAGTGTCAAAAGTTTGGGGCCACCCCGAGTTAGGGTAACCGCACATTTTTGACGCGGTAGTGTACTCCAGCAATCAATTTTTGGCCTAAAATTCAGTCTGCGCATGCGTCGTGTTCTAAAATTCAGTCTGCGCATGCGTTGTGTTCTAAAATTCAGTCTGCGCATGCGTCGTGTACTAAAATTCAGTCTGCGCATGCCTTAGGTTTGCATTCAAAAACTACGTTACTGCTTGCGGGTAATGGGTTAACACAAATCCAAATCGTGATGACCGAATTGTGATGACTCATAATGGGTTAACTTGAATTTATTTTGTCGTTGATAATGACTCATCTCTTAGGAATTTCAAGGCCAACAGTATGAGCGAGTGTTGGGGTCACATATCGACAACAAATTTTAAATACATGTACTCGGTACGTGCCGGGTCAAAGGTCAAGGTTTGCACATCGATACATTTTGATAACTCATCAGTTCAGAATGTGTAGTACCGTAAAGTTACACGATTTCAAACATTGGCAAAAGGTTCAAGTTGCTTATTTTAGCGGTGGCCCCGTTCTCTCATAGCCTAGCTAGTCATATGTAATTTAAAATTTTCTCTGATAATCTTAAGAAAAATGTCTACTGGGAAACATTAATATTTAAACTGAAAACATTGCAAGATTTTATTTAAAAAACTGAAAAAACGTTACGAACGGAAATTTAAAAAAGTTATCCGTTAGCTAACTAGAGTTTTATATAAGTAATATGGACTCTTTTTATACTAAATCGATCAGAAACCCTTTGTGATTTCTTAATTTATCAATTAAAACGCTTGCAACAATGTATTTTCCAAGAAAAATAATAAAAATTGCGAAACGATAACCAACGCTACTCCATGTGCTGGCACTATTTAAAACTACTTTCAATTTTAAATTCACAAGTTACATTCATTAAAATTATATGCAGATGCTGCGACAGGGGTATTTTAATATTTAAAAATAAAACACAAAGGCAATTGGCGGATAAGCATGGGTAGGAATGCCCAAGTACGAATTGTGTTGGCTTTTTGCCTGCTAACTGCTATCGGCGCAAAATTGAAATTTACTGAAATTCTGCCCTTAAAAACTTGAAAACTTTTTTAAAGCCCCGATCAGCCGAACACTCATCATCAGTTTTGAAACCACCAAAATGACAAATCATTTGTATACTTTCAATCACATTTCGCTTGTAGACATTCAATACCGAAGATGAAGGGAAAAATTCGACTTCCGTGATGGGGCCCCGCTGCTCCGACGTTTTTTTAAATCTGTTGCTCATTTTAGTAATTTTATGGGGCAAATGGCTTTTTTAAGGATAACTTTGAATAAGATAATGGTGGTAAAGTTATAAAAGTGTGTTTGTAAATTTTTAATTGCACAAAATATTTTTTAAGTGTACGGGTGTTTATTTTATGTAACACATGTGATGCTTATTTATTTTTTTAAGGGCAAGAATTCATTATCTATGTAACATTTATTTTATATATACTTATATGGCGTCATTGTTGATTGTTGCATCAACAATTGCATCTAATATAATATTTACATACATATGTATGTAGTCTGAAGCGTCTGAACACAATACGTTTGAACGGTTTGAACCAGTGATATACAAGATATACACTCATAAATATTTCACTTCCGACCCTTTCGACTGATTTCGTGTCTCACGAATATTGGCGAGGTGCGCTATAAAGTGACGCGGATAATTCTACCTTATGAACTTGCGCAATTAACAATTTTGTTGAATTATTCCTTAAAATTTGTCCAAATACAAAGTTTCCAATTTAAAAGTACTTTAAGTTAAATTACCCTTTTATTAAAATAACAAAAATCACGTTAAAGCCCCGAAACGAATTATTTTTTACAAACTCATCTTTGGCATGAGTCACAGTTATCATATCACTATTTCTACACTCATTAGTAGAATAAAGGTTGATCGTAAAACTCATACTTGAATGTCTATAATATACAAAGCGAAATTATTATTAGTGAATCATACTTATCTAGAAGTTAAACTAAACTTAAGCTGTGTGGAATATATACGATGCCTTCTCTACTTTTTGAGATTTCATATACGAAAAGACTTTTGAAATAGAAAAGGGGAGAAGCTTAATATTTAAATCAATTTATTTCATTAAATGCTAATTTACGGAGGGAATTAATAATTTACGGCCGATTATATAAGGTAACTAAGCATATTTCTGAATAAGTTTTCCGATTTTATCCTGTTTCGAAGTATTTTCGAAAAAGCATATAACAATGACGTCAAATCTGAAATCTAATGGGGATATAGAAAGTCGGTCGGTAGGTATGATATGACATCGATTTATTTATATTTTTTTTTTCTCCCAAAATACTTGCCGAAATTCGACCGATTTTCTTGATCCTTACTGTTTTTAAAATACAATTGAGATTCAGTGGATACAAAAATAAATAATTTTTTTTTTAAAGTATATATAAGTATATACTTGTATTCAACACAATACAACCAGTATTCTGGTTTCTATTGTTGACCTTGAGATACTGGTAAGAGTATGAAGGTTAATAGACATGGCTGCCAGTCACATGTTTTGGAGCTGCTAGACCCTGGTATATTTAAACGACTCATCTAGTTTTATTGTAACCGTTATAGTGAGTACATCGTACATAATTTTAATATAAATGAGCGAGAGTTCTCAGCGTTTACAACAAAAAGGTGAAGTATAGGAAAACTACATTTTTCAAATTTGCTGCAGTTATAACTCTAAGGCATGCCAATACTCATCAAATTTTTAAGTGAAATTTGAAACTATTCTTAAAAACTCCGCCATTTTGTTAAATTTCAACTTTATTTCTCAATCGAGGGTCATGGTACGGGCAATACTTTCTAGGTTAATAACCTTTTGGTTTTTTTTATTTCAGGAACTGTGAAGGTCGCTATCATTAGAGAAGTGGAGGAGGATTTTCTTTAGAGTCTTGGGAGATTGCAAATAACTCACGGAATTTTCAATTTTTTGGTTAAAAAAGTTTTTCTCATGTTTTTATTATATATATCCACAAATATATCCTTAAAATATTAAAGCATTCCATGCAGTAATTTTCTTTAAAAAAATTCCCAAAAGTCACCTTTTTTCAGGCGATCACACTAGTGGTCCTCCTTAAATTCTGGCTCCGATCCCTCTGAGGAGGAAAGATCTTATTTCAAGTCACCTTCAACCACAACAAAAAAAAAACAACAACTGCCGATAGAAAGTATGCTATGACGTCTGCTTCGCTGCAAGATTTCAAAATTTTTTCAGTTTTGATAAGAATTTTCAGGGTTTTTGGAAAAACACAAAAAAATTAAAACTCCATTAAGTCACATAACTTATAAAAAAAATTTGTCTCAAAAATAATTGAGATCTTTTGTGATACCTTTCGCCTAAGTTACATTAATTTTCATAAATAAGGTTTTATTTCCATAATAAAGGATTTTTGGTGCTTTAGACCCCGAAATGTCAAGATCCGGTAAATCTCATTATCACACTTTTCCATCTTATATAGCCTATACGGACGGGAAACTAAAAATCACCTATCAATTAATTACGAGAAATTAATGATAGAAAGACTAGTTAAAAAAATGTACTCCTGTCGCTGCATCTTGCATAGCAGCGAATTTCCCAGGACTTACTTTTAAAAAGGAATATTGTCCTTACTGTTAAAAAGGAATACTTTACCAAGAATAAATTTCTTTGTAAAAATGACAGATATAAGCTTGTTTCATAATTGTGTTCGAATTTGTTTAAACGCTACAATTTCAATTTCCTAATATATTAAAAATTAGCGCTAATTTTCTTTTTTGTTACTATTGTGCTGTCTCATAAATAAATTATCTTAAAAATAAAATGGTTATTGAATTTTTTTGGACTTTATCCAAAGATTACGGGCTGAGTCTTTGTATAAAATTTTATCAAAATCTGACAAGTAGAAATAGGTGTTTCAATGGGCTAATATCCCGACATTTTCTAATGAATATTTTTATGTCTAAAAAGTTGGTCACTATAAGCACAGTATATTCTAAATCTCTAAAGTATACTCTTAAATGTCAAAACTTCAAAAGTGAATTTTTTTACAAAAACTTTGTCGATTGACATTTTTACGACAAACATTATCATTATCATTTTATATATCGGGACATTTTTATAGAACGTTTAATACACAAAATGCATTAAAATGTCAAATATCTACACCGATAAATTTATACGCATTAATAAATATTTATAGAAACAAATAGAGTAATAAAGCTATAGATAAAAAGCTTTATTCAAAAAATTATATCAAATTCATACTATCTAAAGCAAATAATTTTCTTGCAAAGTAGGTAGCCGCAAAACTGGAATATCAGGAACCAAACTTACAAGGAAAGGTTCTGAACTGTCAATTCGCAATTTTGATGAAACTTCGTATATGTGTAGTACAAGAAAAAATAACGATCCATACTTTTTTTAATCTCCCAACGTCGCCATTTAAGGGGTGAAATCATCTCGCAAAGTTGGAGTACAATTTTAATTTTGTTTGATTACTTAAAAAAACTATGGCAGACAGAGAAAACATTTTAAATTGACGAAACACTTTATTTTTAGAGAGCTTTCTACTGACGTATATAAAGCCAGGGTAGGACCTACTGAAGGGGCTGTTCAAGTAAGGGGCGTTTTTTTACAACAAAAAACAAACCGCTAATCCGAATTTGCTGAAAACTTTATCCGGTCTTCATTTTTTGATTACGCATCTAATGAAATTAGTGCGGAGTTGATATCGTCATTTGTTCTCGAAATATGCGAGACGAAAAAAAACTCATGAACGAACGAACGAACGAACTAACGAACGCACACACAGATATCAAGCTAAAAACGATGGATTCGGATTCTAGTGATCTTGAAACGTGGAGATTTGTCATATTGACAAATATGATATGAAACAAGTGATTCATACTTCATATCCCAAAGTCGTGTGGAGGTCATAAAAACGAAAAGAATATGATACTAGTTGGTCAAGGTCATGTTCAAAGTCAAATTCGGGGTCATTTTCTAGTTCCTCATTTCTTTCCATGAAACTTTTGTCCGGGTTATTATTCGATAAAGTCAGTATTAACTGAGATTTTGCGGAACTTTTGCGGAGCTGTTCAGAGCGTTCATAAAGTGCCGGGACAGCTTCGCAAAAGTTCCGCAAAATCTCAATTAATGTTGACTGTCGAAAAATAACCCGGTCAAAAGATTCATGGGAAGAAATGAGGAACTAGAAAATGACCCCGAATTTGACTTTGAACATGACCTTGACCAACTAGTATCCTATTCGTTTAGTTTTTATGACCTCCACACGACTTTGGGATATGAAGTATGAATATGGTTTTGAATATATATATATATATATATATATATATATATATATATATATATATACATATGTAACGAAATGACTCCAATTATTTCTTCGAAAATAAAACTACAAATATCTGCTTCAAATGTCCGAAATAGACTGTTTTATTTTTATCATTTTAGTTGCTAGGAAAACTAATTCAATAGTTATAATTTCAACTTTCATATTTCACACGGCAATCTGTATGAATTTACAAAATTAAGAAATTTACATTTTCACGGCAATCTTGTGCCCGGTACACATATATATATATATATATATATATATATATATATATATATATATATATATATATATAAATATATATATATATATATATATATATATATGTATATATATATATATATTCATATATGTATATATATATATATATATATATATATATATATATATATATATATATATATATATATATATATATATATATCGTTACTAATCGTCGTACGGAAATTTTTGGTGATCGCTAGAACGCTAAAATTATGTTATTTAATATGATAGAAAAGTTAATTAAGAGAAAACAATTTTTATCTGTTAAAAAAATATTCACTTTCACACTTTGACGTGACGTGATTGTCAAAGAAATGCCTAAATAATCTAAACAAGTGCATAAATTGGAAGCCAAATGTGTAGTCAGATCCTATACACAACCTTATTTAAAGTTTTCATTGCATAGATAAAACCATTTTAAGAAAAAAAATTGAAGTGGTCTTAACTTTCCTGTCGGGTATATATATATATATATATATATATATATATATATATATATATATATATATATATATATAGATATAGATATATATATATATATATATATATATATATATATATATATATATATATATATAGATATAGATATAGATATATATATGTAACTTATGAAGTTATGAACAAAGTTTAGTGCGTGCTCTACTCTTTGAATTACTATAACTCGGTTAAAAATTGTCGTACAGCAATCGAAAAAAAACGAAATTAATAGAAAAAAAGTGATTTAACAAATATAATATCAAAATTAATTGAAAAAGAATTCTTCGTAAATTCTTCGTACTAATACTGAGCTTTGAACGTAAAAATTCCATTTTAAATTCTTATATCGCTTTTTTTTGTTTTTTTTTTTTGTTTTTAGCGAATTTCGAAAACTCGAAATTCAGCTATTACAATAGGTGTCATGACGCAATCTGAGTCCGGGACTATGGCAGAAATCTGTTTTGAGGTCCCTAGAATACGAAAATGATATTCACTAAAATTTATATATATATATATATATATATATATATATATATATATATATATATATATATATATATATATATTTATGTGTTCCCACGATAACTCTCGAACGAAACGTCTAACGCTTATGAAATTTTGTGTGCGGACTGGATTCTGAATTGGCTTGGCTAAGTTCGTTAGCCAGACACGTCGGATGCCCAGAAGTAGGTTTTCTGGCCATTTTTTATCATTCGATCCTATCATAAGGCAGTTCAATTTTTACATCGTTGAAAAGGAAAAAAAAATTATGAAGAAAATATTCTTATAATTTTCTTTCTATTTTAAGTATTTTTCGAGAAAATGTAAATTTTCACTTTTATTCTTCCTTTGTTAGTCTAATAAGTAATTTATATTTATATCTCAGTTCTTTATAAAGTATAAAAATATTTCACTTTTTTATTAAAGAATTTTGTGAGAACAAGTGAAAACTATTCACATATATGTGATATAACACACATACATGTATAGAGTTTTGTTTCTCATTTATTGCATTATAATTAGCATGGTTCTATCCCATGTTAAAAAATGTAAATTAAACAGATTTTCTAAGCTAATGTAATGAAGAATTTTTTTTTTTTTTATTGAATTTTTAAGTAAACAAGAAATTGAAGATTATGTTATGATATAAATATTATTAAATATGAAACAAAACAAAATATGTACAATGTACATATGTATGTACGGAAAAATATTTTGAATCGATTTTGAAAATTTTTCCACTAATAATTAATAATGTTAAAAAATTAAACCATTTCAAATGGATTTAAGGTATTTTATGTGAGGTCAAGGTTTTCGGGACCTAAAAAGGCCAGAAATTAATTAACCAATCGATTTTAAAAATTTTTTCACAGTTAGTAAGTTAAAGTATTTGAATTAATTAATTAAATGATGTCCGCAAGAAGCTTACGGACTGCCATAAGTTATATGAGATCCTTAGAACCCTTTTCTTACTGTTAGAGTACGAGACTTGTATGAGTTTCGCCAGGATTTACTGATCCCATAATTGTAAAAAATAAACTAAACGACCAATTTTAAAAATTTCTTCACTGTTACAGAGCTAAACTATTTTAGATAGATTTAGAATACATTATGTAAGGTCCGCCAGGGTCCACAGGACCCAAAAGTGTCAAAAATAAACTAACTGACCGATTTTGAAAATTTTTTCACTGTTACAGAGCTAAACTATTTTAGATAAATATCGATTACGTTATGTAAGGTCCGCCTCGGTCCATAGGACCCAAAAGTGTCAAAAATAAACTGCCTGATCGATTTTGAAAATTTTTTCACTGTTACAGAGCTAAACTGTTTTAGATAAATATAGATTCCGTTATGTAAGGTCTGCCAGAGTCCATAGGATCCAGAAGTGTCAAAAATAAACTAACTGACCGATTTTGAAAATTTTTTCACTGTTACAGAGCTAAACTATTTTAGATAAATATAGATTACGTTATGTAAGGTCTGCCAGGGTCCATGGGATCCAAAAGTGTCAAAAATAAACTAACCGACCGATTTTGAAAATTTTTTCACTGTTGGGGAACTAACTATTTTAGATAGACATACATTACGGTATTTAGGGTCCGCCAGGATCCATGGGACCCAAAAGTGGTAAAAATAAACTAACCGACCGATTTTGAAAATTTTTTCACTCTTACAGAGCTAAACTATTTTAGATAAATATAGATTACGTTATGTAAAGTCTGCCAGGGTCCATCGGATCCAAAAGCGTCAAAAATAAACTAGCCGATCGATTTTGAAAATTTTTTCACTGTTGGGGAGCTAAGCTATTTTAGATACATATAGATTACGTTATGTAAGGTCTGAAGTGTCAGTAGGACCTAAAAGTGTCAACAATAAAATAACTGGCCGATTTTGAAACCTTTTTACTATTACCAAGGTAAACTATTTTAGATAGGTACAGGTTGTGTTATCTGAGATCCACAACTGTCCTGCGGATGCAAATGCGGCGTAGAATGCTACACAACGGGTTTTGAATATATATATATATATATATATATATATATATATATATATATATATATATATATATATATATATATATATATTACATAAAGTCCGCCTAGAATATACGGTCGAGCTGATTTTTTAATGAGGTCCACCGGGATCTTGCAGATCCGAAAACGCCAGTAATAAGCTATCGAACCGATGCTAAAAAATTTCTCACTGCTAGAGAACTAAATTATTTTAGATGGATACAACTATGCTGCACAAAATTCGTTCGGGTTCTTGGGTCCCCAAAAATACCAGAACTAATTACCCAACCGATTTTAAAAATTCTTTTTCTCTTAGAAAGCTAAACTATTTTAAATAGGTACAGGTCTTAGATGAGATCCGCCAGTGCCCAAGATTTGGAAATTCGCTATGTTATGCAGATGCTGCGACAGGGGTATTTAACCATATATTAAAAAAGGAAAACAGAAAAATTTTAAGCAAAGATTCTGAAAGTAAAAATTCTAAGCTTTCATTCAGTATTAAGATTAACGCTCTCTCATTTGTTTTGCCGAAAATGCAGGGACTTAAACATAAAACACTATTTTTATAGACATGTAAAATTGCCAAAATGTTTAGGACCAAAAAATATACCGGACGAAGTCAAAGTTGGCAACGTGAAGCATAGCATGTCGTACATAAATTATAGCATTAAAACATAAACAATATGTAATTGTGTGTGTGTGTGTGTTCGTGTGAGACACAATCCATTGGCGGTTTAAGGATTTTTTTCTGATTTTTTTTTTTTAACTTTTTCTCCGGTATTAGTATCTAATTTGTTACAAAATTGTTTATCAGTGGGTTCATGTTGTTTCTTTAAAAAAGTATGGTATCACTCATGAAAGGTACCATCTGGGTAAGACCACGACACTGTTCGTCTTTTATTTCAAATTTAACTCCTTTAGCGGCTATCCCGAGCACAGCTCATCATATGAATTATACAACTTTAATGACTCTCTCGACCTGAACTCGCCTTGTGTTGGTAACTGTAAGATGCTGTCATCTGCTATCGTAAAAGCATTACTAAAGCAAAAATTATCGAATGGGTAGGCCATATAATTATGCAATCAAATTAACTATTTTCAGGGATCATTTTATTTGGTTAGTTTTACATGAGCCGCTAAAGGTTAAAAAAAAAATTTAAAATTTTTTTATCATTATTATAGCATAAAACACATATTACATATTCCAACTACGTATCACTATACTAGTAAGATCACTGTGGCAGAAAAGTGACGTAACATTTTTCCCCCACTTCAAACGCACAATATGTTTCTACATAAATCTCGTATCTATGTATGTGTAATATGCGGTTGTGTGTGTGTGTCATGCGTCACATTCTATCTGTAGAAAGAGGGGACTACACCGACTACACTGTATGCGTACCGTTCCTACATATATATATATATATATATATATATATATATATATATATATATATATATATATATATATATATATATATATAATATATATATATATATATATATATATATATATATATATATATATATATATATATATATGTGTTCGCTTATATTGTTGGGAAGTTGTTGATAACAATACAAACAATCGATCATCACACGGCTACAGTTGCTGTGTGACTAATCAGCTTAAGTGGTATCAACCACACACAGGCACACTGCTATTCACAATTTTTTACACACACGCTTAGGGCTTGGGTTAAAATGTAATAATGATGAATTATTTATTTATTTTCTGTATGCATACCTACATATAAATATTGGTTTTAAAACGTATTGATGTTTTAAATCATCTGTTGATTCATTTTTAGTCGAATCTTTCCTTGCTTTCCATAGACTTATGCAGCCTATCCGATAAGAACGGCGAGAGGCGAGAGTAGTGGCGCTATCCGTTTTCGGACCCGTAGAACACGATTCCGTAGAAAAAAAATGTCATATATATATATATATATATATATATATATATATATATCCGCATATATATATATATATATATATATATATATATATATATATATATATATATATATATATATGTACGCATACAGTGTAGTCGGTGTAGTCCCCTCTTTCTACAGATAGAATGTGACGCATGACACACACACACAAGCGCATATTACACATACATAGATACGAGATTTATGTAGCAACATATTGTGCGTTTGAAGTGGGGGAAAAATGTTACGTCACTTTTCTGCCACAGTGATCTTACTAGTATAGTGATACGTAGTTGGAATATGTAATATGTGTTTTATGCTATAATAATGATAAAAAAATTATATATATATATATATATATATATATATATATATATATATATATATATATATTTATATATATATATATGTATATATATATATATATATATGTATATATATATATATATATATATATATATATATATATATATATATATATATATATATATATATATATCCCCGCTACCTTTTAATATATCGCACCTTTAATAAAAAAAAGATGTAACTCAAAAATCAAAAATAATTTGTGGGAATAAAACTTTAAAGTTTTGGATTTTTTTTTAGCAGTCTTTAATTAAAAATTTACCAGTTGGGCATCTCGCTCACTTTGATTGTGAATTTGAATTAGTGTCCGACTATGAATTTTACCGATTATTTACATAATTAAAAGGCTATTTATTAGAAAATCTGCTAACACACAAATTTTGAGTTACATCTTTGTTTTATTAAACGTGCGACATATGTAGGACCCCCTATGGTAGTTAAGAGCTTAAATTTTGGTAAGTGGGGCTCATTCCGATGTACAACAATACTATGAAAGTGGGGTCAAATTTTGGGCAACTTCTGGATTCGACCCAACATTTAAGGGGGTGCTGGGCGGCGGTAAAACAATAAAACTTTTCCAAACCGGATATAATGTTTCGGTCAGTTATTTACAACATATTCAAAATTTAGCTTCCTAGGATGATTTGGAGGGAGTAGAGGGGGAAAAAAGTATTTTCGCTGGATCTAACACACCCACAGCCCCCCAGAATTAACGCAGATGGTTGAAATTTGGTGTGTTGATCAAGTTCGTACCTAGGTTGTGCTTTTTGGAGGTTTTAATATCTTACCCCCACCCCCCTCATTTTTAAGCTACAATTTCATGCTTTTTTGACGTTTTCGAAGTTTGTACCACTCGCACAGGTCACCCAAATAAACCTAGAGGGCTGAAATTTTGTAATTGGATTGAGTTAGTATCAAGGGCGTGCCTTTTGGGAGGTCTCAGCTTTTAACCCTTACCCCCACTATTTTTATACCAAAAAGAACATGAAAATCTCCCAGAGACGAAATCTCTCCAAATAAACCTAGAAGGCTGAAATTTTGTGTACAGGTTAAACTAATAGCTAGCCACTGGTTTTTTGAGGTTTCAACTTTCAACCCTTACCCCCACGATTTTTACGCCAATATTTCCTTAATTTTTTTGCTTTATTTCTAATTCATCTAGAGACTCTAAAAAAACCCGGAGGACTGAAATTTTGTACGTGTATTGAGTTAGTATCCAGTTAGTGACTTTTAGGGATTCCACATTACTCCACCCCCCCCCCCACTTCTCTCATTTTTACATCGGAATTCAATGGTATTGTTAAATGTGTTTTAAAAGCATTATTTTTATTCTAAATACAAGTAGGCGAATAGTAACTTTAAAAAATTTAAAAAAATGAACTTTTATAACAAATGCAATACATACATATTAAGTAATTTAAAAATGTTATTAAAGTTAATGTTTATTTATAAAGTAGGAATTCTGGATTTTTATTATTCATAAAAAAGAATTTTTTGATTTTTTTGGAAAGAAAAAATATCTTCATAAGGCCTTCCAGTTTACTATTTAAGTTCTTTTATTAATATTTAAAAATAGAACACAAAGGCAATTGGCGGATAAGCATGAGTAGGAGTGCCCTCGTACGAATTGTGTTGTCTTTTTTCCTGCTAACTGCTATCGGCACAAAATTGAAATTTACTGAGATTCAGCTCTAAAAAACTTAAAACCTTTTTTTAAAGCCCCGATCAACCGGACACTCATCGGCAGTTCTGAAACCACCAAAATGACAAATCGCTTGTAGACTTTCAATTACATTTCGCTTGTAGACATTCAATACCGAAGATGAAAGGAAAAATTCGACTTCCGTGATGGAGCCCCGTTGCTTACGGCGTTTTTTTTTTATTCATTTGGTGTAAAGAGCTTTTTAAGAAACTAGCAGTTACCCGCGGCTTCACAAGGGTGAATTTCATAATTTAGTAAAGGTAAACTCTTTTAAGTAGTTCGCTAAAATATTTTGCCCCTATTTTCTTATCATAAGCTGAAATGATAGGCTTTCTTTACTGGTAATCTCACTCATCAATCCTCTTTATTTTTAATTTCTCCCTTTGACTAGTTACCTAGGAACAATTGAAAATTTTCAAAAACTAATTGGTCATTTCTTCAAGCATATTACATAGACTAAAAATCTAAAGTAGAACTATTAAGAAGATATCAACGAATTTGGTATAGAAATAAAAAAAAAGTATGTTGATTTAAAACACTCAAATTTTAAATATTTTTAAAATACCGAATATTTTGTAGACTTTACTCTAAATAAGTATCCTCTTTATTCCTAGTGGAAAATTTAAACCCCTACGCCAACATTCCCTATAAGCATTATATTTGAACATCTCCTAAAGTAACTGACTCATTGTTGGAGACGCTAGAATAGTAGGCGTTGAAAATGTAAACTTTGACCTCTTGTAACGATGTTACAAATGTTATCGATAATATTAAATATTGATTGAATGTTGTTTTGAATCATTATTTATAAATAATTTCGAAACAATTCTCATTAAACATTTCATTGTAAATTTTCGGAAAATCAACAATTAGAATGATGGTCATCGGTTGTCAGAATAAATAAAACAAACATTAGAAGAAGATGAGGAGATATAGAAATATAAGATCCCAATAAGGGAGTCAGACGAGAGTATAATTTGAAACATTGTAACAAGAAGACGCATTTTGTTAAAAGTATTATTTTTTTGAAAATAAAACTATTATTTAAGAAGATAATTAATTAGTGTTATTATTATTATTATTATTCTTTTAGTTAATTTTTTTGTAATCGTTCCTTATTTTGTGCGGAAAAAGTTAGATGTCGGAGTTTGAAATAAAATAAGTATAAGGATTTGGTTACAAATGGTGACCCCTCAAGTGATAAATCACGAAGATAGTGAACACGTTTCTAAACAAATAAAATGTTGAAAATATGTTAATAAAAAGCAAAATTAAAACGTAATATTAAGTTTAAAACTAAAATCTATACAAAATATTTCTTAATAAAAGAAGAAAATTAAACAAAAGTGAAAATGGAAAAAAATAACGTAATAGTGAATGAAAGTGGTTATGACTCTGAACTTTTAAATGAATCAAGTGTAATAAGCCAATCAAATGAAACAAAAGTAAAAATGGAAAAAAATAACTTAATAGTGAATGAAAGTGGTTATGACTCTGAACTTTTAAATGAATCAAGTGTGATAAGCAAATCAAGTGAAACAAAAGAACTAAAAATGACTATCGAAAAACTATTCACTGAACTAAAATTAAGCATCGATAACATTTCAAAAGAAAACAAAATTAATCTAAACAAAATACAAGGTGATACAAAAAATATTTTATCTGAGTGTAACCATCGACTCGATTGTGTCAGCAAGGAATGTGACCAGAAACTATCAAAAATCAACGAATCCTGCGAGAAGCGTTTCCAGGAAATAGAAGACAATTTCAAACAGCTGGAAGCATCTTCGAGGGGGAACATTTCATTTCAGAATGTCCCGCACTTTCCGGTAAACAGTTTAATCAATGTAAGTGAATCAAATGTACCCATTTTTGAAAATAATATAAAAATTTTGCACCCTGTACGATTTATTGAAGATTTAAACAACTATTTCGAATTATGTAACATTGTTAATGATAAAATTAAACTAAATTTTGCTGTTTCAAAATTAAATCATTATGTAAAGAGCCTGTTTGAAATCGCAAAAGACAATATTAATACTTTTAATGATTTTGTAAGTTGGATAGAAGATACCTTTTGGAACGAAAGGATTCAAAATAACATTAGAAGAAATTTTATTACATATAATAATCGACCAACAGTTAAAAATAAGTTTGTGTCTCACGTCATTTTTTGGCATAAACAAGTTCAATATTTAACCCCTAAATATTCAGATGCAAATTTTATTGATATAATCTTGTATCATTTTCCAAAAGAGATAAATTTAAATTTAAGAACCAAACCATATTCCCTATCAGAATTTATTCAAAATTTAGAGATTTGGGACGAATTTTATCGTTCCGACATCCAATTCGTTCCAGAAGTACCACATCCAGTAAATAATGATAAATTACCATGTGTAAATACCAATTATAATGAAAAACCTTATCTGAATACAAAATCCGGATATTATAATGAAAGAAAAGATAACAAATATGAAAATTTTAGAAATTGTAATTCTCTAAATAAAAAATTAGTTACAAATAATGACAGTAAAGGCCAAAACGAAAATTTAAATTTAATTACTACTGAAGCTATTGTTGAAAATCGACATGTCAAAAAACAATCTGTTAGTACAACTGATACTGAAATTAGTACTAATGAAAATTTAAACTAATAACGCCTGTTCAAAATAACGAACTGTCCAATTTGAACAGGGGTGAAAATAATAGGACAGTAAATAGTATTGACTTGTTTTCAACTTGTATATATTCTATATTTAATAATTCTATAGAAGATTTAACATGGGATATTTCTCAAAATTATGTAGAGACGGCTGATGTTTCCTTACCAATTGTTAATGCTAAAATTTTTGATATCGACACCGAAATATTATTCGACAGCGGCAGCGAAGTTACTGCGGTTGGTGCTGATTTCTATGCGCAGCTAAAAAATTATTCGGTGGCGGAGATGCCTATTAACACAATTAAAGTTGTCACTGCTACCGGGAAAAAGAGCAAAGCCATATCTAAACAAATTTATTTAGAAATTAATTTATCAAAAGCAATAGTTTCTGCAAATTGTCTCGTTATTGAAGATTTAAATTACCCCATTATCCTAGGTACTGATTTTTTTAGGGAATATAAAGCCATTATAGATTTTTGTTCTGATAAAATCGAATTTGAAGTAAATAAACAAAAGTATTTTTGTAACTTTTCTAAGTTTAGTAAAAAATCGATTGAAAATACAACGAATAAAATAGCTAATATAAAAGATATCGTAACGATTAAAGACGAAAGTAACCCAGAAGTAAAATTTCAAGCCTTTGATTCAATCAACAACGGGGAATTCCCATTAGAACTTTTAGAAAATATCAAATCTATCATTGATAATATCTCTGAAATTTCTGATGAAGACAAAATGCAGTTATTTGATATTTTAAAGGAAAATAAGGAAGTTTTCTCAAATAAACCCGGTCAAATAAATAATTTTGAGTGTGAACTAAAATTAAAAAATACTCAACCTTTCCATTTTAAAAGTTACCCAATACCACACTCTAGATTAGCAGCTGTAAACCTAGAATTAAAGAAAATGTTAAGTTGGGGGATTATTGAAAGATGTCAGTCAGAGTATAGTAATCCACTTCTAACGGTTTTGAAGAAAAATGGTTCAGTACATTTGGTTTTGGACGCCCGCCATTTGAATTACAGATTATCGACAGACCGTGAATCGCCTCCTCCAATTGAATATGTATTAAATAAATTTAATGGAAAAAATTACTTTTCTATTATTGATTTAATGAGCGGATATTGGCAGGTTAGGCTATCAAAGAATAGTAAAAAATATTGTTCTTTTTTGGTAAATGGGAAAAGTTACTGTTTTTGTGTTTTACCTTTTGGGGTGAATTTATCAGTTGGAACTTTCCAAAAAGCCTTAGATACGGTTTTGGGAGATGAAGTAAATGAATTTTGTTCTATATTTGTCGATGACATTATTATTGCCTCTGAAACTTTATCGGAACATTTGATTCATATTAAAACTGTAATAGAAAAATTAGTAAAGGGCGGTGTCACCCTAAATTTCCAAAAGTGTGAATTTTTTAAGAAAGAAATAAAATATTTAGGTTTTATTGTATCAAATAGAGGGTTGAAAATGGATTCAAGCAAAATCGATGCAATTAAAAAATTCCCAGCACCAAACAATGTGAAAACTCTTCAAAGTTTTTTAGGTGTAACAAATTTTTATAGAAAATTTATAGATAAATATAGTTATTTAACGGCTCAGTTAAGCCATTTATTGAAGAAAGATGGTATATGGGAGTGGGGAGCACACGAAAATTCTATTTTTGAAGAAATTAAAAACTGTTTTATAACTGAGATTATTTTGAAACATCTCGATTTCAATAAGACTTTCTATGTCATGAAGGACGCTTCTTTTCTCGGAATTTCGGGATACATTTATCAAGTAGATAGCGACGGAAACCAATGTCCCATTGCTTTTGTGAGTAGGGGTTTGCGAGGTCCAGAAAAAAGGTATACAATCTCGGAGTTAGAACTTTTAGCGATCGTTTTCACCTTTCAAAAGGTTAGAAACATTATAATAGGTCATAAAATACTTTTGAAAACGGATCATAAGTCATTATCGTTTTTAAAAAATGGAAAAATTTTAAGTAACCGTTTGTTGCGATGGTTTCTGTCTTTACAAGAATTCGATTTTGATGTTGAATACATCTCGGGAAAGGAAAATACCATTGCGGATATTTTATCTAGGAATCCGGTTCCAGATGATAACTCCATGAAAGAATTCCCATATTTTGAACATTTACAAATAAATACATATGAAAAGGTTCCAATGCATAATGTGTTTGTAAAATCGATGGAAGAAATTTCTAAACATCAATTGGAGGATGAAACTTTAAAATACATTTTTGATAATTTCGAAAAACAAAATGAAACCGGTGAGAAAATTAGAAAAAATTACCAAATTTACAATAACGTATTATTTATTATAAACCCTAAAGTACCGGATAACTGGCGGCTTTGTGTGCCTAAAAAATTAATAGAAACTGTAGTATTGTATTATCACGAAATATTTGGACATTTTGGTCCGAAGAAGTGTTATAAATCTCTGTGCAAATCGTGTTATTTCCCAAATATGGAAAATATAGTAAATACCCTGTTACGTTCTTGTGAGCTATGTCAAAAGAGTAAGATAAATAATCAAACGAGTCAAGGGCTAATGAAAAATATTATATCGGATACACCGTTGGAACATGTATTTTGTGATATTTATGGTCCTCTCGTACCAGGCAAATTCGGAGTTAACCATATTTTTGTGATATTAGATAATTTTACGAAATATGTAAAGTTATATCCCTTAAGGAACCCTAATGCTAAAAATCTAGTTGGAAAGATTCTAAATTCTTATTTGCATCAAGTCGGTAAAATGCAAAATATAATCAGTGACCATGGTTCACAATTTGTATCAAAATTATGGCAAGATCCTCTAAAGGAACAAAATATAAGTGTAGGTTTTACGTCGGTGTATCACCCCCAGTCGAACCCAGTGGAAAGGGTAAACAGAGAGATAGGTCGGATTTTAAGGACTTATTGTCACAATAAACACAATAGTTGGCCAGAGTATATTATGTTTATTGAAAAATGTATCAACAATACTGTACACGAAAGTACCGGGTATACTCCACATGAACTACTTTTCGATTCGCCACCGGAAAAACCAATTGAATATTTTATAGAATTCCCAGAAATAGATGAAATTAATCGAACGGAAAAATTAAATAATGCTCGGGAAAATTTAAAATTGCGAGCTGTCTCGCGAAAATTTAAACATGATCAAAATAAAACAGTCAAATATTTGAAAGGAGAAAAGGTTTTAGTTAGGACACACACAAGATCGTGTACCAAGGATAAAGTCATAAAAAAATTTTTCTTGCTGTACGAAGGGCCTTACGTAATTAAAGATATTAAAGCGCCAAATGCTTACGTTTTGATGCATCCGCGTAGCAAAATAATTCGCGGCACTTTTAACACAATACATTTAAAAAAATATGTTGAGGGTCCAAAGCAATTTTAGCTTTGTGCAGGAGCCGTTTCTGCAAAATTTTGAGAATGTATTTTTGTTTCGTTTCAGAATATAAAAGGAATTTTCTGTTTAGTTTAAAGTCATACAAAAAAAAAAAAAAAAAAAAAAAAAAAATAGATAAAAATAAAAGGAGTACCTAATAAATACAATAAAAATTTTTATAAACAAGACGAAATTTTATTTCCTTATATAAATTACTTAAAAGGTTAATTATATTGCTCATTACCTTATTTTTTCCTATAAAATGAATTGAAAGAATGTTTTTTTTTGTTTTTGTCAGCTACTTAATATCATATCATATATCAGCTAATTAATATTTTCTATGTTTGAAACTATTAAATTGTTTGTAAAAATTTTATGTATAAATGAAGAATTGTTTCAAAATTGAACAGGGGTTCTGTAACGATGTTACAAATGTTATCGATAATATTAAATATTGATTGAATGTTGTTTTGAATCATTATTTATAAATAATTTCGAAACAATTCTCATTAAACATTTCATTGTAAATTTTCGGAAAATCAACAATTAGAATGATGGTCATCGGTTGTCAGAATAAATAAAACAAACATTAGAAGAAGATGAGGAGATATAGAGATATAAGATCCCAATAAGGGAGTCAGACGAGAGTTTGAAACATTGTAACAAGAAGACGCATTTTGTTAAAAGTATTATTTTTTTGAAAATAAAACTATTATTTAAGAAGATAATTAATTAGTGTTATTATTATTATTATTCTTTTAGTTAATTTTTTTGTAATCGTTCCTTATTTTGTGCGGAAAAAGTTAGATGTCGGAGTTTGAAATAAAATAAGTATAAGGATTTGGTTACACTCTCCCCCATTTTTTTGCGTTTATTCCCTATTTTACTCTTTACAGGATAATTTTCAAAAAGTGTGGAAACATGTATTCATTAATTTATTTTTGACCTCCTTTGACTATGCTCTCCAGTTTCATTCGCGTAAAATTATACTAACTGTGAGTAAAACTACATTAAATCAGTTATTCCGAAATAATTCGGGCAAATTTAATTTCAAATCAATTCTTTAAAGTGCTTCGCTTCGCTCGTCAACCAGTTTAAAATTCTATAAAAGGTTAATTCCATGTAATGCTTCGTTCCGCTCGTCAAGCGACTCGAAAATAGCCATATTAATATATCTAGTTTTCATACTTTGAGATCTTTCCATAGATTTCCATATGGTTTTAAAATAAATTCAATTATAAAATAAATTGTGTTCAGTTCCTCCGTAATTAACCGTAGAATCATACGTTGGTCTACGAAAAATGTTAATCATACATCGACGTCGTTTTGACGGATGGACTTTTTACGGAGAGTTTTAGAGTTTATTTGCAAAAAAACATTTTTTTTACATAACAATACTACAAAAGTGAACAAAATATTTAATAAAATTGGATTTGGAAAAATTTCTTAATGTAAATATTTATTAATTTTTTTAATCTTTTTATCAAAGCATATTTTCATTATAAAAATTAAAAAATAGATAAATACATCAATTGTATCATAAAAAATGTGTTTCAAATAATTAATTTATGAACTATGATGAGTCAGTGGACATGTGTGACTTTACAGAATGTGAAATTTCTCAGCCATAAATATTCCCATAGATACACTGAAAAAAAAAACAGTGATTTTATTTACAAAACCGCTTTTAGTATTTAGCTTTCGTTGTTAGAACTAAAATTTGAGTAATTGTAACAAAACTCGCTTTCAGTGATTAATATAAGTTTTATTAATCCTACAAATTGCATTTTATTAATTTGTTAACATAAAATTTTGTAAATATTACAAAAACTTTTGTAATAACAAAAAAAAATTTAGTAGTATATTCTTGTAGCATTAATTACAGTTCTATTAAATATTTTAAGTAAATATAAGAAAAATATTTGTAATTATAACACTGTTTTAAAAATCAAAATGGGCATGCTTAAAGTAAAAGTCTCTTTTGTAATTAAAACGAAAATTTTTGTAATAATTAAATAACGCTTGCGCAGAGTTGACAAGTTGATATGTTTATGTGATATTTTGTAAACGTTCATAATACCTATATATGCATTTAAAGAAACCCTGATTTAGTGATTATGAAAAAGTTTTGTATTTCTCATTTAAAAATTGTGTTTTGTAATTATAACAAAAAGTTTTGTAATAAATAACTGACGCAAGCGCAATATTAACGAATTCTATGATTTTTAGAATGTTGTGTAGTATTCATAGCGTCATTCTGTGATAGAGTCCATCTTCATAAATATTTATTATAACCTGACAAGAGTTTATGAAAAAACATAGTATACAATCTCAATTTAAAAGATTGTTTGTACGTTAGAAATATGGCAAGAAAACTTGCTAATGGTTCTACTATCGAAAATCTGACAATGGCTAGTAAGTATTTTCATAAATTATTTTTTGCCCACAAACATTAATAATATTCCTATTAAAATTTGATCTCTTTTTTTTCAGATACTAAAAGCCATTTTGAACATTATGGAAAAAATAATTTCAGATTTGCAGTTAAACTTTTTTATAACCAAAGAAAAGTTCCTTCAGTTCAGAAATTTATAAAACACTAGCAAATTAAATGCATTCCTTTTCAAATTCAAGTAAGGGTTCATTTTTTGGTTAGACATATTTTTAAGCTTCATATTTTAGTCAGTAAAATATTCTTTTTTTACAGGTGGAAAACATGCTAGGTACTTCTATTTTATCTTTTTACTTTGATTTTGAATCGAATATGTAATCCATTATTCGACTATATGTGAAAAACCTCAGTCAAGTAAATTACTAACAAATTAAAAGCATTCTTTTTCAAATTCAAGTAAGTTTTTTATTATTTGGTTAGACATTTTTTATGTTTCATATTTTAGTAAAATATGCTTTTTTACAGATAAACAACATGTTTGTTTTCGTTGTGTTTTTTAAAATTTTTCACTGGATTTTGAAGATGTAATTGAATATTGGACTACAGTTATATCTTTTATTGAAATTTGCTTAATATTAGTTCTGAATATAAAAATATGTTAGAATTATTTCTAAAACACTTGCCATACCTCCTGTAAGTTAATACATTTTAACATAACTTTTTGTTTTTTTGTATTAATTAATTAATAAATTCATTTATATAAAATAAAATTTTTCTTATTTTACAGGGACTAACTGGATGTACTTTGATAATTAATGTGATGCTGTGTAAAATAGATGTGAAGTTTGAATTTTGTAAAATTTTTATAGTCACAGCTGTTTTCTTTTTTACATTAATTATCAAAGTATATCCAATAAGTTCCTTTCCTTCACAAATATCCTTAATAATATTTACAGGGGTTATTTGTAAGTACAACAAAAAAATATAGTAAAATTTACTATAAAATTTAGTATTTATTAATAAATAAATCATACCTATTACAAATTCCATTTAGTAATTATAATAAAGTTTATTAAATGTTCAACAAAACATACGTTGAGTTTTATCCACAAAAATAAGTCTTTGTGATAATTACAAAAATTATTCTGAATTAATAGAACCTTTTAGTAATCAGATTTTTAATAAAAGTGGTTTTGTAATATTACTAAACGGTTCTATTGGAGTAAAAATTTTGTAATATTAATTCACGTTTTTGTAATATACAGTGAGTTTTTTTTTCTGTGTATGTAGTTATTTCCCCATTAGGCACATTTGTAAATTTTCTAAAATTTGTTAGTAATTTTTCGAATAAGATCTCAAAAAATAATAAAAATTAAAATATTTTCCACAAAATAAATTGTTAGTCTTTTATTAAGTCACTTGAAATGCATTCTTTAGTTTTCGATTCAATATATTAAAACTTCAGTAATATGTCGTCTCTATAAGTCAAACAGCTGTAATTATCTTTCACATTATCATAATCATTGAATAAATTAATTATAACATGCACATTTTTAATAAATTTTAGAAAAATTAGGAAAACTTTTATATGTGAAGTACAAAATCTTTAAAAAAAAAACATCGCGTAATCATACATCGACGTCCTTTTGACGGACACTATTTCAATACAAACAAAACGACAATGACTATAAACAAAATAAATACGTCTTATGTGTTATGACAACAAATAAATTAGATGACAGAAATCTCACAGCAAGCAGGTACCGACAAGTTGTAGTATTGTAGCAGGTAGAGAAGTTCGTTCGTCGTTTTGACGTGTATGTATGATTCTAGGGTTAATTAAACTTTACTACTATCCTTTTCTAAAGTGAAATTTTAGTAAAAAAGTTTTGAAGTTAACATTTAAATTCTTAAATATTATTTTTATCGTAATCTAGGTAATCTTTTGTTTTTCTTTCTTTTGTTCCCGTTTATTGTTAAATTAGTATTTTTGATATATTAACTTTTGTCTTGAATATATTAGCCCCCTAAAAAATATTGTGATAATTTTGACTGAGGATGTTGTCGATGTTGATATGATGAAGCGTCTAAGGAATAAATTTATAATGTTTCACTGAAATCTGCCTCGTGGTTTTTATGTCAGCCCTGCTCATAGAAAACCAAACTGATAATTTTATTATATAAATTCTATGTATCTTCCAAAATATCAGTTTTAGATATTAGATCTTATAGTAATAGATTGACATAATTATGATAAAAATACAGGTGATTCATTTGAAAAAAAAAAAGATTTGCACAATAAACAAAAAATATTTAAAAAAAATGCTTTATGTGATCAGGCTGTATCAAGTCCAAAAGCTGAAATGTCACTGTCACATAGAATATTAGTAACAATTTCCAGCGAATTCAAATCTGCTGTGAAAAACACTTCAAATAACAAATTTGGTGTCAACTTCCGGTATAATCGGAAATGGCAGCAAGTTAAAAATATTTTAATTAAGATCTTCGTAATTGGAAACTTCTATAACAAAATTTTCAAAAATCTAGTTTATTTAGAAGACCATGAACTTTTAATGAAGATTCTATTTGAATCATTCTGTACATAACCATTTGGGAGATTAGATCAAAATGTTGCTAAGATTGATCGGGAGGTCAATATCTATATTCCCTGTAAATTTCAACTCAATAACTTTAATAGTTTTTGAGTTAAATAGGCTCGTACAAACAGACAGACAGACAAATTTTTTTTTAAAGTTATATTTGGTATATATGTCGAATTTTCTAACTGAAATACATACTAATACCTAAAAATTCGAAAATTACAGACAGACTCTTCTATTTGATTTATGGGTATTGATTTACCAGTAATTTGTTTCATAATACGTGCGTTTTATTCAGTTTTTTCTTAGTTTTGTTATAGTTACGTTTTAAATTTAGTTTTACGTTTTATACTTAAAGACTTTAAGTGCGGCATATTTATATTTTTTTATTTCATTTTTTTTATAGGTATTTATAATATGTGACTTGTGTTTATCTATATAATATATGTAAAATGTATGTACTTATTATATATTACCTCTTGCTATCATAGTAGTGTGAACGAAATTCACCACTTACAATTAGCTGCATTTCAGTTACGCAATATTAAAAAGTCGGTTCTACACGATGCTACGAACACCTTCCAACATTGGACGTTCGATGGTTCATGGCATCGTGTGGCCGTTGTTCGAACGTAGGAGTGTCTAATGTCGAGCGTCAAACATTCGCATTTGGCCATGTCCCGCTCGATGTCGGTATTCTTGCACCGAGTCAAAGGGATGCTTCGAACGTTCGAAGGTCAATGTTGGTTGCGTTGGTTGGTTCGACTCAGCAGCTGCACGACTCGTTCATGTGAAGAGAGACAACATCAGTGTATAACATTAGAGATCACATAAGACAGATGACATCCTCGTCCACTGAATAAACGTTTGTACCAACACATCATCATTCGTATTGGATCAAACATTCGATTCACCGTGTAGCAGATACATTCGTCGCACCAACTATCGAACTTAATTGCCTCAAACGTTCGATCGAGCGTTGGAAGGAACGTTCGTAGCATCGTGTAGAACTGGCTTAAGACTAGCATACACCCGTGGCTTCGCCCGCGTTGCAATAAAAGGGCTAGGCTAGTTTTAGTACACTTTACGTCGTCAAAAGTATGGGTACATTTTAACCCCAGGGGTGTCCATACTTTTGACACGGCAATGTACCAAAACATTAAATACAGTACCGCGTCAAAAGTGTACCGCGACATACCTTGAGTCAAGGTGTGCCCATACTTGTGACCGCGTAGTGTGTGCTGGAACCTGCTCAGCCCTTCCATTCGTGGCTTTTGAAATAATGACATCTAGTTCAAAAGTATAAAAAGTACTTTCATATTCCCACAGGAATTTTCCCACAGAAATAAAATGTTTTCTCCTGATAAAAAGTAGACTATAACATTGTGTTAACAATATGCAAAGTTGGCATGAAGTCAGTGATTCTTTTTTTATCGTTTCAAATATACTTTCCCACGGGAATAAGACTTCTCGCAATATCCAGATATTTTCTCGGCGGAGAGAGTAGTCTGTGTTCCTTTCTATCCCCGCTGTAAATAATATGCAATGTTTAAGATCAATCTTCCATTTTTTTAACAGTCAGTTGTCATTATTTCATTGCTTCATTTTAAAAACATTTTCCCTCGGGAATCAGATACTTTCTCGGTGTAAAAACCTATGTTTACCGCTGTACATCGTTCTATTTGCCAACAAACCGAGTTCGAACCAACTCTAGGGATCTTTTTTTGTTTCATTTAAAATACATTTTTCCACAGAAATGAGATTTCCCACAGGAATGAGATGTTTTCCCAGGGTAAAATGTCGTCTATGTTCTTTTCCAACCCCTCTGTTAAAAATATTCGAAGTCTGAAACCAATAATCCGCTTTTTAATAGTCAACTGTCATAACTGTCATAGATTTTCCCTCGGGAATGATTTATTTTCCCGGCTTAAAAGATGGCCTATAACCGTCTCCGTCTCCCAAGCTATGACTGTGCAAAATTTCAAGTTGACTGATTAAGTCGTTGAAGCGTAAAAGCAAGTCAAATGAACAAACAAACAAATCAACAAACTCAATCTCGCATTTATAAACGTTAAACAATGAATTTTTAACAACTTTAAAATCACCAGCATACCATACCATATCAGTTTCCACATTTCTAATTTTAAAAACGACAGGCTTCCATTTAAAGTTTCTTCCCCTGTTTCAACCCCATAAGCGCTGAGGGATGAATTTTTAAAAACACTGGAACTTCTGTGTTCAAGCTAATAACCTAACACAAATTTCCGTATTCCTATCTAAAAAAATTACAGATTTCTATAAAAATTTTCAACCCTTAATATTTCCAAAAATCTTTTCTTAGTGCTCACCTACGTTACATAAGAAATCCCTGTTCAAAATTTCACATTTCTAGGCCCAGCGGTTTGGGCTGTGCGTTGATCGATCAGTCAGTCAATCAGTTTTGATTTTATATATATATATATATATATATATATATATATATATATATATATATATATATATATATATATATATATATATATATATATATATATATATATATATATATATATATATATAATACTACTCTGCTAATTATTAAAAAAAATGTTATAAACCGCCACTGGGCTTGGTGACATTTACGTCATAAAAGAATTCATCATGTTATCTTTGACGTACAGCGGTATGTAGTACTATTAGATATGGTCCTAAACTTTTTGGCGATTTTACATGTGTTTAAAAAATAGTGATTTATGTTTAAGTGACTGCATTTTCCGCAAAACAAATGAGAGAGCGTTAATTTTAATACAGAATGAAAGCTTAGAATTTCTGCTTTCCGAATCTTTCCTTAAAATTTTTTTAATTTCCTTAATTTTTTTAATTTCCTTAAAGTTTTCCTTTTTTGATTTATGGTTAAAAAAAAAAACTTGATATAAGAATTTAAAATGGAGTTTTTACGTTCAAAGCTCAACATTAGTACGAAAAATTCTTTTTCAATTAATTTTAAGATTATATTAAAAAGATCACTTTTTTTTCTTTAATTTCGTTTTTTTTCATCACTCTACAACAATTTTTAAACCATTTATAAAAATTCAAAGAGTAGGGCGCACTAAACTTTAACTGTTCATAACTTCGTAACTAATCATCATACGGAAATTTTTCGCTGGTGGTTAGAAAGCTAAAAATGTGTTATTTAATATGATAGAAAGGTTAATTAAGAGAGAACAATTTTTATCTATTAAAAAAATTATATTTCAATTTTTAAAAAGATAGAAAATAGTCACTTTCACACTTTGATGTGACGTGATCGTCAAAAAAATGCCTAAAAAATCTAAACAAGCGCATGGATTGGAAGCCAAATGTGTAGTCAAATCGTATACACAACCTTATGTAAGTTAAAGTTTTCATTGAATAGATAAAACTATTTTAAGAAAAAAAATTGAAGTGGTCTTAAATTTTCAATTTTCTGTCCGGGATATATATATATATATATATATATATATATATATATATATATATATATATATATACATATACATATATATATATATATATATATATATATATATATATATATATATATATATATATATATATATATATATATATATATATATATACATTAGCGGAAAAAATTAAAAGATCAAAAAGAAATTCCTAATTTTTAGCGGTTTTTTGAATGGCTGTATCTTCGTAAAAGAAGGTCGTATTGGAGTCGTAAGTAAAGCAATCTAAAGCTGGAAGTTTCTAGTTTCGAGATCTTGCGATAAGAAATTCTTCAAAGCAGCGTGTATCGCTCAATCCTAATAAATACACTGAAAAAAAAATTTTCGAAATTTTTCGGTTACCTTTTTTGGTCTGCGGACTTGGAAAAAAGTTTTCCGACCTAACCACCAAATGGACCGGATAACTTGTTCATTTAGCTTTAATTTGCTTTTTTAGACCTTTATACGACCATTTCTCGCTGAGATATCGGACTTTGAATGAAAAAGGATCATTTCGTCTTTGACCATCGATATCTTAGCATCCAATTATCACAGAGAAAATTGAAGATGGGTTTTAAAAACTCGAATAAATTCTCTACAAGAATTAACCATTGTTTTTCCTGAAAAAAAAATTTTTTGCACACTCTACATGAATTTGAAAAAACAAGAAAAATAGAGCTTTTGGTGGCTTTTTGGAAAATCAAACGCTGAATTAAAAATATCGAACAAACCATTAATGTTAGGTGCGTCTTTTACAGTTCAATATACCCACAAAAACCCCACCGAGTTTCAATTTAATCCATCCAGCGGTTTTTTTGTTTCATTCGATTGAATTTTTGAAAACATTAAAGGATTATTTTTTTGCTCTTAAACTTTCATAATCTTTAACAAAATGAAAAAAAAATTTTTCTCAGCTTTTTTCACATTTCAACAGCCTGGGCCATCTACGCATTTAATGTGCAAGTTACATTTTCATGATATCTTCAACCTACGTTTTTTCGAAACTAAAGTTCATCCCTGTAAACAGCTTGAAACCAGAACTTTTAAATGGCAACAACATGAGCAAGTTATGTATACGAATATCCTTGAACATTCAGAAAGAATCTACTTTTTTAGTATTTAACAAATAATCTTACAGCAGCTTTAACTGAGACTGCAAATTTATGTAATATGTCCGTAGAATTTACTAACCGTGCAAAATATGTACCTAACATTAAGCCTTGGTTTAACAGAGATCTGAAAAATTTGCGCTACCATGTTAGAGTTAAATACAGATCATACAGTAGGAACTCATTTTATAAGTCACTATTGCCGGTATAATAACCTCGTGTCCGTTTGTGCCCGATGTTAATATGTGCGTTTTCCAAAATGCCAACCAGTTCATCAGCCTTACAAAAATAACGGATTTTTTAATCACAAATACTATTAGATCCATATTCAATCAATTTCCGTGTCACTTATTTTTAAAACATCATATCGTTTAAGACGACGATAATGTTTTGACGATAGGGGTTGATTACTTTTTTTGAGAAGCTGAGCCTCCTTTGTATTTTGAAGTAACGTTTGGTATCGTTCGTTACTAATGGAAAAACTGCGATCAGTATTTGTCTTTATGAAATTCATCCAATTCATCATAAAATACATTCATTTAATTAGCCATGATTAGAGCACTGATGTTTACTTTTGGAAATAACAATCAACAATGAATACAAATTCAACGGTATTTGATTGCAATGCGCCAGTTGACAAATAACAACCTGTCCGTTGTGTCACAATGGTATCAGCTAACGGTCTAGAACGCGTTGTGGCTTGTGGCTTTTTTAAATAACCACGTCGCGTTGTGGCTGTTTTTATAAGTGCCACAACGCTAAATTCGTGTTGTGGCTGATTTTAAATAACCACAACGCGTTGTGGTCGATTTTTTCGCTCAATGAGCGATTTCGATCTTTGAGCGTAACATATATATATATATATATATATATATATATATATATATATATATATATATATATATATATATATATATATATATATATATATATATATTATCATAGAAGTATTGATTGCGTATTTCATCATATGCAGGACATTCTGTAATAATATGCTGCACTGTTTCCTTTTGGCCATAATTACATAAGATGCAAGTATCTTTTGTAAATATTTTAACTTGGAGCTCTTTTGTATAGATATTTATGAAGTCGTCACTCGATATTCTAATTTGACTGATTAATTTGTACTTTTCAATATTATTAAGTAATGTCATACGTGACACTGTACTATTGTTCATTATGATTTCTTTATACATGGTATTATAATTAGAATTATATATTCTATCTAGATCCTGATCAACTAATTTGTTTTTATACTCTTCTAATATTTTTTTAAAATTTAGTCGAGCAAGATCAACATTTTGTTGTTCCCATATACTAATATAGTCACTGCTAATGAAATAATTTTTAAAATAAGTTACCCAGTTAAACTTCATTTTTGTTGCTAATAAGTTCCTATCCAATTCAAGTTGTTTTTTATAGCATATTCGTGGCCATCGATTCTCCTCCATTTCTAATATTTGCATCCAATATTTAAAACTTCTTTTAAACAGATTCAGTTCAATATTATCAATCCCTATTTCATATCTTACCAGATAATTTGGTGTATTTTTCGGCCATGAAAATAATAATTTAAAAAATGTTAATTGTACTTTTTCGAGTAGGCTAGTACATTGAAAAGCCCATGTTTCCGTTGTGTATAGTAGAACTGACATTATCATTGCTTGATAAACTTTTATTCTGCCTTCCCATGAGTCAATTTTTTTAATAATACTCCGAATAGCACTGGCTGCCCTGTTGCTCCTCTCCACCACATCATTAGCCATCACCGAAGATGCTCCTGTTGAACTGAACTTGATACCTAAATAAGTGAAATTTTTGACGATCTCTATTTCTGTTTGTTTGTATGTAAAATGATAAGATTTCTCTCGTAATTTTCCTTTATGAAAGATAAGAATCTTAGTTTTTTCTACATTTAGTTTTAAACAATTTTTATCATTAAATTTTTCGAGTGCTAGTAATTGCTTTTGTGCATTATAATGTGTAGTGGATAGGAGCACCAAGTCATCCGCGTATCCTAAGTAATATAGCATATTATAAGCATCGACATCAACGCCATTACAATTCGCCAACTGCAATTCCTCTCCCAGGTCCGCTATGTATATAGCAAATAGCAGTGCGCTTAAGCTATCCCCCTGCATTAAACCCAACCCTGGTTTGACATATTTTGTATACTCATTGTCTTTTTTAATACACATCGCTATACCTTCATAAATATTTTTTATTATTCTTATAATTTTACTACTTACTCCTATATTAAATAGTTTCTTCCATAGAATCTCTCTGTTAATTGAGTCGAATGCACGTTTATAGTCCACAAAAGTTGCAAATAGTTTTGATTTTGGTAATCTTAACTGCTGATTGATAACTGAGTATAATACAAATATATTATCTCTACAACCTCGATACTTCCTAAAGCCATTTTGCTCTTCCGGTAATAATTTATTAATTTCTATATAGTATTGCATTCGACTGTAAATAACAGAAGTGAAAAGTTTCAGTATAGTATTAGCTAGTGTGATCCCTCTGTAGTTATCTGGGTTTTCCGGGTTTCCTTTTTTATGTATCATATATAATAGGGATTTCCCCCATCCTTCCGGTATTTTTTCATTTTCTAAAATATTATTAAATATATTTAACAAACATTGAAAGCCAATGTTTGGTAAATTTTTCCAAAATTCATTTTTAATTAAATCAGTACCGGGACTTTTCCCATTTTTTAATTTTTTTATAGTATCATTTAATTCCTATTGGACGTCCATAACACAGAACAATTAAACAGGCTGTATAAATTTATAAAGGAATGTCTAAATATAAGACAAAAAATTACAAATTATTAATTTGCATATAGAACCCCAATGTCTCTGTTGTAACTATGTTTACCATACAAATTAAAGCCTACTGTATAGGAATTATACTTTTAGATTGTTTATGAAATATTGATTGTTTATGAAAATAATAACAAAAACATAATCAAAATAATTTGAAATATTGTAACTAATTGTAATTTATCTACTATTTATGTAGTAATTGTAATTAAATTATGTATTATGGACTTATGGTACTACCAATCTGTAGAAAAAGATTGTATGAATATGTATTATTCAAAACAATAAACTATTATCTATCTATATATATATATATATATATATATATATATATATATATATATATATATATATATATATATATATATATATATATATATATATATAGTATATTAGACATTTTTTTTCATAATCGTGTTCTACGGATAGCGTCCCTAGTGTCGCCTCTTCCCGTTCTCATCATTTAGGCTGTATAAGTCTAATTTCTTCAAGGAAAAATTCGACTAAAAAATAAATAAAATTTCTAATGAAAAAAAAAATAAGATTTTAATTATTAAAATATACTTCTTTTTTAAGTTGTAATTATAATTACGTGACCAATAATGTTTACCGTAAATGTAAATTTTCCTCTATTTGATACATTTATTGAGTAACTTAATTAAGCATACAAAATTATAAATAAATTGTTTTTAATAGTTAAGACTGTTGTCTGTTGGTAAGACTGACAAACTCGTCATGTTTTCTTCGTTTGCGTAACTGCAATCGATAACTGTGAATTACCAAGATGAAGTAGATACTCAAAGCTGTAAAAAATCGAATCTCAGATGAAAAATCTTAAAATGACTTAAATATTATAAATATTTGCGAATTTACTAAGAATATCGTTAAAATTTTAACAATAAATAATGAAGGCTCATGCACTATGAACCAAAACAAAAGAAAAAAAAGGATGGGAACTATGATACATATTTTTATTTTTATTTTCTTTTTTTCATAACTTAAATAACTTATTGTTAGATAAAAAGGTATCTTTAAATAAATGGGTACATATTGATACTCACCAACGGTTAATATTCCAAAAATTAAAGTTTTAAAAGCCGAGCCAATACTACCAATTACTGAGTAAAATATTGTCTGATATACTACAAAAAAAGCAGCTAAAGCAGTAGATGATATCCAGACATATTCGTTAACCAGTATGTATTTTTCTTTTTTCTGTAAAATAAATTGTAATAAGTTCATATTATTTGTTAACTAGCCTCCCAACCTGGCTTTGCTCAGGTGACTCTTCTGTATTCATTTTGCTCTGTATATGTTACGGCTAATATGCGAAAACTTTCATTACGCGTACTAGCCAGCTAAATGGCGAATCAGCCAAAAACGCCGGATAATAGGTATGGAGGAAATGGATGTATTTTAAACATTTTCGGCAATCATCTGGTTTCTACGCGATTTATCCGAGGGACTCCGTATATTATTTTAGTTAATAAATTGGTTGGGAATCCTATTACAGGTAAATTTAATGGTTTGAACGTTATTCACAAATTAATGAATTAAAAACTAAATAAAATAATTAAGGCCTTAAAACGATTAAAACAGCGAAAAAAAATTTTTAGGCCGGGTACAAAAAATGCACCCACGCAAGTGGGGTAAAAAAGAAACAAATTTTTATCATATTAAACTCAAGTAAGGTAAAAGACCCGGTAATTGACCCTGGCCCAGTTTCTGAACTTTTCAACTTTGTTATAAATTAATAAAAAAACTATATTTTAAATAAGAAAAAAAATAAATTCTTAATTTAAAGTAATCTATTCTGTGTCTAATGAACAGCAATTTAAAAAGTTTAGAATATATTAACTAAATAAAAAAAAATTTTTAAGTTTAAAATGTGTGTAAAAACTATTTTTTTGGTAGTTTCCTAACAGTTTATGTTACAAAGTACTCATTTTGATCTGTGCAATATTCATCATGTGAGTATGAAAACTTAATTAAAAATATATGAGCAGGTTAATATTTGTTTAAAATTTATTTTAAAATATTTATAAAATACCTTAGAATGATTTTTATTATTGAAATATGAGGGTCAATTACTAGGCTCACTTCTAAAGTGGTATGGCCCAATTAAATTCTAACCAGTTTTGTTAGTTATTTTGTTATTTATAGTTATCTTCGATTAGTTTTTGTTATTTTTCATAACGTATATAACATTAAACATTCATTTTTATCAATAAAAAATTATTTATAAATTAAATTTTAAAAAACTGTATTTTTAAATTTAAGGATCAGAAACTAGGCCACTGTCAGGGTCAAAAACTGTCACATGAGAAATTTTGAAGGTCAGAAACTGGGTCCTTTTCGTCAATTTTTAAAACATTAATTTAAATTATTAATTCAATTCAAATAATTATTTTACTTGTATGACTTTATTTTGAAAGCCATAAACTAGTTGATAAAATTATTAATTGTCTCTTAAGTTTAAACTTATATTTATTACTGTCGTTTAACCTCAGCCGTCACTCTTAAAAGGTCAGAAACTAGGCCCGTTACCTTATTAAATTTGAAAAATAAAACGTATGTCTCTTTTTTACCCCAACCTCGCGGTGTCTTTTTTTACCCCGTCCTACCCTATGTATTTTTTTAAAAACCTTACTGGCCTTACACAGTAACGACAATTTTTTCGAAGATTCTAAGTACCTTATAATATGGTCAATCGGTTAATATAGTCACTTTCTTAGATCTCAAAAAGTACAGGAAATATACAACAGATGGCACCATTAGTAGAGAACTAATCAAGGGGTCAAACTAGATTGTCTATGTCTCTGTTCCACTTGTAATGAGTTTATGACGTAAATCTCCCCACTCTATTTGTGTAGATACACACTGTTTGCAGTGTATTAGTTTGGTGGTTTTTAGTAGTGTGCGTATTTACGCACACTACCGCAGTACACGTATTACCAGCGAGAGCTGTTCAACGTGTTTAACCAACAATGGTAACAATGTATATATATAATGCACTGTGGGTTCGACGACGGACACGGACTGACTAATGCTTTAAGCTGTGACACGACTCCAAATGACTCCGCGCCAATTACACGTTTTTAATGTTAGTTGGTTTCTAGTGTTCTATAGTGTCCTAACTGCCTATAATAAATAGAGTGGTGACATGTCTGCTGAACGCTGATTGGTTCCGGCATTTTCTATCCACAGTTTACATAAAATACATTAAAAATAAATTAAATGTTAACAAAAATCATTTAGATTAACCTAGAAAGAATAATTAAATGAAAAATTTTTAATTGTTCATTAATTCATAACTTATTAACATGTGATAATTAATTTTGAAGGTCCCCGCTCTGTTTTGGATAGAAAATGGATGACATGTCACGACTCTATTTATTATAGGGACTCTAAGAACTAAGGACCCATAGACAAGCAAATTAATAAACCAGATATTGTGTGTACTGTTTTACTGACGCGACTTTGACAGTTAAAAATGTTCAGTTCTACAGAAATTTGTGTTCAACTTATTATTTTTTTAAAAAACGAATACATCGTTAAAACTAAAATTCAAAGTGTTGTGATTCATAATACGGCTAAGTGAAAAGGTTATTTATTATATATTAAGGTGGTATTGTGCACTTAGCATTATTCAAAAGGAAAGTTTTTGATATTTTTAAGTAAAGTAGGCAAGTACCGACTTGTAAATATGGTCATATGGTCATAAGGTCAAGTTAACAATATAGGAGAAAGCAATCCGTATATGGCGTATATCATTGATGCAGCGTCTAATGCAAATGATGAAGAATTTGATTCCAAAGATGACATCCTTTGTCCTTAGTTAAAAGTAATATGACTGCAATACCATCAGAGACCATTTATAAACCGGTACCATTAGCTTTGTCAGCTGTTCAGTAAACTACGTTAGTAAACTTTCCGGATTGTCTTGAGGATCGACCTTTTATTTCTTCATTCTCTGTTCAACCTAGATCTTCAACATCTGCAGGAAATATGGACGCAAAAATCAAGTTATCCTTCACAGACATGATGAAGACATGATGAAGGCTTTTTCTTTTTATACAGGGTTAGTCAAAAGTATGGAAACGGTGAAATATCTCAGCGGAGAAGCATTTTTGGGATAAATGATGGTAAAAAAGTTCCATCATTTTTTGCGGCGCATTCGATGGTGACCTTGAATTTGACCTGAAGGTCAAGGATCAAGGTCATATCAAGGTCAATTCGGTTTTTTCAAATGTCAACCCCCCTTTTCAATGATCAAGGTCAAATGCTGATTTTTACTGTAATTTGTAATTGAAAATTCTACTGTAATTTTTTTAATTTTATCGTTCAGCAGTAGGTGCGGACAGGATGTAGACCTGCGCAGTAGTTATAGCCAGAATGTAGGCCTGCGCAATAGGTGTAGCCAGGATGTAGACGTGCGCACTAGGTGCATGTAGGATGTAGACATGCGCAGTAAGTGAAGTATGTAGGAATGAAGTTGTAGGAAGAATAAAAAAAATAAATATTTCAAAGTTACCACATAAAATTGTAACCCTACAACATATTAGAAGAATAAGTTAGCTTATAGAGTCCAATATTTTAAAGTTACAATTTTATGGGGTAATTTTGAAATATTTCATTTTTTTTATTCTTCCTTCAACCTCATTCCTACCAACTTCACTTACTGCGCATGTCTACATCGTATCTGCACGTAGTGCGCACATCTACATTCTGGCTACACCTACTGCGCAGGTCTACATTTGTCTACATCCTGTCTACACTTATAATGGAACATTAAAATTAAAAAAAATTACACTAGAAATTTCAATTAAAAATTACAGTAAATATCAGCATTTGACCTTAATTTCACCTTGATCATTGACTTCAAGATCATATTCGGATGAAGAATTTTCTGCTCATTCCATTTCCGAGGTCGAAAAGGGGAGTTGCCATTTAAAAAAACCGAGTTGACCTTGATATGACCTTGATCCTTGACCTTGAGGTCAAAGTAAATGTCACCATCGGATGCGCCGTAAAAAATGATGGAACTTTTGTCACCATCATTTATCCCAAAAATGCTTTCCCGCTGAGATATTTCACCGTTTCCATACTTTTGATTAAGCCTGTATAATACATTAACAATAGCTGACAATTCTGATTTTTTCTCTTTTCTCCTCTTATTTTTTTATGATATATGACTTCAAAGCTTAAGGTGACCATATTGATGAACATTTTTTGTAACGTATATTTTTTTTTAATTTTAAAAAAGCTGGTCCATGCTAAGAAAGAAATAAAATATTTTTGTGTATTTTTTTTTTTTAATGACTTGGCGGCCATAGTATTTTAAAATACTATTCTATAATATATTATATCTGTTTCAAATTGAACTTGCTGAAATCATTATATGTATTTTCAATTTGCTGAAATCACTACATTCGCTCATAGCAATCTAACAAATATAAATAGGAAATGATAAGTGTAGGACAAACTTCTTCCTTCTTATTGGACAACGGTCTTTCCGAAATTTTCTCGAAAAACAGGGTTGACGAGCAAAAAATACTTATTCTTTCTATTTTCTTTAATTCTACTCTTTTAAAAGGTTTGTTATCAATTTATCAATTTTGTGGAGGCCCCGGAGCACGTGCCCCAAGTGCCATTATGTAAATCCGGATCTGATCTGAATGTCAAATCATCGATGCTCCAAATATATAAAAAGTATCTAAGACTGTTAAAGCTACCTCAGCGGCAGTTTTTGATTTCAGTGGTCCAAGTTTGACGAATTTAGTTAAATAATTTTGATATACAAATATGAATTTATGATATATGGTCCATCAGAAATTTCGATCATTAGTGTTTGCTGTTATTGTTGCGATGTTATTTCTTTAACGGATAATGTAATACTGTGAGTATGTTGTTAAAAACAAACATTTAAACCAAAACGTTTTGGATACAACGTGTCCTAACCGATTTGTATTAAGCGGGTTCTACACGATGCTACGAACGTTCCTTCCAACGTTCGATCGAACGTTTGAGGCAATTAAGTTCGATACTTGGTGCGACGAATGTATCTGCTCACAGAGGACAGAGACAACATATGTATGCCTACACTACTGGAACCAGTGTAACATGTAAGAGATAGACAATATGTTGTATACACACACTGGGTTTACATTGTATTAGTGGGATTTTGTGTATTTGTGTGAGTAACGCAGATAGTAGGGGGCGGTCACGTGGGTCCGACACCACACGCATGTACTAGGGGATGTAACCGATGTAACAATACCAACAACAATCAAGTCCATTATTGTGTGGTTGATATTCAATTATCGACTGCTACTGACAAACTGACAACTAAGAAGCCTAATGAGCACAGAAGGACACACTCGTGATTTCAGAAAAGAGATAGATGCGGCGTCTCTGTCCTCTGTGGTATCTGCTACACGGTGAATGGAATGTTTGATCCAATACGAATGATGATGTGTTGGTACTCAGTGGACGGGCTGTTATCTGTCTGATGTTATCTCTACTGTTATACACTGATGTTGTCTCTCTTCACATGAACGAGTCGTGCAGCTGCTGAGTCGAACCAACCACGCAACCAACATTGACCTTCAAACGTTCGAAGCATCCCTTTGACTCGGTGCAAAAATACCGACATCGAACGGGACACGACCAAATGCGAACGTTTGACGCTCGACATTGGACACTCGTAGGTTTGAACAACGGCTACACGATGCTATGAACCATCCAACGTCGAATGTTGGAAGGTGTTCGTAGCATCGTGTAGCAGCGGCTTTAGCTAATAGAAGAATCGTTTGCGTATTCGTGTATTATCCACGATATTCGTATAATATGCGTATTATCCGGTTAATGCGCGTATTTTCTATTTCATCCGTATTAGCCGTAATATAGGTCTAATTATTTTTATGTCAGATGTACTGAAATTTTTGAACCGAGGCCCTGACGAACAATTTTATTCACCCTATATCATCTTTTTTTGCAATCCCAATACTGTCTGAGGAAAAATTCGTCAAGAACTTTGTAGCTTTTTAATTTTAGTCTTATTTGGTAACAATTTTAGTCTTATTCTTAGGGACAATTTTGAACTAACTCCACTTTTTAATTTGATATTCTGAAATTCACTACAAAATTAATTATCGACGCTTGCTAACAACTCTAAAAGTAACATTTGTATTTTAATAGCACATCCAATTCTTACAACATTGTGTCGAGACCCGTCTAGCTGTTACAAATTTGAGTTCTTTTGGGGGTGTTGGGTTCTGTGCGATAATTTTACTTCTGACGTTATTTTTAAATCAGATATTGCAAAACTGTGTACAAAATCAGTATTTAATTTTCATTTAAATAATAATGGTACAATTATTTGTTATCAGTTGTTTTTTATCCGTAACTACTCGTATATAGAAATAAATAAACGATTTTAATTTATCCCATAGTTTTTCTAGCAAACCCTAGGTGTACACTGGCAATCATTTCTTGAAAGCAATATTGAATTGAAATATAATTGCTAATGTAGGCGAGTATATTAAACGAGTTTTCAATATTGCCTCCTAGATGAAAACAAAAATTGCTTTCTATCTCTGTAGTAATTTTTATTTCAAGAATTTTGACGTTTCAATATTCAATATGGCGGAAACTGAAAAAAGAAGAATATATCTCTTCGTTACATGGACTACACGTATGTGTATCAGCTGTATCAATGACCACAACAGATACAACCTAACCAAAAATAATAATTCTCTAATAGTACGGGCGCCGACGTTAAAAATTGCCGTCATCGAGTTTCGAGTTGAATTGATTATGATTTATGTTGATTTATTTCATATTTAGTACTTCTACGAAGTAATTGTTGGCCGCGGCACATCCTGTCGGGTAATGCGTGTGAATCGAATTCCGGTGGCTGCTGGAAATGTACTATTACGTGACAGAGTTACAACTTTTTTTTTTTTGTAATTTCGCAGAATTCAATGAGTATAAATGAAATCAATTTGTCGGCCATATGATTTATTGCCAGATAACTCAGGCCGACCAAATTAATGCGCAAAATATGAGTTGACTCTTACGTCATCGAGTTTCGGGCTATATCAGGGGTGGCCATAACGTGGCTCGCGAGCCGCTTGCGGCTCGCGAGTTGATCTTGTGCGGCTCTTTAATGCATCTCGAAAATTTGTTTTGATAGGTTTATTTGAAATAAGAAAAAAATCTAAAATTTCGCACAAAGAAAATCAAATAACGATCTTTTTCAACAAAAAAAAAATTTTTTTCCGATAAGTTTTGAGTAAAGTATGTACCTACATAAAAAAGATCGTCATTTTAACTCGTTTCTCAAAGTTGAAACAGCGTTTGAAGCGCCAGCGATGGAGAGGAGAGAGGGTGTCTTTCTCTCTCGCCCGAGCTGTTGTTTTGCCTGTGTCAGTATTAAGCCAGTAACAGAACTACTAGATGCTGTCTTATTTTTATTTTTATCTGTGCAGTTGCGTTGTTAAAACTAGTAAAGTTGTATTAATTGTGGGTTGTACGATGGTGTCCAGGAAGCGTAAATATGCAGAGGAGCATCGAGATTTTAACACGGAATGGGAGGAAGAATTCATGTTTGTAGAGAGAAACGGAAAGCCAATGTGTCTTTTATGTCAGATGACGTTGTCTCAGTTCAAGGGCAGTAACCTAAAACGCCACCATGACACTAACCACAGTGAATTCAAAACAAAATTTCCTATCGGTTCTGAGTTAAGAAAAACCAAAGTGAAATCACTAAAGGAAAAATTACATGGTCAGAGTATGGTTATGTCAGTTTTTACCAAAGAATCAGATTTGACAACCGAAGCTGGCTTTGTCTTGGCTTTTTTAGCAATAGCCACAGTTAGCAATATTTGTGAGGTACTGAAAGACTTTGAAATCGTGGAAGAGCTCTTACATCTAGTTGCATTGAAGGATACTGTTCGTGGTTGCGACATTAAAGAAGCCTTGGATGATGTTTTGAAAAAAAATTCAGTGCCTATCGAGAATATTGTCAGCATTGCTACCGACGGTGCACCGTCAATGACAGGAAACAAACAAGGACTTATTGCGCTTTTAAATGCTGACAAATCATATCCTCCTTTTGTACCTGTACATTGTATCATTCACAGAGAACATCTGCAGCAAAATATTTGCAGTACCCACAAGTTATGCAAGTATGTAGTTCTTAAAATTGTAAACTACATTCATTCAAGTGCTAAAAAACAGAGACAATTCAAATCCTTCATAGAAGAGCTGGATAATGACGACCTTCCTGATGATGTATCTTGGTATTGCTTGGTGAGATGGCTATCAGTCAGCAATGTTCTTGGCAGATTTTTTCAGTTGCTTGAACCCATTAAACAATTTATGCAAGAAAAAGAAAAATCTTTCCCTGAACTTAGTGATCCACAGTGGTTGTTAGATTTAAGCTTTTTTACAGATGTTGTTCAGCATTTGCAGCAGCTGAACATGTCACTACAAGGTAGAGAAAAGCTTATTTCTGATTTAGTACAGAGCGTATTTAGCTTTCATAGCAGATTGAGGCTTTTTAAGATAGATCTTGAGACCAAAACGTTCGCTCATTTCAAATGTTTAAAGAAAACTTCTGAAAGCTTTATTGACGATGACGTCCAGATTGAAATAAAAGATAATTTATGTAAATTGACCGGTCTTGCTGACGAATTCAATGACAGATCCACTGAAACAGTCTTTTTCCTTCCTAGGCAACCCTTTTGCTGTTGATGTTGTAGGTGACGGCTGCTCTCTTTCATCTCCAATAACAACGGATGTAGCAGCAGTAGAGTTAGAAATACTTGAACTGCAAGAAGACGAAGCGTTAAAAGGACTGAAAAAAGTTAGCGGTTCCACTGTTGAATTTTGGAAAAACGTTCTAGCAGAGAAATATCCACTAGCAAAAGAATCTTCTAAGAGACTGATTTCAATTTTTGGAACTACTTACGCCTGTGAGTCTTTCCACAGGCGTAAGTATTCAACAATGAAGTTTATGAAATCCAAGTAGCGATCTGAACTAACTGATGAACACTTAACTGAACTCGTGCGAACTGCGCTCACCAGCTATGAGCCAGATTTCAAACAGCTCACGGCCAGAATGAACACAAGAAAAAGTACATCTCAAAATTAAATTTTAGGTACCTAGGTATGATGCATGTACTAACTAAGAAAAAAATTATTTTTACATATTACAATTACATTTTTCATTCTTGTCATAAATATATTTAGTTTCATAAAAATGTAAAACGTGTATTCATTGTGTGAACCATCAATCTCAGAATGGGGTGGCTCGCTCCGAATCGGCTCTATGGGATTGCGGCTCCCAAAGGTAAAGGTAGTGGCCACCCCTGGGCTATATTATACACCAAATTAAAGCTAAAACTACGTAGATTCCTAATATTTTTGTCGGCCAGCTTACAGCCTGTCGGTTTCTCAGTCCGACTGAATTTATCATTAGAAAAGGTATGTCTTTTGCCACCAATAAATGTACATATTTTAGGAATGAATCATTGTGTATATGTATTTTTTGATTTTTAACACTAAAATAACGTTCTATTTCTTCTACAATTTTAATAAATTTATTGTTACTAGTAAATTATATATAAATAATATGTAATATGTTTTAATATTATTAACTTTGAATAAAATTAACTTACAATAAATTATTACATCTACTTAATAAATTTCTAAAACTGACTGACTGACAGACAACGCACAGCCTAAGCCGTTGAGTTTAGAAGAATGAAATTTTGCATAGAAGTTCCCTATGTAACGTAGATGAGCACTAAGAAAGGATTTTTGAAAATTCGTCCCCTAAGTGGGTTTAATAGGGGATGAAAATTTGTATGTAAATTCGTTATTTTTGAACTTAGTGGTATATAAAAATATATTACTATGGCTACTAAAATAAATAATATTATCTTATTTAATAATTCTTTAACTTTGACTAACAGACAACGCGTAGCCTCAACTGTTGAGTTTAGAAGGACGAAATTAAGTACAGGAGTTATGAAAATTGAGGTTTAGGCTTCTATTTATAAATAAAAGTCAGTTGTTTCTGGAAATTTATTCCCTAAGGCGTTAAAACAGAAAATGAAAGTTCATATGAGAAGTTCATCATTTTTGAAGTTATAAACGTGGATATTGATTTAGGCTTTTGAAAAACATTAAAAGTGAGCAGAAAGTGAGTACTTAATAAAAAGATGTTGTCGATGGGAAGTCCCATCGGGCATACGGCTAGTTTTGTTATAAATCTTAAAATGTTTTGAATGAGTATTTAAAAATTTAAAATTTATAACAGATTTTTTTTTTTTCAAAGTAAGTAATAAAATAAATTTCCTGCTGTAAAAAAGTCTTGCTCTTTTACGACGTCTGTTGGACCTAAAATTTATTACCCAGTGACCAATTTGTCTTACAATAGTATAAATGTGAAAGTTCAACTATTATTGTTCCCAATTGAATACACAATTTGTTACATTTCAAAAAATTGTTTGTTTTTTGTTTTTTCTTAAAAAAAAAAAATGAAAAAAATATTTGCAATAATTGTCAAATATTTAATATCTGAGGAATTAGATAGATATCCTAAGTAGTACGGGAGGTACTGGCGCATGAGTACCGAAAACTATTCCACCTCAATTTTTTTATGCGATCCTGTTGACATTGCCCTACTGATGATATAAATGCATGTTGCCAGGGGGCAACCCGGGGCCATATTGCTTAAACCGGAAGTTGTTTAAACAATTGCAAGGAATTGTCATTTTTCAACCGGACAAATTTTTTTTATATTCTTTATTGAAATACAAATAAAAAAGGTCCTATGACTTTTTACGATAAAGTTAATAGTTTTCGAGATATGAATTTTTAAAAGTTCGAAAAATCTCAAATTTGGGTACTTTTGACCCATGAAAAATATATTAAAAAAAAAAATAAAATATAAATAACATTTTTTTTAAATTCTTTATGCAATAGTTAATAATATCCTTAATAGAGATTTAAAAAAATTTCATTGTTTATACCTGTTTTTTAATTGTTAATTTCGCGCCCTCACAAGTATGCGTCCCCTACCTTTAAAATACCTTTAAGTATTTTTTCAACCGGACAAATTTTTTTTATATACTTTATTGAAATACAAACAAAAAAGATCCTATGACTTTTCACGATCAAGTTAATATTTTTAGAGATATGAATTTTTAAAGATTCAATATTTTTCGAACCTCTAAAAATTCATATCTCTAAAAATATTAACTTGATCGTGAAAAGTCATAGGATCTTTTTTGTTTGTATTTCAATAAAGTATATAAAAAAAATTTGTCCGGTTGAAAAATGACAATTCCTTGCAATTTTTTAAACAACTTCCGGTTTAAGCAATATGGCCCCGGGTTGCCACCTGGCAACATGCATTTATATCATCAGTAGGGCAATGTCAACAGGATCGCATAAAAAAATTGAGGTGGAATAGTTTTCGGCACTCATGCGCCAGTACCTCCCGTACTAAAGAGAGCAAGCCTTTTTTACAACAGGCATTTTATTTTATTACTAATTTTAAAAAAAAAGTATGTTATGCATTTTAAATTTTTAAATACTCATTCAAAACATTTTAACGTTTATAACAAAATGTAATAATTTATTTAAGTTAATTTTATTGAAAGTTAATATTATTAAAACATATTACATATTATTGGGGATGGGGATACCAGTAGGAAACCGACATCTTTATATACTACATTTTGCAGATGACCAGGTGGTAATTGCACAGGATAAAGACGACCTAGAATATATGACTAGGAAATTAACACAGGCATACTTCGAAGGGGGATTAGAAGTAAATATGAAAAAAACATCTTACCTATGTATAAATAGCGAGCTACAAGATCTAAGGCTAGATAACAGTGATGTAATAAGGAGAACTTCGAGTGTTAAATATCTTGGGATATATATAGACCAGAATGGTACACAAGATCTCGAACTAAAATCCCGAATTACGCAAACAAAAAAAGTGATAAATGCCTTAAATTCTATCCTATGGAGTAATACTATCACCAGAAATCGAAAACTGCAAATATACAATTCTATGATAAAAAGCATGCATATACAATTCTATGATAAAAAGCAGACTAACATATGGTTCAGAGGTCTGACAATTAACGGAAAGTAACAAGCATAAGCATATGGTGACCGAGATGGACTTTCTGAGGCGAGCGGCAAAAGTATCTGGACGTGACATGGTTTGGAACCAAAGAATAAGGGAGCTAATGGGGGTAGCAAATGAGAAAAATATCATAGAAACTGTAGAAACAAAACAGTTGATTTGCTATGGGCATGTACAAAGAATGGGGGAACATCGTTTGCCCAATTTAATATCTAAATAGACACCCATAGAAAGGCGCAAGAGAGGCCGACCTCGAAAAAGTTGGAGTGACGGGGTCGAAGACGCAATGAGATGTCGAAGACTGGTCGCGGATCAGTGGCAACATCGAGAAGTGTGGAAAGTGGGAGCCCAAAGACGACGGCAGTCATTATGAAGCGGCATATATATATATATATATATATATATATATATATATATATATATATATATATATATATATATATATATATATATATATATATATATTTTGGAAACTCAATAATAAGGGAGATACAACTCTGTAAAGGGGTGAAACGAAAACCATTTTTTCGTAAATATTTCCCAAACGTTTTTGAATAACCGACTGATATTTTAGGAGAACTTATTTTGCGTTAGAAGGATTCAATTTATGTCAACACTTATTCCACCACTTATGACTAAGGGGTAGTTTTGCGTGGTAGGTGTGAGTTATCATGCCTTTTCTCTTTTAATTTGCAATTATTTAAACAAAATCTTTGACAATATGATTCCTCAGACAATTTTACGCAAAAAAGGTACACTTGTTACATTTCGATAAATAATACCGTTTTCGAGTAATTTAAAGTAGAAGGATCTGTTTCCAAATCATCCCCTAATCATAAGTGATGGAATAATTGATACCATAAATTTATTTATCCTACTGTTCATACGCGTCCCTAAAATATGAATCCATTAATCAAAAGCGCGCCTAAAAAATTTAAAGAAAAAAGAAGTCAGTTTCGTTCCACCCCTCTACATTTTATCCCTCTGCTTTATCACCCTTATTATTCAGTTTTGGAAAAAAGTGTAGATGAAAAGGTACCATTATTTTTGAACATACTATCAGCTTTAGCAACTGCGGTACATAATTCTGGATCACCCTGTATAATTTACTGGTAACAATAAATTTATTAAAATTGTAGAAGAAATAGAACGTTATTTTAGTGTTAAAAACCAAAAAATACATATACACAATGATTCATTCCTAAAATATGTACATTTATTGGTGGCAAAAGACATACCTTTTCTAATGATAAATTCAGTCGGACTGAGAAAACCGACAGGCTGCAAGGGCCGACAAAAATATTAGGAATCTACGTAGTTTCAGCTTTAATTTGATCTATAATATAGCCCAAAACTCGATGACGTAATAGTCAACTCATAATTTGGGCATTAATTTGATCGGTCTGAATTATCTGACAATAAATCATATGGCCGACAAATTGATTTCATTTATACTCATTGAGTTCTACAAGATTAAAAAAAAAAAAAAAAAAAAAAAAAAACTGTAACTCTGTCACGTATTAGTACAGTGCCAGAAGCCACCGGAATTCGATGCACACGCATTACCCGACAGGATGTGCCGCGGCGGACAATTACTTCGTAGAAGTACTAAATATTAAATAAATCAACATAATCAATTCAACTCGAAACTCGATGACGGCGATTGTTTAACGTCGGCGCCCGTACTATAACAATTCAGCTTTAATTCAACCCTTCTTAACTTTGTCATTTTATTTATAACATTCAAGTGTTCACTAACTGACATTTTCAATAAATAAAATTGAAGGCAATCAAATGCCTAAACAAAAAGAATTTAAAAGTAAGTTGAATTATGTTCCAATATTGCTTTTTATATTGTTTCAATAATTGCTAGTGTAAACCTAGAGAAAAATTTAAAATTTTGAAGACCCGTAACTTAAAAATGAAACAAAATTTAAAAATTCGGGCTCCGTTATGCCATCCTTGGAGTGATCCTCTGTTGATAGACATCTCATTTATTAAAATCCGTTAAGTAATCCTAGCTGTGTGCCTGCCACAAAATATTTTTCCGTATTACCAATATATATTTTTTTGCCATATTATAAACGTGAATCTTTATAACGTCTATCTTAGGTATCGAATTATTTGGTTTTAATTACGGTGAAATATTTGCTTTGCCAAATTTTCACTTAAAATATTTTATGACTAACTTTCGGTTGATTAAGCAATCAGGTAAAATTTGAACTGAACAAAAGTTGATGATTTTTAATTTTAATAAAAAATTTGAGTATAATCTTTGTAGTGCCAGAAATGCTAAACCATGTTTAGCTTTTGTCTATCATTCGTCGGGTCGTTCTATACGCTTATTCTCGCTACTAAGACCGTGTTTTAACGAAAATTTTTTTTATAGCTAACAAAAAATCGAAAAAAAAATTATTAAAAAAATCAGTTTTTTTTTCCAATAACTAGGTATTATTTTCGTTAAATTAATAATCTTGCACAAAAATCTTTCCTTGATCAAAATTTACTTGCAAGTAGTTAAATATGTGTACATTGAAATTATTAATTGCCAAACTAAATTATTTAATTATCTTGGCTAAAAAGAGTTACCAAAAATTTTTATTTTTTTAAGGAGAGTTACCAAAGATTTTTCTAATAAAATAATTTTGGAGGATTTACTTCTTAATTCTCTTAATTTAGTAAAATTTGGATAAAGGATGAACTTCATTTCGACGGTCAAATTTTAAATAGATTCAAGAAAACATTCGCAAACGACAGAAGAATAGTAATTCTTTTCTTAAAATAAGAAATGTCGGGCAATGTCTCAAAAACTCAAGATATGAAGAAATATTATTACTATTACTTATTATAATATAACACCATACGTACTTGATAGACTCCCATAATTAAATATATTCCGAAAATTGTTGTTCCTAATGCTACTACCAAAAGCGTGCCAAAAAGTGCAGACCATCCTATTAAAAAAAAATAAATAAATAAATAAAAATAAAATATTGATAATATAAATATTTTTAAAATAAGCAATAAGCAATAAAAAGCAAATATATAATAATTATACCTGCAAATATGAAATCGTAGTATTTTACCGCAAAGTCGGCAAAGTTTGTTTCATATCCTTTTTCTAAAAAATAGTGAAAATAAAAATGTATAACATTTATTATTTAATTAAACCTTTTTCAGGCAATACTTTGCTCACGAGCTGTCTTAATAATACCATCCAATATATTTTTCCCAAAAGAGATTGCAAGTATAAAAATGAATGTCGCTAAAAAGTTAATTACCTGCAAAATAAATGATGATGTACGTTATTATATCACGATTCAAGAGCTAGTTATTGAAATATTTCTTTAAAAAACCGACAAAGATAAATTTTCATTTATTTAGAAAACTCAAAGATCTCCTATGGTATTTCAAACACAGGAGGATAACAGAAAATATTTAAACTAAATTACATACCACATTTAAATATCCAAGAATAGCTGTTCCGGTTCTTAAAGGAAAACACCAACAACTGTTAGCTTTAACCATTTTAATTGTTGTCTTTCAACCTGAAAATAAAATTTTACATACTAAGACATATAATAGGTAGTCAGTCTACATAAACTCAAATAAAAAAAAAATCACCAAGTGCGTGTTGGACACGCATCAAACCAGGGTTCCTGGGTAGTAAGAGATTTTCATAGCTTTGGAGGTAAAATATAGCATATATATAAATACCCCTGTCGCAGCACCTGCATAACATAGCGAATTTCCATTTATAAAAATCCGTTTTTCTGTGATTTTTCACCCTTCTAAGTGATTTTTCCTCTTCTTTTAATGGTGTAAATAAATGTCGCTAAAATTTTTTAACTTGAGACAATATTGGCAAAAAAGTAATTTTTGTCACTAAAAATTACCAAAAAAACCATGTTCCAGGCATCCGACATGGCCGGCTAACGAACTTGTCCAACGGTGTGGGACTAAATACAAATATAATACATAAATTTTAGTGAATATTATTTTCTGTTTGTAGGGACCTCAAAACAAATTTCTGCCATAGTCTCGGGCTCAAGTCGCAACATGATAGTGGCTGTAATAGTTAAATTCCGTTCTGGAAATTCGCTAAAACCACCCATAAAACCTATAAGTCTAGCAAGTACTTAACACATTAATATTTTTTGTATATATCAACATCTAAAAACATTTCAGTCCCTTTTTGACAATCTTGCCAGAACTTAAAGAATTTTTAAAATTTTTTTTTATTGTTAAAATCGAAACGTTATTTTGAGGACGGTTAAAATTACTATATCTTACATCAAAATGTCAACACAATCACCCCCTAGTTAATTACCCCTAGACTTGATGCTAGAAAATTGAGGAAAAACAGGTCATATAGAGTTTTTTAATTTAGATTTTATTTGTAATAATTGAGTTACGAAATTCAAAAGGACATTTTAAAAATGTGTGTATTCGCTATGAGCTTTTGTCTGGAGGGAATCCAGCTCCTCAAAATCGGCTCCAGCGCTCAAAATGGACAGAACACATCAGCTTATCAGGACGGCATTTGTACATAATTTTAATATTTCCTTTAAGAAATTGTATTCTGTTCTAAATACTTGTTTGATTTTTTCAAGGCGAGTATTTATTACGATTTCTATTTACCATCTTCTATAAAATAAAAAAAAGCATTTGTAACACTACTATCAAACGTTATTTTATGCTGAAATTTTCAAAAAAATATATAAGTTACTTCTTATTCTCTTTTTTTGGGTTAATTATTGAAAAATAATCAATTTTCCGACATTTTTGAGGTAAAATGAGCAGATGTATGGTTTTTGTTAAACAAATTTCAGCTTTTTGATATATTTTCGCCTTAAAATATTTAATATTTTCAAAAAAGTGTGATAGAATTTGTCAAAATTTAAAATTATTTGTTTTGTTGTCAAAAAAAAAGTGAATATGCAAATTTATTTACGAGTAAAATGCCTAACGTAATTTTTATGCGATTGTAGCAAACTCTTATTAATTTTAGTAAGGTGTAAACATAATCTAAATTCTGACCGTATCACATAAAACAAATTTTCTTGGTAATTTTCCTATAAAAAAATGGAATAGATAGACTTTAAAAATAAAGATTTACTCAACTGAGAGAAATAGAATATAACTGAATCGTTAAATTGGATTAAAAAAATCATGACACGTCACTTATAAAGCCGTTTTTTTTTAATGTAGCATCGCAAAAAATGAGACAGAAAAAAAGACTGTGAGTGCGAGTAAAATGGAGAACAACATATTTCCTAGTTTTTCTCAAAAACTAATTAACTTAGAGCAATGATGTAAGAACATTTTTTACGCATATTGCCTTTTACTTTGGCTTGGTGTAAAAAAATTTGAAAAATTGCTTAATTCTGGCAAAAAACTCATTTTGTTGACAAAAAATGCCAGAAAAACCTACTTCTGGGCATCCGATGTGTCTGGCTAACGAACTTAGCCGAGCCAATCTAGTCTTCAGTACGCACACAAAATTTCATAACATTGTGTATATATATATATATATATATATATATATATATATATATATATATATACATATATATATATATATATATATATATATATATATATATATATATATATATATATATATATATATGTATGTATGTATAAATTTTACTGAATATCATTTTCGTATTCGACCTCAAAACATATTTCTGTTATGGTCCCGGGCTTAGGTCGCGTCATGACACCTACTGTAATAGCTGAATTTCGAGTTTTCGAAATTCGCTAATACATAGCAACATATTTGACAGCGTTGCTCGCACATGACACATTAACCTTATATTACACTGTGCTATACACAATATCAGTTCGCTTAAGGGGGGGGTAAGGTTTTTAAAATTTTTTTTTGCATTTTTTTTTTAAAGTTTTTTTCTGAATGTACAACATGTTGAGCGTGTTGTGTCAAAATTTCAAGTAAATCCGAGCAAAACTAATGAAGATACAGCGTTTCAAGCTACCGGCCCTCATGCTCGATTTCTATACCAGTCTGGTAGCTGCGCGACGCGCCTACCTGCTAAGTATAAAATTTACTTTAATTTTATACTTACAAATCTTATACAAAACAAATACTTACTATAATTACCCGCGTAAGTATAAAAAATTATATAATTTTATTGACACTTAGTTTTGGATTTTTGAGTATAAAAAACTTTAAATCCATTTTCTCGCAAACAACATTTTTGAAGTCCGTGAACATCATAACTCAAAATCTACTTCACCAATTTTGTTGAAATTTTGTACACTGTTTCTACACATAAATCAACAGGTAATGAGGTCGAGTTTTTTTTTTTTTTGCTATTTTTTTCCAGTTTATAATAAAAAATTAACCGAAATTTTTAGCAAAAATTGCGTTTTTCACTTCAAAATGCTGCCAAAAATAAAAAAATCGAAAAAATACAAAAAACTCTTCGTGACTCCCTAGGGAAACATATCGCCTTTTAAACGCATTTCGATTTTTTTGTCTCGGATGATCCGGTAACAAGTTATGATGTTCACCGCAAAACAACTTTTTTTCGAGGCGCCTCCGGAAATTCACTGTCACGGACTTATTTATCGATATTTGTAATTGATAATTTTTTCAAAGATACTTCAGATGTCATACTATAACGTGTATATGAAATAAATAAGCCAACATTATTCATATCTCCAAAAAAAAATCATGAAAATATGCCTTTTTTTCGCGTTTAAAACCTTACCCCCCCCTTAAAACCATAAAAGACTATAATAGTTTACTATTACTTATAGCTTGTAACTTTTTCAACTACCCTCACTTTACGCATATTTCAGAAAGTAGGTAATTGATGATGCCCTTTTCTATATTAGTGACTTTATAATCATTTATTTATGAGTGTGATTTAATAATAATTTTTTATCATTTTTTACATTTTTTATCAATTTTTTATTCATGATAAAAAAATAATAATTTTTTTTATCATGAATACTAAAAAAAAGTATCCGTCGCCACTGCGGGCGTTCGAAACGAAAAGGTTCTTCCAAACATAAAAGAAAAATTAAAGAATTTCAAGAAGATACTCATTATATTTTTAGTCGAATTTTCTCCGAAAAATTAGACTTATACAGTCTATACGATAAGAGCTGCGAGAGGCGAGAGTAGGGGCGCTATCCGTTTTCGGACCCGTAGAACACGAATATGTAGAAAAAAAATGTCTGATATATATATATATATATATATATATATATATATATATTTTCCCGCCACCTTTTAATTTGTGTAGGGCCCCCCTATGGAAGTTAAGAGATGAAATTTGGTAAATGGGGCTCATTTTCGAGGCACCTCATACTATCAAAGTGGGGTCAAATTTTGGGCAAATTTTTTTTCTGACCCGACCTTTAAGGGGGTGGTGGGGGGCGGAAAAGCAATAAAACTTTTCCAAACCGATTTTAAATAATGTTTCGGTCAATTATCTACAACATATCCAAAATTCAGCTTCCTAGGATGATATGGTGGGAGTAGAGGGGGGAAAAACGATTTTCGCTGGATCTAACAGGCCCCCAGCCCCCCAGAATTAACGTAGAGGGTTGAAATTTGGTGTGTTGATAAAGTTCGTACCTAGGTTGTGCTTTTTGGAGGTTTTAATATTTTACCTCCACCCACCTCATTTTTAAGCTACAATTTCATGCATTTTCGACGTTTTCGAAGTTTGTACCACTCGCACAGGTCACCCGAATAAACCTAGAGGGCTGAAATTTTGTATTCGGATTGAGTTAGTATCAAGGGGGTGCCTTTTGGGGGTCTCGACTTTTAACCCCTACCCCCACCATTTTTATACCCAAAAGAACATGATTTTTCTTGTTTTTTAACAGTTTCGTTCGGGTCAAAATCTCCCCAAATAAACCTAGAGGGCTGAAATTTGGTGTACAGGTTAAGCTAATAGCCAGACACTGTTTTTTGGAGGTTTCAACTTTTAACCCTTACCCCCACGATTTTTACGCAAATATTTCCTTAATTTTTTTCTTGTTTTCTAACACGTCTAGAGACTCCATAAGGAAACCTAGAGGGCTGAAATTTTGTACGTGTATTCAGTTAGTATCCAGCTAGTACCTTGTAGGGAGTCCGCATCACTTTTCCCCCCACTTCTCCCATTTTTACATCGGAATTGAATGCTATTGTTAAATGTGTTTTAAAAGCATTATGTTTATTCTAAATACAAGTAGGCGAATAGTAATTTTAAAAAATTTAAAAAAAAGTGAACTTACTTTTATGACAAATGAAATACATACATATTAAGTAATTTAAAAATTATTATTAAAGTCACTGTTTATTTATAAATTAGGAATTTTGGATTTTTAGTATTTATAAAATATAAATTTTGGATTTTTTTGGAAAGAAAAAATATCTTTATAAAGGCCTTCCAGTTTACTATTTAAGGTCCTTTTTTAATTTTTAAAACTAAAACATAAAGGCAATTAGCGGATAAACATGGGCAGGAATGTCCTCGTACGAATTGTGTTGGCTTTTTTTCTGCTACCTGTTTTCGGCACAAAATTGAAATTTACTGAGATACAGCCCTTAAATACTTAAAACCTTTTTTTAAAGCCTCGATCAGCCGAACACTCATCACCAGTTTTGAAACCAACAAAATGACAATTCGGTTGTAGACTTTCAATCACATTTCGCTTGTAGACATTCAATACCGAAGATGAAGGGGAAAATTCGACTACCGTGATGGGGCCCCGCTGCTCACGGCGTTTTTCATTTGTAACGTAGTTTTTGGACAGAGTATATATTACAGTGTGAATCAAATTGGCATTTCCGTATTAAGGCCGGGCACACATTGAGACGCAGTTAACGCAGGTAGGGCAGTGCAGTTTCTGTGACTCGTGTTGTAGAACGGGACAGTGGGAATTAAAACGCAGAGCAGAGCAGAGCAGCACTGCGTCGCACGAGACCGATATGACACTCGTGAATGTAACACATAGACTGCGCGGTGCTGCGCGACATTGTAACTCGTTCTCAAGTTTTGGTTGGTTTGTTTCGCTGAAATGAAAAGAATTGAAGAAATTGAAGAAAAACACTGAGGCTGCTCTGCTCTGCTTTTAAATTCGTTCTATCTCGTTCTACAGCAAGAGTCACAGAAACTGCGCTGCCCTGCCTGCGTTAACTGCGTCTCAATGTGCACCCGGCTACAGTTTATTTCTCGTGCTTTCCTGCCCTGCTCTGCTCTACTCTGCCCGGCCCTGCGTTTACTGCGTGACGCAGCTCAATGTGCGCCTGGCCAAATGCAACGAACAAAAAACATCATATATATATATATATATATATATATATATATATATATATATATATATATATATATATATATATATATATATATATCTAAGAAAGTAGTGCGTTAAATTATAATACATAATATATGCGAGTACTTATTGGTGCGGGTGTTGTATTGTTTACTATTATTACATTGCAAATATACCTCTAATTATTTAACGCGCTACAGTAATTATTCCCAAATGGAAACCCCTTTCTCTCTCTCACTCTTATATATAAATACATAAAGAGTGAGTGAGAGAGGGAGGTTTCCATTTGGGAATAACTACTGTACTTTCTTATAGGTTCTCTTTGTTCGTTGCACAGAGCTTGGATCCGAAACGGTTTCATAAGCGACATGGTATGCAGGGGACTTTTTTGAGAATTGAATTTTTTATAACGGCCAAACCGTTGATTTACTCAAAAAAATTGTTCAAATAAGAATTTTAGTATACCAGTGGGTATAACTTATGACTTTAATCAGGAGCTTTACAGTTCTTATGGTTTTCAAGCTACAGATGGTATCTGTGTGTGTGTGTACTTACGGCGTTCGTTGATTTTTGTTCGTATGAGCAAAAAATAATATTGACTTCGGGCTGGTTTCATCTTCGCATAGAGGATAATTATGTAATGAACAAATAGTTAGGTTTTCATGAAATACCAGGAACCGAACTATAAATTTCATGAACTATATATTTATTGGGAAATTAGTAGTGTGGACCTCCCGAATGGTACCTACACCACCATGCTATACGGCTCCTAATTATAAATAGTATTATAAATCTTCTAATGTTTTGGGAATTTTACTTTTGAAACAGAAATATATACTTTTGTTCTATGTGGCACGAGTTTATTCTATCGAAATAAGTCCTGAAAATTTCACTAAGTTGTGCAGAATGTTGCGACAAGGTTATTTTTTGTTTCTTCCATTAATGCAAGATATCTCGTCGATAGTTTTGTTTTTATATTTCAATAAAAATATTTTCAAAAATATTTTACTTATTTGATTGTAGTTACTTACGTACCAACTACTGATTTTTAACAAGGTCAAAAATGAGCAGACATCAGAATCAATTAGATATGAATAAACTGAGTAAACAAAATTTTTTAAAATTATTCGGATGCTCGCGAACCGTGAAAAAATTTTTGATTATTTATGATAAAATTTTTATTATCAAATTAATTTTTTTGTTTTTATGTTATAAATACTCAAATTTCATAAGCATTTGATTATATTTCATAAGCGATTGACATTCAATAATTATAATTTTTTTTTTTAAATTTTTATGAAGCGAAATAAAAAATTGCTGTTTCTTTTTAGAAAAACATTTGCTAAAGAAGAGACTTATTATACATCCTCATTAATTGTTGAGAAAGTTAAGCATTATTCAAAGGTATGAAAAAGTAATGCTATTTCGACCAATGAAATAGTCTTATTATTCACGCCTTTGTAATATTATACACTAAGGGACTCAAGTGTGACTTTTAATTCCGAGTGTGAAGTTTGTTTATGCCAGAGATCCTATAAGGGCTCAAAAACAATAATTCACACGAGAGATAAAAAACACTAATGTTTCGTAGCGTATACCGGGTGTTCCGTTTGGAGGTATACGTACGGTTTACATGTTAATGATAACACTGAATTCCCATAAGGAAAAAGCAATGTCACAAGAGTGCTTTGAATAAAATAATAATACCAATATAATAAATTATAACTACTGTTACCATCCCTTTAACATAACAACGTAGTAAAATAATAGTATATTATTCAACAAGCTGGTAATGATACCTTTTTTTTACTCACGAAGATGAAATTGCGACACAAGCCGAGTTTACGAGGCGAGTGTCGTAATGCATCTGAGTGAGTAATAGCCATTGCAAGCGAGTTGAATACGATATTTTTTCTACGATATTTTTCCTTTTTGATTTAAATAAAACTGAATATAAATTTTAAATCAAAAGAATACAATGGGTTATTTGACAGTAGTTGAAAAATATCTATTTTGAATTTTAAATAATTGCTCGAGTCATAGTGATACTGAATATTGCTTTTTTACAAGTTATTTCATTCAAAAATATAAAAATTTTAATTAAATAAAATTACAAAATTTACGTTAAAAATTACGTAATCAAAAACATCAAGCAAAAGCAGCTTACGTCACAGGCTCGTTCGAATATGTAGGTATTATATTTGTAGTTAGGAAAAAAACTGTTTACTTTTTTGGTAACTATGAAAAAAATTTTTAATTATTAATTTTCATTACTAGACCTACTACTACTACTCAATGTTTTAGAGCCAATGACGTCATACGATTTGACGTCACAGAAAGCATCGTTTTGGCGATCTTTTTAAAACTGAAATTTGATCCGTGATTTTTATTAAAAATATAGTACAAAATAATTTAAAAATGTGTATTATGAGTTTAGTAAGAAGTAATAAACACACTAAGATGGTTTTTAAAAAACTGTCAAATACCCCATTTTCAATCTATCTCTAATTTCATTAAATGTTTATTAAATGTTTATAAAGGCTGTCCCAAAAGTCAACGATATCCCTTGGAGAGATGAGAGACCAGCTCATGCCTAACCAAAATATCAAAATATTGTCTGGTAAAATATCGCTAGTTTCCAAGAAATTGACACTTTTATGAATTTTGGGAAGATCGACAATTTTGATCAGATTTTCGAGTACCACAGCTGCAAGACTAGATTTTTTGAATTCTAATTTTTATCACGCAACCCTAAAGAGTCCTTTTGTAGATCACAATCCAAAGTAAGGGTAATATATCTATAATCTTGGAAAAAATAAATCTTTTATGCCGATTCACAAATATTTTTTTTTTTTATGAGCTAAGTTTGACTATGCTGTAAAAGAAACCTACCACCTTACCCGGGCAAGTTATGTTAAAAGATTGCTCATTTATTGTTGTTTTTAAAAAGATCTAAAATTTGCTTCGCTTTACTTTAGAAAAAAAAATATTGCTATTTGACTGTAAAAAATGTCATTTTGAAATTATTTCAATAATTACTTTCAAATTATTTCAGTTACTTGCAGACAATTTTATGCCTATGCCTAAACCGAAGATAGATGATAACCGAAGACAGAAAGTGGACAGGTAGTAGATTTACATTGGTTAGAGTGAGATAGATATTGACATAGATATTGACAATTAAAAAAAGATAGGAATTCGAATGAAAATATTTGTTAATTTAAAGTATGTACGGATATTTATTTGAAATTAAACATAACACTGGAAATCAACAAATGTGTTCAAATTGTCTACCGCCAAGACGAATGTGGGCGCGGTATCTATTTGAAAAAGATCTATTTATTTGTCTTGTAAATTTGGCAAAATTTTGTTATTGTGCACATTCATTAATGCGATGTCTTAGCCCATTTAAATTATTTATTAGTTTTGCATGGACTTTCTTCTTTAAGCAATCCCAGTAAAAAAAAGTTTAGTGGAAAAAGTTTTTCATAAAACGTTATTTTTTTAAAAAATATAAAGTTTTGCTTAACGTTTTGAGGACAATTTAAAAATATATAAAATACTAGCTGACCCGGCCACGCATTGTTGTGGCTCAGTAGTTATAATTGATTGAATTAATTTTTTCTTATCATTTCAAACGATACACTCCACAATTATAAGACCAATATACACAGTATAATTATCAAAATCATTGACATCGTGAACATAAACAAATATGACCTGGAATAGAATGTATAATCTAGAAATCGAAACACAGCGCCATCTACCAGATGTCTACACAACCTAGATGTCATACAATGTAAAGCCGCTGCTACGCGATGCTACGAACACCTTCCAACACTCGACGTTGGATGGTTCATAGCATCATGTAGCCGTTGTTCGAACCTACGAGTGTCCAATGTCGAGCGTCAAACATTCGCATTTGGCCATGTCCCGCTCGATGTCGGTATTCTTGCACCGAGTCAAAGGGATGCTTCGAACGTTTGAAGGTCAATGTTGATTGCGTTGGTTGGTTCGACTCAGCAGCTGCACGACTCGTTCATGTGAAGAGAGACAACATCAGTGTATAACATTAGAGATAACATCAGACAGATAACAGCTTCGTCCACTGGGTACCAACACATCATCATTCGTATTGGATTAAACATTCGATTCACCGTGTAGCAGATACATTCGTCGCACCAACTATCGAACTTAATTGCCTCAAACGTTCGATCGAACGTTGGAAGGAACGTTCGTAGCATCGTGTAGAACCCGCTTTAGATTAAATTATAGGTAAAATTTATAGGTCAATTCTATCATATATTCCAAAATTCTGTGCAAAATCAAGTATTTATAGCACTTGACCCTGCTCGCCCAATGACTCTAAAATAACTATCTTTATAGTTTATTAGCATGGCTAATTTCCGCACCGTAAAAATTTAGTATGGGTACCTATACCAGCAGTTTTAGAATTGGTTCTATTTTAGGCCCTTCAAGTCACCAAGGCCATGGGGAACCATGTTAACGTCACTTTCATTTTTCACAGCGATCTCAGTATTACTTAAGTAAAAAATGTCAACTTGCTTCAGCATTTTAATTTGCCCTTTAATCCTTTATTTGGTGTAACTGACGGACAATGTGACCACACATTCATTTAATTTTGATATTCTGAAATTTTGTACAAAATCAGTTCCTTATGTGCTTTGCTTCGCTCGCTCGCCGAGCCTAAAGTATTATTCATATTTTCATATTTTCAAGCCATATTCATATTTTTATAGCATATCTAATTTTCATATGAATACAATTTGCTGAAAACAGCAGAAGTGCCAATTGATGATAACTGGACAATCCAGTTGTTTATTTCTTTATAGGATGCAAATAGTATTTTGCACAGCCGATAAGTAATTTCATAGTAGTCGTAGGTAATAGTATATTGTGCAATAAGTGCGGGAAATTGCCGATTGCTCACGAAAGCGAAGTTGAGTGCACTCACTACGTTCGTGCGCTCATTCGCTTGAGTGGGCAATCGGCAATCCCGCACGAGTTGCACATACTATTTTTATTACGAATTTCACATAATTTTTCCTATTATTATTACTATTTTCGACATTTTTATTATTTTTTAAAATAATATTTTTGAGTGTTCGTCTTTTTTTCTGAATTAAGTATTATTTAAATTACTTTGTTGGTGGTTTCTATAGAAATAATTATGAAATATTTATTGAATGAGAAATCAAGAGGCGGCTTTTTGTGTTTTAATTAAATTTTGCGTGTTTTATTGTCAATTTGCGTGTGGAAAGTTACTTTCCGGATGTAAAAAAGTATGTGGGAAGAGTATAGTGGGCAAATAGCTATTTTGCGTACAGAAATGTGTGCGCCAAGTTAGTACTTCTCCCGCATGAGTAATAAAAAAATATTATTTTTGGTATCTATAGAATTACTATTAATAAAACTTATTAATATTTACAAAAATTCCAAAATTATTTTTCTCCAAATGCTTAGCAACAAATTAATTTGTATGTTTTTTTTTATAAATTTTTCCACAGATATCTGCATGCAGTAATAAAAAGTGATATTTTGCGGTTTTTCGTAAATTTCTACGGTTAGACTAAAAATTTTGCGATAAAAACTATCCTGTATTTTAAGTTGGACCAAATTACAGATAGTTACCAAATTTGATCAAAATCGGTTCAGTAGTTTCGGAGTTTATCGTAGCCAAACATTGTGACATGAGATTTTTATATATATAGGTATAAAAAATATACAGAGTGATCCATTTAACCTCGAATTTTGTATATTTCGAAAAATAAGCTTGTAGAAAAACTTTGTCCAACAAAAAAATAATATTTCTGAAGAGGGCATCTTTCTGTCCTAAAATAAGCCCCCCTGCCCCTGTGAAGGGGTTGGGGGGAAATTTTGAAATCTACAATAGAACTCCGCATATTTTATTGCAGATTCGGATTCTACAAAATACACACTTTTATACGATACATTTTTTCAATTCGTAACAGATGGCGCTGTAATTTACTATACCCAATTTTTAGTGCAACCTATTTCCGATTTTCCAACATTTCCGAAATTCCGTTCAGATCACCAATATCTCACAGATATGGGAGTAATATTTTTACAATGAAATCTTTTATATTTTTAGCAGTGACCGTGTAATATTAAGTTTCCTTTAGACTACTATTTTACTAGTTAATAAAAATGCTGGATCATTAATTTCAAAAGAATAATTTATACTGTAAAGTCAAATTTGTTATGTATAAAAACTGTAGTAATTAATTACATAGAAATATGCAAGAAATATGACTATTAGTCAATTTAAATTTTGCCTCTACCGATTCTAGAGGCAAAAATATTAAAAATTTGGGGGGACAGGTCTACCCACACTGTCAACTTCCCATTGGGTGTCCTTAAAGACTAGAGACTACTGTACATAAATAATTCTTTTTTCATTTCAGGGGGCTTCTCTCCTTGGCCCCCGATAGAGGCTTTGCCCCTTGTACCACACCGGGGACTTGGCCCTCTGTACTTTAGGGTGGATATCCTTATCAAACAAATGTTATTATCATTTGTTCTCAAGATATGCGAGACAAAAAATATTTCATAAAAAGTTTCTTATATCGTGTTTTTTTTCCTTAAATTTTATAACAATTTACTGTCGTTTTCAAGGGCGGATCCAGCCAGTTGAAGAAGCGGGGCTGTCATGAATCCCAGGAGGAATTTTGGGGAATTGTGTGTTCTGAATTGTATGGATAAATAAAAAAAGTGACCTATTGTAGATCAAAAAGGGAGGGCTCCAGCCCCCACAGCCACCCCCCTGGATCCGCCTATGGTCGTTTTTAACATCAATTAGGTTTTTAGGCCATTATATAATAAAGACATGGTAACAAATCTATATTGTGTGAATAAAGTTAATTCCGTTTTTTATCGCAAAAAACAAATCGCTAATCAGAATTTGCTGAAAACTTTATTCGGTCTTTATTGTTGAATTACACATTTAATGAAATTAGTCCGGAGTTGATATCATCATCTGTTCTCGAGATATGCGAGACGAAAAAAATAAATTCACGAACGAACGAACTAACGAACACACACACAGACATCACACTATAAACGATGGATTCAGATTCTAGTGTCCTTGAAACGTGGAGATATGTCCACATTAGCGATTCGTAAAATCGGACCCATTACAATAACTTCCAATGGGAAGTTAACTAGAGTTACCGGAATTTGTATACAGCCTTTAATTTTGTACGAATAACATTATAATAAAATTTTATCCAATATTTTTGTTTAAATATTAATTATAGAGTATAAATACGATAAATAAAACGATTTAAAAGTTATTTTTAAAGATATTATATATAAGTAAAATATTGAGTGCACATGTAAGATTTTAGATTAATACTTCAGCTTTTAGCTTTAACGTAACGGCTTTTAGCAAAAACAGGTAAACTAGTATTTTTGATGTAGTTTCCATATTTGATATTAGTATTTTGATTGGTCGAACCATATTCACCCTATTTCAAAATTTACCCTCAATTTTATAGTCAAAGCCCTTCCAGCAGGTTCGACCCTGGATTTGAGTACATTAGTAGAAAGATCTTAAAAAATGAAGGTTTGTGTCAATTTAAACTTTTTTTCGATCTGTTATAGTTTTCGAGTAATTTAACAAAATTAAATTTCTACCCGAACTTTGGGGGTGGATTTCACCCCTTAAATGGCGTTTTTGGCCTATAAATAAAAATACGTGTCTGTTATTTTTCTGTGTTCTACACACCTACCAAGTTTCATCAAAATCGGGAATTATCACTTCAAGACTTTTACTTGTAAGTTAAATTTCGCTTGCTGTTTCGTAATGTTCGGTAAATTCTGCTTGTTAATTAGTTTAAACGTGGGAGCAAAAGTATTTTTAATTCCTTGGGACTAAAAGTGACACTTTACTCCCCATTATGAGGAATTAAATCTTTTTTTTTATCCCGAAATTGCAAAAATAATATTTATGTTATACTCAGCATTTTATTTAGGCTTTAAAGAAAAACTTACTAAATATTTTTTCAAGTGTAAATAAAACGCTGGACTAATAATAAGGTAAAAAGTTTTGAAAAAGCATCGTATCAGAGATAAAAGGTCAGGGTCGGATTGAATTTTTGATTTCCTGTCCAGTAGGCTATGTAACAAAGCTATGGCTATAAGAAGGGAAAATATCGAACCACTTCGAGCATGAACATGGTAACTCGAGAACGGTACATCCGAAATTAAAATTTCAAAAACATTTCGTTAGTATATTTCATTGTCTAGTCACTGAACGAAGCACTTGAAGAACAAAATGATTTTTAACGTTGAAAACGTTTATAGGGACTTATTTCAAATTTCAAACGTAATCATTTTGTTGGGTTAGGTACTTCTACTAGAGCTAGAAATTTAAAATTTACTATGAGTGTAGGTCTTGACCTAAATTAATATTTTAGAATAATTTTTAACTAAAATGTTAGCCCTGGGATGGCAGGGGTCATCGTTGGTTTTTATTATGTGTATGTTTGTCCGTTGTCTAGTGCATTTATGTGTCCCTGTCTTTACGTGTTGTTTTTATCTATATTTTTCGTTTCGGCGGCGCATGCCCTTAGTTGGCGATGCCGCCGGGTGCTGCTGCAGTACCCCAATTTTAACTAAAAAAAAAAAAAAAAAAAAAAAACAAACTAAAATGTTTTCATCATCTGTATCTTTTTTATGCAATTTTCTAAGAGTGCGTATGTATGTGTGCAAATACAAAAGTATGCAGGCGTGTATGTACTTCATATAAACTATAATAACACAAATGAGTAAAAAATAAAGAAACCTATATACAATACTAGCTGAAACTTGCGGTTTCACTTACGTAAAATTATTTCAGTTAAGGGTTAAATTACTTAAATTATTATTATTATTATTATTATTTAATTTATTGTAAAAAATCATCTGATTATTACAAGAGTTGGTCTGTTTTAACAGAAATATTATGAATTACATTTTATAAGTAGGGGAGAGACTATATGAACGGGACGATTATTGAATGGGACAAATGAGTTTTAGCTAACAAGGAACTGTTAGTGGAAATTTGTTTTACAGTCATTATGTGTCTTTTATATAACTATTTTTATGTGCGATATATGTGTTAACGATTTTCCGTTTGTTTCAACAAAAATTAGGAAATATGATTTTAAACAGAAAAAGTAACTTATTTTTTTATAAATTACTAAATATTCTACGATAACTATTATGCTTAGATTAATTGTATTAGTTGATTATTAAACCGCTTAGTATAGACTATCATTAAATAAGTATTGTTTGCTCATTGAGGTTATGTAATTTTTATTTCTTGACTTAAACTTGTTACTTGACAAGGAATATTGAATAGGACATTATGAATATGACCTTGAATTTTGACCTTGACCTCAAAGTCAAGGTCACCATCAGATGCGCCGTGAAAAATTCTGAGACTTCTGTCTTTATCATTTATCCCAAAAATGCTTTCCCGCTGAGATTTTTGACCATTTCCATATTTTTACTAACCTGTATAGGTACCGCATGAATTTTACATTGTATTACATATGTCCCATTCAATATTATTCTTGTCCCATTCAATGAGAATGGAATTACTGAATGGGACAAAAATCTAATTTTTTTCAAACAAAAAAATTTACTATTATTTAAAAAGAATAAAATTTTTTTTTGGTTTAAAATATAAAGTAATGTTTGAAGTATCTTATGCCGCAAGAATTAAAATACTTGATTACTTGGTTTTGAAGTTAAGACGATTTTTAAAAAAAAAAAATGTCCCATTCATTAAGTCTTCCCCCTATATAATTTACATAATAAGTTTAACATACAGAAAGAAATGTTTATTAAAAATGAAAAAAAACTATTTAACCACAAAAGAAAAGAAAAAAAGAAAAACTGAACATATGTAGTGTAGTATATTAACTTATTCAATTATTCATTCTTGGCAAACGACCGCAGTTTAAACGCAGCCTCAGTTGTAAAATAGTACGCGTTGTTTAATTGTTCGTATGATGTAATGTGTAGAAGTTCATAAACATTGGACTCGTTTAAATTGTGTATATATATTGTCCGATGTAATGAGATCTGACCGGATATGTAATTGGACATTTTATAAATACCCCTGTCGCAGCATCTGCATAACATAGCGAATTTCCAAATCTTGGGCACTGGCGGATCTCATCTAAGACCTGTACCTATTTAAAATAGTTTAGCTTTCTAAGAGTAAAAGAATTTTTAAAATCGGCTGGGTAATTAGTTTTGGTATTTTTGGGGACCCAAGAACCCGAACGAATTTTGTGCAGCATAGTTGTATCCATCTAAAATAATTTAGTTCTCTAGCAGTGAGAAATTTTTTAGCATCGGTTCGATAGCTTATAACTGGCGTTTTCGGATCTGCAAGATCCCGGTGGACCTCATTAAAAATCAGCTCGACCGTATATTCTAGGCGGACTTTATGTAATATATATATATATATATATATATATATATATATATATATATATATATATATATATATATATATATATATATATATATTCAAAACCCGTTGTGTAGCATTCTACGCCGCATTTGCATCCGCAGGACAGTTGTGGATCTCAGATAACACAACCTGTATCTATCTAAAATAGTTTACCTCGGTAATAGTAAAAAAGATTCAAAATCGGTCAGTTATTTTATTTTTGACACTTTTAGGTCCTACTGACACTGTCAGACCTTACATAACGTAATCTATATGTATCTAAAATAGCTTAGCTCCCCAACAGTGAAAAAATTTTCAAAATCGGTCGGTTAGTTTATTTTTACCACTTTTGGGTCCCATGGACCCTGGCGGACCCTAAATAACGTAATGTATGTCTATCTAAAATAGCTTAGTTCCCCAACAGTGAAAAAGTTTTCAAAATCGGTCGGTTAGTTTATTTTTGACACTTTTGGATCCGATGGACCCTGGCAGACTTTACATAACGTAATCTATATTTATCTAAAATAGTTTAGCTCTGTAACAGTGAAAAAATTTTCAAAATCGGTCGGTTAGTTTATTTTTGACACTTTTGGATCCCATGGACCCTGGCAGACCTTACATAATGTATTCTAAATCTATCTAAAATAGTTTAGCTCTGTAACAGTGAAGAAATTTTTAAAATTGGTCGTTTAGTTTATTTTTTACAATTATGGGATCAGTAAATCCTGGCGAAACTCATACAAGTCTAGTACTCTAACAGTAAGAAAAGGGTTCTAAGGATCTCATATAACTTATGGCAGTCCGTAAGCTTCTTGCAGACATCATTTAATTAATTAATTCAAATACTTTAACTTACTAACTGTAAAAAAATTTTTAAAATCGATTGGTTAATTAATTTCTGGCCTTTTTAGGTCCCGAAAACCTTGACCTCACATAAAATACCTTAAATCCATTTGAAATGGTTTAATTTTTTAACATTATTAATTATTAGTGAAAAAATTTTCAAAATCGATTCAAAATATTTTTCCGTGCATACATATGTACATTGTACATATTTTGTTTTGTTTCATATTTAATAATATTATATCATAACATAATCTTCAATTTCTTGTTTACTTAAAAATTCAATAAAAAAAAAAAATTCTTCATTACATTAGCTTAGAAAATCTGTTTAATTTACATTTTTCAACATGAGATAGAACCATGCTAATTATAATGCAATAAATGAGAAACAAAACTCTATACATGTATGTGTGTATGTGAATAGACTTCACTTGTTCTCACAAAATTCTTTAATAAAAAAGTGAAATATTTTTATACTTCATAAAGAACTGAGATAGAAATATAAATTACTTATTACAATGACAAAGAGAACAAAATAAGGCAATAGTGAAAATTACGATTTTCTCGAAAACTACTTAACATAGAAAGAAAATTATAAGAACATTTTCCTCATAATTTTTTTTTCCTTTTCAACGATGTAAAAATCGAACTGTCTTATGATAGGATCGAATGATAAAAAATGGCCAGAAAACCTACTTCTGGGCATCCGACGTGTCTGGCTAACGAACTTAGCCAAGCCAATTCAGAATCCAGTCCGCACACAAAATTTCATTAGCGTTAGACGTTTCGTTCGAGAGTTATCGTGGGAACACATAAATATATATATATATATATATATATATATATATATATATATATATATATATATATATATATATATATATACATATATAAATTTTAGTGAATATCATTTTCGTATTCTAGGGACCTCAAAACAGATTTCTGCCATAGTCCCGGACTCAGATTGCGTCATGAGACCTACTGTAATAGCTGAATTTCGAGTTTTCGAAATTCGCTAAAAAATGAAATAGGTCATCCCGTTCTTGTAAATTATCGATATCGCATATTTCACTGAAATTCAATATGTAACTTATATTTCTATGGACACATTTTAGTTTATATTTTCCTGAGGTGCGTAACTGCGCAATAATGCGAATTTTTGCTATAGCGGTTCTGAGTTCAAGGTAATTTACATCTGACGTAATTTTTTTTGTGTATAGCCGTTGATAGAATGTACTGTATCGAGAAAGTTCTAATAGTTCCAGGTCGTATGTGTAAAGTTTAGTTTGGTAAAATTCCACTACACTATTAAGATTTGATCTGAGTTTTAAATAATTTTGTGCTTCCCATATATCTATACACTCCGCCATTTGAAGTAGGGATTTTACTTGTACACACCAGTTATTTTGAATGGAACTTTTTGTATGGTGTTCGTTGTTTAAAAGTTGTGTATAACAAATTTTTAGTAAACTATCAGACGGAAGTTGCAATAAATGAATCCAGAACGAGAACACGCGTTTATAAATTAATGGTGTAATTCTTGGCCGTTGTGTTTCAAGTCTAACTCTGTAGTGTGGGGTACTCCTTGGTAGATACAATAATGTTTTTAAGAAATTAGTCTGCATTGCTTCTACTTTATCGAGATAGTTAAACGCCCATATTTCTGAACCATATAAAAGTGTAGATAAAACAACCACGTCGAAGATTTTCATTTTGGTGTCCCATGAATCGCTTTGCTTTTAACAAAAATATTCCTTGCTCTTCCACTGACAATTGCTGATTTAGATGCGGCACTATTTGTTGCTTGAATAAATTTTCCAGTACATAATAATGGTATTCCTAGGTAGGTGTAATTTTTGACAACATCTATTATCTGCCCGTTAAGGGTAAACGTGGGAAGCTTTTTACACTTGGGTGAGTTTCTGAACGCCATAATTTTAGTTTTGAATGTATTAACACATAAATTATTAGTCACGCAATAATTGTGTAAGACAGTTAATTTTCTTTGAACGTCACCCGGCGAGTATGCTAAAATAACGATGTCATCGGCATATTGCAAAGTCAGTATTTCTTGTAAGGAATTTATGTTAATGCCGCGACAATTATTATTTTGAAAATAAGATTCAATGTCACTTATGAATAAATTAGATAATAAAGGACTCAAGGTTTCTCCTTGTAAAATACCAGATAGAACATTAATTGGAACCGACCGCTGATTTTTCATTTTTATGGAAATCGTTGCTTGATCGTATATATTTTTAACAATTCTTGTTATTTTTCCGCTTAATCCAAAGTTGTATAGCTTATTCCATAAGATTGCGTGATCCACTGAATCAAAGCCTTTTTTGAAATCGACGAAAATCGCATAAACGTATTCCCCATTCAGATGACTATGAAGAGTTATTAACGAAGTTAGTACGAATATGCTGTCCATACAGCTTCGATTTCGTCTAAAACCAAATTGACACTCAGGGAGTTTGTGGTGTTCATTCGTCCAATTTTCTACAGGGTGACACAAAATTCTGGTGAACAATTTTAGGATACTATTTGCTAACGATGTGGGCCGGTAATTAGCAGGATCAGTTCTGTCGCCTTTTTTATGTAGGAGTATTAAGTCCATAGTGCACCAGCTCTGCGGAACTTGTTCATATTTTAAAATTTTATTAAACATATTGATAATATAATGTAGCCAATTAGCAGGTAGTTCCTTGAAGAATTCGAAACTAATTGAGTCAGGACCGGCTGCTTTATTCTTTTTACTATTTGTGATGGCTGCTTCTAATTCTGATAAGTACATATCTTGATCTAAGTAATAGTGACTAGCATCAAAGTGAGCGGTACTACCTAAATTTTCTACAACGTAATAATTACTGAGATATTCTACACATTTGTCCATTTTCAGATCATTTGAAATATTGAATTTTTTGAATCGGTTAGTTGTTTGCCAAAAATTAGCATTGTTACGAACATTTGCCAAGTCATTTGCTATCACTCAGAGAAATTACACATCAAATATGTGTTCTCCCAACCAAATTGTATTGTCCTATATGAGCAACGAAATCATTTGGTTCTAGAAACAATATGAAATTTTTGGAATTACATTGTTGTATTGTTAGCATATGGAAATTGTTAATTTTATCATTTTAATTTAGTTATTTCGTTCATAGGCCAGTGACCAGACCATTTTGGCTGTCGATTTTAAGAAACAGCTCCGATTGTCATGAAATTTTAACAACAAATAGAGATTAACTTAAGAAACAAAAGTTATATAGTGCCGATGTGCGCTTTTACCCGGGGAGTGGATGCCACCCTTTCTAGGGGGTGGAAACTGGCACCCATAAACTAAATGCAGAAATCGATAGAGGGATGAATTCTAATCAAAAAATGTTCTGTACATGTTTTTCTATAAATCAATATTTTCCGAGTTATCTGCCATTGAATTTGTTGATTTTTCATCTAAAAAATGAATGTTTTGAAGCGGTTTTTCACGAATAATTTAAAGACCGTTCGTTTTTAAAAATAAACTTGTTGAAGTAAAAATGAAGCTTTTAAAATAACGAATCGATTGGTTTTTCCCTTCTTTCCGTAGATGAAACGATACTCGAGTTACGAGTCGTTAAAATGATTGGTTGGTCGCCGAAAACTAAATTCGAACCTTTTGGCCTTAAATAACGGGAAAACAGCGTACTTTAAGAGGAAAACTTATTGGACATTATTTATAGAACTTGAAAAGGGCTTCAAAAGGAGCTCTGGTAGAAATTATTTGCGTCAAAAATGACGGAGTTACGGTGAGAAGAATGCGGCTGTCTTATTTTTCCAGAGCAAAAAGCAACAACAAAACCACTGATTTCGGGACAAGAATTAATAGTCAAGGAAATCCAAGTACAGTTACTTTCATTTAGGTACTAACCATATATTATGGGAGTTTGAGTGCTTTAGAATGATTATTTTTGAAAATCGGTTTCATTTACGTTAGCCACAGATTTTCAAATTTCAGAAAAAATTTCCTTTTTTCTCCGATAACTAAAAATGTATGTAATATACGAAAAAAATGCATCTCTATAAAATTTAAGTCTTTAATTTCCCGACATTTTGATACGTTTCCCGAGACATTGAAACTTAAAAGCCTTAAAAAATAACAGTTCAAAACAGTTGAGCTTTACAGACCTTCTAGCCTTGGAAATTCCTTACAAATTGAGTATCTGTGCGATTGGATGTCTTCCAAACTGACAAAGTTATCGTTATAAAACAAATTGTATTTTGCCTTCAATCTTTCAGAGCACGCACACCGCGTCGCTCTCGACGGCTTTGATGCCTTTCTACGTCCATCCAAACTACACATATGCATTACGGATCGTAACACTATACATACTCGGATACCAAGTAGGACTACAAACAAAAACAAATATTTTGTCCCTCATTTTACCCCCTTAGGGAATGAATATCCAAAAACGCTTTTACGACTAGCTTTTACTGAGTCATAGAATTCTAATCACCAACTTTCATAGCTCTAACTTCAAAAATGACGAATTTCCATGCAATTTTTAAGTTGCAGCAAATTCTGGAAGCCGGCTGGTATTGCCCAATTGTACTGTACGGTGGAGCTGCGCATACATTAAAACAATTGATCAGTGTCACAAATTTAGCAGTTTTTCTCGAGCAGATGCGCTACGAGAACTTCATCTAAGCGACCACTAAAAAAGGCGCAAGTAGAATAGCTGAGCGGGTTCTGGGCCACCGCAAAACGGAGTAACTTGAACCCTTTTGACGATGTTTGAAAGCGTGTGACTTACGGTCCTATTGCACCCATTCTACGGTACTACACATTCCGAACTGATGAGTCATCAAACTGTATCGATGTGCAAACCTTGACCTTTGACCCGGCACGTACCGAGTACATGTATTTAAAATTTGTTGTTGACATTTGACCCCAACACTCGCTCATACTGTTGGCCTTGAAATTCCAAACACATGAGTCATCACCAGCAACCAAATTAATTTATGTTAACCCATTATGCGTCATCACAATTTATTTATAAGAATTTTCATTTTGTGTTAACCCATTACCATCCAAACCTAACGCATGCGCAGACTGAATTTAAGTACACGACGCATGCGCAGACTGAATTTTAGGTTACAATTTGATAGATGGGGTACACTACCGCATCAAAAATGTGGGGATACCCTGACTCGGGGGTGACCCCAAACTTTTGACGCCGTACTGTACTTAAATTTTTGGTACACTACCGTGTCAAAAGTGTGGCCCCCCCTGACCAAAAAGGTATCCGATCACTTTTTGAAGCGCACTGTACTTATTTTTTGTGTGTACATGCAAGCCTTAACCTTTAATCTCACTTAATTGAGTCATCTTAAACGAAAGGTACACTATCACGTCAAAAATGTGGGATTACCCTAATCCAAGGGGTGGCCCCAAACTTTTGGCACCGTACTGTACTTAAATTTTTGGTACACTACCGTGTCAAAAGTACGGGCCCCCCCTGAGCAAAAAGGTATCCGATCACTTTTTGAAGCGTACTGTACGTGCAAACCTTGGTCCCCAACACGCGCTTGCCTTAATTGCGTCATCTGAAACGAAAGGTACACTATCACGTCAAAAATGTGGGATTACCCTAATCCAAGGGGTGGCCCCAAACTTTTGGCACCGTACTGTACTTAAATTTTTGGTACACTACCGTGTCAAAAGTACGGGCCCCCCCCTGAGCAAAAAGGTATCCGATCACTTTTTGAAGCGTACTGTACGTGCAAACCTTAACCCCAACACGCGCTTACCTTAATTGCGTCATTTTAAACGAAAGGTACATTACCAAGTCAAAAATGTGGGGAATACCCTAACCCAAGGGGTGGCCGCTAAATTTTGTGGGGGGCACTGTACCAAGCGCTAGCCGCAATCATGAGTTCAGACTCCAGATTTCTGACCGCTACTGTACTGCCGGAAAATTTGGGTGTCAATTGTACTTGAGGTTTTTTTTTGTATATGAGTCAGCACTTTATAAGATGTTTATTTAATAAAAACTCGTGACTTTATACGGTTTGAGTTTGTTTATTTAAGATTTTTTTAGCTGACTCAGGATGATGTAATTTCATGATATGTTTGCATCATAGTCAGAGAGGATTTTTATTTAAAAGCAAGTCTCAACTTGTCAGTTCCAGGAATTTTTATCAGTTTTAAAATAAACAAAGAACCAATATCTAAATGTTTGTTTTAGCTGAATTATGATCGTAAGACTCATATAAGGAGTTTTTTTGGTATAAGAAAGATGACGTCATGGAATATTAATGAGTTAAAAAATTGTTTAGTAAAAAATATCACCCATTGTAGGCCTCAAGCAAGAAATTATTTTTATCAGTTTTAATACTTTAACATTTAACCTACAGTGACCAATTTTTTAGTTAACTAACAGAAGTTCTTGAAATTGTAACAAGTTACAAAAAATATTACTTCTTATGGTGCACAACATTTTTGAATTTGACTGTAGCACAAAACTGTTTCTATATCAAACGAAAATTATCTGAAATAATTCAGTATGTACATATGTATAGACTCTGTATATTAAAAATATTTTATGTATACACTCTGTATATTGAGAATAAGAAAGAAAATTTGTATATAATTTTAATTTTTATGAATACTAGTAAACGAATTGTATAGCCATTTATGAATAAGTATTAAATCTAATTATAAAATAATTTATAAATATTGCAAAAAATTTGTTTAATCAGCAAAATCAATGTATATCATTTTAATACTTCGATACATATTTATATTAGGGTATAATAGTATTGTATTTAACATTTTTAAACAGAATAAAAGTTCAATTTTTGGTTTTAAATTACTATAAGTTAAACACGTCGCTTAATATAAAAATGATAACAGCATTGAGTTTTACTAAATTTTTAAGTCTGTAAAATCAAAATTTTTTATAGACACATAGAACATTTTGAATTTGCTACTTTATCATTAACATACAAATAATATCATGTATATATAATGGGTGTATATTTAGTATTTTTAATAAATATTTTAGTATACAGGGTGTATCATGAAATATGCTTTTCAATTAGAATAATAAATTTCATAAGATTTTTGTTAATACTCTTATAGGTTAACGAAAGAAACTTTTTGCTGTAAAAAAATAGGGGAATGCAGGGTAATAATTAAATAAAACGCACATATTTTTTTTTTTTTAAATTTTATTTATAGAATATGTATACAAAAAATTAAATTGCTTAAATCTATATATTACTTAAAATCTATTTATTTTCCATATAAAAATTTTTTAAAAGAATACAATTTTCTAATGAACAAATTTTATCTGAATGAAGCATACAGCGTCTTGAATAATATTCATCTCGCAGAATGGAAATCTTCGGTACATCAAATATTTCTTCCAAATTCAAAATCCACGGCTGGTTTTCGGTACCATCAAACAAACTTGATATCCATTTCTTCTTTTCACCACCCTTGACGTATATAACATCATACTTCTTTAATATAGGTTTCAATATGGTATGAAGTTTTTTGTATGGAATAAATCCATACGACCAAGGTATCCCATGCCAATTTCGGTAAAGCCAACTGGCTACTCGTTGATATTTCTTCGGCAACTCGTTGAAATCAAACGGTGCGTCGAATATAAGAATGTAATATATCATCTGAATTTCTGCAGCGATACCAACTTCTTTAAAATAAAATTCGTTGTTAGCTCCTTGATAGCCTTGTATGTCCAAGAAACGCCATTTTTTACCGCCGCCGTAGAACTGAAATTATCACACAATCCACACTTTATATAGAATAATTAAAAGTGGTGGGGTAATTAGGTTATACTTTTTAACCAGGTTAGTTAGTGGAATGTATTCGAAAATGACATCAGAACTAAAATGGCTATTGCTGTCGTACCAGCCGGAATATCTTTATTACATTTAAATTCTAAACGAACATCAACTGAACCGCTTTTCAGTGACTCATTTTGATGTGAGCAATCGATAAAAACTATCGGAGCTATAGTTTTAAATTTTCCCAATTTAAGAGCGGTTCATTGGAACGATGATAGTAATGAGGATTGAAAGCGAGTATACATATCATAAAGTATTGCATACTGATTAATATCAAATTTAATATTCAAATCATCATAAGGGTACACTTGTGAATTTAGGTAGACTTTGAAATTATTTAAATCACAATGATCAAACTTAGAAACATTTTTATCCTTTTTCTGTAAAGCGAAAATGATATATACGCGGTTTTTCTAGCTGTGTAGTTGTTTTTTACAACCCAAGTGTTTTGTTGTGTAGTGGGTAATGCAGGTTGAATATAAGTTTCCCACGCTCTAAAACTAATCTGTATAGGTTCAGCTTTTTCAACAATATTTTAGCAGTGATAATTTAATTTCATCTGATACAGTTACATGTGGAACACGCCATTCGAGTTTATTTATTTCAAATTTTTAACGAATCCGATTCTGAAACAATTACATCGTTGTCAGTTCGTGCACGAATAAGAATTAATTCATGCTTTGCGTTTAACATAATTTTTCCATAATCCTCAGCGAATCCCAATAATTTTCTAAGCGGAATGCAAAAGTTAAAGTTGGCTTGTGGTAATTTTATTGTACAATCATTATCAATCGACCAACCAGCATTTAGTAATTGTTTACTCTCACCATCGTTTAACGATAAATAATTTTTCAATGTCGATGTTAGACCAACATACCTAACACGTTCAAGTTCAACCCCATTTAATTCATATCTAATTTCATCGAATAGAAAGGCAATACAATTATTAACCAATTTTATATCTGGAACTGCATTTTCATTATTTAAAATTTTCCCCTCAATGTAAATAAAACTTTCACTAGGTAAAATGTACAAGTCCTGGTTCTGAATTAATATTCTAACTTCGTCATTATTCTTAAAGGATCGTAAAAAGGGCGCATATGTATGATATTCAAAGTTCGTAATGCTATCATCAATTTGTGAGCCACCAGGAATATTTAATACGTCGCTGTATACCATTTTCTTTTAACTTTGTGACCCAATGCTTCAAGAAATGCTAAACGTTCAGGTGAAATACGCTGTTGCTTAAATGCTTTACGTTTAATGGTATTCAACTGAATGAGCTCAGGCTGTAAAAACGCTCTATTATATAGCCTAGCGGCGGGTTGCTCCAGATTGTAAATTAACATGGTCTCAAATGCAAACGTACTGTGATTGTTTCACCGCGAAAGTCAACCAAATCACCGTCTTGATCGACAATTTTCAACGAAAGAGATGTTAACTCTCTAACGGTTACTGGTGAATAGATTATATTTCGCGGTACCTCAACTATTTTATACCCTGGCGCAACAAGAGGTGAAAATTCGTGAAGTGTGTGAGCTAGCATACCATTCATATAAGCATTACTCGTAATATTAGATTCAATGCGTATTGCATTCACCTTCATAATACTGACAGGCTCATTAGATGAGTGAAGTTTGTTTGGTTCCAATATCCGTTTAGTAAACCCTAAAAGTGAACCAATTGTATTAGGTTTAGTGAAATCAATAGCTTTATTGCTAATTATTTCGCATTTGAGTGTGTTATTATTAGCCCTTAGATGTATGTATGGTTTATCATTTTCGTTGTTATATATTATATTACCATACTTGTTGTAAATAGTTTTGTTTATATATGTAGCTAAATCATCTATTTCAAAGGTGCCGGTAGGAAATGATATTACATCATTATCACCGTAATGTAATAAATTATTTTTAGCAGTTACGTTAGGAATTGAATTGTATACTTGGAAATCTAATAGAGCACACTCATATTGATTTCTAAGTTGAATTGCCGGAAAATAGTGTGCAGTGAGTATAGAAGTATTTCCCGACAAAGTTAATGTGAACGCCATGACTTCGTCTTTCGAAATGACAAACATACGTGAGCGTTGATTTCTTTTATAAATATTTATCACCATCACCGTAATATTTATTATAAAGAAACTCCAAACATAAATGACCACATTTATAGGAATTATAATCTTGATATTTATTATAATTGTATGTAATATTGTTTCCACTGAGGTAGCGAGCCACTTCAAGCGGTGGTTTTAAATTACCAAAACTATCAAAATAATCTACCTGATTACCATTTTTCCAGTAACAGGTCCAATGAGTACCAGGTCCGGTAGAACTATCTAAATTTAAAATACCGCATTCATTATACCACGGTCCACGTTTGGGTAAATTATCGCGCATAAATACACCACGAAAATGGGGTAAATATTTCGCATATTTACGTAAATCTCTATCGGTTAGTGCCCGCTCGGGCAATTTCATTATAAGTTTTTTGGATACGGTTGCAAGTATAATCCTAATCCTTTTCTATATGGTTTTATATACAAACCCCGACCATTACGTATAGCAATAGCCTCCATCGTTCGGTTATGGCGTTCACTTTCATTCAACTGTTTTTGTGCCGCTTTAGCATCATTAATAGCTTTCGCAATTCCTGATGCACCCCCGGCTAGCGCACCGGCTGCCGAAAGTGCCGCAAAAATTGGTAAAAGTGGTAGAACACCACCCGTTTTAGGTATTGGAATAATACGTGGTGTTTTAATTTTTTTACCCCTAGCTGCAACTTTAGCTGCTTTAAGAGCAAGCTTTACAGCATTATTAATTGGTTCACGTTTTAATTTTTTAACGGTACCGCGTACACTTCTTCGCACTTGACCGAGTGTAGCCTTTTTGTTCACACCCATACCAAGTTTTACTTTAGCTTTCATTGCGTTTGTTACGGCCCACGCAGCAGCTTTTTCACCAAATTTTGCGTCTGAAGATTTAACTCGATCCCAGGCTGCGTTTGCTAAAATTAAATCCGCCTTATGTCGATCAGAGAGATTTTTACTTTGCGAGTAAGCGATATCGTGTGCCTTACAAGCTTCGTCTAATTTATTGATCCCCGGATCACCTCTTGCTAATCTTTCTTGTAATTTTGTACCCGGTCCACAATACTGATAGCCAGGTATGTGAAGTTCAAATGGCAATTTGTTAATTAATGAATTAACAAGTCCACGACCACTTCGTTGTTGTTGCCGGTTGTGACGTAACATTAGAACTGAATGCTAATAAAATTTGATTCGAGCTATTTATAGATTCATGAAAAATTGAAATGAATCAATTTCATGAACAGCTAATTTACAATTTTGATCACTTTCAATCAAATAAATCCTCTTTTTACAACAATTAGAAATTATAATACATAGATGCATAATATCATCCTTTTCAATATGATTAAAAGTTATTGACAACAATGGTTCATCAGAATCGTTAACCCATTTAATTTCATTGTTGTCGGTAACTTGTGGATCACTGCAACAATTAAATTCATTGTTGACGAGTATACATTCAAGACCTAAGGTGCGCCAATCCACGCTGTAGTGATTCATGATGACTACTGCGCGTAAGTATATAAGGGGGTTAGCGCTTATGTAATAAATCAGTAGCGTTAAAAATGCGTTTCGTAAAACAAGATGTTGAACTGCCAATCAAAAATATGGATTTTGTGCCAACCACATTAGCTGAAAAAAAGCATGGCCCCTTATTACCGAATAGTATAAGATGTATAATCTCTGGTCCTTCGGGGTGTGGCAAGACTAGCATTTTATTAAATTTATTAGAACATCCGAATGGATTAAGTTTTGAAAATATTTATCTCTATTCAAAATCACTCTGTCAACCAAAGTATGAGTATCTGAAACGCGTTCTTAAACCAATAAGGGGTTTAGGATATTTTACTTTTTCTAATAATGATGATGTTATAGCACCAGAAGATGTAAAAAATAATTCAATTTTTATATTTGACGATGTTGCTACGGATAAACAAAATAATATTAGAGCATATTTCAGTATGGGGCGTCATAAAGATGTTTCAGTCTTCTATCTTTGTCAGACGTACAGTTTCATACCAAAACAATTACTTAGGGATAATGCTAATTTAATAGTTTTATTTAAACAAGATTTGACTAATATCAAACACGTTTTCCAAGAACATGTAGGTAGTGACATGTCATTCGATCAGTTCAAAGAAATTTGCAATGAATGTTGGCGTGAAAGGTTCAACTTTTTGGTTATAGATAAAGACAGTGAGTTGAATAGCGGAAGGTATCGTAAAAATTTCGATATCTTTATTCAAATTAAAAACTGATCAATAACATATAGATTATTTCTATATGAAATACCATTGTGTTTCGAACCGAAATAGACTAACTCATTTTACCATTTACATATAGTTCATTGCTAGATGATACTATACTTACTCAGCATCAATATTCAAATACTTGCCCCTGAATATAGGCAATTACACTGCGTTGCCAAGTGGCCCCATACCTACTGATGCAGTGCGGTTGGACCGAAATAGTGTGCGGTTCAACCAAAAACGTGTGCGGTTGGACCGAAATAGTGTGCGGTTGGACCGAAAATGTGTGCGGTTCGACCGAAAATGTGTGCGGTTCGACCGAAATAGTGTGCAGTTCGACCGAAATAGTGTGCGGTTCGACCGAAATAGTGTGCGGTTCGACCGAAATAGTGTGCGGTTCGACCGAAAATGTGTGTGGTTCGACAGAAAATGTGTGCGGTTCGACCGAAATAGTGTGCGGTTCGACCGAAATAGTGTGCGGTTCGACCGAAATAGTGTGCGGTTCGACCGAAATAGTGTGCGGTTCGACCGAAATAGTGTGCGGTTCGACCGAAAATGTGTGCGGTTCGACCGAAAATGTGTGCGGTTCGACCGAAATCTCTGTTCAGTTCATCAATTCGGTTCGAAAAAGCTATAAAATGGCTGTGTACACGTTCACACTGCACATTTGCAAGTAAACTGTAATAGCATAAGCACGCACACACTATGGATAGCGAACGGGAGCTAAAACGAAAAATCATCAATGCTACAAAATCTATACGCGCCAAATACCGTGCGCTCAAAGATAGTCAGTTTAAACGAGAGAAAAATTTACAAGAATCATTTAAGCCAATAACGGAGCCACTTAAGGAACTAGCTGCTGAAATAAGAAACGAACCAATAAAAAGTTTCTTGCTTAAAGATGAAAAACCTAAAATTAAAAAAGCACGTTTTTCAACCGATTCTGATGTCGATATAAAGTCACATTTTCTTAGTAATGATAATAATGATGATGATACTGAGATATTTAGGTCAACGCTTATGGAACAAAGTAGTCAACCTACAGCAACACCTTATGTGATGGAACAAAGTAGTCAACCTACAGCAAAACCCTATGTTGGTGCACTAGCTGAAAAATATCTCACGTTAGCAACCACACGTAGAGCTAAAAGAACCCTTGATCGTACCTATGGACCGCGTATAGATGAGCGAACAAATAAATGGATGATTGGTAATTCTGAATTGGATATAATTGATGATAATTTTATTATTAACAACATCGTTTACCCCGGTACTGAAGGTCTCTTTGAGTTAATGTTTAAAAAATATCCAAATCATCATGTATACACAGAGTCGGATTTAGATACTTATAAGACCATTTTAAAAAGTACTAATGCGCATAAAAGAAGTTATAATATTAATGCACCAGTTAATTCCAATCAAAGTTATAAGTATAGAATAATTATAAAAAAACTTTTTCCATCGTCACCAAGGTACACGTCAACACCCAAACGACAACCAACCGGTTCCGATTTAATGCATTATGATGCTAATCAAACGATTGATTATCGTTATTGGAATGATATAGACGAACTTATCGATAGGCTAATATTATTGATTGCGTCACAGCAAGCTGGACACACCAATCATCAAAATGAGATACAAGCCATTTTAGAGGAATTGCGCGAGGCTGATGTAATAGAATAAATACAGGTGATCAACCTGATTAGATAGTCATTTCAAACATGAGCGTTGACAAATTCGATCGATTCAGCAGTGGCGGAAAAGCCGCTTCCATTAATTTAACAACGAATGGTGATTACGATATGAAAGGTAAACGTCTGACAAACGTTCGCACACCTAAACATAAAGCTGATGCTGTTAACTTGGCTTTTCTTAATGAAGCGCTTGCTAAAATTTCGGACGGTATGACAACACTTGAAAATTCACATAAACAATTTGAATCAATTGTGACCGCAAAACTTAGTCATTTGGAGAACATGGATAATGAGTTGAAAATGGTAATGGAAACTATTGCAAATGCTGTATTTAAAGAGGAATTTCACGTTAAATTTAAGCAATTAGAAAATAAAATAAAATTTATTTCGAACCTATATAAGCAACTCACTGTAAATACCATGCCAACAGTTCAAGATGAGTAAAGTTAAAGAACAAGTTGTAAGCGAATTACACAAACCGGCTCGTAAAAATTTCAAAAGGCGTCGTGTTATAACTAAGGGTATTGATGATTTATGGCAGGCTGATCTTGTTGAAATGGGTGCTTATGCGAAAGAAAATCATGGATTTAGGTACCTGTTGACAGCTATTGACACATTTTCGAAGTATGCTTGGACTGTACCGGTAAAAGATAAATCTGGAGTGCTTGTTACTGCTGCCATTGAATCAATATTCAAACAGAGCAAGCGCACACCGACGCACCTTCAAACAGACGACGGCCGAGAATTTTTTAATACTAACTTTAAAGCGTTAATGGAAAAACATAATATTAATCATTATTCTACGTATAGTACGTTAAAAGCTTCAATCGTTGAACGTTTTAATCGTACCATTAAGAATAAACTTTGGCGTGCTTTTTCTCTAAACGGTAATTATAAATGGTTGCAATTAATTAACGATTTAGTTGATGAATATAATAGAACAAAGCATCGTACAATCAAAATGGCTCCACGAGATGTCACTGCTGATAATGAAGCATATTTATTATCTAATGTATACAGTAATATAAAAATTGCTGGTGCAGCCAAGTATAAAGTTAACGACTTTGTTCGAATTAGTAAATTTAAATCAATCTTTGAAAAAGGCTACACACCGAATTGGTCTACGGAAATTTTTAAAATCGTTAAAGTTCAACATACAAATCCGGTCACATATCTACTTGAAGATATCAATCAACGGCCTATCCGAGGCAGCTTTTACGAGTATGAACTACAGAAAGTTAAATATCCTGATGTGTACCTCGTGGAACGAATTCTGAAGAGACGTGATGGGAAAGTATTGGTCAAGTGGCTTGGTTTCCCATCGGATAACAACAGCTGGATTCAAGAATCTGATATTGTTTAAACAATCTAATTTTTAATAATCTGTAAGATAAAAAGGTTTTTTTCAAATAAATAACACATATATGTAAATAATTATTGTTCTTTATTTTTAAAATATAAGTATGAATACAAAATATTTTCACAATAAATGTATATGTAATATTTTTTACAATAAATGTTTTGTATATGAAATATTTTTTTACAATAAATGTATATGAATTATTTTTTACAATAAATAAATATTAAAAATTGTATGATTTGTTTATATATTCAATAACACCCGAACGTAATTGTTTCATGCTTTCAGGTAACTGATCCCATACTTGACAAATTCGTTGTGCATATTCGGGTATCATATATGCATACAGATGTTGCACCCAAATATCATATTTCAATAGTTGTTTTGTTAAGTATAATAACATATCAAAATTTCTGACTTTTGTATACAAATAAGGATGAGTCAGAAATATGTCTTCAACGTGTGAAATCCGTGTTGCAAATGTCAATGGTTCACCAACAGGCGGTTGAAAGTTTTCCTCCATTGTCACACCATTCTTGCACATTTCACAGCGTATTTTCAAACCAGGTGGTCCATCAATATGATCTTGTTGCCATGGTCGATTATAATGTTCAAAACATGGTTCACATTCTTGAAACATGGCTCGATAATCGGATGGTAACCAAATCCAGGCGCGTTGTATGATTTTCGCACCATAACTTTTCAACACATTCAAACTGATCCACTTGTAGATTTGAAGAAATGTTTCCAAAGTCAGTTCGTTCAGTAGCATTGGTTCACGTTCGAAAAATTCACCAATTGAAACATCCATTTTATCCCAGTCCATTGATTCCGGTTCAGACAATTTCAAATTTTGCATTTTTACAATAGCATCAATTGTTTTTTCGTAGGTATCAACCCGTTTACGTAGTTTATCCAGTTCACTTGAAAATATTTGTAGTCGTTTCCAGTAAGCCGATGATGACGATGCCATTTCCACTTGCGTACTAATTTTAACGTTGTTGATATTCAGTGATTTAACGAGTAATGTCCCCATGCTAAAGTATCCGTTTCCCCCTCCACAATATGTCGTTTCGTATCGTACGGGCTGAGCGCCACCTTGTTCTGAGTTACACTATACACGTTATGTTTTTTCGATTGTATCAGGTTTTGTTGTCGGTTTATGATTGTATTGTGTTTTAGACAGTCCACGTAATCGTTGAAAGTTATCGTTTTCTTAACCACAGAGTTCTTTACACCTTTCGCTTTCTTCGTGTGATCCTCGCCGTCCACTTGACAACTATACATTTTTGATCTTAAGCCCACAAATTTTGTAAAGATTCGTCCATTTAGCTCATCCTTCATTAACCCGGGTATTTTCTTATTGACTCTTGGCATGTTATATTGATTATCCGCGCTGTAATCCGACGTATCAAAGTATTGAATATCACGTTTCATTATTTCGTAAATATCTGGGCATTTTATCTCGTAAATCAATGAATCCGTGTCTGTGTAGAGTAATTTGCTGTTGTTCCCGAACGTTGGCTGTATGTAGTTGTAATGAAAATCGTAGACACATGTTTTCGAAATATCCAGAATTGCTTGCCCGACGTATATTGGTTTGTTCATAAACACTTCCGTTTTTCGTAGTTCGACTGCAATAAGATTCTCGTCAAATATGGTGCGGCTGTGGAAATTCGGTTTCGCTATCATAACTTCCGCACCATATCGTCCATACCATTTCGTTAACAATTTCACAATCGAGTGTTTCCGTACATTTTCCATCGTTTTCCCGAAGACTGCGTTGTTGAGTAATTTGTAGAGATTTTTCTCGAATTCGTTTCCCGCCGTTTGTCGCAAAGCTGTGTTTAAATCTATGTAGGATTTGAGCCAAGGTGATTGATCGAATTGTAGCACTCTATGTATTTTCTTTAATTTCATCCCGTGTTGTAGACATTGTTTCAGGTTCCGATAGTGTATCACGTATTTCTGTTTGTTGTATAGCGTTGCCAGTAACATTTCCTGTTTAGTACCGGGTGCACACATTCTCTCTGGGCATAATGGTAAATCGTTGTGTTTATCGTGCAGCTCTCTCGGGTATTCCAAATCCACTTCCAGTAAATATCCTATTGGTGAATCATCAGGTATTTGTTGAACATCTATCTCGGTATTATCCATCCATTTGAAATTTCCCGTTGGTAAATATTGTGACATTGCCCATCCATACAAGTTGTTCACGTCGTAGTACATCAGGTATTTTGATTCCTCATCCGGATCGTAGGTGTTCATATATTTATTGTTTGCTGTTCGTATCGGTTACTACACTGGCTCAATCCACCTCGAATACCACGTTCAATGAATAATAATTGATCCACATCAGATATCAGTTCCAACTCCACTTTTGTATATTTTAAGGCTGCATCCCACGTAAGTCCCGGCGTCGTGTAGTAATGAGCTGGATCCAATCCGTGTGTGCGCATGCATGTATCCCGAAAATTCTCGAAAACATCCGCGAGTAGTAGTATATCCGTTTTCATATATAAATCCGAGTATTCTCCAAGCGTCTGTATGTTGAATGTATCCCAAACTTTTTGTGCGTGTGTATAATCATCCATGGTGATATCGTTGTCGTTGAGTCGATTGTAGAATTTCTCCCGTGATGGTAAACATGTTTCTTCCAATTTATCCCAGCCTGATATGTAGTCGTACGGAAAAACACCTTTGCGCGTAAGTAATTTGTAGTCGGTATCCGGAAATTGTGATTTAACTATGTTGAACTCGTTGAGATATGAAGATAATTTATCCAAACTTGATGCCATAAATCGGAAAGAGTCGATGAATCTAAATGTAATTTCGCTGCCCGTAACATGTTTAGTGAATGCAATATATCGTTCCTTGTTGATTGGTAGTAAGTCGACACGTCCCTCGAATGCTGTTGCTATATCCTTTATTACGAAATGTGCATCATAACCACTCAAGTTATGGAATACAACAGGAATCATATGAAAATCCTTATAATTCAAGTTGCATCCTTTGTGCGCAGGTCCATTGTATTCGCCGGTGAAGTGGTTATGATCACGAACCACAATATCCTCAGGTTTGAATGGTTTCTCGCAGATGTGGCACCCGGTACTTCGTTGTTTAAGTTGCTGTTGTTCCTCTGGTGTTAACTCGTTCATTGGTATTATGTTGTCGTATATGGGTTCCAAGATATTTTCACGTAACGTTGCCAATTCTTCCGCGAACCATTTTTCGCAATTTGGTCCGCGGTATGATCGATAGTAGCTTAGTTGGTTGTTGTAGGAGCAGTGAAAGTAGTAACCGATACTGTATGCCCGATGTTGTTGGTACGTTGTTGTATTCTTCTGATTTTCGTTTCCCGTCACAGGTTGTAGGAATGATTCCACGTCGGCGTAAATTATAAATGGAACACGTTTCTTGTTGCTGTAGTTTTTGAATGATATGTATTTGCTTTTCCCTTCCGGCATTATAACCCGACAGTTGTTCATGTTCACGCAGTCTTCTGTATGTTTTATCAGTTTATCTTCTGTGCGAAAGTAATTTAAGCATCGATCACAGATGTATTTTTTACTCTTGGTGTTTGCTAGTTGTCTTGACACAAGTCGCGATAAGTCCTTAATCCAACAGAAATGGTAGCGTAAATTTTGATCGTTGTCCTGTTCGTTGTCTTCATCCTCGTAATACTCGTTCTGGATCATTAAAAGGTTTATGTGGTTTTGTTTCTTCTCTCTCGTTAGCGCAGCAGGTACGGTTTCAAAATGTCCATTTTGTTTTTTTAGTATAAACACGTTGACTGATATTGTTGGGTTCTGTTTCTCGAATTTGCTCAGTTGTTGGATCGTCATTGGAAACTGTATCCCGTCTAAATTTAGCACCGTTGAGTAGTGTGGGTAAGAGCTGGTTCGATATGGATGATTACCCCGTGTAGCTGGATAAAGTGCAGATACCACTGCCCACGCGAAACAGGCGTCATCGTTGAAGTTTTGGATGTTAATACATGCTTTTTTAGTTTTTATTTCCTGCGGTAATTCGATGTAGCTTGATCCACGAAAAGGTGTATATTTGTTCACGTTCACAGCTAGGTTGATTATGCTTGATAAAGCCCATCCGCTCCCCGACTCGGTAAACTCGCTCAATTTTCTCAAAATTGGTTCCCGTACATGTTCCATGTAGCACTGATTTAGGTTTGTTCCACGATCTATTATGATATTCGGTGTATTGAAATGTTTCATGTCGTATTTATCCTCGTCACCATCAGTTTTCACAAATAACCCGCAAAACGTTGTGTTGACTTTTATCGTTAAGTATTTTTTTAATATATTTTGTATGCGCCGAGTGAACATCGATGTAGCGTCGTCTAAAAAGTCCTTTGGCTCTATGTGTGTTATGTTGGTAAGCACTCCCGTTCGTATTCGACTTGCAAATGCGGATTCCACGTCAGCCCATTGAATTCTATCAGATCTTTTACGTTGATTTCGATTCATGCCGGCACCTGAAACAATCAACATAAAAAATTATTTATCAAATTTATAAAAAATCATTAAAAAAAATTTTTTTATTTAAAAAACTTACTATGTTGATATATCAAAATTATAAAAAAATCATTAAAAAATAAATTTATATTTGAAAAAACTTACCATGTTTTCGTAGCGCCTTCATTCTGATTCGAAATCCTTTCATTTTTCCCGCACATGACTCGAAGTGTTTCCGTTGTCCCAAATTTTCCGCTCCACGTATAGCCTTGTTGATTAGTCGTATGTTGGTATTTGTGTGTTTCATCCATTTTTCCAATTCATCTGCATCCCGGGTATCCATTTCCAGTAATGATAGCGCGTTTCGTACATTTTCCACCATTCTAGTTGCCACGTCGTTTAATGAAGCCATTGTTGTATTTTAATTTTAAAAAAATCTCGATACAAATTCTTGCAACAATAACAATATTAACTGCTTGAAGTTTGCTGAAGAAGTGATTTGAGGGGGCACGCAGACCTCAATTTATACGATTTTGACTGCTCGAAAAATTCTGGAGGGGAATCACAAAAAATGCTGGCTCAGAATTTTTACAACGCAAATAACCGAAGGTCAAATGTCAAATTCCGAGAAATTTATTTCGCATTTGAAACCTAATAAAAGAATTGCTGACTAATCTTAAATAAACAAAAATTAAAACTTATATAAACAGATTGAAAAAACCTCCGATTATTATCAGGCGATAAATTAAAAATTCCGAGAAAACTATTTCATATTTGAAATCAAACAAAGAAATTGCTGTGTTGTCAAAATCTTAAATACACATTTTTTAAATTAAAACTTATATAAATAAACAAATTAAAAAAATATCTGAGTATGAGTCAGCAAAATCTTATATAAACATAGCTAAATTAATGATTTACGATGACATTAATGTAAACAAATTCCTGGAACTGACAAGTTGTGACTTGCTTTTAAATAAAATTCCCCTCTGGCTATGATGCAAACATATTATGAAATTACATCATCCTAAGTCAGCTAAAAAAATCTTAAATAAACAAACTCAAACAGTATAAAGTCACGAGTTTTTATTAAATAAACATCTTATAAAGTGCTGACTCATATACAAAAAAAACCTCAAGTACAATTGACACCCAAATTTCCGGCAGTACAGTACCGGTCAGAAATCTGGAGTCTGGAATCTGGAGTCATGATTGCAGCTAGCGCTTGGTACAGTGCCCCCACAAAATTTAGCGGCCACCCCTTGGGTTAGGGTATTCCCCACATTTTTAACGTGATAGTTCGTTTAAAATGATGCAATTAAGGTAAGCGCGTGTTGGGGTCAAGGTTTGCACGTACAGTACGCTTCAAAAAGTGATCGGATACCTTTTTTGGCTAGGGGGGGCCACACTTTTGACACGGTAGTGTACCAAAAATTTAAGTACAGTACGGTGTCAAAAGTTTGGGGTCACCCCCGAGTTAGGGTATCCCCACATTTTTGATGCGGTAGTGTACCCCATCTATCAAATTGTAACCTAAAATTCAGTCTGCGCATGCGTCGTGTACTTAAATTCAGTCTGCGCATGCGTTAGGTTTGGCTGGTAATGGGTTAACACAAAATGAAATTGTTATAAATAAATTGTGATGACGCATAATGGGTTAACATAAATTAATTTGGTTGCTGGTGATGATTCACCTCTTAGGAATTTCAAGGCCAACAGTATGAGCGAGTGTTGGGGTCAAATGTCAACAACAAATTTTAAATACATGTACTCGGTACGTGCCGGGTCAAAGGTCAAGGTTTGCACATCGATACAGTTTGATGACTCATCAGTTCGGAATGTGTAGTACCGTAGAATGGGTGCAATAGGACCGTAAGTCACACGCTTTCAAACATCGTCAAAAGGGTTCAAGTTACTCCGTTTTGCGGTGGCCCAGAACCCGCTCAGCTATTCTACTGGCGCAGTTAAATTATAGGGCAAGTACTAATATTCGCCCGCATGATTGAAGATGGTATTCTAACGGTTGCTTAATAGCAACGAAAATAAGAAATCCACCTGCTCCAGAAGATTTGTGGCGAATGATTTTTTGTAACTGTAAGAAAGGTTGCGGCATTACGTACACGTGTCGAAAAATTGGGTTATTTTGCAATGCTACGTGTGGAGCGTGCTGGGGCTCCAACTGCACCAATTGTCCACTTATTGTTGATCAGGAGGAGGAGGAAGAGGCCGATAGCGATGATGTCTCTCCCACCGATTAGATTTATAGATCTGCTTTTGGTATGGGGAATGCATGCAACATTTTTATTTTTAAATTGCAAAAAAATTATTATTATTGGAACGATGTAACATAAGGGGTGGTTTTTAGGGGTTGGAATATCACTCTAGTTTCAAAATTATATTTTTAATCATTCACTTTAAAAATTATAAGTTTTTTACAATATTCCTACTATTTACGGTCCTTTTTTAATATTTAAAAATAAAACACAAAGGCAATTGGCGGATAAGTGTGGGTAGAAAGGCCCTCGTACGAATTGCGTTGGCTTTTTTCCTACTAACTGCTGTCGGCATAAAGTTTAAATTTACTGAGATTCAGCCCTTAAAACTTAAAACCTTTTTGTAAAGCGCCGATCAGCCGGACACTCGTCATCAGTTTTGAAACCACCACAATGACAAATCGCTTGTAGACTTTCAATCACATTTCGCTTGTAGACGTTCAATACAGAAGATGGAGGGAAAAATTCAACTTCCGTGATGGAGCCCCGCTGTTCACGGGTTTTTTTTATTTAGATTTACTTAAATATAATAAATTATTTGCGGTTATTGGTTCAAAGAAATGATGAAAGAAAACTATAGGTAAAATTCGCGTACGAATTGAAAGAAAAATATTAGAGTTAAGTTAGATTTACTCCACGGTACTACAGGGCTCCAAAAAATGCTTAAGGAAAAATGACTGGACATGTTATTACCAAATTTTGCGCAAATATTATCGAGATCCTGAAAAAAATAAATAAAGCTTTATAATTGATCCTTAAGGTCCCAAAAACAACTCAAAATAATTGGCTGGACGGATTTTGTGTAAATTTTTTGCTTAAATTGTACTGAGAATCTGACAAAAATAAACGCGAGATTAAAATTGCCCTCTAGGGTTCTGGGGACCGAAAATAACCAAAATAAACGACTGGACGGATCTTAACCTTTATTTAAATATTAAGAATTCAAAATAAATTAGCGCGACTTCGGAAATATTCTCCAGAACCCTGGGAGCTGAAAATATCTTGAAAATTAAAGTACTCTTAAAATTATCAGTGTGTATCTCAAGCTATGAAAATTAGATACGGTATTGAAATATGAATATAGCAGAAAATTTCAGTATATGTGATTTAAAAGATGAAGTCGAAATTGGTCCGCAGGAATATCGAATAAGACTCTAATTAAATAGCTTGATGGATTTTGACAAAATTTTATCAGAATAAGTTATGTTATCGAAATATGAATAAGTCTACTTTAGAATCTAAAGCGAACTAAGCGATATACTATAAGAAATTGATTTTGAATACAATTTCAGAACATCAAATTTAAAATGACGTGTGGTTAGAATCAGGGCCCGCTCCAGGGGCGGGCAACACGGGCATTTACCCGGGGCGGCAAATTTTAAGAGCGGCATTTCTGTAAAAACAGGGCAACCAAAAAAAACCTGACGACCAAACAAAAAGGGGCGGAATTTTCCCCTTTTGCCCGGGGCGGCGTAAACGCTAGAGCAGGCGCTGTTAGAATTGGCCATCAGTGACACCAAATACATTCCAAATTAAAAAGCTAAAGGGATCTTGACAAAATTTTATTCATATTGTTGAAATCTCTGGAAGAAATGAAACTGAAGTTAAATTGTCCCTACGGTCTTGGTGCCTCAAGAAGAACCTAAAATAGAAATACTTCTAAAACTTTTGACATGAATATCAACATGACGGTGCGAAAATTAGTCATACTTTTGAAAATGAAGATTACTTTAAGGTCGTTTGACAAGCGGGACAAAATAAATAATTGATTATGTACAGAATTTCCGAATATCTAATTTAAAATTTACCCAGTAATTTGACTCATAATTGAGATAATTTTACGCGGATGAAATCGCATCTAGTATATTATATAAATAAATGAATAATTAGGTATTATAGTAACGTAGGTATTATAAGAAGTAATAAAGAAACCTATTGGGACTTGTCAAATAGGTAGAGCTTAAGAAAAATGGCTGACGAAAAACTGCATTAACATTAGTTTTATATATTATAGTAATCAGAGTTATATTAAGAAAAAAATGATAAATATTAGAACTGTTTGTATTTGCGTTGACAAAAGTTCGAAACCAAAGGATTTTGTTGAAAGAGAGAAAGTTTTACACCTGTAAAACAGTTAAAATGTGGTAAAAATATGAAAAAATGGGTGAATGAGTTAATTAATATTATAATTTAGAGTATACGAACATCATAGAATAAATGAAGAACTGTAAATGAATGGAAAAATTAAATCAATTGTATGTATTTTCAAATCTACAAAATTCAGCTCGTAAATGACATTTCAGCAAATGCACTTTAAGAATAGTCTAATTTTTCAATACAAGATGTCATGCCGCCATTCGACAGATCCCAATACACAAAATATTCACTTTAAACTTTAAATAACTTTAAAACGTTTTCAACGTTAATTGTCGGGTCCAGGGAATCGCATTTTTTTTCAATGTTTCAAATTTTTGACTTTTGTGCTGTAATAGTATATTGTACAATAAGTGCAGGAAATTGTTGATTGCCCACGAAAGCGAAGTTGACATTCGCTCATTCGCTTGAGTGGGCAATCGACAATCCCGCACGAGTTGCACATACTATTTTTTATTACGAGTTTCACATACTTTTTTCTATTATTATTACTATTTTTGACATTTTTATTACTTTTTAAAATAATATTTTTGTGTGTTCGTCTTTTTTTTTCTGACTTAAATATTGATTAAATTACTTTGTTGGTGGTTTCTATAGAAATAATTATGAAATATTTATTAAATGAAAAATCAAGGGGCGGTTTTGCGTGTTTTGATTAAATTTTGCATGTTTTATTGTCAATTTAATCTTTTCAAAGTAATCTTTCCATAAGCAGCTTCTACTACAACCATCTTTGCTTATTAACCATATACTTTTACATAAGCAGCTTCTACTACAACCATCTTTGCTATTTTACAACTTACAAGTTCGCTACAGGCTTTCGATGCAACAGGAAATCTAATTCAAAATGTAACCCATATTTGAGTACCTTCATTAAGGGAGTGTTCTTATTATTTTACCAAAAAAATCGCAATTTCCAATCCTTTTTTTTCCTCAGTAATTTTATAACTAGTGGTACATTTCTTTCCTTATATTATTAAACAAACATTTAAAATAACAATTTTTTTTTCCCTCATTTTTATTATAAAGGGGGTCGAAGTGGAGGTCGCAAAAAGAGGTTGAAGCCATAACACCGATAAATTCGGTCCAAGACATTTGAAACACATTTTATTACAAATTGTGTTCTCCAGTGTGCAAATTTGAATAAGATGAAAATTTTAAAAATTTGCCGCGACTTTAGAAAAAAAATCACGTTTTAGGGCATAAAAATGCATCTACGGGAGGCGATAAATTATGAACAAGTGCATATTAAACTCACAATTTTAGTTTGCATACTGAGCAATACATTAATGAATACAGTAAACCAAGATTTAATTTCATAAGCTAATTACTTTTTGAGATATCAGCAGTGGCGACGCGTGAAATTATTAGCTGGGGAGACAGTCTTTTTTACCATATTTTTAAGTAGACTTACTTTGTGTCTATTTTTATTTCGAAATCTGTAGTCTTTCTAAGCCTTATTAAAGTTTTTTCTATAACAGACCTTCTGACTCAGAACTTTGACTAAAATAAAAATGTTGAAATTTTTGACCAGCTATTTGTACCTACCCCACCAAGGGTAAAAGATATTGAAATTTTTGTTTTGTTTTGCGGTTAGTCTGAATTAAAGGTCTTAAAAAAATTTTAAAATAGCTAGTTCTGAAATTAGTCCTTTAGGTATATTGTAGTTTTCAAATTAGATTCGTATATTATTAGCGAATTTTCAGAATGGAATTCAGCTATTATTATATTTCTAAAGAAAAAAGGAAAAAATTTAAAACTTCTGATGTAAAAAACTTTAACAGATAGTAGAGAAAAACAAATTGATAATAAATACCTACAAATTTTATTAAAAGGTTCCAATGTTTAAATAATAAATAACAAAATCTAAAATTCATTAAGAAATATTTAAAAAATTGAACTGAACCAAAAGCAAACAAGCAGTTAATTAACTAACAACAAAAATATTTGAATTTTGTGTAACAATAAAATACATAAAATAGACGTTATGTTTTAAAATATGTTATGTGTACGTATATCGTACGTATACAGAATAGCAAGTGCATACGTTTAGACAAATTAATCTGTGTCTTCCTTAGCGGTGAATAGATATGATATTGCATTATTGTTTCAGTTTTTTTATTATTTTTCAAAAAATACTGAATATAATTTGATAATTTTTATACTATTAGAATGATCGCTACATTTTACATATAGATAAGAAAAAATTATTCCAAAATCTTTCTTAGTTTTTGAGTAATAATGATGTAAATAAATTGGAGAATATTACGTACATGTCATGCAGATTGTGTGTAAATGTTTGAAATAGGCACCGTAGGCAGTGTGTGTAACACATACACACAGAGCAAGGAGAAACATTATTAAGAGTGTCTTCCTTGCCGGTGAATAGATATGATATTACATTATTGTTTCAGTTTTTTTTATTGTTATTCAAAAAATACTGAATATAAATTGATAATTTTTATATTATTATAAAGATTGCTACATTTTACATATAGATAAGAAAAAATTAGTCCAAAATCTTTCTTAGTTTTTGAGTAATAATGATGTAAATAAATTGGAGAATATTACATACATGCAGATTGTGTGTGTGTAAATGTTTGAAATAGGCAGTGTGTGTAACAAATACACACAGAGCAAAGAGAAACATTATTAAAATTGTCTTTTTGCATTTAAATAGACTTGTAAGAGTTGTATGGATGTAACCATACACAGAGGTTCACATTTATGTATCAGGTTATACGTATATATTATTGTATAATATGTTTTTGTAAACGCATATAATATACTATTGTATATTCTTGTACATACGTTTTATTTGAAAATGTGAATTAGAAATGGCCAATATTATAAAAATTAGACAGTAATTTTAAATTTTATAAAAGATTTTAAATTTTATGAAATTTAATTTTTTTGGGGAGACATTGTCTCCCTTGTCTACTCCCACGCGTCGCCACTGGATATCAGTATTACCATATTAAAAAAAGTTATTTCGCGGAAACTCCGCGCGTGCAAAAAAAACGCTTACTTCGTTTACAAATTATAATTATGTAGATATCTCCGGAACCGTTAGGAATTTTCATTCAACTTTATTTTTAGGTTTTTCATTAAAATTATGAAAAAAAATAGATTTGCTTTGTACTTTGATACTTTTATTTATTTACTTTACAAAGCACTTTGATTTATTTAAAATGAAATTTAATACAACATAAGGCCTTTTTATAAACACAATAACTCAGAAGTCAAATTAAGTTCAATACACAAAACTGGTATGACTTTAAAATTAGGGTAAAAATTTAATTTTTTTCAAATATCTCGAAAACGGTATGACATAGATAAAAAGTTTGAATTAGCCATACTATATTTAACCCTCCGTCTGCAATCTGGGTCATTTGTGGCACAAATGAAACTATTTATGTGAATATTTCTGAAACAGCCAAATGTGTGTGATTAGTATCTATTCATAAAAAATGTTTACAAAGAGCAGGTCGCTTATACTAACTGATTATGTCCGATCTTCATTAGTATTTGAAAAACTGTTTAATAAAATTGACGCAGGGTCACTAAGGACCCATATTGCAGACCGCGTTGATATTTTTTGTAGTAAGAAAAATTTTTATGATCGCTTTCGTAACTTTTTTGATACGTATTATTACAAAATTATACTGTTTTAATACCATATCTAACATTAGAACATCGCTAAGCAATATAAAGAAATATATTACGTTATTCATTACTTAATCATCTATAGTGTGTTGTAACAAGGCCCCTGAAAACGATGCATAAAATGAAGAGAATGAAGACGAACTTTTGATAAAGAAGTATATGTGACATTTAAATTTATCTTTCTTAACTTTTAATGTTGATATAATATCACCAAAAATACTCAGTATTCACTCGGCCAATTAATTGTACATTTTTTTAGCTAATCCAGGTAATATAATTTTTTCTAAGGGAGCCTATACTGAGACAAAATACCCTATAATAGTTTTTTAAAATATTTATTTATTTCAAAGTTATTGATTTTTAGACAAATTTGTATTCCTAAATTCTTTTTGAACAAATTACGCTTTGTAGTAATATAAGAATTGACATTTAACTGTGCTAAGTAATCTGAAAATATTGTAGCTAATGTAGTAAATAACTGAACATTTTGCGGAAATTTTTTGGAAATTTTATTTAGTGTATAACATACGGAGGACATTAATGACCCAGTTTGCAGATGACGTAGGTAAAATTCACATTGCAGACGGCGGGTTAAAGATCTATAGTTATTGATATGTTATTTGTTGAAATTACATCAACACAAAAGGGGGGGGGGCGATTAAAATTTAGGAATTAATTATTCAAAAAGAGAGTAAAAAATAAAACATATTAAAATTTTGTTTACAGATTTCAAACCTACGTAAAAATATCTAATTTACCTGTTTTTGCCAAATTTCCTAATATTAAGTCTAGGGTGAGTTAATTAGAGGGTAACTGCGTCGATATAATCGTACTATTCGAGCAATTCAAGAACTTCTTCATGGAAAGTTTAAGACAATTAGAATAACGTAGTATTGAAATTAGGCTTGTTATGTAACATATTCAAATTTCGTTTCAACCTTTTTGACATATTCAAAGAATCGATAGGTCCGGCCTTGTAAAATAATTAATAGTTAAATTTTAAAAATGATGATTTAACAAAATATAAATATTGAAATAGCAGATAACATTAAAATATGTTTTTTGATTAACTGATTTAAAATAAAAATTCTATTAAATAATTTCACGCAACTTTCTGCGGACTGACGAAATACTTTCGCGGACCGGCGGTTGAGAAACATTGGTGTAGATAGATAGCCACCTATATAGATGTACCAAAACAGCAATTTTTGAGAAAGCGAACGACGTCGCGGGTACATTTAGCAAGTATATTTACTTGTCAATAACATTACAAGTTCTTGGAGCACATTACTCAAGATGGCCTCCTTGTAGGTGATGAAATTGAGTGGATCCTACTCAAAACTTAAAGATTAAAACTTGACCAATATGTAAACCAAAATTGGTGCTTTTGTCCGGCGTGTCCACATCTAACCAATTTTTTGCATTAATCTGCCTAACTATCTGAGATGTTTTAAATATAAGAAAGACATTAACAGCCTTTTAGAACTTTACCATTCTGAAGCATTTTCATAATATTTTTCAGTGGCAGCACTCTTTTTATTTAACCTATTGATTCTTAAATAGACAATACTAATTCGACATGAAGTATATTAAAATCACTGCACAGAGTTGGCCCGCTCAGAATACTTAACTTATGGGTCTCAAAAGTTTCACAATCAGACCCCGTCATCATCTAATTGACATTCGCGTTGATGGCGGCAATTGACAATAGCCACAATGCTGTATAAAAAAATACCATATTTTGTATCTCACTAATGGAATTAAATAATTATTTATTGACCTTGTAATTCATAAAAGAATAATTATCTATCTCTGTACCAGTATGCATACATGTTTTAGCGCCCTAATATTTATTTAATCACTTTTATTTGTAAATTATATCTTTGTACTATACTAGCTGTATATCCGATTGGATTTTCCATGGGCAACATCTCAGGAGACAAAACTGTAATTAAAAAAGAATGTTTTAAAGAGTCACTTGTCTGCCAGATCTCCTGCGGCATAACTAAAAAATATATGAACCTAACATTGACAATCATACTTTACGGGAATATTTTTTCTTAAATTAGAAGAAAAGCTAGGAATTGTGAAATTCCTGATTAAAGGCATGGTTGATAAAAAGAATTTGAGCTGCTCTATTTAAGAAAAAAGCAGTCTAATTATTTTTGAAATAAGAATACTTATTCAAAGCTAATGCTTCAAAATTTTATTGCATTACACGTGTTTCAACGGAAATATCTTTGAATCTGTTTCTTCCTTGTCAGTTTTTATGCGAGTTTTGTACTTTTATTTCCAGCTCTCAAATCATCAGCTGAGCAATAACTCAGCTCTTAAATCGGTCAAAACTAATTTTTTGGTACTCATTTTTCAAGTGTTTCTAAAAGCCTAGATACCAACTTCCACAAGTTCAAAAATGACGTATTTTCCATACAAAATTTCGTTCCTCATTTTACCCACTTAGGGAATGAAATTCCAAAAACTCTTATACAACTAACTTTTATTTACAAACAGAAGCCTAACACCAGTTTTCATAGTTCTAACCAATTTAACCAATTTAGAGGATAAATTTTCAAAAATCCTTTTTTATAAAACATTCCTAGGTGTTCCTCTCCAGTTTCGATGATACCGAGATATATTATCCCTTGCTGAAATCTAAGAGACTTGTATTTTGCTTATTAGCGAAAAACCGGTTTGAAGGCGTGAAATCACCCTTCAAAAACTGGAATAAAAATTTAATTTTAAATATCTCGAAAATGGCAAAAGAGAGAACAAAAGTTTAAATTGACGATGCTACTCTTTTTAGTCGAATTTTTCAACTGAAAAAATTCGACTTATACAGCGTATAAGATAGGAACAGCAAGAGGCGAGAGTAGGGGCGCTAACCGTTTTCGAACCCGTAGAACACGATTCTGTAGAAACAAATGTCTGATATATATATATCAGCAACATCTTTAAGGGGCTGGTGGGGGGGGGGGGCGGAAAGGCAATAAAACTTTTCCAAACTGGTTGGAAATAATGTTTCGGTCAATTATCTACAACATATCCAAAATTCAACTTCCTAGGATGATTTGGAGAGAGAAGAAGGGGAAAAAACTATTTTCGCTGCATCTAACACGCCTCCAGCCCTCCAGAATTAACGTAGACGGTTGAAATTTGATGTGTTGATAGAGTTTATACCTAGGTTGTGCTTTTTGAAGGTTTTAATATTTTACCCCCACCCCCCTCATTTTTAAGCTACAATTTCATGCTTTTTCTACGTTTTCGAAGTTTGTACCACTCACACAGGTCACCCAAATAAGCCTACAGGGCTGAAATTTTGTGTTAGGTTTGAGTTAGTATCAAGGGGGTGCCTTTTTGGGGTCTCGACTTTTAACCCTTACCCCCACCATTTTTATACCAAAAAGAACATGATTTTTCTTGTTTTTTGAGAGTTTCGTTCGGGTCAACATCTCCCCAAGTAAACCTAGAGGGCGGAAATTTTGTGTGCAAGTTAAGTTAATAGCCAGCCACTGATTTTTGGAGGTTTCAATTTTTAACCCTTACCCCCACGATTTTTATGACAATATTTCTTTGATTTTTTTGCTTTTTTTCTAACACGTCTAGAGACTCTGTAAGAAAATTTAGAAGGCTGAAATTTATATATTAAAAAAGGAACTTAAATAGTAAACTGGAAGGCTTTTATGAAGATATTTTTTCTTTCCAAAAAAATCCAATATTTCTATTTTATAAATAATAAAAATCCAAAATTCCTAATTTATAAATAAACAGTGACTTTAATAACATTTTTAAATTACTTAATATGTATGTATTTCATTTGTTATAAAAGTAAATTCACTTTTTTTAGTCGAATTTTCTCCGAAAAATTAGACTTATACAGTCTATACGATAAGAGCTGCGAGAGGCGAGAGTAGGGGCGCTATCCGTTTTCGGACCCGTAGAACACGAATATGTAGAAAAAAAAATGTCTGATATATATATATATATATATATATATATATATATATATATATATATATATATATATATATACCATATGAGTTTTTCAGGAGTTGCCATTCGATTTATTCCTGAAATATGCATCTAATCGAAAAAAAGTTTATACAAAAAATATTCAGAATAGAGGGGGCCATTCAGGAAAAATTGTTCCAGACTTCTAGGACTTACGGTTTTTTTGGAATAGAAAAAAATTTTTTTTTTCAAATGGGAACATATGTTGCGATGTTTCTTAAAAATTAGTTTGTTACTTCAAACTACCAATTATGCTAAAATTTTCATTATTTTATTGCAAATTTTTGAGAAATTGCATTTTTAAGTTTTAATTTTCAAAACCCGTGGTCAGGTTTATTTAATCGTACGCAAGAAATACGGATAATTTGCTATTTACATTCAAAACACCCAAAATAACTAGTAATGGTATGTTCGCATTAAGTTGTTTCGATAAACAAAATTTATTAATTAAATACATTAATTATCAAAATAAATTGTAGTTTTTCGTCAAATAGTAAACTTAATATTTAATAAACAGGCCATCACATTACAACTGTGATTGTAATATTTAATTTTACACCATATCAAAGAAGGCAAAATTTCTTACGTGTGAAATTGGCATTACTAGATTCATAGATTAGGCAATATGTATGATATGAATGTAGTAGATATGTACAAAGAGCTGTCATGTTTGTCAAACTTAACTTTTTAAATTCTTTTTTAAAAAACGAAAGTAATAAAAATGTCCAAAAAAATATTTTTAATATAAAAATTTTCAAGTATGTATGGTATGTATTTTAACAATACGTCTGAAAAAGATGTATTCTAAAAAGGTTCATAACCTTAATTTATTTTCCAGTCATCTGTCCAGTAAATATAAGCAAATCGAAAATAGTAATTTTTCATAAATCACCAAAATTAAAACAACATTTACGCTAAATAATGTGGAAATTTCAAAAGTTAAAACGTACACATATCTAGGTGTACGATTTTCTGCATCGAGTGATGCAGAGTGTAGCTACGAAGAAAGCTGTAAAAGCTCAAAAAAATATTTCAAAAAGTGATGAAAAAAAGATTCATCCGGATTTTATTACCATTTTACCATCTTTAAAACGTACGTTCTGTGTTAAAACGGTTCTCCATAATGAAAACGACAGTATTTAATAAAGTTTTTAATAAAATTACACAAATTTTATTTAATTACAACCACTTCCTAAATAAAATATAATAAATTTTTGCCCCTCCAAAGTAAAATTTTTTACGTACATTTTACATTCTAGAGCTTCCTGAACTATTTTCGTTTGGTGTCTGTCCGTCCATCCGTCTATGTGTCGCCAGTTTCCACCAAGTGGCATAACTTCTGAACTATTCGATTGTTTTTAATGAAATTTTCAAAAATTATACAGTTTGGTTCGTAGATGGTTCCCTATGAATTTAATCGAAATCGGAGTAACAGTAGCTACGCCGCTACCATGTCATTCTAAAATTGCACCAGGTGGCATAACTTCTGAACTATTCAATTCATTTTTATGAAATTATCAGAAATTATGCGGTCTCGTTCCTAGATGGTCCCCTACAAATTTCATTGCATTCGGAGTAATAGTATCCACGGCACTACCATGAAATCCCATTAAATGTCAATATCTTATTTACTGTTAGTCACATTTCGCTCAATTTTTTATGGATCGTTTTGTTCATTTATTTTTATTAATTTATGTACCAATATTAAATTACATAAAGATATATTGGGCATTAAATTACCAAGGTGCTTTTACGAGTACGAGAAAGCTGTGTGCCACACCCCATTGGCAGCGTACAGTGGACTTTCGGAGATTGTCCAATCGCAAATTGTCCATATTTCAGTGTTAGGGATTTAAACATCGTATGTTTACGTCACACGAACATTGTATTCACAAAAATTGTGTGTTTGCAGTATTCGTGTGACGTAAACTTGCGATGTTTAAATCCCTATCACCGCAATATTGACAATTTTTGATTGGACAATCTCCGAAAGTCCACTGTATTTTAGTATCTTACACAACTGCGAAATTTTTTTACTTTAGTTTGTAGCCAAATGATTATGGATCATTATCTTGGTATTCTTTTTTTATTGGATGACAACTTGTCATTTTATTGTTAATTATTTCGTTTTGATTAATATTTAGAATTTTTCAGGATATAAAATAAAATACATTTTTCATAGAATAAGATTGTTTATTTTTTCCAGCAAACATCGAAATTACAGTATGTCGACGTGTTCTACAATTTTCCCTCGGTGCCATTCCCGGATTTCATAGATTTTTCAATTTTTCTTCTTCCTTGATAATAAGTTGAACGTAAAAATCGCATTTTAGATTTGATTTGTTAATGATCATTGACCCGATGTGATCATTGCTTTTCCACAGGCATTCAAAATTTCTAAATTCCTAAATAAATTTTATTCTTGTTTCCGTAATTGACTTTTGTCATTTTTATTTAACCTATAAAATAATTTCCATTTAAAATTAAAAATTATACTTATTTTTAATAATTAAATAATATGAAGTACTTACTTGATTTAATTACATTCCAAGAAGAATTTTAGGTATAAATCCATATGAATACCAAAAATTGAATAAAAATTAATAAAATTTGCCAAGTTAAATAGCTGAAATTCTAAATTTCATTTTTGCATTTATGCTAAAATAGAGTCCCTATAATAAATAGAATCTTGACATGTGGTGAACACTGATTGGTTCCGGCATTTTCTGTCTAACGTTGGGTAAAATAAATTGAAAATAAGTTAAAAAATATTTAACAAAAACCGTTTAGTTTAACCTCTAAAGAATAATTAAATTAAATTTTTTTAATTGTTCATAAATTCATAACCTATTAACAATAATTATGTACTCAAAAATATTTACACAAACATGTGATAATTAATTTCGAAGCTTCCCGCTCTGTTTTGGAAAGAAAATGAATGACATGTCACAACTCTATTTATTATAGGGACTCCAGGTAAATCTATACGGTAAGGCCATCTGTGTAATATAAATACAATTACCGCTTGCTACTTTCCGTAATATTGAGGGTTGTTTGAAGTAGGCGCTTTTAAACTTACCAAAATTAACTTAAATAAATCACTTTTAAGCGCGAAAGTTGTAAAATTTGAAAAAAAAACTTAAAATAAAAATTTTTATTTTTTTATTTTTGGTTATTGTTGCTTTATTGGATAATTTTTATCAACAAATAAGTATACTATTCCATTTAAAAAAAGGTAAGTTTGTATCGTATCTCGAAAACCACAAGAGCTATAAAGCTCCTGATTATCGCAATTGGTTGCCCCCGTTGATATCTACAACTCTTATTTGAACAATTTTTCGATTAAATCAACGGTTTGGCTGTAATAAAAATGGCAACTCCCGAAAAACTCACCCTGTATATATATATTTTCCCGCAACCTTTTAATATGTGTAGCGCCCCCCTATGGAAGTTAAGAGATGAAATTTGGTAAGTGGGGCTTATTCCGATGCACAACAATACTATCAAAGTGGGGTCAAATTTTGGGCAATTTTTTTTTCGGACCCGACTTTTAAGGGGGTCGTGGGGGGCGGAAAAGCAATAAAACTTTTCCAAACCGGTTTTAAATAATGTTTCGGTCAATTATCTACAACATATCCAAAACTCAGCTTCCTAGGATGATATGGTGGGAGTAGACGGGGGAAAAACGATTTTCGCTGGACCTAACAGGCTCCCAAACCCCCAGAATTAACGTAGAGGGTTGAAATTTGGTGTGTTGATAAAGTTCGTACCTAAGTTGTGCTTTTTGGAGGTTTTAATATTTTACCCCCACCCCCCTCATTTTTAAGGTACAATTTCATGCATTTTCGACGTTTTCGAAGTTTGTACCACTCGCACAGGTCACCCGAATAAACCTAGAGGGCTGAGATTTTGTATTCGGATTGAGTTAGTATCAAGGGGGTGCCTTTTGGGGGTCTCGACTTTTAACCCCTACCCCCACCATTTTTATACCCACAAGAACATGATTTTTCTTGTTTTTTAACAGTTTCGTTCGGGTCAAAATCTCCCCAAATAAACCTAGAGGGCTGAAATTTGGTGTACAGGTTAAGCTAATAGCCAGACACTGTTTTTTGGAGGTTTCAACTTTTAACCCTTACCCCCACGATTTTTACGCCAATATTTCCTTAATTTTTTTGCTTGTTTTCTAACATGTCTAGAGACTCCATAAGGAAACCTAGAGGGCTGAAATTTTGTACGTGTATTCAGTTAGTATCCAGCTAGTACCTTGTAGGGAGTCCGCATCACTTTTCCCCCCACTTCTCCCATTTTTACATCGGAATTGAATGCAATTGTTAAATGTGTTTTAAAAGCATTATGTTTATTCTAAATACAAGTAGGCGAATAGTAATTTTAAAAAATTTAAAAAAAAGTGAACTTACTTTTATGACAAATGAAATACATACATATTAAGTAATTTAAAAATGTTATTAAAGTCACTGTTTATTTATAAATTAGGAATTTTGGATTTTTAGTATTTAAAAATAGAAATTTTGGATTTTTTTGGAAAGAAAAAATATCTTTATAAAGGCCTTCCAGTTTACTATTTAAGGTCCTTTTTTAATTTTTAAAACTAAAACATAAAGGCAATTAGCGGATAAATATGGGCAGGAATGTCCTCGTACGAATTGTGTTGGCTTTTTTTCTGCTACCTGTTTTCGGCACAAAATTGAAATTTACTGAGATACAGCCCTTAAATACTTAAAACCTTTTTTTAAAGCCTCGATCAGCCGAACACTAATCACCAGTTTTGAAACCAACAAAATGACAATTCGGTTGTAGATTTTCAATCACATTTCGCTTGTAGACATTCAATACCGAAGATGATGGGGAAAATTCGACTACCGTGATGGGGCCCCGCTGCTCACGGCGTTTTTAAATTTTTAGTCGAATTTTCTCCGAAAAATTAGACTTATACAGTCTATACGATAAGAGCTGCGAGAGGCGAGAGTAGGGGCGCTATCCGTTTTCGAACCCGTATAACACGAATATGTAGAAAAAAAAATCTGATATATATATATATATATATATATATATATATATATATATATATATATATAGATATATATATATATATATATTCCCGCCACCTTTTAATTTATGTAGGGCTCCCCTATGGAATTTAAGAGATGAAATTTGGTAAATGGGGTTCATTTTCGAGGCACCTCATACTCTCAAAGTGGGGTCAAATTTTGGGCAAATTTTTTTTCTGACCCGACCTTTAAGGGGGTGGTGGGGGGCGGAAAAGCAATAAAACTTTTCCAAGCCGGTTTTAAATAATGTTTTGGTCAATTATCTACAACATATCCAAAATTCAGCTTCCTAGGATGATTTGGTGGGAGTAGAGGGTGGAAAAACTATTTTCGCTGGATCTAACAGGCCCCCAGCACCCCAGAATTAACGTAGAGGGTTGAAATTTGGTGTGTTGATAAAGCTCGTACCTAGGTTGTGCTTTTTGGAGGTTTTAATATTTTACCCCCACCCCCCTGATTTTTAAGCTACAATTTCATGCTTTTTCGACGTTTTCGAAGTTTGTATCACTCGCACAGGTCACCCAAATAAACCTAGAGGGCTAAAATTTTGTATTCGGATTGAGTTAGTATCAAGGGGGTGCCTTTTGGGGGTCTCGACTTTTAACCCCTACCCCAACCATTTTTATACCCAAAAGAACATGATTTTTCTTATTTTTTAACAGTTTCGTTCGGGTCAAGATCTCCCCAAATAAACCTAGAGGGTTGAAATTTTGTGTACAGGTTAAGCTAATAGCCAGACACTGTTTTTTGGGGGTTTCAACTTTTAACCCTTACCCCCACGATTTTTACGCCAATATTTCCTTAATTTTTTTGCTTGTTTTCTAACACGTCTAGAGATTCTCTAAGGAAACCTAGAAGGCTGAAATTTTGTACGTGTATTCAGTTAGTATCCAGCTAGTACCTTTTAGGGAGTCCACATTACTTTTCCCCCCACTTCTTCCATTTTTACATCGGAATTGAATGCTATTGTTAAATGTGTTTTAAATGCATTACTTTTATTCTAAATACAAGTAGGCGAATAGTAATTTTAAAAAATTAAAGAAAAAGTGTATACAATTTTTTAACAAATGAAATACATACATATTAAGTAATTTGAAAATGTTATTAAAGTCACTGTTTATTTATAAATTAGGAATTTTGGATTTTTATTATTTATAAAATAGAAATTTTAGATTTTTTTGGAAAGAAAAAATATCTTCATAAAAGCCTTCCAGTTTACTATTTAAGTTTCTTTTTTAATATTTAAAAATAAAACACAAAGGCAATTGGCGGATAAGCATGGATAGAAATGCCCTCGTACGAATTGTGTTTGCTTTTTCCCTGTTAACTGCTATCGGCACAAAATTGAAATTTACTGAGATTCAGCCCTTAAAAACTTAAAACCTTTTTTTAAAGCCCCGATCAACCGGACACTCATCATCAGGTTTGAAACCACCAAAATTACAAATCGCTTGTAGACACTCAATACCGAAGATGAAAGGAAAAATTCGACTTCCGTGATGGGGCTCCGCTGCTCACGGCGTTTTTTATATGTTTATATGTACGTGTTTTTGTCATTTTTTATTAATTAAATTCATCCTTTTTTATTGCTTTCAATTTTAAATGATAGAAGTAGTTGTCTATTAGAATTTTTTTCAAAACTAATAGTACGGTGCAATTAGACCCAAACTTCAACATCCAAAATAACAGTTTCACTCCAACTCCAAATTGTTCTATACAGTCCACATGTTGTTTGGTAAAAAGTTACACCATTTTGAGCGTCGGGTTTGGGAGGGAGGAGGGTAGAAGTAGGCAAATTAACGGTTTTCGACAGTTTTTTTTAAATATTTCGAAAACCATGCAGCCTAACCCAAAAAGTGCCTATAAAGAAATAATCTACATTAAATTGCGAACAAAAATAGTCCTGTGCATAATCCTGCTGAAGTGAAGAGTTCCAGAGTTATGGAGGGTGTAAAAGTAGCAATTTTTAGATTTTTTGGAAAAAATACGACACATTATCACTAAGGAAGCTAATTTTTTGATACAGGATTGTGTTTTGTAAAAGGAAATTGCGATTAGTCCTCTTCAAGCATAGCACCCTCCTCTTCTAAATCTTCGTCTATGATGTTCGTATCTCTGTTATCACATCCTAGGCCTGAGCAATTACCGTATATGCTTGAGCAGTTTAGACCACTCTTTCTGCATTCGTCTTTGCAAGCGAACACTATGAGGGAAAGTAATTCCTCAGGAGCTGTAGGACGCGCTGTTGTAATTGATCTCAGGTGTTCGTCAATCTTCTTCCACCCCCACTCGAGCGGATTCTTCTTCTTATTCAGCCACTGCTGCACCTGGTGATAGGTGTAGCAGTGGCTAATAATACTAAAAATTGATACTTTTACATCCTTCGTAACTTTGGAACTGTTCACTTTAGCAAGATTATGCACAGGATTATTTTTGTTCGTAATTTTTTGTAGATTATTTTTGTATTACCCTAAACCCCATAATTTTAGAAATATTGTAAAAAAACTGATAAAATACGTTAATTTGCCTACTTCTACCCATTTCCCCCAAAACCCAACGCCCAAAATGGTGTAACTTTTTTCCAAACAATATATATGGACTGTATAGAACAATTTGGAGTTGGAATGAAACTCTTACTTTAGATGTTGGGGTTAGGCCGATTTTTTGAATAACTGCACCGTACTTATAATAGGTAAGAATTTTGACAAATATGTAGGATAAAGTTGCCGAATGTGTACCGGCTCCTTATTTGTACCTTTTATAAAAACAATATAACGCCATATTGCAGAGTTGTTTACCTGTAAACCTCTAAAAGAGTGTTCAAAGAAACTTTAATTCACAAAATGTCAGCACTGAGTTTACAGTTATTATTTTTGAAAATTCAAGGCGTCAAAAAACTGTGTTTGCTATGTATATTTTGAACAATTTTTATAAGATTAATTTATTAAATGGTAAGTTATTTTGTGTTAGTAAGTCTTCTATAATTAAATAATACATTTAATTTACGTATTCGAGTTCATAAAATTTTTAAAAATTTTATTTTTTATACTTAACCTTAAATTTTAAGTAAAATATGAACTGTTGCTTAATTTGTACCGCAGAGAGTATTCTAATATGTACATGCGAAATATTCATGTGTCCCTGATAAAAAGAAAAAAGAAAAAACATGAGAACCCAACGTGCTGCAATTTTAAGCAGCAGCCCCTACAAAGACAAATTGGAAAATAGATTAGAATATTAATAAATTTCAGAGAAGAAAGCAATAAAAAATAATCATGACACTCCTCAGGAAAGAGTAACGAAGAGAATTTTGATTGAAACATCTGAAATGGATTGGTATTGTAGGATATATTGTGGAGAGTCGCAAATTGAAGATATGATAATGTGTAAAAAATGTAAAGAGTGGCAAGATGAATCATGTGCTGGTGTGAAACCTGGGGAAAAAGTATTTATTTGTGGCAAATGTCGTTGAGGTACAATTTTGGAAACTACAGGTACACATCAAGAAACCTGTTTGCACAATGTTACTTCTTGCAGAGTTTAATTTTTTACAGAATTTCTTAGTTAATATTTTTAATAGAAGATTTAATTTTTGTTGAAATGTCATAATAATCAAATTTTATGAGAATACTGTTATATTTTAATTTTATTAATAAATAAAGGTTATATATTAAAAAAAAAAAAAAACAGAAACTAGTACACATTTGGCAACTTTACCCTACATACAGTCGACTCTCGTTAATTCAAACGTGCGATAATTTGAACCTCTCTATAATTCAAAGTTGAGTTCCCTACAAATATATTAAAAACGAAAATAACACGAATTAACGAGAGTCGACTTTTAAACACTCGATAATTCGCAATATTTTAAGAGTTGCTCGCGTTTCGAATTAACGAGAGTCGACTGTATGTACAAGTATTATGATGGATTGTCTAAAAATTGAACAACTTTTTAATATTTTAAAATTTTTTATCTACGCTTGAAAGATAGATAGAAATTGCTTGTTTATTGTATAAAATACTATCTAAGTAAGCTACATTTTACAGCTTTATAAAAAGTAAGCTACGTTTTACAGCTTTACAATATATCCAGCTTTACAAAAAGTGTCTTTTTACATGCATGTGTACTTAAAATACCAACGCTTACTATAAATACACTTTTATTAATTCTTATACATATTATATATTATAGTTGAAATAGTGATATATATAATAAATTATTATATTATAGTTGAAAAAATATTTCCAGACACTTTTGTAGGTTTCCTTCTTTTTTGTCCTTGTCGTACACTTTTCAACACTACACCAGTGTCCTTAATCAGTGGTTTTTATTTAGTTTTTTAAATATTTGACATAATAATATTTCATCTTCACAAAGTTAAAAAAATGATGCAATACTGTAAAGAAAAGTGAAATATGTTATTTTCAATTAGAATAAACTATTTTCGTTTGATTTTAACTGATTTGAAAATTCTAAGCAGTACATATTGACATCCACTGATTTTGGTTTTCAAAATTATATTTTTAATAGTATTAAATATTTTGCAATGAATCCAGTCATTCAGTTATTTTATGTATATGTTTACAGTTAAGTTATAATATATAATTAATGTCATTTGTTTTCGGTTTCTATAAGAAATATTCTTCTGTATAAAATAGTGTTATTAACTTATTATTTATTATTATTTCGTAACGTAATGTTCAATTAGTACCCTATGCACTATTTATTTGTTTAACTGGAATTAGGAAAAAACAATTATCCGTTGACAAAAAAACTATCAAAAGTGTCTGGGAATATTTTTTCAACTATAGAATCTGTACAAAAATTTTACTTAGCAACTGAATGTTTACATTTGTTTTTAATAAATTCCAAATTGTTACTACATAATTTTAATGTATTTAATTTGTAGATTTGTACCAAATTTTTATCGTTTATTGTGAATTTCATGTTAGTCGCTGATAAAGTATAGTATGTAACTCGGTTGTAAGGCATATTACGCACTCGCCGCTGCGCGGCCCTTACTTAACTTTTTCGCTCGTGTGTAATATGCAACTTAAAACCTCAATCACGTAATATACTATTTTTCATTTTTTGAATTTTTTTTATTTTTATCAAATTTGTTAGTATTCTAAATGGCGAAAAATTAAATTTTTGGTCAGTTACATTCGTTCAAATGTGCACAATTTCATGTAATTTAGTTGTAAAATTTTACTGCAATAAGTACTAATCTTGACTTATAAGAAACTATCCGCTTCCGAGTTAGTAAGTAATACGTAGAATAGAAAATTACAAGAGCGTCGCATTCCATTTTACTTATACCTTCTACTTATTATTTACAATTTATCGCTGTGATGTGAACGTAGGCTAAGTTGGTTCCGCACATCGTGTATTCAGTATGCCCAGTAAGACCTTATTAAGGTATTTGGTGCGAGATAGGCAGGTACAAAAGTATAGCCCAGCGAAGAAAATTTCTTTTATCAAAAATTAATTATTTAAAATATTATTCAATTATTATATTTGTATACCATTTTTTTTTAAATTTCCGCGCGCTTATGTTGTAGCAATATAAAAGCATTGTTGAAAAAGCGTTGTAAAAACGTTGCAAAATGATGTTTAAAAATTATATTTCAAAAATTGTGCGGTCAATTATTTTTATTTGTTATTAAAAATATGGTTTGTAATTTTGTATTTTATAACATATTAAATTTTTGTCAGATTCTTTTGACACGTTTTCATTTTATTCAAAAAAATCGTGCGAATTTGCCAACTTCCCATAAGAGCCGGTGTTAAAATTACAAAACTTTGAAACCGTTTTTCTCAAAATTGGAGTGGTCAATTTTTTTCGGTATAGGCTCGTATTATTGGTATTGAACTAAATAAATGTCTAACGAAGTTTCGTTAAAATCGTTTTTCGGACCAACTACCTTAACTGCCTGTACTGATAGTGTGACTTGCTCGTAACTTTATACTTAGCAAAATATTTCAATTTTTCAATTCTTGGACATTAATTATCATCCAATAATTATTATCAGTGTGTATTCAAAGTTAGAAATAATTATCTGAAAATAGCGTTTACTGTAAATATAAATTGTCTTTTATTTGAAATATTTATATTTCAAATTGAGTTGAGAAAGCAATTGAGTTGTTTAAGCCTACAAAATGATAAATTCTTCTTAATATTTAGGATTGTTGCCTATTGGTAAGTCTGACAAATTCGGCCTGTTTTCGTGGTTCACGTATCTTCAGTCGGTAACTATGAATTACCAAAATGAAGAAGATACTCATAGCTGTAAAAAAAAGAGTCATATAAAAATCTTAAAAGTTCTTAAAAGTTGTTTGCAAACTTACTAAGAATATTGGATGTACTATGAATTAAAATAAGAGAAAATAAGTTATAAAAGAAATCCGATACTTTTTTTTATTATTTTGATAACTTTAATAAAACGGGGTATCTCTAAATAAATACCTTATACTTGCTCTTAACTTGATACTCACCAATGGTCAATATTCCGGCAATTAAAGAAGAAAAAGCCGAGCCAATTGCGGCACCTACCGAGTAGTATATTGTCTGGCATATTACAAGAAAAACGGCTATGATCGTAAATGCTATCCAGACATATTCGTTAATGAGTATGTATTTTTCATTTTGCTGTAAAATAAATTTTAAAAGTTCCATATTATTATTGTTTTATATTTTCTAATATCATAAATGTGTATCTTTATCTATAAGGTCCGTTTTAGGTAGGGTTAGTTGGGGTAATTTGGGTATATGATTTAATTTTTTTTAAAATTAGTGCATTCTGGTCATCCCATGATAATTTTTTTTAATGATTTTGATCTATGTTAGCAACTTCCCAATATTTTAATGCCCCTCTCATAAATATCAACTTCTTATTGTTAACGTAGTACTGCTTTGTTTACCTATATCCAAATTATCCTAGAGCTGAGGAAAGTGAGTACAATATGAGCCATATATTTGAAACTTACTTCAAGGTCATTATATGACCAATTAACGAAATTGCTCGTCAGTTAGTTTTTGTATGGAAATATTCTAAAAAAAGTAGGGGAAAAGTTAGATTTTTTCTTTTTAAGCAAAAGGCGGGGGGCGACATTTATCACAGTACTTAGGGCGGCAGTTAGGGTAAATCGGGCCCTGGGTGAATGCAAGTAATACAATAAAGAATACGAACTGGTGAAAATATACGAATTTTATCAAACATAAATTTCAGTTAGCAGCACATTATTACATCTAAAAAAGAAATGCCTATGCATATATTATCTTTAAGGTAATTTTAATCGGTCATATCAGTTCTTAGTTCAGTTTCAGTAAAACTGGTAGTGAACGTGTCAAACGTTCTCTACCAGTTTGAAGTTCTCTACTCAAAAATTAAACTCTGAAAAGAGAACTGAAACGGAGACTGAAAACTGACCGGATAGATAGACCTATTTGTTTTATTTCAGTTCTTAGAATTCCTAAATGTAAACAAGTGCATCATGCCAACTAGCAATTTAGATTGTTAAAAGAACTGAAACGACTGAGAACAGTAAATGAACAGTGAAAAAAATCTTCTTTCGAACTAAAATTAAACGAGAACAAAAACTAAAACTGAACTAAGAACTGATATGACCATTTAAAGGTACCGTAAAACCGTCTAGACCCGGACAGGGGGTCTAGACCCGGACACTTTGCACCAATCTTCAGAGTAAATAATTTTTACATTAACCTGCACCAGTAAACATTTGTTCTTGACGTCATTAGAGAGAGAACAACATCCTCTAAACAGCTGTACCAATAAAAACTACTGATTTCAACATTTACTATCTCATTTTACAGGATTTCTATCCTACAGTTTTTCAAAGAAATACAATGTGTGTCTAACTTAGACATGTAATTTTCGTCATAATTGTTATATTGTTTTAGTTTTGACATGCATGTGTACAGAATTTTATCGCGCATCATTTAATAATGTTTGAAGTTATATTCGATGTATATATAAAAAATTACATGCTATATATGTATATCCGTTTAGACCCGGACACATCAGTTTATTACACTATGGCCGCGATTCGCACCAGTTGTAGCTCCCACTGTCCATAGGTTAATATTCCCCCCAGAATTACGCGGTTTATGCCTCCTTCTGGTGTCATATCGTATGTTTACTTTATAGAGAGGCATACTATGCATTGCCCCCTTCTCCCTTCCCACAAAATATTTTGAAGTCTTTGACAGGGTCAAAGACATCAGACGATATAAAACACTGTCCTAAACCCGACGGGAGAGGTTATTTTGCATGTTATTATATTATTTAAGGAAGTGTACGGGTCAAGACGGATTTGGGGTGTAGACCCGGACACTTACTAATTATTTTTTATTTTTTTTATTTTTACTTATAATGAAACAAATGGGTCAGGGATATAACAAATAATATACGCTCTTTCTAATGGTAATACTTTTATTGGTGATATCTATGAAGGAAACATGTATAAACATAAAACTATACCAAAAAATTCGTCAAGTGCGTGTTTGACACGCACTAAGTAATATCGTCTCACATCAAAATCGGTTCAGTAGTTTCAGAGTTTATCCTAGCCAAACATTGTGATATGTGACATGAGACATGAGATTAATATATATATATATATATATATATATATATATATATATATATATATATATATATATATATATATATACTTATCTGTATATATTTATATAATATATAGGTAGCCAACATCAAAAGGTGTAATTAGCATAAATCTTAAGTTCATTGTGATGAAAACACAGGTTTAAATACGTTTATGTTGTGTGTCCAAAGCTTGGAGAGATTGGGACAGAAAACGAGCGATATGTATATATGTGTCCGCGCGATAACTCTCGAACGAAGTATCTAATATTTACGAAATTTGTTGAAAACATTGAAAGTCCCAAACCCTTGAATGAGTTCCTCAGCCAGACACGTCGGATGCCAGGAACATGGTTTTTGTTCTTGTAAAAAATTAGTTTTTTGCCAAAATTTCCACTTATTCAAAAATTTTTGCTAAATTTCTTTACACCATTTAAAAGAGGAGAAAAAATAACATAAAAAAAGCTCTTTAAACTATATTTCTATGTCAATTAGTTTCCGAGAAAAAACGAATTTCTATAAACGGAAATTCGCTATGTTATGCAGAATGCTGCGACAGGGGTATTATATCATCTACTATTTGATTTTTCAAATTAATGGTTCCCAAGCCTAGCTTTTTAAATACAATAGTTTTCACCCATTAACGTTCGTTTTAAATGCAATAGTTTAAATACCAACATCTAAGGTCTATTGCAATTTAGCCATCTTTTATATATTGGGAGCAAGAAAAATCTTAATCATATCACAGCCGCATGTACCCTAACTCAAAAGAATAATTAACGATGTTTATTTGATTGTTCGGTTATTTTGTCGTACAGTTATTTTGTCGTTCGGTTATTTTGTCCACAGTTATTTTGTCTAAGTTTATCTTGTCATTCAGTTATTTTGTACACGGTTATTTGGTTGCGGTTATTTATCCACAGTTATTTAGTTGCGGTACCGTTATTACTTATTAGTTATTACAAATAAAAGATAGAATTACCGACTGAGTGTTATTTTGCTATTATATACTTGATGGCAGTACAATCTAAATTAGAGTAGAGTCCCTATAATAAATAGAGTCGTGACATGTGTGCTGAACGCTGATTGGTTCCGGCATTTTCTATCCAAAGTTTTCGTGAAATACATTGGAAATAAATTAAATGTTAACAAAAAACCATTTAGTTTGACTTAGAAAGAATAATTAAATTAAAAATTTTTAATTGTTCATTAATTCATAACTTATTGACAATAATTATGTACTCAAAAATATTTACTCAAACATGTGATAATTAATTTTGAAGCTTCCCGCTCTGTTTTGGATACAAAATGGATGACATGTCACGACTCTATTTATTATAGGGACTCTAAATTAATTTAGAGTCCCTATCATAAATAGAGTCGTGACATGTCATCCATTTTTGGGTGAATATTTTTGAGTATATAATTAGTCGTGACATGTCATCCATCTTTGGGTGAATATTTTTGAGTATATAATTATTGATAATAAATTATGAATTAATGAACAATTCAAAATTTTTAATTTAATTATTCTTTCTACGTTAAAATAAATGGTTTTTGTTAACATTTAATTTATTTCCAATATATTTTACGAAAACTTTGGATACAAAATGCCGGAACCAATCAGCGTTCAGCAGACATGTCACGACTCTATTTATTATAGGGACTCTAAATTAGAGTAAAGTCCCTATAATAAATAGAGTCGTGACATGTCATCCATTTTGTATCCAAAACAGAGCGGGAAGCTTCAAAATTAATTATCACATATTTGGGTGAATATTTTTGAGTATATAATTATTGATAATAAATTATGAATTAACGAACAATTAAAAATTTTTAATTTAATTATTCTTTCTATGTTAAACTAAATGGTTTTTGTTAACATTTAATTTATTTCCAATATATTTTACGAAAACTTTGGATACAAAATGCCGGAACCAATCAGCGTTCAGCAGACATGTCACGACTCTATTTATTATAGGGACTCTAAATTAGAGTAGAGTCCCTATAATAAATAGAGTCGTGACATGTCGTCCATGTTCTAATCCAAAACAGAGCGGGAAGCTTCAAAATTAATTATCACATGTTTGAGTGAATATTTTTGAGTACATAATTATTGTTATACCTCATTTCAAATACAACTGATCATGAGTTATCGTTAAAAAAATTAAATAATTCTTATATTCAAAGCAAATCAATCTTCTATTCTTTTCTAAAAACAAACTGCAAATCTAAAAATTTACGTAAATGCAATAATGAAAGAGATAAAGCCAAGAAAACGGAAATTATTTAAATTCAAGGTGATGAAACATGGTTAAATTTAAGTGAAATAAACCATAATAGTTATGAATTAATGAACAATTAAAAATTTTTAATTTAATTATTCTTTCTAAATTAAACTAAATGGTTTTTGTTAACATTTAATTTATTTCCAATGTATTTTACGCAAACTTTGGATAGAATATGCCGGAATCAATCAGCGTTCAGCACACATGTCACCACTCTATTTATTATAGGCACTCTACATTAGAGCATTAGAGTCGTGACATGTGTGCGGAACGCTGATTGGTTCCGGTATTTTCTGTCCCAAGTTTGCGTAAAATAGATTGTAAATAAATTAAATATTGACAAAAATCATTTAGTTTAACCTAGAAAGAATAATTAAATCAAAATTTTTTAATTGTTCATAAATTCATAACTTATTAACAATAATTATGTATTCAAAAACATTTACTCAAATATGTGATAATTAATTTTGAAGCTTCCCGCTCTGTTTTGGATAGAAAATGGCTGACATGTCACGACTCTATTTTTATTATAGGGACTCTACATTTATATAGAATCCCTATAATAAATTTTATATCTCTTACTAATAAAAGATAAGGAAAAAGAATTTAAACAAAAATATTCTTAAATAATAACTATTATGTATTATATAACGGGGTATAGATATAAAATACCTGGGTATATAACCGGGTATAGTTACCTATATATTATTAAAATTAAAAGAATTTTACAGCAAACCTTTGAAATGGGCCATTTCGTATCGGCGTAAGCCAAAGTCGCTTACTTTTATTTTTAATCACATTACACTTGTTTTGAAGCGCACTTGGCTTGCTTTTGAGATATTTGTATATTCCTGTCTCACTTTCCATGTTTTAGAGAGAAGGGTCAAGTATTAACGTTCGGTATACATCGTATACAGTATACGATGTATACCGAACGTTAATACTTGAGGCTTCTCTCTAGAAAGTCTAGAACATGGAAAGTGAGATAGGAATATACAAATATCTCAAAACAAGCCAAGTGCGCTTCAAAACAAGTGTAATGTGATTAAAAATAAGAGCAAGGGACTTCGGCTTACGCCGATATGAATTGACCCTATGTATATACTCATGTATATGTAGTAATATGAAATTTGAAATTTCAAATATGTATGCAGTTTATTCTCTAGTTTATGTATATTTATTTTTTGAAAAAAAAGAAAATGTGTTTTAACGTTTATTTTAGTAAACAATAAATTGCTTAAATATTATTTGAAAATTTTTTAAACCTAAATTCCCAAATAATTTATTACTAATTTATCCAAGGAGATGAAGGATTAGAAATAATACTCCGACTTTCTTCAGTAGAATAAATTGTTTCTTTATTTTGTTCCAAAAATTTTTCGGTATATTTTATACCTTCTTCAGTGGCTACAAATACAAATAATTATTTACAATGTAATACTTCTAAATAATTAATATTGTTTTAACAATAATATTGAATTTGATAACAAAATTTTTTTAAATTTTTTAGTTTTGGTTTTGTTGGAATGTATAATGAAAAATTTTTTTAAAAAAACTAGTGAAATAACATTTTCGTTAAAAATATGTTGGAGCGAGTAAGAATGAAAAACTTATTTGAGACCTCGAGAAACCAAAAATGATGTTCATTAAAATTTGAATATATATATGTCCGATTTTTGGAAGCCAAAATTTTGGCCATTTTCGCCATTTTTAATGCTTTTTTGTAAAAATTGGCCAAATTTCAAAAATTTTTTCAATTTTTTTTTACACCATTGAAAAGAAATTTTAATGAAGGTCATTTTTGGTTTCTCGAAGTCTCAAAACAAATTTCTGTCATAATCTTAGGTTCAGATTTTTCATGACACCAGCTGTAATAGCTGAATTTTCATTCTGGAGAAAAATAAGTAAAATAAATTTTGAGGGTCTGTAACTTTGTAACTATTTGTAATACGAAAAATTTGTAAGGAACTTTTTTGTACAGCGTCAGTTGGACTACAAAACTGTCATTTAACTTTTTGTCCTATCGTTAATAGTTTAGCTTAAAAATGTAAAAAAAGTAAAATTTCAAGAAATTTAAATTTTAAGGCTCTGTAGAAAGTGAAATATTGGTGATAGAAATTTGACTCAATGAAATTTTTTGTCCAAAATTTAATGCTTAATAAGATGCTTTGATTCATTTTATGGAAAAATAATTTCTTCATAGTTTGCAGGAGTAAATAATATAAAAAATCGTTTTTCCTGTGTTACTTAAATGGGAAAACGTTAGGTTCGATGATGCACCTCTAAAAATTGGAATTTTGAGCTGCCCTTTGGTGAGGATGTTTGTTTAGACATATCCTACGATATTTTGAGCGGAGAGCGAGAAAAAAACAAAAATTTTTTTTGGCACACCCTAATATAATATGCTCCGGGAATACAGTATGATTCGCTGGTGGTGCATTAATAGCGACGTGTGTACCATCAATTACAGCAATTACCCTGGGAAATCCGTATTTTTCATAAAATCTACAAAAATACAAATATTTATCAATTCAAACAAATCAAAAACCTTATAACCGAGTGGTAAATTCTTTAAATTATACATACCTTGCCCTAGCATTTGCAATTTCCCTTGGCGCTAAAGAAAAGTGAATTTTCCGCGGACATATTACATCATTGATTGCCCTCGTAACTCTGTCTATACTTCGGCTTACCGACATCTGCGACATGGGGATGGAAATGTCTTGCACAACAGCTAACTGGTAGCTCCCTTGGGCGTAAAAGCGGGGCCAATAAATATCGTCTGTAAGCGTATGCACTATTTCCTAACAGATATTTATTATTAAATTCATTATTTTCGAACTGGGCTTTAATTAACGATGCATCAAAAATGTGGCTGTCGTGAGTGGAACCTGACCAGCGTGCAACCACGTTCATAATTTTTAATTGTGTACCGCACACAACTTAAACATTTATTGAAAAATAACATTTTGTATTTCTAAATGTTTCTGCATTTTAGTCACCTGATAACTGAATTTTTGTGAAGCGAACAGCTTTTGTCAAACGAAAACGCATTTTAAATTCAACTTCGTCGAATACATTTATTGGATTTTCAGTTCGCCTAAAAATTCTTTGTGCCCGAGGAATGCAAATGTTTTTTACCTCGTCTTCTGATGTTGACCAATCAGATGAAATAGATTCTGCTCACAGAATTAACCCGGAGATATAGATGACATTTTTATTTCTAAAGTTATACCTAGTACAAAATAAATGAAAAAATAATAATATATGTAAAATATATCATTTTACTTACCACGTTTTTATAGTCAGTAATTAAAAAACAATTTCAAGCCTGTGATAAATTTTTTTAAAACAAACTCTTTACGAAAGTAGAATTCGAATATGTATATTTAAATCATACGTGGTTTTTTAACCAAAACTTGTAAAATAAAAATAAAATAGAGAAAATATGAACAAATTAAATCTCTATGATACAGATCTGTCAGTTTAATATCCGAATAAAATTATTTTTATTCTTAATTTATTTCTCTTTTCTCTAAACTTAATTTGTTTCTCTTTTATAATACATTCTGACACATATATGAATAGTCAATTTACCCGTAATTAACTGTAAAATATAAATTTATTTGAAAAAATACAAAAAATTATGTTAATCTTTTGAAATGGCCTGTATTATAGTTTATAAATTCGAACAGAGATGACACTAGCTATTCTGAAAACAAAATATGTATAGTTGAGTTTACATGTGTAAACTTGACACCACTTAATAGTCAATTACAACTTACTAAGTTATAAATTCCAATAAATTAGCTTTTGAACATGCAAAATGAATAAAAAAATATATTTAATTTGCTATTAAATGTCCTCAAAGCTATTATAGGAAAATAATATTGTTCAGTATCAAATTTAAAGATATCTTCTAATTATGAGACAGTAAGAAAAAATTATTGTATCGTGTAAACTACGCTTTCAACATCAGTATAATACATATATTTGTACACAGGGACGTGGGAAATTTTTTAATGTTATTTGTGTGTTTTCTTGCCTCTGGTTGTTAAGTTAGCCTTAAATTTAATAATAGTACGACTATTTGAATGTCAAACTATCTGTTTTGGTTAAAAAATTTCATTAATAGTTTTTTTTTCTGTTTTAAAAATAGCCCCAGCAAAGTGAGAATATATTTTCATAGAAACGTAAATGAAGTTATCGATACATTAACAATAATAATGCTAATAATCATTTGGTCACACAACGAAATTATTATATCGTCGAAGAAAGCCGAGGTTCGACGATATAAAAATGTAAAAAAGTGTCCGGGTCTAGACGGTTTTACGGTACCGTAAGATAACTCAAGATACCATATTGATTTTTATTTTTATATTTTTATATATGAAAATGGCAAAAGAAAAGAGACAAAGAACTGGATAAAGTAGGATGGTGTAAAACTACGAATGTTGATATATATTAATAAATACAATCTAGTACTAATATATATCAGGGCCCACTCTAGGAATGGATAATCCGAGCATTTAGCCGGTGCGGCATTTTGGCTGTAAATGTTATTTTTGCGATGTAAATCAAGAAGGGATGTAGATGTAGATCAAGATTTCTTTTTCTGCTCGCCAGGTACTGAGGATTTTGACAAAACATGTATAATTTCATGTTGACAAAAATAGACTCAAAGAAAAGTTTCTAACCGGCAAAATAAATATAAATAAGTAATTCTTTTTTAAACTCAACATTAAGAAATATTGAATAGTTAGTGAAGTTCTAAAATATTAATAACTATCACAACTCTTATAATAAACACATACGTACTTGATACACTCCGATAATTAAAAATATGCCGAGAATTGCTGAACTTAATGCTATTACCAAGAATCCGCCAAATATTGCAAACAATCCTATATGTAAGTATATAAAAAATTATTCATAAATATTAAATTTAAAATAAGCAGTTTAAAAAAAGCAAATACAGCGTGTATGGAATATAAGTCGTCTCCCCCACGAAAACAGTGGGTAGATCTCACTTATGTAATTAATATTTACCAACAAATTTGGACCAAAAGTGTTTTTTAACAGAAAAAATTTGTAACTAAAAATAGGGACCCTTAAATTTTTTTTAATCCGGCTCTGACCATCTCATGTTTGTAAGATAACTTTCTGTTTTTGGGCTGCCTGTACACGATCAGTAATACTGTCAGTATTTAGAAATACTGACATTACTACTGATGGTGTATTGATAATACTGAAGTATTCGTATATATAATTTATATTATAAAAATAATGATTCATTATATTTGTAATATTTGAACAAGAAAAACAGAATGCTATAAGAAGATTAAGCACTTCATCGCAGGTCCCCATTCCAGATAACGACCAATCGAGTAACAAATCGACCATGGAAAATAATATAACAGCCAGTCAAAAACCCAACTGGCAAGGAGATGACTTTGTTGTAGTATCCCGTAAAAAAAAAGAAGTCCAGATGCTGAACAGAGAAGAGTTAAGCAGAAGCAAAATTCGGAGACGGAGGTCACTACCAACAATCGCTTCGAAATTCTTCAAAGTGTTTCTCAAAACCCAGATATACCAACCGAAAGCTTGCCTAAAGATAAAAAAGAACCAGTGCAACCTATTTTCGTAACAAATGTTATTAATTTTAAATCATTTGAGCAGGAATTTGAATGGCTTCACTAATAAATGCTTGTTTAAAGTTATGAATAAGCAAATAAAAATTATACCAGTAGATTTTAAACTTGTGATTTTATTATTTGACTTTATTTGGCGATAAACCTCAATATTAAGACCAGGAAAAAACCAGTTTGGCTTTTTGCTGGTCTTAATATTGAGGTTTATTGCCAAATAAAGTCAAATAATGAAATTACAAGTTTAAAATTTTTTGGCGAAAATAGAGGTAACAATTTATTTATACCAGTAGATGTTTCTACATACCGCGCGTTGATCACATATTTTAAATCACCTAATGTAAATTATTACACTCATCGCTTAAGACAAGAACTACACGGAAAAAAAGAATTATTTCAATCAAATAAATTTTATTCAAACCAAATAAAATTCTTGTTTGTATACCGTCAAATAAGTTTCATATTTCCATGAATTAAATTTTTCGTTTGAGATTTAAATAAATTTTTAATTTGCACCAAATAAAAATGTTATTTACGTGAACTTGAACGTTGTTCTGATGGAACTTCCTACTTTATTTCAGTAGAAACAAAATATATTGTATTGCAAATAATAATTTTATTTGTATTAAACACTTTATTATTTAGGGCACTCAGTTTTCTTATTTAAATCAAATAATTTTTCACTCTGTTGAATTTTATTTCTATTTGAATTGAGTTTTATTTTTATTTACCTGAAAAATAAATATATATTGGATATACTAATAAACGAAAATCAATTTATCAGCACACTGATTATTATTTATTGTTAATACGTAATCCATATTATTATTATTATTATTATTATTAATATTAATTATTACAATCAAATAATAAAACATACAAGTTCAAAATGTAGTATAATTTATGCATTTTCCAGTACATAAACAGCAAACTATCATACATTCAAACAGGTAACGTAAACAACCATATAAAAAAATTTCAAAAATAAATTTTAAACAATGAAATTCTTCAAATTTACAAATACTTTAATAAAACTTTGGTTGTTTGTTTTTTTAATACTTTTTGAATCACATATTTTTAGTATTACATAAATAAACACTAAATTAACGTTAACTTATCATCAGTATCACTTATCAGTATCACATAACACAAGGACACAACCCAATTAACACAAACACAAACATAAATATCCAAGGCCTTCAAATATGTCATTTGTTGCGGCAGTGCTATTTTCAATGTTGTATATTGTCTGAAAAAAAGCAATACAATTTATTATGGACAATATGGGCGCTTACAATTAGTATATCTACTGTTTATTAAAATAATTAATGTGTTACTTAAACTTACCAACAAATATAGACGTTATTTTCTTCAAACATCAGCTTTTACAATCTCTTTCAGTTTTTTTTATCCGTCGTATCAACAATTATTACATAATATATTAAAACAAAAGCTAAATACGTCTAAAACAATGTATACAATGTAGGTATACATAGTGAAATTTAATTTCGAATTAAAAGTTTTCAACCAAGATCCAAGATCCAAGTCGTATAACTAGGCCTACGTATAACATTGCTTGGCTTGGCTTGGCTTCTACACGTGACCACATTTTCGCGCTTGCGTTGTAATTATTTTGTTTTTGTCGTAACTGTTTTGTTTGAATCAAACAAACTAATTGTTTGAGCCAAATAAACTTTGGTGTGCTTGAAGCTAAATATGATACACAGAAATAAAATATAAACAAATAAACAATATATAAGACTGAAATAATGTGTTTGTTTGAAATTTATCAAAAAACACAAACAAAATAATTGATTCCTGGAAATAAGAGAAATATTTTAGTGATCAAAATTTTATTTGGACGAAATAATATTTCCCAAACACGCAGTTTCGTTTCACTGAACTAAACTCTTTTTTTCCGTGTACCTTTTCGAATTGTTTTGAGGAATGTTCATCACTCCACCACACAAGAAGAAATAGCCGCTGATCTTGCCGAACTTGGATATGTTGTAGAAAACGTATCCAATATAAAACATGCTAAAACCAAAGAACCATTACCTTTGTTCTTTATTGATCTGAAGAATAATGAAAATAACTAATCAATTTACCAGGTCACAAAAATGGGAAAAAAAATTGTAAAATTTGAACCACCTAATAAAAAAAAGGGACATTCCGCAATGTAAAAGATGCCAGAGATTTGGTCACACCCAAAGCAACTGTGGACGTATTTATAGATGTGTAAAGTGTACGGGAAATCATCAGACAAGTGCGTGCAAGAAAAAAAGCAGAGATATCCCTGCTGTTTTTGTTAACTGTGGTGAAAATCATCCGGCAAATTATAAAGGTTGTATCGTTTATAAAAAACTTTTAGAAAAGCGTTACCCTCCATTGAGAAGAGAGCAGCTTATTGAATCCAACTTGATTTCACGAGTTCCATCTCCGAACTACGAGAGAGAAAACTTCGCCTATGCACAAGCAGTTGGAGATTTGCCCTCCACTAACATTATTGAAGCCGCCACTGAACATAATACAAATCAAGATTTAATCACTTTTATGAAACAGTTATTTTCGGAGCTGAAAGAAATGTTTCGAGATCTTATGAAACAAAATAGGGTGACGGTTAATCTATTAACAGCGCTGGTTGCTAAGATGAAATAAAATGGCTCTATCCATAAATATAGTTTTATGGAATGCAAATGGTTTATTAAACCGTCGTCTGGAACTTGAAACATTTCTTCAAGATCATAACAAAGATATAGCCCTAATATCTGAAACGAGATTCACTCAGAGAAGTTATCCTAAAATAAGAAACTATACTGTTTATGATACGAAACATCCTGGTGGTAGAGGCCACGGTGGTACAGCGATTATAATTAAGAACAGCTTAAAACATCGCGAGCTACAAAAATATAATGAAGAATACCTTCAAGCAACAAGTGTAGTGGTAGAAGATTGGATTGGACCAATAACTTTTTCCGCTGTGTATTGTCCTCCAAGATATACAATCAACCAGAATTTGTTTCAAAATTTTTTCAACATCCTTGGAAATCGATTTATTTCAGGCGGTGATTACAATGCTAAGCACACACATTGGGGTTCTAGGTTTATCAACCCTAAAGGTAGAAATCTTCTAAAAGTTATCGATGAAAACAATCTGAATCATCTATCTACGGGTGAACCAACTTATTGGCCGTCTGACCTAAATTCCAGATTTGCTGGACCTATTTGTTATGGAAAATATGTCTAGTAGATACATGGAGATAAAGTCATGTTCTGACTTATCATCGGATCATTCACCTGTTCTGCTTACAGTTAGCACTAAATTAATCCATAAAGAGAAAATATCTGTCCTGTTCAATAAACATACAGATTGGGATTACTTTCGAAACTATATTGACAACAAAATTACCTTAAGAACATCCTTAAAATCAGAATTAGAGTTAGATCAGGCAGTGGAAAATTTTACTAGAATCATTCAATCTGCTGCTTGTGAATCCACTCCAGACATTGTTAATAATTCAGGTGCCAAAGTTTAAGGACTTGATTTTAGAAAAACGAAGGCTAAGAAGAATTTGTCAACAAACCAGGTTTCCAGGAGACAAAAATCGTTTTAACAGAATATCCCAAAAGTTAAAGCGATTACTGAACAAATTAAAACAGGATGCTATTGAAGATTATTTCGAAAATCTTTGTCCAACTGAAGCATCTGCCTACTCCCTTTGGAAAGCTACTAAGCACATTAAACAGCCACAACAGCCAATGCCACCACTTAATGGAAATAATGGAAACTGGGCAAAAGTGCACATCACAAAACTTTTTGCTGAAACATTATTTAAAGTTTTTCAAACCAATCACGGAGACAACTTAAATATCGAAGAAACTCAACTTTTAGAAGCATCTTCAGAGCCAATTGTCTCAGTTGAACCTTTTTCGCCAAAGGAAATTAAAAGATTGATCTGGAATGAACTAAATATAAAGAAAGCTCCTGGCTATGGTCTTGTCATAGTTAGGATTCTAAGAGAATTGCCTAATAAAGGTATTATGATGGTAAATTTAATTTTTAATGCCATTTTAAGGCTAAAATATTTCCCTGCTGTTTGGAAATTAGCTCAAATCATCTTAATACAAAAACCGGGGAAGCCAGTAAATGAGGTGACGTCGTACAGACCAATCAGTTTACTCCCTGTTTTATTTAAAATGTTCGAAAAGTTATTTCTCAGAAGACTGCATCGAGTCCTCGATGACCTTAAAATTATTCCAGATCATCAGTTTGGTTTTCGTGCAAAACATTCAACCGTCGAACAAGTTCATCGTGTAGCTAATACGATGAACCGTTCTTTTCAAGAAAAAAAATATTGTACTGCAGCTTCTCTTGACGTGAGTCAAGCATTTGACAAAGTATGGCATACCGGTTTATTGTATAAATTAAGGAAAAATATTCCTGAATCATTTTACTTAATACTGAAATCTTATTTGTCAGATCGTTACTTCCATGTAAAGTGTCAGAGTGAAATATCAGAAATGTTTCCAGTTCGTTCCCGTGTACCACAAGGTAGTGTTCTAGGGTCTGTTCTTTATCTTATATATACTGTAGATCTGCCGGTTGATGAAGAAAATACTACTGCAACATTTGCTGATGATACTGCTATACTAGCTACTAATGAAGATCCAAATGTTGCATCACAAAAGTTACAATCTAGCTTACGTCGAATACAGCAATGGTTATATAAATGGCGTATTCGAGTAAATGAAACGAAATCAGTGCAAGTTACATTTACTATGAGAAAAGGAACCTGCCCTGCAGTTAGTTTGAATAATGTGATGTTACCATTAGCTACTGAAGCTAAATACCTAGGTGTGCATCTAGATAGAAAACTAACATGGCGTAAGCATATTTGGTAAACATGGCGTAAACGCAAGCAACTAAATGTTAAGTTTTCTAAGTACTATTGGTTTCTTTAAGAAACAAAGTGCTAGTTTATAAAAGTATTATCAAACCAGTATGAACTTATGGTATTCAACTTTGGGGTACTGCTAGTGTTAGCAATATTGAGATATTGCAACGTTTTCAATCAAAAGTGCTACGAGCCATTAGTGCTTCCCCGTGGTACGTGCGTAACGATGACATACATCGCAGTCTTCAAGTGCCCACAGTGCGTGAGGAAATAGTACGATACAGTGATAAATACATTCATCGCCTAGAAAATCACCCTAATGTGTGTGCCCTTAATCTACTTGACAATAGTGACTCTTTGTATAGACTCAATAGACAAAACCTTTTAGAATTAAGATATCGATTTATTTAGTTTTTAATGAATAGTATATATTATATTTAGTATATAACTTATATTGAGTGATTACCAGTGGGTAATCACCATTCCCGTTATGTTCTATTTTCGCTCGATGTATAGTTCTATTTGGAACTGATAATCGATAAGCGAGGATGTTAAAAAAAAAGAATATTTGTAATTAAATACTGACAGTATTACTGATCGTGTACAGGCAGCCTTAAAAAACATCTGGAAATAACCCTTTTTAAAAACAGCAATCATGCGTACATATTGTATAGATATATATAAACATTGTGTACAATGTGTCTCAAAAAATTTAACCGAAAAATTGAAATACCGAGCCATTATCGAGTATAGTAAACATAAATATGAAGTGAATTGTGCTAATGAACCAAAGGAAGTAGTGGCAGTTCAGAAAAGAACCAAGGGTAAACTGATAACCGATTATAACCAAAAAAGCCCCTGTAGTAAAGTGGTGCTCCAATTAAATGAAATGCCCATATTTATAATATCGTACCATATAAGACCTAGGATTCTTTAAATCATATGATATTTGTGTACAATGATGACAAGGTGAGTAAATATCTGTTAACTCTGATTTCTCTTTGAAGTGCCTTTTTATTTGTTGATTCTTTATTAATTTCTTTAATTTCATCTTGAATTATTTTGAATATTTGGTAAATGGTACTGCCATAATAATACCAATAATTATAAATATTTTAAATATTGAAAATATTTAAAGCTTTAATTACTTTGTCAATTTCACGAAAAATAATATTCTTTTTTACTTAACGCGTTTTCAGCCTTTTCGGCCATCATCAGAGTAAATTGATGAAAATAAAATGAAGAGAATTTATAGCTAAGAAGATGTGTAGGAGGGCTGTAATATTATTGAAAGTAAATTGGAAAAACCCATTAATTTTTTGTTTCGGAACAACTGTACGTGCAAAGTTGAAAGCAATCGAAAAACTAGTTTGTAGGTACCGACATGGTAAAGTTATTTTTACCTAATATTGTGCCGGTTCTAAATGACTTGTTTATGAATGAATTAAACTAGGGGTGTCCAAAAATTACTGAAACCTTGATGTAATAATATTCGTTCAGAAATTTATTTTCAATAAAGGGGAATTATTTAGATCATTTTGATCGTTTAAAACTTCTACTTGTGGGTCACTGTTCAATCTATTAATTTCAAGAGCCTCTAAAAGATTCAAATTTATACCCTTTTGACAAACGTGTAGAACTTTGTCAAACAATACCGCTGTAGAGCCATAATAATAGGCCTACAGCGGGATAACAAAATATCACAAACAAAAAGAACAAATGACGTACAACCTCAGGTGTAAAGATGTACCTCGGTGGTACATCGCTAAAAAACAATAACAACAACAAACAACAAGTATGAATAACAAACAGTACCACTAAGGGTATAAAAGACCCTTAGTGGCATATAAACAATAGTAAAAGTACCTTGCCAGACAAGCTGGAACAGGGTATTGTTAATAAGTTAAGACGAACACAAAATCGCGAAAAACACATAAATTAAAACCAAAGCTGAAATAAAAGTTTTAACTATCGGGGGAGAATCAAGAGACGAATTGCAAAAATTCAGAGATGTAATGCCCCTAAAGTCCCCGAAGAAGATGCGAATTTCGGAGGAATTCAAGCATCTTTCTTCGGCTACATTATTCGGGAGCCTCAACCTCTGGCGCAATGGCTCAAAGGTTACACATTCCGCAAATATGCCTCACGGTCAGCGCCGTCCCGCAGGCGGCGCACCTTGGCTGATCCTCACCAGCGAGAAGATGACGAATGTGTTAACGCCGTGTGGTCCAAGCGTAAACGTGTCGGGGATAATTACTTTAAAGTAATTAGAGCTTTAAATATTTTCAATACTTAAAATGAAATTTCACAAAGTAAACCTCTCAACAGTGAATTATAAATATTTTAGTCAAAAAGTTTTATCTGATTTTATCTCTGAGACACTGTACATATCTATATTTTGTTTACAATAAATGGTAACTAGAAATAAACATGTTTACAAAATTTTATTGAATTTTAGTCAATACAATTATTTTGTACCTTTGATATTAAAAAGGTATTTATGCATAGTCAGAGCCGTACTTCGGAAAATTTTGAAACATCATGTAGCCAGTTAATTTGCGATTTTCTGAAACTGTCAATCCCGAAAAGATTCCGGTGGTTTTAAGGTCTATAGGGTGCTGAGTCACCCCTCAAAAGGATAAGACTTATTTTTCTTACACCCTGTATATATATATACAAATTTTTTTCACGAAAAATGTCCAAAACCCCGTAAACGTTTTCACGAAATTTCTTAAAAATAAGATATTTCGTTCTTGAGTTTTCGTGCGGACACTTAGTAAACATATATATAAATGTGTCCGCACGATAACTCAAGAACGAAACATCTTATTTTTAAGAAATTTCGTGAAAACGTTTACGGGGTTTTGGACATTTTTCGTGAAAAAAATTTGGCGGAATGAGGCGGAAAAATCACATAAAGAAGGGTTTTTTTATTTACAATTACTCTATATCAACTAGTTTCCGAGAAAAACGTACTTTTGTAAATGGAAATTCGCTATGTTATGCAGGATGATGCGACAGGGGTATTTTCAAATATATTGGTACAAGGTATTTTACATTTTTAGATTAATGGTCAAGGATCATATGTATTTTTATCACTGATGTATTTTTCTTTTTTCTTTTTGTCACGTTTATTGACATTATGTTTCAACTCAGAAACTTATATTACACCAAAAAAACACAACGTTGATAGATTTTATGCGCTTCGCCCGCAGTACAATGTAATGACAAGATATTAAGTACAATCAAATATTTTTGGAAATATCTGCTGCCAAAATTTTCCAAACTAAATATACAAGAACAGCAGGACGAATTCAGTTTTTCGACCGGAATAAATTTAGCGCCGGAAGTTAAAAAATCTTTTTGTTTTTTATATGATTGCTCCAAAATTGCTCCTTTGAAATCAGTAATTGCTCGACCTAAAACTTAATAATTTAATTAATTATTTATAAAGAAAAATTTTTTTCCATTTAAGTTATTAAAATCTTCGAAAATAATATTTTCTTATACAATTTCTTTACGTCAATAAATTGCTTCCAATTTGCTCTATTTAATTGAAAAGCTAATACTAATTTTTTTTTTTATGTTATTTAGCTGTCAAAATTCAATTATCCTTAAATATATGCAACGACGTATGTTGGATTGCCTATATGTTTTAATAATACATAACCCAATTGTAAATATTTTTATTTTAATATATTTTAATTATTATTCAGAAAAATTAATATTTAACTTTCAAATTAGATGGAGCAAATTGGGAGCAATTTTTTAATGTAGAGAAATTATATAACAATGCATCATTTGATAAAATTTTGATAACAGAAATAGTGAAACAAAAAAGTTTTTTTTGTTTTTAAATAACTAATTAAATAATTAAGTTTCAGGTGTAGCAATTACTGAGGAGCAAATTGGGAGCAATTTAGCCATATATAAAAAACAAAAAGATTTTCCAACTTTCGGCGCTAACTTCTTTCCGGTAGTTTTTCGAATTATAACGTAAAGCAGTTAATTTGCTTTTATCGTTTGCAACGGCGGAGCTTTGAAAACCCGATTGGCATCCTATAATATTCTCTATAAAGATTAAAAAAACACTGACTGTTTATAATCCATACTTGAATTTTCCGGAGCAGCAATAAATAATTAACCTTGCTTACTGGTTAAGGGCAGCAAACCGAAGATATATAAAAACTTTTCATGATCAAAAGTATAATATTACTAAAGAAACGAAACGAAGTTAGAAATAAATAATTCCGACTAACTTGCTGTAGAATATTTGTGTTATTTTTATGTTGGCATATATTGTGCTTCAAATTACGCAATAAATATTGTCGATATATAATTTTTTCTGTTTTTTGTCTTCTGTAAGAATATTTTTGCATGAATCAGGCAAAGTTACTAAAACGAATATAAATAATCGGTGTTTTTTTGTTCTTTATTTGTTTATCAAGTTTTCGACTGCAGTACTGCATCATCTGCCAATGTAATGTTCAAAAATTTTAATTAAAAAAAATTCTTAACGCGGTTTGGTACTGCGCATACGTAGTCCATTTTTGACTACAATCAAACGCAGCTTTTGACGACTAAATGCAGCCATTGCGGACCATTACCAGTTAAAAAAATGGAAACACTAAAAAAATAAAACAACCCTGTCGCAGCATCAGCACAACATAGTCAATTTCTAAATACTGAGTACTGGCAGATCTCAGCTAAGATTTTTACAACATTCTAACAATGAAAAGATTTTAAAATTAGTTGAGTAGTTAATTTTTGGCGTATTTGGGTCGTCAGGCCCTAGCGGATCTCAGGCAGTGTAGCATATATTCATTGAAAATAGTTTAAATTTTTGATGGTGAAAAAATTTTCAAAATCACTTGGGTAATTCATTTTTATACCCATCTAAAATAACTTATTTTTCTAGCCTGGGTAATTTATTTTTGGTATTTTTGAGACCCTAGGACCCGAACGTACTTTGTACAACATAGTTGCTATCCATCTAAAATAATTTAGTTTCCTAACAGTAAGAAAATTTTCAAAATCGTTTCGGTAGCTTATTTATGACGTTTCCTGGTCAGCAAGATCTCGGTGGACCTTATTAATCAGCCTGACTGTATATTCTGGGCGGACCTTATGTAATATAACCTATGGGTTTGAAAATACTTTTACTGGTAGAAGGATAAAATCCTATATATATATATATATATATATATATATATATATATATATATATATATATATATATATATATATATATATATATATATATATATATATGTAATATATAGGATATTTTATCTTTCTAACAGTAAAAGTATTTTCAAAACTCGTGTAGTCTTCTTTTCGCGTTTGCATCCGCAGGGCACCTGCAGATCTCAGATAACACATTCTGTACCTATCGAAAATAGTGTACCTCTCTAACAGTGAAAAAATTTTCAAAATCGGTCGGTTGGTTTATTTTTTCCAATTTTGGGATTAATGGACCCTAGCGGAACTTGTGCAACATAACTTTTATTCATCCGGCTCACGTCTCATCCGGACGAAGACTGTAATAGCCTATCTCCAGTTTTGGAAATTCGCTAAAATGAAAGACTAGTTTTTCGTAATTCATCTGCGACATTTGTTTATGTACTACGAATATTTTCAATCGAACAATATCAGGCAATAATTAACAATATCAGGCGTATTACATAAAATGGATAGAAAACGTTGACATCCTACGTTTTACTTGACGTCTTATGACGTCAATGACCGTCAAGGTGTTAATAAGAACCAGTTGTTGAAAAATAATTCTTAAAGAAACTGATAAAAATTTATTTATTTAGAAAACCTTAAAGTCTCCTGTGGTATTTCAAGCACAAAAATATATTTTACATACAGCATTTAAATATCCAAGAATAAGTGTCCCAACTCTCAACGTAAAACAGCAACAATTGTTAATTTTAACCATTTTAATTGTTGTTCCTCAATCTGAAAATAAAATATAATTACACACTGAAAGATAAAATATGTATCAGGACTACAGAAACTAAAATAATTTGCTGACATCAGCTTTCGGTTGATTTTTTACCGTTTCTTATCGTTCTTACTTAACCTCTAGAACCAATATGAAAATTATATGCTGTGCATAAAAAAAATTTGTGAATATTTTCCACATTCTGTAAAACGGAGTGAAAAGCACAATTCTTTAAAATTTATATTCAATTTTCGTACCCTTTCTTGTCTGTTAATTGGTATAGAACGGAACTGTCCAATCTTAGACAAACCACGGACCGGTACAGATGGTGACTTTTTGATCAAAAGTTTGACAGTTTAAATAAGCTCCTGAACCGTTCTAGTCAGTAAAAAAAATTTTAGCCAAAACTAGATAAAATCAGAGGAATTTCCGTTGTCCAGAATCCAAGATACATTAATTTCGTATTACTAGCTGGAGTATATATAGTCTACTAAATTGGTTCCCAGACAGAGACCCCTAAATCTTAAATATTGCAGTTTATATTAGTGAACGGCTAGAGGGAGGAAAAAGGAATCTAAATTTTTTTTATAATCAATAAAACTACATCAAGTACAATGTTTCCTCTCAGTGCAATCAGAGGCGGATTTAGGGTTTTATTGCTTGTGGGCTATCGGTATACTTACCATCTCTTCTCTTGTAAGTCACCTATCTCATACAAAAGTTTTCTTCTATTTACAAAAATAATTTAAATGGTTGGTTCTTCCAAAGGATGATTTAAATAATAAGAATAATTAATACAAAACTAATTTGTACATATTTTAGAGATATTTTATTTTACAACAAAAAGATTATCCTAACAAAATATTTCATGAGTAGGTAGCCCTTTAACGTATATAAGACGCATTTGTTCTTATATTACACAATACCGGTACGGTTTAAAATATTTACAAGTTAATGTTGTTATTCTTCTACAGTAGCTTTAATAATTTCATGCACTAATAACGCAGTAACACATCAATTTAAAAAAAAAAAAAATTGGTTTTAAAATTACTAAATTATTATTGTTGATTATTAATTATCAGTTTTATTTCATTTTAAACTTTTGTGCATTGTAATTTATAACGATAAAAAATTATCAATCTTAGTAAGTAGGGGAGACTGGGGCTAAATGGTAAATTGTCAAAACCATTTTTTTGCATTATCTTTTGAATGTCAACAGTTACAAAGCTGAAATTTTGACCTTAGAGGGCTTTCTTAACTAGAAAGCAAATGACGTTAGTAATGTGAAGTTCATCTGAGCCTTATGGTGTACATATCCTTAAATGTGTTTCGATAATGCCAAAGTAATTTTCTTTGATGCCATACTTTTCATCCGAAACGGAGTTTTTTCAGACATATTATCATCAAAGTAAGTATATTAGTTCATTTATGTATTGTGAATACGAATATTTAAAAAAATGTTGTATATTTATCGTCATCATTTGTGTGATCGTTGTTAAAGCTCAAAACGTACCTTGGGGCTAAGTGTTAAAACATTGGTGGGGCTAAATGTTAAATGGTTTTTCTTTATTTTCTTCTATTTTCTCTTCTTATTTGTCGGCTTATCGGGTTAAGCGGAGCAAGTTGTAGGTACTCCAAACATATTGCAGCTGTAAAAACCTGCTTTTCGTTATCGAAAATTATCGACACCGAGTTATTTTTCATCAATTGATTATAACGGCTTAATTTATACCTCAATGTCCCACTGATCTGGTCAGTAATAGAATATTTTCAAAAAAAAAAAAATGGTTTTCGATACGTTTCGTAAACGTTAACTTTTGATCGTAAATATCTCTTAAACGGTGTATCGTAGCTCAAAATTAATGAAATTTTTGAAGGCTTAAGCGAAGCAAGTTGTGGGTACTCCAAACATATTTGGACTGTCAAAACATACTTTTCGTTATCGAAAATTATTGATATCGAAAATAAAGATATTTTTAAAATTTAAATATCTAAATTTCTACATATTCGTTATCTGTTGTATTATAAAATTCTCTAAATTTTTTAGTAGCTTTTATTTCCAGAAAAAATAAGTCAAGCTGATAATTTTTCATTTTCCTTCTTGTAAAAGTTGTACTTTTCAATAAATGGGCGTTTTTCTTTATATCACCCATCGTTTTCATATCCTTTTACATATTTACTTCGTTGTACAACTCAGAAAGTGGTTTCAGTAGGCTAGAAATATGTTGAAACACTCAATTTCACCCATTTACCATTTAGCCCCACAATGGGGCTAAATGGTAAAAAAATTTAGGTTTAGAAAAAAGGAAAAAACATCCAATTTTCGAGGAAAAATCACAAACTTCATTATGAAAAGTTGTTGAGAACTAAATTCTCTACAATATAATTATGTTCATTTATATATGTTTGAGGATTTAGTGACCCAAAAAAAATATTTGTTAAAAATTTACCATTTAGCCCCGGTCTCCCCTAAATTATTGATTTTCTTCATTATATAACGGCTATCTGCAAATATATTTATACTAGTTGCAAAAGACCAAAAGGTAGACGTTTGGTCCTGTATGCAATAACGGTAACTGTTTTCTTATATTTCGTGAACAGAAATATTTATCCAACGATCATAATTTTTTTTATTATTTAGAATAAATTTTGCATTTGTTTAGAAATATTTGCAAGAACACATGAAGAGTTTGAGCGTCCAGACACTGAAATTGTAGAATTAATAGCAACCGAAAAAGGTGATAACAAAGATGCTTTAATTATGGGTGAAGACCAGCAATTTTTAGGTTAAAATATTGATAGTGATGTAACGAAGATTAAACTAAGCCCAGAAAATCATCACAGATTGTTTTCTCCTTAAAAAATCCCAAGAAAATTAAAATTTCGGGCCCTGTTTTAATAGGAGATAATTTTTTATACATCTCAGAAATTTCAAGAGAATGATTTTTATAAATTTTGTAAAATCTAATCAATCATTAACTGATAATACAGTATAAGTTTTTAATATCGCCATTAGAAATACTAGCTATATATATTATATATTTATATATACATACATAAAAGTACGTATCTACGTTCTTGGTATTTTTTTCATCTAGCATATCCCGAGAACAAAAAAAGATATTGACTTTACTGGATTAAGTTTTACTGGATAATTTTTCCTTAAACAAAAATGACTTCTTAGACTGAACCAAATTACAAGTCTAAATTATAATGTACTAACTTCCAATTAAGATGTTGGACCCTCTTGAGTTTAGTGGGTCCGATTTTTGAAAGTTTCATTGTAGCATGTCTACACCTTTCAATTTTGATATATCACCTTATTTCGAAAACAATAAATAATATTGACTTCACTACCATTCAACGTATAATTAGATAACGAATACTTAAAATTGGCTAATTAGCGGAATTTAAAAATCGATGAATCTTACTGTATAACTATACCAAAAATTGGATACCTAATAATCTTTTCTATAATTATGTACATAATTAACTATATGTTTACTAGGAAGTTAGTGCTGTGCATCTCCCACCTCGTAGCGTATCATTATTTTATAGTTTTCGTGGATAATAACGAACAGAAATAATTTCTAATAATTTAATAAATTTCATATGCTTCCGTAATTTTCCATCTTACCAATTTACTATTAGGTTCTTTTAGAGACATGGCCAATGAATGGGTTGATGGTCAGTAATTTTAGTGGAACGCCGTTCGTAAAAATATGGTCTAAAATACTTTGGTGCCCATACGATGGCTAACAGCTCTTTTTCTATGGTAAAGTAATTTTGTCCTGTGTCGGTCAGAATTCGGGATGCATAGTAAGTAGGATGATCTTTCCTTATTAGACCCTGTGATATAATTACACCAATTACCACATTGCTAACATCAGTAGTCAAAAGAAAGTCCTTGTTGAAGTCGGGGTAATCGACGATAGGATCATTACTAAGGAGATTCAGGTGTGTGTTTGACAATTTCACTTTTCTTCAGGCACTTCAGTCATGGGTTTCGTCAATTTAGCGAAGTCTTTTATGAACTTCCTGTAGTAGCCTAAAAGTCCAAGAAATGATTTGATGTCTTTTTTACTTTTAGAGACGGGAAAGGAGGTAGACTAATAAGAGCCAATTTCCGCCCATTATAGACTCGAAAACAAAAGTTTTGCATTCTGACAATTTTTAAACAGAGGACAGAGGTACAATACGTATCTCTCCACTACTGGAATCAGTGTAACCAGTAAGAGATAGAAAATATGTTATATACGTGCACGGTGTTTACTTTGTATTGGCGCGCTACACTGTGTATGTGTGCGTAATCGAAATAGAGGTGGCAGTCACGTGACCCTTCTTCGCATACATATGTGTGATACCAAAACGCTGCGTGTGGGGGTTCTACAGTGCTAACAACAATCAAATCCATTGTTGTTTGACTGACCTACACTGGGTGAATGCCAGTGAGGCACTGACTACCTACGAGCCTAAGGTACACAAAAATGCACACTGCAGATTTCATGATAGAGATAGTTGCTGTGTCTCCATTACTCCAAGTGTATACTTGATGATATGTATACATGTTTAATGTAAGGTTTACGTAATAAATAGTAAGTGATAGAAATTATAGCCCAAAAAGGCAGTCTTTCAGCTTTTTTATACATTTTAGTCGTTTTTTAATCTTCGAATTGTTATTTTATTGAGAAGCGTTCCATAAACGATATTCACACTGACTGGTAATAAATGTATTCTTTATTAAGAACTTAATTATTAATAATGCCAGCAAGTCAATGTGATTGTTGTAAAACCTGGCGAAAAGACAATGATTTTCGTATGTGTTCCAACAAAAAAATTATATCGGTACTTAGAAGTTCTAAAAACGGCGATCTACAAAGTACTTCTAAGTTGTGTTCTAAATCCAAATCATATGTATTTCATGCGATTTGGGTTTATAATACAAGCAAAACAGAAGACTAAAACATATGGCCAAAAGTGTCTTAAATTGTGTGATTTCTTCAATTTCTGATCATTTTCGACATAAAATATTATAAAAAAAATAGTAATAATAAACTTCATTTAGCATAATCATTGCATTGCATAATGCATTTATGTGTTAATACTATTATTAATGTTCCGTACCAAAATTGGCAAAACGGAACACTTATGCAGCCAGTTCGGTGTCTGTCCGAGTGTCACAGGCAATTTCCTCTGAAACCACTCAACACGAAAATTTGAAACTTAGCACAGAGGTAGGGTGTGATGGCCTAATTTCAGATGTGAAGTTGAGTTTTGATTTTGGGGGTTAATTTTAGGGAATAACCTGAAAAGTTAAATCGAAATTTTTTCCCAAGAGCACCGAGTAGGGTATCAAACGAAAGCCTATTAAAACCTGAATCCAGTAATATATACATAACTACATACTTTTGTCCATTTATACTTTTTTTTTTTGAGAAAAACATCATAAAAATTGCTGTCCCCGGTCCTTATTACCAGAAGAATTGTTCAGAAAAATCTGAAAAGATTCACGAACATTAAGAATGAGATGTAGATTGAGCGAAAATTATCAAACCTGAATTTCCATGCTCAACTTCCTTGGTACGCAAAAAGAAAAGTTGATGACATACTTTGCTTTGATTAAGATGCTGTTAATCAATAATTGTAATAACAATATGCTAAACGGGTATTTTACTAATTTTTTATACAGTGAGTTTTAAAAATTAAATAAGAAGTAAGGAATAGCTGTGATAAATTTTGTAAACGAAAATACATAATATGTTACAATCTCTGCACTTGAATATTATCTATATTTGTAAAATTTTTGGGTATCCATAGAAATAAAAAATTCAAGCTACCTTTTCAAGGAAATTGGCAAATTATATTTAAATAATTTTATGACTTAAAATATTATCTAATAGAGGTACAATTTTTATAATCAATAGCGCTGCTAATAATTTTATTATTGAAAGAAAAAAAAACCCTGTCCAGCATCTGCATAACATAGCGAAGTTCTTCCTATTAACTTATTTCCTATCAACCTAGTTCAAGAAATAATTTTTCAAAAGACCAAGACAATAGTTAATAACAGTCAGATTCTACGTCCATTTTTCAGACATTTGTCTAATACAGACGCCACCTAGAATTTTTTTTCTTATCTACAAAAACATCAGTCTACAGAATTCAATTTACTACTTAGGAAAATAATTCAAATATCACTAACAATAAATATCTTAAATGAGTTTAAAAAAATCAAAACGATACTGTTTATTAAATTGCGTGAGAACTGAATCTGACTAGTTCAAAGACGTCAAGTGGGTGTAAGCTAGTAAATGCAATGACAAATATGACGAATTTATAGAGATTTTCTCGTACTACAAAATGCAAAAAAGTGGGAACGCGAACTTTTTTTAGTTAATTGTACTTTGATTTTTTGCACAAAATTTTAAAAACACTTTATTTTCTTAAAAAAAAGATTGGAAACCTAGTCACAAATATCCCCACAAAAAGTTCTCCTACTACAAAAAGACTATCAAAAAACGTATAAATCTACTAAGTATTTAACATCTCAATATTTTTATTACATATAAACATCTAAAAATATTTCAGTCTCTTTTTAGCTTACTTATGCAACACTTTTTTAAATTTTTAATGTTAAAAATCGGAGCGTTCCTTTAAAAACGGTTAAATTTACAATACCTTTCATTAAAATGTCGACTACCCCTAGACTCAAAGCTAGAAAATTGAGAAAAAACAATTCAGTTAAATTTTTTTACATAGATTTGAAATCTGCAAACAAAATTTAAATTCTTTTCAATTTTCATGCCCTTTTCGCAAAATTAATCCCCAAATTGTAACACCCAACCACCCCTGCTAATATAATTTGAACAAGTTGTGTGTCAACAGATGGCTCTTATAAAAAGAACAGTATCGTCAATTTAAACTCTTGCTCTGTCTCTTCCAGATATTTGAAAAATTAAATGAAAAAAAATTTTTTCTGCTTTTTTCACATTTTTATTAATAAAAGTATTTTTCGAAAAAGTTTTTAAAAAATTTTCTTGAAAAATTTTAGGAGAAAGTTTTTTTTGACAATTTTTTAAAAAATTTTCTTTTTTTTATAAATTTAAATACTGTTATTGATAAAAATGGGGAAAAAGCTGAGAAAATTTTTTTTTTCATTTTGTTCACGATTATGAAAATTTAAGAGTAAAAAAATGATCCTTTAATTTTTTCAAAAATTCAATCGAATGAAACAAAAAAACGGCTGGATGGATTAAATTGAAACTCTGTGGGGTCTTTATGGGTATATTGAGCTGTAAAAGGCATACTTAACATTAATGGTTCGCTTAATATTTTTAATTCAGCGCTGGATTTTCCAGAAAGACACCAAAGGCTCTTTTTTTCTCGATTTTTCAAATTCATGTAGAGTATGCAAAAAAAAAATTTTTTTCCGAAAAAACAATGGCTAATCCTTATAGAGAATTTATCCTAGTTTTTAAAACACATCTTCAATTTTCTGTGTGATCATTGGTTGCTGAGATATCGGTGGTCAAAGACGAAATGATACTTTTCCATTCAAAGTCCGATATCTCAGCGAGAAGTGGTGATATAAAGGTCTAAAAAAAGCAAATTAAAGCTGAATGAACAAGTTATCCAGTCCATATGGTGGTTAAGTCGGAAAATTTTTTTCCCAGTCCGTGGACCAAAAAAAGAAACCGAAAAAATTTCGCAATTTTTTTTTTTTCAGTGTATTTATTAGGATTGAGCGACACACGTTGCTTTGAAAATTTTTTTATCGCAAGATTCCAAAACTAGAAACTTCCAGCTTTAAATTCCTGTTGACGACTCCGATACGACCATTTTTCACGAAGATACAGCCATTCGTTAAAAATTTTAAATTTTTTTTGATCCTTTTTTTCGCTAGTGTATAAATTTTAGTGAATATCATTTTCGAATTTTAGGGACCTCAAAACATATTTCTGTTATAGTCCTAGGCTCAGGTCGTGCCATAACGACGGCTGGAATAGCTGAATTTCCAGTTTTGGAAATTCGCTAAAAGCGGCGATTCTTAGTACAACTACTTCATTCAGTAAATATCACTGTTCGTTTCTGGTAAACGTAAACAGACCAAGATAACTATTTATTTTGGGAATAAAATTTATTCAGTAGGAAAAATATTTTATCCACTTTCATATCCCGTTATAAAAAATTCATAAAAACAATTAATTATAGGGAACACTGTTAGTGCAAGTACAACATGCACTTGACGACTTGTTTTTTGGATCAAAATTAATGAAAATAGTGTTTATGTTAATAAATGTTCTTAATACTTCTCTAATTATTTTTTTATTTAAATTAATTTTAAATATTCATTTAAAATAATAATTTTTGTTATTTGTTATAAGGACTACTAAGAAAAAAAGAGAAATATCACATCAAGTAACTGATGAAGAGAAATTGGCTATTATCAACCCATCTCCTTCTTGAATAGCTCGAATTTTGTCCGAATTTGGCATAAGTCCTGCGTCAGTTATGACATGTCCTAAAAAGTCTATTTCACGTCTAGAGAATTTACAGTAGTATTTTAACTAAAAGAAAGTTTTTTAAGGGGAATTCTGAGGTAAGGGGATTACAAATATTTTAAATGTTAACCAAGGCAACACTGACAAATAAATGAACGAGAGATAATTATATATCTTTTATGTTCAATAAAAAGAGATAGATTGCGAAAGAGAGATAATTATATATCTGTTATATTCTATAAAAAGAGATAAATTGTAACTAAGAGGAATTTATGCTCTTTCTTTTAGTTAAAATTCTACTGTACTTTTTTCGAGTTGGATCTTTAGATTTGTGCCTTTCAGTCTACTGAATACTTTGCCTAAATTAACTATATGTTCTTGTAATGATGTCGAGTAAACAATAAAGTCGTTCATGTATATTAGACATCAAATTCCCTACAAGTCCTTTAAAACTTTATCCATAACCCGCTGAAAGGTTGATGGAGCGTTTCTTAACCCAAAAAGCATACGTATGTATCCGTAATGCCCATGGCCTATAGTATTTTCTATATCGCGCCGATGTACTTCAATCTAGTGGAAACCAGGTGCCAAATCGAAAGTAGTGAGGTACATGCACTTCCCTAGTTTGTCTAGTATATCTGTAATGTTGGGAATGGGGTTTTTGTCTCCTATCGTCTTGTCATTTAATTTACGGTAGTCCACTACTAACCTCCATTTCTGTTTCCCGCTCACGTCCTGTTCCTTTCGAACAATCCAAACAGGACTACTCCAGGGCGAATAACTAGGTCTAATTATTCTCTGCTGTAACATTTTGTCTAATTGAGTTTTTACCTTATACCTTGCTTACATCGGTAAATTGTCAGTCGTTTTAATTTCGTTCTTAATTTTGTTTGTAAAAGTTAAGTCCCGTCCTTCTTTAGATTTATGTCTTCGTATTTACGAGAAATTTTGAAAATTAATTTTTGCTCTTTAGAGCTTTATAGGGGGTGTAACACGATCGCTATTGGAAATGAGTTGGTTAATATTGCAATCAAAAAATCATGATTTATGATTTCAACTTTTAATGGCTATTAAAAGCTTTTAGCTACTATTAGTTATATCGATTATCGGTCAAATATATGCCAATCGTTTACTCTGTATACACTTGAAGGAAAAAAAATCAATTTTGAATTTTAGTTTCGATAACATAAATGTCTTTTGATTGTGTGTCTATGGATAATTGGATTATTTGTTTGCAGTCTGGATTTATAGTGTGAATACCGCTTGTTATACTAAATTTGAAAAGTAATTTATTTGTAGCAAAGGATGTAATTAACTGTTTGTTGGGAATGTCAATTTAAGCTGTTAACTGATTTAGTGCGTCTAGTCCTATGAGTCCTTCAAAATATGTATGTATGAAATTTAAATAATAAGAATTCAATAGTGCCGTTTTGATTGAATTCGTCAAACGTAGGTGAAAGTACCTTTTTTTGTAACTGTGTGGGTCCCTAATAGCGCTTTAATAAATATGAATTTTTTATTTTCTGTTACGTTGGGATATATGTGTCCAGGATTTAAAAAGGAATAGCAGGAACCTGTGTCAATTAAAAATTGTAATGCTTATCCGCTTCCTTTGTCTATGTGGATATAAGGTAAGGTCGATTCCCGTAGATCGATTCATTTCTATGTATCCGTACTGTGGTCCCAATTGTATTGAAAATTTTGATCGTCAATTTCGGCCTGAGGTGCCATATGATTATTTGACTGATCGTATTCCAAACATTGTTCGTTTTCGTTGTTGGTGTCAATGTATTCGACGTATTAATCGAGTGATGAATAGTACTGTGAAACTCTTTATTTGTAAAGGTTGGTTTACTTTCAATAAATGTGGTTTTGCTTGCTGTGGAGGATTTGTGTGTGATTGAAGCATATTATTATTTATAATATTATGCTGCTTATTTGGCTATCGATTTCCATGGGTGTCGGTTTTGGAATTTGCCTACTCTTTTGTTATACTCGAAGAGGTTTATATTAATCGTGTTTGTTGTGTGTAATAAGGATTATACGTAATGGGTGGTCTTTGAGCAAATTGCCGTGTAGGTGATATACTCCATATAGAAGATTTGAACCCGATTTCTGAAACAACTTTGAGCCGTTGAAAACATTTTGAAGTATTGCCCGATAACTTTTCTTCGTTGTGGATCAGTCATATTTCTATAAATATTTCGTAGATGGTGGTAATGGTAAATATAAACACAAAGAATAAACACCTTTTGAAATTTTACATGCCTTTCTCTAGCAACTATGTTTTCTAGGAACTACCAAAACGATGGGCAAGATAAGTAAATAAGACATAAAATACGAAGGTGTTGATAATCATCTTATTGATTTCCGTAACTATATTTCTGAATTAAAATCGTAATACATAACTTTTTTATGGTTGCTTTATTTTTATTATTATTATTATATAGAATTTACGACAACCTGGCGCTCACTACTCAGTAGGACAGTACTGGGTAACTTTCAGCTATATTTTTTTAAGTTTACAATAAGAACAATATTATTAATAGATTTGAGCATTAGTTTGCGGTATTCCATATTTGTAAATAATAAACAAATATTTTACTCCGTAAAATACCACTTTTATTTTTGAAACTGTGACAATAATGATTCCAACCGTCAGTTCATTTTCGAACAGAATAAAAATTACATTCGATACATGCTTATATACTAATTTCATCTATCTATACTTATGAAGGGGGAGTGGTAGGTGATATGGAAGTGGAATGTTTGGGTTAGGGACAGTAGGAGAATCCAAACACGTGGCAAAAGATTGAAAGAACAATATCTTTCTAACATCTAAACATTAATAAAAAAAAAAACTTTATTTATTAAAAAAATATCTATAATTATGTAAAAATAAAATCTCTCAAAAACCGTAACACTTGATTTGGGCTTTTGCTACAAATGGATCCATCTATCTCCTTTTCAAAGTGTCCAACAGAATGTTGAACATGCCTGTATAAACCACTGAATACCATGTCGTTAGCCGAGCATTAGTTTGTACTAAGTCTACTTTTAAAAATTTTTCAGATGGTTGTTTTATTAGTTTTGGGCATCGAGGAAGTCGAAAACACTATCAGAAAAAATTTTTGAAAAATGGATTTGGTATAAACCAGTACAATAAAATCTCTGATTACGAACACATCTCTTAACCGAACGCCTCCCATAGCCGGACAAATTTTGTACGATGGTGGCATGCTATACTAAAACCAGTGCTTTCACCATTCTCTTGAGCGGACCCTCTGTTAACCGAATGCGAACACAATATTTTTTGACGAAAATATATTATTTAGTACATTATTACTTCTATTAACCGGACACAAGTACGTCTAGTGCGTATGTATACCTATATGGGTTAAATATAATTGTACATGTCTTAAATTTTTAACAACGATTCTGATGTGACGATGCATTTGTAAACGTTATATTTTTGCAAAGATACCTAAATTCATTGATAACGTGGGTTTGAAATAAGAAAAAACGCCGTGAGCAGCGGGGCCCCATCACGGAAGTCGAATTTTTCCCTTCATTTTCAGTATTGAATGTCTACAAGCGAAATGTGATTGAAAGTCTACAAGCGATTTGTCATTTTGGTGGTTTCAAAACTGATGATGAGTGTCCGGCTGATCGGGGCTTTAAAAAAAGGTTTTAAGTTTTTAAGGGCTGAATTTCAGTAAATTTCAATTTTGTGCCGATAGCAGTTAGCAGGAAAAAAGCCAACACAGTTCGTACGAGGGCATTCCTGCCCATGCTTATCCGCTTTGCCTTTGTGTTTTATTTTTAAATATTAAAAAAAGACCTTAAATAGTAAGCTGGAAGGCCTTTATGAAGATATTTTTTCTTTCCAAAAAATCCAAAATTTCTATTTTATAAATAAAAATCCAAAATTCCTACTTTATAAATAAACAGTGACATTAATAACATTTTAAAATTACTTAACATTTATGTATTGTACTTGTTAAAAAAAAGTAAGTTCATTTTTTTTTAGTCGAATTTTTCCTTGAAAAAATTAGACTTATACAGTCTATATGACAAGAACGGTGAGAGGCGAGAGTAGGGGCGCCATCCGTTTTCGGACCCGTAGAACACGAATATGTAGAAAAAAAGTCTGATATATATATTTTTAGATCTTTTGGGCAAATTTTGGATCCGACCCAAACTTTAAGGGGGTGGTGGGGGCGGAAAAGCAATAAAACTTTTCCAAACCAGTTGGAGATAATGTTTCGGTCAATTATCTACAACATATCCAAAATTCAGCTTCCTAGGATGATTTGGTGGGATCAGAGGGGAAAAAAACGATTTTCGCTGGATCTAGCACGCTCCCAGCCCCCCAGAATTAACGTAGAGGGTTGAAATTTGGTGCGTTGATAGAGTTCATACTTAGGTTGTGCTTTTTGAAGGTTTTAATATTTCCCCCCACCCCCCTCATTTTTAAGTTACAATTTCATGCTTTTTCGACGTTTTCGAAGTTTGTACCACTCGCACAGGTCACCAAAATAAACCTAGAGGGCTGAAATTTTGTATTCGGATTGAGTTAGTATCAAGGGGGTGCCTTTTGGGGGTTTCAATTTTTAATCTTTACCCCCACCATTTTTATACCAAAAAGAACATGACTTTTCTTGTTTTTTAACAGTTTCGTTCGGGTCAAAATCTCCCCAAATAAACCTAGTGGGCTGAAATTTTGTGTACAGGTTAAGCTAATGGCCGGACAGTTCTTTTTGGAGGTTTCAACTTTTAACCCTTACCCCCACGATTTTTACGCCAATATTTCCTTGTTTTTTTGCTTCCAAATTTTCTTGCTTGTTTTCTAACACGTCTAGAGACTCTCTAAGGAAACCTAGAGAGCTGAAATTTTGTACGTGTATTCAGTTAGTATACAGCTAGTACCTTTTAGGTAGTCCACATTACTTTTCACCCCACTTCTCCCATTTTTGCATCGGAATTGAATGCTATTGACAAATGTGTTTTAAATGCATTATTTTTATTCTAAATACAAGTAGGCGAATAGTAATTTTAAAAAATTTAAAAAAAGTAAATTTACTTTTATAACAAATGAAATACATACATATTAAGTAATTTAAAAATGTTATTAAAGTTACTGTTTATTTGTAAATTAGGAATTTTGGATTTTTATTATTTATAAAATAGAAATTTTCCGATTTTTTTGGAAAGAAAAAATATCTTCATAAAGGCCTTCCAGTTTACTATTTAAGTTCCTTTTTTAATATTTAAAAATAAAACACAAAGGCAATTGGCGGATAAGCATAGGTAGGAATGCCCTCGTACGAATTGTGTTGGCTTTTTCCCTGTTAACTGCTATCGGCACAAAATTGAAATTTACTGAGATTCAGCCCTTAAAAACTTAAAACCTTTTTTTAAAGCCCCGATCAACCGGACACTCATCATCAGTTTTGAAACCACCAAAATTACAAATCGCTTGTGGACTTTCAATCCCTTGTAGACACTCAATACCGAAGATGAAAGGAAAAATTCGACTTCCGTGATGGGGCTCCGCTGCTCACGGCTTTTTTTTTAGTTTTTAAAATTACTATACGCCTGCTTGTATTAGAATAGAAATAAAGCATTTAAAATACATTTATCAATACCATTTAACTCCAATGTAAAAATGGGAGAAGTGGGGGGAAAAGTAATGTGGAATCCCCAAAAGGCACTAACTGGATACTAATTCAATACACGTACAATATTTCAGCCCTGTAGTTTTCCTTAGAGAGTCTCTAGACGTGTTAGAAAAAAAGCAAAAGAATCAAGGAAGTATTGACGTAATAATCGTGGAGGTAAGGGTTAAAAGTTGAAACCTCCAAAAAGCAGTGGCTGGCTATTAACTTAACCCGTACACAAAATTTCAGTGCTCTAGGTTTATTTGGGGAGATTTTAACCCGAACGAAACTTTAAAAAACAAGAAAAATCATGTTTTATTAGGTATAAAAATGGTGGGGAAAAAGGGTTAAAAGTTGAGACCCCCAAAAGGCACCCCCTTGATATTAACTCAATCCGAATACATAATTTCAGCCCGCTAGGCTTATTTGGGTGACCTTTGCGAGTGGTACAAACTTCGAAAACGTCGAAAAAGCATGAAATTGTAGCTTAAAAATGAGACGGGTGGGGGTAAAATACTAAAACCTCCAAAAAGCACAACCTAGGTATGAGCTCTATCAACGCATCAAATTTCAACCCTCTACATTAATTCTGGGGGCTGGGGGCGTGTTAGATCCAGCGAAAATAGTTTTTGCCCCCTCTACTCCCTCCAAATCATCCTAGGAAGCTGAATTTTGGATATGTTGTAGACAATTGACCGAAAAATTATTTCCAACCGGTTTGGAAAAGTTGTATTGTTTTACCACCCCCTAAAAGTTGGGTCCGATCCAAACTTTGCCCAAAATTTGACCCTACTTTGATAGTATGAGGTGCCTCAAAAATGAGCCCCACTTACCAAATTTCAGCTCCTAACTTCCATAGGGGGGCCCTACACACATTAAAAGGTGGCGGGAATATATATATATATATATATATATATATATATATCAGCCTTTTTTTTCTACATAATCGTTTTCTACGGGTTCGAAAACCGATAGCGCCCCTATTCCCGCCTCTCACCGTTCTTATCGTATAAGCTGTATAAGTCTATTTTTTTTTTCAGTTGAAAAATTCGACTAACTATATATTCTACATTAGCTAATACTATTATTTACTCTACAATATATATGCTACATGTACTCAGCTGACGATTTGCCTGTTGCTTCGCGCATTGTTTACATATTTTATAGCACGTAGTACTGTTTTTTTATTTTAGTAATGAATGTGAATAAGAACTACAAAAATAGATCGAATTAGGAGAACGGCTACGACTTCGAATGTGAATAATTAATTATATTTGCTAATTGTACGACATTTGAACGCTTTCGATTTTTTCATTCCTCCCACTTCGTTACGACTTAAGCGATTACCAAAAGATCATGTCGATGTCGATTTGTAGTTAATAACTATATTTATATTTGAATGAAAATTTTATCAAAAGTAAATAAACATATTATGTACTTACATGTCAATGTTAATAATTTAAATGTTACAAATGATAAAATTAACATAAATTTCTAACAATCACTAATTTAACTATCCCGCCCGTTAAAATAAACGTGATATTTCAACAAACAACTGAATCTACTGAATAAATTATTAGTCTCTCTTCGTCGCTTGTGTTATTTCAAATAATGATAAACACAAAAAATCAAATACGCAACAAACACAATATACATATTGCATACTATGTATTTATGAAGATTAATTTTGATTCGGCTATTTAGTAGAAACAAAAATACATGTGTTCAAGAAATACAGTTAATTCTATCAAAATGTTACCGCTCGAAACTAACTCAGTTTCATAGTGAGATTGGTGTCAAAGTAAAATTTTTATTATACACATATTAAGAAACTTAATAAACTAAAAGGAACAGTTTATAAAACAAAATGTACATTATGTAAATAAATAAATTGAAAATTAAATAAAAAATAATTTTTAATGTTTTCTGTATTTTTGATTATTCTGGCTATATGTAGTAGGGATGGAAAAGGCGCGCGCAAAATTGATTCTCGACTTTAAAATCGACTTTCATTTTTTTGATTCTTAAAGTCGATTAATTGACTCTGAAAGTCAACTTTTCGACTTAAATCGACTTTTCAAAAATTTATTAGTTTATTTATAGAAACTATTAAGTATATATATATATATATATATATATATATATATATATATATATATATATATATATATATATATATATATATATACTTAATAGTTTCTATGTATATATATATATATATATATATATATATATATATATATATATATATATATTAAACAATCTGTACTGTATTAAGTATGTTTTAAACAATTTATTAAATAATGAGCATATAATTTTTAAGAATGTAACAAGAGATAATTTATCAATAATTTGGCGTTGAATATTAAAATTAAAATGGACAGACGAATTAATGGGTCATTCGTATCGGTGTAAGCCAAAGGCGCTTGCACTCATTTTGAATCAATTTGCACTTGTTTTGATATATACATCGACGTATACGCTGTATACATCGGTATACAGCGTATACGGTATACGATATATACCGAACGCTAATACTTGACCCTTCTCTCTAGAACATGGAAAGTGAGACAGGAATATACAAAAATGTCAAAAGCAAGCCAAATGTGATTCAAAACAAATGCAAATTGATTCAAAATGAGTGCAAGCGCCTTTGGCTTACACCGATACGAATCGACCCATTAATTCGTCTGTCCATTTTAATTTTCAGTCGATCTTAAATGATGAGAACGTTAAATTTTTTATTTTTGTTTTTTTGTTTGACTTATTTTTATTAATACAAAATCAGCGAAAACTAATTTAAGCGCCAGTGATTACTTTCAAGTACCTGTACACTGACAATAACAAAGCAAACATCTGCATGTACTTACATGCAGCGCTAGTTTGTGTTTGTTATACAAAAATGATGAGAGTATTGCTGGTTCTAACAATTTGATAGTGAACAGTTTCATAGAGTTAACTGTACTTGCTTTAAATAGAATATTCATATTTGTTGTATCCCATCAAAACTGAAGCAGTCATATTCTGTAATATTTTAAAGTATCCTATAATTATTCAAGTATTGTGTCTTAATATGTATAAAAAATTTAATTTCATTACGTCCAATAGTTTTGTAGATTCAATAACAATCACGCCCTCTTTCATAAGAAGTACATGTATGAAAATAAAAATTATAAAAATATCACATAACAGATTCATCCTCTTGCCCCTTCAGTTATATGTATAGTAAAACAACAAAAAACAATTTTAATATTTAATAAATTTTTTTTTGGGTTGTACAAGCAATGATTCATAACAAGTTTATTATAAACATAAAAAAAATTATTCAGTATTCAATCAGAGGTAGGCCAATGGAAAGTTCTATTAGAAATCAAATTTTTTAATAAGATTCACAGTAAGGGAATAAAACTTTCAAATGGACAACTTGTACTTTAAACTGCAAAAAATAAAATATTCATGTTTTAAATTACATTGGAAAATTTAAAAATAGACAAGATGTTACAATATTGGCGTAAATGTGAGTCAACAAAATAGGAAGATATTTGGTTAGTTTATTACTTTACTATGATTCTTTAGTTTGAATTTAATTAATATTCATTTCACCAGGATTGAACGTTCAAAAATAGGTACCGTTCTGAGTGGATGAGTTTATATCCTAAAATAGGTGAGGTCGTCAGTAGTAGGACTGACTCAAGAAGAAAGAGCCATGATATTCTTATTTCGAATTGGTTAAGGATTCTAATTTTTAACACCCTTTCTCTAGATTGGTTTATTTACAATTCTTTATTTAGTTAATAATTCCACGAATTTACAAAAAAGACACTATTATTTCCGCTTACCTTTACTTTTACGGATTGCGTATTTTCTCCTTTTTACTATTAAGAACAATACTGTTATCAGAAATACAAAGTCTAGAGACTCTAATTGTTCAAATATTTTCTTATGATTGGCTACTTATAAATTCATTGTTTAGTTGATAATTCTTAGTATTCACAAAAAAGACAGGCTATTTTTATTCAACTTTGGTGTTATGGATTGTGTATTTTCTATTCTTTATTAATAGTGCGTAGCTTTTGTGGAAATTTCGTTTTTTATTATTATCATACCAGTGATTGTCAACAAGTGTCTACCAGTTTAATTTTTTGTAACTTTATTAATTTTCGGTGTTTATTTAAATTAACAATTTTCATGTAAATAATGATAAATAATAAATATTCATTATTTTTTTTTACAATAATTTTCATTTGGACTGTTTCTACAGCTTAAAATATTTCATAAAAAAAATTATATTTCGCAAACTACTATTTTATAAATTCGGTTACATGTTCTATTTTTAAGACCATTTCCAAAAGATTACCAATTATATAAGTCTAAACATGGCATAGAATCCAAAAATAAAGTACAGTAGTCTCTAGTTTTTAAGGACACCCAATGGGAAGTTAGCAGCGTGGGTAAACCTGTCCCCCCAATTTTTTTTTATTTATTTAGGTAATACCAACCAATACGTTACTTAGATACATCCCTTGTATTCGAGTAGCTTAGAAAAGTCACAACTAATCTTATACCATTTTAACCTCGTCGCTACCAATGTACAATATATTGTACATCAAATTTAGGTTATGTTAACATTATTTTTTAATTGAGAAATAATTAAAAACTTCTTAATATTATTTAAAATTACTAAATTACGCTTGTTTAAAGACGTAAGATTAAAATTTTTAATTAAAATAAACGCTTGTTCAAATCTTTATCCAGTATGCTGAACAAAAGTACGCTCATTGACATTTAAAAATTTTTAAAAATTCGTAGCGAAGAAGTTAAAGTCCAGAGTATACTTGATTTCATATTATATAATTTGACATAAGTAATTCTGATAGCATTTTAAGTATTTTTTTTTTAATTCTGACAGGCATATATGTCCTTGAGTACAGGTAATCATAAGAAAATAAACCCGATTAATATCTAATGTTTGTTGTTGTTCTCGATGTAATTTATTGAACTATAAAACTATCCTATCTAGTCCTAAAATTAAAGTCCTATCTAGAATATTATGTTACTTCGAATCGGTTACGAGATCGCCATAAAAATTTTCACTTCGGTCATGTCGTCTTAACACACATTTTTTTTTTTTAGCTTCTAAACCTAAATAATTTTTTAACATTAAAAGCAATATATTAATTATGATATAATAAGCAAATGTTTTGTTGCCACTGATAATTTTAAATAACATTGCAGGACTCCATTGCAAGCATAAATATTATACGGGGGCTTCTTGGAATTTGGCTTGAAAATGCTGAATGAATAATTTAAAAAAGAAGATAAAAGATATTTCTAAATATAATTCACATCTTCTCATTCTTATCTACTACTTTTAACAACGACTGTTTTTTAAAAAAAATGTATATTTTCTAATTTTTATATAAGAAAAGGACGCCTACTACAATTATCATTATCAGATGTATGTTTATCTTTGTTATGAATAAAATTCTTTAAAAAATAATAAAATTTTTAAGAAATAAATGTTTTCTTACTTTATCCAAATATACACCACTTAACTTTTCTTTTTTGTTTGTTAAAGTTGGGAGATAGTGAACTTCTCCTTCAGTAACTATGCAATACAAATTGTTGATTGGTGTTCTAATGATTTTCAATAGATTTTTTAGATACTGCCCTTCCATAGCAAAAATTTTTCCGCTTTTGCGCAGAAAAAGTTCATGGGGTTTACAACAAGCAATACAACAATGCTCCAGTTAACGATGAAGACGCTTTTGCTGCACTTATAGTATACCTATATTGATTTTTTGATATTTTCTTTAAGCAGTGCAGAGAGAACCATTTTTCTCGATTGGTTTTTAACTTATGGCTTTTCGAAGGAGTTTCACAATCAATAACAATTAGACTGAATTAAGGCCATATACAGTTTCGTCTGGAAAGACCGTAATTAAGTTTATTGCACCTAAAAAGTACCTGACAAAATGACAGTTTTGTCCGAGAAATTTTTTTATAATATTTTTATCATTGCTTTATGATTCGTCTAGCCAGATGTTTAGGTACAATAAATTAAATAAAAATCCTGTGTATTATACGTACGTTTATATATGGACCCAAAAAGGGTGTAATTATGGAATAACTTATTTTATCTACGACTACCATGAAATTGTTTGTTTATTGTACAAAATACTATCTAAGTACATAAGTTGCGTCTTACATACAGCCATATATACACCTGTACAAAAAGTGGCTCTTTACACGTAGTCTAGTTCACAAGTTAAAAAACGTGAAAAAGAGAAATAAACCCCTTAAAAATATGAGCAATAGCTGATTCGATTCGTAATGACCTATAGAAAAATGTATTTAAAGGATTTTACAGCACATAAATATTGCAATTACGATGGAAAAAATGAGGTATTCAGTTTTTTGTTAATAACTTAAGAAATATTAATAGTTAAGAAATGAAACAAAAATATTCTTAAAGAGGAGGAAATTTGCAATAAAAGAGTCCTAAATCCCGGAACTTTACCTCCATTATTTCTAATTTTAATTTAATGTCGAAAATCGGGTTCCGCGCACCAGTTTTAGCACAGACGCAGCGACGCTGAAAACAGCATATCACCGAAAATAAAATTTTTTATAGTAGTAAATATTAATTTAAAAATTTAAAAAAACTATGCAATATTCAAAACACTAAGAAAAAATTTTTATCCTAATTTTTCATAAAGGATGCAATTGTTAACCAATAAATAATTTACGGATCTCTGCTTTCACAAATAGTTACATAAAAGGTTAAATAATAATTACATTAAAAATTTATAAAAGTTTTTTATTTTGTTTATTATAATTTCTTAAAGTTAAAAATTTAAGAAATATGAAGGAAATAACAATAAAAAAATTTTGACGTTTTCTTATCTACCTATGACAGTAATTAATATTGGTTGCAATTTTTTTACGTCATTTGTTAATAAATTTTTTATAAACAAATGGAGAAATTTAATTGTTAAAAAAAATTTTTTTACCCGTTTGTTGTCATGAATAAATAATGAATTTTAAACAAAAAATTTTTTCTTATAAAATTTTTTTAATTAAAGTTTTTTTTTTTAATATTTTTTTTTAGTAATCGTGTTGATAAATGCAAATAATCATTAAGAAAAAAATTTATAAAAAAAATTATAAAAAAAATTTTTAATTAAAAAATTTTTTTAGGAAAAAATGTTTTCTTATGTTAATATTATTTATTCATGACAACAAACGGGAAGAAAATTTTTTTTTAAACTATTAAATTTCTCCATTTATTTATAAAAAATTTATTAACAAATGACGATAAGAAAACGTCCAAATTATAAAATTGCTAAAAAAAAATTTTTTGTGGTTATTTCCTTCATATTTCTTAAATTTTTAATTTTAAGAAATTATAATAAACAAAATAAGAAACTTTTATAAACTTTTACCACATAATCTTCTTAAGTATATATATATATATATATATATATATATATATATATATATATATATATATATATATATATATATATATATATATATATATATATATATATATATATATACATATATATATATACATATATATATATATATATATATATATATATATATATATATATATATATATATATATATATATATATATATATATATATATAAGAAGGGCTCCACGAGGCAAAAAATTTTTAGTGTAATTATTTAACCTTTTATGTAACTATTTGTGAAAGCAGAGATCCGTAAATTATTTATTGGTTAACTATTGCATAACTTTATGAAAAATTAGGATAAAAATTTGTTCCTAATGGGATCTTATTCTTTGAAGTGTTTTGAATATTGCATAATTTTTTAAATTTTTAAATTAACATTTACCACTATAAAAAAAATTATTTTCGGTGGTATACTGTTTTCAGCGTCGCTGCGTCTGTGCTAAAACTGGCGGGTGGAACCCGATTTTCGGCATTAAATTCAAATTAGAAATAATGGAGGTAGAGTTCCGGGATTTGTGACTTTTTTATAGTAAATTTCCTCCTCTTTAAGAATATTTTTGTTTCATTTCTTAGCTATTAATATTTTTTAAGTTATTAACAAAAAACTGAATACCTAATTTTTTTCCATCTTATTTTGTTAATAACAATTGCAATTTTTTATGTGCTGTAAGATCCTTAAAATACATTTTTCTATAGGTCATTATGAATCGAATGAGCTATCGCTCATATTTTTAAGAGCTTTATTTCTCTTTTTCACTTTTTTTAAATTGTGAACTAGAGTAATGCATGTATACGTATAATATAGCAAATCTGAGTTGACAATAAGGGCAATAAAATTTTACAAGTCAGTTTTACACTGAAACAAAATATTTGGTGAATATAGTTAAACATCGTTTTTAAAGTTTCTACGTGAGTACATGTAAGTAAGATAAATAAGATAAAAAAGTATGTACAAAATCATAATTTTTGTTGGATTTTTTACATTTGTATTCTTTGAATTTATTTAAAATAGTATATTATAATGTATATGTATTTGTTCTGTAACGAACGTTAACTGCTGCAAGCATAGTTCTCTTGTGGTTTGGTTTGAATATTTGCATCTGTACTGTCTGTTATATCAGAGTACGAGGTTTCTTTTAGTCTGACAACACATAAAGTAGTCAGTCAGAGTTTGTCAACCAAACAAGCAACACATACGTAATACAACATCTAACGTCGCCTTTTGTTATATTGTTATTTACTGAGTTACTGCATAGTATTATTGTGTTTATTTATATAGTGTCACATAATTATGTATTAATTTGATGTTAATAAACGGATACATCAAAACAAATAAGAGGTATTCTTTTGGCACCTGAACAAGGACCAATTAAACACCAAAACATTTTTTGGCGCCCGAGCGAAGACGACTTGAGAAATTGAAGGCGGCTATTTGCTTGTTTTTTACGGTTTAATTTAATGTTTCTACGGTTTTCTAAATTGTTGCGGCTCTGATTCAGCGGATTTCCATGTTCGGAAATATTAAATAATATAATTCGGCGGTTTTTATAAAATAAAATATAAATTTCGGTGTATTTTGGAAACAAAAATGGCGGCATGTGAACTAAATGGTTCTTATAAGCGGAATGGCGGATTTTGCTGCAGTACGGGTCACGTGGTAAGCAGCAACAAGGAAGAAGCATATCCCTTTAGTGAGTGCTAAAAAGAAATAGAAGAACATCTACCATTAGTGTGTGTTCTTTGTGTTTATTAAAATAAAAATATATGTATGTGAAACTATCGGTGTAAATTCTATGTGAATTTATTTGTAATTAATCGGACATTAAGGAAATTCATGTTTGTATTGTATTTACGGTAAGATTATTTCCATTTTATTGATAAATTTGTTTCCAAAAACTTTGAAGGCAACAATTAAAGCCTTATTTAAAGTAAATATTTTGGCGGTTACTAGTATTTAAACTAGATTATACTAGAAATTTCTTTTAGTAAATTTAAAAATGGATGAGTTACAACAATTAAAAAAGAAACGGTCGGTTTTAAAACGTAATCATTCACGGTTACAAAAAGTTTTAGAAAAAACAGAGCAGCCTGTAGATAAAGCAAATTTAACGGTTCGAAATGAACAATTAACAAAGGATTATGAATCATTTTTAGAAATTCAATCTGCTATTGAGTTACTTGAAAAAAGTGAATTAGATGACGCGGAAAGGGATAGTTTTGAAGATAAATATTTTAGTTTGAAATCGGAAATTCAAGGTTATTTGAATTTAAATGTACTTACACAGGCTAGCAATTCGGATAATTTAAATCAAAACGGTTACAATGATTCGGTACCCAAATTTACAAATATTCCTTTACCTACATTAAAAATTGAACCTTTTTCGGGTGATTATTTAAAATGGGTTGAATTTAGAAATTCTTTTGATTCGGCTATTCACAATAAACCTTTTATTTCTAAAGTTGAAAAATTAAATTATCTTAGATCTTTATTAAAAGGAGAAGCACTAAGTGTTATTTCGGCGGTAAATATTTCGGATGAAGGTTATGATATTGCATATAAACTTTTAGTAAAAGAGTATGAAAATTCGTTACTCATTATTAATGGTCATATTAAGTCAATTTTAGAATTACCAAATGTTTCAAAGGAGCATACAGTTAAGGAATTAGTTTTAAAGGTTAAGTTACATTTCGAGGCACTAAAAAGTTTGAATGTACCAGTTGATTATTGGGATTTAATACTAATTTTTATTATTGTACAAAAATGCCTGTATGAAGTTAGCCACCCATTTTTCGAATTTCAACATTTTCAAAGTTGTTCTAGGTTGTTCTATGTTTGTTCTACATTGTTCCAGAATAGCAAATCCAAAAACCAAAAAATATGGCCAAAAATCGAAAAAAACCCTTTTTTGGACTGGCCCCCCATTTTTCGAAAAAGTAACTTTTCATTGTTGTTCCAGGTTGTTCTAATTGTTCTGAACATTGTTCCAAAATATTATTCTCTCAAAATAAAAATTTAAAAAGATATAGCAAAAAATAGTACAAGACTTACCCCCAAGAGTAAAGTACCCTTTGTATGATTATTCTCGCGACGAAAATTTTGTTCTGAGTTGTTCTAGGCCTCTTCGTCATCGTTCTGTAGTTTCGAGCCGATCGGCCAACTTTTTCGAGCAAAAAATCCGAAAAATAAAAAAAAAATTTTCCACCCCCAAGAGTAAAGTACCCTTTGTATGATTGTTCTCGCGCTGAAAATTTTGTTCTGAGTTGTTCTAGGCCTCTTCGTCATTGTTCTTTAGTTTTGAGCTGATCGGCCAACTTATTCGATCAAAAAATCCGAAAAACAAAAAAAAATTTTCCATTCCCAAGAGTAAAGTACCCTTTGTATGATTATTCTCGCGACGAAAATTTTGTTCTGAGTTTTTCTAGGCCTCTTCGTCATTGTTCTATAATTTCGAGCCGACCTGCCAACTTATTCGATCAAAAAATCCGAAAAACAAAAAAAAATTTTCCATTCCCAAGAGTAAAGTACCCTTTGTATGATTCTTCTCGCGCTGAAAATTGTGTTCTGAGTTGTTCTAGGCCTCTTCGTCATTGTTCTGTAGTTTCGAGCCGATCGGCCAACTTTTTCGAGCAAAAAATCGGAAAAATAAAAATAAATTTTTCCACCCCCAAGAGTAAAGTACCCTTTGTATGATTGTTCTCAAGCTGAAAATTTTGTTCTGAGTGGTTCTATGCCTCTTCGTCACCTTACCGGTTAAAGGATAAATTTAAATCTATAATCGGTACTAGGATTATTAAATTTTAAGCATCAGACACATCAAATACATATAATTAAATTCAATGCATCAAATCAAATTTATTATTAATTAAAATGTGTATCGTGTGTAAAATTAACAAGTGTACCATGTACAAAACAATAAAATTTAAAAATTACCGCCATTTTTGCAATTGCAAATTTGAATAGATTTCTTGGAATCGATTCTGAATACAATCGATATTTCAAGGATCGATTCTTCCGTTGACAATTACGAATCGATTCAAAAATCGTATTTAAACAATGATGAACATAGAACAATGTCGAAGAGGCCTAGAACAACTCAGAACAAAATTTCTAGCTTGAGAACAATCATACAAAACTACTTTACTCTTGCGGGTAGAAAAAAATTTTTTTTCGGATATTTTGATCGAAAAAATTAGCCCATCGACTTGAAACTATAGAACAATGACGTAGATGCCTAGAACAACTCAGAACAAAATTTCTAGCTTGAGAACAATCATACAAAGGGTATTTTACTCTTGGGGGTAGATAAATATTTTCTTATTTTTCGGATTTTTTGATCGAAAAATTTTTCCGATCGGATCGAAACTATAGAACAATGACGATGATGCCTAGAACAACTCAGAACAAAATCTTCAGCGCGAGAACAATCATACAAAGGGTACTTTACTCTTGACGGTGGAATTTTTTTTTATTTTTCAGGTTTTTTGATCGAAAAAGTTGGCTGATCGTCTTGAAACTATAGAACAATGACGAAGAGGCCTAGAACAACTCAGAACAAAATTTTCAGCGCGAGAACAATTATACAAAGGGTACTTTACTCTTGGGAGTGGAAAATTTTTTTTTATTTTTCGGTGTTTTTGATCGAAAAAGTTGGCCGATCGGGTCGAAACTATAAAATAATGACGAAGAGACCTAGAACAACTCAGAACAAAATGTTCAGCGCGAGAACAATCATACAAAGGGTACTTTACTCTTGACGGTGGAAAATTTTTTTTATTTTTCAGGTTTTTTGATCGAAAAAGTTGGCTGATCGTCTTGAAACTATAGAACAATGACGAAGAGGCCTAGAACAACTCAGAACAAAATTTTCAGCGCGAGAACAATTATACAAAGGGTACTTTACTCTTGGGAGTGGAAAATTTTTTTTAATTTTTCGGTGTTTTTGATCGAAAAAGTTGGCCGATCGGGTCGAAACTATAAAATAATGACGAAGAGACCTAGAACAACTCAGAACAAAATGTTCAGCGCGAGAACAATCATACAAAGGGTACTTTACTCTTGACGGTGGAAAATTTTTTTTATTTTTTAGGTTTTTTGATCGAAAAAGTTGGCTGATCGTCTTGAAACTATAGAACAATGACGAAGAGGCCTAGAACAACTCAGAACAAAATTTTCAGCGCGAGAACAATTATACAAAGGGTACTTTACTCTTGGGAGTGGAAAATTTTTTTTAATTTTTCGGTGTTTTTGATCGAAAAAGTTGGCCGATCCGCTCGAAACGATAAAACAATTACAAAGAGGCCTAGAACAACTCAGAACAAAATTTTCAGCGCTAAAACAATAATTTAAAGAGTACTTCACTCTTGGTGGTAGAAAAATTTTTTTTTGTTTTCCGATTTTTTGATCGAGAAAATTGGCCGATCGGCTCGAAACGATAGAATAATGACGAAGAGTCCTAGAACAACTCAGAACAAAATTTTCAGCGCGAGAACAATCATGGAAAGGGTACTTTACTCTTGGGGTGGAAAATTTTTTTTTTATTTTTTGGATTTTTTGATCGAAAAAGTTGGCCGATTGGCTCGAAACTATAGAACTATGACGAAAAGGCCTAGAACAACTCAGAACAAAATTTTCAGCGCGAGAACAATCATACAAAGGGTACTTTACTCTTGGGGGTAAGTCCTGGACTATTTTTGGCTATATCTTTTTAAATTTTTAATTTGTAAAAGTAATATTTTGGAACAATGTTCAGAACAGTTAGAACAACCTGTAGCAACAATAAAAAGTTACTTTTTCGAAAAATGGGGGGCCAGTCTAAAAAAGGGTTTTTTTCGATTTTTTGCCATATTTTTTGATTTTTGGATTTGCTTTTCTGGAACAATGTAGAACAAACATAGAACAACCTGGAACAACTTTGAAAATGTTGAAATTCAAAAAATGGGTGGCTAACTTCATACAGGCTACAAAAATTAGATTTTGCTACTAAACAGCAATGGGAATTATGTCAAAACCGGGAGTCTGTTCCTAAACTGAGTCAATTAATCGAATTTTTAGAACATCGGGCAAAGGAATTTCAAATTTTATCATTAGAATTTTCAGTTAATAAAAATAAATTTGATAATAATTATTATAAAAAACAAATATCGTTACCATTAAATAAGGGCTTAAATAAAAAATGTACTTATTGCAAACTAAATAATCACAGTATTTTAAAATGTTTTAAATTTAAAAATTTATCTACTTCTGAAAGACGTGAGTTTGTATCAAAAAATCATTTATGTTTCTTATGTTTAAATGAACACACGGTATACAATTGTCGGTCAAATTTTAAATGTAGCATATGTAATAGGCGTCATAATAGTTTATTGCATTTCGGTTCAAATTACGATAACCAGCGGAAAGGATTAGATAATAATGTACCTTTAAATAAAGAATCGTTAAGTAAATCTGTTACTAATACTAGTGATGGAAACTTAAATCGGGAACAGATAAGTAGTAATGAAAAGCCAACATCAAATTGTTGTGCTAATCAAGATAGTAGTTATTGTAATAAAAACAATTTTGAAACTTTATTGCCTACGGTTAAGGTTAAAATTTTCGAAAGAAACGGTAAACATTTAATAATTAAAGCTTTATTAGACAGTGCCAGCGAAAGCAATTTTATTTGTAAACATGTAGTGGATAAACTTGGTTTACCAACACATCGGCAAAATTTGGATATTATCGGTTTATCGGGAAAAACGGTACAAGTAAAGGAATCGGTCGGGATAAAAATTCAATCGTTATGTTCGGAATTCAGTACTGAACTCGAGTGTTCTATTTTGGATAATATTACTACACCATTGCCACATTCTTATATTGATAAAAAAGGTTTACTTATACCGGATAAAATTAATTTAGCGGATACGGAATTCAATAAGCCTAGTTCTATTGAATTATTAATCGGTAGTGGTTTATTTTTTAAATTGTTACGGGGAGCACACATTCCTTTAGATCAACATAATTTGTCTTTACACAAAACGGTTTTTGGTTATGTTATAGCGGGACCTATTCTAAATAGAAATGGGTTATATACTAAAAGGTATACAAAAAATTGTTATTTAAATACGGATTGTAAATCGGCGGAATTAAATGAAAATATTAAAAAATTTTGGGCAATAGAAGATTTGCCTTCGGAAAAAATTATGTCACGTGAAGATAAAATTTGTGAAGAAATTTTTGAAAACTCGGTTACTCGTGACAAAATTTCAGGAAAATTTACGGTTCAATTGCCTTTAAAACAGGGTATTGAAAATTTAGGATCATCTTATGAGCAAGCTTTAAGTAGATTTTATCATTTAGAAAGTCGTTTTATAAAAAATGAAAATTTGTACAATGAATACAAAAAATTTATTTCGGAATATATAGAAATGGGTCATGCGGTTGATATTACTGAACTAGAGAAATTTAAAGAAAACAACAAATTAGAATATTTTGTACCCCATCACGCGGTAATTAGACCGGAAAAATCTACAACTAAATTGCGAGTTGTATTTGATTTTAGTTGTAAAACGGAAAACGGTTTTTCATTAAATGAATTTATGTATACGGGACCCTCTTTACAACAAGATTTATTTGACATCATTATTAGGTATAGAAGTTATACTTACGTATTTTCTTTAGACATTATAAAAATGTATAGGATGATAAATATTTCGGAAAATCATCAAAATTTTCAAAAAATTATTTGGAGAAATGAAAATTCGGGAGAATTGCAAATATTAAAACTAGCTACGGTTACGTACGGAGCTGCTGCTAGCCCGTATTTAGCTATCAAAGTATTACACAAATTAGCGAATGATAGTGAAAATAAATTTCCTGTCGCAGCAAAGATATTAAAACGGGATTTCTTTATGGATGATTGTTTAACCGGAGCAAATACAAAAAATGAGTTAATTTCTTTGAAAAACGATATAATTTCAGTTTTAGAAAGTGCAGGGTTTAAATGTCACAAGTGGGCATCGAATTGTAAAGAACTATTGGAAAATATTCCATTAGAAAAACAAGAGAAGGTTGTTAAAAGTAATGATAGTTCGGAAAAACTAGTTAGCTCTCTTGGGTTAAAATATAGTATTAACGGAGATTATTTCAAAATAAATATACCGGAATTTGAAATGAATGAAATTATTACAAAGCGGTTAGCATTATCATTTTTAAGTAGAATTTTTGATCCTTTAGGTTATATTGGAGTAGTTATTGTTAAAATGAAACATTTTATTCAAAAAATTTGGGCGGATAAAAATTTAGATTGGGATACCCCTTTACCAAAAAATTTTTCGGAAGAATTTATAAATACATTTTCGGATATAGAATTATTAAATAACATTAAAATTTCGAGACATTATTTTCAATCTGATTCAAAACTCAAACGGATAGAATTACATGGTTTTTGCGACAGTAGCAAGTATGCATACGGAGGTTGCATTTATATAAAGACTTTCCATGAAAACGGTGAAATATCAATAAATTTAATTGCAGCTAAAACTAGAATAATTCCTCTTAAAGGTACTACTTTACCCAGAACGGAACTTTTAGGTGCGGTGTTGTTGTCCAAATTATTACATAAAATCAAAACTAATTTAGATGATATTTTAAAAATCGATAGTTATTATTTATGGACGGATTCTAGTATTGTATACGGTTGGATTAATTTAGATCCTAGTAAATTAAAAATGTTCGTTTCTAACAGGGTTTATAAAATTCAAGAACTAACGGATTATAAAAGATGGTATCATTTAAACGGTGAATATAATATTTGTGCGGACAAACTAAGTCGAGGTTTATCCGTAACGGAATTTATTAAATTTCAAAATATATGGTTTAACGGTCCTCCATGGTTAAAATTAAATGAATCGGAATGGCCAAGGTCGAATATTAATGTAAATAGTTTGGAATTACCGGAACAAAGTTTGAAAGTAAAATCTTGTTTAGTTGCAGCGGATATTGATAATAGTTTATTTCTTGATGTAATAGAGCAAACTTCGGATTTTATGAAATTACAAATAAGAGTAGCATGGTGTAAGCGCGCTTCATACAATTTTAAAAATTTTAGATCAAGAAAATACGGAAATTTGAGTTTAAGTGAAATAATAGAAGCGCGGGAATTTCTTATTAAATTAGTACAAGCAAAATATTTCGGGAGAGAATTAACGGAATTAACAAATAAGATCGATCGAAAAGATTCGTATACCTATACTAAAAGCCCTTTAAAATATTTAAATCCTTTTTTAGATAATAAAGGACTAATTCGTGTCGGGGGGAGGATCTCCAATTGTCAAAAAATTTCTCTAAATCAAAAACACCCATATGTATTGCCTCCTAAATGTCATTTAAGTGATATAATTATCGAATATGAACATAAGACAATGTTACATGCCGGAACACAAAATTTGCTAGCGAATTTAAGGATGAATTATTGGATAATAAATGGGAAACGAGAAGTAAGAAAAATAGTTAACAAATGTGTAAAATGTTATAGGTTTCGGTCAACAGTTAACGAACAATTAATGGCGGATTTACGGAAAGAACGTGTAAATTTAACTAGGCCCTTTTATGAAACGGGAATAGATTTCGGCGGACCAATTATGGTTAAGCAATCTCGGATTAGAGGGGTAATTACAACAAAGGCGTGGTTTTGTATTTTTGTTTGTTTAGCTACAAAGGCATATCATATTGAACTTTGTTCGGATTTAACTACAGAAACGTTTTTAGCGGCTGTTACTCGCTTCATAGGTAGACGCGGAATTGTTAAATGTTTTTATTCGGACAACGGGACAAACTTTAAGGGCGCATATAGGGAACTACGGGAATTAAAGAAACTATTTGATAGTGACGAATCTCACAAACAAATCATAGATTTTATGAATTCAAAAAATATTGAATGGAAATTTTCGGTTCCTCTTGCTCCTCATATGAACGGAATTTGTGAAAGCGGTATAAAATTAGTGAAATACCATTTAAAACGGGTAATAGGGGAAAGTGTTCTTACTTATGAACAATTAAATACTCTATTAGTGTACGTAGAAAGTATACTTAATAGCAGACCTTTATGCGGATTATCCAATGACAGTGAAGATTTAAATTATTTAAGTCCCGGACATTTCTTAATCAGTTCAAATTTAACGAGTTTTCCTGAACCTAATTTATTACAGGAAAAATTAAATAAATTATCTCATTGGAAACAGATTTGTCAAATGAAGCAATCTTTTTGGTCAAAATATTATAAAGAATATATTTCATTGTTACAACAAAGACCAAAATGGTTTAAAAAACAGCCCAACTTGAAAACTGGCGCATTAGTATTAATAAGGGAAGACGGTATACCACCATTAAAGTGGATATCAGCACGAGTTGTAAATTTAAATTTAGATAAAAATAATATTGCGCGATCAGCTGTAGTTAAAACACAAAAAGGAATTTTTACAAGACCAATTACTAAGTTGTGCGTATTACCAATTGAAACATAATTTTATAATTTTGTATGGAATTAAATTTTGTTATTTTTTATTGCATAAATTTAATTACGGTTCAAAGGGTTGAAATTTGAAATTTTATATTTTTTCAATTCATTTTACGTTATTAAAACTATTTAATTAAAGTTAGTACTTGTAAATTTAATGGAAACTTAATGATTAAAAAAGGAATTTGAATATTATGTATTAGTTTAAGTTTATATATTATTAATGTTACGGTTTATGAATTTGCAAAATTCAGCATTTATTGTTTAAATTGGAAAAAATGCATTTTTTTTGTGTGGCGGAGGATGTTGGATTTTTTACATTTGTATTCTTTGAATTTATTTAAAATAGTATATTATAATGTATATGTATTTGTTAATGTATGAATATTTGCATCTGTACTGTCTGTTATATCAGAGTACGAGGTTTCTTTTAGTCTGACAACACATAAAGTAGTCAGTCAGAGTTTGTCAACCAAACAAGCAACACATACGTAATACAACATCTAACGTCGCCTTTTGTTATATTGTTATTTACTGAGTTACTGCATAGTATTATTGTGTTTATTTATATAGTGTCACATAATTATGTATTAATTTGATGTTAATAAACGGATACATCAAAACAAATAAAAGGTATTCTTTTGGCACCTGAACAAGGACCAATTAAACACCAAAACAATTTTGTACTTTCCCATATTTTTTTTTTTTCATAAAACTGAATGCGTAAACTCGAACACGCAACTTATATCAAATTTCAGTATAGGTGAAATAATTGTAATATGCAGATAATTTATATAAGTAATAAACTTAATAATAAAATTGAGTTGTTGGTATGAATGTATGTTGGATGTTTTTTTTTCTTTATATTGTGGTTTTCGATATGATAATGTGATCGATTAGCAAAAATAAAATGGGGTATGTGTTGTCAGGCATTACATTGTTCTTAACTGCTCTAAAATTACTGTCACTACGGTAACTGTTTGCTACGATTTTGTATTTTGATTTTTCAGTTTATATTAAAATATATTTCGATTTAAATGTGCTATTTATTCTGTCATAATTCTACTTACCTTTAAGCTACATTTTCTAATTCAAATGTAAATATTTAACCAAATACAGAAAAAAATGTATATTTAATTCCAATAAATCAATTTTTGATGGTTAAATTTTAATTTATACCACATAAATGTCAAATGTATTGTACAAATTGTATGTATGTGTACAAATTTATTTTATTAATTATTTCTTATTATTCTCCAAAAATTTGTTTTAAAAACTTTAAACATCAGTTTTTGAATGTATTTCGTTTCTGCACGATTTTTTTTTTTTTTTTTTGTATGTAAATCCTACTTTGGAAATTAGATCAGCTAGACAAAGATGAATTTATCTGATTTGCCATATTCGTTGTCCTTTATTACTAACAGCCAATCATAATTTTTAAAATTTTATGGCCAGTCAACTTTCTTCTCGAAGTTGGTGGATTATAAAATACCAAAGTTTGATACACTTTTATTAAATCTTATACATATTATATATTATACAGTGATACACATATTTATTAGAATCTGTACAAAAATTTTACCTAGCAACTGAATGTTTACGTTTATTTTTCATAAATTTCAAATACTACATAATTTTAATGTATTGTATTTGTAGATTTGTACCAAATTTTTATCGTTTATTGTTAATCTCATGTTAATCGTAGATAAAGTTTAGTACGTAACTCGATTGTGAGCCATATTACACACTCGCGCAGTTACGCACTCGCCGTTGCGCGGCTCTTGCGTGACTTTTTCGCTCGTGTGTAATATGCAACTTACAACCTCAATCACGTAATATACTATTTCATATCTAAATATAATTAAAAATTGTAATGTATACCTCTTTTCAGATACAATTGATCATGAGTTTTCATTAAAAAATTAAATAATTCTTAAATTCGAAACAAATCAATCTTCTATTCTTTTCTAAAAATAAACTGCAAATTTAAAATTTACATAAATGGAATAATAAAAGAGATAAAGCCAAGAAAACGGAAATTATTTAAATTCAAAGTGACGAAGCATGGATAAATTTAACTGTAATGAACCATACAAATTTGTACATGTTGTTTATTATTGGCTATTTTTATATAATTATGTACATATGACATAGTAGACGTTGGATATTCTAAACTTGTTTAATTCAAATTTTTTATGTGGTCTCTCTTAATTCGAGTATTTTTGGATAATTCGAATCAGTTTATACAAATATAAACAGTTTCTTCAAAATAAGTGTTAATCAAAATTCATGCAGGGAAACAAAGACTAACAAGGAAAGGTATCCAACTGTATCTCTCAAAAATTTTTGAAACTTTGGTAGATTGTAGATCTTATTAAAACTAATCGCAAGCCATATTTCGTTCGTGCCTATAAGCGATTTAAGGGGGTGAAATTAGTTCTTGAAAATTTGAGTTTTTTTCAATTTTCTTAAATATCTTGGAAATGGTAAGAGCTTTGATAAAGAAACTATATATATTTGTAAGTGGCACTTTAAGATCTTTATCATCATACCAAAATTAAAATTATAAAGTCATTGGGTTTTAATCCCCCACCCCAACCCCTAATTTTATAAGGTATTTTTGCTAAAAGAGGAGGCTGTTATGTGTAAATAAAAGAATTTTTAATTAATATAGTTTACGCCATACTAGTTTTTTTTCTTTTTGCATAAACACAATTTTTTCTAATATTAACTTGGGAAAAATTTAAAATTTTTAATTTAATATTGAGCAAAAATATGGTCAAAGCATCTCATATTTTAGTGATGAAACTTACGATATACTTTACTTACTTACAAACTTACGATATACTTTAAAATACATAATTTAGAAAGAAAAAGTGCACTGCACCCCCCGCCCCCAATGCTTTACCGTTATCTATATAAATCTTATTTTACTTATTTATTTATCTATACAATTGCCAATATTTTAACCTCTGGATGTTTATGGATTTCGACTCTGGAAACAATTCATCAGATTATTTTCGTATAATGTAATTCTAAATGAGAATGATATTGATTTACATCGCCGCGCCGTAACAATATTCCTAGACTTCAGTCTCTAGCTCACAATCAGTTTGCGTCGCTTCGTTTTCAAAATTTGTTCAAGTATGGATGGTATAAAAGTAGATATATTGACCAACGACCAGAAAGATTTGAAAATTCTGTAACATATTGCTTTTTCAAAGAAGAAAGAGAAGCACCAATGTGTAGTATATGTGGTAAACCCGCTTTCAAAAGTTGTACTCGGTGTGGACAATATTTTGTTTTGAACATTTTTATGAATAATATCATTGTTGCGTAGATTACAAACTTTAAAATACTGAAAGTTGTATAGATAAATAAGTAAAATAAGATTTGTATAGATATCAGTAAAGCATTTGGGTGAGGGGGCGGGGGGAGGGGGTTGTGCAGTTTATTTTTTCTTTCTAAATAATGTACTTTAAAGTATATCGCAAGTTTGTAACAATTCATTACCAAAATACGAGATCCTTTGGCCAAATTTTTGCTTATTATTAAATAAAAAAGTTAAAATTTTTCCCAAGTTAATATTAGCAAAAGGTGTATTTATGCAACAACAAATAAGCTGGTGTGATGCAAGATATATAAATTTAAAATTTTTTATTTACACATAACAACCTCCTCTTTTACCAAAAAATTCCTGATAAAATTAAGGGTTGAGGTGGGGGATGAAACTCCAATGACTTTGGTATCATAATAGAGGTCTTAAAGTATCATTTACAAATATATATAGTTTCCCTACCAAAGCTCTTACCATTTCCAAGATATTTAAGAAAATTTAAAAAAAACTCAAATCTTCAGGGGTGAGTTTCACCCCCTTAAACCGCGTATGGGCACGAACGAAATATGGCTCGTGATTAGTTTTAATAAGATCTGCAATTCACCAAAGTTTCAAAAATTTCTGAGAGATACAGTTGGATACCTTTCCTTGAAAGTGCATATAATTTACAATTTAAATAATTACAAAATACATTTTTTTTTTTTAAAATATTTTTGTCTGTTTAAATTTTCTTTTTTTTATGTTTTGGGTATGAATATAAAGGACCTCTCCGGATAAGATAGGTGAATCTGCGTAAGGTCCCAGCTAGGTCGGGAGTGCCATGGTAGGGTTCGCCCTTGCACATATATCCCATAGCTGAAATCACAGAATAATCAGAAGCCAAGTTGCTATCTCTGCACTAGTGATACCAATGTAGACAAAAAATCCTCTCTATTTCCCACCACTATGCTGTGTAGGTACACACTATGTGTAGTGGTGTTGGTTTGATCTTTGCAACTGTGTTAGTTGTCACAGACTCAATTGCAAAACCCGTATTGTCGGACGGAGCAAAGTGGGGTCCAAGCTAACAATGGTCGTACAATACAACATAATGCGTTGTGCATTGAGTGACCGACAACGACTAACTAAATGCCTTAAGCGGTATCAACCACTCGTTGGCACACTGCTATCCACAGTTTTCTACAAACACGCTTAGGGCTTGGCTGCAATATTAGGTCAAGATAGCTTTACGTTCTTTAGTTATACCAAAATGTTCAATTTTGGACTTTTCCCGATTTTCCACTTTCCTTCCCCCCAAGTGCATAAGTATTATATATTATCCTACAACTCTAAGAAAAAAGTAAACGTAATAAAATTTTACAAGTTGGATTTACACTATAGCAAAAAATGAAGTAAATTATTTTCAATACGAAACTACCCTTTTGCAGTAACATTCATAAAAGTATTACTTTTCAATTTAAAATAGAATACGGCAATACAAAATACGATTTAGAAATGTTAAATTATAATCTAAATCAATAGATTTAAAAATTATATACATTCATTTAACTTTTTGAATTATGAAGTTTTTTTTTAGCTAGGTAAATCCAACTTGGTTTGTCACATTTTTGTGTGAGAGAGATAAGTAAATTAAACTGTCACTGTACAAGCTGCTTTTTTATCCTTGTCATCTTTTTTAATCAATCATATTTTTTTCAAAATTTTATTACCTTTACTTTTTTCTTAGAGTTGTAATACAGTATATGCATGTAGGGTTCTAAGAGCTCCATAAGACAGTCCATGCAGCTCTCCAAAACACGATGTTTAGAAGAAGATATTTGAAAAATTTTCTATATGACCTATAAAAAAACAAGGGGCTCTAGTATCACTCGGTATTGCAGCCGCCTTAGTAGGCTTGTTTAGCCATAAAATACGGAGTCGCCTTAGTAGGCTTGTTTAGCCATAAAATACGGAGTCGCCTTCCTCTCACCCTTAAAAAAAGCAAGCGTGTGCAATTAAGACTCATTACCAGTGTTTTAATCAGTATCGAAAGGTCTCACAAAATATCATAAATCAAAAAACATGACCGCCATCACAAACAGGTAAACTGAAAAGCTAAAAACAAGTTACCCTTGAATTTTTATCGCAGTTTCGTTAAGAACACATGCTTCTGAAGGTTCGTTGCCGCCAACTTATCTTTATCCACACTTAACGAGCCATGCCATTGTCCAGGAGGTAGGGCGAGGACCTTGTGAGCGTCTTTTTTTTAATTTTTGATGTTTTGCAAGACTTTTTCAGCAGGAAACACTAGTTATGAGATTTTATCACGCAGAGCACACGTGCTTTTATTTAAAATGACAGGAAAGCTTTGTGATTTCCTATGGCTGAATAAAGCTATTAAAACGACTATAAAGCCGCGTGTCTAGAATTCCTTGCATTTGCAGAGCATTTGCCCTGGTGAAACTCGAAAACACAAAGCTAGTTTACCTCAACATTGCCAGATATTTTTGATATTTTTTTACTAACTCGAAGCTATATTATGTCACCTAGCCTATGTTTGTCAGAGTAAAGTAAGAATTTTAACAATATCACCCCCATCTAAATTGTTTCAGACGCTTTCCCGTGCATTTTAGTGGAAGTGCTTGTGTGTCTACCCCACTGGTCTTTCCACGATATCACCTAGCCTATATGACTTAGAGTAACGTAAGGATTCTAATGATACAATAGACATTTAAATCGGCTCACATGTAATTGCTGCCCAGGATATCACAGTCAGCACAAAAATGTTGAGTAACTTTTTCTAAATGACTACTTCAGTAACAGTTCAACTAAAAACACATTAACACACTCGTTTAGGGGTTTTTGAAAGGGTTCTCATCATATCAGTGTAGAGATAAATTGGAGGTAAGGAAACTTCAGAAGCATGTGCCCTTAACAACACTGTTCAATAACTGCGATAAGAATTCAAGGATAACTTGCATTTAACTTTTCAGTTTATTTTTTTTGTGACGGAAGTCATGTTTTTTGATTTACGATATTTTGTGTGACCTTTCTATACTGATGAAAACACTGGTAATGAGCCTTAATCGCACACGCTTGCTTTTTTTAAGGGTGAGAGGAAGGCGTCCCCATATTTTATGGCTAAACAAGCCCACTGAGGCGGCTGCAACAGCAAGTGTCACTAGAGCCCCTTTTATTTATATCCTTAAATTAGCCTTACTTGACCCAATTTTGCGAAATATTTTTAGACATATATTTACTAACTCAAAGGCGTAGATTTCAAAAATCTATGTCTCATTTTGGTCTAAAGTCGCGTTTTGTGTGTTTTTATAGGTCATTTAGAAATTTTTGCAATTATCTTCTTCTAAACACCGTATTTTGGAGAGTTGCATGGACTGTCTTATGGAGCTCTTAGAACCATACATGCATAATACAATACTTATGCACTTGGGGAGAAGGAAAGTGGAAAATCGGGAAAAGTCCAAAATTGAACATTTTAATACAACTCGAAAACGCAAAGCTAACTTGACCTAATATTGCAGCTATGGAATACATGTGCAAGGGCAAACCCTACCATGGCACTCCCGACCCAGGGTGGACCTTAGGCAGATTCACCTATCTTATCCGGAGTTTTCATATTCTGGGCAGCCGCTATTCTAGGTCCTATCAGTACCTTATTCTGTTGTAGCCCACATCCAAGACGGAAAATCTGAATTTTCGTCAACATAAGAATTCATTATGTAACCATAAAATTTTAAGTTTTGTATATTTAGGCATAATTTCCATTAACTAGAGAGATTTAAAAATAGGAAAGCAATATCGAATCCACTGTCCAATTTCTGTTTTATTTTTGTATTTGGATGTTAATATTAACTTTTGAACCTTACGCCACAAGCTTTGGGAAATTTGAAATTGACACCCTCTTATTAAATGTTCCTAATTTTTTTATTATTTTCTTATATTTAAATTTGTTTTATTAATATTATACAGCGCTTTAGCAAGAGGCTAATTTTTCAGACAACAACTATTTAATTTTTTTAATAGAGAAAACATGATATTGTACTTATTACAATATATATTAACTAATATCATATTTATTTCAAATAACCTATATTTGGATACATATAAAATATATGTAAGTCCGCTATAGATACATATTATTTATTTCCCATATTAAAATAATTTGAATAAAGGTGGATATTACCGGACGAAAAAATCGGATAAAATCGGACGAAAATGTAACCATAAAATTAAGTTCCAAAAAGGTTTATTACTTGATTGCAGTAATTAAAATGGACGAAACTGATATCACCCTGAATTAGTATTCAGTTTACAACATGAACCGGAAAGAAGTTGGCGCCGAAAGTTGGAAAATCTTTCTTTTTTTTTATATGGCTAAATTGCTCCCAAATTGCTCCTTTGGAATCAGTAATTGCTCCACCTGGAACTTAATTACTTAATTAGTTATTTACAAACAAAAAAACTTTTTTGTTTGACTATTTCTATTATCAAAATCTTGTCAAATAATGCATTTTTATACAATTACTTTATATCAAAAAATTGCTCCCAATTTGCTCCATCTAATTTAAAAGTTAGTTATTAATTTCTCTGAATAGTAATTAAAATATATTAAAATAAAAAATATTATGAATTAGGTTATGTATTATTAAAACGTATAGGCAATCCATTATACCTTTAAGTCGTTTGCATATATTTAAGGATAATTGAATTTTGACAAGTTAAATAACATTATAAAAAAACAAAATATTTTAATAATTATTCAAAAAAATTAAGATTTAGCTTTTAAATTAAATAGAGCAACCTGGGAGCAATTTATTGACGTAAAGAAATTATATAAAAAAGTATTATTTTGGGAGATTTTGATAACTCAAATAACGGAAAAAAAATTTTTTTCTTTATAAATAACTAATTAAATAATTAAGTTTCAGGTGGAGCAATTACTGATTTCAAAGGAGCAATTTGGGAGCAATTTAACCATATAAAAAACAAAAAGATTTTTCAACTTTCGGCGCTAACTTCTTTCCGGTTTTTAGTAGTGACAATCTAACTCATGTGTATCAAGTACTATAAGAATGTCTTAGTTTTTCTACTTTTACCATGGAAAAAAGTTAGGACAGATTTTTACAGCAAAAAAAAAATGGTACAAAACATTTCATTGGTAAGATAATTTCACTGTAGGTAAACACGACAAAAACGAAATAAAAATACGTATGGGCAAATTTAATTGATTTCAGAACCATGGTAACAATGTATTAAATTATAACTGGTAGGTTTTACATAAATAATTTTAAAGGTCCTTTAACTGAAGCTACTTTCAATTTAAAGTCGACTTTACTTTTAAAACTGTTTTACAATGATCAGCTCTGCTTACTTTTGCTAAAGGACTTTTAATTGTACCAAGATAGTCAGATACAACAGTATATCTCACTCAGTGAAAAAAATTTATTTTAACAAAAATTAAATAATGTAAATAAATTGTTACCTCTATTTTCGCCAAAAAATTTTAAGCTTGTAATTTCATTATTGACTTTATTTGGCGATAAATAACTCAATATTAAGAGCAGCAAAAGAACAGAATTTTAGGCAATCTTAAACATGTCGACCGGTTTCGGTGTCTCAAAACACCATCAAATTAAAAATTTTAAAAAACAGTCCTTTCAATAAATAAAAGAAAATAAAATAAATATCTTTTAGTTTGGATCAAAAAACGAATCAACAATATCTAAATATAGCAACTCGTTGTTGTAAAAAAGCAGCAGAAAATACGTGCATCCTTATAAATGACACACGAAAACTGAAACATGAAACAACAAAACATCGAAAAACAAACTTGTACTCGAGAACAAAAAAGAAAAAAACAAAGAAAATATCATTTTAGAAAACATCTGTAAAAACCACCAGTCACCCCTATGAATCGACCATCGACCTTAGTCCAAAAATACAACATGAAAAATTTTTTTATTAAGAAAGGACAAATACTGTCTCTTGTCACAATTGTGACACTTAGATATCAAAATATATATATATATATATATATATATATATATATATATATATATATATATATATATATATATATATATATATATATATATATAAATCACTTCTTGAAGTATTTGAAATTAAAATTATTGCCTACACTGCATTCTTATAAAGATTTTAACAATACCAAATTTGCTACCATTCCCTACTGTAACAATGTGCTCACACGGCTTAGAAATGTTTTTCATATGAATAACTTTAGATTAACTTTTTCCACAGTGGGTAACTTATCCAACCTTCTAGTGAATAATAAGGATAATATTGACAAGCTTAGTAAATCAGGTGTATATAAATATGTTTGCACATGCGCACAAGCTTCATATGTTGGCCAAACAGGTAGACCCTTCTTTGAAAGGTTTCGAGAACACAAACGATCAATTATTAACGGAAACCGTAATAATAATTCAGCAATAGCCAAACATGTGCTAACAGCAGAGCATGAATTTAATCAAACAAATTTCGAATGTACACACTTTTGAAACAAGGGCAAACTTCTTAATAACCTTGAACATCTTGAAATTGCATCCGATATGACCCGTTCAGGGAACAATCTTAATGACTTAAGCACCATTCCGTATTTGAATGTGTTGTGTAATGTTACTAACACGATTGACAAGTTGTTCTGTGAAAAAGCCAAATTTTCCGATAGCGGTAATGTGATCAACCATTTATAGCTGGCTGTCGCACCCTCACCTCTAAATTTCCTTAAATTTTTCTGATATATATCATTTTTGGGAGTGTTTGAGGTTTTGATTGCTTTGTCATTTTCGCCAAATTAATTGCACTGATCTCGTGAGGATGCCGGGTAGTCGAGGCTTCAGTTATTTTTCGGTATGTACAGGAAATTTTCACAAAGTAAATCTCGAAAATTGAATTATTATCAATATAGATTATTCCATATTAGTTTCATTCTTTTAAACCTAATGTACTGCTCTCATGCGGGAACTTTTTCATATACTAAAAGTATGTCGGTGATCGTATACACAAACCTGATTAAATTAGTACCCACTCTAACAAGTCCTTCTACTTTGTGATAATAGATGTTACTACATGCAACATAATATTTGTACTTAAATATAAATTTACTATCTCTCTTACGCTCCTTTCACATTATACGGTTTTTGCCGTACGGCAAAAAACCGTACGGTCGCATTTTTTTAGTGGAGTGCAGAAGAGCATTGGACCTTTCACATTATACGGTCACGACAAAATGCCGTTGCCGTGCCGTGTAGCAGCCGTCTCTTGCCACTGGACTTCACGGTTGCCGTACGGCCTTTTTAGCTCAGTAATGTATGTAATTAAATGGATTCTTTCACATTAGACGGTTTTTTAACGTACGGCATTAACAATATTTTATTGAATTTCATGTTAACTATTAATTTTATTTGTGAAATGGATGAAACTAATGTTGAATGTAATAACCAGTATTTTAATAGATTGTATGTAATTTCGAAATTGTGTGTTTTGATGTTAAGTTCGTCAAGAAATTAATCAAAAGAGTCGGTAAACATCCGCAAATAGTTGAAAAACTTATTTTCGTCATTTTTCAGGTCTTCAAAGAGTCTGATAATAAATAATCTTACTTTCTATTTCCTCTGATTTATAGAATTAACTTTAATCACACTTGTTACTTGTATGATGTTGCAAATCAAAAGAAGATATTTAGTTTACAACGGCAAGAAACCGTGCAATGTGAAAGCAACAATATCACGGCAAAAAGTCGTACGGGTTTTTCCCGTACGGCGAAAACCGTACAATGTGAAAGGAGCGTTATTTTCTTTCTTTTTACCTAGTTAATAGGCATGCGTGGCCTGGTGGTTAAGTGGGGCGTCGTCTCTTTATCTTAACCAAATGGAAAGCAAAGTTTTTTAAAAATTATTTCGATCATTAATATTTTAATATTTCAAGAGTTACGTGGTGTTCAATTACTTTTTTTATCTAATACACAAAAATTATTTTCTAAAAGTTTAATTTCTATTTAAATAAAGAAAAATTTTTTATAATTCTTTATTTTTTAAAGTTTTAAAGTTATTTTTTAAAATTTGACAACTATGGTGGCTGATAAAACTAAATACGTTTACACTTCACGGTGATAATCAATTAATACGCATATATATATATATATATATATATATATATATATATATATATATATATATATATATATATATATATATATATATATATAATCAATTAATACGCATATATATATATATAATATATATATATATATATATATATATATATATATATATATATATATATATATATATATATATATATATATATATGTCAAAACTGATTAACTGACTGACTGATCGATCAACGAACGCACAGCTCAAACCGCTGGGCCCAGAAACGTAAAATTTTGAACAGAGATTTCTTATATAACGTAAATGAGCACTAAGAAGGGATTTGTAGAAATTCACCCCCCAAGGGGGTAAAATAGGGGATGGAAATTTTCATAGAAATCTGTAATTTTTTGAGCTAGAAATATGGAAATTAGTGTTAGGTTACCGGTTTGAACACAAAAGTTTCAGTGCTTATAAAAATTCATCCCTTAGGGGTTTGAAACAGGAAAAGAAACTTTAAATGGAAGTCTGTCACCTAGAAACGTGAAATTTTGAACAATAATTTCTTATATAACGTAGGTGAGCACTAAGAAGGGATCCTTGGAAATTCACCCCCTAAGCGGGTAAAATAGGGGGTGAAAATTTTCATAGAAATCTGTAATTTTTTGTTAGAAATATGGAAATTGGTGTTAAGTTACTAGTTTGAATACAAAAATTTCAGTGCTTTTAGAATTTCATCCCTTCGGTTGAAACAGGGGAAGAAACTTTAAATGGAAGTTTTTACAATTAGAGCTTAGAGATGTGGAAACTGATATGGTATGGTATGCTGGTGATTTTAAAATTATTATAAATTCATTGTTTAACTTGTAAATCCTAATCTTTATCCTAACTAATATTATAAATGCGAAATTCAGTGTTTGTTTGCTTGACTTGCATTTACGTTCCAACGACTTAACCAGTCAACTTAAAACTTTGCATAGATATAGCTTGGGAAACGGAAACGGTGATAGGCTATCTTTTAACTCGGGAAAATATTTCGTTCCCGAGAGAAAATCTACGACAATTATGACAGTCGACTATTAAAAAGCGGATTATTGGTTTCAAACTTCGAACATTGTCAACAGAGGGGTTGGAAAAGAACATAGGGGACTTTTCCTTAACGCTTGTAAAATGTAATTACTAATATCAAATACTTGCTGAATATTTTTGAAATTACAAAATACTGCAAAGAAATTTTCTTCAGAAATATCACAGGAAATATATTTCCAGACAAACTTGGCTCGAATCACATTATATATATAGGGCATTTGATCATAAAATGGAGTAAATTCATCCTCCTATAAATTACGAATAGTACATTGTACGGATGGATCAATTCGATGCGAGAAATTTCGGTCACAGAACACAATAAATCGATTATTCAATGTTCTAGCTCATGACAAACTTTGAGTATTCGAAGTGGCATATTTAAGCTGGTTAGTATGTTACTAGCTGTTACTAAATGACGGTAGGAGGGATTCTACTTGAAATCTCTATTTTTGAGAGTCTTTAGACGATAATAAATTTTCATAGGCATTAAAATTTCAAAACGTTTTTTTAGCAGAAGTCACAGCTACTATGTTCTTATTAAGAAGTTCGGTTTCACAAATCCGTGCAAGCAACTCCCTCACTTGCGAAAACCAGTTGTATTTGACATTATAAGGAGAGGAATCTAAAGTTTTTTTATTTATTAAAACATGTCTTAGTTAAATGAGTTTGTTGATAAAGTGTTGTAAAATGATGTTTTAGAAATTATATTTCAATAACGGCGTAGTGAATAATTTTTATTTCTTATTAAATATGGTTTGTAACTTTGTATTTTATAACATATTAAATTTTTATCAAATTCCTTTGATACGTTTTCATTTTTTTCAAAAAAAAAAAGAGTTTTCCCATAGGAGCCCATGTTAAAATTACAAAATTTTGAAATCGTTTTTTTCAAAATTGGGGTAGTCAATTTTAATCGGAATAAGCTTGTATTATTGGTACTGAGTTAAATAAATATCTAGAGAAGTTTCGTTAAAATCCTTTTAAAAAATCGTTTTACCAACCAACTCCATTAAGTGTTGCATGGATAAAACGATCTTACATAACTATAGAAATGAACATATCAACGTGTTTGAATTTAAAAAAAAAATACCCCTGTCGCAGCATCTGCATAACATAGCGAATTTCCAAATCTTGGGCACTGGCGGATCTCATCTAAGACCTGTACCTATTTAAAATAGTTTAGCTTTCTAAGAGTAAAAGAATTTTTAAAATCGGCTGGGTAATTAGTTTTGGTATTTTTAGGGACCCAAGAACCCGAACGAATTTTGTGCAGCATAGTTGTATCCATCTAAAATAATTTAGTTCTCTAGCAGTGAGAAATATTTAGCATCGGTTCGATAGCTTATTACTGGCGTTTTCGGATCTGCAAGATCCCGGTGGACCTCATTAAAAAATCAGCTCGACCGTATATTCTAGGCGGACTTTATGTTATATATATATATATATATATATATATATATATATATATATATATATATATATATATATATATATATATATATATTCAAAACCCGTTGTGTAGCATTCTACGCCGCATTTGCATCCGCAGGACAGTTGTGGATCTCAGATAACACAACCTGTACCTATCTAAAATAGTTTAACTCGGTAATAGTAAAAAAGTTTCAAAATCGGTCATTTATTTTATTTTTGACACTTTTAGGTCCTACTGACACTGTCAGACCTTACATAACGTAATCTATATGTATCTAAAATAGCTTAGCTCCCCAACAGTGAAAAAATTTTCAAAATCGGTCGGTTAGTTTATTTTTGACACTTTTGGATCCGATGGACCCTGGCAGACTTTACATAACGTAATCTATATTTATCTAAAATAGTTTAGCTCTGTAACAGTGAAAAAATTTTCAAAATCGGTCGGTTAGTTTATTTTTACCACTTTTGGGTCCCATGGACCCTGGCGGACCCTAAATAACGTAATGTATGTCTATCTAAAATAGCTTAGTTCCCCAACAGTGAAAAAATTTTCAAAATCGGTCGGTTAGTTTATTTTTGACACTTTTGGATCCCATGGACCCTGGCAGACCTTACATAACGTAATCTATATTTATCTAAAATAGTTTACCTCTGTAACAGTGAAAAAATTTTCAAAATCGGTCAGTTAGTTTATTTTTGACACTTTTGGGTTCTATGGACCTTGGTGACCGTACATAACGTAATTTATATTTATCTAAAATAGTTTAGCTCTGTAACAGTGAAAAAATTTTCAAAATCAGTCAGTTGGTTTATTTTTGACACTTCTGGATCCTATGGACCCTGGCAGACCTTACATAACGGAATCTATATTTATCTAAAACAGTTTAGCTCTGTAACAGTGAAAAAATTTTCAAAATCGATCAGGCAGTTTATTTTTGACACTTTTGGGTCCTATGGACCCAGGCGGACCTTACATAACGTAATCGATATTTATCTAAAATAGTTTAGCTCTGTAACAGTGAAAAAATTTTCAAAATCGGTCAGTTAGTTTATTTTTGACACTTTTGGGTCCTGTGGACCCTGGCGGACTTTACATAATGTATTCTAAATCTATCTAAAATAGTTTAGCTCTGTAACAGTGAAGAAATTTTTAAAATTGGTACAATTTACAATTATGGGATCAGTAAATCCTGGCGAAACTCATACAAGTCTAGTACTCTAACAGTAAGAAAAGGGTTCTAAGGATCTCATATAACTTATGACAGTCCGTAAGCTTCTTGCGGACATCATTTAATTAATTAATTCAAATACTTTAACTTACTAACTGGGAAAAAATTTTTAAAATCGATTGGTTAATTAATTTCTGGCCTTTTTAGGTCCCGAAAACCTTGACCTCACATAAAATACCTTAAATCCATTTGAAATGGTTTAATTTTTTAACATTATTAATTATTAGTGAAAAAATTTTCAAAATCGATTCAAAATATTTTTCCGTGCATACATATGTACATTGTACATATTTTGTTTTGTTTCATATTTAATAATAATAATATTATATCATAACATAATCTTCAATTTCTTGTTTACTTAAAAATTCAATAAAAAAAAAAAATTCTTCATTACATTAGCTTAGAAAATCTGTTTAATTTACATTTTTCAACATGAGATAGAACCATGCTAATTATAATGCAATAAATGAGAAACAAAACTCTATACATGTATGTGTGTTATAACACATGTATGTGAATAGACTTCACTTGTTCTCACAAAATTCTTTAATAAAAAAGTGAAATATTTTTATACTTCATAAAGAACTGAGATATAAATGTAAATTACTTATTAGACTAACAAAGAAAGAAAACTAATAATATAATGGTGAAAATTTACATTTTCTCGAAAAACACTTAAAATAGAAAGAAAATTATAAGAATATTTTCTTCATAATTTTTTTTCCTTTTCAACGATGTAAAAATCGAACTGTCTTATGATAGGATCGAATGATAAAAAATGGCCAGAAAACCTACTTCTGGGCATCCGACGTGTCTGGCTAACGAACTTAGCCGAGCCAATTCAGAATCCAGTCCGCACACAAAATTTTATAAGCATTAGACGTTTCGTTCGAGAGTTATCGTGGCGACATATATATATATATATATATATATATATATATATATATATATATATATGTATATATATATATAAATTTTAGTGAATATCATTTTCGTATTCTAGGGACCTCAAAACACATTTCTGTTATGATCCCGGGCTTAGGTCCCGTCATGACACCTACTGTAATAGCGTATTTCCAGTTTCACTTTTGGAAATTCGCTAAAAAAAAACGCATTTCACTCATTTCGCTACTGACAGTGAGATTGGAATAGAAAACCACATTACTTCTTTTTAAAAGAAATTTACAAATATCATAAGTACAATGAATCATAAAGGAAGTCGGTCAGCTAATTTAACCCAAATAGAATGTTTGATATTAATTGAAGACGTAAAAATAATCAAAAATATTATGAAAATAAACAAACAAATAAAATTTTTACTGTATTTATTTAAGGTACGAATATTTTATAGAAAAATTATGCTTATAAACAAAATTCAATGGTAATAATCAGCAATAACAAATCGCTCCTCTAGAATGCAAGTTTTCTATCTCCACAAATTGTAACTTGTGAAAAAATAGAGTTAAAGTTTGCAACGTAATTTCTTAATGATCGCTTAATCATTCAACAAGATTAAGCTTATGTAGATTTTGTTAATAGAAGTTCTCTAATTTTAACAGTTTTTAACGGTTTACTCAGAAAAATTTTTGAAATTTGGAGATAAGCCAGAAGTTTAGTAACATACAGATTTAAGAGCAGTTACATTTTAAGTAGGATTGGTAAACATATAGAACAATTATTTTGGTGTTTTTTAAGTAAAAATACACACAACAATACTATAATTCTTAACTTAACTCAAAAGTCAAATTAAGCATAGCAAATGACTGTTATAATCGTAATAACGTTAATAAATAATTGATTACTTATGCCAACCAATTTGAAACATAACCCCATTTTTGTGAAATATTTTAGAATACGTATGTTTTATGTTTATTTAGAACAATTGCATACTAATAGACAAAGGTATTTCAAGACAACATATATTTCAAGTGATTATATATAATACCTTTGCATTCCAATAATTAATGAAATCATGAGGACATAAACAAAATTTCATTCCAGAGGAGCGAAATGTGTTAATACCGATTTTAAACCGTAAAAGTCGAGATAATTCTTACTTTACAAGGGGAGTATCAAAAATGAAAATCACGGATTTGAGAGAAATTATTATATGTTGTGGAATATATTTCTTTGAGTATTGTAGTAATAATAATTTAGGCCAATGCGGCTTTATTTAAAAATTAAACACAGGAAAAATTTCGAAAAACATGTCGTGTTTGATATGTATCAGTCAGTTGCTATTGTCTGCAACAAGGGCGGCTGGTGGTGTGGTTAGTGTCTACTCTCATGTATGTAACTTTTTTTAATATACAGACGGAAAGGTTCTATGTTCGAATCTATGCCTTTACAACCTAAATAATTCTCTTTTCAGTTTTCTTTTTTTTTTAATTTTTTCAGTATTGTACAATGGTCAATTATATTGACGATGCTATAATTCTTTTTTTAAATGGAGATAGGGTATTCTTTTGATGTCATTATTATAATTATTTTCTGAAAAAGGAGATACAATATTTTTTGTACATGTTGTCATTATATGTAACAGTAATTTTATCGTAAATTTTAAATTACTGAATTTTTTTTTCTACATAAAATTAAATCGATTTTTATTATAAATTATTTATACTATTTTTAGACATTCTTTATTTTATCCTTATTTAAAGTAATGGCAATTGCAAATTTTTTTATAATAATGACATAAAAAAGAATACCATATCTCCTGAAAAAAAAATTATAGCATCGTCAGTGTAATTAATTGACCCATTGTGCAATATTGAAAAAATTAAAAAAAATTGAAAAGAGAATTATTTATGTTGGAAAGGCATAGATTCGAGCATAGAACCTTTCCGTCTGTATATTAAAAAAGGTTACATACATAAGAGCAGACACTAACCACACCACCAGCCACCTTTGTTGCAGACAATACCAACTAACTGATATCTACATATCAAACACGATATGTTTTCCGAAAATTCTCGTGCGTTTAATTTCTAAATAAAGCCGCATTAGCCTAAATGATTATTACTACAATACTCAAAGAAATATATTTCACAACATATATTAATTTCTCTCAAATCCGTGATTCCCATGTTTGATACTCCCCTTGTTAGTTTAAAGTCGACTTTTACCCTAACGGGGCTTTAAATCAGATTGTAAAACAGTACCAAAATTAAAATTAGTTTTAAAGTTGGCTTTAGTGTTAAAGTCGGCTTTAAATTGAATGTAAAACCGGTTGAAAGCATGAATTATACAAATATTTTATTCGTTAAAATTTAAAAAAATTCCTTAAAGAAGTATCTTATATATACGTTGACCCATTTAATAAGTTAACACCAGAGAAAAATTCATCAAAATCCGTTCAATAATTTTTGCGTAAGGCGTGGACATGTTCAAAATGTTTTTTGAATTTTTCCGGCGAGAAAATGAGACATTTTTCCGTAATGAAAAGTGTCTTATATGACACCAAATTTGATTAAAACCGTTCAGTAATTTTCGTGGAATGCGTGTACACACTCAAAATAATTTTTGTATTTTCCCGGAGTAAAAAATATCTAATTATTGTAACCTGTATTATTTTCATATTTTTTTATTCAGTTCCTTTTGAGATATTTAGTTTTACCTATTGCCAAAACACGATTTTGGTCATTTTTGAAAAATCATATTAAAAAAGCAAAAAATTCTCAAGCCTAAAATGATAGTCCTATAAATCTATACAAGAAAAAAAATTGAAAGTGTGTCTTTCCTACTTTTAATAATTTTGCAGCTCCAAAAGTCCCGTTTTAGGTTAAGTTTTAGGTTATAATTTGCGAATTTTTTTCTCCCTTTCCCTTATTGCATAGTTAATACTTTGTACGGACAATAAATCTAACGCAGATCATTCTGATAGTTTTGGTTTTTAGTTTGTCTTGATATATGTAAAATTAACAAAGTTAGACACATTTACAGAAAACATGTTTTCAGTCAAAAAAAACAGCCCCAAAGCAAACTCAAAATGACCACTAAAAAAACCCTTTTTAACTCTCGTTTTGTACTCACTTATCATTGGTAAGTAACTGATAAAAAAATTAGGAATATCAAAAATGTTGAATAATATGGTTGGTTTATTTCTAATTAACCCAGTAGAGAATTTTCGGCTTGTATCTCTTATCTGGCTTCACATTTCACACTTCAATAAAAGAAAAAAAAAATTGACCTTTTTCGAGACCGTAATAAATTTTATGACTTTTTTTGGTAAAAATATTTTATCCTTTTAAATTTTCAGTATTTTTAAATTGCGTTAAAAAAAAGTTTAAGTTCTATATCGGTTTATATGTAACTTAACAAAAATTAATATCTAAATAATATTATAAATGTGAAAGTTTGGATGTTTAGCTGTTTAAAGGGCATAGCCGGGTAAGATAGGGAAAACGGCCCTTGACGCAAAATTGATTGTTTTTATAGGAAATAATACTTCTGGGACCCAGATACATTCCTGCCAAATTTCAACGCTCTGAGGCTAATAGTTTATGAATACACAACCAGACAAAAATTTTCAAAAAAAATTTTTTTTGTCGAAATTACTGAGCCGATTTATTTGAGTTTAATATATATTGTGTACCCACCGTAGGCAAAGTAATAAAAAAAAATTAGCGTTACATCCCTTTATTACACTAATTTTTTAAAATTTTTAATTTTAAGTAAATTTTTTTTTGACACTTCCGCATTAGCGACACCCACCATTTTTTGTTCAATAATATGTCTCTTAGTACTCTATAACATATATTTTTTTGGAAAAATTTTAGTTGGTAGAACATAGTAATATTTCAATACAAATGCATGCCATGTTCGGTACTACATATATTACTTATGTATAAAAAGGACTATAAAGTAAAATATCTACCCTATTTCTAAAATTATATAATTACATACGTTCATAACTATGATAAACTAGTTTAAATTTACAAAAGCCCAACATTATCTGCCGTTTTTCTTTTTTATTAATAAAACAAAATAGTTATTGATTTCTCTTTTGTTAGAGTTTTTCCCTTTGTGAGACGTCAAGTGAAACTTTATTAGCTCACACACCACGTTTTACGACGTCAACAATTTCATACAAAGTTTATTAGCTGTCAAAATAGTATACCAGTTGGTCATTTCGTTATAATTCTCCATGACCTGTCATCGTGTTAATAAAAGAAGACAAACAGCCGATAAAGCTAGACGTTTGTCTAAGCTTGTTCGTCGTAGTTATGAACGTATGTAATTTTATTACAGAAAAAATCCACTTTCTGCACCCCCTTAAGAAGTGCAACAAAAACATCAAGTGAGAGGGGCGAGCTACATATCGCGCACACATGTACACAGCTTTCTTCAAGTTAGTTATATGTACCTACATGTAATTTACCTACATATTTTTATAACTACAACAGGTTTTAGTTGGACTGTTGTTATTACTATACATTGTTGAAATTTTTTGTTCAAATTTATTAAGATAATGTTTATTATTATTAAAACAATATAACATTTAAGACGTATTATTGTTATTATTATTATCTTTATTGAAATAAAGTTTCTAAAACTTATAATTTTTGTTGAGTTAGATGTAATTTTAATTAGTAAGTATGCTGAGATAATTTTATTGAATTCATTCAAATATTTACATTCATGGTAAAGTTAACACTGAAAATTATTTTTTAACAAGTTAAAACCTATTTTTTATAGCAAGTCAAAATCTATATATTTTTTAGACCGTCACAGGAACTCCAAGAACTCCAACTCAGGGGGGAAGAAAACATTTTATTGCACTCCTTAGAGTTCTACTGTGTTTTCGAAATAAGGCAGATGCTTTACTTTATGGTCCTTTTTATATATAAGTAATATATGTAGTAGCGAACATGGCATGCATTTGTATTGAAATATTACTATGTTCTACCAACTAAAATTTTTCCAAAAAAATATATGTTATAGAGTACTAAGAGACATATTATTGAACAAAAAATGGTGGGTGTCGCTAAGGCGTAAGTGCAAAAAAAAAATTTACTTAAAATTAAAAATTTAAAAAAATTAGTATAACAAAGGGATATAACGTTAATTTTTTTTTTATTACTTTACCTAAGGTGGGTACACAATATATATTAAACTCAAATAAATCGGCTCAGTAATTTCGTCAAAAAAAATTTTTTTTGAAAACTTTTTTCTGGTTGTGTATTCATAAACTATTAGCCTCAGAGGGTTGAAATTTGGCAGGAATGTATCTGAGGCTAAGAAGTATTATTTCCTATAAAACAATCAATTTTGCGTCAAGGGCCGTTTTCCCTATCTTACCCGGCTATGCCCTTTGTTCGATGTTTAAATTTTATCCCGGTTTCAAGTCCTTGAGGGATACAAAAACAATTATTCAAACACACCCCAAAAAACAAAACTCAATTCGATGAAATTTGGTACACTGACATTATTTATCCTGAGTTAACAAATAGGATAATCTTATCCCGACTAAAGGTTCCTGTAGGATGACTGAACCGAATTCGATTAAATAAAATATAGAGACACTATTTACTATGAGCACATGTAGCTAGAATTTTAATAACACGTAGAATAGTTTTATCCCGATTGAATGTTCCCAGGGGATGCAAAAGAAATTCCAAAATCATGTCCAAATAATTAAACAGAATTTGATAAAATTTTGTACACAGACATGATTAATCCTGAATTAACGCATAGGCTAATCTTATCCTGACTAAAGGTTCCTGTAGGATGACTGAATCGAATTTGATAAAATTTAATATACAAACGTTATTTACTATGAACACATATATAGTAATAATTTTGAAATAGTTTTAGTCGGGATAGTTTAATCCCGATTGAAGGTTTCCGGGGGAAGAAGGGGAGACACAAGGGGGGGGGCTTACTTCAATGCGGGTGAAGCCGCGGGTCAGACTTAGTTATATTATAAAAATGTGTTGAAATGATTATGGAAATTCATAGTGAATGCAATAGCAATAATAATACATAGGATAGTTTTATCCCAATTGAAGGTTCCCGGTGGAAACAAAATCAACTGCTAAATCACATCCAACTAACTAAATCGAAGTCGATGAAATTTATAGTACACACAGAGACACTATTTACCCTGATCTAACACATGGTGTAATCTTATCCCGATTAAATGTTCCTGTAGGATTCAATATTATTTAATTATAATAACAGCAAAAAATCAGAGATCCTTTGATCCTTTGAAAATTTGAAAAACTTGTAGTGCGATTTTAAACCATTTTTGAACAATTTACATAGCCATATTTTCAAAACGGGGGTGGGGCAGAATTTAATTAATAATATTCGATATTTTCGTAATTATATAGTTAATTTAATTCCCAAAGAATGAATGTGGTAATTATTTACTGTCCTATAACTGGATTAAAATTGGATTTTTCCGCTATATTCAAATTCTCAGAAAAATATTACCTGAAACTATACATATATACTTAGTTTTTAGGGATTTGCAATTGTCTGTAATAATTACCTACAGTGTGGACTTGAAAATTTCGGACGTAAAAAAAAACATATGAATTGCATTCCGTGGTCACAGGGTACATTTGTCCTCACTGAAGAGGAGAAGCATGATTCCTAACTCAGAAGAATTGTTTTATAATTATATAGAAGCAATAAAATACTTTTTTCTACAATAAAATTTCCTCGTCTGTCTGTCTGTTTGTTTGCCCCGTCTGTCTGTCATGTCTTACCGTGTGTCTTGTCTGTATGTCAGTCCTCTCCTATTAACTGGCTGTATGTTCTGTGTCTGTCTGTCCGTTTAGTCTACAGTCTGTCTGTCAGTCATTCCTGTTTGCTTGTTCGTCTGTCTGTCTTGGCGATGTACTTTGGCAAATGGCCAATTCATTATGTTAATTAAAATTGACATAGTGTTTGAAAAATTACCAAACTAGATCGGCTGGGACTCGAACCCGGATCTCTTGGTTACCAGCCAAGCGCCTTACCAACTAGGCCACCGATCACTTGTTCGAGTGCCACTCCAATTCAGTAATCAATCAAACACAACCTCTCTCTAATGCGAGATGCAGTTTTTTTATACTTTTAATTTCAAATGTTATCGAGTGCCTGTGAAACATTATTAGTGTATGGCGGATTTTTATCCGTATTTAAACATACACCAATAATCATATGTTCACTCAATCTTCACTCAATCCGCCATACACTAATAATGTTTCACAGGCACTCGATAACATTTGAAATTAAAAGTATAAAAAAACTGTGTCTCGCATTAGAGAGAGGTTGTGTTTGATTGATTACTGAATTGGAGTGGCACTCGAACAAGTGATCGGTGGCCTAGTTGGTAAGGCGCTTGGCTGGTAACCAAGAGATCCGGGTTCGAGTCCCAGCCGATCTAGTTTGGTAATTTTTCAAACACTATGTCAATTTTAATTAACATAATGAATTGGCCATTTGCCAAAGTACATCGAGTGTTCAAGTATCAGCCAAAGCTGAACATTGAGTGAACATATGAATATTGGTGTATGTTTAAATACGGATAAAAATCCGCCATACACTAATAATGTTTCACAGGCACTCGATAACATTTGAAATTAAAAGTATAAAAAAACTGCGTCTCGCATTAGAGAGAGGTTGTGTTTGATTGATTACTGAATTGGAGTGGCACTCGAACAAGTGATCGGTGGCCTAGTTGGTAAGGCGCTTGGCTGGTAACCAAGAGATCCGGGTTCGAGTCCCAGCCGATCTAGTTTGGTAATTTTTCAAACACTATGTCAATTTTAATTAACATAATGAATTGGCCATTTGCCAAAGTACATCGAGTGTTCAAGTATCAGCCAAAGCTGAACATTGAGTGAACATATGAATATTGGTGTATGTTTAAATACGGATAAAAATCCGCCATACACTAATAATGCTTCACAGGCACTCGATAACATTTGAAATTAAAAGTATAAAAAAAGTAAGCATCTTTGTAAAACGCAATCATATTTTTAAAATAAAAATTTAATTAAAAAACAATTAATCCAATGTTGCCCTCAAATTTTTTTAACAGTCCCCTGTTACAATTTGAAAATGGTACTGAAATCACACTATGCATTGGCGCCGATCGTTTATATTGTGAAACGGAACGCAATCGGTAAAGTTCGTTTGGTTGCAGAGTTAATGGGCTGATACATTTTTGTTTACTGTCACCGCTGCATTTGTAAGTAAACCACATGTTTGGGCCGCTCGTTGTAACAGTCCCCTGCTAAACAATTTTTCTTTTGTTTTAAGTGATTAAGTTACAACAAATTTATAAAATAATTACTTAGCAAGTATATTATCACGCCTACCCCTTAAAATTTAATAGATTTAAAATAATTTTATGCTAGGACACTTTCTATGTAAAAATATCAGTACCCTGGCCAACAGTCCTCTGTCATTTCATAGCGAGATTAGTTAGTAGAAGCCTGGAAGATAATGTTCTTCTTGTTCTAATATTAATTTTATCATATATAATTTAGAATTCATTCGATTCAGCTACTTAAAAAGACAATTTAGACAAAAATTTGATTTTAATAACTGTGAATTATATTATAATTCACAAATAAATAGGATAAGCGGTAAGCTTTTTTAAAATATACATTTCATTTATTAATGCCTTTCATTGAATCTACGTATTTTCTTAAAATTTAAGAAAAATATGCTTAGGAGAGTTTTCGTATAAGAATTTTACAATTAATAGAGAAATAGCCCTATACATTGTAGTTATTCTAGATAATATACATAATTATTTGTATTTACCGGATATAAGGATTACTAAAAGCACATATTTGTGTCAGTCATCTGAAAAATAAATTAGTATAAGTTCAAGTAGTGAGGAGCACATAAACCACATAAATCATCTTTTCCGTTGGATTCTTCTAATTCATGGCAACAGTGTAAGACGCCGTACTGTACATTAAATAAAAGTAAATATACAAGATTGACGCTTTAAATGCTACTATAGATTCCTCAAAAATAGGAATTAAACTAGGTCAACCTCTTTCTGAAAAAAATCACGTGAACAACCCCTTAAAATAAAATATAATAAAAAAAGAAAGCACGTTTTTTGGAAACAGTACCTGAACTAACAAGGAGATGCACCCAGAGTGAAATTCGGGGTTTTGATGAAACTTCGCTGGTGTGTAGTATAGGTAAAAATAAGGGACCCGTATTTTTTTTTATCGGCCATCATCCACGTTTAGGGGGTGAAACCAGCCCCTAAAGTTGGGGGTTCAAATCGTATTTCTTAAGATATCTCGAAAACTGTAAGAGATAGAGGAAAACTTTAAATCAATGAAATGTTACTCTTTGAAAGACCTATTCACCTGTATAGGTTAAATCAGGGCTGGGTTCATAAGGGGGGCTGGAGGGGTGACAATGGGGGTAAATTTTCTTGCACAGCCTGAATGGTTCAATGTATCAAATTTTTACCACTATAAATAGAAAGAGCACCAAAAATTAGGGGATACGTGTTTTTGCGTTTTTTCGAATTATATGTCGTATCCAAGCCATATAAAGAAGAAAAAATAGGGTAGAGTATATTGCATTATTTATTGATTGCAAATACGTTCTATATTTTTTAATATTTATGTTTATTTTCATCATGAAAATGTATTTTTTTACTTTTCGATAATGATTCATATATTTTTCAGACTAACTTAATTGGTAATTTAGCCATGTGTACATGTGGTTACTCATATTCGATATTTTTTATACCTATTTTTGCCAAAGTTAAAGTTCTCTGGTGTTGTGTTAATGAATGCTCGATAAGAAGCAGTTTAATCTCTTCCGTTCACTGTTCAAGTGCTTTGTAATAAACTTTTCCATATGGGAAATGTGGTTGACACCTAAAAAACATACAAAAGAAAAAAAAAATAAGAAAAATAGTTTGAATGTTGAGAAAGAAATAAACCGCACATATTTGGTTAAAAACGAATTTGTAAGAAGATAAATGCAGTTGTTGAATGGAAGATTATTGCTTCTTGTCGAACATTCATTAAAACTTGCAGACCAGAGAGCTTTCGCAGAAATAGATATAAAAAACATCGAATATGAGTAATCAAATATAAACATGGCTAAATTACCAATTAAGTAGGTACTGAAAAATACATGAATCATTATCGGAAAGTAAGAATTTACATTTTCATGATGAAAATAAACATAAAAATAAAAAAATATAGGACGTATTTGCAATGAATAATATTACTATATATTTATATAATCTACCCTATGTTATTCTTCCTTATGTGCCTTGGATACCACACATATTTCGAAAAAACGCAAAAACACGTATCCCCTAATTTTTGGTGCTCTTTCTATTTATAGTGGTAAAAATTTGATACATTGAACCATTCAGGCTGTGCAAGAAAATTTACCCCCATTTTCACGCCTCCAGCTCCCCTTATGAACCCAGCCCTGATTTAACCTATACAGATGAATAGGTCTTTCAAAGAGTAACATTTCATTAATTTAAAGTTTTCCTCTATCTCTTATAGTTTTCGAGGTATCTTAAGAAATACGATTTGAACCCCCAACTTTAGGGGCTGGTTTCACCCCCTAAACGTGGACGATGGCCGATAAAAAAAAATACGGGTCCCTTATTTTTTCCTATACTACACACCAGCGAAGTTTCATCAAAATCCCGAATTTCACTCTGGGTGCATCTCCTTGTAGAGTGCATACTCCATCTCCTTTTTTAAGTTATTAATGTATATTTCTTATGAAAACGTGTGCCAATAAATTTTATGACCTAGTCCACTGGGGTGCGATATTAGGTACAAAATATTCAATAATATTTAAATTTTAGTTTATTTTCTGACGCGTAAGTTTTGCTATCAAATTCTGATATATTTTTTCTGTGTAATTTTTAATAATTTTTTTCAATTTTAATATTATTTATAATTCTCTTCGGTTTTAAATTTTATATTTTTTATTAATCATTTTTAAATTTTAATATTACTATTATTTTTTATCTTTTGTATATATTTTTTTTGTACATATTTTAATATTTATAATTATAATTGTCTTAAATTTTAAATTTTTAAATTATTTTTTATTAATCAGTTTTAAATTTGAGAATTCTTATCTTTTGTATATTATTCTTCTCTTTTATATATAATTTTTAATTTCGGTACATATTTTAATATAGTATTATTAGTACTTTATAATTTTTCTGTTTATATCAATATTTATAATATATAATTTCACCACTGTTGTATATTTTTGTAAATTTTATAAATTATAAAATAAATAAATTCTAAACTATATAAACGTTCACTAATAAAATCAAAAATATATAAATGAAAATTAATTACATTTAATAGTATTCATATAATTACACAGTAGCATACATAATGCAAGTCAAAAATAAATATTTTTTTCCGTAGTACGAACTCGAGTATACAAGGTACAGTTGTCATTTTCAAAAACATGTACGAAACGAGTGATTCGTTGACCTAGTTTAATTCCTATTTTTGAGGACACTATAGATGAAAGTAGTTTGAATACTTAAAGACGCCACAATGTAACATAACTGAAAGGACGCTGTATTACTAGGAAAATAGGAATAAACTCTTTGAATCTCTAAAATTGTTCATGATTAAAATTTATTTAGATATTAAGTTTGAAGTATACTTTTTGAAGAATACTTGCTTATAATCATATTGAATTACTTTTCAAAAAATGGACGCCCGATGCCGGTTTTTTGTAAGGACGTTCTGTTAGTAGGATATATATATATATATATATATATATATATATATATATATATATATATATATATATATTTATTTATATTATATATATATATATATATATATATATATATATTTGTAAATTTTATAGAGGAAATAAATTATTATTATTATATATATAATCTAATCGTACTAAAAATAATTTTTAATTTATTCTTTCTTATTTTATTGTTAGTGAAATATTCCAAAGTTTGTGCGTTATTTACAAATATATATATATATATATATATATATATATATATATATATATATATATATATATATATATATATATATATAAGTTCTTGTTCTTGAAAAATTGTTTTTTTTTCTATAAATATTCTTGTAATAATATTCTGAAATTCTGTCAAACTGGTATCTTAAATATTTAAGTTTACATACATTTACAAAATTTTATAAATAATTTTATCAAATTGTTCATGGTACAATGACATTAACATTATAAATATTGTATAAATTTATTATAACTAATTTTGTAAGCACAATCTCATAAATAAGTGAAAAAGTGACTACAAACTTTGCCGATTTCGCCGACCTCTTAAATTTTATTAAAAAATGGTCGAAATCAGGGCTTCTTAAACTTTTTTCATTTGCGACCCCAAATAGAGATATATAAGTATTTTGTAAGGATTTATTGATTAGGTAACAATATATATATACATATAAAAAAAATTTCGCTGTGACCCCAGGATTTCGCTAAGCGACCTCAAATGGGGTCGCGACCCATAATTTAAATTATAGTTTAAGATTAGACAATAATCCTCATCAAGTTTCAAGTTGAGCATAATTAAGTTTTGTTTCGAAGATATGACAAGTCCAATTGATCGGTTGACCTACTCATGGCATAATAAATCCGACCTTCTCAGTGATCAACTTGTAATAAATCATTTTTGTAAGGTTGAGACAATGAGATATACTTCGTTTTGACGACACTATCCTCGAGATATATGTCGTCTTTACCTGACCACAAATCAATAAAACATTATTTTAGAGCTGATCAGAAATGGTAATTTTAGGTGTCTGCTCGTTTCAAAATGGACACGACTTAGTTATTCGGTTTTCCCAGTAAAAATTCTTTAATTCTTCAAAAGAAAAAATCTGTTATAATTTATTTAACTCATACTTTTGAAAAAATCTAATATTATATTTGAAACAGCTGTACCAGCGATGTCGTTCGCGCTACACATTGTTATAAATTCAATGAGAAGTATATAGGTAAGTGTAATAATTATACAGAACTTGCATAGAACGATAATTTTTGCGTAATGCATGCACATGCTCAAAATGGTTTTTCTATTTTCCCGTGGAAATGAGACATTTTCTCGGAGTAAAAGGTATCGTATCTGTTGATTCAGATAATAGGTTATCATCACACCAAAATTCAGTAAAATCCGTCCAGTAGTTTTTGCGTGATATGTGAACAGACAGACAGACAAACAGAAAAATTTCCAAAATCGCTGTTTTGATATCTACATCGATAACTATTTACAGTACCAATACAATTTTCAAAAAATATTCCATGTACAGAAATGGTCTCATTACAGTTTTATTATATGTATAGAAAAGTGCAAAATTTGACATAAGAAATGATTTTGGAACGAATTTTAATGTAATTGAACGAGGTTACCGAGAATATCGGATTTATTGTAAAGTGAGTAGGTCAAGAGACAGGTTTAACTAAGAATATTTTCGAAGAAAAAATTAAATAAATATATAAATAAACTGACTCAATCTGAAATTTAGACTGTCATTTGCCAATAAAATTTACGAGCTCGAAGAAATTGGCAAAAAATTACGACTTTTTGGAGTCACTTTTTATTTTAACAAATTTTACAAGGCATCATGACGCTGGCCGGAAGTTTTTTTGTAGTCAAAATTTAATAACTTCAATCGATTGTAGGCCGTTTGTAGATGTTTGTAGTATATTTATTTTCGTTTGTAGCCCTTTAGTTTATTTGTAATTAACAATCAAAATTTTGTACTGAAGTTAGCCGGAAGCAATCGTGAATGTAATTTTTTTGGTAACAACAGAAAGATTATCGTTTGTAGTGTCTAAATATAACGGTAAAATGTTAGTAGTGTCGCCTGATAAAGCATAATTAATTAAAAAGTTATTTAAAAAAATTGCGCGTGCGTACCATTTTAAATTTGCTCCATGTGAGTTCGTTATTTTAAATTTGAGGCATGTATAGGTTTCATTGCATTATATTATTCAGTGTTCAACAGATTGCGTTTATGATTACAGTAAAATTTAGTCAAAAGATTTTTTATTTTTAATTAATTATGAAAGATAATAATAACCCTAGAATCATACGTTGGTCTACGAGTCAAGTTAATCATACATCGGCGTCGTTTCGACGAATGGACTTTTTACGGGGAGTTTTATAGTTTATTTGCAAAAAACATTTCTTTTACATAACAATACTACAAAAGCGAACAAAATATTTAAGTTGGATTTGGAAAAATTTCTTAATATAAATATTTATTAATTTTTTTAATCTTTTTATCAAAGCATATTTTCACTATAAAAATTAAAAAATAGATAAATAGATCAGTTGTATCATAAAACATGCCTTTCAGATAATTAATTTATGAACTATTATGAGTCAGTGGACATGTGTGACTTTACAGAATGTGAAATTTCTCAGTCATAAATATTCCTATAGATATGTAGTTATTTCCCCATTAGGCACATTTGTAAATTTTCTAAAATTTGTTAGTAATTTTTCGAAGATCTCAAAAAATAATAAAAATTAAAATATTTTCCACAAAATAAATTGTTAATCTTTTATTAACTCACTTGAAATGCATTCTTTGATTTGCGATTCAGTATATTAAAACTTCAGTATTATGTCGTCTCTATCAGTCAAACAGCTGTAATCATCTTTCACATTATCATAATCATTGAATAAATTAATTATAACATCCATATCTTTAATGAATTTTAGAAAAATTAGGAAAACTTTTATATGCTGAGTACAAAATCTTTAAAAAAAAAAATAGGTTAATCATACATCGTCGTCCTTTTGACGCACACTATTTCAGTATAAAAAAAACGACAATAGCTATAAACAAAATTTATATGTCTTATGTGTTATAATAACAAATAAATTATATAACAGAAGTTTCACAGCGAGCAGGTACCGACAAGTCACAGTATTGGAGCAGGTAGAGAAGTTCGTTCGTCGTTTTGACGAGTACGTATGATTCTAGGGATAATAAACTCTTAAAAAGGAAAACTTCTTACATCTACACATTTTTAAACTCGTACTTTTATCGCAAAGAGAAGAGTGTAATGGATTTTATTTCGACAATGGTTTGTAGAATATTTTTAATTTGAATTTTCTTGGTCAGCAATTAGTATTTATTATTGGAAATCTTTTATGCGTTTATGCTTTAAAACTTCAAAATTAAAAAATATTACAAAAAGTTAACCACATGTAACAGAATAATTATGTCGTTTTATGAGGTTTTTATATTTTTGAAAATAAAATAGAACAATGAATTTTAAAAAAGTAATTTTTTTATTTCAATAAAACATGTTTAATAAACTATAATACATATTATTAAAATAATTTTTCTTAATACACTCTGAAATATACATCGTAGTTTCTTTTAAACTTGTATCAGCAATTGGTATGAATGAAAAATTCTAAAAAAATAGCAGCTTTAAATAATAAAATCTCACAAGCATTTTCAAAAATGTGCAAATTAAACAAACTCATCAGTTACTGAAGCAATTCTTTAAAAAATAATTTACTTAATATGAAAATAACTTTGATTTGTTACTTTTAACCAAACTGAAGTTTTCTTCTTTCAATAACGGGTTTAACACAATTGAAAATTATTTATTATTATTATTATCTATCTTTCATTAATTATTTATTATTATTATCATAATTAATTAAAAATAAAAAATTTTTTGACTAAATTTTACTGTGATCATAAACCCAATCTGTTAAATTTTGAATGATATGCAATAAAACCTATACATGCGTCAAATTTAAAATACCCCTGTCGCAGCATCTGCATAACATAGCGAATTTCCAAATCTTGGGCACTGGCGGATCTCATCTAAGACCTGTACCTATTTAAAATAGTTTAGCTTTCTAAGAGTAAAAGAATTTTTAAAATCGGTTGGGTAATTAGTTTTGGTATTTTTGGGGACCCAAGAACCCGAACGAATTTTGTGCAGCATAGTTGTATCCATCTAAAATAATTTAGTTCTCTAGTAGTGAGAAATTTTTTAGCATCTTTTCGATAGCTTATTACTGACGTTTTCGGATCTGCAAGATCCCGGTGGACCTTATTAAAAAATCAGCTCGACCGTATATTCTAGGCGGACTTTATGTAATATATATATATATATATATATATATATATATATATATATATATATATATATATATATATATATATATATATATATATATATATTCAAAACCCGTTGTGTAGCATTCTACGCCGCATTTGCATCCGCAGGACAGTTGTGGATCTCAGATAACACAACCTGTACCTATCTAAAATAGTTTACCTCGGTAATAGTAAAAAGGTTTCAAAATCGGTCAGTTATTTTATTTTTGACACTTTTAGGTCCTACTGACACTTCAGACCTTACATAACGTAATCTATATGTATCTAAAATAGCTTAGCTCCCCAACAGTGAAAAAATTTTCAAAATCGGTCGGCTAGTTTATTTTTGACGCTTTTGGATCCGATGGACCCTGGCAGACTTTACATAACGTAATCTATATTTATCTAAAATAGTTTAGCTCTGTAACAGTGAAAAAATTTTCAAAATCGGTCGGTTAGTTTATTTTTACCACTTTTGGGTCCCATGGACCCTGGCGGACCCTAAATAACGTAATGTATGTCTATCTAAAATAGTTAGTTCCCCAACAGTGAAAAAATTTTCAAAATTGGTCGGTTAGTTTATTTTTGACACTTTTGGATCCCATGGACCCTGGCAGACCTTACATAACGTAATCTATATTTATCTAAAATAGTTTAGCTCTGTAACAGTGAAAAAATTTTCAAAATCGGTCAGTTAGTTTATTTTTGACACTTCTGGATCCTATGGACCCTGGCAGACCTTACATAACGTAATCTATACTTATCTAAAATAGTTTAGCTCTGTAACAGTGAAAAAATTTTCAAAATCGGTCAGTTAGTTTATTTTTGACACTTTTGGGTTCTATGGACCTTGGTGGACCTTACATAACTTAATTTATATTTATCTAAAATAGTTTAGCTCTGTAACAGTGAAAAAATTTTCAAAATCGGTCAGTTAGTTTATTTTTGACACTTCTGGATCCTATGGACCCTGGCAGACCTTACATAACGGAATCTATATTTATCTAAAACAGTTTAGCTCTGTAACAGTGAAAAAATTTTCAAAATCGATCAGGCAGTTTATTTTTGACACTTTTGGGTCCTATGGACCCAGGCGGACCTTACATAACGTAATCGATATTTATCTAAAATAGTTTAGCTCTGTAACAGTGAAAAAATTTTCAAAATCGGTCAGTTAGTTTATTTTTGACACTTTTGGGTCCTGTGGACCCTGACGGACCTTACATAATGTATTCTAAATCTATCTAAAATAGTTTAGCTCTGTAACAGTGAAGAAATTTTTAAAATTGGTCCTTTAGTTTATTTTTTACAATTATGGGATCAGTAAATCCTGGCGAAACTCATACGAGTCTAGTACTCTAACAGTAAGAAAAGGGTTCTAAGGATCTCATATAACTTATGGCAGTCCGTAAGCTTCTTGCGGACATCATTTAATTAATTAATTCAAATACTTTAACTTACTAACTGTTAAAATTTTTTTAAAATCGATTGGTTAATTAAATTCTGGCCTTTTTAGGTCCCGAAAACCTTGACCTCACATAAAGTACCTTAAATCCATTTGAAATGGTTTAATTTTTTAACATTATTAATTATTAGTGCAAAAATTTTCAAAATCGATTCAAAATATTTTTCCGTACATACATATGTACATTGTACATATTTTGTTTTGTTTTATATTTAATAATATTTATATCATAACATAATCTTCAATTTCTTGTTTACTTAAAAATTCAATAAAAAAAAAAAAAAATTGTTCATTACATTAGCTTAGAAAATCTGTTTAATTTACATTTTTTAATATGGGATAGAACCATGCTAATTATAATGCAATAAATGAGAAACAAAACTCTATACATGTATGTGTGTTATATCACATATATGTGAATAGTTTTCACTTGTTCTCACAAAATTCTTTAATAAAAAAGTGAAATATTTTTATTCTTCATAAAGAACTGAGATATAAATATAAATTACTTATTAGACTAACAAAGAAAGAATAAAAGAAAAAATTCTCGAAAAATACTTAAAATAGAAAGAAAATTATAAGAATATTTTCTTCATAATTTTTTTTTTCCTTTTCAACGATGTAAAAATCGAACTGCCTTATGATAGGATCGAATGATAAAAAATGGCCAGAAAACCTACTTCTGGGCATCCGACGTGTCTGGCTAACGAACTTAGCCAAGCCAATTCAGAATCCAGTCCGCACACAAAATTTCATAAACGTTAGACGTTTCGTTCGAGAGTTATCGCGCGGATACATATATATATATATATATATATATATATATATATATATATATATATATATATATATATATATATATATATATATATATATATATATATAAATTTTAATGAATATCATTTTCGTATTCTAGGGACCTCAAAACATATTTCTGATATGATCCCGGGCTTAGGTCGCACCATGACACCTGGCGTAAAAGCTGAATTTCCAGTTTTGGAAATTCGCTAAAATAACGAACTCACATGGAGCAAATTTAAAATGGTACGCACGCGCAATTATTTTAAATAACTTTTTAATTAATTATGCTTTATCAGGCGACACTACTAACATTTTACCGGTATATTTAGACACTACAAACGATAATCTTTCTGTTGTTACCAAAAAAATTACATTCACGATTGCTTCCGGCTAACTTCAGTACAAAATTTTGATTGTTAATTACAAATAAAGTAAAGGGCTACAAACGAAAATAAATATACTACAAACATCTACAAACGGCCTACAATCGATTGAAGTTATTAAATTTTGACTACAAAAAAACTTCCGGCCAGCGTCATGATGCCATTTTACAATGTCACTGTGTAACTTATTGTTAAAGATGACTCAGTGATGTAACATACATATAGAAGCTTACCAAAAATGTATTTTTCAATATTAAGTAAATAAATTCCACACAAATAAATAAAAAAGTTAAAAAAAGTTTTGTTCTTTTACTTATTTAGTACTTACTTATTGAAAACAGTGTTTAGTTCTTATAATAAATAAAACGAAGTATTAAAGCCTGGTCCAACAGGTACGAGCTACCTGTTGCAAGTATAATTCAATTGCGTCACTAAGGCGGGTAAAAAATAGGATTTACCGTGAATATAAATTCCCTTTTATTTGATATACATTCAAAACAACTGAGTGGCTTAAACCTACAAATTAATTGTTTTTTTGATAAATTAAGATTGTTCCCTGTTGGCAAGATTGACAAGTTCATCATGTTTTCTTGGTCCGCGTATCTGCAATCGGTAACTACGAATTACCCAGATGAGGTAGATATCCAAAGCTGTAAAAAAATGAAATCTTATATAAAAAAAATCTTAAAAAACTTAAAACTTGTAATTATTATTTGCAAATTTACTAAAAATTTTGGTAAAATTTTAACAATAATAAAAGCACATGGATTATGTATCAAAATAAAAGAAAATTAGTTATCAAAAGTATCATGGTTATTATTATTAATTACTTATTAATACTCACCAATGGCTAAAATTCCAGAAATTAGATAAAAAATAGCCAAGCCAAATGTACCAAGGGCGAAGTAATATAGTACCTCATATATTACAATAAAAACAGTTAAAATAGTAAATGCTATCCAGTAATGTTCGTTAACCAGTATATATTTTTCTTTTTGCTGTAAAATAAATTTTAACAGTTCCCTATTATTGTTTTATATTCTTTAAGATCTTAATTGTTAATCTTTACCTGTAAATTGGGGAAGCAGGGGGTAATTGAAGTCTAATAAGGAAAAACAAAAATATCTCGAATCATTCTAACAAGTTACTTATTTTTTAAATTAAAACACATAGTTTGTTTATTCGACCAACAAATAAGCTGAATTTTGGTCAGCTAAACAATATTTTTATGGTCGAAAAATTTTTTTCCTGAAAATTACCGTCCGCTTCCATTGCCCGACAGGTCGGGAAAAATTGCAAAATCAGTCTTCAAAAGCAAATTAAGTTCAAAAATACAGCGAATAAAAGTATTTTAACAATAAAATTCAACTCTATATAATCAAAATAAAAGAATTATTCTAAGGGTTTAGATTCTAAAGATCAGATCAAAGAACACAAATATAACCAGCTACGCTATCGAAGTCAAATATTTTACGTGTGTCCACTTTCCACCGCTTCTACAATGATACCGTAACTATCTTTACAAAAAAGCCTTACATTCAATCTTTTTCAAATGAGAGCCACCTAGGTTCTCATTTCCCGAAATCTCACCATTTTGTGAAACATGGTTATAGATTTCGATATTCATTTGTTATCACAATTCTGATAATTATTATAACAAAAAACAGGCAAACTTAGCTTTACAATTACTTAATTAGTGATAATTAATTACAATAAAAATTTAATTTAGCTCTTACATTGTTAAAATTATTTTGTTATAAGCACGGTGTACAAAAAACAAAATCTCTCCTAACAACTGAATGCGTGCAGCTCCCGAAAAGTGCTCATGAGACAAACTTAGCTGCCAAGTACTGAAAACCTTGCATTTGCGTACTAGTAAATATATGTATTAGAAGCGTGTACTTTTGCACCACTCCCATTACCCGCAAGTTCTCATTACCCCTCGCTCCCTTATATTTAAGGTATCGAATTATTTCGTTATCAGTGACATGGCATATTATCTATGTATATTAAAGTTTTAAGTAAGTTTTACAAAACTAAAAAGGCAGAACCAATGAAAAATGGAATGCAGGTGAGTGTACCCTAGATCCCAAAATCTTAAGAATTTAAGTAATTACAGTGGAACTTCACTAAAGTTAAGAAAAATTTGGTAAACTTTAGTGAAACTTAACTTTAGTGAAGCAGATTGAGATCAGTGGCGTTCATTTAATACATGATCGAGACTAAATAATAAGTAACTTAAGTCATGGGTGATGTACAAGAGCAAACTATTTAATAATATTTGGATTCCAGTGGATTAATTGGATTTTATGCTAATGTATAAATTTTTTTTTTGTATATTGAAATATAAGTAAGAGGAACATTTTTGATGTAATGAATACAAAGCAACAAAATGAGTTTTAATAAGCTAGAACAAAAAACCTGGATTTTTGCTTATGGGCGTAACACATGGTTTATTTTAGTACTTGTCGTGCTGAACAACAGATGGACTCATAGTTGTTAATATATGAAGTGTCATTCTGGTTATTTATGTTCTCTTCCTTTTGTAGTATGCTCGCGTTGTCAAAATCAAAACGATAATCCATAGAGATGAAGTGTTGGGACAGGCCAGTTTTTTCTTCTCTTCTTCTGATGTCCCATTGGTGTTGTTTTAAACGTTTTTTAAGTAGCCCTGAAATTTGCCCTACGTATACACTTGAGCAAAATTGCCATTCCACTTTGTAACTACTGTTTTTCATGTTGGAAGGTGTTGGTGGTTTTAATTTTAATTTTCAGTCCTTGTTCACAAATTGTCTGACAAATATCTTTCTGGACTGGGTACAAAACCACCGGCCTGACATCCAACCCCACACCAATTTCGATCAGAATACGTTTTTGGAAGGTTTACAACTTTTCATCAATAACTCCTTTTTCACTACGAGGTACACAGATGGCGTATTCAGACAAGCTCATGGTTTCCCCATGAGGGGGGGGGGCGATCTCAATAGTTGCCTGTAATATTGCCATGGAGATGTTAGTAGATTATGCTCTGGACGAACTGGATTTTACAGTCCCATTCTTCTATAAATACGTCGACGATTTACTTACAGCTGTGCCATATGATGGTGTAGAACACATTCTAGATAAATTCAACTCCATTTCTGACCAACTAATTTTCACGGCTGAAATAGAAAACCAAAATCAAATACCTTTTCTAGACATAAGCATAAATAGAGATAGTAACAATGTACTTACCACTGCATGGTATAAAAGATTATACTGTTCGTCCAGACTGATCAATTGGCATTCGAAACATCCTTTTACATTAAAACTTAATATTGCCCAAAATTTAATAAATCGGGCGTTCAGGCTTTCGCATTCCATCCACCGTCCAAAGGCTCTGTCTCTGACCAAATCTATTTTAAATAAAAATAATTACGCCCACGACCTGGTAAACAAACTAGTAAGAGACATCACACACTTATTTTACAACAACCAGTCGTCACACACTGACAAGACTACCACCAAAAAGACATATATTAAAATCCCATATATAAACAGTCAAGTTTACCGTTTCCTTAAATCTCACAACTACATCACTTTCCCGTTTCCTTAAATCTCACAACTACAATACTATCTATAGTTATCTTATGTTCCGTTCAAAATTAAAATCACCAACACCTACCAGCATGAAAAACAATGTAGTTACAAAGTGGAATGCCAATTTTGCCCAAGTGTATAAGTAGGGCAAACTTCAGGGCTACTTAAAAAACGTTTAAAACAACACCAATGGGACATCAGAAGAGGAGAAGAAAAAACTGGCCTGTCCCAACACTCCATCTCTATGGATCATCGTTTTGATTTTGACAACGCGAGCATTCTACAAGAAGAAGAGAATTATAAAAGACGATGCAATATCGAGAATTTTTGGATTGCTACCGAAAGCCAGAACATAAATAACCAGAATGACACTTCATATATTAACAACTATGAGCCCATCTGTTGTTCAGCACGACAACTACTAAAATAAACCATGTGTTACGCCCATAAGCAAAAATCCAGGTTCTTTGTTCTAGCTTATTAAAACTCATTATGTTGCTTTGTATTCAATACATCAAAAAAGTTCCTCTTACTTATATTTCAATATACAAAAAAATTTATAAATTTTATAATTTGTAACAATTTAACTTTTGTTTTTACATTGACGACATTATAGTTTTTGTTTCTAATTTTATCATATTGATTTTATGTGTATATTTCTGTGTTAATTATGACAATCTCTAGCACATGTAAGTATTTAATTTTGCATATATTCATTTCCTTTTTAATTTTCTTATACATTATTTTATGTATTTAGTTTTTTTAAAACAAAATACTTGCCTGATGATGAAAATTTAATGTTTTCGAAACATCGCAAATAAATACTTAATTTTTATTAGTAACTCTTGGTGATTTTTCTCCAAAACTTTATCCTTCAATTATCTAATCAAATCACCTAATCCCTCTTTTACATAATTTGCTTTAATTAATTATATTATAAGTTTGTAAAGTGAATAGTGATGAATTTTGTTGTTTTGTGTTGTTTGTAGTGTTATATTTTTGATTATAAATTTATTTTTATAATGTACTCCAGCCAATATATATATCTATATATATATATATATATATATATATATATATATATATATATATATATATATATATATATATATATATATATTTCTTTCAATTTTTTTCGATCGTAAATAATCATAGAAAATTCGAGAAAAAAATTGGTCTTCTTTAAGCACGGCAAGTTTCGTTAAAACAAAAAGGTGGATCACTGTCAAAGCGGAAGCCAGAAGCTTCGATGGTAGATGTTCTGATATACGGATTCTGATCTCCAAATATAAAAGGTGTTCATGGTTATAATATGAGGTCTTATAACTGTTTAATCGATCGAACTGAATTTCAGTTTCAGTCGATATTTACTGACCGTGGTCAGGGATTGTTTACGCCCGAAAAAATTTGATAGTACTAACGTAGACTCCGTAAAATATAGTACTAACGTAGACCTATTCAATGGTTTTTAGTTTATTTCAATATCTGTAATAGTTTACGAGATATAAAGGTACACATAACTCCTTCCCAAGATACGAGGCTAAAACTTGCACGCGAGAGTTTTTATTAACTACTCGTATAGTAGCCAAAGTGCCGTCGAAAATCTTGTCTGGCGGCCAATCGGCTATTCTTATTTAGAGATAACTTTTTTTTTTACAGTTAACAAAAAATAATATTTTCTTTAAAATAGTCTTACATAAAAATCCGTCGTTCATAAACAAGGAGAATACGTATGTAAATGAGAAAATTGGTACAAGAGTTTTCGAGATATTTTGCTCACCACAATTACCACTCTATAAAAAATATATTTCTTGATAAAAATTTACTACAAATAGCAAATATATTACTTACTTTCAAATTATCTAATTGTCAAGAGTAAAACATTTTAATATCTTGGCCAAAAACAATTACCAAAAATTTTATGCTTACAGTTACAAAAAAGGGTCCGCTTAACATTCGTATTGATGTTGTAATATTGTATGTACAGTAGAGCTTCAGTAAAGTTAACATCAGTTTTGTTAAGTGACGTCACTTTTTTCTCACTAAAGTTAAGAGCATTTTATAGAAATAGAGAGAAATAATATTATTACATTATACATTTTTAAGACAAAGATATTATAAATTCTATACAAGCTATATGCGTAGTAAAAACACAATTACATATAGTATGATTTAAAGAAATTGGTTTGGAGGTCATAAGAGTATTCAAAGTTAAAGTTTTCTCTGCTGAATTTTAAAACTTCATTTGTGCCTTAAAGTTGATAAATGTTACACATTATGTTTCGCACATTTAATAAAAAAAAGAAGATGTAACTCAAAAACCAAAAATTTATGGGAATAAAACTTTAAAGTTTTGCAATTTTTTTTAGCGGTCTTTAATTAAAAATTTACCAGCCAAAGTGGGCATCTCGCTCACTTTGATTGCGAATTCAAATTAGTCTCCGACTATCGAATTTTACCGATTCTTTCTACCAATTCTTAACGCAGTTTATTTGAAAATCAGCCAACACACAAATTTTGAGTTACATATTTGTTTTGTTAAACGTGTGGTTTAATTTAAGTGAAAAATAGAACAATATTACAAAAACAAAGGGAAATAATATTAGTTACATATTTTTCATGACATAACTAAGATTGGTTATGAGCTGAACTATGAAGCTATAAATTATAAAGTCTTAAAACATAAAACAGTAAATAAATTAGTGGTGTTTTTAATAAAAATATATCTCTATGCAAAAAGAATTCTAGAATGTTGAATTCTAGAATTTCTAAAATTTTTTTTTTTTTTAGATATATACAAAGCGAGTGATGTGATTGAAGGCTACTTACTCAATTCAGTTATTCACTTAATATAATAAATAAATTTAAATAATAAATACCAAAATACTTGAAAACCAGGTACTTAATAACCAATTCGGAGAATTTGGTGAATCCAAAGCAAATCGAATAGTGCTTACATAGATTGAAAAATATATACGGTACTTGTCAATTGTTCCTTCAAGGGACAAAAAAAAAACAATTTCTATAGCAGATATATCTATAATGAAGAACTTTCTAACAGCAATATTTTTAATGAAATTTATACATTAGTATAAAATCTAATTAATCCACTGGAATCCAAATTATTAAATAGTTTGCTCTTGTACGTCACCTATGACTTAAATTATTATTTAATCCCGATCATGTATTAAATGACAGCTACTGACCTCAATCTGCTTCATTAAAGTTAAGTTTCACTGAAGTTTACCAAATCTTTCTTAACTTTAGTGAAGCTCCACTATACTAAATATATTTATGAGAATTTTGAAAAAGGATATATAATTTCATATTAACAATCAAATTTCAAATAGACTCAAAGAAAACTTTTGCAACCGGGTGAATAAATACAAAATAGCAATTCCTTCTTAAAATAAAAATTCAGAAATATCGGACAGTCAGTGAAGTTCTAAAATGTATAAATAACTATTATTACTATTATAATAACACCATACGTACTTGATAAACTCCGATGATTAAAAATATACCAAGAATTGCTGTACTTAGTGCTATAACCAAAAATGTGCCCAAAATTGCGGACCATCCTATTGAAAAAATTGTCAATAAATATTAAATTAAACAGTTAAAAAAAAATACCCCTGTGGCAGCCATCTGCATAATATAGTGAATTTCCAAAGATTGGACACTGGCGGATCTCATATAATAACTTGTATGCATTTAAAATAGTTTAACTCTCTCAGTTGAATAGTTAATTTTTGGCGCTTTTTGGATCTCCAGAACCCTGGCAGATCTCATATAGTATAGCATATATGTTTTTAAATTAAATTAAATTTTTAGAGGTGAAAAATTTTCAAAATCGTTTGGGTAGTTTTATTGTTGGCCCTTTGGAACCCCTGGACCCTGGCAGACCACATACAATATAACTTATACCCATTTAAAATAGTTTATCTCTCTAACAGTAAAAAAATTTTCAAAATCGGTAATGACGCGTTCTTGAAAATTAGTTAATATTCATTTTGAAAACTGTAACAGATATAAATTTATATTGTTATTGTAAAGATAAATCAATGAAGCATTTATTGTAAAGAAATTCAGCAAATTTCTTAATTTTTCTCAAAATCTAGTTCCTTTAGAGCAATATTTTAAAAGCTTGACTTATGTAGTTTTTTACGCTCTTTTCGACGGTGTAAAAAAAAATTTGAATTCTGGCCAAATTTTGTAAAAAGTCAATAAAATTGGCCAAAATTTTGGCTTCCAAAAATCGGATGTATCTGGCTGACGAACTTATCCAAGCTATTGGGACTTTTGACCTACACACCAAATTTCGTAACAATTGGAGACTTTCTTCGAGAGTTATCACGCAGACACATCTAAACATATCTTACCCCTCATTTGCTCTTTGGCGAGAAACCGAAAATTTCAAAATTGCGATTTATGAAAAACAGTAATAATTTGAAAAGCACTGGTCACTTCTTCATGAAATTTTGGCATCGTATCAAAATTAGGTCTAGTTAACATATCCCGATAGCTAAATACCACAGTCTGAAAAAATAAATCCCAAAAATTTCCTTTTTCAAAATACGATTTTAAGTGACCCTAAATTTAAAACTGTTTCATGAATTCCAACAAAATAAAAATTATATCAATCTTTGAAATCTGCTTATTTATAAAATCACAGTTATTATCAAAATGTTGCCGTATATATTGGTCTTTCAATAAAAAAATTTATTTCTGTCATAAAAAAGCACGTCTCTGTAACAATGGAATTTTAATAAACCTGAACAATTATCATCACTTTATTTCCTTTGTAATTTGTAGTAAAGACATGCTGTACGCTAATTCCACATAAAAGTTTCTTAAGAATAATTTAAATAAATGACTATGTTCAGCAGAACTCAACAGTTGCAAAACGGTTTATGATTTTTTCTACAATCTTAGTGGAAAGAAGACTTTTACGCTCTGTGAAGAGAGCGCAAAATATATATTTGCCGAAGACTCTCGTTACCGAGCAAAAAATTTCTACTTTGCGCTTTAAAGCGGAAAAGTAATACTTTGTTGCTCGCTCAACGTATATTTAATTACAAATCGGGTAGGCGTTGTTTATATTTTCTATGGTAACAAATAAATAAATAGTTTCTAAAATTATTATGTTTATCGTAATCAAGTGAAATATTAATTTTATTAAATTTCAAAATAACTGCAAAATATTAATTAAAAATCATAAATAACTATAACTAATAAATGATTAGAATAAAAAATTTAAAAAAATATGTACGTATATGATGGAAATATGCAATAGTGACAGTGATTTCTCAAGTACACCTCCAGATATTTCTAAAGCTGCAAAAATTATAATATTAAAGTAAATATTAACGACCATTATTATTTTTTCAAGTATCTTTTAAATAAAAAAAAAATTTTATAAGATTGTAGAAAAAATTTTGTGTATAATTCGAGCACAAAATGACTTGTCGCTCTTATGAGATTAACGTCAACATTCTCAATCTTGTCAACATTCTCAATCGAGCGGCAAACCACCATTTTGCGTTCTTAATACACAAATAACTATTCTGCTGAATGGTACTTTTTTCCGTTGAGTTGCAACATGTTTACTCAGCGGTCGCCATGTTTTCCATCATATTTAAAGTACGCTGCAAAGAAGCGGAATCTGCTATCGGAAACAGTCAACACTGATTGGCTGATTGATTGTCAAATATTAACTGTCATCGTCGTCGTATAAAAAACATTCACCAGAATAAAAAAAACTGTTGCAATTGATCACTAAACGCTCATTGAGCGCTGAAATCTGCTGAACGTAACCATTGACCCCTGTCCTTTAAAACTACTAGAAATTTTCTTAATATTTAACTAATTATTATTAATATTATCAATATTACTGTGAATTTTGTGTATCATGGCTATATTGATAATAAATTTTATTAATTAAATATTAAATATTACCAAAAATTCTAATAATTTTAAAGGACTGGGATATCATTTGTATGAATTATTCTTAGGAAAATTTGCTATTAAATTAGCATTATAGCAAGAAAATATAGTAACAATAACAGAGGCGTAGCCAACATAACTGGCGCCCGGTGCGTGACACTTTATTTGCGCCCCCTTTAACTTCTAAAATTTTAAAAATTTTAAGTAGTGAAAGGGTGTATTTAAAATTTCGGATTAAATTTTTCCCTAAAAGTTGCCTTAACAACCTTTTTTTGCTAGTGATTTGTTTGTATGTCTCTATATTTGGAGTCATAACCTGAAAGTAATTTCATAATTTTCCTACACTTTCACGTAGAAAAATTCTAATGACAAACATAACAAAAAATTTTAAATTAATAGCGTCCCTCCTTTTAGCTTTTGACGCTCCCCCTATTAGCTTTTGGCGCTCCTCTCAAAGTGAAAGGGTCATGATAGTACCCCTTGCACCCCCCTCGCTTCGCCGCTGAACAATAATCGTTCATGCTTATTAAAATTCCAATGTTACAGAGATGTGTTTTTTTACTAAAAACTAAATGTAGTACAAAACTAAATGTTTCTATAGAAACATTTGACAATATTTGACAATATTTGAAAATATTGAACATATTTGACAATATTTTGGTGATAGTTGTGATTTTACAAATAAGTAGATCTCAAAGAATAGTATAATTTTTATTTTGCTAAAATTCGTAAAATTATTTTTACTTTAGGGCCGCTTAATGTCGTATTTTGGAAAAGTGGCTTTTTGGGCGTTGTTTTTGCAGATTATGGTATTTAACTGTCGCAATATGTTTACTAGACCCAATTTTGATACGATGCCAATATTTCATGACAAAGTATCCAATAACTTTGAAATTATTACCATTTTTCGTAATTCACAAATTTGAAATTTCCAGTTTCCGCCAAATAGCAAGTGGGAGATGAAATGTGTTTAGCTACGTTTTCATCCCAACCGATGCACCAGCTAACTCCACTAAAATATTTTCCAGGATATTAATAGTAAAAATGGTATATATATATATATATATATATATATATATATATATATATATATATATATATATATATATATATATATATATCGTCGGCTTGGTGCGAAAACTCATTAAGTGACAAATTTTTCAAAAATGAGTTTTTTATATTTTTTAGCTGACTTTTACTTTCTCTTTATACGCAATAGATGATACGACCACTAGATTTCCTCATTTTGCGTTTGCAAATAATCATTATTTGATATTTACCATTTTGTTGTAGAAGTAAAAATCATTAAGTCACTTACTGACTTTTTGCATTACAAAATACTACAATAAATATTAGAAATATGAGATATAAAACTCATTAGGCCATTTTCCAGGCAAAATAATAAACAAGTTATAACTTGGTTTTTTTATAATTTCGTTTTCTCATATTATTTTATTTAAAGTTTTGTTATTCTAGGTATATGAATAGTGTTAAGTAATAAATTGATGCGTTCGGTTTACTTTTCATATAGTATAATTATTTTTGAATTGTTAAAACATGGTTTCAATAGTGATACTATTAATTTGGAAGATTAAAATTGAATGTTCTTAAATGGATAAATTATTATCCATTTCCAGGAATAATCCAGAAGATTATTCCTGAGGAGTTACATTTACGGTACCAAAATATAAAATCGAGTGCTTCTGTTATATGTAGAGAATGTAACGGAACCTGCAGTACAGGATAGTACTGATTGCGAAGTTGAAGATTAGCTTTTGTAATTTTGGTCTATAAAAAAAGTAGTGGCTCTAATATTTCTGTAATGCTGAGTTTGCTTATATAAAATTCTAAAACGTTTAGTTTACAAAATTTCTTTATAATATTATATTTAGATCAATAACTAGAGTTATATTTGTTTGTTAACTTATAAGTTAATATGATTTTCATTTAAACAAAATGTCATTATATATTCAGTTGCAGTATTTTTATTATGTGCAAAAATTCATTAAGTACGAAAAACAAAGTTTGTGAGACACCTTTGAAAATTCTTTTACTAAATCTCATTTAAAATTTTGAGTTCCTTATATCTCTAGCAGTTTTAACAACTTAAACAAAACAGATCTGTTGCTTAAACATTTTGGACAAGCAAACATAATTAACAATTTTTCATTTCCATTTATCTCTGAAACTTAAAAATGTTACTTAATGAGTTTTCGCACCAAACCGACGATATATATATATATATATATATATATATATATATATATATATATATATATATATATATATATATATATATATATATATATATGTATATATATAGTGTAAACTCCATATAACGAAATTGAAGGGACCGGGTATTTTATTACGTTATAAAGAGTTTTCGTTATATGGAGAGTAAAAGAAAACAATATAATTTTACGAATACAACTTACGAATTTAGTAAGTGGTTTTAATTTTGATTGAATTAAATGACACTTTTTCGTCAATACACAAACTCTTTCTTTTACTCGCCATGTTTACAGTTAAAAAGTTTGAAAGCAACTAAGAATATGATAACGTAAAGACAGCAATAAGACAGTAGTACGGAAGTACAGTAGGCAGAAACATGTGCTAGGCAATTATAACAAACAAATAAACGGATTTCTAAGAATCCCTTTGTGCGTACGAAATATTTACGACTCTGTATCACTATTTTGTTTGAAAGTCAGTGAAATAAAATTTTTTTGGCTTAAAAAATGACGCATTTTTCGCTATTGAAAGTGACTGTTACGTTATAAAGAGTGTTTCGATATACGAATGATAATGTAAACCAAACAAACCTTTGTAATTTCTACGTTCTAAGGAGTTTTTCGTTAAATAGAAGTTTGTTATATAGAGTTTACACTGTACAAATTTTAGTGAACCTCATTTTCGGTTTCTCGAGGCTTCAAAACGGATTTCTGCCATAGTCCCGGGCTCAGGTGTTTTCATGGCACCCGCTGTAATAAGTGAATTTCCAAAAAGGAAATTCACTTAAATAAAAAGTAAATGAAATATATAATAATTATACCTGCAGATATCATATCGTAATATTTTTCCGCAAAGTCAGCAAAGCTGAGTTCATCTCCTTTTTCTAAAAAATAGGAAAACAATTTATTTCCTAATTAAACTTTTTATTCATACACTACCTTGCTCACGCGCTGTCGTTATCCAACCATCCAATAATCTTTTTTCAAAAACGATTCCAAGTAAACAAACGAGTGTCGCTAAAAATCCAAATATCTACAAAATAAATAAAGTCATGTGTTAAATAAGTAAAGTCATACACTGTTACGTAAAGAAGTTTCTATAGTTAATAAGAGCCAGTTACTGAAATATTTATTAAGGAAGTATTCTAATCTAGAGAACGGTAATTTCGAAAAATTATCGTTAAACAAAAAAAAAAAGAAAACTATTATTATTTAAAAAAAAGATTAGCTGTTAATAATTTTTCTACGCGTTTTTGTATCATCTATTTACTGATATTTTAAGAACATGCACAAAAAAGGTTAGTCCAAGACTTTTAGTGATTTAAGCATGGCTATGAAAAAGAAAATGATATGCTGGGTAACAGGTTCTTAGAATTTAGGTTCACCAAAACAAAAAAATTATGATTTAGAAAAGTTGTCAATATTATGTTTTCCTAAGAATAGGGATCATTTCTCCAGAAACGCATATTCAAACACTTTAGAACAAACTGGCAGAATTGAGATTAGCCTGTAATCGAAGTAAGATCTTGCACTTTTAGATTTAGGTATTATAGGACAACCTTAACCACTTTCAATTTCTAAGTAAAGACGACTCTTTGTCTTACCGGTTCAATATGATCTAGCTGGCGTTCCTGAGAAGTTGTGAAGGTATTCCATCGATACCTGATGCCGATACTTTTAAGTTTATGAATTATTTATTTTTAACGTATCATTATTATCTAAACGTGTTAAAAATATTGTTTCACTTACTGATTTATTCGCATTTGTTAAAAACGGATGTACACTTCCTTCAATCTTTTCGACAATGTTTATAAAAAATTTACTAAATTCGTTTGCACTCTCTTTTGGAACATTTATTGTTAATTTTGAATTTTCATTAGTAATTGATATTGTATTTTTTTTTCTGTAAAGTCTAAATTTCATTTTCAATAAATCCCAAATAGGTATTTTTGAATTTATTTTTTTAAGAACATAAAATGAAGCAAAAAAAATCGAAGTTCTAGACTAGAATACTGCCTTAAGAAACTGACAAAGATAAATTTTTATTTATTTAGAGAACTTGAAGATTTGTTGTATTTCAAACACAAGAGGATAATATAAAAGGTATAAAATATTTAAATTAAAATTACATACAACGTCTAAATACCCAATAAAAAGTGTTTCAGTTCTCAATGTAAAACAGCAACAATTTCTAGTTTTAGCCATTTTAGTTGTTTGTTGTCGTCCTCTAATCTGAAAATAAAATAATATTACACATTTAGAGATGAAATATGTAGCTGGACTACATAAATTACAACGACAAATCAATGTCGTAAGTTACTGACATCAGCTTTCAGCTAATTAAATATCTTATCGTTTGTATTTAATTTCTAGAACCAATAGAAAGTTTCAATCCCGTGCATATAAAAATTTTATACATATTAAACATACCATAAAACGGATGAACAACATAATTTTATAAACGTTTTATTTGTTTTTTATTTATATTTCTAGTTTATTAGGTGATATAGAACGGTAGTAGACAAGTAAACATTTTCTGATCAAAAGTTTTTAAGTGATCAAAATCGTTCAAAAAATTGAACTTTTGAAAATAATAAAATATAAAATTAAAAAAAATATTGATGTAAAATGACTCAACCCATAATAAAAAAATTTTCAACCTCTTGAATCGGAAGTTGGCGTTAGCGAACCTGGATCTCTTGGTTGCTAGCCAAGCGCCTTATCAATTTGAAATTAGAAATATAACTGCGTCTCACATTACAGAGAGTATATGATTGATCGATTGTCGAACTGGAATGGCACTCGAAAAAGCGGTTCGGTGGTCTAATTGCTAAGGCGCTTGGCTAGCAACTAAGAGATCCGCGTTCGTGTCCCAGCCGATTCAGTTTGACAATTTTTTAAACATTAGGTGAATTTTAATTCTATATTATTGACAAAAATTAAAGATTTGTATGAATATTTTATTTATTCATGGAACGTATTTTAAAATTTGAATGCAATTTTTTCGTATTTATAATCAACAGGACCAGATCCACCAGATCTAACGGGGCAGCGGGGGCACGTGCCCCGGGCGCAAGGTTTTGGGGGCGTCAAAGAGTAATTTAAGAGGGCGCCAAAAAGTGGAATGTAGCGTTTTTTTTCGCTTGTCACTGGTTTCTTCGAAGGAAAAAAGTTGTTTTTTTGGAGGGAAACAAATATTTAAATACTCGTTTTAAAATAGGGGCGCCATTTTTCAACGGTGACCCAAGCGCCACTTAGGGTAGGTCCGGCCCTAATAATCAATAGTATTAAAGTTGGCTTAATGCGGCCAACTTTTTCAATAGTCAATGCCAGACAATATAACAGACTTGAACCTTAATTTTATTCGTGTTATATTTTGAAAAATTCCAAAAGAATTTCTTTTCAAAAATACAACTGATGGGCAAAAATAAAAAAGAAAATTGTATTTTTGCAAAAATACAATTGATGAGCAATTTATGCATGAATCATTTTCAGTTAAATCTTTTGTTTTTATGATATTAAAATTACATAAACATTCGGTTGAGGTAAAAGATAATTCCTTAATTTTATGAAGGGAAATAAAAAATAAAATTAATTTTTTCTACTCCTATTATTAAAAGTGACATTTTGCGCACGGCTAACTATATGTAAAAATTAACAATTGCCCACACTATGTGGAAATAACGGTGGGAAATTATTTCGCACGGCTTAATATAATAAAAAAGTTGGCTATGTCAGATTTAATATATGTATATATGTATGTTGATTATTTATTATTGTTTCCATAGTTTCAAAGTATGCTTTGGCAAAAATTTGAACATCTTACCACTGAGATTAGGTATAAATTTAAAAAATTTTTACTACTTATTTAAATTTTATTTTAATTATTTATGTTAAATTTTACGAAAAGAAATGGGCTCGTAGAAAAAGTATAGTGTAAAATACGTGGGAAAAGCTTATTTCTCACTCATATGAATTGTTGATGTACTCGTATGAACAAACTTATATTCGTGAGAAATAAGCCTCTTTTCCCACTTATTGTACAATATACTATTAAAGTACCTAATGTGTATTGGTGCAAATACATTTCTAGTAATCAACTAATAATAATAAACAATGTAAGTATGTATGTATTCGACAATTTATTCTCCTTAACATACGGATAAATTTGTAAATTTTTTGTGTGCTATGTTTCAAGCTATGTTGTTTCCAACAAATTCCGTTCTAAATGATCGTAAAATTTTATCGAAATTCACCAAAAGGTATAAGAGTCATTAAAACTCTACCCTGTATGCATATATAATGTTTACAAAAAAAATTTTCGTTTTTTTTTTTTTTTTTTTTTTTTTTTTTTTATATCCGTGTGACCAATACATAGGTACGCATTTTTCTTTCTTTCAATCGAAGCACTAGTGTAAATCGATTATAGTCCATATAATTTGTTTATTTTGTTTGAAATATGAACACCATATTTCTTTTTCTGTTTTGGACATTTTTTCTGTTCTGCAAAACAGAAAAGGAAATTTAATATAGTGTTCATATTCCAAACAAATAAACAAACTATACTAACATTTATCAAGGTACGTGCTGAATTATGTAACGGTTACACTGGATACGAATTCATCCGAAAATTCATTCGTACGAACTTATCCGAGTTAATACGAATTAAACAAATGCATACATTTAGATATGCGTGGTTATACTGCTTACGACTCTTTCGTACGAGCTCTTACGACTTTTGAATTCGTATGAGAAAAATGCGAAGGATATAGAAAAAATAATTATTTTTGTTGAACAAAGGCGGTCTTCAAGGGATCAAAAGCATAAATGTTATCATAATAGAGAGTTAAATAAAAAATTGTGGAATAAGGTGGCAGAGGAAATGTTAAGATAATTTTTTAATTAAATTTCAAATATATTACAATATAATAAAGATAACCTAACCTAATAAATACATTTTAAGTATATGTAATGAAAAATTAATTAACTAAATATTGAAGCTGAAATTCAGTAGATTTTAAAATGTAATTGAATGTGACTTGCGACATGTTCAAATATTCTAAAAATTTCTGTTTGTCTTGAAAAATTTCCTCAAAGTAATTCCAGAACTCAGCTTTTTTTGCTCTACATGAATAATAAACAATCGTTTACACAGAATTGTTTGTTTTCTATAATTAGAAATTTTGAAAACGGTGATTCTAATAAATAAGATTTGGTAACTGGATCCATTGTTTGATATCATGCAATATGTACTAACGGTTTTCAATTTAAATTTAAATACGAATTCGTATTACGATTCCGTATCCAATGTAACCACACAGTCGTACGAATGAATTTCGTACGAGCTCGTACGAATCAATTTTCGTACGAATTCGTATCCAATGTAACCGCAGCCTTATGTAGATACCACCATGTACATAAAAATATAAAAGTTTTTGCTAGCTGTGTGAAGTTGGCAACCACTTTTGCAAATTGTTCTATTTAAGCGTGCACATTTGTTGGTCCATCGTTTGTCCATTATTGCCTACCAAAAATTTTCGTTTGTCCACTATTGGTTTTGAAATGGCGGCCCAAAAACTTTTTCTGCACATATTAGTCACTTGCACACCCAAATTGCAACAAAGATTCCTGAACCACCTAAATCGTTTGTCCACCGTTTCTCCACCATTGTCCACCAAAAATTTTCGATCGTCCACCTATAGGTTAATTAAATTAATTATTAAAATTTTTAGAAAGTGTGAAGTTGGCACCCCCTTTTTGGAATTTTACATTTTTAGTCGAAAGTAGATAGGCTAGGACAGCACGACTCCACAGTAGAACCCCAATTTTCCGGACTACTTTTTTGACGATGTTAAGAACCGTGTAGTTTGGGGTCCTACTGTACCTAGTGTATGAATTGACCTTCGACCTGGCACGTACATGTATTAAAAAATTTATTGTTGACCTTTGACCCCAACACTCGCTCATACTGTTGGCCTTGAAACTCCAAAGACCTGAGTCATCACCAGCAACCGAATTAATTTATGTTAACCCATTATGCGTCATCACAATTTAGTTATCACAATTTGGTTTTGTGTGAACCCATTACCCGCCATAGTTTTTGAATGCAAACCTAACGCATGCGCAGACTGAATTTAAGTACACGACGCATGCGCAGAATGAATTTTAGGTTACAATTTGATAGATGGGGTACACTACCGCGTCAAAAATGTGGGGTTACCCTAACTCGGGGGTGGTCCCAAACTTTTGACACCGTACTGTACTTAAATTTTTGGTACACTACCGTGTCAAAAGTGTGGACCCCCCTGGTCAAAAAGGTATCCGATCACTTTTTGAAGCGTACTGTACGTGCAAACCTTGACCCCAACACGCGCTTGCCTTAATTACGTCATCTTAAACGAACTATCACGTCAAAAAATGTGGGGAATACCCTAACCCAGGGTGACCCCAAACTTTTGACGCCGTACTGTACTTAAATTTTTAGTACTCTACCGTGTCAAAAGTGCGGGCCCCCCCTGACCAAAAAGGTATCCGATCACTTTTGAAGCGTACTGTACGTGCAAACCTTAACCCCAACACGCGCTTACCTTAATTGCGTCATTTTAAACGAACTACCAAGTCAAAAATGTGGGGAATACCCTAACCCAAGGGGTGGCCGCTAAATTTTGTGGGGGCACTGTACCAAGCGCTAGCCGCAACCATGACTTCAGACTCCAGATTTCAGACTCCAGGGTCCAGACTCCAGATTTCTGACCGGTTGTATATTAAGAATATGTTATGTATACACTCTGTATATCGCTATTTAATTTTAATTTTATAAATTCATACTAGTAAATGATTGTAGTCTTTATGTCAACAAAATCTAACTAAAATAATTTATCACTTTTATCAACATTGGAAAAATATTTGCTTAATTAGCAAAAAAGTAATATGTTTGCAAATAAATTCGTATATATTACTGTACAATAAATACTTGGATTATTTCTTAATATGTATACTATAATTTAACTATGTTGTTTAATATAAAAATTATAACAGCATTAAGATTTGCTAAATTTTTTTATAAATTAGTAGTTTTGGGGTAAAAAATTTATAGAATATTAACTTAAAACTTACATCACACATACATAACATAATTATAATATACAAATGCATGTATACATGGGTGCAGGTATAAATGCATGTATGCATGAGTGTATTCTTATACAGGGTGTATCATGAAATAATATGCTTTTCAATTAGAATAAAAAAATTTCATAAGATTTTTTATCAATACTTTTATAGATTAACGAAAGTAACTTCTTCCTGTAAAAAATAGGGGAATTCAGGGTAATAATTAAATAAAACGCACATATTTTTTTTTCTAAATTTTATTTATAGAATATGTATACAAAAAATTAAATTGCTTAAATCTATATATTACTTAAAATCTATTTATTTTTCATATAAAAATTTTTTAAAAGAATACAATTTTCTAATGAACAAATTTTGTATGAATGAAGCATACAACGTCTTGAATAATATTCATCTCGCAGATTGGAAATCTTCGATACATCAAATATTTCCTCCAAATTCAAAATCCACTCCGGGAGCAAAATGAGCCACTCCGGGAGCCCAATGGGTCACTCCGGGAACAAAATGAGACACTCCGGGAGCATGTGAGTCACTCGTTGAAGTCAAATGAGTCGCTCGGTAAAGCAAATGAGCTAAGTATATATAAGTAGAGAAGCAATAAATCTTTGAACAGTTATTGATTTACTAGCGAACGCTTCAGACCTCCCGCTGAACGATGTATAATTGTGATTTTTGTGGTAAAGCATTTACGCGAAAGTCTAATCTTTCTAGACACTTAAATGCTCAACATAATTCGTTAAGCAATATTAATGATGGTACGATTGGAAAGAATGATAACTCATCAAGCAAATTCATACCATATGATGCTAATAATAAAACACCTGATGATATCTCTATATCTAGATTTGATGATAATGATGATGAAAATACATCTCAACTACAGCATGATATTGATTACTCTGAAGCAATCTTGAATCCGTTTGACCAAAAAAGGATAGCTGCTGCAACTGAAGCCATTCAAGCCAAATTTAACTCTTTGAAAAGAGGAGAAAACCGTCGTCAATCTGAAAACGAGAAAGATAGTTGGTCTAATGAAAGTAAGCAAGTAAATCACTTAACAGCAATTAATAACAATTGCAATGAAACAACCTCCTCTTCACAACTAACTAAACTTTTAGGAACTGCTTTAGATATTATAATGTTAAAAGAGGTTCGAAACGTTGACTCGGAAAATGAAGCGAAAATTGTCAATCAGGTTAATCCAATAAGCTTAAAACGTCATATAGCTTCAAATGAAAATGTCGAAAACGGGGCCTTAGCTAAGCATTTTAAGCAAGACAACTTGAAAGAGTCTAGAAATGTTAACATACAATCGAAAAAAATAAAATACTGGCATAATCCTAATACTTTAATAGATGAATTACAACGTTTATACGAGACTTCAGAGACTGGTGAAAAAATACTCAATATTATTCGAAGTTTAGAGGAAAATAAAAATATGTTGTTGTTTAACGTTTACGATCGAGAAGATTTAATCAAAGAGTTAAATGATTTAAAAGAAACTACTGTTGGTCGAGAAATATTCTCTATACTTCGCGAACTTCAAAAGGCTGATGTTATTGAACCACTAGGTGATTATCTGGATGAAACTGATAAAGAAGATGCTAGCGATTATGATGATGATGATGATGATTAATTGATTATCCACACTAAGAATTTACTGAATTTTGAAGAACACCACCGTATAAGAAGCAGCAGTTATCCCTCATTGAAGTGTATATTTTATTTTTATATTTTTTTTAAGCCTGTAAGATAAAAAGGTTTTTTTTTCAAATAAATAACACATATATGTAAATAATTATTGTTCTTTATTTTTAAAATATAAGTATGAATACAAAATATTTTCACAATAAATGTATATGTAATATTTTTTACAATAAATGTTTTGTATATGAAATATTTTTTTACAATAAATGTATATGAAATATTTTTTATAATAAATAAATATTAAAAATTGTATGATTTGTTTATATATTCAATAACACCTGAACGTAATTGTTTCATGTTTTCAGGTAACTGATCCCATACTTGACAAATTCGTTGTGCATATTCGGGTATCATATATGCATACAGATGTTGCACCCAAATATCATATTTCAATAGTTGTTTTGTTAAGTATAATAACATATCGAAATTTCTGACTTTTGTATACAAATAAGGATGCGTCAGAAATATGTCTTCAACGTGTGAAATCCGTGTTGCAAATGTCAATGGTTCACCAACAGGCGGTTGAAAGTTTTCCTCCATTTTCACGCCATTCTTGCACATTTCACAGCGTATTTTCAAACCAGGTGGTCCATCAATATGATCTTGTTGCCATAGTCGATTATAATGTTCAAAACATGGTTCACATTCTTGAAACATGGCTCGATAATCGGATGGTAACCAAATCCAGGCGCGTTGTATGATTTTCGCACCATAACTTTTCAGCACATTCAAACTGATCCACTTGTAGATTTGAAGAAATGTTTCCAAAGTCAGTTCGTTCAGTAGCATTGGTTCACGTTCGAAAAATTCGCCAATTGAAACATCCATTTTATCCCAGTCCATTGATTCCGGTTCAGACAATTTCAAATTTTGCATTTTTACAATAGTATCAATGGTTTTTTCGTAGGTATCAACCCGTTTACGTAGTTTATCCAGTTCACTTGAAAATATTTGTAGCTGTTTCCAGTAAGCCGATGATGACGATGCCATTTCCACTTGCGTACTAATTTTAACGTTGTTGATATTCAGTAATTTAACGAGTAATGTCCCCATACTAAAGTATCTGTTTCCCCCTCCACAATATGTCGTTTCGTATCGTACGGGCTGAGCGCCACCTTGTTCTGAGTTACACTATACACGTTATGTTTTTTCGATTGTATCAGGTTTTGTTGTCGGTTTATGATTGTATTGTGTTTTAGACAGTCCACGTAATCGTTGAAAGTTATCGTTTTCTTAACCACAGAGTTCTTTACACTTTTCGCTTTCTTCGTGTGATCCTCGCCGTCCACTTGACAACTATACATTTTTGACCTTAAACCCACAAATTTTGTAAAGATTCGACCATTTAGCTCATCCTTCATTAACCCGGGTATTTTCTTATTGACTCTTGGCATGTTATATTGATTATCCGCGTTGTAATCCGACGTATCGAAGTATTGAATATCTCGTTTCATTATTTCGTAAATATCTGAGCATTTTATCTCGTAAATCAATGAATCCGTGTCTGTGTAGAGTAATTTGCTGTTGTTCCCGAACGTTGGCTGTATGTAGTTGTAATGAAAATCGTAGACACATGTTTTCGAAATATCCAGAATTGCTTGCCCGACGTATATTGGTTTGTTCATAAACACTTCCGTTTTCCGTAGTTCGACTGCGATAAGATTCTCGTCAAATATGGTGTGGCTGTGGAAATTCGGTTTTGCTATCATAACTTCCGCACCATATCGTCCATACCATTTCGTTAACAGTTTCACAATCGGGTGTTTCCGTACGTTTTCCATCGTTTTTCCGAAGACCGCGTTGTTGAGTAGCTTGTAGAGATTTTTCTCGAATTCGTTTCCCGCCGTTTGTCTTAGAGCTCTATTCAAGTCGATGTAGGATTTAAGCCATGGTGATTGATCGAATTGTAGCACTCTATGTATTTTCTTTAATTTCATCCCGTGTTGTAGACATTGTTTCAGATTCCGATAGTGTATCACGTATTTCTGTTTGTTGTATAGCGTTGCCAGTAACATTTCCTGTTTAGTACCGGGTGCACACATTCTCTCTGGACATAATGGTAAATCGTTGTGTTTATCGTGCAGTTCTCTCGGGTATTCCAAATCCACTTCCAGTAAATATCCTATTGGTGAATCATCAGGTATTTGTTGAACATCTATCTTGGTATTATCCATCCATTTGAAATATCCCGTTGGTAAGTATTGTGACATTGCCCATCCATATAAGTTGTTCACGTCATAGTACATCAGGTATTTTGATTACTCGTCCGGATCGTAGGTGTTCATATATTTATTGTTTGCTGTCGCGTATCGGTTACTACACTGGCTCAATCCACCTCGAATACCACGTTCAATGAATAATAATTGGTCCACATCAGATATCAGTTCTAACTCTACTTTTGTATATTTTAAGGCTGCATCCCACGTAAGTCCCGGCGTCGTGTAGTAATGAGCAGGATCCAATCCGTGTGTGCGTATGCACGTATCCCGAAAATTCTCGAAAACATCCGCGAGTAGTAGTATGTCCGTTTTCATATATAAATCCGAGTATTCTCCAAGCGTCTGTATGTTGAACGTGTTCCAAACTTGTTGAGCGTGTGTATAGTCATCCATGGTAATATCGTTATCGTTCAGTTGATTGTAGAATTTCTCCCGTGATGGTAAACATGTTTCTTCCAATTTATCCCAGCCTGATATGTAGTCGTATGGAAAAACACCTTTGCGCGTAAGTAATTTGTAGTCGGTATCCGGAAATTGTGATTTAACTATGTTGAACTCGTTGAGATATGAAGATAATTTATCCAGACTTGATGCCATAAATCTAAAAGAGTCGATGAATCTAAATGTAATTTCGCTGCCCGTAACATGTTTAGTGAATGCAATATATCGTTCCTTGTTGATTGGTAGTAAGTCGACACGTCCCTCGAATGCTGTTGCTATATCCTTTATTACGAAATGTGCATCATAACCACTCAAGTTGTGGAATACAACAGGAATCATATGAAAATCCTTATAATTCAAGTTGCATCCCTTATGCGCAGGTCCATTGTATTCGCCGGTGAAGTGGTTATGATCACGAACCACAATATCCTCAGGTTTGAATGGTTTCTGGCAGATGTGGCACCCGGTACTTCGTTGTTTAAGTTGCTGTTGTTCCTCTGGTGTTAATTCATTCATTGGTATTATGTTGTCATATATGGGTTCCAAGATATTTTCACGTAACGTTGCCAGTTCTTCCGCGAACCATTTTTCGCAATTTGGCCCGCGGTATGATCGATAGTAGCTTAACTGGTTGTTGTAGGAGCAGTGAAAGTAGTAACCGATACTGTATGCCCGATGTTGTTGATACGTTGTCGTGTTTTTCCGATTTTCGTTATCCGTCACAGGTTGTAGGAATGATTCCACGTCCGCGTAAATTATAAATGGAACACGTTTCTTGTTGCTGTAGTTCTTGAACGATATGTATTTGCTTTTCCCTTCTGGCATTATCACCCGACAGTTGTTCATGTTCACGCAGTCTTCCGTATGTTTGATCAGTTTATCTTCTGTGCGAAAGTAATTTAAGCATCGATCACAGATATATTTTTTCCCGTCACGTTTTGATAATTGTCTTGATACAAGTCGCGATAAGTCCTTAATCCAGCAGAAATGGTAGCGTAAATCTTGATCGTTGTCCTGTTCGTTGTCTTCATCCTCGTAATACTCGTTCTGGATCATTAAAAGGTTTATGTGGTTTTGTTTCTTCTCTCTCGTTAGCGCAGCAGGTACGGTTTCAAAATGTCCATTTTGTTTTTTTAGTATAAACACGTTGACTGATATTGTTGGATTCTGTTTCTCGAATTTGCTCACTTGCTGAATTGTCATTGGAAATTGTATCCCGTCTAAATTTAGCACCGTTGAGTAGTGTGGGTACGATGATGTTCTTTCAGCATGTTTATTTGTTGGATAAAGTGCTGATACCACTGCCCACGCGAAACAGGCGTCATCGTTAAAGTTTTCAATGTTGATACATGCTTGTTTTCGTTTTATTTCCTGCGGCAATTCGATGTAGCTTGATCCACGGAAAGGTGTGTATTTGTTCACGTTCACGGCTAGGTTGATTATGCTTGATAAAGCCCATCCGCTCCCCGAGTCGGTAAACTCGCACAATTTTCTCAAAATTGGTTCCCGTACATGTTCCATGTAGCACTGTTTTAGGTTTGTTCCACGATCTATTATGATATTCGGCGTACTGAAGTGTTTCATGTCGTATTTGTCCTCGTCACCATCAGTTTTCACAGATAACCCGCAAAACGTTGTGTTGACTTTTATCGTTAAGTATTTTTTTAATATATTTTGTATTCTCCGAGTGAACATCGATGTAGCGTCGTCTAAAAAGTCCTTTGGTTCTATGTGTGTTATGTTGGTAACCACTCCCGTTCGTATTCGACTTGCAAATGCGGATTCCACGTCAGCCCATTGAATTCTATCAGATCTTTTACGTTGATTTCGATTCATGCCGGCACCTGAAACAATCAACATAAAAAAATTATTTATCGAATTTATAAAAAATCATTAAAAAAAAAAATTATATTTAAAAACTTACCATGTTGATATATCAAAATTATAAAAAAATCATTAAAAAATAAATTTATATTTGAAAAAAACTTACCATGTTTTCGTAGCGCCTTCATTCTGATTCGAAATCCTTTCATTTTTCCCGCACATGATTCAAAATGTTTGCGTTGTCCCAAGTTTTCCGCTCCACGAATTGCCTTGTTGATTAGTCTTATGTTGGTATTTGTATGTTTCATCCATTTTTCCAATTCATCTGCATCCCGGGTATCCATTTCCAGTAATGATAGCGCGTTTCGTACATTTTCCACCATTCTAGTTGCCACGTCGTTTAATGAAGCTATTGTTGTATTTTAATTTAAAAAAACCTTGATACAAATTCTTGCAACAATAACAATATTAACTGCTTGAAGTTTGCTGAAGAAGTGATTTGAGGGGGCACGCAGACCTCAATTTATACGATTTTGACTGCTCGAAAAATTCTGGAGGAGAATCACAAAAAATGCTGACTCAGAATTTTTACAACGCAAATAACCGAATTTTAAAAAATTTTTATATGGAAAATAAATAGATTTTAAGTAATATATAGATTTAAGCAATTTAATTTTTTGTATACATTTATTCTACAAATAAAAATTCAAAAAAAAAAAAAAAATTATGTGCGTTTTATTTAATAGTTACCCTGAATTCCCCTATTTTTTACAGCAAGAAGTTACTTTCATTAACCTATAAAAGTATTGAAAAAAATCTCATAAAATTTTTTTATTCTAATTGAAAAGCATATTTCATGATACACCCTGTATAAGAATACACTCATGCATACGTGCATTTATACCTGCACCTATGTATACATGCATTTGTATATAATAATTATATTATGTATGTGTGATGTAAGTTTTAAGATGATATTCTATAAATTTTTTACCCCAAAACTACTAATTTATAAAAAAAATTTAGCAAATCTTAATGCTGTTATAATTTTTATATTAAACAACATAGTTAAATTATAGTATATTATATTACAACTCTAAGAAAAAAGTAAAGGTAATAACATTTTGAAAAAAATATGATTGGTTAAAAAAGATGACAAAGATAAAAAAGTAGCTTGTACAGTGACAGTTTAATTTATTTATCTCTCTCACACAAAAAAGTGACAAACTAAGTCGGATTTACATAGCTAAAAAAAACTTCATAATTCAAAAAGTTAAATGAATGTATATAATTCTTAAAACTATTGATTTAGATTATAATTTAACATTTCTAAATCGTATTTTTTATTGCCATATTCTATTTTGAATTGAAAAGTAACATTTTTATGAATGTTGCTGCAACAGGGCAGTTTCGTACTGAAAATAATTTATTTCATTTTTTGCTATAGTGTAAATCCAATTTGTAAAATTTTATTACGTCTACTTTTTTCTTAGAGTTGTAATATAATACATATTAAGAAATAATCCAGGTATTTATTGTACAGTAATATATACGAATTTATTTGCAAACATATTACTTTTTTGCTAATTAAGCAAATATTTTTCCAATGCTGATAAAAGTGATAAATTATTTTAGTTAGATTTTGTTGACATAAAGACTACAATCATTTACTAGTATGTATTTATAAAATTAAAATTAAATAGCGATATACAGAGTGTATACATAACATATTCTTAATATACAACCGGTCAGAAATCTGGAGTCTGGAATCTGGAGTCTGAAGTCATGATTGCGGCTAGCGCTTGGTACAGTGCCCCACAAAATTTAGCGGCCACCCCTTGGGTTAGGGTATTCCCCACATTTTTGACTTGGTAGTTCGTTTAAAATGACGCAATTAAGGTAAGCGCGTGTTGGGGTTAAGGTTTGCACGTACAGTACGCTTCAAAAGTGATCGGATACCTTTTTGACCAGGGGGGGTCCACACTTTTGACACGGTAGTGTACCAAAAATTTAAGTACAGTACGGTGTCAAAAGTTTGGGACCACCCCCGAGTTAGGGTAACCCCACATTTTTGACGCGGTAGTGTACCCCATCTATCAAATTGTAACCTAAAATTCATTCTGCGCATGCGTCGTGTACTTAAATTCAGTCTGCGCATGCGTTAGGTTTGCATTCAAAAACTATGGCGGGTAATGGGTTCACACAAAACCAAATTGTGATAACTAAATTGTGATGACGCATAATGGGTTAACATAAATTAATTCGGTTGCTGGTGATGACTCAGGTCTTTGGAGTTTCAAGGCCAACAGTATGAGCGAGTGTTGGGGTCAAAGGTCAACAACAAATTTTTAATACATGTACGTGCCAGGTCAAAGGTCAATTCATACACTAGGTACAGTAGGACCCCAAACTACACGGTTCTTAACATCGTCAAAAAAGTAGTCCGGAAAATTGGGGTTCTACTGTGGAGTCGTGCTGTCCTAGCCTATCTACTGTCGAATTTTTCCTTGAATAAATTAAACGATAAGAGCGGCGAGAGTAGGGGCGCTCTCCGTTTTCGGACCCGTAGAAGAGCATTCTGAAGAAAAAAATATCTGATATATATATATATATATATATATATATATATATATATATATATATATATATATATATATATATATGTATATATATATATATATATATATATATATATATATATATATATATATATATATATATATATATATATATATATATATATATACATATCCAATGCACCACATACTATCAAAGTGGCGTCAAATTTTGGGTAAATTTTAGATCCGACCCAACTTTCAAGGGGGTGGTGGGGGCAACAAAACAATAAAACTTCTCCAAACTGGTTGGAAATAATGTTTTGGCCAAGTATTTACAATATATCGCCCCTTGAGAATAAAACTGTTACAACTGCAAGATCACTAATTTTAAGATATTAAAGAAATAAGATTTTGAAGAAATTTAAAACCGAATAACTTTTTTCCAAATCATCTTAGAACTTTAAAACTTTGCTAGGTTCATTCTAACAGTTAGTTTTAAATGTTGTGATCAAAATTTTGTCGAGAAAATTCATAGTTTAAATTTTCATTGCAGTTGTAACCAAAAATTTTTTAGTTATTTTACAAAAAGTTGCATTCTGTTTAGGATTATAATGTTATATCTGCAAATAAGACATTTTTTCTTAATTATTTCACAAAATATTACTTTTTGTTGGTGACGCAAAGTTGTATCTGCAACTAATACTTTTTAGAAATTTTGAAAATTTCGCTTTATATAATTTTATAATGGCAATTGTTTAAGGTAACACATTCCATAACTATATTACAGATAGAGATAGGCAACGGGAAAATTCCCAGTGGGAATTTTCCCGGGAATATTCCCATTTGGGTAATTATTAAGTATTTTCCCGGGAAAATTCCCAAGGTAACACATTCCATAACTGTATTACAGATAGAGATGGGCAACGGCAAAAATCCCAATAGGAATTTTCCCGGGAATATTCTCATTTGGGTAATTATTGAGTATTTTCCCGGGAAAATTCCCGAAACCTGAGTAAAAACGATTACTTACAATTAGCTGTACTATTTTACAAATGCGTTTTTAATTAAAGACCGCGACACCGGTCCCTCAATTTACGTGAATATTCGTTTCATGGGGATTCAATTTATGCGGATAAAAAATCGCGTAAATTAAATCCGTCATTATAAAAAAAAGATACTGGAAATAAAAGCTACCAAAAATTGTAGAGATTTTTATAATACTTTAAATGATAACGAAAATGTAGAAATTTACACGTTAAAATTTTAAAAATATCGTTTTTTTCGATATCGATAATTTTCGATAACGAAAAATAGGTTTTGACAGTCCCAATATATTAGGAATACCCACAACTTGCTTCGCTTAAGCCTTCAAAAATTTCTTTATTTTTGAGCTACGATGTACCGTTTACGAGACATTTACGACCAAAGGTATACGTTTTCGAAAAGTATTGAAAACTAATTTTTTTGAAAATATTTTATTGGTGACAAAACCAATTTGACTAATCAGTCTGAATGAATTAATTATAATCAGTTTATGATGAGTAACTCGGTATCGATAATTTTCGATAACGAAAAGTAAGTTTTGATAGTCCCAGTATGTTCGGAATACCCATAACTTGCTTCGCTTAAGCCTTCAAAAATTTCGTTATTTTTGAGCTACGATGCACCGTTTACGAGATATTTACGATCAAAAGTTTACGTTTTCGAAAAGTATGAAAACTAATTTTTTCGAAAATATTCTATTGCCGACCAAAGAAATGGGACTAATAGAGCATAAATTCAACCATTATACAATCAATTTATAATAATTTGTTAGACATTTAGTAGTAAAAGCAATTAAACACATTTAACAGAAAATATTATATTATTTATTCTTCTTTTCTTCTATTATAACTATTAGAAGTATGTAGCTATTAGGGATATGCTGCTACAATTTTATTTTGTTTTTGGATTTTAATTTACTTATATGGTTTCTTACATTTTCTTTTATATCAATATTTTGCCGATTGAAGTTTTCCCCACGTTTGTCTGTTTTTATTATACAAATATTTCGATCAAGCTCTTAGTTTACTTTTCTAGTTTACATTTTATCTTCTACGCAATATCCTGATTTAATTTTTGTTTTTACCGGAAAAATTTCTAAGTTTTCAGTGAATAACGTTCTGACCCTGTATTAATTAAACCTTTTTGTATATTTGTCGCCCGTAAATCGCGATTTCGCTTTCGTTTCTTTCGTTCCGAAACGGGTGTTGTTAAATTTCCATTAGTATTATTTGGGAAAGTTTCGTCCAAATTAAAATATATATCCGAATTAACAGTAATAGTTAAAGCAGAAGACAAAAACTGTCTATTATTTAAATTTAAATGGATAAAATTATTTAAATTGTTTAAATTATATGGTTTAAATTGTTTAAATTATAAGATTAAATTCAGAAAGAGCTGTTAAATTAATTTTTTCTTTATCAGCGTCCATATTTTGAAATTAAAATAAATTATAATTATATTTTAATAAAAATAATGCTACGAAAGAATTCGTCTAAACTCAATAAACATTAAATATGGCTAAAATTGTGAACATCATTATTCACTTACATTGTAAAATGATAAGAGAAGAAGGAATACCAAAATGCGTGTAGTTTAGAGATGTGCCAAACAGTGATTTTTGTGTAACCGTTACAACCGTAACAGTTACATAAAAGTAACAGCTACAAGTAACTGTTCCAATATCTGTTACAAGTAACCACAGTAACTATTTCAATATTTGTTACAACTGTTACAAGTAACTGTTTTAATATCGGCTACAAGTAACCATTTCAATATCGATTACAAGTAACCGTTCCAATATTCCCTAACCGTTCCGTATACAAGTTACAAATTTGGCTTTATAATTTTCCCCTTGAATCTGGTTAAGATACTTCCAGATAAAACTCGATTTAAATTTTCAACTCATTCTTTAATAAGAAGAGTTTAATAAATAAAAAATTTAAATAAAAACTACACTAATATGCACAAATTACACTTTTAGAGTTTTTTAAGCACACTTCACTCCATAAAATATTTTTTGCACTAAATAAATTTTTGATAATAATAATTATATAGCAATAATCAACTTCTTGGAGAATGTGATTACTGATTGCAATTTTAAAATAAGAAGTTTAAAAAAATGTTTGGGTTTTATTTAAAATCTAGGAAGGCAATAAACCGTTCATATAATTTTTAAATCTAACTGTAGGTTAATTTTGTAAATAATATGTGACAATTCTAAAAATTATAAATTTTGGAAATTTTTGGCGGACATCTGTTAATAAAAAAAAAAAAAACAATCTTATTTTTAGAAGACCTTTTTATATTTTATTAGTTTCAATGATTTATGACATCAATTTCTCCCTTAATACATAATATTTTCTTTGTTCGAAAGTCAAACTTGTTTCAAATAGTTACAATTTTATGCAAGCGAGTATGATTTTATGAGTAATTGAGTACCTACAAAATGTACACAATGGTATAATACATCTGTAGGTATACCATTCGTTGTACAAAACGGATTTATATAAGTAACAAGATAACATTTTGTAATATAGTAACCATTGGCCTTAGTAGGTACATTTTTACTAAATGCTGCAGTAACTGTTTGGAACTGAAAAACAATTTGTAACTGTGTAACAGTATGTTGTTTGTAACTGTTCAATTTTGGAACGGTTACATTTTTGAAACAGTTACAAAGTAACTGTTACGTTACATTTGGCACATCTCTAGTGTAGTTCTGTATGTACCTACAATCCACTCTAACTAACATGTAGCCACTTAATAAAAGAAATCACATACATATACCTTTTTTAATCTAAATAAAAAGTAAATTTTTTGTTTTCTCTTTGTTACAACTGCACATGTAACAAAATTTTTTTAAACCATTTATTCTTAGACTGTTAAAATTTAAAAAAAGTTTATGGACTATAACTTTTTTATTTTCTAGAATTTTAGGATGAAAATTTCACCAATCGATAGCTTAAATGTAGCTGAATCCAATGATATAAAAATCTCAAAAACGAAAAATTTGCAGTTGTAACAGTTTTATTCTCAATGTGCGATATCCAAAATTCAGGTTCCTAGGATAATTTGGAGGTAGGAGAGGGGGAAAAAGTATTTTGGCTGGATCTAACATGCCCACAGCCCCCCAGAATTAACGTAGAGAGTTGAAATTTGGTATGTTGATAGAGTTCGTACCTAGGGTCTGCTTTTTGGAAGTTTTATTATTTTACCCCCACCCCACCATTCTTAAGCTATACGGAGAGAAAATTCATATAAAAATTACTGTGCTCAGCACTACAATCGACGTGTAAAAGGCGAGCATATTCAATTTTGCACGGTAAAAATATAAAAATTATAATTAATCATAGAAAAATAGAAAAGGATAGAATATTGTTTCCGTAATATTAGCTCCGTAAAATTTGTAAAACAGCACAGTAAAAAGTTCCATTGCCTTATAATATTGCATTATAATATTTCATTATAATGCAATATTCCATCCAATCAAAGTTCCATTGCCTTATAATATTGCATTATAATAGTAGAAAGAAAAAAAGAGAAAGAAGGTTGTGGGTGTTGTGAACGCTGTTGAAACCTCACTCATAGCAAGTCACATAGCCAACCATAGGTGTGGACGACCAACTTGGTCGAACGGGTCGGACCAAGCACTTTGATTCATTAGGCTGTCTTACAAGCAGCAAGCAGTATTCATTACACTGTCTTAGAGGACGGGGATATCACCATTTAATTCATCATTTTGTTACTTCACTATCTTTAGTATGAGAATATATTGTTGGCAGTCATTTTTGTATTCATCATAAAGAATCGAATGTCGGAAAAGATCGGGCATCTTGGAAGTTTTTACAGGTACAGCCCAAGCAACATAAGGTTGCGGGTCAGATGCGCAAATAAAAGAGTACGACAACAAGAATTAAACTATAACATATATGCATAAGAGATGCATAAGAGTGTGATAAATGTTGTGTTAGCACATTAAATTTTACCATGCTAGCACATATTTTTTATTTTGGTCGTCGATCGCGCACACATTATAAGGAAGCATGGAAATTTTTCTGAAATTTTATCTACAAAAATTATATGATTTTTCTCTCCGAAGGTAAGTGAATGGTATTATTTTTATCTTTCTCGTAGTTTTTCAGTTTTTTCGAGACTTAAATAAATTATTATATACCGTTATAATTCATTGATGGATCCACGGTAGATGACGTGGATAACGTGCACAGCAGTGGAATCCCGGCTTTATTTATTCATTTTTTTATATAAAGTTTTGCTCAATTTTTTTTTTTTTTTTTTTTTTTTGTTTTCTTTACTTTACTGCTTTTTCAGTTTTTTTTTCTATTAGTATTTAATTTCTTTTGTATTTTCAATGATAAAAACTCGTTTTGTGCCAAATAATTATTGTTCCGTTTATTATGACTTCCCTGTAAATACTCCCTATTTTCAGGTGTTTGAATAATTCAGCTATTTGGAGCCGATGCCGAAAAGATTATATTCTTTTGAAAAATTATAGTATAAGCTACAAAAGCCTAAAACCATTTTTTTAAAATATTCCTTCATTGTAGAGCTAGGAATTTTTTTACAAAATTTTATTTTTCATGCTTTTTGGACTTTTGGTCGATTTTTGTTAATAACGGTTTTAAACTTTTGACTCTGGCAACTGCTGAGCCATATAGTAGACAAAATGTAACTCAGAATTTTTTGAGACTTTTTGGAAGCCTAGAAAACTCCAAGGGGTCCGGACCCCCTAAAGTTATCTGGAAATTTTCCTTAAATTTATTTTATTTATTAAAAAGTAAAATTTTTAGTGGTTTACTAAATTTTTTTATTTGAAAATCAAATTTTCGGAGACGACATTTTATTAATTTATTATAAATACGACAATTTTCCATTGTTATCGGAGAACTGCGTTATCAAAAAATTTGATTATTTAAATTTTTATTGGACCCCCTGTAGATATGTAGTTGTTGCGCCCCTGCTTTCCGGTATTAAAAATAATAGAAAATCGCTCAGACAAGCTGCTGAACATTTCCATGTTCGCAAATCGACCTTGCATGATAGACTCAAAAGCAAATCGAAATAAAATTCATTTAAATCCAGAATATTTTATTCCACCCATCAAAAGTCATTCGTTGATGCAGATATTTATCTTAGCGAATTTCCAGATTGGAAATTCAACTATTTTTATCTTTTATGTGTGATTTCACTCATATGCATGACTTATATTGCAAATAAAGCACTGTCCGGATTCGTCCACACATAGGGGCGAATCGAGACACTATATAACCAAAAAAAAACAAAAAAAAAACTGTTGCAGCACCAATTTTCATATTTTTATTGCTGCCCTATATGCTCGTGATATTAAAGCATCTTAATTATTTTTTTAGAATTTTTTGGATAAATTCTAAACAATTCATTGCTAAAAAACTGAAAAAATCGTCCAGAGTCGCCCCAACTGACGGTATCTTTCGTATTTCACTAAAAAACATGGGCTGATAAAGTAAGAAGTTCGTTGACATCTTAACCTATTATTGTTATTTTAATTATTTTTTTTTAAATTTTGACTAGTAATTTATGCCCTGGAATATTTTTTATGAGTCAAATCAAATATTTTTATCAGTTTATTTCATTAAACCAGTTAAATTTAACTAAATTAATTTCGCCTTCATTTTATTCAAATTTGAATCGAAAATTATGATAAAGTTACGTGGGTCTACGGTACATTATATTATAGAGAGATTTGCGTCATACACTGGTTGTAGCGTGGACAACAGGAACGTAGATACCGGAGTAGCAAGTGGGTCAGTGATATAAGATCCCCGATCTGTCTAAAAGGGGGCCGTCTAAGTAATTTTGATACACGGATAGGATTGCAATCCGGAATACCGAATTCGACCGGGTACGACCGGATTGAAATTGACGCAGAAAGTTTATCAGGTACATAAGTTTCGTGCTAACGCTATGAAATAAAACAGTGCTATTATCTTACAAATATAAATTATTAATAATAATAATAATAATAATACTGTATTTGAACCAATAGTTCATTACAGGAGGGTTGGTATTACACTTATTATCTACACAAATACAAGAAAGATAAAATGGTTATTTCTAATAATCATCTAAATAACAATAATAAATCTAAATAATAATAATAATATGTAAGAACATATATAAATAAAAACAAATAACATATTTTGTAGCTTTCGCAACATATACAAGATAACTAGAGAAGCTTGAAGAAAATGGGTTATTAACAACAATTTTTCTTTTTTACTCATTTAAAATGAAACTTCTAGTTTTAAGTGCTGTGCAGACATACCAGTGTATTTTATTAATTTTAAGTTTGTCGAGGTTAGTTAAAAGTTCCACCAGCTTATGGTCATTTGAAGAATTTTCAGAGAAGAAGTTCTGTATGGAGCATTGTCTAGCCCAGCTGAACATAGCACATTGAAACAGAAAGTGCGTAACTGTTTCTTTTTCCTGACTGTTGCATATTTTACAAATATGCATTTGGTCCCATTTATATGCTATATTATTAATGAAAAATTTTACATGTAAGCAACCCATTGTTCTTAGCTGGCTAATAATTCTCAGTTGATGTATATTAACCGCTGAAGATAAATAATGTGCATCGTTTTCGGTCGGCATGAGAAACTGATAGAGGGGGCTGTAAGATGAACTATATATTCGGGCTCTATCATTTTCCGTAAATTGGTTACAATATTCTTGTATCATGCTGTCTATAGAGCCTCGAACTACATTAGCGGATTGCACCTCCCATAATTCACTAAAACCTAACTGTGTAACGATTTCTTTTAGGAATATAAATTATTAATAACAAATTCATTAACATAATGCCATGACTTGCATTAATCAGTACATATAATAAAACTGTAACGAGATCATTTCTGTACATGGAATATTTTTTGAAAATTATACTGATGGGTCTGTCCATAACAAATGGTCCATAACATAAAAAAATAAAAAATATGATAAAATTATAATATTACTAGTATTGTGTTGTATATTAGATGTAGGAAGTAGGCACCACTTTGTTTTTGGAAGGACTTGTGTTTTGTTTGTATTTTTGCCAGTTGTTTGGAGGCTATGTTGATTGTTAATGGTGTGTTGATTATTTTGTGTCCTTTTCAAGGATAATGTTACAGTTATAGTTGAAAGTTGAGAAGTTTTGATAAACGAATAAGAATCTACAGGATCTAAGGTAACTGTAACCCTAAAGATTTTACTCCAAACTAATTTCATATAATTATGAAATGGATGAAAGATTAGCAACCCAGTAACTGTAACGTGAGTTACCAAAACATTAATTTGTTTCTGTAACTTTTAGAAACTTGGACTCAGACATATGATTTTTTGTATTCTCTTCACAAATAATACATTGATTGCAGAACTAATTTTTTTATATTTTTACAAAAAACAAAAATGTAAATTTAAGGCACTTAAAAAGTGTAACGTGAGTTACCAGAATGGTAACTCACGTTACGGAGTATCTTAAATAGGAATTGTTTCTTTAGTTGCTTCTTTATTCCAGAAATGATGTGTGCCAGAGTGATGAGGATGCCATTCCTGAAGTAAAAGTTATGTGTTTGAGTGTTTCTGGACAAAATAACAAATTTTTCAAAATATATGAAAATGATGTTACTTTTGTTAGTATTAAACAGGTTTTAAATGTACCTCTTTACCCAGAAATTGAAATGAAAAGTGGTAGGATGTACTACAAGTTCAAAAAAACAGTTGATGTTAAAGACAAGTAAAAAAACAGTAAGGGTTTCCCATTATGAATTTAGAAATGTTTTAATCATTATTATAAGACAGCCTACTATAAATTGTAGGATTAAAATAAATAGACTACTTTTTCACCTTCTGTTTAAAACTTCTATTGTTTAGTATTTTATAGTTTATACTTTATAGCAGGTATTATAAAACTGTTCTGTTATTCTGATATTTAGTAATAATAAAACTTCCCTAGTATTTCATATGTGTCGCTTAATTTGTTTGCCCAAACACTTCTTTTCTAAAATTACTTCTAAATAGAAAAGGGCTTCAATATTGTAAAATATTCTTTTAAATACTGTATACATTGATCTGAGTAATGTACACAAATAATAATTATTTTATATAACTGTTTTCAGGCCATTTTCCAATGAAGACAAAATGTAACGTGAGTTACTGTAACGTGAGTTACCGACAACGATATGGGATTTTAATAATAAAGTCTTCTATAGGCATAGGAAATTTTTGACAAACTTATCATCTTCCATGTAACACACACAGGTTGAATACAAAAAAAAATTATTCTTGTAACTTTGAATCGGGAGCAGAAAAAAGCAATTGACTCCAAAGTAAATTTTGTACTGTCCCTTTTTTGTAACGTGAGTTACCAAAATGTTTAAATTATTATTTCAGTTGTGAACAACCCAAAAGCTTTAAAAAAAATGATGATAAAAGCAGATCATCATACTAATACTAGGAAAAATTTCAACTAAAAAAAATGTTTTAACTTAGTGATGTTATAATACAAAAACTCTTAAATTTTGATTCATTTAGTAACGTGAGTTACCGTGGACACACCCTGATACTGTAAATAGTTATCGATGTAGATATCAAAACAGCGATTTTTAAAATTTTTCTGTTTGTCTGTCTGTTTATTCACGCATCACGCAAAAACTATTGGAAATATTTTAATGAAATTTGGTGTGACGATAACTTATTACCTGGGTCAACATCTAAGATACTTTTTATTCCGGAAAAATATCTCATTCCCACGGGGAACAGAAAAACCATTTTGAGTTTGTGCAAGCATTACGCAAAAATTATTGTTCTATGCAAGTTCTGTATAATTATTACACTTATATAGGGGAAGGCTCGCTATAGTGGCCCAGGCAGGTAAAGTGGTCACCACTAGTTTGCAAATGAACTAATAGCTGTCATCTCTTATTATTTAGTTTAAATTATAGATTGATAGTTTACAGAGTGTCACGGTGCATATCAACTCGTTAGGTGTTACTTAGAAAATTTTATTAAACAAAAGTGTTTCTTGTGCCCTCTGATCTAAGGTAAGTACTTACAAATATTGTATAAAATATATTTTATTATGAATACTTGGTTTTTGTGAATATTCCCTGTGTCTGTTGTAGTTCTGAAGTAATTAATTTTATAATAAACAATTATGAATCATACGTTGGGGCGGAACTTATTTCAGTTTTCCTATTTTACTTAGTTTCGGGTAATGTGGCCCACTATGTATAAAGGTAAAGTGGCCCAATGGATCTAGTGGTGGTACCAGAATTGTGGCCGGAATCAATAGCAGAAGATGGTTGAGTACGATGTACGATATGCAAAAGATGTGTCTATGAAGTCTGCTCTGGTTGCAATGAGGAAGATGGCGATTTTACTTGTGAGTTTTGTTTTAAAAATAAATAGTTACCATCTGAGTACTTTGGATAATTAAAAATTGTGTTTATGATTGCTAACTAGTAGCAAATTGTAATATTTTTGATTAAAAATTGTAATTTCATCTAAAAATTAAAAAGTCAGTTTTAATCTATGTTAACTTTTAATATTAATAATACTATGCCACTTTACCTACCCAAGATGGGTAATGTGGTCATTTTGTCACTTACGAAATAATTGATAATACAGGTCAACATTTGATCTACGCAGGAACGCCGGAAGCGGTCAGTTGCTCCTAGGATTTTTGGGGTCGCTGATTACGATGAAGGGGTTGGCTAACGTCCATCAGGTCAGATTCAAGGTCATTTGAAGGTCAAGTGGAGTAAAAACCTTTTAAAAAATTTGAAAAAAATCCTATCTATTTTTTTAATGTTAGCGAATCGAAATAAGGGGTTGGCTAACCTACATGAGGTCAGTGTCGAGGTCATTTGGAGGTCAATTGGGGATTTTTTCAGATTTTTTAAAAAGTTTTTTCTCCATTTGACCTTCAAATGACCTTGAACCTGACCTGATGGAGGTTAGCCGAACCCTTATTTCGATTCGCTGACCTCGAAAATATAGGTATGATTTTTTCAGATTTTTTTAAAAGGTTTTTTCTCCATTTGACCTTCAAATGACCTTGAACCTGACCTGATGAAGGTTAGCCAACCCCTTCATCGTAATCAGCGACCCCAAAAATCCTAGGAGCAACTGACCGCTTCCGGCGTTCCTGCGTAGATCAAATGTTGACCTGTGTAATTTTTTATTACTGTGAATATGTAAACCGTATGTATATTATAAAATAAAGACTTTATTAAATTTGCAATTGTATTATATCAAGAAATATCAATTAATTAAAACCGTTTAGAAAATATATCAATTCAAACCTTAGGGTGGCCACATTGCCCTACCTTCCTCTATTTCTCATTGATACTCCAAATCCATAGGTCAAACTAGAGACAGGATGCTCTCACATATCAGTATGTCTATTTAAATGTATTTTGAATTACTGGTGTAAACTTCTCCAATTAGATAATACTCGTTTTCCTAAAATATGTTATTTACGCTAAGCTTCACTGATGGACAGTACTTCTGTGTATGACCGCCAATGAAACTGGGCAACTTTCATTAAACTTAAATTAACGGAATTTGAGAAAGAGGACTTACGGCTAAGTCAAGATCCTGATTTAATAATTAAGAATCTTGACAATATCTTTCAAGCATTGACTAGTACTTTGTATCAAAAAGACTTGGTCACACTAGCATGGTCAATCTATAGTTTAATTTATAAAAACTTATATGACTTGGATAATCAGGAAACACACTACCTACATTTTTACTTATTTATTTTTACACAAACTTTCATCTCCTAATAAACCCACTTAGGGGACGAATTTTCAAAAATCCTTTCTTAGTGCTCATTTACGTTACAAAAGGAACTCCTATGCAAAATTTCATTCTTCTAAACCTAACGATTTAGGCTGTGCGTTGTCTGTCAGTCAGTCAGTGTCACAAATTTATTAAGTAGATTTAGCTTACTAACAATGAAAACATCTTCAATATCGGTTAGACCGTAATTTATTTTTTGTGCTTTTGGGTCACTAGGAAACAAAGCAGGACCCCGGTGGACCTTATATAAAATAAGCTTTCCTCATCTAAAATAGTCTGGTTTTTTGACGGCTATAAAATTTCCAAAATCGGTTGGATAGTTTTTTTTTTTGGTGCTTTTGGGAGCCACAGGACCCGAGAAAACATGACATGTTATAGCCTAGGTCTACCTAGGATAGTTTAGCTCATATGAAAGAGCTTACCTATGTCCATCTAAAATATTAACCAATTTCTGAATGGAAAATTCGACTATTGTAGCTACTGTTGTCTGTTATGATAAAATTTGTATCCATACGATAACTCTCCAACAAAACATTATATTTTTACAAAATTTGGTAAAAATTTTGAGAATTCTAGGCCTTTGGAAGAGATCTTTAGGCAGACACCAAAATTCATCAAAATCTGTCGTAAAAAATTGACAAAGTTGTATAAGATTTTGAACCGCTATCCTGCTTAAATACGTTCATTTTTAAAGGAAGTTGTCGGGAGCCAGGTCGCTGCAAATTAAAATTTTTAAAAATTATATTTTATAATTTTTAAAAATTAAGTATATTTTATAAATTTTTGCGCCCAGTTCCCTTAGAGTGGAAAGTACTTATTTCATTTTAAAAAATCAATTATCGATTGAAAGTATACTTCAACTCATAACTATTGCAAAATTTCAAAAATTTTTCGGTTCTGATAAGAAAGGTAAAGGTTTTTGAAAAAAAAAAAAAAAAAAATACAAAATATCAAAATACTCTTACGTTTCTTTAAGTCACGAAAAAATATTGGTCCTTAAAGTAATTAAAAACTTTGTAACAGGTACCACTCGTCTAAAGGTGGCTACACACGTAACTGCAAGCTTGACAAGCATGCATGATCAAGCTTTTTGAACAAGCATGCACAAATTCCCTTCGCCACCACACGGTTCAAACATGCTTGCACAAACGTCAGTTTGTTCTTGAAAAATGTCGAGTTCAGGCGACGATGCGCTCGCTTTAGCTGCTTTTGTCCTTATTTATATAAATAAAAAAAATTATTTCTCTTCTATAATTTGTTCTAAAGGAGTTTATTTTTTTTATATCTGTATCCTTATCAGCATTTACATCAATTAACTTATATTGTTTCAATAATATATCGTATGTTGTATCTCTCTTCACTTTATTACGGTATTTCTTCGATTTGATACACCAAAGATATTCCTGACTTTGGTACATATGAATAAAATCTTCAAGTGATTCACGGTTTATTTTTAAATCACTACACATTATGTTTTAACAATCAGATTGACATTAACAATAGGAAGATGAAACAAACAGATTTCATACAAGATTGATATCGGCTTGTGCAATCTTGCACATCGGTACACAAACTCTGCTTTGCCTGGGCAATTTAACGTGTTCAAGCATGCATAATTGAAATTCAATTAATCTTCAAGCCGCTTGTACAGTCAAAATGATTGTGCAAAATTATCATTCAAACGCTCAAGCATGCTTGTACCAAAAGCTTGATCATGCATGCTTGTCAAGCTTGCAGTTACGTGTGTAGCCACCTTAAGTTTCATCGATTTTCATAAGCAAGGTCCGAAAAAAATCGAAAAAAAAAATATTTCGATTTTGGCAATAAATGAAAAACGGCGATTACTCCAAAATCTCCGAAACGAAATGTATCAAAAATTTGCTTCTTCTTATGCCCCATATGTTGAATTATCTTGAGCCTGGTTTGATATTTTAGCCTCAGTAAATCGAGAGATATTTATTGATTTAAACACCAACATACGTACATACATAGAAAATTTTCATGTACAAAATTCAGGTCTGGAATATCTCCATACAAATTTTCGGTTTTCTGAATTTGTTAAATGCTAAAGCGTCAAGATCTGGTGAAAAGAGCATATGATAAAATTGTTAATAAAATAAGACTCACAGAAGCAGCCTTAAAAGGCCGCAAGGCCAGGAAGTAGCCTTGGCTCTCCGACAACAACAACAATAATCGTGTGGAATGGGCTCTAATTCACCAGCATTCTCCTGAAGAAGATTGGTCCAATGTGGTATGGTCCGGCGAATCATACATCCGGCGAACATATGTATATATATATATATATATATATATATATATATATATATATATATATATATATATATATATATATATATATATATATATATATATATATTGTAACCGTATGTGGATGTAGTGCATCGGTTTCCGGGATGTATACACCTAAGTGCCACTGTGTATACGTCGATATGGTACTTATTGTTGATCTATTACATCAATTTATGACCTAGTTATATATTACCTAGTTATATATATATTACATAAAGTCCACCTAGAATATACGGTCGAGCTGATTTTTTAATGAGGCCCACCGGGATCTTGCAGATCCGAAAACGCCAGTAATAGGCTACCGAACCGATTCTAAAAAAATTCTCAATGCTAGAGAACTAAATTATTTTAGATGGATACAACTATGCTGCACAAACTCCGTTCGGGTTCTTGGGTCCCAAAAATACCAAAACTAATTACCCAGCCGATTTTAAAAATTCTTTTACTCTTAGAAAGCTAAACTATTTTAAATAGGTACAGGTCTTAGATGAGATCCACCAGTGTCCAATATTTGGAAATTCGCTATGTTATGCAGATGCTGCGACAAGGGTTTTATTATTTATAAAATAGAAATTTTGGATTTTTTTGGAAAGAAAAAATATCTTCATAAAGGCCTTCCAGTTTACTATTTAAGTTCCTTTTTTAATATTTAAAAATAAAACACAAAGGCAATTGGCGGATAAGCTTGGGTAGGAATGCCCTCGTACGAATTGTGTTGGCTTTTCTCCTGGTAACTGCTATCGGCAAAAAATTGAAATTTTAATGAGATTCAGCCCTTAAAAACTTAAAACCTTTTTTTAAAGCCGCGATGAACCGGACACTCATCATCAGTTTTGAAACCACCAAAATGACAAATCGCTTGTAGACTTTTAATTACATTTCGCTTGTAGACATTCAATACCGAAGATGAAAGGAAAAATTCGACTTCCGTGGTGGAGCCCCGCTGCTCACGGCGTTTTTTTAGCTATAGCTTCGCTATATAGGGTAGGGTCGTGTAAAATGGCGCGGTCGGTAAGAGTGCGCACTCCTGTTTTCTCGAAAGAGGAACGAAGTTTGTAACAAACTTGAATCGTGTTTTGAAGTGATCGGCTATCCATAATTGTTCACCAAAAAATATTGGTTTACGACATAATTCCAATATTCTAGATAAGTTTAAACTTTTTAGTACGATTTGATATTATTTTTCTCGAATTTGAATATGTTACTATGGTTGATGTCGAAACGAGTTAAAAGTTATGAATATTCCTGTGGCTAGTAAAGTTAGTCGCGAACTAGCTCCGATCACTTTAATTTGTGTCAGTACGCGTGGATGGTTCCCACAGGATGATTTTGTTGACAATACGCAGGCGTGTAAGATGGCGCAGTACAAAGGCGTGTAAGATGGCGCACACATTCTTACACGGCAGTTTCTTTTATCACGTTTTTCTTTAACTTTTCTAAGTTCCCACATCAAAAGTTTACGATTACGAAAACTAGCGATAACGAGAAAGTAATTTTTTTAAATATTCTGTTGCTAGTAAAATCGGTAGGACTAGTGGAGCCTAAAATTAACCAATTATAACCAATTTATAAAAAGTAATTCGATATCGATAATTCTCGATAACGAAAACTGTATTCTAATAGTCGCAAAATATTTGGAATACCCACAACTTGCTTCGCTTAAGCCTTCAAAAATTTCGTTATTTTTTCGCTACTACGCATCGTTCACGAGATATTTACGATCAAAAGTTTTCCATTGCGAAAAGTTACGAAAATTAATTTTATTTTAAAATGTGTTATTGCTGACCCAATCGATTGGATTAATGGAGCCTAAGAGAAAGAGATTTTAACAATCGTAATACGTTTGAGTGGAAGAGCTATGACAGTACGGCGGCACACTACGTCGTCAAAAGTATGGGGACACCCTGGCCCAAGGTGTACCCACATTTTTGACACGGTAGTGAACTATAGCATTAAGTACAGTACGGCGTCAAACGTGTGGGCACACCTTGGATCAGGGTATTCCCATACTTTTGACGACGTGGTGTGCCCCCGTACTGTCATAGCTCTTCTACTCGTCTGGAATACCCATAACTTGTTTCAGTTAAACCTTAAAAAATTTCGTTATTTTTTTACTACGATCCGCCGTTGCTTACGATCAAAGTTCAGAATAACGAAAAATATGGAGAAGTGCTGAAATAAGAAATTCTCCTGTTACGTAGGTGCGGAATTGTTTAAATGTGATGTGTTCCAAGCTTTTCAATAAGTGCGCCATCTTACCGACCTCAATGCGCACTCTTACACGACCGGTCATAAAGGGATGGACAACACTGGTTAACATCTACATATTTTTATATTAAAAACATAGTATGTAAATGTACCTACCTACATACCTAATTATAATCTTTCAACAATTAATGCAAAATTTGGAATTTCCAAAAAAGTTTATTACATACTTCTATTCTGTTAATAGCGAAGCATTTGTAAAAATAAAAATATAAACCAAAAATTATTTTCAAAATTTCTTTCTTAAAATATAATATTCAAAAACATGCAGGTATATAAATATACAAAAAAATATAAAATTCGATACTCAAAATACGTGACAAAATAGACCCTAAAATTACAAAATCTTTTTTCAATGGTTTGAACACTTGAAATATTTTTTTTTTTTTGTTAAGTATTTTATTATCCACTTTACCGTTCGTAAGTGCCCGCAGACAGATTGCCCGTCAATTTGCCCGCAAAAACCAGATCGAATTGGTCTGAATACATACCTACATTAAATATATGTATTGAATTGTTCGTGCACTGTAATAGGACGCACGGGCAATGGAACAGGCGCCCGCCACGGTCTGTCCTCAACTTAAGCGATCGGAATTTGTCAAGTCGATTAATTCAGAACGCTACATAATGCAGATATATTACAGGATCGTGTCGGTATCGATCCATCCTTAATAACTTAATTTATACTGGACTCGAATGGGTAACGATACCAGGGCCATGGAAAGAAATTGCAGGCCCCGAGAATAATGCACATCGCTTAAAAATTTTTCCCCGAAAAAATAAGTGACAAGCAAAAAAATACATGCCCTAAAAATTTATTTCCGAAAAAATAAGTGACGAATAAAAAAAAAATCTTAATTCTTCTCGAGCCCGGGGGTTACAACATATGGGCAGGGAGTTACTTTTCATATTAATAAAGTCATTTTTAATAGATTTTGTGAAAATCGTCAAAAAATACCTTTCCATCTCAAATGAGAAAATTGGCGCCAAAATGGCTCATTGTAATAACGTCACAATTTGAAAGTAAACAAACATCAATGTCAATCTTTATGATCTCAACGGTTTGATTATATTCATAATATACTAAATTCAAAGTGAGTATTTATTTATAGTCAACTCAATTTTTGTTCAGGTTATCATATGAATATTGAAAATTAATCATAATTTTTCGGCATGTTTAGGTATTTACAAATTGTGGCGTCGTTTTGAGGTGATAGCGGTTTATCAGTCATTTGGGTCGTTATGGAAGATTAACGATTTTCAAAATAAAATTTTAAATTTGTATAATAATTATAAAATATTGTTGCATTCAGCTATTAAAGTCAAACGTACTTAATGATAACTCATAGAATTATTTAATATTTAAGACGAATTTCAACACACTTAAAGTATTTTGTTGTAAATATTATAATAAAATAAGTAAAATATGTACTTACATCTTAATGTTGAAAATTTAAACGTCGAAAATGACTAAACAAATACAAATTTCTAACAATCACTAATTTAACTATCCTGTCCGCTATAATACGAACGTGTTGCTTCAGCAAACAACTAAATCTACTACTAAATATAATACAGTACTCTAGTGTCTAGTATATAATATATATATATATATATACTATTATACTAGCCGCATAAGGGCGCTTGCTACATAATTCCAGCGTACGACGTAAAAACAACTACGCACAATTTCCTTGCCTTTTTTTATTCTTCCTATTCACATAGCAAGTTATTTATCTCTCTTCATGGTTTGCATCGTTTCAGATAATAAACATAACAAATTAAATATGTAACACGCACAAGGGAGTAGCTAAGGGTAGGCAGGCGTAGACAGTTCGAAAAAATTGTAAAAAATTTGAAATTTCTTGTGTTTTTATTAAATAATGTTTCGGTTTGATATATTTAATTTTTAAAATTTTTATAATTTTTCTTGAATTAAAAAAAGAAAAGAAAACATTGTATAATTAATAATTATAGAATAGAAGTTGCCAATAATACTAAATTTTTGCAATGGGGGCATAAAATTCTTGGAAAAGCTATATCCCTACTTCATTTCGATGTTTTTCACTGTCACATTTCATTTAACTCCTTCGAAAAAATACCAACGATTAAAACGAAAGAAAAAATTTGATCTATTTATCTTTCAACTAGCTCAAATTGCTATTTTGTCTTAAGGCGCTATTTAAATGGAACGATCCAAAAATTCAATTGGAACGAAATTGTGAAATACTAGTCACCTTCATATAAATATACATACTTTTGGTGGTATTTGCAGCTAGACGGAGACTTTCGTTCACGCCATTCATACTATTATAACAGAGAGATGATAGATAACAAGCGCACACACTTTACATACATATACATGTGGACATTAAAAAAATATGTTTCGTACTTTTGAGAAAAAAATAAATTTGTATAGATATGTATTAAAACTGTCCATTCCTCATTTTAGTTATAAATTAATGAGATGTTTAATTTTTATTGGTTGTGAATGGTATTATTGAAAGCGGCAAACGGAGTGATTCAAAATCTTGTACGGAACAAAACATTTTGGTGGATAAAGTCAGGGCCGGGTCTGGGGGGAGGGGGCAGCCGGGGGCACGTGCCCCCCTACAAGATTGTAGGGGCGCCAAAATGGTTAATTGGATTTTTTTTTGCTCGTCAGTTACTTTTTGCAGGGAAAAATAACAAATATCGGTGCACCAAAATGTTTAATTTGGCGTTTTTCTTGGAGAGGGCGCCAACAGGAAAGTTTGCCCCCTCTCGTAATAACTGTAGGTCCGGCCCTAGAGACAGTAGAACCTCTACTGACAAGGAGAGGTTCAGATATTGTCGTCACCGATTTGAGTCAAATTTCGTCTGCTAGTAGAGCATAATATAAATATTAAAAATTTACAATATTAAAGTCCACCTCTCAAAAACACAAGAAATATTTTTATTTAAGATTTAGGCAAAAATATAAGTAAAATATAATCAAGTTATAATTATGTTTCGACTTTAAGAATATTGCCGGCTTCCGGGGAAGTTTACTGTGAAAGTGCTCGGACCACATAGTGTTAATTGTTATTTAAAAAAAAGATAAAAAATTCAATAATAACTTGTACCGGGATCCGATCCCGGTACCCCACTATCCGCACTCCGATGCTCTGCCGCTGAGCTATAGCTATTTTGACGAAACATAGTAAATAACTTGATTATATTTTACTTATATTTTTACCTAAATTTTAAATAAAAATATTTTATTGTGTTTTTGAGAGGTGGGCTCTAATACTGTAAATTTTTAATATTGGTAATATGCTCTACTAGCAGACGAAATTTGATTGAAATCGGTGAGGACCACACCTGAACCTCCCCTTGTGAGACAGAATTTAACTAAAATTCATAATTTTCCCATCCTCTCTTCCAACTTGCACCTTTTTAGCAAATTGGCTGGCGACGCCCTCGGACACGCATATTATACATATTGACGAATTTTCAAATAGAAAATTCAGCTATATAAATATATGGATCACTAGATAAGTTCTATAATACAGCCGTATTTATACCCTTACAAGTAAACGTCCCGTGGCCGGACCTATCGATCTTGATGAAACTTAGATATGTTTTAGAACAATAAAAAATAAGCGACACGTATTTTTCTTTATCGGCGGAAAAACGGTTTGAAGGGGTGAAATCGCCCTCCAAAAATTGGGGTAAAAATTAAATTTTTTAAATATCTCGAAAACGGTAAGAGATAGAGCATAAGTTTAAATTGGCGATATTGCTCTTTTTTAAAGAGATATCTATTGGTATGCAATTTGTTCAAATTGTGTCAACACGGGTGGCTGGGGGTTAAAATTTAGGGGTTAATTTTGCAAAAAGGGGGTGAAAATTAAACAATATAAAAATTTTGTTTACAGATTTGAAATCTACATCAAAAAATCGAATTGACCTGTTCTTGCTCAATGTCCTAATATTAAGTCTAGTGGTAGTTAACTAGGGGGTGACTGTGTCGAATAGTCGTGCTACTTGGGTAGTTTAAGAAGTTTTTCTTCATGGAAAATAGTTTATGACATTTAGAATAACGTAGAAATGAAATTTTCGATTTCAAAATTCAGTTTGAGCAATACTGGAGAGGGGGTGAGTCACCCTCTTAAATTACATATTAGTTAACATACACTCATTTTTAATAGTAACACACTGACAGTGGGTAATAATGTCACAATAAGTGGTTCTGAAGTTGGACTATCGTATGTAAGGTTTTTATTAGGTTTCCACTCATTTTCAAAATATCGTTATTTTCGGTATCGATAACTTTCGATAACGAAAACTATAACATCCATTAAAAAACAAACCTTATGAAAACCTTACATACGACAGTCCAACTTCAGAACCACTTATTGTGACATTATTACCCACTGTCAGTGTGTTAATATTAAAAATGAGTGTATGTCAACTAATATGTAATTTAAGAGGGTGACTCACCCCCTCTCCAATGTTGCTCAAACTGAATTTTGAAATCGAAAATTTCATTTCTACGTTATTCTAAATGTCTTAAACTATTTTCCATGAAGAAAAACTTCTTAAACTGCCCAAGTAGTACGACTATTCGACACAGTCACCCCCTAGTTAACTACCCCTAGACTTAATATTAGGACATTGAGCAAAAACAGGTCAATTAGATTTTTTGACGTAGATTTCAAGTCTGTAAAGAAAATTTTTATATTATTTAATTTTGACCCCCTTTTTGCAAAATTAACCCTTAAATTTTAACCCCCAGTCACCCCTGTTGGCACAATTTGAACAAATTGCATACCAATAGATAGTTCTTTAAAAAAGAGCTATATCGCCAATTTAAACTTTTGCTCAATCTCTTGCCGTTTTCGAGATATTTAAAAAATTAAATTTGTACCCCAATTTTTGGAGGGTGATTTCACCCCTTCAAACCGTTTTTCCGCCGATAAAGAAAAATACGTGTCGCTTATTTTTTAATGTTCTACAACATATCTAAGTTTCATCAAAATCGATAGGTCCGGTCTCGGCACGTTTACTTGTCAGTAGTCATACGTAAAAAGCAATTGTCAAAAATATCGTGCCATTTTTATTCTGGAAATTCAAAACTTGCTTGGTACCACGCCACTAATAACTTGGAATCGCTCGAAAACTTTCGTCCTTTTAGCTGGTCCTTCACAATTGGGAATAAAGCGAAATCACAGGGACATGGTTGTGCGATGAGGACACTTTGAGTACAAATTTAATTTCCTTAACACGTTCATCTACGGACAAACCTAGCACAGAGTTGTAGTGAATAATCACGCGTAACTCGTCTTTCAGCTACTCGGACATTTTTAATGTTTTCAAAAGCCTTAGCTCTGTAAACAGATGATTCACGAGGACTTATTGTGTGGCTACCGTCTAGTTATGAATTGAACTTTATGAAAAACATAAATGCAAGTAATTTTTTGAAATTTTTTTACACCATGACAAAAAGTGGAAAGAATCACATATGATACTTTTCTGTAGCATTATCTCACGTAAGATCTCGTATCTCGAGAAGAAGTAGTTTTTTAAGCGTAAATTCACTATGTTATGCAGGATGCTGCGACAGTGGATATTATGTACTGTTCGTGGAGATTAATTTAGATTGGGTTATGTAGGAAAAATTTAAAAAGTGTTCAAGTTCAAGTAATTCTTATTTCAAATTAAATATATTGTTGAGACCAAACGTAAAAAAAATTTTGGTATTTTTGTTTGAAATTTCGATCATTTTTAAGTAAAAAATGCTAGTAACAACACATTGTGTTTACCGTTTACATTTACCGGATTGTAATCACTTTTGAGTGATGAAAGTTTTTTCTTCCAAAATGAAAATTTCACGTTTTGGAACTTCTTGAATAATTTTGGTCTCGTGTCTCTCTGCCGGTCTCTGTGAGTCAACCCACATAACATCAGAACTATTTGATTAATATTGATTAAATTTTTAGAAATTATGCGGGCTGGTTCCTGATGGGCCTCTACGAATTTCATTGCAATCGAACTAATATTAGTCACGGCGCACAGTGGTCTGAAAAATTTTTTTAGCGCGACAAAATTTTTTTCTGGCTTAATAGCTTTTTTTATCTTAATAAATGGGAAAAATATAAGAAAAAATTTTACGAATTACGTACTCAAGTTTTTTTTTCAAGTTTTCAAAAACGTCTGAAAATCATAGATTAATAACCATTTATTTGAAAATTTTTCACAATTTTTTACTTTTTTGGAAATAGTAAGTGAAACTGTTATTTTATAGTTAATTGGATGTTAATGAATAATATAAAAATTGTCATAATATTAAAATCAAGAAATTAAACCAAATCAAAATATCACGACTCCAACTTTCGCGGCATCGGTTACTGAGCTGTGAAATTTACGGACGGACACCGACGGATATAAAAATTAATTCACTTCTTTAATTATGCTATAAGAAATAAGTTAATCAAAACTAGAACTTCAAGCCTCTTAAAACACTTTTTAAAAGCTTATGTAAAAATTGCTTTCTTTGTTTTTTTAAAGTGAAAAAACAACAAATCTTCAACGAGCTGCCACTTATATCCTAACTGTTAAAATTAACCAAATGTACATCAAAATACTCTAAGAATGTACGAATATTAACAATAAATAGATACCACCATCTTACCCAACGGAATATTAAAAAACAAAAATAAAAACAAATATTTGTTTAGACAGCCTCATGCCACTTTATCATTCACAACTAATAAAAGAACAACTTTACTATTGCCGTAACAACAGGTTTTGACCTTCTTGGGTAAATGGTTGAAAAAAGTTAATTTAACCATTTGACAATAAGACTCTGTAATGATCATTAGAATTCGCGACAAAAAATTTTTGATTTATGTCGTGCTAGAATGATTTTTCAGACCACTGTGCGGCGCTATTGTAAAATCCATCAAATGTCAATGTATTATTTACTAGTAATCCTATTTCACTCAAATTTTGATAGTATTTAGTAGCTAAACTATATAATTATATACCTATTCCCTACGAATGGGCAAACAAAAAATATGTTAAACGTTCTTTGAAATTACTTGACAATTTGAAACGTTAAATAATGTCTAATACTGATTAATTTGATATTATGAAAGAACGCAGTCATTGATTTCATAATTTCCATAATTATATATTGCCGGTTACAAAAATTTAAGAAGCACTCAACCCCATTCTTATCTTAAAGTTATTTCAAAAAGGCAGTGCTGGATTTACATAGTAGGAGCACGGGAGTAACTGACCTCGGGCGGCAAAATTTGGAATTCGATGTTTTTTTTTTTGCTCCTCACTAGTTATTAAGATATTTTTTTGAAATTTTTGTTTTAGGGAAAAGCAGGGGCGACATTTTTTACGGTGCTCAGGGCGCCACTTAGAGTAAATTCGGCCCTGCAAATGGGTGTGATGTTTTTGTAATATGACAAGATACATAATTTGACAAGAAGCAGATTAAGCATAAAATCATTTTAAAAATTGAATAAAAGTCTGTTACGAGTACGAGGAAGCTGTGTGTCACAATTATTGACAGTGTATTTTTTCTCAATTTTTTATTTTTCATTTTTTTCAGCTTGTTTTGAAGGCGGTTTTATTTTTTTTGGGGTGGTCTATGCACAGAGGACTAGAAGGAAACTAAAATCAAAAAAGTGTAGATCACTTGTAGTCATTTGTTAGTCTGTCACAGCTTAAGGTCACTAGTTGTAAACCAGCTGCAGCGCAGCGGTGCGAACATCATTGTTTGTTATTACTGTCAACCACTTGCCAACAATGATCGAATACGTATATATTATATGTACGTACACAATGCACGCTCCACCTACCCGAGAATGCACGCTCCACCGCCCTTAATGTGACGTATGACACATACACAAGCGTAGATCCGTATACATAGATACGAGATTTATGTAGTTACATGTTGTGGGTTTGGTGGGGGAGAGAAATTTTACGTCATATTTTGGCAACAAATGGAGTACAGTATAGAGATATGTTAGTTGGTATCTATAGTGATCTGTGGTGATATGCTTTTTATTCATTTTTGTATATTTAAATAGATATACACCCCCGACAGAAAAATTAAGACCACTTCAATTTTTTTTTTTTTTAAATGGTTTTATCTATGCAATGAAAACTTTATTTTAAACAACGTTTTGTGTAGGATTTAACTACACATTTAGCTTAAAATCCATGCACTTGTTTAGATTATTTAGGCATTTCTTTGACGATTACGTCACATCAAAGTGTGAAAGTGAATATTCTCTAATTTAGCGAATTTCGAAAACTCGAAATTCAGCTATTACAGCCGGTATCATGAGGCGGCCTAAGCCCGAGACCATAACAGAAATATGTATTGAGGTCCCTAGAATACTTCTGGACATCCGACGTGTCTGGCTAAAGAACTTAGCCGAGCTAGTTTTCAGTACGTACACAAAATGTCATAAGCACTAAACGTTCTGTTCGAGAGTTATCGCGCGGATACATAAATATATATATATATATATATATATATATATATATATATATATATATATATATATATATATATATATATATATACTCACAGCCTTTCTTTTTCTGACTCATTTTTTGCGAGCTACATTCGAAAAAAAACGCTTTATAAGTGGCGTGTCATGAATTTTTTAATTCAATTTAACGATTCGGCTATATTCTGTTTCTCTCTCAGTTAAATATGTTTTTATAAAATATCTATTCTATTTTTCTTTTTTTTTTTTTTTTGAGAAAAAAGTCACGACAATTTGCTTTATGTCGGAGGCGATAATGTTACCACGGAATTAAAACTATTAACATTTTGGTACAATTGTATAAAAATTACGTTAAACCACTTTGAAACAATAACAAATTTATCCGCGTTTGCATATTGTCTTAATAATTGTGTACAAATGTATGCACAATATATTCCATATATTCAATTTCAATACTATTTATTGCACTTTCAGTTTTTTTTTTTTTTATTTGACAGATAAAATTAATAAAATGGATGCATACATGGTGTTATTTTGTGATTGTAATTACAAATATAAAAATATAAAAAAAACGATAAATCTACTTTATTGATGGTGTTAATTTGACAAAAACAGTATTGTTAGTAAAATTATTTTATTTTGAAAAATTTTAAAGTTATTTGTCCATTGAAAAGCATAATTTTGTTGATTTGATTTCAGATAATATGAAACATATGGGTTCCAAAGTATTTATGATAATTTTTCAGGAAAGTATTTAACTAGCCTTCAACTGGATTACATTTATCCAAACCAGTCATGGAAAAAAAATGGGCAATTTTATGGAAAAGTCTACCATAAATGAAAAATCTAATTAATTGTTATTGGTAGTAAAACTACAGTATGATAGTAGCCCTATAGTACTTTTAAGTTTTCAGAACTACAGCAAGGATTTGTTTTTTATTTTCTGGCAATTTTGTCATTTTCGAAGTGGTGTCATGAGTACAAACTAGAGATGTCGATTTTAAATCGATTAATCGAAAATCGATTAATCGAAGCTTATAAAATCGATTATTTTTTCGATTTTTTTCATTTGAATCGATTCATGAATCGATTATTAAAAGTAAGAGATCGATAACCGATTTTTTCCAAAAATAACTTCATTTTAATAGTAATTCAGAATTCTACAAAGAAAAATGTGTTAAAATGAAACACCAAAAATTCTATTGTAAATTGTCACTTTTTATTACTCTTTATATCAACGAACCCCTCCTATGGCTCTATATGTCAGAATATTACTACAAAAGGAAGGAAGAGACCACCTATCTGTGCAAACGACGATCCCTTTCCCACAAAAGCGACATATTTAGAAAACATTTTTTTGTCAATTTGTTTGAAATTTTTGAATAAACTTGGTCCAATTCGGGGTATTCGTCCTACATATTCAATTGCCTTATTTTTTATAATTATAATTGAAAAGTTAACTTACTCATCGCCTTTACAAATATAATACCTTACAAGGCGTTTTTACATGGTATTACCGATATTACCTATGTACTATCAAGTAAGTCCCTTAAACAAAACTTATTAGCTAATTTTATTAAACTTTTCAAAATTTCAATTTTTTAGATCGATCTCACAGAATCGATTTTTTTTAGCCGATTTTTTTTTTTGAATCGATTTTTTTGATTTCAATTTAAATCGATCCAAGAATCGATCTTTTTTTGGAGAATCAACATCTCTAGTACAAACTAACAGTGAATTTGTAATGGAGTTTTAATTACATTTTCACGATAAGAACTTTGAATTATTTTAATGATTTACTACATACTGATAAGTCAAGTAACGATTTACCGATAAATAGCCCGTAATTTATGTAAACATTATATGGGCTATCCATAAACGATTTAAGATAAAGCTAAGATCAATCTTAGCTAAGATAAAACTTAATTTATTCATAGACGACTTTAGGTTGGATTTAACGCTAAGTTCAATTTTATCTCTTACTTAAATTTAAAATAAGCAAACGGCAGACTTAAGTCCATCTTAAACATATTTTTACGTTAAATTTTTTGACATTTGGACATTTTATCAAATTTAAAAGAATTTTTTCGAATAAAAATATAAAATATACGTAATTAAATATTTATCCGGATTGGCTCGGCTAAGTTCGTCAGCCAGACACATCGGATGCCCAGAAGTAGGTTTTCTGGCCATTTTTATCATTCGATCCTATCATTAGACAGTTCGATTTTTACATCGTTGAAACGACGAAGAAAAATTATTACAGTGGTAAACTATTTTAGATAGGTACAGGTTGTGTTATCTGAGATCCACAACTGTCCTTATATAATGCCCGCCTAGAATATACGGTCGAGTTAATGTTTTAATGAGGTCCACCGGGATCTTGCAGATCCGAAAACGCCAGAAATAAACTATCGAACCGATTCTGAAAATTTTCTCACTACTAGAGAACTAAATTATTTTAGATGGATACAACTATGCTGCACAAAGTTCGTTCGGGTTCTTGGGTCTCAGAAATACCAAAACTAATTACCCAGCCGATTTTAAAAATTCTTTTACTTTTAGAAAGCTTAACTATTTTAAATGGATACAGGTCTTAGACGAGATCCGCCAGTGCCCAAATTGAAATATAATTTTTTTAATAGATAAAAATTGTTTCCTCTTAATTAACGTTTCTATCATATTAAATAACATATTTTTAGTTTTCTAGCAACCACCGAAAAATTTCCGTACGATGATTAGTAACGAAGTTATGAACACTCAAAATTTAGTGTGTGCTCTACTCTTTGAATTACTATAACTCGGTAGAATTGTCGTACAGCGATGAAAAAAAAATTAAAGGAAAAAAAGTGATCTTTTTGAATATAATATTAAAATTAACTGAAAAAAAATTATTCGAACTAATAGTGAGCTTTGAACGTAAAAATTCCATTTTAAATTCTTATATCAAGTTTTTTTTTTGACTATAAATCAAAAACAGTAAAATATAAAAAAAAATTTTAAGGAAAGATTCTGAAAGTAGAAATTCTAAGCTTTAATATTCTGTTTTAAAATCAACGTTCTCTTATTTTTTTGCCGAGTTTGCAGGGACTTAAACATAAAACACTATTTTTATAAGACATGTAAAATCGTCAAAAAGGTTAGGACCAGAAAATATATGTAATACTATTAGATATGGTAGTACTTTCTGTAGGAATTTATTTTAGTAGCATTTCTTGAACTCCATTAAATTTTTTTTATTTTTTTCGGCAAATTAATCAAAAATTTGACCTTACGGATTATTAAATTTTATGTTTATTTAAAATAAAGGTACATACCTACGTAAATACACTTCTAAATTTGAAACATATAAAAATATTTATCAAGTTTTAAGGTGTACGAATACGAATGTGGCGTTGGACATGTTGATGCAAATTGCCTGCATAATATTTTTCTCAGAGAATATTTTTTTAAAAACTATTAATGAAATTTTTTTAATTTAGGATTGACCGGGGTAATTGTGAATGGATTTTCATGAATTGAGATAAAAGCGTTGTTTTAAGTATTTTTTATTGTACATATCACATTATGGTTGATTTATTTTTAATTCTACATTATTCAGGATGAACCATACAAATTTTGAAAAAATTCGTATGAAAAACAAAAATTTTATAAGCCATTCACATTTACCCGGTGCGCTTTTGCAAATCTTATAAATTTTGGGGTAAAAGTGAATGCCATCAGAAAAATTATTTAGAATGAATTACAAGAGAAGTGTGGTACATCAGAGTAAAGCTCAACTCAAATTCTTCACATTTACCCCACTTTCAAATTTTTCGTCATAAATAACATCCATAATTAGCGGTCACAATTTCTCTTTGTTTAATGGAAGTTACGCATACCTCAAATTTGTACAAAAAATCAAGGTTAATTAAAAATAACAAAAATTGTAGGAACAAATTTATTACAAACTAAAAATTATATTTTGATGATATTTTGTCATTTTATCAAAAAAAAAAAAATCAAAAAATTACAAGATTTTCACACTAAAACAAGGAAAATGAGACTTTTTAAAGGGAATACATTTAGCTAACATGAATAAAAAAAACAACAATCTTTTAGGTCTAATACTGTAAATGAAAGAAAAAATGGGTTTGTATTAATCCTACTGCCCTTGGACACTCACAAAGGCACTGAAAACAAGTAATTTTTTCTGTTTTTGTAAGTTGTTATTGGATAAGGGAGCACAGCAATGATTTCGTAGATTGATACACAAAACATCGCTTTTTACACAATTTGTACCGAATTTTCAGAATGAAAATTCAGCTATTACAGCAGCTCTTATGGTAAGACCTAAGCCCGGGACTATGGCAGAAATTTGTTTTGGAGCCTCTAGAACTCGAAAATCTACTTCACTAAAATTTATATATATATATATATATATATATATATATATATATATATATATATATATATATATATATATGTATTTATGTGTGTACGCGATAGCTGTCGAACGAAGCATCTAATTGTTACGAAATTTGGTAAAATCGTTAATTGTTCAAAACGCTTGGATGAGTTCGTTAGCCAGACACATTCGATGCCACAGACCGGATATTTTGGGCTTTAAAGTCTTTTTTTGTGTTTTTGATCAGGATTTAAAACTTTTTCAAAAATTTTATTACATTATCAAAAATATCGTAATATCGTATCAAAATTATCGTAATTTTCTTCTATATAACGTCGTTCTCAAGAAAAATCAAAAATAATCTCTTTTTAAAAGTCTCTTTTTATTTGTTATTTCACTCTACCTCGTTTGATTTTTCTACCTATTTAATATATATTGTGTTTATAAATGTGTCTAAGGGTGTTTCGTCACTAGTTATTTCTAATACCTAAATATATGTCAGATTTCTTTAATTAAATATTATGAATAATGTCTTAATAAATTTATAAAGTTATATTATAAATGTTAATCAATTAAACTGTACTATTTATTTGATTAAATAAACTTTTGACATATTTTTTTGTGGTGTTGAATGGCCCTTAGATATTTGTAAACGAAGTACAAATTTTGATAATGTTAGTTTTTTGTTTTGTTTTTTTATAACAATCTGTCAAATGGAATTATTTTTAAATATATGCATATAATATGCATGCTTGTATATAACCTAATTATAAATATTTTTGTTTTAACACATTATATTTATTATTTTGAAAATTTTCTTATTTAATTTTAAATAAGATGAACTAAATTAGAAAAAACTGATTGATGGTAAGGAAATTTTATAAAAAAAAAAATATATTTGACAAGATTTTGATGACATATAATTGGTATACTTTGGAATTAAAAACAAAGTGAATGGGTACAATATAGTGCTTTTAACAGAAAATAAAGTTTTTGGAGCAACTAAACAGTGCCGGAACAACTAAATTAGCCATGTAGCAGGAGCCAGCAGTTACGAGCCTCGCGCTTGTGTCCAAAGAAAAAATCAATACAAATTCATACAACATGAGTTATTTAACAAAAAAAAAAAAAAAATAAAAAATAAAAAAAAAACGAGTTTTGGCTCAACTTACATTTGAATGCTAAATCAAATCTACATAAGTGACATTTTTGACAGAATTGACTTTTTGCTAAAATAGTAAAGTATGAAAATATATGCAAACGGATTGTTTGGTGTAAAAAGCACACAAAAATGAACTTGTAAAAACACCAATAAAATTATGTATCATTTAATTAAAAATAAATTTTAATCTTTCTTAAAATATTTTACATTGTTACACATATAATTTAATATCCATTAATAATTGTTAATCAATTTTAACCTCTTTACACACGACAGTTAGCTGTTCAAACATTTTTAAATTTGTGATTAACCCATTTGCGACCACTGTCGACATTTGTCGACATTGACTTTGGGAATTTTCATTTTGAGCGTAGTCGGACATTGACAGCGGAGGGTATTATTTTGTATCACGTTGGTATCCCTCTACACTACTATGCCGTTTGTCGCCATTTCTTTCAAATAATGAAACTGTATTTATTGTAGTATTTTGGTATCATTTATGAAATTGTAAGTTAAAAAAAATTAATTTGGGCATAAATGGGTTAAGTGTTAATTCGTTGTTGAAAACATTCATCACAAAAGATTGGAAATTTCTTTACTGTCAAGTAGATTGTTTGTCTAAAATTTAATTGAAATACTCATAAAACAATCTAAAAAATAAAAAAAAATACATCAATTAATTATTAATTTTTTTGAAATATTTAACATCTTACCTGAATGGGGTTATAAGTTCCAAAATATCTTACAACCTTTCAAAATGTTGAACAATAATCCTATTTCAAATTTTAAATTTGTAATTCAATATAGACTAGATAAAATGTTTACAAATAAAAATAATTTCTACACACTAACTAAAAAAGTAATAGCCCATTTTCTGAACAAAGGAATAGACATTAAAGTATCCATTAAAGAGATTAAATATTAATTGTGTAGACAACCCAGCAGAGGGCAACAAGTTACAAACAACAAAGCAAATTAGCTGATATATCCGATTTTTAGAAGCGAAAATTTTGGCCATTTTTCACCATTTTTAGTGATTTTTAAAAAAATTTGGCCAGATTTCAAAAATTTTTAAATTTTTTTACACCATTAGATAAAGCTTTTAAAACATCCCGACTAGAAATTTTAATAAGGTCCCGACAAGGACCTTATCAGGCGTGCCTTACATCCTGATGAGGTCCAGATCAGGATTACCGTATGAGGTCCTTATCAGGTTTGTCACGCAAAACAGTCATCGGGTCCTTATCATGACTACCTTATCAGGTCCTCATCAGGACTACCATATCAGATCATGATCAGAATAACCTTATTTAATCATAATCAGGCTGTCCTTATCGGGTTAGCTCCATATTAAATTATATATACAGTATTAATCGTATTAATACTTCAATGTAGATAAAATGAGTTCAACGTTAAATGTAACATTTCATGTTTATGTTAAATGAAAATATTAACACAAATTTCCATTTAACAGAACAAAAATGTTAACCTATTTTGAACAGCAACAATATTTGTGTACAGCAAATAATGCTATAAGTATCTTACTTACATTGGAATATATATATATATATATATATATATATATATATATATATATATATATATATGTACCCAAATATATAATAATAAAGATGAGAGTAGTTCTTATTATTAAACAAAACCGAAAAATTATAAGTTTTTTCAGTTATTGACGAATTTAGTTTTATTAAACGTTTAAAAATGAAACAATTTTCTTACATTTTAAGGTTATTTTGTTACAGATTCAGTTAAAAAAAATCATGTAAGCTTACATGAGATTGTAAAGTAAGGTTATCCTGACATGGACCTGATAATGTTCTGAGTAGGATAACCCGATCGAAAATTTATGTTTTTTACATAAGGTTATCCTGATATGATCCTGATAAGGTCCTGATCATGATAACCTGTTAAAAATTACAAGTAAGGTTATCCTGACATGGACCTGATAATTTCCTCATCAGGTTAACCCGATGAAAAATATTTTTTTTCAAAGAAGATTATCCTGACCACATCCTCATAAGGACCTTATCAGGTTTTCTCTATTAGGAATTGCCTTATCTAAACCTGATAAGGACCCGATCATACTTTCTGCAAATAAGGAAAATTTCTAGTCGGGATTGTTATAAGTGAACTAACTTTTGAGAAAAATTAAGAAATTTGCTGAATTTCTTTACAATATCTGTTTCATTGTTTTTATCATTAAAGTAACAATATTTATATTTGTTTCATTTTTCAAAATAAAAATTAACTAATTTTTCAAGAACACGTCATCACCGATTTTGAAAATTTGTTCACTGCGAGAAAACTAAACTATTTTATATGGATATAAATTATGTTCTATGAGGTCCGCCAGAATCCGTTGATTCCAACTGATTATGAAAATTTGTTAACTTTTGAAAAGTTAAACTTATTTAAATGCATATGTGCTATACTATATGTGATCCGCCAGGGTCCTGGGGACTCAAAAGTAAAAAAATTAACTACTCAACCGATTTCGAAAATCTTATCACTGTTATAGAGTTAAACTATTTTAGATGGATACAAGTTGTTATATGAGATCCGTCAGTGTCCTATCTTTTAAAATTCGCTATGTTATGCAGGTGCTGCGACAGGGGTATTTTTTTTGTATTGTTTTTACAACAGAAACTTGTACAATAATGTCACCAGCATCTTCATCAACATTTTCAACTCTGAAAAGAACACTACTGAAATTTTTGATCGAATGGGGGCATTTGTGAATGACGTTCACAATTACCTCACAATTTTAAAATCATGGGGTAATTGTGAATTGGTAATAAATTGTCCAATTTCTTTAGCAGTTAATAAGGAACCCCCTCAGGGTTTAGACCACTTCTTTAGAAGTACTTTTAACCATTTCTTACATTTTAAAAAAAGAAAATGTATTTAAAAAAAAATTTTTTTTGAGGATTGGTCGAAGTGAGATACATAAAATTTTGCAAGGGTTTTTTCAAAATAAAAAAAAGGACAGAAAGGACAGAAAAACATACTAAGATTTGATTTTTAACAAAATTAATGTTATTTTAGAAATTATAGGCGCCGTTCACAATTACCCCAATTCACATTTACCCCGGTCAACCTTATATAAGAAGTAGAAGATCCAGATAATAATATTATAAACAAAAGAGTTCAAATCTGTGGAAATTATGGAAATCCGTTTGGTTTAAATTTTGTCATATGAGTAAATATGCTGCTGTACGAATACGAGTGTGGCTGACTGTATGTGTAGATTATTTGCAAAGTTTATATTATTGCGACCATTTGGATTAGACGTTGCTAATTTTATATAAGTTCGCCGAACATTAATGATTGAAAACCGGCAGGGCTTGCTGTCACCAGGGTAGCCTTTATACTGGGCTCCGTCAGTTGATAATCGTGCCGAACCAGGATTATTACTTCTGGTTGGCGCGATGGGGAACCAAATTCCTTGATCCTGTTGATGTTGAGGACTTCACTGCTAACTTATTGACGGTGTAGTGTTTAATAAATAATAATATTGTTTTAATTTCAAAACTATGTAAGTATTTTATTCACTGATGGTTTTAAATATTTTACAATGATATTATTTATTATTTAATTACGATAAGAAAAATATATTAATTTTAATTTGACTAACAAGGAGATGCACCCAGAGTGAAATTCGGGATTTTGATGAAACTTCACTGGTGTGTAGAATAGGCAAAAATAAGGGACCCCTATTTTTTTTTATCGGCCATCTTCCATGTTTACGGGGTGAAATTAGCCCCTAAAGTTGGGGGTTCAAATCATATTTGAATAAATAAATAAATGCGGTTTATTTGTTTCTCAACATTCAAAGTATTTTTCTCATTCTTTTTGTATGTTTTATAGGTGTCAACCCCATTTCCCAAAAATTGCCAAATTTATTACACCATTAGATAAAGCCAAAATTATTACAAGGCACCTGAACACTGAGTGAAAGAGATTATTGCTTCTTGTCGAGAAATTATTAAAACAAGCATACCCGAGAACTTTAACATTCGCAGAAATAGGCATAAAAAATATCGAATATGAGTTACCAAATGTACATATGGCTAAATTAACAATAAAATTAGGACTGAAAAATACATGAATCATTATCGGAAAGTAAAAATTTACATTTTCATGATGATAATAAACATGAAAATAAAAAAAGTATAGAACGTATTTGCAATCAATAATAATGCAATATAATCTACCCAATTTTTTTCTTCCTTATATGACTTGGAGACCACACATATTTCGGAAAAACGCAAAAACACGTACACCCTAATTTTTGGTTCCCTTTCCATTTATGACAGCAACAATTTGATACATTGAACCTTTCAAGCTGTACAAGAAAATTTACCACCATTTTCACCCCTCCAACCCCTCTTATGAACCCGGCCCTGGTTTAACCTTACCAGGTCAATAGGTCTTCTCTTATAGTTTTCGAGATATCTTCAGAAATATGATTTGAACCCCCAATTTTAGGGGCTGGTTTCACCCCGTAAACGTGGAGGATGGCCGATAAAAAAAAATACGGGTCCCTTATTTTTGCCTATTCAACACATCAGCGAAGTTTCATCAAAATCCCGAATTTCACTCTGAGTACATTTCCTTGTACGACTAAGTTAAATTTATTAATTTTGATTAAATTAACAAAATACATAAAATAAAGAAAATAGTATTAAATATCAATTGTACATCCATAGTTAATGCAGCGCGATAGGGCCCGCTCCAGGGTGGGGCAACCCGAGCATTTGCCCGGGGCGGCAAATTTTAAGGGCGGCATTTTTGTAAAATTAGTAAAAACAGACAACTGACGAGTCTTGTAGACCATTGCATTTTTTTTCAATAATAGCTGGTATTTTTTTCCAAATTTGCTTGTATACAGATTTTCTATTAGGTCAAACACATGAAATATTGCTAATAATGCACTGTTTCTTGAATAAAATATATCTGTATTTAAACAAATTATGTTTATTTTAACCAACTCAACCCAACCTTTTAAAGTTTTTTTTTTTTTCTTTTTTCAAATGGGCACCAAGTTAGATGACTTAGTGTCCTTTTGAAAAATATTTTCAATATAATTTATTGAAAATTATATGTATAAATAAGAACAAATAAATAACATCAATAATTATCTAACAAGTAAAGGTCCCGAGGCCGGACCTATCGATTTCGATGAAACTTAAATATATTGTAGAACACTAAAAACTAAGGGACACGTATTTTTTTTTATCTGCGGAAAAACGGTTTGAAGGGGTGAAATCGCCCTCCAAAAATTGGGGTAAAAATTTAATTTTTCAAATATCTCGAAAACAGTAAGAGATAGAGCAAAAGTTTAAATTGTCGATATTGCTCTTTTTTAAAGACCTATCTATTGATATGCAATTTGTTCAAATTACATCAACAGGGGTGGTTGGGGGTTAAAATTTGGGGGTTAATTTTGCAAAAAGGGTGTGAAAAATAAACAATATAAAAATTTTGTTTACAGATTTGAAATCTACGTCAAAAAATCTAATTGACCTATTTTTGCTCAATGCCCTAATATTAAGTCTAGGGGTAGTTAACTAGAGGGTGACTATGTCGAATAGTCGTACAATTTGATTATTTCAAGAAGTTCTTCTTCATGGAAAATAGATTAAGACAATTAGAATAACGTTGAAATGAAATTTTCGAATTCAAAATTGAGTTTGAGCAACATTGGAGAGGGGGTGAGTCACCCTCTTAAATTACATACTAGTTTATATACACTAATTTTTGCTATTAACACACTGATAGTGGATAAAATAATGTCACAATAAGTGGTTCTGAAGTTGAACTATCATATCTAAGGTCTTTATTAGGTTTGTTTTTTAATGGATATTATAGTTTTGCTTATCGAAAATTATCGATACCGAAAATTACATAACCTAACCTAAAATAACGAAACCTAATAAAACTCTTACATACGATAGCCTAACTTCAAAACCATCTATTGTGACATTATTACCCCCTGTCAGTGTGTTAATTGCAAAAATTAGTGTATGTAAACTAGTATGTAATTTAAGAAGGTGACTCACCCCCTCTCCAATGTTGCTCAAACTCAATTTTGAATTCGAGAATTTCATTTTAGTCCAACTTCAGAACCACTTATTGTGACATTATTTTACCCATTATCAGTGTGTTAATAGCAAAAAAAATTAGTGTATATAAACTAGTATGTAATTTAAGAGGGTGACCTACCCCCTCTCCAATGTTGCTCAAACTCAATTTTGAATTCGAGAATTTCATTTCTACGTTATTCTAATTGTGTTAAGCTATTTTCCATGAAGAAGAACTTCTTGAAATACCCAAATTGTACGATTATTCGACATAGTCACCCTCTAGTTAACTACCCCTAGACTTGATATTAGGATATTGAGCAAAAATAGGTCAATTAGATTTTTTGACGTAGATTTCAAATCAGTAAACAAAATTTTTATATTGTTTATTTTTCTCCCCCTTTTTGCAAAATTAACCCCCAATTTTTAACCCCCAACCACCCCTGTTGATGTAATTTGAACAAATTGCATATCAATAGATAGCTCTTAAAAAAAGAGTAATATCGCCAATTTAAACTTTTGCTCTATTTCTTACTGTTTTCGAGATATTTGAAAAATTAAATTTTTACCCCAATTTTTGGAGGGCGATTTCACCCCTTCAAACTGTTTTTCCGCAGATAAAAAAAAATACGTGTCCCTTAGTTTTTAGTGTTCTACAACATATTTAAGTTTCATCAAAATCGATAGGTCCGGCCTCGGGACCTTTACTTGTAAGATCTATAAAACAATTTAAACAGATTAGTACATTTGACTACCTAGATAGTTTTTTTTACATTTCCTGAAAAATTGCATTAGCACCTTTTCGAATGCACCTCTTCAATTTGATAACGATACATCCAGTTGTTTAGTTTAGGCTTTCTTGGGGGTTCTCAGGTCCTACAGGATAACTTTAACTTTGATCGTTTTTTTTTTTAGCGAATTTCCAAAACTGGAAATTCAGCTCTTACGCCCGTTTCCATGGCGCAACCTGAGGCCGAGACTATAACAGAAATATATGTATTGAGGTCCCTAGAATACGAAAATGATATTCACTAAAATATATATATATATATATATATATATATATATATATATATATATATATATATATATATATATATATATATATATATATATATATATATATATATATATAATTATATATAAATGCGAAATACCACTCACTCACTCACTCATTCACCTATCAAGAAATCTCCAAAACTACAATACCTACAGACTTGAAATTTCGCATGTAGGTCCCTATTGGGTCGTAGGCGCTCGCTGAGAAAGGGTTTTGCAAAATTTTTTGTCTAACCGTCGAAATTTACGAAAAACCGTAAAAAATTAATTTTCTATAAACTGCGAAACTACTGAACCGATTTTAGTCAAATTTGATAACTATCTATAATTTGGTCCAACTTAAAAGATTGGATAGTTTTTATCGCAAAATTTTTAGTCTAACCGTAGAAATTTACGAAAAACCGCAAAATATCAACTTTTTATTACTGTATACAGATATCTGTGGAAAAAATTATAAAAAAATCATGCAAATTAATTTGTTGCTAAGCATTTGGAGAAAAATAATTTTGGAATTTTTGTAAGTATTAATAAGTATTTCTATAGATACCACAAATAATATTTTTACCTACTCCTACTATGAAATTACTTATCTACAGTGCAAAATTGTATCCTATAAAGAAATAAACAACTGGATTGTCCAGTTATCATCAATTGGCACTTCTGCTGTTTTCAGCAAATTCCATACATATGAAAATTAGATATGCTATAAAAATATGAATATGACTTGAAAATATGAAAATATGAATAATACTTTAGAGTCGTCGAGCGAGCGAAGCGAAGCACATAAGGAACTGTTTTTGTACAAAATTTCAGAATATCAAATTTAAATGGACGTGTGGTCACATTGTCCGTCAGTTACACCAAATCGAGCGCAAATTATAAAGCTGAAGAAATTTGACAGTTTTTACTTAAGTACTGTTGAGATCTCTGTGAAAGATGAAAGTGACGTTAAAATAGTTTCCCATGGCCTTGGTGACTTGAAGGGCCTAAAATAGAAACAATTCTAAAACTGCTGGTATAGGTACCATACTAAGTTCTTTCGGTGCGGAAATTAGCCATGCTAATAAAATATGAAGATAGTTATTTTAGAGTCATTGGGCGAGCAGGGTCAAGGGCTATAAATAATTGATTTTGCACAGAATTTTGGAATATATGATTGAATTGACCTATAAATTTTACCTATAATTTAATCTAACATCGTTTGACATCTAGGTTGGCTAGACATCCGAAAGATGGCGCTGTGTTTCGATTTCTAGATTATACATTCTATTTCACGTCATAATTGTTTATGTTCACGATGTCAATGATTTTTATAATTATACTGTTTATTGTGTTATAATAAATTGTGCAGTCTATCGTTTGAGATGAAAAAAAAATTAATTCAATCAATTATAACTACTGAGCCACAGCAACGCGTGGCCGGGTCAGCTAGTATATTATATATATATATATATATATATATATATATATATATATATATATATATATATATATATATATATATATATATATATATACTACTCAAAACAAAATAAGGGCCACTCATGTTTTGCTGCATAAGTTTATTTTTATATAAGTTACAGTATAAGGTATGCTTACATTTAATTAAAGAACTAATTTTTTACTAAATACAATTAATTTTAATAAGATTAAATAAAAAATTAATCCATAATTACATTTTTTTAGGATTTTATCATTTTTATAGTCATTTTTACAGTCATCAACAAACGTTCACGCTTTGAGTAAAAGCACACATTATGCAACTTTTCGGTGATTTAATATCGAGTATGCCCTCCCCTTTTTAAAACACATTCTTGAAGCCTCCTCCGCATGCTTTCAATAAGATGCCTAAAGGTTTCATCAGGAATCTCCTCCCAACATCTTCTCAAGACATCATTCAGTTGTTGTTGGGTGTGCACATCCTCTCCGGCTGCTCTGACTCGCCGTTTTAATTGATCCCAAAGATGTTCTATTGGGTTCAAGCCAGGGCTATTTGCAGGCCACGGTAAAACCTGTATATTAGCCTGCCTAAGGACAGTTGTCGTCGCTCGAGCGGTATGCGCTCGGGCATTATCCTGCATCAGGATAAATCCGTCGGCCGCTCGTTGTGCAAAGGGGATCACATGGGTTCTGACAACCTGTTCGATGTAACTTTGAGCCGTTACAGTACCTTCGTTCAGGAAAACAAGCTCAGTTTTGCCTTGCAAACTAATTCTACCCTAGACCATGACATTAGGACCGCCAAATCTGTCGCGTTCATGAATGTGACGATCAGAAAACCTTTCCCCACTTCTTCTCCACACTCTTACACGTCGATCATCACTAAAAAACTTCACCTTGCACTCATCCGTGAAGAGTACGTAACGCCATTTCTCCAAGCCCCATTCAAGGTGTTCACGAGCAAATCTTAAACGGTCTGCACGATGCGCTCCGGTCAGTTTGGTACGGATTACTGGTCTTCTTGAACGTTATTGGTCTTCATGCAAACGATTTCGTATGGTCTGATTACTGACCACAGTACCAGTAGATCGATGTAAGCGATTTTGCATAGTACCTGCGGTAACAGTCGGCTCACGTCGTGCACACAGTCGAATGTAATGGTCTTCACAGGCAGTGGTAGCACGAACTCTTCCTGAGCCACGGCGCCGGGTTACACTACCGGTCTGCTATTACCGATTCCAAACATTTTGAATAGCCGTTCGTGAACAACCCAACTGCAGAGCCACGGAACGTTGAGATTGACCACCCTCAATCATCGTTACGGCTCTGGTAGCAGTAGCTTCGTCCATATGGTGTCGAATTCTCGGCATTGTAAAAATAAATGATTAAATAACACGCCAAAATTCAAAAAAACAACCTCAGCAATCAATAATCTAGCGCAAACAGATTAAAAATCAAATTCAAAAAATTAAGTAAAATTAACCACTTGACGCTGTGCGAGACAAAAAAACGTTTAAATCTTCCCCTCAACAATAATATCACTTAAACCTAACTGTTATCATTTACTCAACCACTATCATAACAACAGTCATTTAGAAAAGTTATTTTGACGTGGATCGACATAAATCAGTTTTAAAATACAAACTTTCAAGTGGCCCTTATTTTGTTTTGAGGAGTGTATGTATATATATATATATATATATATATATATATATATATATATATATATATACAGGGTGTAAAGTAAATAACTCTCCGCCTTTTGACAGATGGTTTATCTCGATGTATAATTGCCGAAGACATGAATTTTTTTTCGGAATTCGCTATCTGAAAAAATCGCATCCCAGCCCGCTCGTCGTTTAATATAAATTTTCCTGAATACGCCTCTGACCAAACTAAAATTATTCGCACCCTGTATAATAAAAATTTTTTTAAAAATAAACAAAAATTTTTTTTTTATTTTGCTATATTATGTAAACATGTGTTGATTGTCGAACTTATATGTACCATATTGTACACAAAAAAGCGAACAGTTTTTCATAAATTTTGATTAAAATAAGTTTATGAAATATTTGTTTTAGTTTTTAAAATTTTGTAGTTTTTTATATCACAGTGCATTATGAATACTGCAAATGCCATAACTCTGATATTAGTATTTGCATTACACATTATTAATTTAGTAACAAATTACATTGAAAACTACACTTATTAATTACCAAACAAATAAAAAAAGAACAGAACAGAACAATGAAAAAAATATACAAGAAAAATTTCCATGTGTTGTAATTTTTCAAAAATTAAAAACAAACTATCATAAAACATGAATTTTTAAACTATAATAACTAAATACCCGTTTTATGTATTGGTATGTATGTCAAATTCTGTACAATGTGTTCCATATTCGATAGTTTTGCAGCTAAAGTACATGAGTGAAAAACTAATAACAATGTTTGATAACGACTTATTTTTTCCTCTCTCAATTTTCTCACTAAGATCAAAAATTAATTTTTAAACGATTTTAAATATAATCTATTTCACTTAAATTTAAACATGAGTCATCACTTACGACTTTGAGTAATTCCCGTTTTCTTAGCTTTATCTCTTTCATTGTTTCAAATGCGTAAATTTTAAATTTGCAGTTTGTTTTTAGAAAAGAATAGAAGATTAATTAGTTTCGAATATAAGAATTATTTAATTTTTTGACGATGACTCATGCTCAATTGTATTTGAAACGGGGTATAGTTAAAAGTTTGTAAAGAAAAACAGATGTGACGAAAGGCCAATTATATTAGAAACAAAAATGTATTTCAATTATCAAAAAGAAAATTTTTTATTCATAATTGAGTAACTTTAGAGGAAAACTCTAACGGAAAATGCGAAACTATCTGCATCAGTTATCATTATCGTAAAATTTTAAAATGTCCACATGAAAGTCACCGCTGTAAATTTTTTACCAAATTTATTCTTTTATTTCAACAACACTTTGAAATACCAATTTACCTGGATACTTACAAACACACAGATACTTACAAACACACAGACATCCATATCATCGTCACAGGCTTAGCCAAAAATTTTTTAAATAAATAAACATCTACATAATATGTACATAATATGTACATAGTTGGTATGGCTTATATTATACAACCTTGGCCAAAAGTATTAGGCACCCCCATAAAACACGTATAACATAAATTAATTTAAGAATGACTTATCTGTTTAATAATAGAATGAAAGGTAATACTAAAAGTTAATTTTAAACAATAGATAACGGATTTTAAGGTACCATAAAACACCTGGTCCAAAAAACGTGAAATATGAAGTTGTTTTTGACTACAGTATGTTTTCACATTTGGTAGTTTCCAAGTGAAGTACATGAGAATAAAGGGAAATTAATAACAATGTCAAATAACCGTTTATTTTTTCATCTCTCAATTTTCTCACTAAGATCAAAAATTCATTATTAAACAATTTTAAAAAGTTAAAAGTTTGTAAAAAGAGACAGATGTGAAAAAAGGCAAATTATATTACAATCAAAAATTTATTTAAAATCATGAACTTTACTTTAGCTGCAAACCCATCATAAATAACCCATAATACATAAGTATTAGTTTTCACAAAAATCGACTTTTAAGCAGTATGCAAGTTTAAACAGATCAAATTGGAACTTGTAAATGGCTAACTCTCTCATCGGGGGAAACACCCCAAAAACTCGTAGTTTTAGATTTTAATTTTTTTTGTATTTTTATAATCTGCAAGTGTTGTGTAGCTGTGCTGGGCTATTAGTTTTGCAATAACTGTTTGTTTCTGTAAAGTACATGTGGGCAAAATGACCCATGCGTAAACCACCTAAAACATTCTTTTTCGTTTTTCTCCAAATCAATTGCAATAGGAAAGACGAAAATAACACAAAATAATAGTGCGCTAAATAAATAAGTAACGTACCTAAATTCGCTCACCTAAACCCAATAGTTCAGAAGTAAAATTATTTTATAATGGAAAAATTCAACCGCCATTTTTCAAGAAGCCTGTAAACCGATTTGTGCGTTTTAAATTTTTATGGATAGTACTAATCGAATAATATCAAACAGGAAAGAAAATTCATGAGGAATCATCTCTACCAGTTTTTATAAGAAAATTTCAAATTGTTTCATGAAAAATTGTCAAATAATCTTATTTATTAACCGATGAAAGTGTTACGTACAAAGGAAAATGGATTGAAATCATAGTTTAAGTTGTGATTTGAATAATTTAGCTTAACTTTTTTCACTTTTATTAACTTTAATCACGTGTAATTCATACTGACACTTATGGATCATATTGTATAGTAATATAAAATTTTTGTTAAAAGGATAAAAAAGGATGAGAACATTATGAGAACAAAATTTGACGTCAAAATTTTAGTTACTATTTTCTCACACTCCCGTACTACAAGTTTCATCCCCTAAAATTTAACTCCCAGCCACCCCTATTTGTACAAATTTAAAAACTTTTATATAATTCAATATCTCTAAAAAAAAATTTGTGGTAGTCATCCTTTGTATTTTTTCTTTATCTCTAGTCATTTTCAAAATAATGAGTATTTTATTCAATCTTGCCACAAAAGTTTTTAATTTTTGTTACAAAATTTTTCCAAGAATCATCCCCATTTATTTTACTTTATAGTTTCATGACACTCGAGTAGGTAGTATGATCTAAGATGATTTCCCCTTATAGGCAATTCTTTAACTGAATAATGTATTATGACAATTTTTTATGAAAAAATTTTGAAATTTTTCTATAAAAACTGGCAGAGTTGATTCTTCATTGATTTTGTTTTACCGTTTGATAGTACTTGATTAGTACTATCCTTAGAAATTTAAAACGTCCAAATCGGTTTGTAAGGTTCTTCAAAAATGGCGGTTGAATTTTACATTTATAAAATAAATTTACTTCTAAAATAACAGATCAGGTAAACGAATTTAGGTACGTTACTTACTCATTTAAAGTACTATTACTTCACATTTAAAGTACTATTACATCAAAATCAAAAAATACTAGTTCTGGATGTTTCCCCTTATGAGACAATTATACAAATATGTACATAAATTATCCATGACATTTTATAAAATAACAAGACTGCGACTACGTTCACTACTAATAAACATAATATTGTTAGGGGTACCCATAAGTAATCAATTATTTCATTGATAACCAAATAAAAGATTTTATTTTTTATTTAATTGAAGACATCAATGAATGAAGGTGTTATGTCACATTTTTATAATTTTACAGTAGAAGCGTTTGAAAGTTTTTATTTACATATACTTCCCATGCAATAGCACATGTTTATTATTGAATTTCTGCAAAACTATTGGATGAAATGAAACCAAAGAGTCTGGAACCATTACCATAGGTGAATTTGCCCAAGAAATGAAATTCAACGATATGTATGCGATTGTGTAGCTTAGTGAAAGAGTAAACCATACGTATGGATTTTTCCTCAATATCTTTACATTTTGCGGAGTTATAATACCAAATACTAAAAAATAGTGATCTTATTCAAACTTTTTTTTCTCGTAAACTATTACAGATAAAACGATGAAACAAAATCCATATTGTTTGCTATGTCCAGTACTTTATTATATATTTTTTTCATTTAAAATGGACATTAAATACCCTTTATAAAATATGGAAAAAAAATTCATTAAATTTTTTTAGCTACTTGTACAAGAGTGACCACTTTCTTATTACTACCAAAAGAAAGCTCGCAAGCACTTCCCTCATCTCCCTGAATTTTATTTTTGTCAAAAGGGTGGAACATATTGAAAAAAAATAAGAACATATATATTTGGTGATGTTCATGGTATGTGTATGTGCAGGTACAGGTCAACAAATCTGACTTTACCTCTTCAAGGTCATTAAAAATGCATTCTTAAAGAAGTGAGATAGTACTTAATATAAAGAAAAAATGACCTTGAAGCGGCAAAGTTAGATTTGTTGAACTTTACCTACTTGTTTTTGAATTATGTTTTTAAGAAATATTTTGAATGAATAAATGAATCACTGAATGATTTTTTTTATTACATGAGAATCTGATGCCTGCTCTACACTCTCGATCGAAGTTCCTCGACGAAGTAATCGCTAAAGTTGGCTGAAGTCGGAATACCGTTATAACACCAGCCAGGAAGAACCATGAAATGACCTTTTACACTTTCGTACTCGGTCCACCTTGCGAGAATTGAGAGTAGGCATAAGGAATCTAATATGTTTTATGTTCAATGTAATTTGATTCCTTACAAATCACATCGACTATGAATTACAATAACTCTGAAATGAGTTATAAAAAAAAAAAATTGTTAAAAGAACCTTAGTTTGATTTTAAGGGATTTTTCTAATGATATACTGCACAATAAGATACATGGAATTATTTTTGAAATTAGTTACAAAAAATTAAAATTTTATCAATTTTTCAACATTTCTCTTAATAATTTGGATTTTAATTTTTTAAAGACGTTATCTAATTTTAAAATATACTTTCATATAAAATGTCACTTACTGGGAACCATTTTTATGTCATCGAAGGATGACATATTAACATTGTTGTGTGATCATAGTGGGGGAAACATTATTATATGTAGAGTTGTACATCCATGTTGAATAAACGCAAGAGGGCTGTAGAGTTGTACATGCATATTGAATAAACGCAAGAGGGCTGTAGAGTTGTACATGCATATTGAATAAACGCAAGAGGGCTGTATTCTCACTGTACTTAAAAAACGAGCCAAAAAATCATAAATATACACTTTCACTGAGGTGACATTACTTAGTGCGTGTCAAAAACACGCACTTGACGAATTTTTTCGTATTTATAAATAAGGGTTTCGAAATTTTTCTTCGGGGCCCTGAATGACTGTATTTTTATGGGTATCGTAGGTACATAATTTTAAATTTATTATTTTTATGAGGACTAAAAAAAAATTCTTTGGTTTTTTCTATTACTATTACATATACACATTCATATACATAACAGATAATGACCTAATGAGTAATGACTTACTAACCTATATTTTTATACAGCTGTTTTTCATGTACAATGACCTACAAAAATTTTAGAAAAATTCTAATTAATTGTTTAGAATGAATTTTTTTTTAAAGAAATTTTTAAACCTGATGTAAGTCAAAGATATTAAATTACTGGAGTCGTTTGCAGATGTTTGCCAAATTTATAAGTATGAAATATTACCTGCAATTGTTTTATTACAAAATATGTTCAATTATTTTTGTACGCTACTGTACACTTAATTTCAAAAGATTCGGTAAACATATTTTGTTGACGAAAAGTTTAACATTCAAAAAAACAAAAACAAAAAATATGTTAGGTAGTCAGAGCCTGATTAAGGATTTTTTTCTAGGGGCCATTTTTTAATAAGTTTTTGACGATCAAATATTTTTGAAATGAAACTTGATCGGGACAAATTAACTAGCAAAACTTAATTAGTAAACTGAGACCTTTCTCCCCTTATTTTTCGGAGACTTATTTAATTTCCACCCTGTATATATATATAATATACATATTTATATATACATATATGTATATATATATTTATATATTTATATATTTATATATATATATATATATATATATATATATATATATTTATATTTATATATATGGTTCGTTTCATTTAAATTTAACCATGCTTCGTCACTTTAAATTTAAATAGTTTCCGTTTTCTTGGTTTTATCTCTTTTATTATTGCATTTACATAAATTTTAAATTTGCAGTTTGTTTTTAGAAAAAAATAGAAAATTTATTTGTTTCGAATATAAGAATTATTTAATTTTTTAACGAAAACTCATGATCGATTTTGACTGAAATGAGGTATATATATATATATATATATATATATATATATATATATATATATATATATATATATATATATATAGATATAGATATATATATATATATATATATAGATATATATATATATATATATTTATATATTTATATATTTATATATATATATATATATATATATATATATATATATATATATATATATATACATATATTTATATAAATGCGAAATACCACTCACTCACTCACTCATTCACCTATCAGATTTTCTATTAGGTCAAACACATGAAATATTGCTAATAATGCACTGTTTATTGAATAAAATATATCTGTATTTAAACAAATTATGTTTATTTTAACCTTATTTTAACCTTTTAAAGTTTTTTTTTTTTTTTCAAATCGGCACCAAGTTAGATGACTTAGTGTCCTTTTGAAAAATATTTTCAATATAATTTATTGAAAATTATATGTATAAATAGGAACAAATATTTATCTAAGATCTTTAAAACAATTTAAACAGATTACTACATTTGTCTACCTAGAAGTTTTTTTACATTTCCTGAAAAATTGCATTAGCACCTTTTTGAATGCACCTCTTCAATTTGATAACGATACATCCAGTCGTTTAGTTTAGGCTTTCTCGGGGCTTCTCAGGTCCTACAGGATAACTAACTTTGATCGTTTTTTTTTAGCGAATTTCCAAAATTGGAAATTCAGCTCTTACGCCCGTTTCCACGTCGCAACCTGAGGCCGAGACTATAACAGAAATATATGTATTGATGTCCCTAGAATACGAAAATGATATTCACTAAAATTTATATATATATATATATATATATATATATATATATGTATATATATATATATTTATTATATATATATATATATATATATATATATATATATATATATATATATATATATATATATATATATATATTATATATATATTATATATACATATATATATATATATATATATATATATATATATATATATATATATATATATATATAAATGCGAAATACCACTTACTCACTCACTCATTCACCTATCAAGAAGTCTCCAAAACTACAATACCTACAAACTTGAAATTTCGCATGTAGGTCCCTATTGGGTCGTAGGCGCTCGCTAAGAAAGGGTTTTTGCAAAATTTTTTGTCTAACCTTCTAAATTTACGAAAAACCGTAAAAAATTAATTTTCTATTGCTGTATACAGCAATCTGTAGCCAATTTATCAAAAAATCATAAAAATTTTAGATATTTGCTAAGTAATTGCAGAAAAATAATTTTGAGATTTTTGTATATAAGTATTAATAAATATTCCTATTGATACCATCAATAATATTTTTACCTATGACTACTATGAAATTACTTATTAACTGTGCAAAATACTATTTGTATCAAATGATGGTTTTATTGGGATAATGTAAAAATTTGAAATTTTTTAACCTAAGATTCCGAAATATTTTACTAATTTATTATAGGAGATAAAGGATTAAAAATTATCCTGTAGGACCTGAGAACCCCCAAGAAAGCCTAAAGTAAACGACTGGACGTTTCGTTACCAAATTTTTGGCTCTCCAAAGAAACCCAAAATAATTGGCTGAACGAATCTTGACAAAATTTTTCTCAAATAGTACTGAGTTTCTGAAAAAAGTCGACTTGAGGAGGTGAAGTTGGAATGAATCAGCCAGCCCTATCGAATTAAACAACTCTATACTCTAATTAAACCACTTGACTGATTTTGATAAAATTATATGAAAATTAGACGTAGGTACTATAAAAATATGAATATGACTTGAAAATATGAATAATATTTTTGTGTCGTCGAGCGAACGAAGCGAAGCACATAAGGAACTGATTTTGTACAAAATTTCAAAATATCAACTTTAAATGGACGTGTGGTCACATTACAGTTACACCAAATCGAGCGCAAATTAAAAAGCTGAAGAAATTTGACAATTTTTACTCAAGTACCTACTGTTGAGATCTCTGTGAAAGATGAAAGTGACGTTAAAATGATTTCCTGGGGCCTTGGTGCCTTGAAGGGCCTAAAATAGAAGATAGTCATTTTAAAGTCATTGGGCAAGCAGAGTCAAGATTAAAATAATTGATTTTGCACAGAATTTTGGAATATATGATTGAATTGACCTATATAAATTTTACCTATAATTCAGATAATTTTATGCGAGTGAAACCGCGGGTACTAGCTATATTCATATATATCTATTTTAAGATTATGGGACGAATGGAGCGAAACACTAGAAGGAACTGATTTTATAAAGTAATTTAGAATATTTAATTTAAATGTAAAATGACTTCAAAATTAACCCCCAGCACTATCTAATAGGATTAAGATTAAACGGTTGGATTTTGACAATATTTTATGAAAATTAAATATGCTATGGAAATATGAATATCGTTAATTTAGGGTTATTAGGCGAGAATTATGTTCAGAATTTTAGAATAACAAATTTGAATGAACCTGGGAGTCAGAATTGTCCGTCAAAGCCATCAAATAAGCCCCAAAATAATTGTGATATTAAAATTGTCCCCTGCTGTCTTGGTGCCCCAAGCAAGGCCTAAAACGGAAATACTCCTAAAACTACCTATTGATACGGGTATCTAGGTACATAAAGGTGTGGAATTTAGTCATGCTATTGAAATATGAAGATTGCTACTTTAGAGTCGTTTGACGAGCGGCGCCAGGTATTATTTCCGAATATCTAATTTAAAATTGATATAATCATTGGACCAATAATTAAGATAATTTTACGTGGGTGAAACCACGGACCACAGCTAGTATATGTATATATACAGTGCGTTCATTTCAAGATTACACATTGCATAATAATTATAATATATAGTTGAAAAAATATTCCCAGACACTTTTGATAGTTTCTTTGTCAACATATGATTGTTTTTTTTTTTAATTCCAGTCAAACAAATAAAAGTGCATAGGGTACTAATTGAACATTAGGTTACGAAATAATAATAAAAACGCCGTGAGCAGCGGAGCCCCATCACGGAAGTCGAATTTTTCCTTTCATCTTCGTTATTGAATGTCTACAAGCGAAATGTAATTGAAAGTCCACAAGCGATTTGTCATTTCTGTGGTTTCAAAACTGATGATGAGGGTCCGGTTGATCGGGGCTTTAAAAAAAGGTTTCAAGTTTTTAAGGGCTGAATCTCAGTAAATTTCAATTTTGTGCCGATAACAGTTAGCAGGGAAAAAGCCAACACAATTCGAACGAGGGCATTCCTACCCATGCTTATCCACCAATTGCCTTTGTGCTTTATTTTTAAATATTAAAAAAAAGGAACTTAAATAGTAAACTGGAAGGCTTTTATGAAGATATTTTTTCTTTCCAAAAAAATCCAAAATTTCTATTTTATAAATAATAAAAATCCAAAATTCCTAATTTATAAATAAACAGTGACCTTAATAACATTTTTAAATTACTTAATATGTATGTATCTCATTTGTCATAAAAGTAAGTTCACTTTTTTTTTTTTAAATTTTTTAAAATTACTATTCGCCTACTTGTATTTAGAATAAAAATAATGCTTTTAAAACACATTTAACAATAGCATTCAATTCCGATGTAAAAATGGGAGAAGTGGAGGGAAAAGTAATGTGGACTCCCTAAAATTTACTAGCTGGATACCAACTGAATACACGTACAAAATTTCAGCCCTCTAGGTTTCCTTAGAGAGTCTCTAGACGTGTTAGAAAAAAAGCAAAAAAATTAAGGAAATACTGGCGTAAAAATCGTGAGGGTAAGGGTTAAAAGTTGAAACCTCCAAAAAGCAGTGGCTGGCTATTAACTTAACCTGTACATAAAATATCAGCCCTCTAGGTTTATTTGGGGAGATTTTGACCCGAACGAAACTGTCACAAAACAAGAAAAATCATGTTCTTTTTGGTATAAAAATGGTGGGGGTAAGGGCTAAAAGTCGAGACCCCCAAAAGGCACCCTCTTGATACTAACTCAATCCTAATACAAAATTTCAGCCCTCTAGGTTTATTTGGGTGACCTGTGCGAGTGGTACAAACTTCGAAAACGTCGAAAAAGCATGAAATTGTAGCTTAAAAATGAGGGGGGTGGGGGTAAAATATTAAAACCTCCAAAAAGCATAACCTAGGTACGAACTCTATCAACACACAACAACAGTAGATAATTTACTGAAACATTATTTCCAACCAGTTTGGAAAAGTTTTATTATTTTACCGCCCCCCACCACCCCCTTAAAGGTTGAGTCGGATCAAAAATTTTCCCAAAATTTGACCCCACTTTCATAGTATTAGGTGCCTCGAAAATGAGCCTCATTTACCAAATTTCATCTCTTAACTTCCATAGAGGGGCCTTAAACAAATTAAAAGGTGGCGGGAATATATATATATATATATATATATATATATATATATATATATATATATATATTAATATATATAAATATAAATATAAATATATATATATATATATATATATATATATATATATATATATATATATATATATATATATATATCAGACATTTTTTTCTACATATTCGTGTTTTACGGATCCGAAAACGGATAGCGCCCCTACTCTCGCCTCTCGCCGTTCTTGTCGTATAGACTGTATAAGTCTAATTTTTTCAAGGAAAACTTCGACTAAAAGTTAATAACACTGTTTTATATTTTTATGTAAATTCTGTTTATTCAATAATAATTTAATTACAGAAGAATATTTCTTAAAGAAACTGAAAACAAATGACATTAATGATATATTATAACTTAACTGTAAACATATACATAAAATAACTGAATGACTGGATTCATTGCAAAATATTTAATACTATTAAAAATATAATTTTGAAAGACAAAAATCAGTGGATGTCAGTAGGTACTGCTTAGAATTTTCAGATCAGTTAAGATCAAACGAAAATGTTTATTCTAATTGAAAATAACATATTTCACTTTTCTTTACAGTATTGCATCATTTTTTTAACTTTGTGCAGATGAAATATTATGTCAAATATTTAAAAAACTAAATAAAAACCACTGATTAAGGACACTGGTGTAGTACTGAAAAGTGTACGACAAGGACAAAAAAGAAGGAAACCTACAAAAGTGTCTGGGAATATTTTTTCAACTATATTATATGACTGTCCACTTCAAAATTACACATAGGGAAAATTTCAATGGTAATTTATAGCGTTCCTATGGAAATTCAATTATTATTTTCATAAAAGTATTGGTGTTCAGTTAAAAATTACACATTGGTATTACTGAATAGCAAATTTTATTGAATAATAGATTTAAGAAACAAAAATTACCAAATTAATATGGTCTATAAAGATATTTGAGGTGAAAAAGAGCCATTTATCTTCCCTTAAAGTACCATATATATTTTTCATTTTCCGTTTTTCTTCCGTTTGAAGTACACTAATAAATAGTTGATATGTTTTAATTTTAATTGCAAATGATTTATTTTAAAATAGTCTGATTTCCCTAGAAACACTATCTCCTGGACTTCCAATGTGTAATCTTCGACTGGACGCACTATATATATATATATATATATATATATATATATATATATATATATATATATATATATATATATATATATATATATATATATATATATATATACACCGGTCAATTTAGACATGCAAGGTACAAAAATTAGGGGAGAGCTGAAAATTGGTATGAATGTTCGGAAGACCATTATAAATAAGTGTTGAAAAGTCCTCATTGATCCTGTACGTGGAAAAAATTTTATTCCAGGTCAAAGGGGTCAAAAATGGGTTTTTCGCATTTTTCAGCAAAACGGTAAGTTTTATCATAAAATTAAGTCAAACAAAAATTGTAGATCATATAATTATCTATAAAAAATGTCTCAATACGTTTTTTCCTAAGAGCCACCGTTTCTGAGATATATACTACAACAAAAAATTAAAGGAACAAAAAAATGTTAATTTTTTAGTGATTTTTGAAGCGCTGTATTTACGTGAAAAATGGTCGTATCGGGATGATAAAAAGAGCATTTTGAAGCTCCAGGATTCTAGTTTACAGATCTTTCGTCCAAAAATTGTTAAGAGTTACAGTTATCGAGCAGTTGTAAGAAATAACACAAAAATTGAAAATTGAAAAATTTTTGCTCTTTCCTTTCCATCTACGGGCTTAAAATTTTTTTACAGTAAAGCCATGGTATTGACTTGATAGCCTGTTTATTCAGCTTCAATTTCCTTTTTAAAATTTTTCTCTACGTTGAACTGTTCCGGAGATATCCAACTTTGAATGCAAAATGATCTTTTTTGATTTAACCATCTATATCTCAGCAGTCAGTGATCGGACAGAAAATTGAAGGACAGTTTTGGAATCTGGAATAAATTTCCTACAAGGCTATGTCGCACATTTTAGGGAAAAAAAATGTTTTCGTCCGTAATTTTAACCTGAAAAATGTGAAAAAAAGGACTTTTTTCATTGTTGTAAAAAATTGTTCGCATCCTTGCGAGAATTGCTGGAGAATCTAATGTTTGTACGAATTCTTACACCTCACTGTACTCCCAATAACTCTGCAAATCGGTCGATCGATCTATCGAATGGTTTTCCTAAACCGTTTGTTCAAAATTTCAGAAAAAAAATTAAAGGAGCAAAATTCAGTAAGCAAAATTTAGTGAAAAATTCAATTCTTTTTTTTTCAATGTCGCGTATTTTTTTCCCCTAAAATACGCGACACAGCCTTGTAGGAAATTTATTCCAGATTCCAAAACTGCCCCTCAATTTTCTGTCCGATCACTGATTACTGAGATATCGATGGTTAAACCCGTAGATCGAAAGGAAAAGAGCAAAAAATTTTCAATTTTCAATTTTTGTGTTATTCCTTACAATTGCTCGATTGTTACAATCGATCGAACTGTTACTCCTAAAAATTTTTGGGTGGAAGATCTGAAAACTAGAATCTTGAAGCTTCAAAATGTTTTTTTTTGTCATCCCGATACGACCATTTTTCACGTAAATATAGCCCTTCAAAAATCACTAAAAAATTAACAATTTTTTTTGTTCCTTTAATTTTTTGTAATAGTATACTATTACAAAAGTTGTAATCTTCATAATATGCACACGTTTCCACGCTACCTGTGAGGTAATGTACTTAAGGGGTTTTTTTAAAGGGTTTCCCCGGTAGGCCTATTCCACAGTCTATGGTGATCCTGTTTAATTGAAAACTATTGAGTAATAAAAAATATTAGTATTGGGAATGATGCAAGCGATATAGATTTGAAAAAAGTGAGGGAAATTATTCATTAGATTCATAATCGTCTAATATTTCAGCTTCTTCTTCTTCTTTTTCTTGTTCTTGTTCCTCTTCTTCTTCCTCTTGTTGGGTGCAAGTAAATTGCCTCAATAGCGATGCATCACATGTCTCCTCGTTGGTATCGTACGAATCCTCTTCTGTTGGTGATTCAATATTAGAGCACGATTGGCCTTGACAATTGGTACATGCCAGAGAACAAAACAATCCAACTTTAAAAGTAATATGGCCGGGCAATATTTATATATTTTCGGTCAGACACCGATAACACCGGCAACATGCAAGCCAACAGTTGCAATATGAAATATATTGCCCGGCCATGCAGACACATTGCCGGGCCATACGAATATATTGCCGGAAGTATTTCTGAATCTCGAGCAATATTGGCCGGCCATTATTGCCGACCACACATTGTCGTAAAATGTTACTCGTTTACAAACACCTTTAATGCATATTATGAAGATTACAACTTTTTCAACTTTTGTTATATCTCAGAAACGGTGGCTCTTAGGAAAAAACATATTGAGACATTTTTTATAGATAATTATATGATCTACAATTTTCGTCTGACCTAATTTTATGACAAAACTTACCATTTTGCTGAATAATGCGAAAAACCCATTTTTGACCCCTTTGACCTTGAATAAAATTTTTTCCACGTACAGGATCGATGAGGACTTTTCAACACTTATTTATAATGGTGTTCCGAACATTCGTACCAATTTTCAGCTCTCCCCTAATTTTTGTACTTTTACTACTATTTTTAGGACTAAATTGATCGGATTAATACATATATATACATATATATATATATATATATATATATATATATATATATATATATATATATATATATATATATATATATATAAAGATTATATATATATATATACAAATATATACATATATATATATATATATATATATATATATATATATATATATATATATATATATATATATATATACACTAGCGGATTTAAAGCTGGAAGTTTCTAGTTTTGAGATCTTGCGATAAAAAGCAACGTGTATCGCACAATCCTAATGAATACACTGAAAAAGATTTTTTTCGGTTCTTGTTTTGATCCACGGACTTCGAAAAAAAATTTTCCGACTCAACCACCATATATACCGGACAACTTGTTCATTCAGCTTTAATTTACTTTTTTTTAGACCTTTATACGACACTGAGATATCGAACTTTGAATGGAAAAGGTTCATTTCGTTTTTGACCATCGATATTTCAGCAACCAATGATCACACAGAAAATTGAAGGTATGTTTTAAAAACTCGAATAAATTCTCTGCAAGTATTAGCCATTGTTTTCTCAGGAAAATTTTTTTTAGCATACTCTATATGAATTTGAAAAATCAAGAGAAAAAGAGCTTTTGGTGGCTTTTTGGAAAATCAAGCGCTGAATTAAAAATTTCGAGAAAACCATTATTGTTAAGTGTACAGTTCAATATACCTGCAAAAATCCCACTGAGTTTCAATTTAATCCATCTAGCCGTTTTTTTGTTTCATTCGATTAAATTTTTGAAAAAATTAAAGGATAATTTTTTTGGTCTTGAACTTTTATAATCTTCAACAAAATGAAAAAAAAAATTTCCAGCTTTTTTCACATTTTTATCAATAACAGTATTTAAATTTATAAAAAAAGAAAATTTCTTAAAGAATTTTCAAAAAAAAAAAATTTTTAAAGAATTATTCGAAAAAATTTTTAAAAAATTTTCTTGAAAGATTTTAGAAATAAAATTTTTTTTGAAAATTTTTTAATAAGTTTTCTTTTTTTGTAAATTTAAATACTGTTATTGATAAAAATGTGGAAAAAGCTGAGAAAAATTTTTTTTTTCATGTTCAAGATTATAAAAGTTTAAGACCAAAAAAATGATTCTTTAATTTTTTGAAAAATTCAATCGAATGAAACAAAAAAACGGCTGGATTTTTTACACCAAGCGAAAGTAAAAGGCAATATGCGTAAAAAATGTTTTTCCACCATTGCTCTAAGTTAATTACTTTTTGAGAAAAATTAGACAATATGTTGGAAGAAATCATTTTTCATTACACTCGCACTCACAGTATTTTTTTTTCTGTCTCATGTTTTGCGATGTTACATTCGAAAAAAAGGCTTTATAAGTGGCGTGTCATGATTTTTTTAATCCAATTTAACGATTCAGCTATATTCTATTTCTCTCCGTTGAATAAGTTTTTATAATATATCTATTCCATTTTTTTATAGGAAAATTATCAAGAATATTTGTTTTATGTTATATGATCAGAATTTAAATTATGTTTACACCTTACTAAAATTAAGCTACAACCGCATAAAAATTACGTTAAAATATATTGAAACAATAATATTTTAACGTAATTTTCTATCCAATTGGTAATACAGTTATGATTAGAATATTGTGTAAACAGAGCATTCTACTTGTAAATAATTTTACACATTCATTTTTTTTTTCGTCAACAAAACAAATAATTTTAAAATTTGACATATTCTATCATACATTTTAGAAAATATTAAATATTTTAAGGCGAATCTTACAAGGAGACGGCAAGGGTGTGGGGTATTCAAATCATGGTGAGTTTTTGGGTGTAAAACGTACTCAGTAAGAGTACTCACACCCTTAATTTTTAAGGCGCACCTCTCAGCCATTGTCGAGAAAAAAAATCATATCGTTTTTTCTAAAGAAAAAAAAAAATATCATAATTTGATAATTCGTTATGACCTTTTCTTCCACTGTTCTTACATGATCGAACAGTGAGTTACTGTATTTACAACTCTCTAAACACTGAAAATTTGAAAATTCGTATGTATTTAATAAAGAAAATATTGTATCAAAAATAATATGAAATATTTACAAAATACAAATTCGTCTACTTGTAATATTCCATTCGAAGTTTGTTCGTTTTACCGGACCGTAGTTCCGTTATTTCGTCTGTGTACAGAAGATTTACACAATAGAAAAAAGTTCTCTAAACCATTCATACCTGCAATAACCTTGGGGTTCGTCAGCTGTCTTTTGATGTATTTGCCATGTACAGTTTGTTAGTTTAATCTTGGAGGTTGCTCTGAACGGACGTGTTTTTTCAATTGTGTCATATATTGTTTCAAACTGATTTCTTCTTGAAAAATGGCGACAAGTGAAGTACTTCCCGGCTCCTCGGTAAGTGAGGATATTCCTGATTCATCTTTGCACATTGATAAGTCAAAACTGTTATTGAAAAATGCTGTAGTATATTATGAAAGTCTTCTTCTCAAAAACAATTTAATTGCATCGAATTCGTCGTCTGTAATACCTGAAGAGGCAATATTGATTGGCGAGGAACTGTATAATATGACATTAGAATTATTAAATGAAAAGGAATTTGTTCACGATGAAGAATTAATTCATGCCAGTGAAGTATGTGAAGAAGTGAATTTTGAGACAGTTCATGATGATTCGTCACCAGAAGAATACGAGCCAGAGTATAAAAAAAGCAAACCTAATGATTATATTTCATTAGATTATAAAACAAAAGTTGTTAATATTGCTGCGGCACACCCAACATGGAGCTTGGCAACTTTACAAAAAAAGGGATGCAGTCGTTTGAAAAAAAAAGAGTTTATTTCAAAATGGAAGGAGGATATTAAAAAAGGAGGAACAATCTTTGATAAATATGCTGCAATTGACTCATGGACTTATGATCGTTTTGTTGAAGCTAGACAAAACTATCAACAAGTCACAACAAGAAACTTACAGCAATTGGCATTGGCCGCAGCTGCACAATTTGAAAATTTTGATTTCAAAGCCTCAGAACGTTGGGTGACAAATTTCAAACATAAACATGGAATTCGTCAGCGCAAAATTACCAAATATGTGTCAAAAAAAGAAACCGTGTCTCTTGAACAGACGCTAGCTGCAGCAGAAACCTTCCGTTTACAAACTTTACGCTTGGTAAGAAATTTCAACGCTGACTTTGTAATAAGTACTGATCAAATAGGTATGTATAATAATTTTTTTCGTAAACGTTTGTCGGTGAGTTAATTTTTTATTTTTACTGATTATTCATATAATAAATAATTTCAAGAATGTTTTGTTTTTCGACTTTTTAGGATATCAATATCAATCTACTTTCAATAGAACTTTAATAGAAAAGGGTACTAAATCTGTATTTGTGTACAAAAAGGATATGAACAAAGTTACACATTCGTATACTGCACAGTACAGTATTACCTTGTCTGGACGTGTCCTACCTCAAGTATTTGTTTGTTTGCAAGAACAAACGATACATTCCGACCCAAGGTTCAGAAGAAAATTGATGAGTACATGAAAAAATATAAAAACGTTGTGATTACATCTTCAAAATCCGGGAAGCTCACTTCATCTTTATATGCGACTTTTCTCGAAGAATGTATCAAGTCTTACGTAGGCAAAAACAAATTTCTTCTTATCATCGATTCGTGGGGAGGACAAACAAAACATGAAATGTATGATGAAATTTTCCAAGATGATGAGAATGTGCCCACTTGTACTGTTAAAGTAATACCTGCAAAGTGTACTCCACTCGTACAACCTTGTGATGTTTACTTTTACAGACAAGTTAAAAATTTCATTAAAAAAATTCAAAATTGTTCGGAATTGATTGAACAAAATCGGGAAATTAATTCTCGTGAGGATTGTATTAAAATTCAATCAATCATTCATCATCAGCTCTCTTCTCCAATTTTTTCAGAAATGATCAAGTATGCCTGGTATGCTTCGAAGCTATCTAAACATCGAGAAATATTCATGAATGTGAACGAAGTTTGTTTTCAAGCAGAAATTTTAAAAAATCCTTGCACTTGTAAAAAAGCTTCCTTGCACTGTAAAAAATCCTTGCACTGTAAAAAATTTATTTGTTGTGTCAATTGTCGTAAAAATTTGTGTTTGACTTGTTTTTATGATAATTATCATTCAGGTTCATGTGTGTCTGAAGTAAAATGATTAAAATAATAATTCCTAATGCTATAAATATTATATCATTTGTATAAAATGTATTTGATAACATAATTCTCTATAAAAAATAAATAATAATATTTAACCATTGAGAAACTTTGTATTTTGTATGTGTTTTGTACGAATTTTTTCATATATTATTAGTTTCAATTATCAAAAAGGGTTCAATTTATTAATTTTCTGTTCGATCATGTAAGAACATTGGAAGAAAAGGTCATAACGAATTATCAAATTATGATAATTTTTTTTTTTTTTTTTTTAGAAAAAACGATATGATTTTTTTTCTCGACAATGGCTGAGAGATGCGCCTTAAAAATTAAGGGTGTGAGTACTCTTACTGAGTACGTTTTACACACAAAAACTCACCATGATTTGAATACCCCACACCCTTGCCGTCTCCTTGTTAAATATATTCTAATAAATAACTACTGAAAATTTTACAGTTTTTTGAAAAAATGTAATGAAATTTTTACCTAAGTATTTATAACAATTGTATTAGAAAGTAATCACTAGTAAATTTTTTTAATTTTTTTCACTAATTTATTATTTTCTTTTAGAATTTTATTCTTTACGGAGAAATTCCTTGTCGTCTAATTCGCTCCGAGCCGAAAGTATAGCCACGTATATATCAAATGATTATTAAACAATTTATCAGAACATTTTGCTATTATAAATGAATGGAAAATATATTAAAAAGCTGAAATTTGTTTAATAAAAGCCATGCATCTGCTCATTTTACCTCAAAAATGCCTGAAAATAGAATATTTTTCAATAATTAACCCAGAAAAAGCATATAAGAGGTAATTTTTATGATATTTTTTTTTAAATTTGAAAATAAGATGACGTCTGATAGTAAGGTTACAAATGATTTTTTTTTTATTTTGTAGAATCTGTTAAACAGAAATCGTAATAAGTACTCGCCTTGAAAAAATCACACAAGTATTTAAAACAAAATACTATTTCTTAAGTAAAATATTAAAATTATGTACAAATACCGCCCTGGTAAATTGATACATTTGTCCACCTTGAGCGCTGGAGACGATTTCTATGAGCTGGATTCCCTCCAAGCAAAAGCTCATGGCGAATACATACATTTTTAAAATATCCTTTTGAATTTTGTAACTCAATCATTACAAATAAAATCTAAATAAAAAAAATCTATATGACGTGTTTTTTCTCAATTTTATAGCATCAAGTCTAGGGGTAATTAATTAGGGGGTGATTGTGTCGACATTTTAATGTAAAATATAGTAATTTTAACCGTCTTCAAAAGAAAGTTTCGATTTTAGCAATAAAAAAAAAATTAAAAAAATGTTTTAGTTCTGGCAAGATTGTCAAAAAGGGACTGAAATGTTTTTAGATGTTGATATATACAAAAAATATTAATGTGTTAAGTACTTGCTAGACTTATAGGTTTTATGGTTGGTTTTAGCGAATTTCCAGAATAGAATTCAGCTATTACAGCCACTGTCATGACGCGACTTGAGCCCGAGACTATGGCAGAAATTTGTTTTGAGGTTCCTAGAAACCGAAAATAATATTCACTAAAATTTATATATTATATTTGTATTTAGTCCCACACCGTTTGACAAGTTCGTTAGCCAGCTATGTCGGATGCCTGGAACATGGTTTTTTTGGTTAATTTTCGTGAAAAAAATTAGTTTTTTGCCAAAATTGTCTCATTTAAAAAATTTTTGCGATATTTATTTTCACCATTAGAAAGAGGAGGAAAAATCACTTAGAAGGGTCAAAAATCACAGAAAAACGGATATTTACAAATGGAAATTCGCTATGTTATGCAGGATGCTACAACAGGGGTATTTGATTCGTATACCAATTTTACCTAGAATATTGTTTCATCATTTTTTTCATACCCCCTACAGTTTTCTCGAAACTACTGAGGACAGATAAGTAAAGTCCATATTTTATTTTTAATATCAGGATGACTGAGGCCGGCTCGATGGAAATTTCATCTGTATGGAATTTGATGAGAACAGCAGACGTGCCAATTGATGATAACTGGACAGTCCAATTGTTTATTTCTTTATAGGTTCTTCAAAATAATAGTATTGAAAAATAGAAATTGAAAAATTGTAACTGCTTCTCGCATTATATAGAGAGTACATACACATAGGTGGTTGAATGTTGTCTGTATCGGACGCCTACCGAGCAAAGGACTGGTGGTGTAACGGATAGCACACCTGGCTAGTTACCAGGAGATCCTGGGTTCGATTTCCGGCCGATCCAGATAATTTTTTCAATCACTTTGTGATTTTTAATTTACATATGTGGTTTTTGGTTATGTTAACCAAGGAAGTCGAGTGCTTAAAGTTTCAGTTTAGCTGAACGATAAGTGAACATATGAATACTACGTGTGTTTAAAATGCAGACAAAAGTCTGTCATACGTAGTAGTGTTTCACAAGCACTCGATAATATTTGAAATTGAAAAAAAAAAAAAAAAACATAATTATATTTTATTACAAATCGGGTAGGCGTTGCTTGTATTTTCTATGACAACAATTAAACAGATGTCCCGTATTTTGGGACAATTTTATTTTAAGATAATAACTAATGACAAATTACATACTATTAAATATAGTTTTGTATGGGCGATTGCCTAAATGGTGATCGTTGGGACATAAATCAAAGAGGTATTAAATTATTTTTTTAATTATAATTTATTCTTAGAGTTTAGCGCAGTGGAACACTTTCTTTGATTATTTCTCTTATTTTGATGAACTGAAATTATAATAGGGGGGCGTGTGGTTTAATCCCCTTTCTCCCACGTTCTTGAGTATGTAGCGAATTACAATACTGGTATACTGTCACAAGTTCGTTTGTAATTTGAAATTGGCACTCCGGCAAAACGCGTCTGAGGCTATGGTGCAGTCCTATTCGTGGTTTGGCTTCACTTTATAGTTGCTCGTTCGCCATTATGGACGCTAAAATTTCTGTTCGGATTTTTGAAAATTATAATGAAGTTATACGTGTGATTAACTCTGAAAATGTGTTATTATTGTATTGTAAGTAATATCTCAATGTAAATTTAATTATACATAGTTTATTTGTTTAACAATAAATATTATTACATTAATTGTACAATAAAAATATTTAACATTAATACTAACTATCCTATTAATTACTGTTACTAATTCCCTTTTTATTACTGTTTCCCTTGTAACAGTGGGAAGGGGTCGTCACGAATTGGATCGTCGTGTTCTGGATTTTACTGTCCAAATTAGGATCGATCAGAAAACAACGTCGGATGAGCCTGTTATACTACGGACAAAATGTGAGTAGTTCTATTGGCGGTTTTTCTGATTGCGGACAATTGATTCAACGTTTCCTATTCTTAACCCTAGAATCATACGTACTCGTCAAAACGACGAACGAACTTCTCTACCTGCTTCAATAATGTGACTTGTCGGTACCTGCTCGCTGTGAAACTTCTGTTATCTAATTTATTTGTTATTATAACACATAAGACATATAAATTTTATTTATAGCTATTGTCGTTTTTTTTTATACTGAAATAGTGTGCGTCAAAAGGACGACGATGTATGATTAACTTACATTTTTTTTAAAGATTTTGTACTCCACATAATTATAAAAGTTTTCCTAATTTTTCTAAAATTTATTAAAGATATGGATGTTATAATTAATTTATTCAATGATTATGATAATGTGAAAGATGATTACAGCTGTTTGACTTATAAAGACGACATAATACTGAAGTTTGAATATATTGAATCGAAAACTAAAGAATGCGTTTCGAATGACTTAATAAAAGATTAACAATTTATTTTGTGGAAAATATTTTAATTTTTATTATTTTTTGAGATCTTATTCGAAAAATTACTAACAAATTTTAGAAAATTTACAAATGTGCCTAATGGGGAAATAACTATATATCTATAGGAATATTTATGACTGAGAAATTTCACATTCTGTAAAGTCACACATGTCCACTGATTCATAATAGTTCATAAATTAATTATTACAATTGATGTATTTATATATTTTTTAATTTTTATAATGAAAATATGCTTCGATAAAAAGATTAAAAAAAATTAATAAATATTTACATTAAGAAATTTTTCCAAATCCAATTTTTTTAAATATTTTGTTCGTTTTTCTAGTATTGTTATGTAAAAAAAATGTTTTTTGCAAATAAACTCTAAAACTCCCCGTAAAAAGTCCATTCGTCGAAACGACGCCGATGTATGACTAACTTGACTCGTAGACCAACGTATGATTCTAGGGTTAATGAAAAGCTGATATCTGAATGTGAAATTTCCTTATTAAGAAAATTGTAAATTATAGAGGCGCAAAAATACGATGTATATTCACACCCATAAAATGGCGGACCATGAAGCACGTTACTCCCCCAGTTGGTAATTGAACTTAAATTGGTATTTTTTTGAATTTAATACGTATACTGGTATTATTTGGTATTGGCGGCGAACTGATGTTACTGATTTTATTGAATTTGTACAAGTAAAATTTTTAAATAGCTATACCAATGAGTTAATGAGTAAACTGTTTTTAAGAGCAGACTTTGTAAAATAAACCGTACCTTATTTAGTGCAATCGTGCTGAATATAGTAATGATTGGCTGAAGATTGGTTGATTCGAAGGTGAATTATTGATTATCATGTTGATAATTTCAATAGGCATGATGACAGTAATAAAGAATTATTGAAATTGTATATTTATCTAATGGAATAGGGTTCTTAAATAATAAAAAAAAAAAGTATTAGTTTTTATTTTTTTATTTTATTATTAATTTTTTTTAGTAAAATAAAAAGACAAATTACAGCTGTTCGCCATGACAGGTTGAACACAAGTCATAGTAAACTACGTCACGTCTATGTAAACAATATTTTGTTGAACTTAATTTTGTGTACAATCTCTGCACTGATTATTGCATTAATTAAAAAATATTAGCAATGGAATAGAGATTTACTGAGGCAAATGGTTCCAGTTTACCAAAAATTGATTTGCTAATGCTGGGAGAGTTTCTTGCATCAAATAAAGACTTGTGCTCAGCAGAATTTAGAAATGTCAAAACTTCAACGTAAGTACATCAATATTCTTTCCTCTAAAATGTGCTTTTTGTGTGCTCTTATTTGTACTTCATGACAAATACAGATATTAGAGGCTATATTATTTATTAATAAAGTACCCATTAAGATAAATAATAATTGTGAATAATCAAAAGATGAAACATAACTTTAAAAAGCATCAAATTTACTATTAAATTTCATCAAACAAAATTATTATGTATAGAATATTTTAGAATCTATGAAATGAAGCAAAAATTATTTACTTCATTTCAATTCAGAGAATTTAGACAAATACCTTTTGGATCTCGCGGTGCAAACGTAAATAAATAACTTGCTAGAATTTTTTATTAATGTATTTCCACACTAAGGGACTGCACACCACTTACAAACTTTAGTATTCATATTTGTAACAAAAATTAACTAAATTCTTCTAACTCAAACTCAACACAATATAGACATTTACGTTATATTGGTGTATTCATGCAACTGATTACATAGAAGTGACGTCACAGCAGACGCCATGACACATTCGAGCGTTTTGACGTGTACTTCGAAATTAATAATTAAAATAACAATTTTATACTAATAAATCGATTTTTTTTTTAGAAATAAGATTTTTTTTGTTTAAGTAGATATTTCTGATTCTCGTAGAAGAGTTTTTAAAAATTCGTCATCATGCCTATTTTCATAACTCGCGTGAATTCCTTTAACGAACAGTTAACAAATATCAACGCGCACAGTTACATAATTCCACTGTTCTAATTAAATTTTTAAATAAAAAATAAGAATTGTAAGATAACTAAATTGAATTGTAAAATGAATCGTAAATTAATTGAATAAACTTAAATAAATCTTGAATCGTAACCTTTTGAATAAATTGTTTGAATCGTAACTCGGTGTTTGTGACGAATTCTAGTAAATTCTAAATTCTAATGTACGAATTTTTCAGCGCGAGCTATGAAAGAAGATTTCGGGGTTTATAGCTATCTCTTTTTATGTAACTTTTTTTTCTTTTCAATTACCAAACTGAGAAAGCTGTAATTCTTTTGTGCTCCGATAACTCAATTTTTCGTAGGCACGTACATTCTCTATGAGAGAATGCATAAATGTGTTTTTTTTTTTTTTTTTTTTTTTGAAGCTATATAGCAATGTATTTTGTACTTTCGTATTTTGGCGCTTGATAAACTGTCAGTGTGACAGTTGAGTGTAGACAAAAATCGAACCATCTAAATTGATTACGTGCTTGTGTTAGTTGTGTTGTACATTAATCTTTTCTTTTATATTAACTTTTGTTTTTATTTTATTTTTAAATAAATATAATTTTTTTTTTACTTTGTTTTTTTACTGCTTTTTGATTGATTCTATATTGACTTGACATTCATCTGACTATGGGTATGTATTTGATAATTTTTGTAGGTTTAATGTCACTATGTGACACAGATTCTAAACTTCATATTATTTTTATCGTGAACAAGTGAAATATCAATTTCATTAAATTTTAAAGTAACTAATATTAATTAAAAATAATAAATAATTATAAATAATAAATTGCTAAATAATTTAAAAAATATATACATATATGATGGCAATATGTAAAATAGTGAATGACAGTGATTTCTCAAATACACCTCCAGATATTTCTGAAGCTGCAAAAATTATAACATGAAAGTAAATATTAACAGCCATTATTACTTTTCTAAGTATCTTTTAAATAAGAAATAGGTACATTTTATAAGATTTTAGAAAAAAATTTGTGTGTAATTCGAGCACAAAGTAACATTGCCACTCTCATGAAAATGACGGGCTCCGCCTAGCGGCGTCGCCCGTCAACATTCTTAATCAAGCGGCAATGTACCACTTTGCGCTCTTAATACACAAATAGCTATTAACATATTTGTTTTGAATTATTTATATTTGACTGTGGCTTGTATTGTATCGTTACTATAGAAATGAATTTGTTTACTTATTTTTTTACACGTAATAAAAAGTAGATACTTTTTTTCATAGTGAAAAAAGTAAGCCATTTTGACACTGTTACAGACAACTATAAAGTTAACTTTATAATTCAAAATTGCAAAAAAATTATTTTACCATATTTTTTTTAACTTATTCATGGATGATTACGGCTTGTGTTGTATCGTTACTATAGAAATGAATTTGTTTACTTACTTTTTTTCACGCGTAATAAAAAGTAAATACTTTTTTTCACAGTAAAAAAACTAAGCAATTTTGATACTAATACAGGCAACTAAGTTAACTTTTTAACTTAGAATTGCAAAAAATACATTTTTGCACGATCGTGTATTTTTATGCACTTACCGATGTTGTTGATAATACTAATAAGTTACATTTCCCGAACGTTTGTTTGTAAAATAGGAGTGCGGTAAGTAATTTTAACTCGAAAATGATTTTAATTATTTATTTATAATGAAATTAAAAGTACAATTTGAACAATTAAGAAAATTAATCGATTGTAATTTGTACATTATTATTATTATTATTATTGCCATTAAGTTTGTCTTAATATTTTATCGACATTTCAAAAGGTTGTCAAATCATCAAAATTTTTTTAATATCTTTCTTTCATTTTACGAGAATAAATTTGATATTAAAATGCTTCATCAGTTTCATTATTCTCACTAATATTATATATTCAAGCCAATATTGACACTTAATTTCTTATTTACTAATATAGTTGTCAATTGTCACTACAAAGATTCGTAGTTGCTATAAAAAACTATAATAATTATTTATTCATGGCATTCTATGTGATAATATAGAAATTTAGATTACACCTATATTATCCAAATTTTATTTTTTACTAGCCGTACCCGCGACGTCGTTCGCGCAAAGCATTGTTATAAACTCAATGAGAAGTATATATGTATTAAGTGTAATAATTATACAGAACTTGCAAAGAATAATAATTTTTGTGTAATACATGCACATGCTCAAAATGGTTTTTCTATTTTTCGGTGGGAATGAGGAATTTTCCCGGAGTAAAAAGTATCTTAAATGTTGACCCAAGTAATAAGTTATCACCACATCAAATTTCATCAAATAGTTTTTGCGTAATATGTGCACATGCTCATAATGGTTTTTCCATTTTCCCCTGGGAATAGAACATTTTCCCGGAGTAAAAGGTATCTTGAATGTTGACCCAAGTAATAAGTTATCACCACACCAAATTTCATCAAAATCCGGTCAATAGTTTTTGCGTAATGCGTGCACATGTACAAAATGGTTTTTCTATTTTCCCGGAGTAAAAAGTATCTTAAATGTTATTAAAATCGGTCCAATAGTTTTTTCCTAATGTGTGCACATTCTCAAAATGGTTTTTCCATTTTCCCGTGGGAATGAGAAATTTTCCCGGACTAAAAAGTTTTTTGGATGTTGACCCAGGTAATAAGTTATCATCACACCAAATTTCATTAAAATCCGCCCAATAGTTTTTGCGTGATGCTTGAACAGACAGACAAACAGACAGACAGACAGACAGATAGACTAAAATTCTATCGCTGTTTTAATATCTATATCGATAACTATTTACAGTACCAGAAATGTACAGAAATGGTCTCGTTTCAATTCTGTTATACAGAGCGTTCATAAAGTTGCGGAACAGCTGAAAATCTCAGTTAATATTGACTTTATCGAAAAATAACTCGGACAAAAGTTTCATGGGAAGTAATGAGGAACTAGAAAATGACCTCGAATTTGATCTTGAGCAAAAGTTGGAGGTCAACTTTGTTTTTTTAAATGGAAACCCCTATTTTTGACCTCGGATTCGGAAAGAGCGGGAAATTTTACGTTGAAAATTTACATATTCATACTTCATATCCAAACTTTTGGAAAAGTTCTAACGCCCCGAATTTTTTTTCTTTGGAAAATGTGTCAAGATTTAATAATGCTGGTTGGATGCGCAAAAAGCGACATATTTCACGCGACCGAAAGCATTTCGTAGTTCTACGAAATCCTAAAAACTGATATATGGTATGTATATGTACAATGAGACTCCCGTTGGAGTTCAAGGGGTTAAATTTGAATAAAAACTGTAGAATTTAAATTTAATGCTTGATGATTGGTTAAAGGGTAAGTAATGATTAGAAAATCCTCTTCATAGTTTGAAACTCCTTACTGGTAAATATTATTAGGCGTGTTAACCCTAATGAATTAAATAACTTAAATAAATTATAATGTGAGCCTTGAGAAAATATATGGTTTTATCGTAAAAAAATAGGTAACGTAAAAACCCCTATACCGGAACACTATTTGTAGGTGTGTAATTAAACTGGCTTATAAAAATTGAGAAATAAATTAAACAACCATTTTTTTTTTTTAATAAGTATGAAAGAAAGTTTTTCTAATCCAATGAATATGTTTTCAAAAAAATCTGACCGAAAAATTTTTATTGATTAATGTTTTTCTTTTACAAAATGTCGACATCTATATCCAAACAAAGATATATTACTGACACTAAGAGTTGGGAACCGATATACAAACTGATGTGTAATATGAGTAATATGACACATAGAGTGACATCTAGACGTCAAAGTAGGAAACATAGAATGGTTTAAGTATCAGACGTAAATAAAGGATCAAAATACTGTTTTCAACAAAAACTGTTTAATATATATATATATATATATATATATATATATATATATATATATATATATATATATATATATATATATATATATATATATATATATATATATTTCTTTAATTAAGTAAGGAAACATTAAATGCGAGGTGAATTTAAATTGAAAAATAATCATCCTATTAAGAATAATTTTTGTTACCAGAGGTTTCTTTCAGAAATAACTTCATTAATATATAAATGTCAAAACTGTTCGGATATATGATCGCGTTCCGGTATAGGGGCTTTTACGTTAATTTGAAAATTTTTTTTAACCTTTTAGCGTTCAATTTTCTACCACTTTTTTGTTGACTTATATTTTTTGAATTTGTATACATAATACAAACCTATATAGCTGTTTTTATAAAATTTAACGCTATTTTTTCACTTTTGTTTTTTGTAATACTTAGTTTTTTTTTTTTTTTTGTATAGGGTAAAAGACCCGATTGTCGAACGGGGTTATAAGTCCGAACAGTTTTGACATTTACATCTTAATGAAGTTATTTCTGAAAGAAACCTCTGATAAAAAAAATTATTATTAATAGAATGATTATTTTTCAATTTAAATTCACCTCACATTTAATGTCTCCTCACTTTATTTAAGAAATACATATATATATCGAACAATTTTTGTTGAATTCGTGAATTTTTAATATGATGGATGATCATTATTCAAAACACATGAGTTATAAATTGTAACATTTTTCACCCAATTTTTAAAGTTATTAGCATAATAAAAGTATACAAATAATTGTTATTAGTCCACTTAAGAGATTAGGATAGCTAAATTATATTTTATATGCGTTAAATATTATTTGTAAAAGTGTTTCTTCTTGGGATCCAAGTTTTAAGGTTGGTACCCCATTTTGAGAATTATATATTACATATCTATTTTATAAACATTTTTAATTAATTTTTGGGTTTAAAACACTTAACTAACCGTTTTTATAATTTCACTTTAATATTTTATTTATTTCAGAACGTAAAATCAATTGGAAAATAATTAATAATGAATTAAAACTTCGAAATTGAAATAAAAACGTCAGACATTTAGATTTGAAACAACATATAAATATATACGTCATATACTTAATTTAACTGTTTAAAAATTCACAATGGCGTATAGATAAGTTAGAATGTACACAATGTTTTTTAAAACATAATTAGATGGCGAAAGAAAATACATTATTTTAGTGGTTTATTTTATCGAATATTTAAATCCTTCTGTCATTGTTGCTGTGTTTCACAAGGTGTCATTCTGTGATACTCTATGACACAGACTGACCCCTTGTAGAGGATAGAGTGTCAAAGTGGCTGCAAGATAATGGTTTAAATATTCGATAGGAGAAGATGGTATGTATTGCATGTCATGTACATTAAATGCGTGTTTTTTCTTACGGGTCAGTGTGTTGTTTTTTTAAAGGAGGTTAATATATTCTGTCCGTTTTTTCATAGACGTCAACAAATTATAAAACAAAAACATTAATAAATCAAAATTTTTGGGTTATATTTTCTTAAAAACATATCCATTGGATTAAAACAACTTGGTTTCATACTTATTAAGAAAAAAAAATGGGTGTTTTGTTTATTTTTTAATTTTTTAAGCTACTTTAATGATACAGCTAAAAATAGTGTTCGGTCATCGGGTCTCTTACCCTACATAATTTTATACTGACGAAGACGATTTCGTTTCATGTACATGATAAAATGATAGCTATGTATCTTCAATAAGGATTATTTTCATAGTTAGATGTATAAAGAAATATCAAATGGTACGTTTTGTCGCGGTACTATTAAACAATAAAACCCTTCACAGGTAAATATTGACCCAAGTGGTACGTTTTGTCGCTGGTATGTTTTGTCGCGATACCGTTTAAAATAATATATCTTTACAATCGTTAGTAACGTAAATGTTTTAGTTATTTAGTAATAATATATTTATTTACCTGTAGGTATGCAATCCATAATGGTTTAATCCTAATATTCACTAAATAAAATGTTAAACGTTATTTAAACAAATATTCAAAATTGTGAAAATTTACTTCATAAGCAATCACTGTTTAAATCAAACGTGTGGATAGCTAAATAAAACGAAGAAAAGCAGAAAAAAAATTTTTTTGTGGGAAACGGGTACAAATTATATATTATTAATATTATTGTACAAAATAATAAGTTTTGCTCTTAATATTATAATCATTCATTAATAGATGAATAGATATTTTGACAAAACACACGTATACAACGCATACGTACATATATTTGTACAAAAATATTATTTCTACGTATTTTATGTAAACAACCTTTTTGAATGTTTCTATTTGTCACACCAATAACTGAAATGTTCGACTATATATTGTATGTATATATGTATGTACGTGTTTTACGGTGTTTTTGTTCATATAATGTCATTTTTTATTAATTAAATTCATCCGTTTTTATTGCTTTCAATTTTAAATGATAGAAGTGGTTGTTTATTACTTATTAGAATTTTTTTTTAAAAACTAATAAAAATTTTAGCAAATTTGTATGTACAAGTATTATAGTGGACCGTCTAAAAATTCAACACCTTTTTAATAATTTTAATTTTTTTTTTTCATTTTCTGAATTTTTTTATTTTTGTCAGATCAAACGTTAGTATTTTAAATGGCGAAAAATTAATTTTTGGATCAGTTACATTCATTAAAATGTGCACAATTTCATGTAATTTAGATCTTACTGCAATAAGTATGGTCCTGAATTATCAGAAACTGTCCGTTTCCTAGTAAGTAGTAAGTAATACGTAGAATTGAAAATTGGTGTATCCGAAAATTGCAAGAGTGTCGCATTGCACCTTTCCGTTTTACTTATACCTTCTACTTATTACTTACAATTTATCGCTGTGGTGTGGACGTTAGTTGGTCTCGCCCATCGTGTATTCAGTATGTCCAGTAAGACCTTAACCGCCTGTACTGATAGTGTGACTTACTCGTAACCTTATAATATATATATAGTGAAATGAATATATGACAATCGTCACCCTTGACAATCGCTATCAACTGAAAATGTGCGACAATCGCCACCAGTATATTAGCTTGTTTATACCTGGCCGTGTGACTCACTATGTTTACATCCAACAAGTAGATGTTAAAAGTAAAAGAAATAAAATTTTATAAACCAGTTTTACAAGAAAACAAAATAAGTGAATTACCAGTAAAAATTTAGTCATATTTAAAATACTGAAAATGCCGTCTTTCTCTCATTATTAGTCTGCGTGTCATAGTATTTATGCCATCATTTAGTTGGTACACCGGTGCTTTTACTTATTTATTGTTCTAGGTTTTCCAATTTCTTAATTTGGGTAAAGTGTGATGGGAATCAGTTATTGTGTACAAAATTATTTAAAAGTTGAAAGCAGGATTCCAACGTATGGTAGGCCTAGATGATAATACTGTATGTACGGTATATAAGAAATTCGGCTTCCTGGACCCGCTAATTAAAGGTGCAACATTTTTGAACTTATACGTAAGTAATTCCACATTTTGTTCCTTGTATGGATTAGTTATAATTGATATAAACATTCAAATAAAATCATTATGAGATTTCTGTTTTAATTGTTAGTGGTGGCGATTGTCCGGACACCAGTAAAATATTTCAATTTTTCAATTCTTGGACATTAATTATTATCCAATAATTATTATAAATGTTTATTCAAAGTTGGAAATAATTACCTGAAAATAGCGTTTATCGTAAATATAAATTGCCTTTTATTTGATATATTTATATTCAAAGCAATTGAGTGGTTTAAGACTACAAAATCATAAATTGTTTTTAATATTTAGGATGGTTGCGTATCGGTAATTCTAATAAACTCGGCCTGCTTTCTTGGTTCACGTATCTGCAATCGGTAACTATGAATTACCATGATGAAGAAGATATTCAAAGCTGTAAAAAAAAAATGAGCTTTATATAAAAATTTTAAAAGTTTTCAAAAGTTGTCTGCAGACTTACTAAGAATATTTGATGTATTATGAATTGAAATAACACATGTACTATGAATTAAAATAAGAGAAAATAAGTTATAAAAAGCCCGATACTTTTTTATTATTTTATAACTTTAATAAAAGAGGGCATTTCTAAATAAATACCTTATTGATACTCACCAATCATCAATATTCCGCAAATTAAAGAGGAAAATGCCCAGCCAATTTCGGCACCTACTGAGTAGTATATTGTCTGGCATATTACAATAAAAACGGCTATGATAGTAAATGCTATCCAGACATATTCGTTAATGAGTATATATTTTTCTTTTTGCTGTAAAATAAATTTTAAAAGTTCCATATTATTATTGTTTTATATTTTCTAATACCATAAATGTGGTATAATATGTATAAGGTTCGTTTTAGGTTAGTTGAGGTGATCAGAGTATATAATTTAATTGTTTTTATAATTAATGCATTCTGGTTAGGTCCCATGATAAATTTTTTTTAATGATTTTAATCTATGTTTAGCAACTTCCTATTGTTAACATAGTACAGTTCAACAAATCTGACTTTGCCGCTTCAAGATCATTAAAAAGGTATTCTTAAAGAGTGAGTAGTACTTACTATAAAGCACAAAATGACCTTGAAGTGGCAAAGTCAGATTTGTTGAACTGTACTGCTTGGTTTACCTATAACCAAATTATCCTAGAGCTGAGGAAAGTGGCTACAATATGAGGCATATATTTAAAACTGACTTCAAGGTCCACTGACTTCATTATATGATCAAATTATCTTAAAACTTATTTCGGTTATACGGTCGTAGAAATGGGGGACTAAAGTTACATAATTGCTTGGTCATAAAAAATTAAAATATTTCAAATCTTTTTTTAAAAAGGATCTCTTTTTTTTAAAAAAAGGTTTGTTTTATGACCCTAGACACTTTAAGTTTGTATGTATATTATACACTCTATTTCAAAAGAGATATACATATTTTCACAAGTGGTCTCATAAAACAGAAAATTTTGAAAAAATTTTTATCTTTTTTTTTGTAAAAGGTCAATTTTATTATTTTATTGTCATGTACACCCATATGTATATCTGTAGCTGAGAGGTAAAGGGTAATAAGTCTCTTTTTTTTTAAATTAGATTTTTAACGAATTTGGCTTATCTAATAGTTATTAAGTAGCTCAAATGCGTTAAAAAACGAGTCTTGATAAAAGTGGACTTATTATCCTTTATTAAAATTCGTTTTTTAACGTATTTGAGTTACTTAGTGACTATAAAATAACTTAAATCTGTTAAAAAACGAATTTTTAAAAAAGTGGACTTATTACCCTTTACCTCTCAGCTACAGATATTAGGGGAGGCTGGGGCTAAATGGTAAATTGTCAAAACCATTTTTTGCATTATCTTTTGAATTTCAACAGTTACAAAGCTGAAATTGTGACCTTAGAGGGCTTTCTTGACTAGAAAGCAAATGACGTTAGTAATGTGAAGTTCATCTCAGCCTTATGGTGTACATATCCTTAAATATGTTTCGATAATGCCAAAGTAATTTTCTTTCCTGCCATACTTCTCATCCGAAACGGAGTTTTTTCAGACATATCCTCATCAAAGTAAGTATATTAGTTCATTTATGTATTGTGAATACGAATATTTAAAAATTTTTGGTATATTTATCGTCATCATTTGTGTGATCGTTGTCAAAGCTCAAAACATACCTTGGGGCTAAGTGTTAAAACATTGGTGGGGCTAAATGTTAAATGTTTTTTTTTTTTTATTTTCTTCTATTTTCTCTTCTTATTTTTCGGCTTATCGGGTTAAGCGGAGGTACTCCAAACATATTGCAACTGTTAAAAGTTGCTTTCCGTTATCGAAAATTATCGACGCCGAGTTATTTTTCATCAAATGATTTTAACGGCATAATTTATACTTCATTGTCCCACTGATCTGGTCAGCAATAGAATATTTTCAAAAAAATTGGTTTTCGATATGTTTCGTAAACGTTAACTTTTGATCGTAAATATCTCGTAAACGGTATATCGTAGCTCAAAAATAATAAAATTTTTTAAGGCTTAAGCGAAGCAAATTGTGGGTATTCCGAACATATTTGGACTGTCAAAACCTACTTTTCGTTATCGAAAATTATCGATATCAAAAATAACGATATTTTTTAAAATTTAAATATCTAAATTTCTACATATTCGTTATCTGTTATATTATAAAATTCTCTAAATTTTTTAGTAGCTTTTATTGAGAGGAAAAATAAGTCAAGCTGATAATTTTTCATTTTCCTTCTTGTAAAAGTTGTACTTTTCAATAAATGGGCGTTTTTCTTTACATCACTCATCGTTTTCATATCCCTTTATATATTTACTTCGTTATACAACTCAAAAAGTGGTTTCAGTAGGCTAGAAATATGTTGAAACACTCAATTTCACCCATTTAACATTTAACCCAACCATAGGGCTAAATGGTAAAAAAATTTAGGTTCAGAACAAAGGGAAAAACAACTTTTGGTGGAAAAATCACAAACTTCATTATGAAAAGTTGTCGAGAACTAAATTCTCCTCAATATAATTGTGTTCATATATATAGATATATATATATATATATATATATATATATATATATATATATATATATATATATATATATATATATATATATATATATACCCAGTGAACATTTTTCTGTAAATTTTATGTCAAAGTGACAGAACTGAAAGTCACCTGTTACATAAAATATGAGTCACATATGACTCACATGTAACTTACAATTTCCCACTTATAAACGTAACAATGTGACGTAACATTGTTATGTTCTTGTTACGTTTCAGGAAAATATAACTTTGATGTTACCTTATAGATAAAAATACGCCTTACGCCTTCTTTTGCAATAAGCAAATTCAAAATTCCCCTTTTTTGTTTCTTATTAACATTACATCACATATTACCAACTTTGTTCATATACATACACCTAAATTATTACTGTTTTTTTTTTCTTTTTTTTTGTTGACTGTTACAGGATTCGAACCGTTATCCAAGCTGAAGCATCATTTAAATTATCGACAGTCTTAACCACTAGACCAAACTGACTTATTTATTCTCATCGTTATATATTAATATATATCACAAAATAGTAAATAAAGCCTTACAAGAATTTTCATAAGAGTTTAATTTTTAAATTAATAACAAAATTAACTGTTTTAACAACGTATTAACGTTTTTTTAATGAAATGTCACAATCATGACTCTTTTGTTATGTTTTTGTGACATGTCAATATTAATAAAACATTTCACTTGTCACTTTTGTGAAATGTTTTGTTACCATAATAATTTTAAATGTATCAATTCGCAAGGAGTTATCAATTTAAAGATACCTGTAGTTAATACGTCACAAAAACATAACATAAGAGTACTGTTGTGACGTTTTGTTCAAAGTAACATTGTTAGGTCATCGGGACATAACAAAAGAGTTATGATTGTGACATTTCAATAAAGTAACGTTGATACGTCACAAAAACATAACATAAGAGTCAGTTCTGTGAGGTTTTATTAAAGTAACATTGTTAGGTTGCGAAGACATAACATAAAAGTCACACTGTGACGTTTTATCGAAGCAACCTTGATACATCATCTAAACGTAACATAGCAGTCCCAAATGTGACATTTTATTACAGTCACAATGGCACGTAACTGTTACGTAACGTACAGGTACCAATTAGGGATATAACGTAAAACTCTAATTTTATATAATTGTTATGTCACCCATAAGTCAAAAAAGTTGCGTAACTTGTTATTTCCTTGTTACATCACATTTACATTCTATGTTCACTGGGTATATATATGTTTGAGGATTTAGTGCCCCCAAAAAAATATTTGTTAAAAATTTACCATTCAGCCCCAGTCTCCTCTATCAAATAACTATTATTTTTTGCTATTATAAAGCAGGAGACACATCGCTATCTCTGCAAACCACTTATTTTATGTATGTACCTACACTTATATACCTACATCAAAAAAAAAAAAGTAAAAAAAATAAACATACTGGCATAGTTTAACTTGATGATATTGATAGTTGAAAACTAATTCTAAGCTAAATAACATTAATTTTTATCATAACATAATAATAATAATATGTAAAATATTATTCGAAATACTATTTAAGGTTCATGAAATACATACAATTTGGTTTCTGTGAACCAAATTAACTGAAATATCAGCTCAATTTTTTGTTTTTCGTGAAAATATTGTATTTTATTTTGATACAAAAAAAATCCTGAAATAGCTTAAAATTCTACGCGTCATACAAGAATACCGCCTTAAGTACAATTACTTATCAATTTATACAATACCTACCATACACAAATACAGTTTGTTAATACATTTTTATTTTGATACAAAAAATCCTTAAATAAGCTTAAAATTCTACGTTACATAGGAATCCGCCTTGAATTATTTATTATTATTTTTTTTTGTTTCCCAATAAGTAGAAATATAGTCGCTATTTATTATACTTTAAGTAAATTAACAAGGGGAGTATCAAACATGGGAGTCACGGATTTGGGAGAAATTAATATATGTTGTAGAATATATTTCTCTGAGTATTGTAGCAGTAATAATTTAGGCCAATGCGACTTCATTTAGAAATTAAACGCACGAAAAATTTTGAATAACATATCGTGTTTGATATGTATCAGTTAGTTGGTATTGTCTGCAACAGGGGCGGCTGGTGGTGTGGTTAGCGTCTGCTCTCATGTATGTAACTTTTATTAATATACAGACGGAAAGGTTCTGTGTTCGAATCTATGCCTTTCCAACATAAATAATCCTCTGTTCAATTTTTTTTAACTTTTTCAAAATCTTTCCAAACCCGTGATTCCCATGTTTGATACTCCCCTTGTATGTAAATTAACATATTATTTACAGTACATATATGTATGTATCAGTAGATATACCAAATTGAAAGTTTGTATATCTTTTCTGAAATAGAGTGTATAATATGCATACAAATATAAAGTGTGGGGCAATAAAACTGACCTTTTCAAAAAAAAAAATCTGAAATATTTTAATTTCCCCCATTTCTACGTCCGTATAACTCTTACTTCAAGGTCATTATATGACCAATTGACCAAATTGCTCATCAGTTATATTTTGTAAGAAAATGTTCTAGAAAAGAAGTAGGAAAAAAGTTAAATTTTTTCTTTTTAAGCAAAAGACAGGGGCGGCATTTTTCACGGTGAATGCAAGTAATACAATAAAGAATTTTAACAAACATAAATTTCAGTTAGCAACACATTGTTACAAAGAAATGCTTACGCATATATGATCTTTAAAGTAATTTTAAACGATCATATCAGTTCTCAGTTCAGTTGCAATTTAAGTCAAACTGTCACTGAACGTGTCAAACGTGTAAAAATTAAAATCTGAAAGGAGAACTGATACGGGGACTGAAAACTGACGGGATTGATAGACCTATTTGTTTCATTCCAGTTCTTTGAATTCGTAGGTGTAAAAAAGTGCATCATACCAACTAGCAATTTAGACTGTTAAAAGAACTGAAACGACTGAGAATATTCAGCATTGGGAGTGAATGAATCGTGTGGAAACAAATCTTCTTCCGAACTGAAATTAAAGAGAACGGAAACTGAAACTGAACTAAGAACTGATATGAGTGTTTAAAAGTACCGTAAAATAACTCAAGATATCATACTGATTATTATCTTTATATTTTTATATATAAAAAAAGCAACAGAAAAGAGACAAAGAACTGGGTAAAGTAGAACGGTGTAAGAGTGCGAATGTTGACATGTATTAATATACTTAATACAATGTTCTACTAATGTCTAATATATATATATATATATATATATATATATATATATATATATATATATATATATATATATATATATATATATATATATATATATATATATATATATGTATGTATATATATAGGGGATAAAGTATATAAATCTCGCTACGAAAACAGTGGGTAGATCTCCCTCATGTAATTAATATTTGCCAATAAATTTGAACCAAAACTGTTCAGAAAAAATTTGATACAAAGTATGGGTCGATAGCGTCTCCATAGGTACATAGCGGCTTACCTACAGATTGATAATCTATTTGATATTTTTTTCAGATGAAAACTGCGGCCGCAATCGTGTGCATTAAATATCGCCCTTTTTTAAAGACACTTTTTTCAAAAAATTATAATAATTATAAAAAATAAGTAAAAATGAATAAAAAAAATTTTTTGTATTGTTAAATAGTAGTAGTAATCAAAAAAAAAAAAAAAAATTCATCCCTATTCCCGTATCCTACCCATCCGAAAAAAATTTCGAAAATTGACTATTTTTCGGCCGATCACACTGTGATGGTACCTTAAGATAAAAAATTTTATATTTTTATTTTTTGTTTCTGTTGCTTTATTGAGTAATTTTTATCAACAAATAAGTATACTATTCCATTTAAAAAAGATAAGTTTGTATCATATCTCGAAAACTACAAGAGCTATAAAGCTCTGAAGTATATCAACAATGTCCCCCGCCAGTGGCTACAACTTTTATTATACATTGTTACTGACGTTGTACTATTGTAGGTACTGAGGATTTTGACAAAAGATGTATAATTTCATGTTGGCAAAAATAGACTCAAAGAAAAGTTTTTAACCGACAGAATAAATACAAATAAGTAATTCTTTTTTTAAAAACTAAAATTAAGAAATATCGAACAGTTAGTGAAGCTCCTAAAATATTAATAACTATCATCACTGTTATAATAACACATACGTACTTGATAAACTCCGATAATCAAAAATATGCCAAGAATTGCTGAACTTAATGCTATCATCAAAAATCCGCCAATTAATGCAAACCATCCTATGTGTATTTAAAAAATTATTAATAAATATTAAATTTAAATTTAGCAGTTTAAAAAAAGCAAAAAATATTTTTATATAATAATTATACCTGGATATATTATCATTTCGTAACTTTTCATAAACTCAGCACAGCTTGTTTCATCTCTTTTTTCTAGAAAATACGAAAAATAAAAAGGAAGTAACTTTTATTACCTACAATATTTTATTAATACTATACCTGGTTCACATACTCTATGAATACTATTCAATACATCTTTCCCAAAAGCGACTGCAAGTATACAAATGAGTGTCAGTAAAAAGCCAAATATCTACAAAATAAATAGGTGTATATTATAACACGATATTAGGTAAAAAAGTTCCTAATTAATATCTTGACGGCCACGACGGATTTTGAAAAAAGCCCAACTAGTACGGTAGTTTTTAATTTTGTTCAAATATATGCAAGGTATTTTACATTTTTAGACTAATGGTCAAGGAACTGGTATATTTTTCTTTTTTCTTTTTGTCTCATTTATTGACGTTATGTTTCAACTCAGAAACTTAAGCCGGGTACACACGTGAGCACGAATGCACATGAGGCAAGCCGAGGACGTACACTCAAGTGTATACGTCTGTTGAGAGCGCGGCAATATGCCTCAGGAACATGCCAAGGCGAGGCAACGGCGAGCCATATCGAGTCGGTACATCAAAGGAATTCGTGCCTCTGTTCTATTCTAGTGTGTACGTGGTATACGTTGTCCAATAATATTTAAATTTTTTAAACGTTTGTGTAATTGTTGTCAACGTGTTACGACTTGTATTATATAACTTGTAAAATATTATATAGACTTGTAGAAGAGTCACCAGTGGCTAAATATCAGCTAATCTTTGTTCTCCGGAAATTGCTTTTCTCAAATCTGTATCTTTCTTTTTAACTTTTTCGCAAATACATTGCGTCAGGAAAACAAAATCTTCAGGAGACATTCGAACAAAATTTTTAAAACGGTCATTTTCTTCATCATAAATTAAGTTATTTAGGATATTTGTAGACAAAGGTCTATTTATATATAATTGAGTAAACCACCAACGCCTTTGTTCTCTTTGTTTTTCTACGAAAGCAGCATTTGCTAAAACAATATTGTAGTCATCTGCCACTTTTTAAAAGTGCTGAACAAATGAGCATTAATGGCTCGCTTATTTTATTCAGGCTCGTTCGTAGGAACTGTAAATAACGGAAATTGAATTTGAGGCATATTGTATGTCCTCGGCTTGCCTCATGTGCATTCGTGCTCACGTGTGTACCCGGCTTTATATTACATCAAAAAAACACAACGTTGACAGACGTCATGCGCCTAATGCGCAGTACGATGTAATGACAAGATGTTTAATAGAATCAAATATTATTATTAGAAATATCTCCTGACAAAATTCTCAAAACTAAATGTACAAGAACAGCAGGGCGAATTAAGTTTTTCGAATTATAACGTAAAGCAGTTAATTTGCTTTTATTTTATTGTTTGCAACGGCGGAACTTTGAAAAACGTATTCTGTTTTCCTATAATATTCTCTATAAAAATTAAAAAAAACATTGATTATAATCCATACTTGAATCTTCCGGAGCAACAATAAATAATTAACCTTGTTTATTGGTTAGGGACTTCAAACCGAAGATATATCAAAATTTTTCATGATGAAAAGTATATTATTATTACTGGAGACGTGTCGTGTGTTAGAAACGAAGTTGGAAATGAATAATTCCGACTGACTTGCTGACCATTACCAGTTAGAAAAATGGAAACACTAAAAAAATAAAAAATGAGACACTAGTTTTTCGTAATTCATCTACGTCATTTGCTCATGTACTATAGATATTTTTAATCAAATTATTAACAATATCAGGCTTATTACACTAAATGGATAGAAAACGTTGATATCATAGATTTCACTTGACGTCTTATGACGTCAATGACCGTCAAGATGTTAATAAGAACCAGTTGTTGAAAAATAATTCTCAAAAAAATTGACAAAAATTTATTTATTTAGAAAACCTCAAAGTCTCCTGTGGTATTTCAGACACAATAGTATATTATGCAATAAGTACGGGAAATTGTCGATTGCCCACGAGAGCGAAGTTGTAGAGTACACGTAAGTGCGCTCATTCGCTCGAGCGGGCAATCGACAATCCCGCACGAGTTGCACATACTATTTTTTATTACGAATTTCAAATATTATTTTCTATTATTATTACTATTTTTTATTACTTTTTAAAATAAAATTTTTGAGTGTTTGTCTTCTTTTTTCTGAATTAAATATTGTTTAAATTATTTTGTTGGTGGTTTCTATAGAAATAATTATGAAATAATTATTAAATGAAAAATCCAGAGGCGACTTTGCGTGTTTTGATTAAACTTTGCGTGTTTTATTGTCAACTAGCCGTCCCCGCGACGTCGTTCGCGAAAAGCATTGTTATAAACTCAATGAGAAGTATGTAAGTGTAATAATTATACAGAACTTGCAAAGAATAATAATTTTTGTGTAATGCAGGCACATGCTCAAAATGGTTTTTCTATTTTCCCGTGGGAATGAGGGATTTTCCCGGAGTAAAAAGTATCTTAAATGTTGACCCAAGTAATAGGTTATCATCACACCAAATTTCATCAAAATCCGTCCAATAGTTCTTGCGTAATACGTGCACATACACAAAATGGTTTTGCTATTTTCCCGTGGAAATGAGGCATTTTCCCAGAGTAAAAAGTATCTTAGATGTTGCCCTAGGTAATAGGTTATCACCACACCAGATTTTATTAAAATCCGTCCAATAGTTTCTGCCTAATGTGTGTACATGCTCAAAATGGTTTTTCCATTTTCCCCTGGGAATGAGAAACTTTCCCGGAGTAAAAAGTATTTTAGATGTTGACCTAGGTAATAAGTTATCATCACACCAAATTTCATTAAAATCCGTCCAATAGTTTTTGCATGATGCGTGAACAGACAGACAGACAGACAGACAACAATTCTAAAATTCACTGTTTTGATATCTACATCGATAACTATTTACAGTACCAGTACAATTTTCAAAAAATATTCCATGTACAGAAATGGTCTCGTTACAATTTTATTATATGCATAGATTTGCGGGTGGAAAGTAAACTTTCCGCATGGAAAACAGCAATTGAAATACGCTTAAGCCATGCGGGAAGAGTGCAGTGGGCAAACAGCTATTTTCCGTACTAAAATGTGTGCGCCAAGTTAGTACTTTCCCTGCATGAGTAATAAAAAAATATAATTTACATACAACATTTAAATATCCAAGAATAAGTGTTCCAGTTCGCAATGTAAAACAGCAACAATTGTTAATTTTAACCATTTTAATTGTTGTTCTTCAATCTGAAAAAAAAAAAAAATATAATTAAACACTGAGAAATAAAATTTGTATATAGTTGGACTACATAAACTACAATAATTTATTAACATCAGCTTTCGGTTAATTTTTTACCGTTTCTTGTCGTTTTATTTAACCTCTAGAACCAATATAAAAATTACATGCTGTACATAAAATAATTTTGTCCATATTTTTAACATACTGTAAAACGGAGTGAAAAGCACAATTCTTTAAAATTTGTATTCAATTTTCGTACTCTTTTTTGTCTGTTAATTGACAGAACGAAATTGTCCAATCTTACAAGTAACACCACCCAAGTGACATTCGCCAATCTTCTTGAAACTTTGCTGGTGTGTAGAATAGGCAAAAATAAGGGACCCGTATTTTTTTTTATCGGCCAAGACCCACGTTCACGGGGTGAAACCAGCCCTTAAATTTAGGGTTCAACTTTAAATTGACGAAATGTTCCTTTTTAAAAGACCTATTCACCTGTATAGGTTAAACCAGGGTCGGGTTTATAAGAGGGGCTGGAGGGATAAAAATGGGGGTAAACTTTGTTGTATAATTCATTTCACCAGGATTGAACGTTCAAAAATAGGTACCGTTCTGAGTGGATGAGTTTATATCCTAAAATAGGTGAGGTCGGCAGTAGTAGGACTAACTCAAGAAGAAAGAGCCATGATATTCTTATTTCGAATTGGTTAAGGATTCTAATTTTTAACACCCTTTCTCTAGATTGGTTGATTTGCAATTCTTTATTTAGTTAATAATTCCACGAATTTACAAAAAAAGACACTATTATTTCCGCTTACGTTTACTTTTACGGATTGCGTATTTTCTCTTTTTTACTATTAGAGACAATACTGTTAACAGAAATACAAAGTCCTGTGACGAATTAAATTCGACACATTATTGAATTCTTTGGAAAACGATAATAAAACGAACATTAAATTAATTAATAATTAATCGATTTGCAAAAATGTCGAAACACTGACATCTAACATTTACGTTTGAAGTTAATATCAGTCCAATATATCAAATCATAGAATTCAATAAAAATCAATTATATATTAATGCCATCTAGTGTTATGGTTTCAAATTGACGTTTACATTTCGTATTACCATCACTTATTTTTTTTTTACAGAAAACTGAAAATTTTAGTTAACGCTTTGTCCATTGTTTGATCGAACATTTATTTCAAAAAATAATTAACAAACAAATTATATAACAGATAATTAAAAATAGGTAACTTATATTAATTAAAAGGACAATACACTCCTTCTTCTTCAAGTGACCGTGGTGATATTAACATCAAACAAAAAATGTAAAAAAAGGGAGTTGGTCAAGATGTAATTAGAAATTGTAACGTTATTATTGAAAAAGAAAAATGCATCATTATTAAGATAAGTAACATTTTATTGTAATTAAAATTTGGAAATTTATTTAAATAATATGAAAATAATTTATATTTAGTGTGTATAAGCAAAGTAATAACTAAATATAATGATATGATTAAATAGAACAATAGCATGTAAGTTAAAATTTAATTTAAATATTTAACGTCGTCTTGTACTTTAGCATTCATTCGAATTTCAAAAAAAAATTTCGGGGATTCAGCAAAAAGTCTACGACTCAAAATTTAGTTAATTCGTAATTTAAAAAGTATAGATATATTTAGCTAATTGTGTAAATTTATATTTATAGATTTATATTTAGATTAACGTTAAGTAAATTTCCAAATATATATAGATTGTGTTTATAGTTTAATCATTATCAAATCAAGTAACTATTTCCGGTTTAGGTAAACAAAATTTTGAACATGTGCAACCTTTGGGATTATTTCGATATCTGCTCAAATCTTTTAAATCATATAGATCTTTAGTAAAATTTAACTTGCAACGTGACCTTCTAAAAAATTTCAATTTAAATCTGATTTTATTTTTTGGCATCTGTAATTTCTGAAATTTCCAAAAGGCGTTCAATTGTGTCCAGACAGGGGTAAACGCTGGCAGGCTAAATTTAATTTAGTTTGCTCCCTCGTATGAAATCCGACACGTATATCACAATAAAAATTGCAATAGTTTTCTCATCGTAAAATTTTTTTCTTTCCGATTTCTCTTCAAGAAATCGAAGGAGCACGTTTGGGTAAAGGAAGTCGTATTTTAGGCCCCACTCGTCTCGTGTTTAAGCGTAACTTAGACACTTTAATTATAGCTAAAAAACAATTAAAATAAAAAGGAAAAAAAAAAACGAAAAAATCGAAAAATAAAATAATAATAAAAAAAAAAGATTCATTTTTAATTAATGAGCTCAAACAAAATTTAATATTGACTAATTTACAATTTCATAAAATTTGATATTTATAGAAATACACATACAAATTATTCTAGTCATAAATTTTAAAAGGAAAATCGGTACAGTCATAAAATTCATGTTAGCGACTTTAATTTAATTTGATTAATAACATATTTTCAGAAAAAATCTTTATAACGATATTTAAAAAATTGTTCTGTAAAATTCGAAACTTCAATTTTATATTTAAGTGAAAAGTGTACAATTTACTAATTGATGTGGTAATACATTTCTATAGCTAGTACACGCGATATACTTAAATATCGTGCGTCTCGGTTTGAAAAGTATCGCCACACCAAAGGACTAAGGTGCAAATTCTATTTTAAAAAAAAAACCTACCATATAAAATTAATTTGGATTGGTATATCAGCCATTCAAAAAAATAACAAAGAAACATTTGTGTAAATTCTTAAACCTAGTAATTATTTATTGTCGTAAAATTTTAAAGATTTCAAATATTGTAATTCAAAAATTGTTTCTAGTCATCTTTTTATTGTAATAAATTGTAATTGATAAACTTTCGTATTTCTAATTTAAAACCACCCTTTGGTAGTCGAAAGAAAAATTTTCAGGTTATTTGGGGATCTTGTGGTTTTGGGAAAACGATCTGCGACCATAACCTTCCACTGCCACACACTCTCTCGTCTCCGTAACGCCTGGAGAACGCTCTGCTGATCGAAACCCCAACCAACCCGAAAAGTAGCACCCAAAGCCCGAATACTCATAACTCCAAGAAATTCAATTTAATCAACAATCAATTCAATAAATGATAATATAATACATATATAAACATACCAGTATCAAATATCTAAACATATCAAATAATAATAAACATATCGCCGGGCATAAATCCAACCCCTCGTCCTCGTCGTGCTCGGCGGTAACTGCTAGCTGGCTAGCAGGCTAACGGGGCTCTGGTTTGGTAATAAATAAGACAAACACAAATCATTTTAGACACAAAGTTTGTTATTGTTTTTGTTTATTGTGTGTTTTTTTTTTGCCGCTGGGGGCCCTCGGGCTCCCAAAGGTGTTGTTGGTATACCGGTTGCATCACTGAATGGTTTCGGACTTTCGGGGTGCAATGGGTGCAATGTGATATTTGAACTGTGATTTTTTTCTTTTTAAGCTGTGATATTTTTTTTGTTATTTTTCTTTTTTTGTTTACTGTTGTTGAGTTTCTGGTTGACCCCTTACTACTGGAGGCATTTGGAGCCTCCAGTAGCGTTGTTACGATCCCTGTTGCACCACTGGGTGGTTCTAGGCTCCTCACGAGTGCAATGGGTTACTGTAATAATCATCTGTGATTTTTTTACTGTGATATTTTTTCGTAATATTTTTCTTTGTACATATCTAGTCGGTTCTCTCCACTCCGGAGTTGTTTGCACCTTGGGTGGAGTTTCATCGTTGGTTTTTCAGTCCTTGGTGAACGGACGCTCTGGCTAACACTTAGCGTATCGCCACCAAGGACTGTCCGCTCTGTATGATGCCCTGGGATGGCAGGGCCCATCGATGGATTTTATTATGTGTATATCTTGTCCCTTGTCTATTGCATTTATGTGTTCCTGTCTTTATGTGTTGTTTTTATCGTTCTTTTCGTTGTGGTGGCGCATGCCCATAGATGGCGATGCCGCCGGGCACTGTTGACCGCGCCATCCACCGGCAGCAGTGCTCCAATTTTAATAAAAAAAAAAAAAAAAAAAAAAATAAACATATCTAATAACAATAATAAAAAAAATAATAATAATAATACCATATCCATAATAACAATAATAAATAATAAAAAAAATTTTTAATTTTAATTTTTTGCTACAGTCCAGAGACTCCAATTGTTCAAATATTTTCTTATGATTGGCTACTTATAAATTCATTGTTTAGTTGATAATTCTTAGTATTCACAAAAAAGACAGGCTATTTTTATTCAACTTTGGTGTTATGGATTGTGTATTTTCTATTCTTTATTAACAGAGTGTAGCTTTTGTGGAAATTTGGTTTTATTATTAGCGAATTTCGAAAACTCGAAATTCAGCTATTACAGTAGGTGTCATGACGCAATCTGAGTCCGGGACTATGGCAGAAATCTGTTTTGAGGTCCCTAGAATACGAAAATGATATTCACTAAAATTTATATATATATATATATATATATATATATATATATATATATATATATATATATATATGTGTCGCCACGATAACTCTCGAACGAAACGTCTAATGCTTATGAAATTTTGTGTGCGGACTGGATTCTGAATTCGCTCGGCTAAGTTCGTTAGCCAGACACGTCGGATGCCCAGAAGTAGGTTTTCTGGCCATTTTTTATCATTCGATCCTATCATAAGGCAGTTCAATTTTTACATCGTTGAAAAGGAAAAAAAAAATTATGAAGAAAATATTCTTATAATTTTCTTTCTATTTTAAGTATTTTTCGAGAAAATGTAAATTTTCACTTTTATTCTTTCTTTGTTAGTCTAATAAGTAATTTATATTTATATCTCAGTTCTTTATTAAGTATAAAAATATTTCACTTTTTTATTAAAGAATTTTGTGAGAACAAGTGAAAACTATTCACATATATTTGATATAACACACATACATGTATAGAGTTTTGTTTCTCATTTATTGCATTATAATTAGCATGGTTCTATCCCATGTTAAAAAATGTAAATTAAACAGATTTTCTAAGCTAATGTAATGAAGAATTTTTTTTTTTTTATTGAATTTTTAAGTAAACAAGAAATTGAAGATTATGTTATGATATAATATTATTAAATATATGAAACAAAACAAAGTATGTATAATGTACATATGTATGCACGGAAAAATATTTTGAATCGATTTTGAAAATTTTTTCACTAATAATTAATAATGTTAAAGAATTAAACCATTTCAAATGTATTTAAGGTATTTTATGTGAGGTCAAGGTTTTCGGGACCTAAAACGGCCAGAAATTAATTAACCAATCGATTTTAAAAATTTTTTCACAGTTAGTAAGTTAAAGTATTTGAATTAATTAATTAAATGATGTCCGCAAGAAGCGTACGGACTGCCATAGATTATATGAGATCCTTAGAACCCTTTTCTTACTGTTAGAGTACTAGACTTGTATGAGTTTCGCCAGGATTTACTGATCCCATAATTGTAAAAAATAAACTAAACGACCAATTTTAAAAATTTCTTCACTGTTACAGAGCTAAACTATTTTAGATAGATTTAGAATACATTATGTAAGGTCCGCCAGGGTCCACAGGACCCAAAAGTGTCAAAAATAAACTAACTGACCGATTTTGAAAATTTTTTCACTGTTACAGAGCTAAACTATTTTAGATAAATATCGATTACGTTATGTAAGGTCCGCCTCGGTCCATAGGACCCAAAAGTGTCAAAAATAAACTGCCTGATCGATTTTGAAAATTTTTTCACTGTTACAGAGCTAAACTGTTTTAGATAAATATAGATTCCGTTATGTAAGGTCTGCCAAGGTCCATAGGATCCAGAAGTGTCAAAAATAAACTAACTGACCGATTTTGAAAATTTTTTCACTGTTACAGAGCTAAACTATTTTAGATAAATATAAATTACGTTATGTAAGGTCCACCAAGGTCCATAGAACCCAAAAGTGTCAAAAATAAACTAACTGACCGATTTTGAAAATTTTTTCACTGTCACAGAGCTAAACTATTTTAGCTAATATAGATTACGTTATATAAGGTCTGCCAGGGTCCATGGGATCCAAAAGTGTCAAAAATAAACTAACCGACCGATTTTGAAAATTTTTTCACTGTTACAGAGCTAAACTATTTTAGATAAATATAGATTACGTTATGTAAGGTCTGCCAAGGTCCATGGATCCAAAAGTGTCAAAAATAAACTAACCGACCGATTTTGAAAATTTTTTCACTGTTGGGGAACTAACTATTTTAGATAGACATACATTACGTTATTTAGGGTCCGCCAGGGTCCATGGGACCCAAAAGTGGTAAAAATAAACTAACCGACCGATTTTGAAAATTTTTTCACTCTTACAGAGCTAAACTATTTTAGATAAATATAGATTACGTTATGTAAAGTCTGCCAGGGTCCATCGGATCCAAAAGCGTCAAAAATAAACTAGCCGACCGATTTTTAAAATTTTTTCACTGTTGGGGAGCTAAGCTATTTTAGATACATATAGATTACGTTATGTAAGGTCTGAAATGTCAGTAGGACCTAAAAGTGTCAAAAATAAAATAACTGACCGATTTTGAAACCCTTTTACTATTACCAAGGTAAACTATTTTAGATAGGTACAGGTTGTGTTATCTGAGATCCACAACTGTCCTGCGGATGCAAATGCGGCGTAGAATGCTACACAACGGGTTTTGAATATATATATATATATATATATATATATATATATATATATATATATATATATATATATATATATATATATATATATATATATATATATATATATATATATTACATAAAGTCCGCCTAGAATATACGGTCGAGCTGATTTTTTAATGAGGTCCACCGGGATCTTGCAGATCCGAAAACGCCAGTAATAAGCTATCGAACCGATGCTAAAAAATTTCTCACTGCTAGAGAATTAAATTATTTTAGATGGATACAACTATGCTGCACAAAATTCGTTCGGGTTCTTGGGTCCCCAAAACTACCAAAACTAATTACCCAGCTGATTTTAAAAATTCTTTTACTCTTAGAAAGCTAAACTATTTTAAATAGGTACAGGTCTTAGATGAGATCCGCCAGTGCCCAAGATTTGGAAATTCGCTATGTTATGCAGATGCTGCGACAGGGGTATTATTATCATACCAGTGATTGTCAACACGAAGAGTCTACCAGTTTAATTTTTTGTAACTTTATTAACTTTCGGTGTTTATTTAAATTAACAATTTTCATGTAAATAATGATAAATAATAAATATTCATTATTTTTTTTTTTTACAATAATTTTCATTTGGACTGTTTCTACAGCTTAAAATATTTCATAAAAAAAATTATATTTTGCAAACTACTATTTTATAAATTCGGTTACATGTTCTATTTTTAAGACGATTTCCAAAAGATTACCAATTATATAAGTCTAAATATGGCATAGAATCCAAAAATAAAGTACAGTAGTCTCTAGTCTTTAAGGACACCCAATGGGAAGTTAGCAGCGTGGGTAAACCTGTCCCCCCAAATTTTTTTTATTTATTTAGGTAATACCAACCAATACGTTATTTAGATACATTCCTTGTATTCGAGTAGCTTAGAAAAATCACAACTAATCGCATACCATTTTAAAGTCCAGAGTATACTTGCTGTCATATTATATATGTAACTTGACATAAGTAATTCTGATAGCATTTTAAGTATTTTTTTTAATTCTGACAGGCATATGTCCTTGAGTACAGGTAATCATAAGAAAATAAACCCGATTAATATCTAATGTTTGTTGTTGTTCTCGATGTAATTTATTGAACTATAAAACTATCCTATCTAGTCCTAAAATTAAAGTCCTATTTAGAATATTATGTTACTTCGAATCGGTTACGGGATCGCCATAAAAATTTTCACTTCGGTCATGTCGTCTTAACACACATTTTTTTTTTAGCTTCTAAACCTAAATAATTTTTTAACATTAAAAGGAATATATTAATTATGATATAATAAGCAAATGTTTTGTTGCCACTGATAATTTTAAATAACATTGCAGGACTCCATTGCAAGCATAAATATTATACGGGGGCTTCTTGGAATTTGGCTTGAAAGTGCTGAATGAATAATTTAAAAAAGAAGATAAAAGATATTTCTAAATATTATTCACATCTTCTCACTCTTATCTACTACTTTTAACAACAACTGTTTTTTAAAAAAAATGTATATTTTCTAATTTTTATATAAGAAAAGGACGGCTACTACAATTATCCTTATCAGATGTATGTTTATCTTTGTTATGAATAAAATTCTTTAAAAAATAATAAAATTTTTAAGAAATAAATATGTTTTCTTACTTTATCCAAATATACACCACTTAACTTTTCTTTTTTGTTTGTTAAAGTTGGGAGATAGTGAACTTCTCCTTCAGTAACTATGCAATACAAATTGTTGATTGGTGTTCTAATGATTTTCAATAGATTTTTTAAATACTGCCCTTCCATAGCAAAAATTTTTCCCCTTTTGCGCAGAAAAAGTTCATGGGGTTTGCAACAAGCAATACAGCCTGAGTGATTCAATATATTAAATTTTTACCATCATAAATGGAAAGACCACCAAAATGGAATAGTTTAAATAAGCTGCTGACTGTTCTAATCAGTAAAAAAAAATTGTCCAAAACTGGATCAAATCAGCGGAATTTCCGTTGTCCAAAAACCAAAATTCATTAATTTCGTATTACTAGCTATAGAGTATAGGTATATAGTCTACTAAATTGGTTCCCGACAAAATCTGTTGAAGATTACCTTATTATAATGACAGAAACTCCTAAATCTTAAATACTGCAGGCTATATTAGTGGGGGGTAGAGGAAGGGGAAAGGAATATAAGATATTTTCATAATAAATAAAACTAAATCAAGTACCATATTCAAGTACTCTCAATGCAACCAGAGGTGGATTTAGGGTTCTGTTGCCTGTGGGCTATCGGTATACTTGCCATCTCTACTCTTATAAATCACCTACCTAATACGAAAGTTTTCTTCTATTTACAAAAATAATTTAAACGGTTGGTTCTTTAAGATGATTTAAATAATAAGAATAATTGACATCACTAACATGTACATATTTTAGAGCTATTTTATTTTATAGCCAAAAATTATCGTAACAAAATATCTCATGAGCAGGTAGCTATTTAGCGTATAATATAGGACGCATTTGTTCTTATAATATATCTACGAATTACGCAATACTGATACGGTTTAATATATTTATAAGTTAATATTGTTATTCTTCTACAATCTACAACATTAGTTTTAATAATTTCATGCAGTGATAACGCAGTAGGTAACTAATCAATTTAAAAAAAAAGCCGTGCGCAGCGGGGCCCCATAACGGAAGTCGAATTTTTCGCTACATCTTCGGTATTTTCACGATATCTAAATGTGGTTGAAAGGGTACAACTGGCGGATTGTCATCTTGGTGTCTTGAAAACTGATGATAAGTGTCGGGCTGAATTTCAGTAAATTTCAGTTTTATGTCGATAGCAGTTAGCAGGAAAAAAGCCAACACAATTCGTACGAGGACATTCTTACCCATGTTTATCCGCCAATAGCCTTTGTGTTTTATTTTTAGACATTAAAATACTCCTGTCGCAGCATCCTGCATAACATAGCGAATTTCCGTTTATAAAAATTCGTTTTTCTGTGATTTTTCACCCTTTTAAGTGATTTTTCCTCCTTCCTTCTAATGGTAGTCACAACAATTTTTGAACTTGGGAAAATTTTGGCAAAAAATTTATTTTTTTCATGAAAAATGACCGAAAATTTCATATTCCAGGCATCCGACACAGCTGACTAACAAATTTGGCCAACGGTTTGGGACCGCAAAAAAACCGCAAAAACTTTTGAACTTGGGGAAATTTTAGCAGAAAACTTATAAAAATTTATAAAAATTAGTTTTTCTCGAAAACTAGTTCACATAGAACAATGGTTCAAGAACTTTTTTATGTGATTTTTCTCTTCTTTCCAACAGTGTAAAAAATGTCGTAGAAACTTTTAAATTCTAGCAAATTTGTGCAAAAAACTCATTCATTTTCACGAAAAATGCTCAAAAAACCACGTTCCTGGCATCGGACGTGTCTGGTTGAAGAACTCATTCAAGATTTTTGCACTTCCAATGTTTTCACCAAATTTTATAAAAGTAAGGGCTTTTGTTCGAACGTTATCGTGCTGATACATAAATACATATATTAGTATTAAAGTAAATTTTCTACTGAAATTCAATATTTTTTTATATATTTAGATTTTTAGGTTTTCTTCGTTAAAGACACAAAATTTGACACTTAGGTTAAAATTAAAGTGTAACTGAGCTAATGCAGTCGTAGAAATTCCCAAACGTACTACATAATTGAAAATTACGGAACAATTTATGTCATAGTAATTTTTTGAGGTCGACAACACTAAATTTATTTCAAAATTGTCATACCCGGTAATTTTCAATGGCTAAGTAGGTTTGGCACTTTTTACGACAGCATTAGCTCAGTTACAGTATCAGCTATAAAAATAAATTGAAAAAATTGAAATGAAAAAAAATTGAATTTCAATTTTCAACCTAAAGACCAAATTTTGGATCCTTAACAAAGAAAACTTAAAAATCGAAATATCTCAAAAAATACTGAATTTGGGTAGAAAATTTATTTGTTCAATTTTGTTGTAATTTACTACTATAACGTCCTGCAAGGAATACGTCGAGTTACCAGTAACCCTATATAGAAAATAAATAAATCATCCATCATTAGACATTTTACACTAATAATAATAATATTTTTTAATTTTTTTTTTTTTTTTAATTTAAAATATGTAAAAGACGAACAGCGACGTGGTCATACCAACAAGTAAACGTCCTGAGGCCGGACCTATCGATTTTGATGAAACTTAGGTATGTTGTAGAACACTAAAAAATAAGTGACACGTATTTTTCTTTATCGGCGGAAAAACGGTTTGAAGGGGTGAAATCGCCCTCCAAAAATTGGGGTAAAAATTTAATTTTTTAAATATCTCGGAAACGGTAAGAGATAGAGCAAAAGTTTAAATTGGCGATATTTCTCTTTTTTAAAGAGCTATCTATTGGTGTGCAATTTGTTCAAATTGTGTCAACAGGGGTGGCTGGGGGTTAAAATTTAGGGGTTAATTTTGCAAAAAGGGGGGTGAAAATTAAACAATATAAAAATTTTGTTTACAGATTTGAAATCTACGTCAAAAAATCTAATTGACCTGTTTTTGCTTAATGTCCTAATATTAAGTCTAGAGGTAGTTAATTAGGGGGTGACTGTGTCGAATAGTCGTACTACTTGGGTAGTTTAAGAAGTTTTTCTTCATGGAAAATAGTTTAAGACATTTAGAATAACGTAGAAATGAAATTTTCGATTCCAAAATTCAGTTTGAGCAATACTGGAGAGGGGGTGAGGCACCCTCTTAAATTACATATTAGTTAACATACACTCATTTTTAATATTAACACACTGACAGTGGGTAATAATGTCACAATAAGTGGTTCTGAAGTTGGACTATCGTATGTAAGGTTTTTATTAGGTTTCCATTCATTTTCAAAATATCGTTATTTTCGGTATCGATAACTTTCGATAACGAAAACTATAACATCCATTAAAAAACAAACCTTATGAAAACCTTACATACGACAGTGTGTTAATATTAAAAATGTCAGTGTGTTAATATTAAAAATGAGTGCATGTATGTTAACTAATATGTAATTTAAGAGGGTGACTCACTCCCTCTCCAATGTTGCTCAAACTGAATTTTGAAATCGAAAATTTTATTTCTACGTTACTCTAAATGTCTTAAACTATTTTCCATGAAGAAAAACTTCTTAAACTACCCAAGTAGTACGACTATTCGACACAGTCACCCCCTTAGTTAACTACCTCTAGACTTAATATTAGGACATTGAGCAAAAACAGGTCAATTAGATTTTTTGACGTAGATTTAAAATCTGTAAACAAAATTTTTATATTGTTTAATTTTCACCCCCTTTTTTGCAAAATTAACCCCTAAATTTTAACCCCCAGCCACCCCTGTTGACACAATTTGAACAAATTGCACACCAATAGATAGCTCTTTAAAAAAGAGAAATATCGCCAATTTAAACTTTTGCTCTATCTCTTACCGTTTTCGAGATATTTAGAAAATTAAATTTTTACCCCAATATTTGGAGGGCGATTTCACCCCTTCAAACCGTATTTGCGCCGATAACGAAAAATACGTGTCGCTTATTTTTTAGTGTTCTACAACATATCTGAGTTTCATCAAAATCGATAGGTCCGGTCTCGGGACGTTTACTTCCAGATGATGCTTTTCATGAGTGATAACTGGTGACATACTTTTGTAAAGAAACAACATACACCAAATGATAAACAAAACCGTTGATTCAATCGAAAAATTGTTCAAATAAGAATTGTAGATATCGACGGAGGCAACTGATTGCTATAGTCAGGAGCTTTATAGCTCTTATGGTTTTCGAGCTATGATACAAACTTATAGATTTTTCAATGAGACAATATAGTTTTTTACTCAAGTTTAATTTTTTAATTTTTTTTTTTTAATTTATCAGTTAGGCGGTAAAAATGTGCGTATGTACTTGAGGCTATTTCAACCGATAGTGTTTTTCTTCGTTACATTTCCTATACCTCCAAGAAAAGAACCTTTTCCAGTAACATTTCGATCATACAAATTTGACTGTAATAAAAATGGCAACTCTCAAAAAACTCACAAGGTATATATATATATATATATATATATATATATATATATATATATATATATATATATATATATATATATATATATATATATATATGGTCGGTACCAAATGTTCTGACCATTCCATTCTTCTTTTATAAATGTAATTTGATTACAATCGTTTTTAATATTTGATTTGTGTATGTACTCTCTATGATGCGAGAAGCAGTTACAATATTTAAATTTCAAATATATATACATATACCATTTGAGTTTTTTGACAGTTGCCATTTCTATTACAACTAAATTTTTATGATAGAAATGGTACTGGAAAAGGTTCTTTTCTTGGATGTAATGGAAATGTAACCAAGAAAAACACTATCGGTTGAAGTAGCCTCAAGTACATATGCATATTTTTACCGCCTAACTGATAAATTAAAGAAAAATTAAAAAATTAAACTTGGGTAAAAAAATTTTTTTTGCTCATTTATGTTGTTAATTAATGCATTAGATCAGTTTTATCGAAAAATTAATATATAGTCCCGTTTAAAAATCTATAAGTTTGTATCATAGCTCGAAAACCATAAGAGCTACAAAACTCCTGACTATAGAAATCGGTTGCCCCCGTCGATATCTACAACTCTTATTTGAATAATTTTTCGATTAAATCAACGGCTTAGCTGTAATAAAAGTAGCAGCTATCGAAAAACTCACACAGTATATATATATACATATATATATATATATATATATATATATATATATATATATATATATATATATATATATATATATATATATAGTTCATTTCAGTTAAATTTAACCATGCTTCGTCACTTTGAATTTAAATAATTTCCGTTTTCTTGGCTTTATCTCCTTCGTTATTGCATTTACGTAAATTTTAAATTTGCAGTTTGTTTTTAGAAAAGAATAGAAGATTGATTTGTTTCGAATATAAGAATTAATAATAATAATAATAATAATGTGTTTAACGTCCGTTTTTAAGATTTTTTAATCTATAACAGACGCCACCCACATCATTATTTGTATGCCTTTATTTATACATTACATATTATTTTACGTTACATGATACATTTAATGATGTGGGTGGAGGACAAGGAAAAGAATATAAGAATTATTTAACTTTTTAACAAAAAATCATGATCAATTGTATGTGAAATGAGGTATATATATAAATAATTCACTGTTGAGGGATTTACTTTGTCAGTTTCACGAAATTAAAATTATTTTTACTTAACGCGTTTTCAGCCATTTCGGCCATCATCAGTGTAGACTGACGAAAATAAATGATGAGAATTTATAGGTAAGAAAGATATATAAGAGGGGTGTAAGTAATATTGGAATTCTCATAATATTGGAAAATTTTTGTTTCGAAACAACTGTACGTGTAAAGATGAAAGCAATCAAACCAGTTTGTAGGTAGATAAAGGTGATAAAGGTGTTTTTAGAAAGTTGGACGAAAATGATGATAAAATTATTGGTAAGACAATTTACAATATGTATAGCAGAAACTAAATTCCAACGCTAGAGTCGTTAAAAAAAGAAATAAATATTGATATAGATTATCCTCGGATTACGTCCTCAATAGAAACTTTAAGAAAATTTCTTATACAAGAAATGCAATTTACATTTAAAACAATCGACAAACGACAGACAATTATGGAAAGTGAGTGTCTTCGACAATTACGAGATAATTATTTAACGAAAATAGACAATTTTCGAAACGAAAATCGATCCATATTTTATTTAGATGAAACATGGTTTGATACTCACGACACCGCGAAAAACGGGTGGGTTGATTAATCCGCAAGATGTAAATTTAACGCTCCTTCTTCTAGGGGGAAGAGGATAACAATATTACACTGTGGTTCAAAAAGTGGTTGGGTATCCGACAGTTCATTGTTATCGGCAACAAATATAAAAAAAATTGTTCGCTCGATTATCACGAAGATATGACAGCTGAGCTTTTTGAAAAGGGGTTTGAACGTACCCTGTTGCCAAAACTCCCTCCAAATAGTGTCATAATTTTAGATAATGCTAGTTACCATAGCAGGTTACTTGAAAAAATTCCGGTAACTTCCGAAATAATAAACGGTTATACTTATTAAGTCTTAGCGAATTTCCAGAATGGAATTCAGCTATTACAGCCACTGTCAAGACGCGACTTGAGTCCGGGACTATGGCAGAAATTCGAGGTCCCTAGAAACCGAAAATAATATTTACTAAAAGACACCTCCGGATAAGATAGCTGAATCTGCCTAAGGTCCAACCTGGGTCGGGGGTGCCATGGTAGGGTTCGCCCTTGCACATGTATTCCATAGCTGCAATATTAGGTCAAGGCTGCTTTGCGTTTTCGAGCTGTACCAAAATGTTCAATTTTGGACTTTTCCCGATTTTCCACTTTCCTCCCCCTCAAGTGCATAAGTATTATATATATGCATGTAGGGCCCTAAGAGCTCTATAAGACAGTGCATGCAGCTCTCCAAAACACGGTGTTTAGAAGAAGATATTTGCAAAAATTTCTAAATGACCTATAAAAACATACAAAACGCGACATTGGACCAAAATGAGACATCGATTTTTGAAATCTACGCCTTTGTATTAGTAAATATATGTCTAAAAATATTTCAAAAAATTGGGCCAAGTAAGGCTAATTTAAGGATTTAAATACAAGGAGCTCTAGTGACAGTCGGTGTTGCAGCCGCCTTAGTGGGCTTGTTTAGCCACAAAACATGGCGACGCCTTCTTCTTACCCTTAAAAAAAGCAAGCGATCAAGGCTCATTACCAGTGTTTGCATCAGTATGGAAAGGTATCACAAAATACTATAAATCAAAAATCATGACTTCCATCACAAAAAGGTAAACGGAAAACTTAAATACAAGTTATCATTGAATTCTTATCACAGTTATTGAACAGTTTTGTTAAGGGCACATGCTTTTGAAGGTTCCTTACTCCCAGCTTATTTTTACACTGACATGATAAGAACCCTATCAAAAATCCCTAAACGAGGTTTTTAGTTGAACTGTTACTGAAATAGTCGTCTACATTTCTACAACAAGTTACTCAACATTTTTGTGCTGACTGTGATATCATGTTCAAAATCAACCCCTTGTTAGGTGATAGATAGCAGCAACTACATGTGAGCCGATTTAAATAAATGTCTACTGTATCATTAGAGTCCTTATGTTACTTTGAGTAATATAGGCTAGGTGACGTCGTAGAAAAACCAGTGGGGTACAGACATGCACTGCCACTAAAAAGCACTGAAAAGCGTCTGAAACAATTTAGATGGGGGTGATATTGTTAAAATTCTTACTTTACTCTGACAAACATAGGCTAGGGGACACATAATATAGCTTCGAATTAGTAAAAAATATCAACAAATATCTGGCAATGTTGAGGTAAATTAGCTTTGTGTTTTCCAGTTATACCAGGGAAAATGCTCTGCAAATGTAAGGAGCTCTAGACACGCGGCTTTACAGTCGTTTTAATGGCTTTATCTAGCCATAGGAAATCACAAAGCTTTCCTGTCATTTTAAGTAAAAGCACGTGTGCTGTGCGTGATAAAATCTCACAACGAGTGTTTCCTGCGGAACAGGTCCGTTAAAACATCAAAAATTTAAAGAAACACGCTCACTAAGTCATCGTCCTACCTTCTGGACAATGGCATGGCATGGCTTGGCATGGCATGGCAAGTGTGGATAAAGATAATTTGGCGGTAAGGAACCTTAAGAAGCATATGCCCTTAACAAAACTGTTCAATAACTGCGGTAAGAATTCAAGGATAACTTGTATTTAACTTTTCAGTTTACCTTTTTGTGACGGAAGTCATGATTTTTGATTTATGGTATTTTGTAAGACCTTTCCGTACTGATTGAAACACTGGTAATGAGGCTTAATCGCACACGCTTGCTTTTTTAAGGGTGAGAGGAAGGCGTCGCCATATTTTATGGCTAAACAAGCACACTAAGGCGGCTGCAACACCAGCTGTCACTAGAGCTCCTTGTATTTAAATCGCGTTTTGTGTGTTTTTATAGGTCATTTAGAAATTTTTGCAAATATCTTCTTCTAAACACCGTGTTTTGGAGAACTGCAACACCGTGTCTTATTGAGCTCTTAGGGCTCTACATGCATATATATAATACTTATGCACTTGGGGGGGGGGAGGAAAGTGGAAAATTGGGAAAAGTCCAAAATTGAACATTTTGGTACAGCGCGAAAACGCAAAGCAGCCTTGACCTAATATTGCAGCTGTGGAATATATGTGCAAGGGCGAACCCTACCATGGCACCCCCGACCCAAGTTGGACCTTAGGCAGATTCACCTATCTTATCCGGAGGTGTCCTTTATATATCTCGAACGAAATGTTTTAGGTTTACGAAATTTGGTGAAAATGTTGGAAATCGTCGGACAGGTTCCTTAGCCAGACACGTCCGATGCCTGGAACATGGTTTTTCTTCGATAAAAAAAATTAGTTTTTTGTCAAAATTTCCACTTATACAAAAGTTTTTCCAACATTTTTTACACCATTAGAAAGAGGAAGAAAAATAACATAAAAAAGGTTAAAGCATCATTCTGTGTAAACTGGTTTCCGAGAAAAACGAATTTTTATAAACCGAAATTCGCTATGTTATGCAGGTTGCTACGATAGGGAATTTTATTTTTTTTTAGATTTGTGTGTGCCCGCCAGTTTTTTTCTAATCTCAAAGGCGCCCGCACCCGCAATAAGGTTAAGGTCCCCTGTACTAGAGCATTAGAATGGGCATTCTGAGTATTGATAAACTTGATAATCATTAATTGTTAATAGATGGTAATTGAGAACACGGAACACTAGAAGGTACGTTCCTATCTCTATGCTAGCGATACCAGTGTAATCAAAAAATCCCCACTCACATATATACATACACAAATGTTGTGCATATATATGTGTACAGTCGGTATAGTGTGTCTGTCATCGCTACTATGTACCTACTGTACGCACATCTATAAGTACTGTTATCTACTGTATGTATCTATCTGATAACAATGACCCAACAATCACCAACAATCCATGTTTGCCTTGCAAAGCTGGTGCACTACTAGCGACCTAAGCTGTGACAGATCAACAAACGGCTCCAAAGGAACTGCACAATTTTGATTTTAATTTGCTTCTAGTGTTCTGTGATTGAGAATTAATTTTTTTATACACTAGATGGCATTCGAAAAAATCGATGTTGAATAAAGAAAAATCGATACATCAACAATCCGAGTTTTTAAAACATCGATTAATATCGTCCATCCCTATGTTCCGGCGTTGCATATCCTTTTTCAGTACTTGAGCCTGATTCTGGAGCAGCGAAATTGCCATTACTGACGAATTCAATTGCATTTTCGTTGGTACCCCCCGGGCATCTTAATATAACTTTCACAAATAATTTTTTAAAAATTCGTTCGTTTCAATTCACGTAGCACATTTTGTACGAATTACAACGTACAAATACGAAACGGCGTACAATTGCAACACACGAAAACAGAAAATTTTGCACAAATAACGGCGTACAAGTACGGAACGGCATACATAATTACGGTGTACAAAAACGGCATATAATCGAAGTATACGGAAACGAAAAATTTTCGCACTAATAACGGCGTACGATATCGGTAAGTATCGCATGAGATATAACTTTGTTGCTTTGTTTCTCCTTTTTATTTTTTGTTCCAGGTGATCCTGTCCAATTACAAATGAATGTACACGCGCGATGAAAAAATCTTACAAAACATAAACAGATTCAGCCGTTTGAATTGAATGCACAAGGACGAATTTACAACAGCGAGTATAATGTATGTTGTGTGTAAAAGGTACGCGTACGTATTCAAACCGAACCACTGGCGCGAAGCACACGACGACCAACACAACGCTACCAGTGAGATCAGTCCAACCTTAGAACACTAGAAGCAAAGTAAAATCAAAATTGTGTGGTTCGTAATGTGCAGTTCTGTGCACTGTATACAAGTTCTTAACTAGTCGTGCACCAGCTGTAGTTATGCGAACATCGATTGTCTGTCATTGTTATCAACCACTTGCTAACAATGATCAAATACGTACATATTATATGTACGTACACAATGCACGCCCTACCTACCAAAGATTGAGCGTGACGTATGATACATACACAAGCGTAGATCCGTGTACATAGATTGTCGTAACATGTGCGTTTAGTGGGGGAGAGAAATCTTGCGTCAATTTTGGCCACAGTGATCTCGCTAATATAGGGCAGAGTATGGACACTCAATAGTTTATCGGACAAATTATTCGTCAGTGTGGAATGGTGTGGATCAAACAGTAGCCAACATGTAGAGTGTTGTTAGCTTTATACCTCGGAACACATTGACAGTGATCATTTTTTTCTTTTTTCTTTTTAAGTCAATTTTTGATACCATATACTAAAATGTTTATAAGTTAATTTTTCTCGCTTTTGCTCCCTCAGGATCCTAGGGGCCAAAAAATGATCCAAAGCAAACGGCTGGACGCATTGTTACCAAATTTTGCTCAAATACTATTCAGAACCTGGAAAATATGGATGTTAAGTTAAAATTGATCCCTAGGGTCCTAGGGTCCCAAAAATGGACCTAAAATAAACCACTTAACTGATCTTCATCAAATTTTGCTTAAATAATATTGAGATATTGAAAAAATTAATAGGCTGCTAAAATTGACCCTCAGGGTTCGAGAATCCCAAAAAGTGCCCCAAATAATCAATTGGATGGGTTTTGTTCAAATTTTGTTCAAATATTTTTGAGATCTGAGAGAAATGAATATGAGATCAAAATGGACCCCAGGACCCTTGGACCCCAGAAAGGGTCAAAAATAAAGTACTAGATGGATCTGAACCAGATTTGACTGAAATGTTACTGAAACTCAGAAAAAAATTAGCGTGAGGGAAAAGGACTTGGCTTTTATATTTGGCTACTATGCCATTTTATGGCCTATTAAACAAGTAAGAATTCATAGAAATTTTACCGAAAGTTTATGTATAGTTTTCTGGCAATCATGAGTTAAATTACTTTTTTTGTAGTAATAAAAACAATTATCTGTATGAAATATTTATGTTTAGGTGAAAATTTCGGGAAAAGGATTTGGCTTTTATTTTTGGCTACTATACCATTTTATGGCCTATTAAACAAGTAACAAATCATAGCAATTTGAGCGAAAGTTTATGTACAGTTTTCTGGCAATCATGAGTTAAATTACTTTTTTTGTAGTAATAAAAACAAGTATCTGTATGAAATATTTATGTTTAGGTGAAAATTTCGGGAAAAGGACTTGGTTTTATTTTTGGTTACTATACCATTTTATGGCCTATTAAACAAGTAGCAATTCATAGAAATTTGACCGAAAGTTTATGTACAGTTTTCTGGCAATCATGAGTCAAATTGTATGAAATACTTTTGTTTAAATAACAATACCATTTATTGTACAGTAAGGCGATATGTGTTAGCAGTTTTTTTGTCCAAATATCATTTTATTACCCTCAAATCCGTAAAAATCTTGAAAATATTAATTTTGTTTTTTAAACGATAATATTTCGAAATGTGTAACTCCTACATAGAAAATGGCTGTATTCACCGAACAAACACACATATATATATATATATATATATATATATATATATATATATATATATATATATATATATATACATATATATATATATATATATATATATATATACATATATACATATATATATATATATATATATATATATATATATATATATATATATATATATATATATATATATGTATATATATATATATATACATATATATATATATATATATATATATATATATATATATATATATATATATATATATATATATATATATAGGTAGTTGCAAAGTTTCTGAGCGACTAAAGTCCACTTTCAGTTTTACTACAGTACCGCGTTAAATAAATGAAAGTAAGGGTCTACACCATTAAAAAAATCGTATTTATAAATACCAAAATATGTTATTATTACTATGTAAGGGTATTTTTCATAAAAAATTTTCCTGTTAGTAATTAATATTTTAAAATTGGTAGCGTTAAGGCGTTTTGAAACATTATAAATTTCTTATCATAGGTATTTCTAGTTTTAATTATATTACATATTTCTTGTAGTTTAGAAACGTTTAATTTTTAATATTTTATACTTTCTGAACAATTTACTAAATATTGTAAGTAATAAAACGGTCTACAATTTTCTCTTTTAAAGTCTGTACTTTTCAGTGGTTAATTAATTGAAATGTATTCAATTTTATTGAACTACCTGATACAGTCCAAAAATAAAATGTTAAGTCCACAAGCAAAACTTATCATTTTAAATGTGTTAGTGTTTATGAAAAGTGAAAGTGATGGTGTGAAAATCCCATTAACTCAAGTTTAGTAATAGGTATGTGATGAAAGTTCAAGTGATAGTGACTAACAATAAGATAACAATAACAACTACTTAATTTTTTTACTTCGAAGTATTCAGAGTTAGTAAAGGTAATTTCTTAATATTATTTATTTAATTTAAAATTACTTATTTAAGTAGGTACATCATTGCATTACTATATAAATAAGCAAACTATTTCAAAATCGATTACTTTTTTTTACAACGTAGTGTATTTTTGTACATTGTATATATCGTTCAATATTACCTGAGTGAGAGATATAACAACTAATAGGGGGAGTTTAGACATAATTACTCTATATCCATCTTTATTGCAAAAGTATTTTATCTTCTTAATATAATAAAATATGTATATCTCTTACTAAAAATACATCTTTCCTTTTTGTTGGACTTTGATACCTCAAAAACTCTGCAACTAGTTATATATATATATATATATATATATATATATATATATATATATATATATATATATATATATATATATATATATATATATTTTTTTTTAAACTTTCCGAGTTATTCAGCTCTAAACGTTGGAGATAGCTTATTATGATTTGAACTAGTGGATATTGTCGACTTTGTTTTAAACGGAATTGGATTTTGCTTATTTTGATCTGAATATTCATACAATTTGAATTTTATTTCACGCATTAGTTTCTTACCATACTGAAAATAAATACTGCAATTTAGATTACTTTTAATTAAAAAGTAGCCTCCGTGGCTCACAAGGAAAGGGCAAGATGTCGAAAATTCAAAAAAATCTGATACTTTGTCAGTATGAGTGGCTACCTACTAACATAAAAAATATCAGTTGCTGCTAAGAAACCTTTTTAAGGCGTGAACCACCCCCTCAAAGTTGGAACACAAAAATTTAAGAATCAATGAAATTTTGTTTATACGTACCTTAAAAAGTTCTAGTAACAAATATAACATTATTTTTTGCATTTACACATTTTTAAGGGTTGAAATCACCCCTCAACTGTGTACTTAAAAATTTAAAAACTGATGATATTTTGTTTATATATACTATACAGAGCTCTATTAATAAATATAACATTATTTTTTGCATCTACAAATTTTTAGGGGTTGAAACCACCCCTTCATAATTATGTGTACTTAAAAATTTAAAAACTGATGATACTTTGTTTATATATATCTACTGTATAGAGCTCTAGTAATAAATATAACATAATTTTTTGCGTCTAAAAATTTTTAGGGGTTGAAACCACCCCTTCATGTGTGTACTTAAAAATTTATAAATTTATGATATTTTGTTTTTACATATTATACGAAATTCTAATAAAAAATATAACATTATTTTTTGCGTCCACACATTTTTAAGGGGTGAAACCACCCCTTCAAGTGTGTGCTTAGAAAATTTAAAATTGACGAAATTTTATTTATGTATAACTACTATTAAGAATTTTAGTAATAAATATAAGATTATTTTTTATACCTACACATTTTTAAGGGGGTGAAACCACCCCTTCAGCTGTCGACTTGAAAATTTAAAAATTCCGAGATTTTATTCACATAATATATCACATAAAAATGAATTCAAAAAAAATTTTTTTTTTGCTTCCGTAGATTTATAGCGGTGAGATACCTATCCTTTCCAAATTAGAAATTAGAAACAAAAATTGACGAAATTTTGTTTACATGTACTAAAAAGTAGTCTAGTACACTATTTAAAAGCTATTTGTATTGCTAATTCCACACATTATTGTTATATTTATTGTAAGGTTGTTGTGTTTGTTGTATATGTAAACAAAATTTTGTCAGTTTTGAAATTTTTAGTTTACAACTTGGAGGAGGTGTTTTACTCCCTAGAACTGTGTGAGAGAATATATTTACAATATATTTATCGCGGGGGTCTTTGTAAACACAATATCGCCAATTTTTAAATTTTTAGGTACGCATTTGAAGGGGTGGTTTGAAAATTTGTGGATGCAAAAAATAATGTTATATTTATTACTAAAGCTCTGTATAGTATATGTAAACAAAATATTGGAAATTTATAAATTTTTAAGTACACATATGAAGGGGTAGTTTCAACCCCTAAAAATTTATAGATGCAAGAAATAATGTTATATTTATTATATACTAGAGCTCTATATGGTATATATAAACAAAATATCATCAATTTTTAAATTTTTAAGTACACAATTGAGGGGTGGTTTCAACCCTTAAAAATGTATAATTGCAAAAAATAATGTTATATTTGCTATTAAAACTTTTTAAGGTACGTATAAACAAAATTTTATCGATTTTTAAATTTTGTGTTCAAACTTTGAGGGGGTGGTTCACCCCTTAAAAACCTTCCAAACCTTCCAAACAAAAAAAACCTTAAGACAGATAAATTAAAAAAAAAATTAAAAGATAAATTAGAAAGTAAATAAAAAAAAGATAAATTTAAAGAAAAGGAGAAAAAGAAAAAAAAGCTGATATTAATTGGTATAATATATGAAAAATAGCTTTTAATAAAAAAGAACTATTATAGAAGACGATGTAGGTTTATTATATGTTTTATTGGGAACGAATCTGCACATAATATTGTAAAATAATTCAAAGTATCTTACATTAGTAGAAATAACTATGAATGAATTTATCTACTCAAGCCTTTTTTTGTAGCGGACATTTGGTTTAAAGCAATAGCCATCACCCACAACACCCTTACTCTCAGTTATCTATGTACAATGTACCATATCTGTCTGCAATAAATAACTCGTTTGATCTTTAGAAGTGACAAAATTCGTCATTCATGATTTTTTTTCATATAGCCTGGAAATTTTGTTTTTTAAGGTAGGTATCTAAAAGGGGGTAAAAAACTATGAGCTTTTCAAAAAAAATAGTCTCAAAATGTTTCTCCAACTGTAAGACCCTGCATTTTCAATTCTAAAATTTCAAGGTCATATTTCTTAAGCTTAGAATGAAGGAAAAATCTCAAAAGAAGCATATATTTACAAGTGTATGATATACTTCCATATACTCCAGCCGGACAACAATCTCCCCATTCCTGTGTGAAAAAACAAGGAAAGTCGAAAAAACTTTTCCTCCCGGTATTTTACCACCAGTGGGGGCAATCGACCTGATTTTTGGTATATTACCGTTTCTAGTCTAAAGTAGTCATTTTTTATCAAAATGGGTCATATATGAAGATTAGGCACTTTTCATATACTCTTATGCGGCAATGCTCTTTGTCACAAATTCCTTATAAACTTGGTGATCATTTGCATCTATGTCTGTGATCATTTGCATCGTGCTGTGATATGTTACCATCTAACTCTGATTCTATGCTTGACTCAGTCAGTATTCTTTTACGTTTATTTAATGATTTCCTGATATTGTTTATTTTTGATACCTAAAGGACGCAACGAGGATTTTTTTAATCAGTTCATCCTCTCTGTATATGCGGATTCTATAAGTTTCTTTTCGGGAGTATCTGTTAGTATACGTGAAGATACTTTCTTCCGACTTTTTGTGCCTTTTCGAGCAGCAGCTTTTGGGAAAGGTTTAACAGCTTCAGGTGTTAAAAAAACGAATTCAATATTTTCATTGGCACATTTGAAAATTTTATTCAAATCTGCCCCATTCAATATATTCAATTCTGCCCCAATATCACTTTTATAAAAACGATTATTTTTATAGAAGTTAAACTGTAACCCAACAAATTCTTTTACATTATATATAAAACTAACACTATACACATCAACGTGAGAAAATAATAATTTTATATTTCTTACCTACATAACTAATAATCGCTTACAAAAATTTTTGTAAATATTTACTTTTTGATTGTTCAAATAGCTACACCTTTTTATTAATTTGACAGATGAATATTACCGCTAAAACGAAATGACAGTTATTATATGCAATGTAACTAACTTAAAAAAATAATGAATCACAAATACAAATTAAAATGACTTCAAAAATCAAAATATTCAAAGCTGCCCCCCTCGCCCCTACTAACTTTTTTATGGTTCCTGGGTACTTTATTATTATTATTATTATTTAAATAAACATTAAGTTTACAATAAGAACAATATTTTTGAAATTACAACAATAATAAAGTTACAAAGTTTCAGTGTATTATTTATTTATTTTTAAAAAAAATATGGAAAATTTGAAAAATAAAATATCTCAAAATCAGTATCACTGGATTTAGGCTTTTGCTGCAAACGGATCCATCTATCCCTCTCTCAGTTTATCCAACAGTAGGTTGAACATCCCTGTATAAACAGAAGTGAATACAATTTGCCTGTTGCCTCGCGCATTGTTTACATATCTTGTAGTACGTAATATTATATATATAAATAGATAATATATTGAGTTAGGAGAACGACTACGATTTCGAATGTTAAAAACTAATTATATTTTCCTCTTTTACGACACTTGGACGCTTCCGATTTTTTCATTCCTCCCACTTCGTTAAAACTTGAGCGATCAAAATTTGCCGAATTAGTTAATTCAAAACGCTAGGCAACGCATACAAAAAGATCATGTCGATATCGATGTGTAGTTAGTAACTTTATTTATGTTTGATTCAAATGGAAATTTTATCAAAAGTAAGTAAACATATTGTGTACTTACATGTCAGTATCGAAAATCTAAATGTTGCAAATGATAAAACTAATATAAATTTCCAACAATCACTAATTTAACTATCCCGCCCGTTAGAATGAACGTGATGTTCCAACATACCAACAACTGAATCTATTCAATACTGCAATACTATCTGGGCTAACGACGACAACTACATAATAGACTAGCGCACACGTGGAGACAATTATGTATGTATGTACAGTGTCCTTGAATTTTTAGTCGAATTTTCTCCGAAAAAATAGACTTATACAGTCTATACGATAAGAGCTGCGAGAGGCGAGAGTAGGGGCGCTATCCGTTTTCGGACCCGTAGAACACGAATATGTAGAAAAAAAAATGTCTGATATATATATATATATATATATATATATATATATATATATATATATATATATATATATATATATATATATATATATATATATATATATATATATATATATTCCCGCCACCTTTTAATTTGTGTAGGGCCCCCCTATGGAAGTTAAGAGATGAAATTTGGTAAATGGGGCTCATTTTCGAGGCACCTCATACTATCAAAGTGGGATCAAATTTTGGGCAAATTTTTTTTCTGACCCGAACTTTAAGGGGGTGGTGGGGGCGGAAAAGCAATAAAACTTTTCCAAACCGGTTTTAAATAATGTTTCAGTCAATTATCTATAACATATCCAATATTCAGCTTCCTAGGATGATTTGGTGGGAGTAGAGGGGGGAAAAACGATTTTCGCTGGATCTAACAGGCCCCAGCCCCCCAGAATTAACGTAGAGGGTTGAAATTTGGTGTGTTGATAAAGTTCGTACCTAGGTTGTGCTTTTTGAAGGTTTTAATATTTTACCCCTACCCCCCTCATTTTTAAGCTACAATTTCATGCATTTTCGACGTTTTCGAAGTTTGTACCACTCGCACAGGTCACCCAAATAAACCTAGAGGGCTGAAATTTTGTATTTGGATTGAGTTAGTATCAAGGGGGTCCCTTTTGGGAGTCTCGACTTTCAAACCCTACTGCCACCAATTTTATACCCAAAAGAACATGATTTTTCTTTTTTTTACAGTTTCGTTCGGGTCAAAATCTCCCCAAAGAAACCTAGAGGGCTGAAATTTTGTGTACAGGTTGAGCTAATAGCCAGACACTGTTTTTTGGGGGTTTCTACTTTTAACCCTTACCCCCACAATTTTTACGCCAATATTTCCTTAATTTTTTTGCTTGTTTTCTAACATGTCTAAAGACTCTCTAAGGAAACCTAGAGGGCTGAAATTTTGTACGTGTATTCAGTTAGTATCCAGCTAGTACCTTTTAGGGATTAAACATTACTTTTCCCCCCACGTCTCCCATTTTTACATCGGAATTCAGTGGTATTGTAAATGTGTTTTAAATGCATTACTTTTATTCTAAATACAAGTAGGCGAATAGTAATTTTAAAAAATTTAAAAAAAAGTGTATACAATTTTTTAACAAATGGAATACATACATATTAAGTAATTTGAAAATGTTATTAAAGTCACTGTTTATTTATAAATTAGGAATTTTGGATTTTTATTATTTATAAAATAGAAATTTTGGATTTTTTTGGAAAGAAAAAATATCTTCATAAAAGCCTTCCAGTTTACTATTTAAGTTCCTTTTTTAATATTTAAAAATAAAACCCAAAGGCAATTGGCGGATAAGCATGGATAGAAATGCCCTCGTACGAATTGTGTTGGCTTTTTCCCTGTTAACTGCTATCGGCACAAAATTGAAATTTACTGAGATTCAGCCCTTTAAAACTTAAAACCTTTTTTTAAAGCCCCGATCAACCGGACACTCATTATCAATTTTGAAACCGCCAAAATTACAAATCGCTTGTGGACTTTCAATTATATTTCGCTTGTAGACACTCAATACCGAAGATGAAAGGAAAAATTCGACTTCCGTGATGGGGCTCCGCTGCTCACGGCGTTTTTATCCTTCCCATTCACATCATACATAAGTTACTCATCTCTCCTCACCTCTTGTGTTGTTTCAAATGAAAATATAAAAAAATCAAATACGCAGCAGGCATGTACATGTACATATTTATTAACTACTATTTACAAAGATTAATTTAGATTGGGCTATTTACAAGTAAAGGTCCCGAGGCCGGACCTATCGATTTTGATGAAACTTAAATCTACTTAATAAATTTGTAACACTGACTGACTGACAGACAACGCACAGCCTAAACCGTTGGGTTTAGAAGAATGAAATTTTGCACAGGAGTCCCCTATGTAACGTAAGTGACCACTAAGAAAGGATTTTTGAAAATTCATCCCCTAAGTGGGTTAAATAGGGAATGCAAATTTTTATGGAAATTCGTTATTTTTGAAGTTAGAAAAATATGTTACTATGACTATTAAAATAAAAAAATATCTTATTTAATGAATCTTTAACTTTGACTGACAGACAACGCACAACCTTTAGAAGGAAGAAATTAAGCACAGGAGTTACGAAAATTGGCGTTTAGGCTTCTACTATTTATAAATAAAGGTCAGTTGTTTCTGGAAATTTATTCCCTAAGGAGTTAAAACAGAAAATGAAAGTTCATATGGGAAGTTCGTCATTTTTGAAGTTAGAAACGTGAATATTGATTTAGGCTTTTGAAAAACATTAAAAGTGAGCAGAAAGTGAGTACCTAATCAAAAGATGTTGCCGATGGGAAATCCCATCGGGCATACGGCTAGTATGTTGTAGAAATTTAATAGATTTGGGCGTTACTTTATGGTATTCCATATTTAATTAGTAAAAAACACTAAATAGCATGTATCTGAATTGTAATCTTTACACGTTTGAGAATGGTCATATTGACCGAAACATGTCATAAGAGTTTTAATATTCAATAAAAGTGGTATTTTGCAAAGTAAAGTGTTTTTTACTAATTATGTTGCAGAACACTAAAAACTAATAGTCTAAGAGCTATTGAACGATTTTCACAAAGTATTTTCTACCGGTTGAGATTTTTTACACAAACAGTATGTAGGCCCACGAATCAGGAATGGACAACCTGGCAGTCCAAAGCGGGGCACAAGATTATTAAAAAAATTTTTGAAAATGCGAAAAAAAGGGCCCAATTTAAAGTATTTTCTACCGGTTGAAATTTTAACAGGATACTCCAGACACTCACTGAAGCCAGAAAAAAAATTGACAGGCGGTTTGGTGGGGATCTACCCCTTGCCAGGCGGGTCTAAACATGTCAAATTTTATACCCAACTTAAAGTATTTTCTACCGCTTGAAATTTTAACAGGATACTCCGGACACTCACTGAAGCCAGAAAAAAAATTGACAGGCGGTTTGGTGGGGATCTACCCCTTGCCAGGCGGGTCCAAACATGTCAAATTTTATACCCAACTTAAAGTATTTTCTACCGCTTGAAATTTTTACAGGATACTCCGGACACTCACTGAAGCCAGAAAAAAAATTGACAGGCGGTTTGGTGGGGATCTACCCCTTGCCAGGCGGGTCCAAACATGTCAAATTTTATACCCAACTTAAAGTATTTTCTACCGCTTGAAATTTTAACAGGATACTCCAGACACTCACTGAAGCCAGAAAAAAAATTGACAGGCGGTTTGGTGGGGATCTACCCCTTGCCAGGCGGGTCCAAACATGTCAAATTTTATACCCAACTCAAAGTATTTTCTACTGCTTGAAATTTTAACAGGATACTACAGACACTCATTTAAGCCAGAAAAAAAATTGACAGGCGGTTTGGTGGGGATCTACCCCTTGCCAGGCGGGTCCAAACATGTCAGATTTTATATCCAACTCAAAGTATTTTTTACCGCTTGAAATTTTAACAAGATACTACAGACACTCATTTAAGCCATAAAAAAAACTTTATACTCTAATTAAAATTTTTTTACCATTTGTACCACTTTAAAAATTATGTAATCAAACAGCTAGGCGATTTAAACGGTTTTATGGTGATGAAAATCACAGAAAAGTGTTGCGTATGAGTGCTCAATAATATTTCCAAACATAAACCACCTTAATAATTCTGTAGTTAAGTTTTTTAAGCTTCCTTTAAAATTTGCTTTTATTAATTTAACGGATTTTGATTTTAAACGCCTCAATATGGTGCAAGACAATTAATTTTTTTTGTAAATCCAAAGGACCTTTTTCTTAGCTCATACAGGATTATATATTAATCATTCATTGTTTAAAAGTTCAAATCGGTTGTAAACATTACCATTTTGTTGTTGTTATTTGTTTTACATTGTTCTAAATCCAGATGGCAAACACTTGTCAATATTTGTGTAGAAAGTTATTGATAAATATTTAAAGCATTTATGACCAAAAATAAGCAGGTACCTACATAATGATTCTTTAGTTCCTTTGCATCGAAAGAAATTACAAGATGCACTAAGTGTTTATCAGTCGTTTATTTTTTTTAAAATTTCATTATTAATATTATTATCACTATAAATTGTTTCACTATATTCCTAATTATTACCTTATTTTTGATAAAATATTTAATGTTTTTTTTAAATATTCTCAAAAAACTGTATGTTTTTAAATAAATTAATAAGTCTAGTAATAATAATATATCGATAGGATGTCCTCCTATGTATTTTTTCAAAACCATTTTTAGGATCTAAAATTAGGCAATTCGTCTCAATTCATTACTTATTGCTGCTTATAGTACACCTTCTTGATACACTGATCACACTTTTCGACAATTTTCATCATCATAAAACTCCAAATCGCCTAGATATTTGATTAGATAATTTTTAGAAGAATAAGTTACTACCTATGTGAGTTACCACTTTGATTTGAGTATAAAATTTAACACCTTTGTAACAACTGGCGATGGCTACCTTCCCAGCAAACCTCCTGATATTGTTTTCAATAACTTCAATAAATTAATGTCTAAATTTTACAATATTCGCTTACAATTTCAAGCGATATACTTCACTCTGAATTACTGGCTACACCTACACTGCGCAAAACTTTTCCACGACGTTCACCATCATGAAAACTTTCAAATCGCCTGGCTGTTTAATAACATAATTTTTATAGTATTCTCTGTATATTTCTCGATATACTCACTATATTAGTTGCAGGTAGTATAAAACTTTGAGTATAGCATAAAATTTGACATTTGTGCCCGACTGGCATGGGGTAGATCCCCACCAAACCGCCTGTCAATTTTTTTCCTAGCTTCACTGAGTGTCTGGAGTATCCTGTTAAATTTTCAAGCGGTAGAAAGTACTTTGAGTTGGGTATAAAATTTGACATGTTTGGACCCGCCTGGCAAGGATTAGATCCCCACCAAACCGCCTGTCAATTTTTTTCCTAGCTTCAGTGAGTGTCTGGAGTATCCTGTTAAAATTTCAAGCGGTAGAAAGTACTTTGAGTTGGATATAAAATTTGACATGTTTGGACCCGCCTGGCAAGGGGTAGATCCCCACCAAACCGCCTGTCAATTTTTTTCCTAGCTTCAGTGAGTGTCTGGAGTATCCTGTTAAAATTTCAAGCGGTAGAAAGTACTTTGAGTTGGGTATAAAATTTGACATGTTTAGACCCGCCTGGCAAGGGCTAGATCCCCACCAAACCGCCTGTCAATTTTTTTCCTAGCTTCAGTGAGTGTCTGGAGTATCCTGTTAAAATTTCAAGCGGTAGAAAGTACTTTGAGTTGGGTATAAAATTTGACATGTTTGGACCCGCCTGGCAAGGGGTAGATCCCTACCAAACCGCCTGTCAATTTTTTTTCTGGCTTCAGTGAGTGTCTGGAGTATCCTGTTAAAATTTCAAGCGGTAGAAAATACTTTAAGTTGGGTATAAAATTTGACATGTTTGGACTCGCCTGGCAAGGGGTAGATCCCCACCAAACCGCCTGTCAATTTTTTTTCGGGCTTCAATGAGTGTCTGGAGTATCCTGTTAAAATTTCAACCGGTAGAAAATACTTTGAATTGGGCCCTTTTTTTTGCATTTTCAAAAATTTTTTTAATAGTCTTGTGCCCCGCTTTGGACTGCCAGGTTGTCCATTCCTGATTCGTGGGCCTACATACTGTTTGTGTAAAAAATCTCAACCGGTAGAAAATACTTTGTGAAAATCGTTCAATAGCTCTTAGGCTATAAGGGACACGTATTTTTTTATCTGCAGAAAAACTGTTTGATGGGGTCAAATCGCCCTTTCAAAAATTGGGGTAAAAATTTAATTTTTCAAATATCTTGAAAACAGTAACAGATAGAGCAAAAGTTTAAATTGGTGATATCGCTCTTTTTTAAAGAGCTATCTATTAATATGCAATTTGTTTAAATTACATCAACAGGGGTGGTTAGGGGTTAATTTTGCAAAAAGGGGATGAATAATAAACAATATAAAAAATTTGTTTACAGATTTGAAATCTATGTCAAAAAATCTAATTGACCTGTTTTTGCTCAATGTCCTAATATTAAGTCTAGGGGTAGTTAACTAGGGGGTGACTGTGTCGAATAGTCGTACTATTTGGGTAGTTCAAGAAGTTCTTCTTCATGGAAAATAGCTTAAGACAATTAGAATAACGTACAAATTCAGTTTCAGCAACATTGGAGAGGGGGTGAGTCACCGTCTTAAATTACATACTAGTTTACATACACTAATTTTTATTATATTAACACACTGGCAGTGGGTGATAATGTCACGTAAGTCAATGGGGACCCTGTAAAAATAACACTGGATCGGATTTTATCCTTGTTATTATCCTTAATAACGAGGACTGGGATGTTAATAAATATGTCTAATATTCTAGAATCTAGAGAGTATCTGCCTTCATGTGGATTTGGAATTATCTTCTTATGTTAAATAATAGTTTCCGAGAAAAAAATTTTTGAATAAAGCACTTATTTTTTATTATTTTTTAGTTATTTCCGTAACTATTCGGTTTTAGCCGGGAAGGTAGTAGATATCAATTACTTATAGCCTCACCATACCGTTAGTATACAGCTATTAATATAAAAGGGTCTAATCGTACTTCTATGGTGAAACTGTCTCCGATAGCAACTTATATTAATAACTGTATACTAACGGTATGGTGAGGCTATACCTATAAGTAATTGATATCTACCACCTGCCCGGCTAAAACCGAATAGTTACGGAGATAACTAAATAATAATAAAATACGCTGCCAATGGGGTGGGCATACAACTTCCTCGTAGTCGTAAAAGACTTTAAAACAGTATTCTACCAAATATACATATTATATACCGTGAAATTATATTTTCGCCTTGAAGTTTATAAAAACTGTTGTAACTCAAAAGACTTAAAGGCTAAATTATAAAATAATAGTAAAAATATTTTAGAAACTAACCCCTAAAATACCCTAAAAATTTGAGCGAGATAGGACTAGCAGTAAATGAGATATTGACATTTAATGGGAATTCATGGTAGCGGCGTAGCTACCGTTACTCCGATTTCGATTAAATTCATAAGGGACCATATAGGAACCAAACTACATAATTTCTGAAAATTTCATAAAAAATAATTGAGTAGTTCAGAAGTTATGCCACTTGGTGTAATTTTGGAATGACATGGTAGCGGCGCGGTGTTGCTACTGTTACTCCGATTTTGATTAAATTCATAGGGGACCATCGCGGAGCCAAACTGCATAATTTCTGAAAATTTCATTAAAAACAATCGAATAGTTCGGAAGTTATGCCACTTGGTGCAAAATTGGAGACACACAGACGGACAGACAGACGGACAGACAGACACCAAACCAAAATTGTTCAGGAAGCTCTAAAACGTAAAATGTGCGTAAAAAATTTGATTTTGGAGAGAAAAATTTTTTTATTCTTCAAAAGTGATCACAATGCTTCCGCTACTTTAGTAGTCTCGGAAGCAAAATGAGTGCTTTATTCAAAAATTTTTTTCTCAGAAACTATTATTTAACATAAAAAGATAATTCCAAATCCACATGAAGGCAGATACTCTCTAGATTCTACAATATTAGACTTACTTATTAACATACCAGTCCTCGTTATTAGGGATAATAACAAGGATAAAATCCGATCCAATGTTATTTTTACTATTTTCTAGTTCTAGCAAAAGTTCTCTAACAAAATAACCATTTATTTTAAATAAAAAATAATCTTTTTTCAATTCCGGGGCTAAAAGACACGATTTAGTCCCTCATAATAGGGAGTAAAGTGCCAATTTTAGTCCCAAGGGTCTAAAAGATTCACTTTTAGTCCTAAGGGACTAAAAAATTATTTTGCTCCCGCTTTTAAACCAATCAGCAAGCACAATTTACAGAAATATACGTATAACTTAAATTATAATAAATAGCATTGCTAGGTAATGGAAAATAATAAACAAATTCAAACTTGTAGAGAGAGACCAACATTTATATTGTATTGTACAATTCGATTGCATTATCAAAAGTATACTTGATGGAGTATTATTACATACAATTTGAATGACATATAGGGTAAAAGCCCCCTTTGTGGAACGGTATCTAATACTGGAACAGTTTTGACGTTTACGTATCTATTTCTTTAATTAAGTAAGGAAACTTTAAATACGAAGTGAATTTAAATTGAAAAACAATCATTCTATTAACTCGACAATTCCCAGAGTTATTTAGAGGTGACAGATGTTTTCAATTTTTTTCAACGATAAGATAATTAAATCTTTACGTTCTGCTACCACCATTAGAAGGCTAATAGATGACTTTATATTTCTTTCTTGTGATAACTCTATACTATAAGTTAAACAAACAAATTAATACAATTTACAATTAAAAATGTCTGTCACCTACAGGTGACACTGGGAATTGCCGATAATAATTTTTGTTATCAGACGTTTCTTTCAGAAATAACTTCATTAATATGTAAATGTTCATAATTAGATACCGTTCCACAAAGGGGGCTTTTACCCTAAGTAATTTTTTTTAATTTTTATAATTTTAAATTATTCGGAATTGCAAAAAATAGTATACACACCACAGGACTAAAGTGTTTCTTTTTCATCCCTCGTGTGATTTGCTGCCCTCGAGCCTTTACAGGCCCTCTGGCAATAAACTTCACACTCGGGATTAAAAAACTATTGTTTTAAAAAAATAAACACGTCTCTCTTCAAAATATTATATGTTGTATCTACGTTTCTTTATTCCTTAATTCATTTGTGTTATTATAGTATCAATATTATTTATATTAACCTTAGAATCAAACGTACTTGCAAAATGACGAACGAGCTTCTCTATCTGCTCCAATACTACAACTTCTCGCTTCCTGCTTGCTGTAAAACTTCTGTTATCTAATTTATTTGTTATTATAACACAGCAAATGTGTAAATTTTGTTTATAGTTGCTGTCGTTTTGTTTATATTGAAATAGTGTGCGTCAAAAGGACGACGATGTATGATTAACCGATTTTTTTTTTAGGGAGTTTTTACTTTACATATAAAAGTTTTCCCAATTTTTCTAAAATTTATTAAAGATATGGATGTTATGATTAATTTATTCAATGATAATGATAATATGAAAGGTGATTACAACTGTTTGACTTATAGAGACGACATAATACTGAAGTTTTAATATATTGAATCGAAAACCAAAGAATGCGTTTCAAGTGACTTCATAAAAGATTAACAATTTATTTTATGGAAAATAATTTAATTTTATTATTTTTTGAGATCTTATTCGAAAAATTATTATTAACAAATTTTAGAAAATTTACAAATATGCCTAATCAGGAAATAACTACATATCTACGGGAATATTTGTGACCGAGAAATTTCACATTCTGTAAAGTCACACATGTCCACCGACTCATAATAGTTTATAAATTAATTTGAAAGGCATGTCTTATGATACAATTGATGTATTTATCTATTTTTTAATTTTTTAATGAAAATATGCTTTGATAAAAAAATTAATAAATATTTATATTAAAAAATTTTTCCAAATCCAATTTTTGTAAATATTTTGTTCGCTTTTGTGGTATTGTTATGTAAAAAAAAATGTTTTTTGCAAATAAACTCTGAAACTCTCCGTAAAAAGTCCATTCGTCAAAATTACGCCGATATAATATGATTAACGTTTCTCGTAGACCAACGTATGATTCTAGGGTTAAATACATACACAGATGCAAATAGTATGTATTTGCACACATACATATGCATTTTTTGTAAATTGCATAAAAGGGATGCAAATAATAGAAATATTTTAGTCAAAAATGTTTCTAAAATGCTTTTAGGTCAAGATCAAGACACACTCATATCATATTTCAAGTTTCTAGCACTAGCAGAAGTACCCTAACAAATAAGATTACATTTGAAATTTGAAATAAGTCCCCATAAACGTTTTATATAAACGCTACATATGTACAATAAGTACGAAAGATTTGAATGGGTGATTACTGAGGTTTTTTATGTAAAAAAGTTTATATAAACCCAGGTCCGAAAACGTTTACTTTCCAAGATACAGTGTTCTGTTTCTTGTTTTTTAAAAATATTTTTCTGCATTAAATTAAAAACAAATTATGTGGTGATACTGTAGAAGTGAAGTGTCTTCGCCTCTTTATTGGTAAGACTTTTTCATAAAATTATTAATACGAGAACCTAAACCGGTTTTGTGGTAAGAACGGTAATTGGAAATTATTTTTTTTATCTCGAAAACGGCTACATGAACGACAAAATACAAAGAGGTAATTTTTGTCAACAATTTGTAGAACATTTAAAAAAACATTTTCGATTTGGAAAAAATCACTGGCGTGCCTTTTTTGCTTCAAAAATATGTCATCATATGGCTGTACGGACGCCACTAGTTTGAGTGGAAATACAGGGTGAGTTTTCTGAGAGTTGCCATTTTGATTATGGCTAAACTATTGACTTAATCAAAAAATTGTTCAAATAAAAGTTGTAGCCACTGGCGGGGGACATTGATTGATATACTTCGGAGCTTTATAGCTCTTGTGGTTTTCGAGATACTATACAAACTTACCTTTTTTTAAATGGAATAGTATACTTATTTGTTTTATCTTAAGTTTTTTGTTCAAACTTTCGCGCTTAAAAGTGATTTATTTAAGTTAATTTTGTGGAATTTAATAGTGCTTAATTCAAACCGCCATCGTTATTTACGTTAAATAATTGTGCAGCTAAACAGTAATTGTATTTATGCTACATAGATGGCTTTACCGTATACAACACAAATGACTAATTCAAAATGTCATCTCTTTAAATACCCAAATTTTACTAATTTTTATTCAATATTTTGTGTTTGTATTTATTTACAACTAAAATGTATCGTCCTGGAATGTAGATAATTGAAAAAATGAATTGAGAAAATGCGGAATGTCATTAAATGGTAAAAAAAGCTGACCTTGTTTTAAGCAATTTTTTTTAAATTTACAATATTTCGATAATTTATGTAATTCAGTTATAGGTACTTTGTTGGAGTATTTCTAATAACTTATTATTGTGTTTACTGAAGATAGAATAACGATTTTATTCTCATATTTAATTCAGTTTCATGGAAGTTTTTGCAATGACATAACCTCTTATATTACCGAAGAAACATATTCATTGTTATTTTAAAAGGTAAGGGTAATTCCACAATTTCAAAATAATTATTTACATTGTAAGTAACGAAAGTTTTTGTTTCATAGCATTCTGTAAAGCTTCAATGAAACAGATTCAGTATGAAGTTAATATAAAATTGCCGGTATGGTATTCCTGTGGAAAAAATTCAAGAAATAGAAAAGTTAACGCGAGGAAACTGCCCCTAAAATTTGCCACCCGGGGCCTCTGCCCTGCGTGTCCATAGTGTAAATCCACTACTGGTTATATGTAGGGATGTTACGGATATGAAATTTCAAATACGGACACGGATATTTAAAAACATTTTTTTCGGTTTCGGTTACGGAAATGTAATGATATCGGATAATGTTTCGGATACGGTTACGGTTACGAATAATTTCTTTTAGTGAACATTTTTTTTTTTTTTGGAAAATGGGGAAAATTGTACCGAAAAAAGTGAACGCTCAACACGAATCAACAAAAATTGATCAAAAGAAGCACATGCAGCAAAATTTTTCTTCGATTTAACTCAGTTTTTCTATGGCAGTTATCTGTCATTATCCGAAACAAATCCGAAACTTTTATTTTCGGTTACGGATAAATAATTAATTCGGATATCCGGTAGTTTCGGGTACGGTTACGGATATACATAACATCACTAGTTATATGTAACTATCAGCAGGGCTGGGAAAAATGGTTCATACAAATTAAAATAGAAAATGGTAAATGGTTTTCAAAAATGCATTTAAAATACAAAATGGAAAATGGTTTTGATGAACATCTTTAAAATAGAAAATGGAAAATAGCTATTTAAAATGGATTATAAAATGCCAAATGCTTTTTTTACTTTAAATTCTATAAATTGTTTTATCATTATTAAAAAAAAAAAAGCTAAGAAAATTTCAAACGTACTGAAATTAAATAAAGGCAGTTTTGAGAAAATTTTGTAAAGTTTACATGATATGAAAACGAAATTTAACTCTTGAAATATTGTTACTTTAAAATATTGTAAAATTTAATTCAGCCTTGACATACTCAAACCTTGACTACGCTACAACTGCGACTTCTAAATTATGAAAATCATCTACTCGAAATACAAAACATTTCTTATCGCCGTGTCTTAAAAATAATAGTACACAACTTTAGTCAGAAAAGTTTGACTTAAGAGAACTACAACTCTAGTAATAAATTTAACTCAAGTGACTTTGCAACTCAAGTTAAAAAAGAAATTGAATTAATTAAATAAACTAACATTTAACTTTTGTTAAATGTTAGTCTTGTTAATTAATAGTTAGTTTGTTAATTTGTCTAACAATTTGTTAGACTTCAGATCGTTCAGTTCGAGTTCTATAATTTATGCACATTTTGAGTATACATGCATTTTCACTTTACATAAATGTAAAATGGATTCAAATTTTCTTTTTAAATACAAAATGGAAAATGGTTTGACCGAACTTATTTAAAATAGAAAATGCAAAATGCCATTTTGTATTTTAAATACATATTTAAAATGAAATCATTTTTAGCGAATTTCCAAAACTGGGAATTCAGCTTTTACGCCGGGTGTCATGGTGCGACCTAAGCCCGGGACCATATCAGAAATATGTTTTGAGGTCCCTAGAATACGAAAATGATATTCACTAAAATTTATATATATATATTATAAAATTTATATATATATATTTATATATATATATATATATATATATATATATATATATATATATATATATATATATGTATCCGCGCGATAACTCTCGAACGAAACGTTTAATGCTTATGAAATTTTGTGTGCGAATTCGATTTTCCAAATCGTTGGATGAGTTCGTTAGCCAGACACGTCGGATGCCCAGAAGTAGGTTTTCCGGGCGTTTTTTGTCAACAAAATGAGTTTTTTGCCAGAATTAAGCAATTTTTCAAATTTTTTTTTACACCAAGCCATAGTAAAAGGTAAAATGCATAAAAAATGTTTTTATTCCGTTGCTCTAAATTACTTACTTTTCGAGAAAAACTAGGAAATATGTCGTTCTCCATTTCACTCGCACTCGCATTCTTTTTTTTTCTGTCTCATTTTTTACGAGCTAAATTCGAAAAAAACCGCTTTATAAGTAGCGTGTCATGATTTTTTTAATCCAATTTAACGATTCGGCTATATTCTTTTTCTTTGTCAGTTAAATGTTTTTATAATGTATCTCTATTCCATTTTTTTTTAGATAAAAAATCACGGCGCAGTTTTTTATGTGATATGATCAGAATTTAGATGATGTTTACACCTTCCTAAAATTAATAAGAGCTTGCTACAATCGCATAAAAATTACGTTAAATCATATTCAAACAATAATATTTTTACGTAATTTTCTATCCAAATGACAATACTACGTTATAATTATATGTATAAACCCATCATTTTAGTGGTAAATAAATTTGCACATTCAGTTTTTTTTTTTTTTTTTTGACAACAAAACAAATAATTTTAAATTTTGACAAGTTGTATCATACATTTTTGAAAATATTAAATATTTATTTTTTTAAGGCAAAAATGTATTAAAGATCTGAAATTTGTTTAACAAAAACCATACATCTGCTCGTTTTACCTTAAAAATCTCGGAAAATAGAACATTTTTCAATAATTAACTCAGAAAAAGCATATATGAGGTAATTTTCATGATATTTTTTTGAAAATTTCAAAATAGTAGGGTTACAATGTTTTTTTTTTAATTATTTTGTAGAATTTGGTAAACACACATCGTAAAAAGTACTCGCCTTGAAAAAATCAAACAAGTATTTAAAAAAAAAAATACTATTTCTTAAAGAAAATATTAAAATTATGTACAAATGCCGTCCTGACCAACTGATATATTGGAACCGATTTTGAGCAGCTGGATTTACTACAGGCAAAAGCTCATAGTGAATACACACATTTTTTAACATCCTTTTAAATTTTGTAATTCAATCATTACAAATAAAATCTAAATAAAAAAAAATCTATATGACCTATTTTTTCTCAATTTTCTAGCATCAAATCTAGCGATAATTAACTAGCGGGTGATTGTTTGAAATTATCTATCCATTTGAAAATTGGGATCCAGTGATGTTGTACATTGGCACTACAAAAGTGTGGGTGAAAAATTTCATTTTCACTTTTACTGAAATTATGTCATAAATTCATATTTTCAGAATTTATTCATTTGACAGAAAAATTCTAAATTATTAAAAAGCCAAATAATTAATAACAATTAAAATAAAAAAAAAAAACCAGAAAACATTTATTTATATTTGCATTTTTATAAAAACATGTAGGTATTATATTTTATATGCACTTTAACTAAAATGTCAAATTTCACACGTTGTTAATTTTCAATTTCACTCATAATATGCTTAAAAATCAAAACTTAAAGTTTATAACATTCACAATCCGTGTAGAGTGTCCATACGTCTTGGTTTTCCCGGATTTGTCACGGTTCTAGCTCCGGTGTCCCGACAGACTTTTGACTTCGATTTGTTCCGGTTTTTCAAACTACTAATTTTTTATTTTCATCATCTAATAAGTACACAATTTTTCATTTTAAATAATGAATAGTTCAGTATCATATTAAAAGATCAACAGTAGATTCATTTACAACCAAACCTAAAAATATTTTTAAAAAATTAATTACTAATTAAATTTTCCAAGTTTTTTCGATTTTACCTTAAACACGAACTTCCAAAAAAACATTTTCTTTTCTTAACTTTCCATCATATATGTATCTACATAAATAAATTGTAATATTATTTTGCTTGCTTCTATGATACTGAAGTTCCTGAACAATTAAAAATTAAAATGACTGGAATTTTATTCGAACTTTTAAATAAAGTAGTTAACTAACGCGAACAACTGATAGCGCCACAATACAGAAATTGCCAACATTTAAATGTTCATGTTTTAATACATTTTCTTGAAAATAAAATTGTCTAAGAAGCTCACTTTCATAAGAAATTTTATAAAAATTTAAAAAATATATATTTCCTAGAACAGGGGGCGATTTATTTTGAAAAAAAAATTAATATTTTATATAAAGGACCATTAATAGGTAATCTATAGATATAATACAAATGTAACGAGACCGTTTCTGTATAGGGAATATTTTTTTAAAAATTGTGTAGATACTGTAAATAGTTATCGATGTAGATATCAAAACAGCGATTTTTAAAATTTTTGTCTGTCTGTCTGTCTGTCTGTTCGTCTGTTCACGCATCAAACAAACACTACTGGATGGATTTTAATGAAATTTGGTGTGCTGACAACTTATTACCCGGATCAACATCTAAGATACTTTCTACTTTCTACTTCGAGAAAAGGTCTCATTCCCACGGGAAAATGGAAAAACCATGTTGAGCATGTGCATACAGTACGCAAAAACTATTGAACGGATTTTGATGCAATTTGGTGTGGTGATAACTTATTACCTGAGTCAGCATCTCAGATACTTTTTATTTCGGGAAAGTGGCTCATTCCCACAGGAAAATAAAAAAACTTTTTGAGCATGTGCACATATTACGCGAAAACTATTGAACGGATTTTTATGAAATCTGGTGTAGTGATAACTTATTACCTGCGTCAACATTTAGGATACTTTTTATTACGGGAAAATATTTCCTTCCTTCAGGAAAATTCAAAAATTATTTTGCTTATGTGCATGTATACTTAAAACTATTGTTCCATGCGAATGCTTTATAATTACTATATTTATATACTTGTCATTTATTAAATTAAATTTACCATAATACAAAATTTCTGGAGACTAACTCTATTTTAAATTAATTTAGAAATTTCGAAAATTTAAGTGCCTATATTTCCGAGAAATTCATTTTGGATGAAACTTGTTATATTTATAGGATAGATACTAGTTTGGGATGCAAATATAATAAAACAATAAAACGTTGCAAGTCCAAAAATTTTGTATGAGTTCTCCAGTCAGACACGTCCAATTCCAAAAACCTCACAAAAATGAGTTTTTTGCAAACAATTTGCCAAAATTTAAAAGTTTTTCCAATTTTTTTTACATTGTGGTAAAGAACCAAGAAAATCACAGAAAATACATTTTGAACCATTATTCTAGGTAAGCGGGTTTTCGAAAAAAAGTAACTTTTATGATTGGAAATTCGCTATGTTATGCAGATGCTGCGACAGGGGTATCAATAGCTCCCAGCCCTGATCAACAGAAAATTATTTTATTGTAAAATTGTATAACAATCAACAGAAATTATGATTTTTTAATAAAACATTAATTTGAATTAAATTGTATATTTATTTTTATTATTTAATAATTTGACAAAATGTAGAATTTGTTTTTTGTTTTTTTTGCTCGTCACTTACGTTTTTTAAGAAGGACGACCGATTTTAGGGGCGGCAAATTTGGCAAAAAGAGCGGCAAAAATTTTTTTTACCTTTTCAGGGGCGGCATTTTTCACTGAGCGTAGAGCGGCACTTCGGGTAAATCCGCCACTGATAGAACTGTACATTCTCTATATTTCATGTTATAACACATGGGTGTTAAAGTATAAGAAACAAGCTCAAATTTTTCATTGTTTTCCGAACCTGTGTAATTATTGTGAATAGCTCTTAATTTTTCAATCGAAAATCAATTGTCTTTATAAACTGTTTGTGTTGAAACTGTTTTCAAACTTAATTCTGTTTTATCATCTGGGAACGACATAGAATGGTGGCACATTCCTGGAAAACCTGGAAATGTCAAGGAATTCTAAACTTTCTGAAAAAGTCAGGGAATTTTACCAGAAGACTAGAAAAAATTGATTTTTATAATTTCGTTAACTTAAGGATAAAACTTCAATCAATTTTCTGATAAAGTACTTAGTTACTCAATTTTAGGAACACTTAATTTTTTCATCATCTTCGGATTGTTGTACTATTAATTGTACTTGATGTGAAAAATCAAAATATATACAAACACACATGTATTTGACAGCAGTCACTTTCGATTATGCGATACCTATCGGAAGAATTTGGCAATGATGAAGGTCGATATAACCATTTGTGTTTCATGGTAGGTAAGGCAGATAGAGATTTTAAACTTTGATTGTTTGAAATAATTTTGAATATTCATAACGTGTAGAAACGTGTTTCTATACTATGATATTTACTTTCAAAAAAGAAAAAATAATAGTGCGCCACCAAAAAAAGTAAAGATTGCTGAACGAAATATAGGCAAAGAACAGAACACGAACGTTAGGTCATTTGCAACTGTTGCAGCAGCTAAGTCAGATGTAGAAAAGGAAATTAATAACAGTGACACCACTAATGTTAATCTTGAAGAAAACGGTGTAAATGAAGAGGATGGATTTACCACCGTTACTTATAAAAAGAAACGTAGACAAATAATAAGAGGAAATGGTCTCCAAACAGATGAACTTCAATGTGAAGAATCGAGAATATGGATCTTTTTAGGACGTTGCAAGAAAGAAAAAACAACTACAGAAAAAGTTCAAGATTTTCTTAAAAAGCGATACCCAGGTCACGAATTTACTGTCGAGAATTTACACAGTAAAGGAAATTATGAAAGTTTTAGAATCGGAGCGGAAGCGGAATTAAAAGAACAAATGTATAGTGAAAATAACTGGCCCAGAGGTGCTATAATAAAACGTTATATTTTTCGTAGGCAACCAGCCGACTTCAGTAGCCAATAAACATAACGTTAAAAATTATTTATATAAAATCATGCATCAAAATATACAGTGTTTAAGTAATAAAGTTGAAAATTTAGAATTAATTTTAAATCGTGAAAACATAAGTTTTCTTTTACTAAGTGAACATTGGTGTCTAGAAGAAAACTTAGAAAATATTAATATTGATAACTATAAATTATGTGCGTATTACAGCAGAAATAATTTTAAGCATGGTGGAGTTGGTATATGGACAAAAAATTCTGCAATAAAATTTGTAAGTGATAAACTAAATTTAGATGGTTTTGCCATGGATAAAGTTTTTGAATGTAGTGGTATAAAAATAGACTTAACCGGTAAGATATACTATATGTGCGTTATATATAGGTCGCCAAACAGCGATATCGAGTTATTTTTTGAAAAATTAGACAATCTATTAAGATATTTAAAAACCGAAAAAAGGAACGTTATTATAATGGGGGATCTTAATATTGATTTCATGAAAAATAATCTTCTTAAACGTAAATTAATTGACATACTTGATTCATATAATTGTCGAAATATTATAAATACAGTGACGCGTATCTGTTCAACTTCAAGTTCTGCTATAGACTACTTAATAACCAATAAAGATCTCGAGTTTGTAAATGCGGATGTTATTGATACTCATATCAGTGATCATACCGCTCAAGTTTTAACAGTGCAGAACTGTGGTAAAATGGGAAGGAATGGACGTAAAAAAGTTTGCAATAGACTATTCAATCAATGTAATTTGGAGTATTTTGGTTATATGCTAAATAATGAATCTTGGGTTGATAACGATAATTTTACAACATTTGCAGAAAGTTTTAATTATTGCTTCAACGCATGCTTTCCAAAATAAATGCGTAATATTTACCCAAGAAATAAAACTTGGATCACAAAAGAAATTATTGAGGAAGGAGCGTTGCTCAGAGATCTTTATAAAGTAAGGCATCAGAATAGTCAGCTGGAAGAAAAATACAAAATATTGAAAAAGAAACATCAGTCCAATATAGAACAAGCTAAAAAACGAGCTATTTTCAGTAATTACATTGACATCCAAACTTGTAGTGTTAAAGATGTTTGGGATGGAATTAATAAAGTTCTAAACAAAAATAGTCAAAAACATGAGAAAATAAATTTAGAATATCAAAATAGATTAATAGAGACTCCCAAAGCTATAACGGAAATATTTGCTGATTATTTCTTAACAGCTGTATGTAATAAATTAAGAGAACATTTTGGAAATAATCTATCACCGTGCTGTACCACAACAAGAAAGGTGTGTTTGAAGACAATTTTTTTGGAACCGACACATCCAAATGAAGTTTGCAACATTATAATGAGTCTACCGAATAAAAATTCTGCGGGTCCGGATGAAGTACCAGCAAAAATATTTAAAAAATAATGCTCATTTTTTAGCATCTAAATTAGCTCCAATTATTAATGACATAATAGAAACGGGACGATTTCCTGAAGAATTGAAACTTACGAAAATCAAACTTATTTTTAAAAAAGGCGAACATAAAAATGTTGCCAACTACAGGCCAATATCAATACTTTCCATATGGTCAAAAGTTATTGAAAAAACAGTATGCAGAAGAATCATGGATTTTCTGGAACATAACAAACTATTGTCTCCTGTGCAACATGGCTTCAGAACGCTTAACTCAACTACCAGCGCTATATTTGAATTTTACGAATATTTAGCAAAAGCGCTTGATGATGGACAGCATGTTATCGGTTTGTTTTTTGATCTGAGCGCAGCATTCGATACCGTTAATCATCACTTTCTACTTCAAAAATTAGAGAAAATTGGAATCAGAGGCAATTGCAGCAAGTTAATTGAATCCTATCTTGAAAATAGAAAATTTTTTGTAGAAATTGAAAATGAACACTCAGATATCAAAGAGTTTAAAGTTGGGGTACCACAAAGAAGTACAATTGGACCGCTGTTATTTATTTGTTATGTGAATGATTTATCAGAATATGTGGACATTGGAAAAATAATCATGTACGCTGATGATGTTACTGTTTTGGTTAAAGCTAAAGATACAGAAGAAGTTAAAAATTTAGCCAACGAAGTGCTTACCAAATTTAAATTGTGGTGTTACAAAAATCATCTAATAGTGAACATAAATAAAACTGCTCTTATAGACTTTAAACTTAAAAATATACAAAACATACATATGGAAATCACCAATGAAGAAATAACGCTGACATCTGTTACTAGTGTTAGGTTTTTAGGCACCATTATAGACAATAATTTAAAGTTCTCTGAATAAGTTGATGCGGTATGTAAAAAGTTGAGCAAATTCTCTTACCAGTATACCATCTTGACAAAATATCTTAATCAAGATCAATTGCTAATGTTTTATTATGCTCATGTATTTTCTGCATTAAAGTACGGTATTGCTATGTGGGGAGGTTGCGCTGAGGCTAAGCGTATACTGATCATTCAAAAAAAGATCCTAAGAAAAATATTTAAAATAGGTGCAAGAGTTTCGTGTAAAGATTTTTTCAGGAAATGGGGTATTTTGACTGTACCTGGAGTTTATATATACGAGTTATTAACTTACATGCATAAGAAACAATATTTTATAATAGCAAATACAAGTAGCCACTATAATACAAGATTTAAGTCATCATATGATTTTTCACACAGAACAGCCTTTTATGAGAAAACACCGTTGTATGTAGGTTATAAAGCATTTGATAAATTACCAACGGAAATACGTAGGGAAGAGAAATTTTTTCAATTTAAAAACAAATTAAAAAATTATTTAATTAATTTGGCGCCTTATGAAATAAGTGAATGTTTGTAATTTTTGACGTTTGTATACCTTTATTTGGTCATTTCTAATAAATATTATTATTATTAAAAAAAAAAAATAATAATTTCGTTTGCGTAAAAATCACTGGAATTACTGTTTGTATTACATTATTTTTATATTTTATTATTATTTTACTACTTAGTTTATTTATAATTTAATAATGTCTTTTTATACTAACAGAGAAGTTCTGGATATTATTTTAGTTTTAGGTTCGTTGTTTAAAAATACTAATTGCTTTTAATTAAAAAAAAATTTTTTAGGACGATGTGACATGAACTATCGTCAAGCGGCACAAGTTTATGCAGATAACTTCCCTGAACGGAGGCATCCGTCACACCAAGCTATTAGGAAAATTTTCGATAGAGTAGAAAATACAGGGAGTTTGATTCCCGTTAGAAATAATCATTCAAGAAACGCCACTGACGAATTACATAAAACTGTAGTTCTTGCATCTGTTGCAGTGAACCCACACTGTAGTACTAGAGAGACAGCTAGAGATGTTGGAATTAGTCAACGCTCCGTCGTTAGAATTTTAGAACAAGAAAAATTCCATCCGTATCATATTAGTTTGTCCCAACATTTAACTGAAGTAGATTTTAGAAGCCGAGTAGACTTTTGTTTATGGGTCGAAAATAAAGAGGATAATTAATTTAGGAATGTTTTGTTTAGTGATGAGGCGACTTTTAAAAGTACAGGTCAGGTAAATAGGCATAATTTTCGTTACTGGGCGACGGAAAATCCGAATTGGATACGTACGATCGACTATCAACATCAGTGGTCCTTAAATACTTGTTGTGGAATTTTGAATAGGAAAATTATAGGGCCAATTTTCATTGATGAAGTTTTAAATAGTGAAAGATATTTACATCTTTTAATAGAGGAATAATGGTATGAAAATTTTTTCCGCGTACTGCTTCATGTGAGATAACGTTAAAACAGACTGAATAATAAAGTTGATGTTCTTTTATCCGTTTTTTATTTTCCGTCTTTGGAACTGCCTAGTAAACTTCAAAACGAGGTTTTTTGATTAATTTTGATTAATTTCGAATAATTTGAACTTCCATTGTTATAAACATCACTGCAAAGGAAATTATATGATCAACAAAATTTAATAAAACTAAACAGTTTTTTTGTAATTTTTGTTGCTATAAACTTCGTGGAAGAGGTAAAATATACAAACCAAGTAAATTAATTAATTTTTTTAAAATTTTTTTTAGGTGTCTCGCTGTTGTACTTAAACTGCAAACAATTTATAAAATGTTAGGATTATGAACTGTACCTATCGATATTGGATTATCTTTTGATTTTTATTGGTACAATATTTTCCGTGAATAAATATTAATTATTATTAAAATTTTGTAATTATCAATCAGCTAATGTGTCTCAAAAGTGATAAGTGACAGTTAATATCTAAAGACAAGCTGCGTACTATTAAAATTCGACTGTTGTGCCGCCTATCGTGAAAATAAGTCAACCTGGCGTTCGCTATTACATTAAATGCATATGCAAATTTTTAAAAAACGTTTTATTAAATGAATAAATATTACAATTATCATTTGTTGTGGTTTTTAGTTTATTGAAATCGTTTTTCTACTCTAATTCAATATCCAATGCTAAATTTACAATTAATTTTTAAATAATTTAAGTTAAACGGAACCCTATTGACAGATTCATTTATAAAAATGTCAATCTACTAATTACTTTAATTTTAAAATATAAATAAAATTTCTTTACTATTGGCAAACATTGACGATTTGTATAATTATTTCAATGATTGATTTATGGTATGAATTTTAAAATTTAATGGCAATTTTTTAATTTTTAATAATTATAACGAATAGGATGGAAGTTCGCTGAATACATATATGGGATATTTATGAAAGTAAAATTTACGATAATTATGTTATAATCAAACGACGAGTATTATCACAAACAACTGTATTAATAATCACTTATTTTGTTACAAGTGAGGTAAATAAATAGCTACTGTAGAAAAAAATGTGAGTGAAAATTTCTAACTGAAGAAATTCATCTTCACTCGCGTATATTAGAATAATTTAAACTGAAAAAGAGTGTTTTCAGTGAAACAAAAATTCTGAAATTATTTATTTTAATCGTCACTGAAGATTTTTTATTATTTTTTCGCCTTTTAAATCATTTTAATTAACTTTTTACGTTGGTATTTATGAATTTCGAACGCCAGTTTTGAAAAAAATGCCACTAGAGCGCACTACTTGAGCTACGCAGCTTGTTTGTAAATATTTAATAGTATAAATACACTTCTATGGGTATAAAATAAATGTTTTTTATTTCCATACTAGTCTTCACCCGCGGCTTCGCCCTCATTTAATTCGATCCCCTCCCCCCGTTTTGTATCCCCTCCCTTCTTCCCCCGGGAACTTTCGTTCGCGATAAAACTACCCCGAATAAAAATATTTAAAAATTATTACTATATGTGTTCATAGTACATAGTGTCTGTATATTATTAAATTTCATTAAATTCGGTTCAATCATCCCACAGAAATCTTTAGTCGGAATAATATTATCCTATGTGTTAACTCAGGATAAATAGTGCCTGTGGACCAGATTTCATCGAATTGAGTTTAATATTGTGTGGCGTGTTTGAATAATTGCTTTTGTATCTCTCAGGAACTTACGACTGGGATATGCTTATGCTTTATCAACATTTTTCATTTTTCGATGCAATTGATTGTTTATAAATAAGTGGAAAATTAAAAATTGTTGATTTTTTCAACGGGAATCTGTTTTTTCACCTTTTCAGAACAATTCTACGAAGCAAAAAAAATTTGAGCTTTTTAGTTAAATAATTATTAAGGTTTCTATGTCAACTTTCGGTTTCAAAAATTTTGTTAATTAACAATAGCATAACTAATGGAAAAATACATATAAAATTTTTTTTGGACGAATTATTGTTTATCAACTTATTCCGAAGGTATGTGAATTTTTTCATTCCTTAATATTGATATTTAATATATTTAAATAATTTTTTTGTTTACCGTGTTTGAATGACGCGGCGCGCGAGAACGCCAAACATCCCGTTTTAGCAATAACTTTAGGGCTCTGTTAAAATTATAAATATTGGAGATACAGTTTCGGGAGTTGGGACTTATTTTTGTGAAATTTCCTGCTCTTTTCAGATCTTTTTTTTGATTTCAAAAATCTTTAATAGTTTTTGAGATTTTTCAAAAAAACAAAAACACTTTTTTTTCACTCTTTTGTTTATAACAATTGCAGTTTTTATCAGCGTATTTTCAACTTTTTCAAAAAGTTTCTAGAGGTCAATACGAATCGAATGACACCAAAATCATAATTTTTGGTGCCCTCAATGAGAATTTCACTAAAATGGCTCTTTGAGACTAGACTATTAACTACTCTTCTATGAAACGCCTGGTGAACAGTTTCCAGCATTTGCACAGGGATATTTCTGATATCTTCACGAATTCTATCTTTCGTAACCCTCTGTAAAAGTTTCATTTAAGTAACTTGCAACTGCTATCTATCTCTATGAGCTGTAGCTGCGCCTTGCTGATAACTAAATTTGTTCTACTTTCTAAATCAACGTCTACTAAGGCAACAGTAAGTTTCTCTATTAAAAGAGAAATCTTTCAACAATTAAACAAAAATGTATTTAACGACCACCGATGTTTATGGCCGATTATACCTATCCAATGCGGATTTTCCATCGCCCGGTAATGAAAAGTCAGCCTATTTAACTGATCTGTACTTAACAGTGGCCTCATCACTAAACAAAACATTCCTGAAATAATTATCCTCTCTATTTTCGGCCCACAAACAAAAGCTTACTCGGCTTCTAAAATCTACTTCAGTTAAATCTTTGGACAAGCTAATATGATATGGATGGAATTTATCTCGTTTAAAATTCTAACGACGGAGCACTGACCAATTTTAACTTTTCCAAGTACTTTCATGTGAGATTTATTACAATACATGCAAGTATTACAGTTTTATGCAACTCATCCCTGACGTTTGCTGAATGGCTATTTCCAACGGGAAATCGAATTTATCTGCATAACCTTGTGACATCTGACAATAATTCATATCACACCGACCTAAAAATATTATTTTTGAAATCAAAAGCAATAAATATTTTTAAATAACGAACTTAAAATTTATTTGACTAAAAAAACAGCATTAATTACAAACATAGAGGATTTTTGTCTGATTTGCAAAAAATTTGGCGAAAACGTTGAAAGTGCAAAAATCTTGAATGAGTTCCGCAGCCAGACACGTCTGATGCCTGGAATATGATTTTTTGGGCATTTTTCGTGACAAAATTAAAAAATTAAAATAAAAATGGTTTTTAACCCATTATTCTATGTAACCTGCTTTCTGAGAAAATCTAATTTTTGTAAACGCAAATTCGCTATGTTTTGCAGGATGCTACGACAGGGGTATTATTGTTTTTTTTACTAAAAATGTGTGTGTTTACACATGCTGGGCTATTTCGTGAATTTATTTATATAATGTTTTTTTTGTTCAATTCTTTAAAAATAATTCCGGCCCCTGGAACACTTAATAGTATATACGGAGTTCGCGTTAAAAAACTCTAATGATAATTGATAACTTAGCAAAAGAATCAATAAGAAATATTTTAAAAAACGACAAAAAAATTAATACAAATAATAAACCAACCATAAATTCCTTAAAAAAGAAAATTTATGACAATAATCCAATATTAACCAAAGCCGATAAAAGTAATTCAACTGTAATTCTAAATAAGCAAGATTATTCTAATAAAATAAGCGATTTTATTAAAAATGAAAAAATGGTACGCCTAAAAACCGATCCAACTAATAAGTATAATGAAGAAATTAAAAAACTAATTAACGATAATAAAAGCATCTTTTCTGACAGAGATAGACATTATTTAGTGGAAATGAATCTCAATGCTCCTAGAATGTACGGACTCGTAAAGACACACAAACCTGATAATCCAATAAGGCCTGGAGTTTCCCATGTCGGTTGTCCGTCACATAAATTAGCAAAACATTTAGACATGTTATTTAAAACAGAAACTCAGTTCAGCTCTACACATAGTGTTAAAAATTCTTTCGAACTAATAGATAAACTCAAAAGTACTCCTTTCTCAAATCGATACAAGTTGGCCTCCCTAGATGTACACAGCATATTTACTAATATTTCCACTAAAGAATGTCTAAACTTAATTAGTAAAATAATAAATAACAAGATAAAAAATCTTTTAAAACAATCGGAATTAATTAATACATTTAATACAGTCTTAAAACAAAATTACTTTAAATTCGGCAGTAAGTTTTTCCGACAGACAAGTGGTCTTGCTATGGGGTCACCACTGAGCCCTCTGTTGGCAGAAATTTATATGTCGAGTTTAGAGGAAATAATAATGAACAACACTTTAACAAAACAACATGTAAAATTTTGGTATAGGTACGTGGATGATATAATTATAGGGTTCGATGGATCAGTTCGCCAATTAGAAAAATTCATAGGTACACTAAATTTAATAGACCCAAAAATACAATTTGATATAGAATTAGAAAAAGATAATAGAATCAATTTCCTGGATTTAACCATTTAGGAAAATTAACAATAGCCAATCAAGTATCAGCCAAAGCTGGACGTTGAGTGAACATATGAATATTGGTGTATGTTTAAATACGGATAAAAATCCGCCATACACTAATAATGTTTCACAGGCACTCGATAACATTTGAAATTAAAAGTATAAAACTGCGTCTCGCATTAGAGAGAGGTTGTGTTTGATTGATTGCTGAATTGGAGCGGCACTCGAACAAGTGATCGGTGGCCTAGTTGGTAAGGCGCTTGGCTGGTAACCAAGAGATCCGGGTTCGAGTCCTAGCCGATCCAGTATGGTAATTTTTCAAACACTATGTCAATTTTAATTAACATAATGAATTGGCAATTTGCCAAAGTACATCGAGTGTTCAAGTATCAGCCAAAGCTGGACGTCGAGTGAACATATGAATATTGGTGTATGTTTAAATACGGATAAAAATCCGTCATACACTAATAATGTTTCACAGGCACTCGATAACATTTGAAATTAAAAGTATAAAACTGCGTCTCGCATTAGAGAGAGGTTGTGTTTGATTGATTGCTGAATTGGAGCGGCACTCGAACAAGTGATCGGTGGCCTAGTTGGTAAGGCGCTTGGCTGGTAACCAAGAGATCCGGATTCGAGTCCCAGCCGATCCAGTTTGGTAATTTTTCAAACACTATGTCAATTTTAATTAAAACAACATGTAAAATTTTGGTATAGGTACGTGGATGATATAATTATAGGGTTCGATGGATCAGTTCGCCAATTAGAAAAATTCATAAGTACACTAAATTTAATAGACCCAAAAATACAATTTGATATAGAATTAGAAAAAGAAAATAGAATCAATTTCCTGGATTTAACCATAACGAAAATTAACAATAGCCTCGATTTCAATATTTATAGAAAAACATCATATTCCGGAATTACAATACCAAACGATTCAGTAAGTCCATTTCAACACAATGTCGCAGCCTTTAATTTTCAATTATCAAAAGAAAATTTTAAAACAGAAATAAACAACATTAAAACAATAGCAAATAATAACGGATATAACTCAAAATTAATTGATAAATTCGTAGCTAAAAAAGAATTTAAACAAATCTTAAAAGAAATTTATCCCTCCATTAAATCAGACCCCAAATCAAATTTCAAAACTAACATATTTTGGTAAAATTTCAGATAAAACACATAAAATTTTAACTAAATCAAATATAACTACTGCATTTAAATCGAGCCTTAATTTAGGGAATTTAATATATAACAATAAAACAAAAATAGACAAACTTAAAAAATCGGGCATCTACAAACTAAATTGTCAAGAATGTAATAGTTTTTACATTGGTCAAACTGGCAGAAATTTTGAAACCCGCAGAGACGAACACTTCAGATGCTACAGAAACAAGAAACCTGACTCAGCTTTTGCCAGACATTTAGTCGACACAGGACACTTACCGGAGAGAAACGTTACAGTTTTACACGAAGCAAATAAAGGACCCAGACTAAAAATATTTTAGAAGCAATAGAAATTTACAAATACAATTCTGATTTACTTTTAAATGATTATACCGATATTTACAATTCTATTTTATTTTCTGTTTTATAATTTTTGTATACGACTGTATTTCCTACTTTATTTGTTTATATGTCACAATGTCACATGCTTCTAACTAACCTAAACTTGTTTTACTTGTTTTTTAACTCCGCCCACTACTTCTATTCCCACTAATTTTCAATCATGCATTGCTACAATTTATAAGTTAAGATTTAGAATAAAAGGCATGTATCTGAATTGTAATCTTTAGGTACACGTTTGATAATGGTTATATTGACCGAAACATGTCATAAGAGTTTTAATATTCAATAAAAGTGGTATTTTGCAAAGTGTTTTTATTTACTAATTAAATATGGAATACCATAAAGTAACGCTCAAAGCTATTAAGTTTATTTAATATTAAATTTAACACGAATTTCAATACAGTCAAGTATCCTATTGTAAATATGTGTTATAGTATTTAGTAAAATATGTACTTACATTTTAATAATGAAAATTTAAACGTTGGAAATGATGAAACAAATTAATATAAATTTCTAACAATCACCAATTTAACTACCCTGTCCGCTATAATACGAACGTGCTGTTTCAACAAATAACTGAATCTATTACCAAATACTAACCACATAAGGGCGCTTGCTACATAATTCCAGCGTACGACGTAGAAACAACTACGCACAATTTCCTTACCCTTTTTTATTCTTCGCATTCACATAACAAGTTATCCATCTTTCTTCATCGTTTGCATCGTTTCAAATGATAAAAGCAACAAATTAAATAATATGTTACACATGTTACACGCATAAGAGCGCAGCCAGGGAGAGGTAAAAAAGGACGGTTCGAAAAAATTATAAAAAATTTGAAATTTTTTGTTTTTATTAAAAAAAATTTTGTTTTAAATCTTTAATTTTTAGAATTTTTTTAATAATTACAATAATATATTCTTAGCAGTTTCTAATAATGCCAAATTTTTGCAATAGGAATATAAAATTCTTGGAAAAGCTTTATCCCTACTTTAATTCCATCTTTTCCACTACCACATTTCATTTCAGTCCTTTTAAATAGTACCAGCGATTAAAACGAAAAAAAAAAATTGATCTATATTTTTGTATTTCAACTTATTGTTAGCTCCAATTCAGTGTTGTGCAATTACGTGTAAATAGCCATAGTCTACATTTACATCTCGACAATGCGTAGACAAGGTCGACAATGTAGACAATATGGCGGATTAAAGTGTGAAATACATAATACATATCATTGTTTAAATAAATTCGGTAGTCCTTAAATTCGGATAATTTGTAAATGAAATGTTTCCAAATGATAATTTAAAAATGCCTGGGGACCAAAAAATAAAAAACTTGATAAGCTGAATATTCTTTATCTAAATTGAATTCGAAATACGTTGTAGTTTGTAGCTATAACGACAAAAAACTAACGAATATAGCATCAACATCCTTAGGAGAGCACAGATATGTGCACAGACAGAAATGTTAATTAATATTAATTATTCTTGTCTGTTTTAATTAATTTTCTAAATTTTTAAAACTGTGTCATTGAATTATACATGACAATTTGTATAAGCAGTTTTATAAGAACCTATGTCCTTTAGTCTAAAAAACAAAGAAAAACAAAAAATTATAAAACCTCTACTAATATGTATCTAAAATTTGGTAAATTTTCAAAATTTTATTTTATGGAGTATACAGCTGGTAACAAAGCAAACTACTTGCTGGTATGTTTAGAAATGGCCAAATTTTTCTGTGTCATATTTAACAAATTTTGTAATGTCAAATGCAGTACCAGTTGTACTTTATTTTACCCTTATGATACTATGCATAATTACAAATATTTTAGTTTATTAACTATTATCTTATAAAAATATGATATGTATACACAAATAACTATTTTTATACAAAATGATGAAGGTTTTCATCTATTTTTAATCAATTACACCCTTAACAGCAAAAAACTATTGTGTAATCGTTTTCCCTACGGGATTTAGGGTTAGATAAAACGAAAATATAATTGACGGAAAACTTAAGATCTTACAGATTTGTGACAAATTGAAAAACTAAAAAAATTATTATTTACATTTTTTGATATTTTGGTTGAAATTTGTGAGTATCAAAATTACACAAAAATGTATTATATTAATCGATATTTTAAACACGACACAATTATATATTTTATTATATATTTTAAGCACAACACAATTCACTTTTTTAAAAAAATAATATTATACAGTCATTTAACCCTATTTATTTTATAAAATTTCAAATTTCTTTACATAATATCTATACCGTAAACTTTTAAACAAACAATTACACATGTGATATGTTTTTCTAAAATTCAAAATAATTTACAATACGGTTTAAAACACAGAATTTTTAAATTTTCAAATTTTCCGTTAATGTGATCTAAGTTTTATTAAATATGCACTAAAAATATATGCACCTAGTTATGCTTCAAAAAATGTTTATATGCTCAGATATCGTTAAAAAACAAAATATGTATTATTTATGCAAATATTCCGTAAAGATTAGCATATACGTATGTATAGGTATATTGAATATACCCTGAAAAAATTTAAATTAACACTTGAGCATTGTTGTCATATTGAAACAATACATTTTGTTAATAAAAATTAAAATTATATCCATAAATGTATTGAAAAGACTTATTGACATTTATTGATATTGTATTACTTATTTTTAATTGTCCTATTTCAGGTCTAAGTTTCATGCCTAAAACGTAAAATTTAATTTCAAATTCAATGAAAATTGATGAAGTAGTAGTAGCGGGAAATTCAAACATAACAGTTTTAAATAATAGATATTATGTAAAGAAATTTGAAATTTTATAAAATAAATAGGGTTAAATGACTGTATAACATTATTTTTTAATATAACAGTTTTCTCAAATGACAAAATTTCCTCAGACTAATACATTGCGAAGCACAGACTGATTTTTAAAAATCAGTAGGGGTTTTCCAAGAATACAAAAACTTTTTTTTATCCAGATGGAATATGAATTTAAATTTTTTCGACGCCACAACGCGGTACAAACGTTGTATAATTCAATAAAATTAAAAAAAGTTCTAACTTCAAAAAGGTCGGGGCTGACCAAAAGTTTGTTTTTTGATTTTTTTTGAAGTTCTTAATTATTTTAAGTTGCCGTTTGCGTCACAATATGGTACAAACGTGGCACAAAGCGGCATAACTAACAAAAAATTGAAAAGTGCGGGGCTGATAAAAATTTGTTTTTTGGTGTTTTCTCCTAAATGCTTCTAATTTCGAGCTGCTGTTTACGGCACAAATTGGCACAAATGTAGAACAATATAGCACAATTAAGAAAAATAAAAATTTTAAAAGTGCGGGGTTAGTATCACACATGTGATGTTATCGAGCTATAATATTTAAAGCAAACAATTTTTTCTGGTGTGAAAAAATCAGAAATTTGCACGTCCAAAATTCCATGAAATTATTTTGGTAATCTTAATTAATGTTGTAAAATCTTTATTTTTCGATAAACGATCAACAAATTCTTATTTTACAAGGTCTGTGGCAGTAGTATTTCGCTCCAGTTCAAATTTTCGTGTATTAACCACACTGATAGCTTCATTTGAGCTTAAATTTCTGATTTCCAACTTCTTGATAGCTGCAGGAAGTTTTGAATAATTTATTTTAATATAAGTTAATTAATTAACTAAGGACACAGGAGTTCTTGAAATTTTTTTGAAATATGTTTGTTTACTTTAAAACTAACTGTTAAATTCAAGGGACCAAACTACAATATTATAGTTATCATTCCGGCTGCCGTCAGAATTTTACGTCATCAAACTTGGCAGCGAGGCACTCCAACTTTCTATGGTTATATACATATTTAGAGTTTGCGTTTGTATGTGTAGTATAGTGGATGTTAGTATGTGTGATATTCGGTATGTATGTAGCGCGAGGTGCAAGATGGGAGTAGATACATACTACCGAACAACTATATGTATGTATCTGCTACTAATGATGTAGCCACGATATAACAATCAAAAGCCACCACTGTGGCCACCACTTAACAATGGTTGTTCACTTTTGTAGAGCCGATGGACGACTAGTCAGTAAGCAGTATAAAATGCAGCTTATTGCAACTTTCGGACCACACTTTTTTATATGTAGGCTTCATCTATCTCATCTGTGGTTAAATTCAAATATTTCAACAATCAAATTTAAATTTGAAAAGTAAACGATTTTCGAGTTCCTTTTTTTTTCTTTTTAAATTAATTTTTGAAGTATAAAAAGTAAGTGTTAGTTTAATTATTTTTTTTTTATTTTTTTTTTTTTTTTTTTTATTGGGATACTGCTGACTGCGCCATCCACCGGCAGCAGTATCCCAATAAAAAAAAAAAAAAAATTATTTTGGTAAATATGTAGTTAATATGCACTTAAAAGGAAAATAGACAAAATTTTAAAAAGTGTGGATATAAGCAAAATATTCAAAACGAAAATTAGCTCATTTGATTTTATATGGTTTAGAATAAATGTGCTCATAAATAAAGAAGTAAATGCAAATATGCATTCGTCCAACCTTAATGATCTATTGTAAAATAAATAATATTCATTGTTTACATTGACTACATCGTCTACGTAAACAATGGTCACGTAGTCTACCTTATTGTTTACGCGTAGACAATAGGGTAGACTGCCTCACGAAGTCTACGTGCACAACCCTGCTCCAATTACTGTTTTGACTTATGGCGTTATTTAGATGGATTAAATTAAATTCAATTTTATTAGAACGAAATTGTGCAAATACTATCTAATCACTGTCATATATCTTTAGATGAGATTTGCAGCTAGGTGGAGACCACAGAGTAGGGCAGAGCAACATATCTATCTCTATACTACTGGAACCAGTGTAACCAGTAAGAGACAGAAAATATGTTATATACGTGCACGGTGTTTAATTTGTATTGGCGCGCTAAACTGTGTATGTGTGCGTAATCGAAGATAGTGGTGGCCGTTACGTGACCGTGCTCGCATACATATGTGTAATACCACAACGCTATGTGTGGGGATGTAACAATGCCAACACAACCAACATAGCAATCAAGTCCATTGTTTTCTGACTGACCTACACTCGGTGAGTGCCACTGAGAGAGTGACTACTTACAAGGAAAGGTATCCAACCGTATCTCTCAAAAATTTTTGAAACTTTATAATATTAATAGATTTGAGGGTTACTTTATGGTATTCTATATTTGTAAATAATAAACAAATACTTTACTTTGCAAAATACCACGTTTACCACAAAACTTTGGTGGATTGTAGATCTTACTAAAAGTAGTCACGAGCCATATTTCGTTCGTGCCCATAAGTAGTTTAAGGGGGTGAAATTCACCCCTGAAAATTTGAGTTTTTTTCAATTTTCTTAAGTATCCTGGAAATGGTAAGAGCTTTGGTAGGGAAAATATATAATATTTGTAAATGGCACTTTAAGATCTTTATTATGATACCAAAATAAAAGTTATAAAATCACTAGGGTTTCATCCCCCACCCATAACCCCTAATTTTATCAGGTATATTTTGGTAAAAGAGGAGGCTATTTATGTGTAAATAAAATAATAATTTTTAATTATTCATTTTACATCACAGCATTTTATTTCTTTTTGCATAAATACACCCTTTGCTAATGTTAACTTGAGAAAAATTTTAACTTTTTGATTTAATAATGAGCAAAAATATGGTAAAAAAAAATCTCGTATTTTAGTAATGAATTGTTACAAACTTATGATAAACTTTAAAGTACATAGTTTAGGAAGAAAAAATACACTGCACCCCCCCCCCCCTTCATTGCTTTACTGATATGCTTTACAAAATTTACCAAAATTCAAAATTTTTCGAAATTTTCCTTGCAGCATGGCAAAAAGTGGAAAAAATCACATAAGATACTTTTCTGTAGCACTATCACACGGATAATGCTGCGTAAACGGATTTTTGAGAAAAAGTAGTTTATTAAGCGGAAATTCATTATGTTATGCAGGATGCTGCGACAGTGGGTATTATGTTCTGTTTGTGGAAATTTAGATTGGGCAATTTAGTAGAAATTTAAAAAGTGTTCAAGTAATTCTTATTTCAAATTAAATATATAGTTAAAACCAAATGTAGAAAAAAATTTTGGTATTTTTGTTAGCGAATTTCCAAAATAGAAATTCAGCTATTATCGTCGTTCTCATGACGCAACTTGAGCGTGGTTTTGAGGTCCCCAGAATCCAAAAATGATATCAAGTGTTTTGGTTTGATAGGAGAATGATGCAAAGTTCGGGAGACAAAATTCAATAGAATATTTCTTAAAGAAAATATAAAAAAATTCAAAAATTATTTAGACAATAAAAAAGTACCAATATTATAAATTACTACTGCAGTATAAATTTTTTTTATACATTCAGAAAAAATAATTATTTAGTCTGCTATGTTTTACTTTGGAGAGGAGGCATACCAGGAGACTGAGAATTTTACATTTTAAGTGTCATTTTTTATAAAAAATATATTTCGAAACCGGGTTATTTTGAGTGACCAGTTCGATGCAACAATGGTTTACAGTTTCCACCATTTCTTTTCAGCAATTTCATTATTTGACTTTATTTGGCGATAAAACCAGAAATTATGCGGGCTGGTCCCTGATGGGCTTCAACGAATTTCATCACTATCGGACTAATAGCAGCCACGGCGCTATCGTAAAATCCATTAAATGTCGATATATTATTTACTACTAATCCTATTTCGCTCAAGTTTTGTTAGTATTTGGAAGCTAGACTATATAATATTATAGAGTCCTTACGGATGAATAAGCATAATAGTTATTTGTGTATTAAAAGCTGAAAATGATACACTGCCGCTCGATTGAGAATGTTGACGTGCGACGCCGTCAGCGGGAGCGCGTTATTCTTATGAGAGCGACAATGACATTTTGTGCTCAAATTACACACAAAAGTTTTTCTACAATCTTATAAAATGTATTTTTTATTTAAAAGATACTTCAAAAAATAATAATAGACGTTAATATGTACTTTAATGTTATAATTTTTTGCAGCTTCAGAAATATCTGGAGGTTTACTTGAGAAATCACTGTCACTATTGCATATTTCCATCATATATATATAAGATTTTTTTAAATTTTTTGTCAGTAGTAGGAATATGGGCATTCGAAAACCTCCTCCCCTCCTCCCGATTTTTTGAGCGACCTTAGGAGTAGGTAGCTAACCTATGCGGGTCCTCGTGCCCAACCTAGCGGAACCCTGGCGAACCTAAGAATTATACTTTTCGCTGCTAGATGGCGCTGCTAGTCTGAACTCTGTGCATAAATTTGAAAAATTGTCAATAGATGGCATTGCAGATCATTTGGTAGTTATACTTTTTCACTACTAGATGGCGCTGAACACTAGAGAACCTTGTAGTAAATTTAAAAATCGTTAATAGATGGCATTGCAGATCATGGGGTAGTTATACTTTTTACTAATAGATGGCGCTGCTAGTCTGAACATTAGCGAACTTTGCACCTAGATTCAGAATTCCACCTGAAGCATGTTTAAATTTGTCTGCGTTTAACGCCCGACTTCATTAGAAGATAATTTTTTAGCGTCTAAAATAATTATATATGCTAGCAGGTTTGAAATATGTATGATAAAAATACTATTATACTTTTATTAATAAAAGCCATCAGAAAAAAAATAATAATCTAAGTGTTCACATACTTATGGATGCAACTGTACAAATGATAATTTTTCCTTAATAAGCATCACATCTCAAAGGTCACTTTGTAATTAATACATACTTACAGATTATAAAGCAATTTTTATCTGTATGTGCATGACATCAACATGTCGCGACATTGAAATATGATACTTCCGTTAGATGTACAGTAAAACCTGCTCTGACTTCCCCCTTTTTTACATAATACAGTAGAACCTGTCTTAGCGGTAAAATATATCTTGATGTGCACGACATCAACATTTTGCGACAAATATGATACTTCCGTTACATGTACAGTAAAACCTGTTCTGATTTCCCCTTTTTTTTACATAATACAGTAGGATCTGTCTTAGCGGTAAAATATATCTTAATGTTTAAAACGATTTAAAAATTTTCGAGCTAAAAGCAACAATACAATTTCCAACAATGGGACCATCTACAACAATGAAAAAATATTTTTTGAGAATGAATCGGAAAAATCGACAAGAACTCACGGGATTTTGATAGCATTGGAAAAATTTGTGAGTTTTAATAGTGTATTCATTTTGTAACTATACATAGCAAAAAAAAAAAATTTAGACAGAAAATCAATCTTTTGTATCTTTATCCCATTCTTAAAAGTCTAAAATAATTATATATGCTAGCAAGTTTTGAAATGCGTATGATAAAAATACTATTACACTTTATTAATAACGACCGTCCGAAAATAAAAAATTATCTCAACTTATGGATGCAACTGTACAAATGATAATTTTTTCCTTAATAAGCATCCCGTCTCAAAGGTCACTTTGTAATTAATACATGCTTACCAAGCAATTTTTATTCGCATGTGCGCGGCGTCAGTATGTCGCGACATTGAAATATGATACTTCCCTTAAATCGTAGGCAATGTCACGTACTTTAATAAAAGTGTTGCTGCAAAAAATTTTTTAATTGTTGTGTTAAAAATTAATTATTGTGAAAATGGATTCCATTACTACTGGTGCTTCATTTGGAAACAGAGACTTAGTGCAACGAATGGCGTCAAATTTCATGACACAATTAAACAACCTTGGTTCTATGAAACGGTGGATTAAACTTTCTGATATGGAGATTAGAAAAATATATAAAATAATGGGTGCAAGTCAACTACCATCAAAATTCGATTCATCGAAAATGAAGATAGTTTTAGAATTGGAGATAGGCTACATATCTTTGCAAGCAATTTTTGATAATCTCAACGAACAGATGCTCGCGTGGCTACAGAACAATCCGCAACTGGGAGTAATAAACCATAGACCAATCGGGCCAACTCATAAATTGCAATTCAAAACGTTGGATCTTCTTGAAATTGCAATTCAAAACGTTGGATCTTCTTGAAACTTCTAAATTAAAAAAAAATTTCATTATTTTTGTAAGAAATTTTATTATTGTTTACATGTTAAAAGCAATTACTGTATTTCGCCAATTAATAAATTTTTAATAGTGTACCTATTATTTAAACTATACTTAATAAAAAAAAGGTTTTAAAAGAAAAAACCGATCATTTTTATTTACACCCATCCCTAAAAAATAAATTAAACTAATTTTTAATATTATACCTTAAACTTGATTCGAACATAAAAATTCACACAATTTATGTTGTGTTTAATTAATTAACCCTTATGTAATTTAATTGCCTATATTCAGGGTCCTGTAGGAATATTATCTACATTTAATAGCTCAGAAAATACACATTACATGACGTTATATAGTACAACCAGAGCAGAATTGACGTAAAGTAACGCCAACACCAAAAAGACACCAAATAACACCAAAAACACACCAAATGACACCGAAAATCCACCAAATTACACCAAATAACACCAAAAATACACCAAATTACACCAAATGACACCAAAAATACACTAAATGACACCAAAGATATACCAAATTACACCAAATTACACCAAATGACACCAAAACTACACTAAATGACACCAAAGATATACCAAATTACACCAAATGACACCAAAAAGACACCAACAATACACTAAATAACACCAGAAATACACCAAATTACACCAAAAAATTCACCAAGTTACACCAAATTACACCAAAAATACACCAAAAGTACACCAACAATACACCAATAACACCAAATTACACCAAATTACTTGCTATTTAAGAATGGGATACAGATAAAAAAGATTGATTTTCTCCAAAATTTTTTTTGTTAATTATAGCTACAAAATAAATACAGTATTAAAACTCATAAATTTTTTCCAATGCTATCAAAATTCCGTGAGTTCTTGTCGATTTTTCTAATTCATTCTCAAAAAATATTTTTTCATTGTTGTTGACGGTCCCATTGTTGGAAATTGTATTGTTGCTTTTAACATGCTTCAGGTGGAATTCTGAATCTAGGTTCAAAGTTCGCTAGTGTCCAGACTAGCAGCGCCATCTATTAGTAAAAAGTATAACTACCCCATGATCTGCAATGCCATCTATTAACGCTTTTAAATTTACTACAAGGTTCTCTAGTGTTCAGCGCCATCTAGTAGTGAAAAAGTATAACTATCAAATGATCTGCAATGCCATCTATTGACAATTTGTCAAATTAATGCACAGAGTTCAGACTAGCAGCGCCATCTAGCAGTGAAAAGTATTTTTCTTAGGTTCGCCAGGGTTCCGCTAGGTTGGCACTAGGACCCGCATAGGTTAGCTACCTCCTCCCAAGGTCGCTCAAAAAATCGGGAGGAGGAGAGGGGGTTTTCGAGTGCCCATATTCCTACTACTTTTGTCATTATTAGCGAATTTCGAAAACTCGAAATTCAGCTATTACAGTAGGTCTCATGACGCAATCTGAGTGCGGGACTATGGCAGAAATCTGTTTTGAGGTCCCTAGAATACGAAAATGATATTCACTAAAATTTATATATATATATATATATATATATATATATATATATATATATATATATATATATATATATATATATATATATATATATTTATGTGTTCCCACGATAACTCTCGAACGAAACGTCTAACGCTTATGAAATTTTGTGTGCGGACTGGATTCTGAATTGGCTTGGCTAAGTTCGTTAGCCAGACACGTCGGATGCCCAGAAGTAGGTTTTCTGGCCGATTTTTTATCATTCGATCTTATCATAAGACAGTTCGATTTTTACATCGTTGAAAAGGAAAAAAAAAATTATGAAGAAAATGTTCTTATAATTTTCTTTCTATGTTAAGTAGTTTTCCTTAGTATTGGCTTATTTTGCTCTCTTTGTCATTGTAATAAGTAATTTACATTTCTATCTCAGTTCTTTATGAAGTATAAAAATATTTCACTTTTTTATTAAAGAATTTTGTGAGAACAAGTGAAGTATATTCACATATATGTGTTATAACACACACATGTATAGAGTTTTGTTTCTCATTTATTGCATTATAATTAGCATGATTCTATCTCATGTTAAAAAATGTAAATTAAACAGATTTTCTAAGCTAATGTAATGAAGAATTTTTTTTTTTTTATTGAATTTTTAAGTAAACAAGAAATTGAAGATTATGTTATGATATAATATTATTAAATATATGAAACAAAACAAAATATGTATAATGTACATATGTATGTACGGAAAAATATTTTGAATCGATTTTGAAAATTTTTTCTCTAATAATTAATAATGTTAAAAAATTAAACCATTTCAAATGGATTTAAGGTATTTTATGTGAGGTCAAGGTTTTCGGGACCTAAAAAGGCCAGAAATTAATTAATCAATCGATTTTAAAAATTTTTTCACAGTTAGTAAGTTAAAGTATTTGAATTAATTAATTAAATGATGTCCGCAAGAAGCTTACGGACTGCCATAAGTTATATGAGATCCTTAGAACCCTTTTCTTACTGTTAGAGTACTAGACTTGTATGAGTTTCGCCAGGATTTACTGATCCCATAATTGTAAAAAATAAACTAAACGACCAATTTTAAAAAAATCTTCACTGTTACAGAGCTAAACTATTTTAGATAGATTTAGAATACATTATGTAAGGTCCGCCAGGGTCCACAGGACCCAAAAGTGTCAAAAATAAACTAACTGACCGATTTTGAAAATTTTTTCACTGTTACAGAGCTAAACTATTTTAGATAAATATCGATTACGTTATGTAAGGTCCGCCTGGGTCCATAGGACCCAAAAGTGTCAAAAATAAACTGCCTGATCGATTTTGAAAATTTTTTCACTGTTACCGAGCTAAACTGTTTTAGATAAATATAGATTCCGTTATGTAAGGTCCACCAAGGTCCATAGAACCCAAAAGTGTCGAAAATAAACTAACTGACCGATTTTGAAAATTTTTTCACTGTTACAGAGCTAAACTATTTTAGATAAATATAGATTACGTTATGTAAGGTCTGCCAGGGTCCATGGGATCCAAAAGTGTCAAAAATAAACTAACCGACCGATTTTGAAAATTTTTTCACTGTTACAGAGCTAAACTATTTTAGATAAATATAGATGTAGTGTCTGAACTATTTTAAATAAATATAGATGTAGTGTGAAATATAAAGATAGATATAGTGTCAAAAATAAACTAACCGACCGATTTTGAAAATTTTTCCACTGTTGGGGAACTAAGCTTTTTTAGATAGACATACATTACGTTATTTAGGGTCCGCCAGGGTCCATGGGACCCAAAAGTGGTAAAAATAAACTAACCGACCGATTTTGAAAATTTTTTCACTCTTACAGAGCTAAACTATTTTAGATAAATATAGATTACGTTATGTAAAGTCTGCCAGGGTCCATCGGATCCAAAAGTGTCAAAAATAAACTAACCGACCGATTTTGAAAATTTTTCCACTGTTGGGGAGCTAAGCTATTTTAGATACATATAGATTACGTTATGTAAGGTCTGACAGTGTCAGTAGGACCTAAAAGTGTCAAAAATAAAATAACTGACCGATTTTGAAACTTTTTTACTATTACCGAGGTAAACTATTTTAGATAGGTACAGGTTGTGTTATCTGAGATCCACAACTGTCCTGCGGATGCAAATGCGGCGTAGAATGCTACACAACGGGTTTTGAATATATATATATATATATATATATATATATATATATATATATATATATATATATATATATATATATATTTATTACATAAAGTCCGCCTAGAATATACGGTCGAGCTGATTTTTTAATGAGGTCCACCGGGATTTTGCAGATCCGAAAACGCCAGTAATAAGCTATCGAACCAATGCTAAAAAATTTCTCACTGCTAGAGAACTAAATTATTTTAGATGGATACAACTATGCTGCACAAAATTCGTTCGGGTTCTTGGGTCCCCAAAAATACCAAAACTAATTACCCAGCCGATTTTAAAAATTCTTTTACTCTTAGAAAGCTAAACTATTTTAAATAGGTACAGGTCTTAGATGAGATCCGCCAGTGCCCAAGATTTGGAAATTCGCTATGTTATGCAGATGCTGCGACAGGGGTATTTATTAATTATAGTTACTTATTATTTTTAATTAATATTTTGTAGTTATTTTGTTTAATAAAATTAATATTTCACTTGACAACGATGAAAATAATAATAAATTTAGAATCTGTTTTTTTGTTGCCAAAAAAAATATAAACAACGCCTACTCGATTTGTAATTAAATATATGTTGAGCGAGCGACAAAGTATTATTTTTTGCTTTAAAGCGAAAGGTAATACTTTGTCGCTCGGCACTAGACGTTTTGCGTTCTCTTTGCAGAGCGCAAAAGCCTACTTTTCACTATGATTGTAGAAAATAATATGTTAAACGTTCTTTAAAATTACTTGACATTTTGAAACGTCAAATAATGTCTAATGGTTTCTTAAACATTATCTACTGATTAATTTGATATTATAAAAGAAGCAACGCAGCCATTTTTTCAGAATTTCCATAGTTATATATTGCCGATTATAAAAAGCCACCACATTTTTATCTTAAAGTTGCTCTTGTTTCAAACAGGCAGTGCTGGATTTACACTAGGAGTACGCGGGTTACTGGCCCCGCTTTGCAAAATTTGGAATTCAATAGTTTTTTTCTGTTTTATTTTTTATATTTATTTATTTATTTATTTATTTATTTTTTTGCTCGTCACTAGTTATTAAGATATTTTTTTGAAATTTTTGTTTTATGGAAAAGCAGGGGCGGCATTTTTTACCGTGCTCAGGGCGGCACTTAAGGTAAATCCGGCCCTACAAATGGGTATGTTTTAATAATATGACAAGGTACATGATTTGAGACAAGAAGCAGATTAAGCATAAAGTCATTTTAAAAATTGGATAAAAGTCTGTTACGAGTACGAGGAAGCTGTGTGTCACAATTACTGGCAGTGTATTTTTTTTATTTAAGGGTTTATTATTGATATTTTATTTAGTTTATTTAAGCGTTTGAGTTATTTTATTATAGCCGAATGTTAGGGGTTTGTGAAATGCACAGAAGTCTAGAAAGATGTCAAAATCAAAAAAGGATAGATCGCCGCTTGTAGGCATTTGTTAGTCTGTCACAGCTTAAGGTGACTAGTCGTGCACCAGCTGTAGCGGTGCAAACATCATTGTTTATTATTATTTTCAACCACATGCCTGATTCAATGATCGAATACGTACCGTAAAACCGTCTAGACCTGGACACTTTGCACCAATCTTCAAAGTAAATTATTTCTACATTAACCTCAACCTGCAACAATAAACATCTGTTCTTGATGTTATTAGAGAGAGGAAAACATCCTCTGTACCACCAGCTGTACCAATAAAAACTACGGATTTCAATTTTTACTATCTCATTTTACAGGATGACTATCCTCCAGTTTTTCAAAGAAATAAAATGTGTGTCTAACTTAGACATGTAACTTTCGTCATAATTGTCATATTGTTTTAGTTTTGATATGTATGTGCTCAGAATTTTTAATTGCGCATCATTTAATGATGTTTGAAGTTATATTCGATGTATATATAAAAAAAATACATGCTATATACATACATCCGTTTAGACCCGGACATATCAGTTTATTACACTATAGTCGCGATTCGCACTGGTTGTAACTTCCACTATCCATACGTTATATTCCTGCCAGAACGACGCGGGTTATGCCTCCTTCTGGTGTCATATCGCATGTTTACTTCACAGAGAGGCATACTAGGCATTGACACCTCTCCCTTCCCACAAAACGTTTTGATGCCATTGACAGGTTCAGAGACATCAGACGATATAAAGCACTGTCCTAGCCCCGACGAGAGAGATTAGTTTGCATGTTATTACATTATTTAAGTAAGTGTCCGGGTCAAGACCGATTTAGGGTGTAGACCCGGACACTTACTAATTTTTTTTTTTACTTATAATGAAACAAATGGGTCAGGGATATACCAAATAATATACCCTCTTTCTAATGGTTATACTTTTATTGGTGATATCTATGACGGAAACATGTATAAACATAAAATTAACCAAAAAAATGTAAAAAAGTGTCCGGGTCTAAATGGTTTTACGGTATATATTATCCGACAAAAACAAATATTTGGAAATATCTGGTACCGAGGTCCAAAAATTATGATTGTAGGCTTATTTGATTCGCAATATCAGCTATAAAAATAGTTCAGCTGAAAAAGTGGCGGCGGCAACATTTATGAGCAATTAAGTTAATAAACAATAATCGATTTTTTTGCAAATATCCCAAAAATTATTTGAGATATCCGAAATCTGAAAAAAGATCCTTAAAGAGGAGAGAATTTCCTTAAAAACGTCTCATCTCCCGAAGCCGTGGCGTCAATATTTATAATTTTAATTTAACGGCAAAAATAAGGTTAAAAAGGCGCAGCTCGCGTTTTTCAGATCTGAAAGTGATATAAACAAAATTTTTTTTAATCGAATAAATATTAATATTAAGGAATAAAAAAAATCAGGTACTATCTAGGGACATCAACAAACAATAATTCATCGGCAAAAAACTTTTACCTAAATTTTTTAATTAACACTATGAGGCCCGAGCACTTTCATGGTAAACTTCCCCGGAAGCCGGCAATATTTAAAAAAAAACTTTATACATATAAACAAATACATAAAATAAATAATTCAAACACTGGATAGATTCAGCACAGTTCTACATGTATGTGTAAAACTGTAAACATACGTACATACTACATATACACTGACATTCAAATCAATTTTATTTAAAAACATAAATTATATTTTTTATGTATTTTTTGTTTATCTTAAAATTTTTTATACATTAGAAAGCATAGAAGGCATAGAAGCAAAACGAGTAGTGTGTGTTGGTATGTATTTGTGTGAATAGGGACACATCCACACATCCGTGTGATGAATGATGGTAAACATCGTAAACATCGCACACATAATGCGTAACCAACTAATCAATTAATCATTGATCGCGGTCGGCCTCTGGGGATGTTTTGTTTGGTTTCGGATGCCGAAGCCGTGGGACTGAAAGTGTTAACTATGCTTTTGTTAATTAGTTAATTTTTACCATCTGAAAGTTAATTTTAAAAAGCTGATAATTTTTAAATTAAAAACCTGGAATTTTTTTCCCTTCTTGGTGCTATTCTTTGAAGGCCTTAGAAAAGATCCCTGTTGAAAAAATTAAAAAAATTTAATTTTTCAATGTTTTATTAATAATCTGCGGTAAAAAAAATTAAAAAGATAAAGCAATTAAAGAAATTTTTGAAAATTAGACATATCGTTTTGTTTTTTATGGCTATAAGAAACATTACAATAATTTTTTAATATTCATAACTTTAATTGTTTAAATAATTGTTATAAGCAAATGCATTGTTTATAAGGTTTTCGAAAAATTTTTTTGGGGGATCTGTTCCTTGATAAAAATTATGATTTAAAAAAAAAATCGTTTCTTGAAAAAATTTTTTTATTACTAAAAAGCGCATTTGTTAATTAATAATTTTTAAATAATTAATAATTTTTTTTAAGCACTAAATAGTAATATTAAGCAACAATTTTTTTTTGTAAATCATGATTTGTCACGTTTTTTAGTAATAAAAAAAAATTTTTAAGAAACGATTTTATATACGTAACTTTTTAAGAGACGATTTTATATACTTAATTTTTCCAGCTGAACTACTTTTATAGATAATATTGCGAATCAAATGGGCCCACAATCATAATTTTCGGACCTCGGTAACAGGTTTTTGATGAAATAGCATTTGTTGACTAGACTATTATACTACCATAATGTTTGTTTTGTTTCTTTTTTTTCAAATAAACAAACATAGTTGAAATCAGTTGTTATGCCAAGTACAGTTATAATTATAATAACTATGCTAAGTACATGTCTTAAGTTTTTTTTTTTTTTTAAATTACTTAAAAATAATTGAAAAAAATTTTTAAAATAAAAATATTTGCTGTAACGTAAAAGCCCCCATTGTGGAACGGCCCCCAATACAAAAACAGTTTTGACCTTTACATATTAATGAAGTTATTTCCGAAAGAAACGTCTGATAACAAGAATTATTATTAATAGAATGATTGCTTTTCAATTTAAATTCACCTCGCATTTAATGTTTCCTTACTTAATTAAAGAAATATATATATATATATATATATATATATATATATATATATATATATATAATATATATATTAAACAGTTTTTGCTGAAAGTGTCTCTTTTGCGTTTGATCAATGCTTATTTATAGAAACACATGCCTTATAAATTTCAACATTTTCCAGTTAATTTTCGAAGTTAGCGCAATAAAACTATACAAATAATTTTTATTAGTCCAGTTAAGAGATTATAAGAGCTTAATCACCATTTTATTTGGTTTAAATATGATTTATATATCTGTGTATTTCTATGGAGTACAGATATAACCTTTGTATGTAACTAAAATCATGTACGTAAAATGACCAAAAATTTATATTATAAATAACTATACGAGTTTGTGAAATAAAACGATTTTTTTTGCATATTCCGATAGTCTAACCAGTAACTTAAATTTTAAACGCGTTTTTCTCGAAACTACATTTTTCAAATTTGCTACGCTTAGACTCGAATTAAAATTTAGTTTTCTGACAAAACATGGTATATGGTATACTAGTTTGTGTAAAATTAAGGGGAAGTACGTAAAATCGGAAGATCAGGAGCGTTTTCTCCCTCCCCACAGGGGGGGGGGGGGGTGAGAGTGTTCGATCACTTTTTGAAGCGTACTGTACTTATTTATATATAATATGTACTTGTTTACATAATAAATAATATTTACCAACCCCTCAAATAAAAGTTTACCGACGCTCCTGATCTTCCGATTTTACGTACTTCCCGTTAAATTTGCACCGACCACTACGTACCATTGGATTTGTGGTGTACAGCACCTGCGAACTCTAGTGTCAGATAGTTGTATCTTGGTTAAGTACGAAGGCATGCTGATAAAAATGTTACTATTTCAAAAAATAATTTCACACAAACTATAAGAGGTTTTGTCAGTAAACTAAATTAGGTAATTATATACGAGTTTGAATTTTATTGGATTAAAATTTTATCCATTAACTATTTTGCAATATTTCTTAGTGCATTATATGGTGAAGTGAATTATGTACATGTATGACTTTCTAACTCAAAACCGTCAAAAAACCTTATACGAGGTTGAGACAGAAAACGCGCGATAAAATATATTTTCTATCTCTTACTGGTTACACTGGTTCCGGTAATATAAAGATATATGTATATGTTGTCTCTACTTCTCTGTGGTTACATACGTGTTTTTTTTTTTAGGTGTCTGTGGTTATTTTCTAAATTTTATCCGTGGTGATTTATCAATGGTGATTTTCTAAAGATACTTTAACATATTTTATCCATTTTTTTTATACATGTCAACATTTTACAAGAGAAAAACATTAATATCTCAAAATTTTTGGGTTATATTTTTTTAAAAACATATTAATTGGATTTAAAAAACTTGGCTTCATGCTTATTAAGAAAAAAAAATGGGTCTTTCATTTATTTGTTAATATTTATAAGCCAATTTAATGAAATATCTAAAAATAGTGTTAGGTAATGGGGGCTTTTACGTTACTTGCCCCAAATTTTTAACTTTTGATTAATGTTAAACTAAAAATTTTTAAATTTTGGCTAATATCAAGTAAAAATTTGGGGCACGTAGGTACAGCAAATATTTTTATTTTGAAAATTTTTTTCAATTTAATTTTTTTAGATAATTTAAAAAAAGCTTAAGACTTAGTTAAAGCATAGTTATTATAATTATAACTGTACTTGGCATAACAACTGATTTCAACTATTTTTGTTTATTTGAAAAAAAGAAACAAAACAAAACAAACACTATGATACTAGCGCAAAACGTACTTGCTTCTTTTTCAGATATTTCCAAATATCTGTTTTTATCGGATTTCAATTATTTTTGTTTCTTAGTAGATAGTAAACTACAGTGATTTTACACAACAGATTAGTTCCAGCAAAATTCGCAAGAGTATATATATATATATATATATATATATATATATATATATATATATATATATATATAAGTATATATATATATATATATATATATATATATATATATATATATATATATATATATATATATATATATCGGTGAGTTTTTTGAGACTTTCTTACGGCTAAAGTATTAATTCAAAAATTCTGCAGAATTATAACAGTTGTAGACACCTCTGAGGCAATCGATTGCTGTAACGATTACTATAAGGAGCTTCGTAACTATACTTTAGTTTTCGAGTTATGATACAAAATTATATAATTTTAAATGGGAATATATTGTAACGCCATTTGGCATATATGTGTCATTATTTAGTATAGAAGTTGGTTTACTCGATCGAAAACGCCATCTCTTTTATTATAAGTAGATATACATGATCTCTCTATTATGGGATCACACACATATTCATAAATAAGGACATGATTTTTGAGTTAGTTACAAACATGTTAATAATTTTATCAATATTATATTCCTTTCTTGAAAATGTATAGTTGTTCGTATCCTTTACGCAAGTATTCAGGAAACAGTTCAGTTAAGCGACATAATGCGCATGTATATGTTAAACTGACGCGGAGATATTAACCAATGGAAATCGTTTAAAAAAACGCTAATTAGAATCAACCAATCATGTTAAGTTATTTTGGTGTCGTGTTTGAAAGAAAGTTTGCAAGTACATTATTTTGGATCAAATCTAAAGTAGAATTATTCTCACTGCTCAAACATGCAGACGCATATTTTATTTAAGGAATATAAAAAATTATAAAAATAGGTTTAAATAAATAAATATTAAAGAAAAATATATGTAAAAGTAAAATGAAATAATAAAAGTGAATAAAAGTTAAAAGAAAAGTATTTCGAAATATATTACGTGATAAAATTTATAAAAAGTTGTTATATTGTATTTTGTGAAACACGCCATGTTTGGTATTGTAAAATGTGAAATTGGAATATGAATAAAAGTCGACGATATTTTGTTTGAAGATAAAATTTGAAGTGTATTTATTAATCCTATGAAGAAGCTTTATATGAAAAATAATATTAATAAAAGTTATAAGCAACGATGTATAAGATTTTTTTGAGAAAATAAGTTATTGCATTTTACGAGTATTCGATCCGCCATTTTTGAACAGTTTTTACGAAGCAAGATGGCAGTTGAAATTTTATATGTTTTTGGAAATTGAAAAGTTGTTTGAAGTTAAATGCTATTTTATTATGAAACGTAACGAGATATTATATTTAACCTATCCTAAAAAAGTTAATCCTTTTAAGAAAATTAGTTATCCTTATAAAAAGTAAACACTTTCCCAATTTCAATGTTTCGCTACCCCCACCTAACGACTGAGAACCCAACGCATAGCAATTCTACCACTGAACCCGTTCCATCCGATGTACTAAGGAATCCCATCGTCCGACCCGGAATCCGTTACGTGGAAATCATCTTCAGCGAGTGATCAGCTCTAAGTGTTTATTGCGTGGCAGAGACTTTAAATAAACCATTAAAGTGATTACCCGTGTACGCTGTAACGGATTACGTGGCGTGGCGCGTTATATTTAAATTTAAGTTGAAACAACCAACACCATCTAACGGTCATTATTTTAATTAACGTAGTTAACCACTATGTAATATAAGTGAGGCCTAGTGTATATAATTGTAAGCATGCTTGAGTGGAGAGTCGGCATTTCAGTGATCGTCAATGGTATTTTGCATCCCTTTGGATATTAACCAATGGAACAAAAACGTTCAAAATCTTATAACACGTCCACATTACACAAACTTTTGTTTGAGTGAATTTTTGCACAAACTTTTGTTTGAGCAAACTTTTGTAGAGAATATTGGTAAAGTTTGACCATATATAAATGGGATGACTTCTCAAGTACAGCAATAATTATTAGTATTGTGCGCTGTAGGTTGTCTACTTATCTAGGTTAGTGTTAAAAGAAACCGCCACTCATAAAACAGGTAATATATTTAAGCACAATTGGAGTGAGCATAGGGTAATATTTGCTACAAGTAATAAAAGAACTAACTTTTTAAAAGTTTATAATCACTCTCAAAAAGTCATCCCAAATATCGATGGTTAAAGTATACAATACACTAAATACAAGTAGGTACACATTATTTTTTAGAAGCAAGTCGCCTTTTATAACCTACAAAGTGTCGGTCGTAATAATAAATATTTTTAATTTATTGATAATAAATATTAATTGTAGGTATTCAGTTTCAATGTCTTTCGGAGAGTATTACCCTAGACTGGAATGAATTGAGAAAGGCGGGTGAATAGGAACTAAACATAAATCGGAATAGATATCTTTCTTAAAATATAGTAGAATAATTATTTTTTCGGGTCACAACAATAGCTAAGGTTGAAGTTGAATAAAAAATATTAGAACATTAATTTAAATTGACGTCTTCAAACAGTGTTACTTTTTGTTTTTAAAAATTCTTCTAAAAACTATTTATTTTGGTGCTCTAATGAAAGAATTCTTATTTAATCGAAATTTTAGTTATTTTGAAACATAATATCTGAAAAATTTAAAAAATATTTATTGTCAATTTCTACACAAAATCATTTTCATTTCAATTTCTACACAAAATCATTTTCATTTCAATCATAGTCAAAATTAATTTGACTATTGGCGACGCAAAGATTCTCACTCGCGCCTCTGGTGGTAAAAATAAGTAAAGTAGAATATTTTAATCACTTAAAATTTTTCATAATTCCGTAATTTGTACTATTTACTGAAACTGGGACATATTTGTCCCATGCTCAAAATTTATATAAAAGGATCTTTATATATAAGGATTATCTTTATCTTTATATAATTTTATTTAAATTTATATATAAGGATTATCTTTGGGGATTTACTTTATAATCTCATTTTTGATCTTTGCTTGAAATTTTATCAAAATCTACTCAGTAGAAGTAGGAGCGGAATCTAATGGGTTAGTGTTGACCAATATGGCGGTTACTAAAGAAAGTTGGATTTAAAATTTTTCCATATTTACTGAGGTTTATATTTGTTGTTATAAATTTTGTTAGAATATTTATTAATAAATAGTCTCAAATTCCACCCAAATTCATACAAAAATTAAAAAAAATATTTATAACCACCGACACTTTCTGGCGATTTGCTTCAAAGAAGATAATGTGTATCTATTCATTTATTGTAAGGTACCTACTATAAACTTTTTCTAAAAACTATGTATTTTGGTGCTCTAATTAAAAAATTCTTATTTAATCAAAATTTTACTTATTTTAAAACATAATATCTGAAAAAGGAAGACTACAAACTTGTAATTGTTTTTATTTTTTTAAGAGAAAATAATGAGGATTTAACATTGAGATTAAGTTGGATGTTAATATAGGCCGAAAAGGAGTGAATAGGGACAGTATCTAGATTAATAGGAACGCTATATTAGGTATAAAGAAACGAAGGAGATTAGGGTCGAATAATGCATCATTGGCACATAGAACAGAACAGTTTTAAGGTTTTCAAGTCAATCGATATTTTTATAAAAACATTCAGCATGACTTTTTTATACTTTATAAATTTTATTTTAGATTTATTGTCAATTTCTACACAAAATCATGAAGTATTATTTCTTTTTTGGATGTATAAATACAAAAAAATTCGAAATTATGTTATATTTCTGTTTCAATTTTGGTCGGCCCTACGGATTGTCCCCATTCACCCTGTTATCGTCTCTTTTGACCCCTATTTACCATAGAGAAGAAATTACATTATTTTTGTAATTTTTTTAAAAACCAGGGACATTTTCCAAAATTTTTGATTAATGTAATAAAGTGACCATTCTCGCGTAAATTTTTAGTATATTAAATTAATGTTCTTTAATATATTAATTAATATAATATTAGCGAATACGTACTCATAAAATAAATATAAAAAAATACGGTGTAAAGCCTGAATTCGTGCCTACTCAGTCATTTTTACGGTAGTTGTCAAACTCACACGCTCATACCAACTTTTTGATGCGAGATACAAAAATCCACAAACACTGGTACAAACTTCAAATATCACGTTCATAGGTATCGTTTGCCAAACTTATGTTTGTGCTAACAATTTATTCAAACAAAAGTTTGTGTGATTTTACAAAATGTTTGCGCAAACTTCACGTCCACACGTACCATTTGCACCAACTTTTGTTTGTGTAAAAGTTTGTACAAACAAAAGTTGGTGTAGTGTGGACGGGTTATTTAGCCATATAAGGAAGAGAAATTAAAGAATGATGAAGAGGGTGGGAGAATAGAGGACACTTGCTTTTTTGATGTTGAAAGAGGTTGTTGTGGTTTAGAGTTAGAAAAAGGCAGCCATGTTTTGATAAAAAATAAAAATATATAAAATGTAAGAATAAAATATTTATTAATAATAACATTATATAAATAATAAAAAATAAATAAAAGGTGAGATAAAATTAATAATAAAAATGCTGCTATATTAAATAAGATAAAAATTAAATAAAACGCACGACATGAAATTTATTGAGTGATGTTTTTCTTTTATACGAATTAAAAGTGGCATGTATACTTTGTATACTTTTGTGTGAAATAAATTACATATTGATATGTAATGTATGCAACAACATGTATACTTTTTAGTGAAATAAATTACATATTTTCATTATACAAATTGAGTCGGCTTACACTAATTATCGAACCTGCAACCATACCTTTGGACCATGATCATCGTGAAGTTTCCAAGTGGTCAGTGATCAAGCGTTTCCTCATAAAATATTCAGGGACAACGAAAGTTTATTGGTAAAGTTTTGTACAACCAGATAAACCATTATCGCCACAACGCGTGTATGTATCGTATCATAATTTCAAATTTGATGCGAACGCCCGTGAATATTACCACCGTCCACGTATACATACCGTTGGTTCCAATGTGTTGCGATCGTCCGGCAAATACGGATGCATCAAGTCCATGTAACAGTGTAAAGGTTCCAATATGTTTAATTTTTTTTTTCTTAAATGAGATTATGAAAATAATCAAGCTGACCTGCAAAGAAAACTTAATCTTCTAAAATAAAATTTGATGCAAATTTTCTATCGGTAAACCAAGACAAAATCAAAAGTAATGATGTTTTACAAATCACCTAAAATCCATAAAGGGCATAGCCGGGTAAGATAAGGAAAACGGCCCTTGACGCAAAATTGATTGTTTTTATAGGAAATAATACTTATTAGCCCCAGATACATTCCTGCCAAATTTCAACCCTCTAAGGCTAATAGTTTCTGAATACACAAGCAGACAAAAATTTTCAAAAAAAATTTTTTTTTTACGAAATTACTGAGCCGATTTATTTGAGTTTAATATATATTGTGTACCCACCTTAAACAAAGTAATAAAAAAAAAATTAAGGTTATATCCCTTTATTATACTAATTTTTTTAAATTTTTAAATTTAAGTAAATTTTTTTTTGGCACTTACGCGTTAGCTACACCCACCATTTTTTGTTCAATAATATGTCTCTTAGTACTCTATAACATATATTTTTACGGAAAAATTTTAGTTGGTAGAACATAGTAATATTTCAATACAAATGCATGTCATGTTCGGTACTACCTATATTACTTATATATAAAAAGGACCATAAAGTAAAGCATCTGCCTGATTTCTAAAACATAGTAGAACTCTGAGGAGTGCAATAAAATGTTCTCTTCTCCCCTGAGTTGCAGTTCTTGGAGTCCTGTGACGGTCTAAAAAAATTTATATTTTGACTTGTTATAAAAAATATGTTTCTACTTGTTAAAAAATAATTTTCAAGGTTAATTTTACCATGAATCTGAATATTTGAATGAAGTCAGTAAAATTATCTCAGCACACTTACTAATTAAAATTATATCTAACTCAACAAAAATTATAAGTTTTAGAAACTATTTAAATAAAGATAATAATAATAACAATAATACGTTTTAAATGTTATATTGTTTTAATAATAATAAACATTAACTTAATAGATTGGAACAAAAAACTTCAACAATGTATAGTAATAACAACAGTCCGGCTAAAACTTGTAGTTATAAAAATATGTAGGTAAATTACATGTAGGTACATATAACTAACTTGAACAGACCCTCTCACTTGATGTTTTTGTTGCACTTCTTAAGGAGGTGCAGAAAGTGGATTTTTTTGTAATAAAATTACATACGTTCATAACAACGACACACAAGCTTAGACAAATGTCTTCTTTTGTTAACACGATGACGGGTCATGGGGAATTATAACGAAATGACCAACTGGTATACTATTTTGACAGCTAAAAAACTTTGTATGAAATTGTTGACGTCGTAATACGTGGTGTATGAGCTAATAAAGTTTCACTTGACGTCTTACAAAGAAAACAACTCTAACAAAAGAGAAATCAATATCCATTTTGTTTTATTAATAAAAAAAGACAAACGGCAGAAAATGTTGGACTTGAGTAAATTTAAACTAGTTTATCGTAGTTATGAACGTATGTAATTGTATTATTTTAGAAATAGGGTAGACATTTTACTTTATAGCCCTTCTTATACATATGTAATATATGTAGTACCTAACATGGTATGCACTTGTATTGAAATATTACTATGTTCTACCAACTAAAATTTTTTCATAAAAATATATGTTATAGAGTACTAAGAGACATATTATTTAACAAAAAATGGTGGGTATCGCTAGCGCGTAAGTGCCAAAAAAAAATTTAGTAAAATTTAAAAAAATTAGTATAATAAAGGGATATAACGTTAACTTTTTTTTTATAACTTTGCCTAAAGTGGGTACACAATATATATTAAACTTAAATAAATCGGCTCAGTAATTTCGTAAAAAAAAAAAATTTTTTTGAAAATTTTTGTCTGTTCGTGTATTCGAAAACTATTAGCCTCAGATAGTTGAAATTTGCCAAGAATGTATCTGGGGCTAAGAAGTATTATTTCCTATAAGAACGATCAATTTTGCGTCAAGGGCCGTTTTCCCTATCTTACCCGGCTATGCCCTTTAACTCTTTTAAATACAAAGATGCAATTTTAGAAGTAGTTAAAGAATCTGAATATTTTGGTGTTACATTTTCGGAAATTGGTAAATTTTCTCAAGATCTTAAGTAGTTTAACACAAAAGCTTTAGCTGTGATTAGTAAAATTAAAAAAATATTATTCCATTCAAAATCGTCTACTTGGAACGTTAAAGTACCTACATTTATTTAATGCTATAATTCGTACCACCTTTTTATACTTTGCACTTCTGCAGAGGACCTTAAATTACTTACCGCCAATTGAAAAAATTCAAATTAAATTTTGGAAGTCGTTATACCTACCAATGGTCAATTACTACTCCAGATTGACATGCCAGACTAGAGACAAGATGTACTCACACATCAGTATATCTGTTTAAATGCTCCTTAAATTATCAGTGTCCGGCGATTGTCCGGACACCGTATTTATCTAAAATCCCACCTGTTCGAACTTACTATACCTCCTAAGAAATTTTAATATTTTTAATAAACATTTTATTGAAAAGTATTTTTTGAACTTTAGTTTCAAAAAATTAATTAAAAATGCTTTTTTGAGGGTTTTATGGTTAAAATTATAGATGAAAAATATGTATTATCAGAAAACAACAAGGGAGATAAATATTGAATAAATATGGAACATACAATTTAGAAAACAAACAGATTTTTATTACCTGCAATATTATTGCAAGTTTACCGACAAAAACTTTAATGCACAAAAATTTCTTGGCTGTATTTAAATTTATTTTATTTATGTAATTGTTTGGGTGAATTGATATTTTTATCCAACTGTTTCCTTTGTCATTTTATTTTATTACCAGGTATCGGACTTCTTTCGGATCAGACAGTATCGTGTTTAATATATGCAGGTATATATATTGCACTCAATGTGATTAAAAGTTCAAAATATGTTGATAAAACCAACGTACACAAGTTATACAACACACACACATACATATGTGTATAAAAATATTATTTATATGTATTTTATGTAAACATCCTTTTTAATATTCTTTTATTTGTTACCTGCACAGCTGGAAAGTGGCACTCTAATTTTAATTGACTATCAAAAATATTTTTGTTTATATTATGTAAGTGATTTATGTGATATGTCATTTAAATTAAATAAATTCATCTTTTTTATTGTTTTCAATTTTGGGAGATAGAAGTATAGTTGCTTATTAAAATTTGTTTTCAATAATAAAAAATTTAGCAAATTTGTAAGTGTTAGGTATTATAGTGGACCGTCTAAATATTCAACAGCTTTTCAATAAATTTTACAAAAATGTTTCCCGATATTTTAAATTTTCTTACTTTCGTCAAATAAAAAATGCCGTTAGTATTTTTAATGGTGAAAAATGTAATTTTTGACCAGTTTTATTCATTCAAATGCGCACGATTTCACGTAATTTAATTGCAAAATTTTATTGCAGTAAGTACGGTACTGACCTGTCCGAAGAAACCCGCTACCTGTTATTACCCATAGTTGTAACTGATACCTGCTTTCGGAAATTCCTTTAAAAAGGTTGTTTTTATTCCTCTGGCTATAATTTATCCGAAATTTTTATTATCTTTAATATTTATAAGTGAACGAAATAACTGAAAAAAAATTGAAAACTATCGATAGTAAAAAAAATAAAATATCGATAATCTTCGATAGTCAGAACTATCGATAGTTATCGAAAGGGCAAGAAGTCGAAAATTCGAAAAAATCTGAAACTTTATCAGTATATAGAGGGTGTTTACCTAATAACATAAAAAATATCAGTTGCTGCTAAAAAAGGTTTTTAAGGGGTGAAACATCCCCTCAAAGTTGGAACTCAAAAATTTAAAAATCGATGAAATTTTGTTTATACGTACCTTAAAAAGTTCTCGTAACATATATAACATTATTTTTTGCATTTGCACATTTTTAAGGGTTGAAACCACCCCTCAACTGTGTACTTAAAAATTTAAAAATTGATGATATTTTGTTTATATATATACTATACAGAGCTCTAATAATAAATATAACATTATTTTTTGCATCTACAAATTTTTAGGGGTTGAAACCACCCCTACATATGTGTACTTAAAAATTTAAAAATTGATGATATTTTGTTTATATATACTATATGGAGCTCTAGTAATAAATCTAACATTATTTTTTGCATCTATAAACTTTTAGGGGTTGAAACTACCCCTTCATATGTGTACTTCAAAGTTTATAAATTTATAATATTTTGTTTACATATACTATACAGAGCTTTAGTAATAAATATAACATTATTTTTTGCATCCACAAATTTTCAAACCACCCCTTCAAGTGTGTACTTAAAAATTGAAAATTTGGTGATATTGTGTTTACATAGAGACCTAACGATAAATATATTATAAATATATTCTGTCACACAGTTCTAGGGGGTGAAACACCCCCTCCAAGTTGTAAATTAAAAATTTCAAAACTGACAAAATTTTGTTTACATATACAACAAACACAACAATCTTACAATAAATATATTAAATAATGTGTAAAATTAGCAATACAAATAGCTTTTAAATAGTGTACTAGATTACTGTGTAGTACATGTAAACAAAATCTCGTCAATTTTTGTTTCTAATTTGGAAAGGATATTTCACCCCTATAAATGTATGGAAGAAAAAAAAATTATGAATCCATCTTTATGTGATATATATTATGTGAATAAAATCTGGGAATTTTTAATTTTTCAAGTCGACAGCTGAAGGGGTGGTTTCACCCTCTTAAAAATGTGTAGGTATAAAAAATAATATCACCCCTTAAAATGTGTGGACGCAAAAAATAATGTTACATTTATTATCAGAATTTTGTATAATGTGTAAAAACAAAATATCATAAATTTATAACTTTTTATAAATTTATACACACATGAAGGGGTGGTTTCTACCCCTAAAGATTTGTATATGCAAAAAATAATGTTATATTTATTATTAGAGCTCTATATATAGTATATATAAACAAAATATCATCAATTTTTAAATTTTTGAAGTACACATATGAAGGGGTGGTTTCAACCCCTAAAAATTTTTAGATGCCAAAAATAATGTTATATTTATTATTAGAGCTCTGTATAGTATATATAAACAAAATATCATCAATTTTTAAATTTTTGAGTTCCAACTTTGAGGGGGTGTTTCACGCTTAAAAACGCTTTTTAGCAGCAACTGATATTTTTTATGTTATTAGGTAGCCACTCTCTACATACTGACAAAGTTTCAGACTTTTTTGAATTTTCGACTTCTTGCCCTTTCCTTGTAAGTACTACTATATGTGGCCCCCCAATGGAATTGGGTAACTTTCATTAAACTTAAATTAGTGAAGATTGGTAAAGAAAACCGGTGGCTAAGTCAAGATGCTGATTTAACAGTCAAGAATCTTGATAATATCTTCCAAGAAATCTATCTAATACTTTATATCAAGGTGATTTAGATGCATTGGCAAGGCTAAACTATTGGCAGGGTGCGTAGTATATGGTGGGGATAATTAAATCGATTGCAGCGTGAGTAGTGGAGAAAATAGGCAATAATACATGCTCATATGTGTTTATAGTGTAATAAAAAATATTAAATAAAAATATAATACATTGATCCACTTTGATTATAAACGCAATTGCCACTAATATGTCGTTCCTTATTTATCTGTCAACGTATTAACGTCTACACGTCAATCCATAAATACAGAATTAAAAATATTTGAGGTATTTTAAACTCACATGCAATGATGTTTCATAAGAAGTTATTTATGTTTGCCTTATGTATGACTGTACATTCGACTAAATGACTTATGCCAGCATTTCTTAATTTTCGAATTTCCCTGACGTGCTTCACTATCACCAGCAACTTTTTCCTCTGCGTAGTCCGGGGTTGGAAGGAAATACTGTCTTGATAATTATATCCATGTTAACGTCAAAAATTGTTCAATTACTTTATTAATACAACTATTATACTTCATCCAGTATTTTATACCTCAAATTGTTCAAATTTATTTATAAAAAAAAAATAATTGTAAATAACAAATATTTGTATTCAGATTTTACGGTTTTTTTGAAAATATTTTAAATTTATTTCCACGATTACTATTATTTAATAGCCTGAAAAAATGTATATTATAGATGTCGTTGGCATCACGCACCCAGCCAATAGTTTAATTTATAAAAATCTATATAACTTAAATAATCAGGAAACACACTATCTTTAAACACTAACTTAAAAAATCAGGAAACACACAAACATTAAAGGGCATATGTAAACTCCACACTAACCTATTTTTATGACCTATGATTTATGACGGTTGTAATTAAATAATTTCCAAATTATATTTAAATAGATAATTGTAAATGTACAAATATACAAGTGGCTCTGGTTCGTCAGTTAGTATTTAGTTACAATCAGTAACAGTGATAGTAACAATTTTGGAAATATTGCCTTTTGTTTCAAGCAGAGTTGTGTGATGTAAAAAACCAGTTTTTTACATTTTTATGTAAAAAATTGTAAAATACGTAAAAAACTAAAAAAACGTAAAAAATTGTAAACAATGTAAAGTACTTAAATCATTTGTCAGTTCACTGACAAACAATTTATTTTGACGATTATTACTTTTTTATAAGTTCACATGAAAAAACGTGTAAACAAAATGTCCACACAGAAATGATTTTCTGTTGGTGGAAGGCCATTCACAATTGACTACAAAACTTTAAATTTCCAAATTAACAAACTGAGTTTTGACAGATCAAAAAAACTACTACATATTTATCTCTCTTTAAATTATAATAACAATAAAATCACTGATGATAATGATGATGAAGATGATTGATACCTTTAATAAAATTTAACTGAATAAATAAAAGTTTTTTTAATATTGAATTATTAAATAAACTATTCTATCAAAACTAACCTTTCTTTTTCTTGTTTATCCCCATATGTATTTTTAATTTTCAAATAACTTAATTATTAAGTTTTACTTTACAAATATAGCAAATACTTCAATAGCAAATATGGAATACCATCAGTAACGCTTACATATCTATTAAATTAAAAAAAAAATAGTTTTTTACATTTTTTACAGTTTCTTTTTTTATCAAAACAAGTATGTGTAAATAACGAAGTTTTTTACATGTAAAAAACTGCGTAATTTACCCGAAGTAAATTACACGCACAAATTAAAAGTGAAAGAGGCAACGATATATTATTAGTGAATGGTTTCATTACTATAATAATCAAAAACTAGAATCAATATTTAAATTTTATAAATTTTATAATTTTTAACAATTTTTAACTCATGACATTATAGTTTTTATAAATTTTTATTTCATGTGTAATCATTTTGTGCTTAATTATAGACAATCCTGAACACATGAAAATTCTTGGCTGAAGATGAAAATTCAATGTTTTCGAAAGGTCGCAAATAAATACCTACTTATTTTATATCAGTAACTGTTGGTGATTTTTCTCCAAAACTTTATCCTTCTATAATCAAAAACGTTTAAATAGTGGAGAAATCTTTTGGCGGTGCACAAAAAAGGGATGTCATTCGACAGTATTTACCATCGGATCTGACCACCTAATAACAAGTAACGAACTTTCACACAACCATGTACGCGAGGACACGAAGACAAATAATCTTTTTAATTTTATTGTTGGTGTGGAGTTTACACATAGGATTAAAACATCCGAGCGGGGTTGGTGTGGAGTATACCTGTAAGCTTAACTCAGCGGGTGAGCTCAGTGTCGAATTTACTATTCCCCACATTAAAATTTGGGCTTTACTATAAATTGAGAATACTGAGTCAGCTGCGACTTGCCTCAAAACATAGTAAAAGTGGTTTATAGAAATATCAAATATGAAAGCTTTGAAAACTCTACTACTACTACTACTCTACTACTACTACTACTACTACTAAAACTCTACTACTCGAAAGCTATGAAAATTCTACTACTACTGAAGAACTCTGGCTGGATACGAGTCCAACACGCACTTAGTGAATTTTTTATTTTAATAATAAATTAATGATTTCGTTTTAACCAATTACCCAATGATTTAGGAACCGGATATTCAGGACCCCAATAATTAGAGTTGAATTCCAGAAAAACAATTTATAAATTGTTTTTCTGGAATTCAACTCTAATTATTGGGGTCCTGAATATCCGGTTCCTAAATCATTGGGTAATTGGTTAAAACGAAATCATTAAACTCTTGAAATCCCAATTAAAACTACGTTGATTAAAATTAATAATAAATTGTTCTCTTTGTATATTCCCGATTTCTGGCAACTCTAACACCTGCTATTTCATAGGAAGTATATGTAACTAAAAACCTATAAACATTTCTACTGTAAAATTATAAAAATTTCATAAAACAGCCAGGGCCGGCGAAAGCGATGTCAGGCCCCCGGGCAGACGAAAATTTTCGTTCGATACTTTAACACATTTTTCAATTTTAACCCCCGAAAATAGCTTGGCAGCCAAAAAAAAAGAAACTCTGAGCCCCAGTTTTAGGCCAGAGCCCCCGGGAAATTTCCCCACCTGCCCTACCCTCTCGCCGGCCCTGAAAACAGCATCAACCTCTTGTCTCTTTAATTATAATAAAACAACAAAAAGAATTTTTTGTAATTTAATAAATTTTTTTGGTTGTACATTCAGTGATTTATAACAAGCTTATTATAAATACAATAATAAATAAAAAATTATGGAATATTCAATCAGAGGTAGATCAATTAAGAGTTTTTTTGGAGATCAATTTTAAAAAAAAAATATGATTCATAGTAAGGGAATAACACTTTTAAATGGATAGCTTTTATTTTAAACTGTAAAGAATAAAATATTCATGTTTCAAATTACATCATTGGAGAAATTAAAAATAGACCAGACATTATGAGATTAACGTAAATATGAATCAACAAAGTAGGAAGACTTTTGGTTAGTTCATTACCTTACTATGACTCTTTTTACAGAATTTTGTATATGTGGCAACAATGCTTCGATTAATGGCGAAAACACATCTGAAATTTATTGAAAGTAGCATTGTCTATTAGACTTTACTAAAATGATATAAGAAGATAATTCAAGATGGCTAATTTTTAAGGTTTGCCTTGACGCAAATGGATGATTGCAAGCGCGTATACAGGGGGGGTCAAGGGGTCATGACCCCCCCCCCCCTTGACGCGAGAATTAAAAATATACACTAGATATTATTTAATTTTAAACACAATATTGGTAAATTTACCAGTTCTTTTTTTTCTTGGTTGTCAACGATTCAATTTATTAGTTTTTTTGTTAATTTTGTCTCAGATATCTTTTTAGTCCTATTATTTTCCGTGTGACTACCCCCCCCCCTTCCCTATCCCAAGAGGTTCGGTTGTATACGCCCCTGAATGATTGGACAAAATTCTATAGAGATTTATGTAATTAAAGGAACATGCCTTTATGCAGAGCACTGTTGCCATAAAACCACAAAATAATACAATAATTTAAAATTGTTGTTTATCAAAGCGCAATGCTATTTTTCTTTGGCACTTTCAGTACCTGGTTTCTTTGTAATATTATAATATTTAACTTTTTGTATTTTTCATAAATGGAAAGATAGTATGAAAAGTTTATTTTTTAACACGTTGATAGTCATAATCAATAATGATGAACTGCCCAACTAGTCTACACAGCCGACTCTCGTTAATTCGAAACTCGAGAGACTCTTAAAATATTACGAATTATAGAGATGTTTGAATTATCGCAGGTAACAATTTTAATTTTTTAAGCATTTGCGATGAATGAACTTGAACTTGTCTCAAAATGTACTTACAATCTTTCTGTCTCTTTCTCTCTGCAACTTTGAATTGTCGAGTGTTTGACGTCAATGTGTTCGAATTAACGCGTCGTTTTGCTACGTACGCGCGTAGCAATGATTTTTTCGTTCGAATTACCAAGTGCATAAAAATGTATTGTTTTAGTTCGAAATATAAAGAGATTTTGTAGGGAACTCGTGATAAGAGTTCCCTACTATTATAGAGAAGTTCGAATTATCGCAGGTTTGAATTAACAAGAGTCGACTGTATAATTTTAGCACCTAATATACTTTATATGGAATTATTGACGCGGTATGGTGTTTAGATAATCAGGTTTCACTTGACGCTCTACGGCGTCCATGACCATTAACGTGTTAATAACATTACTATATTGTAGGAAGTGGAATGGATTTCAAACATTTTTATTTTATTTAACATTTAGATTAGTAACTTTTTATAATAAATAATAATAAAAATCGAAATAATAAAACTAACTTAAATAATATTTTTATACAAAAGTTATTTCAGTAAGCACAAGTTTAGACAGCCAAAGTTATATCTGAAACACTTGTTAAATGCAACTTCATTATGTATCCCTACTCTCGTCTTTTGCTGTGTAGAAACGGCCTGTTTTTGAGTTCAGCCTTCAATTGAATCAGTTATTTCAGAAACAACACATGTTACATTTTTCAAACAACCTCACACAATTTGTGCGTTAAAAATCTGAAAAAAATGTACGTTGTAAACAAAATATATTTACGTCAGTTGACAAGTTTTTGCCGAAAAAATTTCATCAGAAATCAAAATTTGACATTTTAAAGAAATTTCACATGTGTTGTTTCTGCAGGAAATCGTTTTCTACAACAAAAGTAACGCATTAACTTCTTTTTTTTAAACTTTTATTACTTTCAAAAGAAGGAATGGCAAAAAAAAATAATTAACAGGAACATTAACATCGACCTATTTCGAAGAAAGGACAATTATTAAAATAAGCGTAATCATTAAACTTCATGTACGATTGTGGTCACATCAGCCTCACTCATCTTCATAGTCAATACAATACAACTTAGTGGTGGAGAACTATCGATAGTACTATCGATAACTATCGATAGTTTTGACTATCGATAACTATCGATATTTTTTTTTTTTGCTATCGATAGTTTTTTTCAGTCATTTCGTTTACTTATAATTAAATACTATAAAGATAATAAAAATTATAGCCAGAGATATAAAAACAACCATTTTAAGGGAATTTTCGGCGACGTTTTTTTTTTCTTTTTGCTCGCCAGCTATCCAAATGCCGCCCAAGTCAAAAAACTTGAGCATCAAAAACTATCGATAACTATCGATAGCCGGGACTATCGATAGTCGGACTATCGATAGTCGGAATTATCGATAGTCGGGACTATCGGTATTTCTCCATCACTAATACAACTCATTCACATGTGTTGTTTCTGTTCTAAACGCAAACTTCAAGATTAGATTTCAACGGGTTGGGTTAATGTTATGTGTGTTTTTTTTTTGCACCAAACGATGCGTCTTGGTAAACTATATACAAATCCACTTCTAACTCAAAATAGCCAAAATTGTCACATGTGTTGTTTCTGAAATAACTGATTCAATTCTAGATGGAAACAGGTCGATAAGTTTTTTACTTGTGAATGTATGTTTGTTTATAAGTACTCTGACTTTTTCTAAATTTGTAACAGCGCAGAAAAAATTAAATAAAAAGTTTTTTTTTTTTTTATTACAATTTCCTTTTATATTATATTATTCGATTAAACAACAGACAAGGAAAAGTTACTTATTCATGGAAAAGCATATACAAATATTAAATTTAAGACCGTTCCCATGGCAAATATTTTAAATTTAATCTTATAAATTATAAACTAAAAAACAATACATTTATTACGTCCCTCTTACATAAAATTTTGGGCACGGACTTGACTGGAATGAAAAACATATAAAAATCTAACTAAGCGTCACATTAAAAATAATTTTCATTAATATTTAATACTTATATCGATACATAATTACATATTCTTTATCAACAATGATCCAGAAAAATCAACGTATATGAATCAAGCATCACAGATAAAGTGAGTTCACAATTATTTCAGAATGCCGACAATTTGTATGCCGAAACTTCACTGACGAATTTAAGGATATCCAGCATTAGTATGTTTTTCTAAGGTGGATCTGGAGGTAACTGGGTAGATAAAAAAAAACTGAGTGACCTTTCTTATGTTAGACTAGTGAAGGGACAAATATTTTTTACATATAAATAGTTAAATTGCATATAAACAAACCGAATTTTCCAGGCATTTAACCGATTTATGTTGACCCTCATTTTCATTAACTATGGTGTTTATGGGAGGAAAAACTACGTACGTTCATTAGATTCAGTTGCGCCACTGGGACCACAGAATATATCAGAAGGAACGCTACTATCTCTGTACTACTGAAACCAGTGTAATCAAACATTATAGATGAAAAATACTCCACCAATATATTATACTGTCTGAGTTTTTCGAGAGTTGCCATTTTTATTACAGCCAAACCATTGATTTAAACAAAAAATTGTTCAAACAAGACTTGCAGATATCGACGGGGGCAACCGATTGCTATAGTCAGGAGCTTTATAGCTCTTATGGTTTTCAAGCTATGATACAAACTTATAGATTTTTAAATGGGACTATATATTAATTTTTCGATAAAACTGATTTAATGCATTAATTAACAACATAAATGAGCAAAAAAATTTTTTTTACCCAAGTTTAATTTTTTAATTTTTCTTTAATTTATCAGTTAGGCGGTAAAAATATGCATATGTACTTGAGGCTACTTCAACCGATAGTGTTTTTCTTGGTTACATTTCCAGTACCATATCCAAGAAAAGAACCTTTTCCAGTACCATTTCTATCATAAAAATTTGGTTGTAATAGAAATAGTAACTCTCAAAAAAACTCACATGGTATATGGGTAGTTCTCCAAATAATAGAAGAAAATGGACTTAATTCTGGCGCGATATTTTTTTCATGCATAAGCTTTGGCAAGTAGTTTTACTTCAAGTTGATGACATTTTTCACACTATTTCAAAGTGGCCAGTCAAAAAATTAAAAATTATAAATTTTATGGCCATTATAAAAAAGAGACATCCAGGAAAGTGAAAAAATGAGTAAAAAACTAAAATTAACACAAGAGAATTTCTTATATTCATTTTTATTACTAAGCACAATTTATTAAACTCTTACACAATTTATTAAATTTTATTATTAAACAATTTTTATTATTTTTATTATTAAATTTTTAATTATTAAACAATTTATTATCTGTTTAATATATATTATATATTATATTAGTAGTATATACATTAGTAGTTATATAGTGTATATATGTAAATATTACAAAAAAAAAAATTTTAAAAACTAAAAAAAAAATTAAAGAAAAAATAACTAAATAAATAAAAAAAAATTGCGAATTTATTATTTATTAAAAATATTCGAGGTCATTTACTACAGTTTAATACATATTATATATTATATTAGTAGTATATAATATGTATCAGTAGCACATATTAATTATATAGTATATAGGTATTAAACAAAAAAAAAAAAAAAGGGAATTTATTTTTTATTAAAAAATATACGGAGTCATTTATTAGAGTATTCTAATGACATTTACCTAATTTATTTACATGATTTAAGTTAAATCCCCGTTTTCGGAGCTGCCAGGAGACTGAGAATTCTTCAGTATTCTTTAAAAATCGGCTAAATAACGTTTTATAAAAAAAAAAAAACAGGTCCGCTATTCCAATACAGCATATTTACAACTCATACAACTGAAAAATTTCTTATACCCACAGTATTTTTCACGAAAATGCTGACCAGGATACTGAGAAATTGACTGGACCGAGTACGATCTCACTTACAATGTTAACTGAATTAATTGATGCAACCCCAAATTAAGTAAAACCTGTACTTTATTTTATTTATTATATTTGAGTTAATTACTATGACAAACGATGATTTAATCGGAATATAATTTTTTTATATTTTGTAAGTGTTTTGGTTTGATAGAAGAATGATGCAAAAATCGGGAGACAAAATTCAATAGAATATTTCTTAAAGAAAATATAAAAAAATTCAAAAATTATTTATACAATAAAAAAGTACCAATATTATAGATTAATACTGCAGTGTAAATTTTTTTTTATACATTCAGAAAAAATAATTATTTGGTTTGCTATGTTTTACTTTGGAGAGGAGACATACCAGGAGACTGAAAATTTTACATTTTAAGTGTCATTTTTTATAAAAAATATATATCGAAACCGGGTTATTTTGAGTGACCAGTTAGATGCAGTAATGGTTTAGAGTTTTCATCTAAAAAAAATGTATTTTTCAAAATATTAATATACAAAATGCGTTGGGCCGTCCAAAATTCCCTAGTTTGAAGAATGTGGTGATACGCCACTGGCTAGATCCAGGGGCCGCCACTGCACATAAAATACGTTATAAAAAACATACATTTAAAAATTCTATGACGATGCAAGTGAGACACGCAAAGAAAACAACAAGTAGTGGTACGCACTACCTAAATACAGTGGGGGTTTTAAACGATTGCTGGGCTCGGTGACGAGAACTGAGCAACAACACACATACAGACAGACGCTAAATAGATATTAAAAGTATAACATGTATATACGTCGGGTGTCTCGTTATGTAAATTAATCACAATAAAAAACATTACATCATTATTATACTTCGAAAATTAATATTATTGTTAATAAACTAAAAATAAATGTTATAAAACTATTAAATAAAGAAACCAAAAGAATTATTAATTAATAAAAATAAAAATATATTTAAATAAAACTGCGTATTATTATAAAAACAACTTCACAACGACTATTAAAATAAAAAGGCATAATATTAAAAAAACATTTTCTTCGGCTGTTAATCATACATTGCACCGTTCCGTTTGTTTATAACATCATCCCCTAAAATACCGCTACACATACATTCACTACTAAGGGAACTCCAACATGTCCGTAAACTTAACCCTGCCATTTTTTCATTTTCAAACAAAAAAGGTTGTGCTGCATTGTGCTAGGCATGTGCTACCATGTGCCGTAAATAAAAAAAGTCAGTTTTGAAAACTGCGATTTTTAGAGCCAAAAACAATTTTGGGTGTAAACTTAGCCCTGCCATTTTGTCATTTTCAAACAAAAAAGGTTGTGCTGCATTGTGCTAGACATGTGCTACCATGTGCCGTAAATAAAAAAAATCAGTTTTGAAAGTTGCGATTTTTAGAGCCAAAAACCAATTTTGGGTGTAAAGTTAGCCCCGCCATTTTGTCCTTTTTAAACAAAAAAGGTTGTGCTGTATTGTGCTAGACATGTGCTACCATGTGCCGTAAATAAAAAAAATTAATTTTGAAAATTGCGATTTTTAGAGTCAAAAACTAGTTTTTTGGGTATAAAGTTAGCCCCACCATTTTGTCTTTTTCAAACAAAAAAGGTTGTGCTGCATTGTGCTAGACATATGCTACCATGTGCTGTAAATAAAAAAAAATCAGTCTTTAAAATTGCGATTTTTTGAGCAAAAAATCTATTTTGGGTGTAAAGTTAGCCCTGCCATTTTGTCATTTTAAAACACAAAGAGTTGTGCTGTATTGTGCTAGACATGTGCTACCATGTGCCGTAAATAAAAAAAATCAGTTTTGAAAGTTGCGATTTTTAGAGCCAAAAACCAATTTTAGGTGTAAAGTTAGCCCCGCCATTTTGTCCTTTTTAAACAAAAAAGGTTGTACTGCATTGTGCTACCATGTGCCGTAAATAAAAAGATGAATTTTGAAAATTGCGATTTTTAGAGCCAAAAACTAATTTTGGCTCTAAAAATTGCTTTTGGCTCTAAACATCGCAATTTTCAAAATTCGTTTTTTTTAGTTACGGCACATATCAGCACATGTCTAGCACAATGTAGTACAACCTTTTTTGTTTGAAAAAGACAAAATGGCGGGGCTAACTTTACACCCAAAATAGGTTTTTGGCTCTAAAAATCGCAATTTTCAAAATTGATTTTCTTTATTTACGGCACATGGTAGCACATGTCTAGCACAATGCAGCACAACCTTTTTTGTTTGAAAATAACAAAGTGGCAGGGCTAAGTTTACACCCAAAATTGTTTTTGGCTCTAAAAATCGCAGTTTTCAAAATTGACTTTTTTTATTTACGGCACATGGTAGCACATGTCTAGCACAATGCAGCACAACCTTTTTTGTTTGAAAATGACAAAATGGCAGGGCTAAGTTTACGGACATAACTCCAACGGGGCGCCGCAAGAACTACCCATATATGCACTCGGTTTAATGTGTGTTTGTGTGATCTATGTTGTGTGTGAGTGAGGTAACTTTTGCATACGCATACATAATACTACATACTACTACATGTATGTGGTACGTATACCGTGTAATACGGCGGTGGAAAATAATGACTATACAATCAGGACAGTTGAACTACACTCATCGACTTCTATCGAACGAATGACTACTAAGTAGCCTAACGTGCCCAGAAATACACATTGGTGATTACAGAAAAGAGATAGTAGCGTTCCTTCTGATATATTCTGTGATTGAGACTTTGGTACTTGCACCGTACAATTTTACTGAAACTGATGTACAGAAAAAAATCTTATTATAATTTATTAAAGTTCTTACCAACGTCAAATCCATTTCGAATTTTCTCTATCATGATTTTCTTTTGCAATCTCAACGGGCTTTGCACTAATTCAACTAGCATCCCGTTGGTTTTCCTTACACATATATTTTCCAGATGTACTTGGATATTTTCAAATACAATATCTCACCCTTTTTCTAAACTCACTCCTAATAGTTTTCAATGACTTTTCTAGGAGACATCCCAAACACCTAGCTTTTCACGTCAAAAAAGATAGTTGTGTCAACGACTATTTCTTAATTTATTACAAATTTCTACAAAAAAATATACAATGTGCTTCATAAAAAATTTTTTTTAGTTTATTATTTTTTATTGCGTGTATACAGAATTTTTAGTGATGGATATTAAAGTCCCTGGAGTGGCTCACACCGCTGGCTCACACTTTTATAAAAATGTTATTATATATTATGTTAAAACTATTCTGAAATAGTTGTGAACTTACTAAAAAGGAACTGATATAATTTTGATGCTCATATTCATTAATTCTATGCAATTGTTTTTCTAAGGAATACAAAATTGGACATACATGTTACGTAGCAAAATAAAAATAAAAATGGTAAAATTTCAATATATACAGTTCGTATATATATTATAATTATTATCTTTGTCCCGCCAAAGCCATTTCACGTGCTCGCATTTGTTCATTTAATATATGTGTCACTTTAATTTGTTTATGAAAACTGTACACTACATGAACAAAAAAAGCCCATACACCTGAAAAGAAAAAATCTATTTTGGTAGACAAAATGCAACAGTTATATGTCAATAATAATTTTCACCGAAAATGCATATAATAATAATATGTGTACACTATGTGTACTAAATATGCCCACACACCTGAAAAGAAAAAATCTATTTTCGTAGACAATTTAGTTTAAAATTATTAAAACTGAAAGTAAAATTGACATGAAAAAATAATTTTGTTATAATCTTGGTATTCCAGTTGAGTAACGGCTATTGAATACATTTACTTTAAGTGTTTTTAATGTAAACAATACAATTTTCTACCTTTCTTACTATGGAAACAAATTCAGTTTAGAATTTTAGTACTGAAAAACAGTTTTGGATAAAAATATTTAAAATATCTACAGAAAAAATCCAAGAACTGCACACTCCAAGAAATACATAAATGAGAGCGGTAAGGTAAGTCACTTCAAGCTATATTCGTACGCAACAATAAATGATAAAAGATACGACAATTTAAAAGTAAAATAGCTATTCTAAAACAAAAACTATTACATATTACACTATTGTTAGACAATTTTGAAACTATTTTTTGTTTGTTTGCTACTTAAGTATCTCCTGTAGCTTTTGAAAAAAACACAAGTTATTTTTTCATAATTTTTATCTTCACCTCTGTAAAGAAATCATACACAACATTCTTTAACAGTGTACAAGTCCTACACCCTAATTCTATTAATTTGAAATTACTACAAATATATAATTATTATTTTATTAGTACTCTCTCATAAAGTTTCCAATATAAACAATGCTATTAATGGCGAAAGTATACCTAATTACATTAATTCGAGATAAAAGTACGTACATGAAAACGAATCGGATGCTTAAGCCTAACAGTTCCAAACATATATAAGCAGTTAATAACAATAAAAGATATTATTATTTTCAAACGTTCTATTTTACAGTTATTTAAAAAGGAATGGTAACGAATATTAAGAACACCATGATTATAACGAAATTAATTTTACAAAAATTTATGTTTTTATTTTTTTGTATCTATAGAATATCTTTGCAATAAGAAAATATTTCTACTCTTAAAATTATGTATTTTAGGGTAAGGTGGTATAAGAGGACGCACGAAATAAAAGCACGCATTGATGTTAGGAACCAAACGGTTTGCGTTATATAACTAATTTCAATCCTGTTTTCAGCGACATACAAAACTGCTATTATTTGTCTAAAAACTACTCCAATGTCTATAAAAACTGAAGAGCTAGCTGAGTTTAGAGTTTTTATTGAATTTTGCTATTTATGTTTCACAATTTTCAAAATAAAAATAGCAAAATTCAATAAAAACTCTAAACTCAGCTAGCACCTCAGTTCATTTTTACGACTTTCAAAATGGTACCGCATTAAAATATCTAAAAATATAAATTATGTGATTTTATATGTTGGAAATTAACCTTATTAAAGTAAGTAAGAGGCATTGGCACTCAACACTGGAATTGGGTACAGAGCTTGAGACTATTCATCGGGATCCCGTAACAGTCCTAATTGACTTCATCAAAGAAGCGGACCTCTTACGCATAACTGATGAATAAACGGGGTTATTGCACAATATTCCACTAGGAATCAGTGCATGGGCTGACAGGACCCCCCCCCCCCCCTAAGAAGAAGAAAGTAAGTAAACATTGGATATTAAACAATAGCTATAACGTTGCGTTTTACAATGCTAACAAAAATCAAAAAATAAAGTTTGCGGATTTTCAGGCACATTATGAGGTAGCATTGTAGCATTTACCAATCGGCATCTTGCAGACTTATTCGTTTGGAGGAACAAGTCTATACATTACAATATTTTAAAGAATTCTGTAACAAAAGCATGAGACTTTTTTATCCTTGTAAATTACTAAGAATCGTAATAACTTAGCTTTTTTAATTGATCATGATACTTCGCAAGTTACCGAATAAAACTTCTTTTTTAATTAACACATTCATTGTCGATCACGCGATATCGCGTGATACGGCTACTTTACTATATGGCCAATCACGCGATATCACGTGACAAATATAAGAACCTACTTATTTAACACAAAATATTTGGCCATCACACAAAATCTATATTTTTAGCTTGGCAATGAACGTTTAAATGTGTTAATCTTAAATGTGTACTCAAATACCACATTACCTTACTTTTACTGACAAGGAAAGGTATCCAACTGTATCTCTCAAAAATTTTTGAAACTTTGGTGGATTGTAGATCTTATTAAAACTAATCCAAAACCATATTTCGTTCGTGCCCATAAGCGGTTTAAAGGGGTGAAACTCACCCCTGAAAATTAGAGTTTTTTTCAATTTTCTTAAATATTTCGGAAATGGTAACAGCTTTGGTAGGGAAATTATATATATTTGTAAATGGCACTTTAATATCTTTATTATGATACCAAGATTAAAGTGATAAAATCATTGGGGTTTCATCCCCCGCCCAAACCTTTAATTTTATCAAGTATTTTTTGGTAAAAGAGGAGACTGTTATGTGTAATTAAAATTATAATAAAAATTATTATATTTTACATCACACCAGTTTATTTCTTGTTACATAAATACACCCTCTGTTAGTGTTGGGGAAAATTTTAACTTTTTGATTTAATAATGAGCAAAAATATGGTCAAAGAATCTCGTATTTTAGTAATGAATTGTTACAGACTTACAATATGCTTTAAAATGTATAATTTAGAAAGAAAAAATACACTACCCCCCCCATACCTGAGAAATCAATCTATCTTTACAAATCTATATTATAATTATAATCTATATCTATCTATATATCTATACAAATCGTATTTACTTATTTATTTATTTTTATTTATCTATACAATTGTCAATATTTTAACCTCTGGATGTTTATGGATATCGACTCTGGAAAAAATTCATCAGATTATTTTCGGATAATGTAATTATTCTAAATGAGTATATGATGTTGATTTACATCGCCGTAACAATATTCTAAAACTTCAGTCTTTAGCTCACAATCAGTTTTCGTCGCCTAGTTTTCAAAATTTGTTCAAGTATGGATGGTATAAAAGTGGATATATTGACCAACGACCAGAAAGTTTCGAAAATTCTGTAACATATTGCTTTTCCAAACAAGAAAGAGGAGCACCAAAGTACAGTATATCTGGTAAACCGGCTTTGCTTGGTGTGGACAATGTTTTTGTTTTGAACATTTTTATGAACAATATCATTATTGTGTACAAACAAACCTTGAAATATAGACAATTGTATAGATAAATAAAAAAAAATAAAAACAAATAAATAAGTAAATATGATTTGTATAAATAACAGTAAAGCATGTTGGTGGGGGTGTGTGCAGTGTACTTTTTCTTTCTAAATTATGTGTTTTAAAATATATCGTAAGTTTGTAACAATTCATTACTAATTGTACAATACGAGATTCTTTGACCATATTTTTGCTCATATTAAATCAAAAATTTAAATATTTTCCTAAGTTAATATTAACAAAGGGTGCATTTATGTAACAAGAAATAAACTGATGTGATGTAAAATATAGTAATTTTTATTATAATTTTAATTACACATAACAGTCTCCTCTTTTACCAAAAAATATTTGATAAAATTAGGGGTTGGGGCGGGGGATGAAACCCCAATGATTTTATTACTTTAATTTTGGTATCATAATAAAGACATGAAAGTGCCATTTACAAATATATATAATTTCCCTACCAAAGCTGTTACCATTTCCAAGATATTTAAGAAAATTGAAAAAAAATCTAATTTTCAGGGATGAGTTTCACCCCCTTAAACCGCTTATGGGCACGAACGAAATATGGCTTTGGATTAGTTTTAACAAGAGCTACAATCCACCAAAGTTTCAAAAATTTTTGAAAGATACAGTAGGATACCTTTCCTTGTGAGGCGAAATTCTAAATAAATGCAATAAGAGGAAGTCAGGGAACATAACTCATTAAGAAACCCGAGTTCTATAGAAATTTTGTTCCCATTAATTTTAAAATACGAACTACGGCTGACATCTAAATGCTCCCTAAATCTAAATTCTAATGTTACTATTAGTAGATAGGCTGTAAGAGTTCTGGGCCACCGTAAAACTAACCAACTTGAACCCTTTTGCCAATGGTTGAAATCGTGTGACTTTACGGCACTACACATTCCGAACTGATGAGTCATCAAAATGTATTGATGTGCAAACCTTAACCTTTGACCCGGCACGTACCAAGTACATGTATTTAAAATTTGTTGTTGACATTTGACCCCACACGCGCTCATACTGTTAGCCTTGAAATTCGTAAGAGATGAGTCATTACCCGCAACCAAATTAATTTATGTTAACCCATTATGCGTCATCACAATTTACTTATCACAATTTGGTTTTGTGTTAACCCATTATGCGCCGGCACTAATGTAATTTTTGAATGTGAACTTAACGCATGCGCAGATTGAATTTAAGTACACGACGCATGCGCAGACTAAATTTTAGGTTATAACTTGATAGATGGGGTACACTACCGCGTCAAAAATGTGGGGAATACCCTAACCCAGAGGTGGCCCCAAACTTTTGACGCCGTACTGTGCTTAAATTTTTGGTACACTGCCGTGTCAAAAGTGCGGACCCCTAACTGAAAAAGGTATCCGATCACTTTTTGAAGCGTAATGTACTTGTTTTTTATGTGTACGTGCAAACCTTCGCCATTAATCTCACTTAATTGCGTCATCTTAAATTGGGTGCGGTCGCTAACGATAAATTTTGTCAGGGGCGCACTGTACCAAGCGTTAGATTTTAAAACCAGACTCCGGGGTCCAGATTTCTGACCGCTACTGTACTGCCGAAAATCGAGTGTTAACTGTACCTTATGGGGATTTTTGGTATATTTAACCTTGGAAAATTCCAGGAATTTTTATCAGTTTTAAAATAAACAAACAACCAATGATTAAATGTTTATTTTAGCTGAATTATGATCATACGACTCATATATGGAGTTTTTTTGGTATAAGAAAGATGACGTCATGGAATATTAATGAGTTAAAAAATTGTTTAGTAAAAAATATCACCCATTGTAGGCCTCAAGCGAGAAATTATTTTTATCAGTTTTAATACTTTAACATTTAACCTACAGTGACCAATTTTTTAGTTAACTAACAAAAGTTCTTGAAATTTTAACAAGTTACAAAAAATATTACTTCTTATGGTGCACAACACTTTTGAATTTGACTGTAGCACAAAACTGTTTCTATATCAAACGAAAATTATCTGAAATAATTCAGTATGTATATATGTATAGACTCTGTATATTAAAAATATTTTATGTATACACTCTGTATATTGAGAATAAGAAAGAAAATTTGTATATAATTTTAATTTTTATGAATACTAGTAAACGAATTGTATAGCCATTTATGAATAAGTATTAAATCTAATTATAAAATAATTTATAAATATTGCAAAAAATTTGTTTAATCAGCAAAATCAATGTATATCATTTTAATACTGATACATATTTATATTAGGGTATAATAGTATTGTATTTAACATTTTTAAACAGAATAAAAGTTCAATTTTTGGTTTTAAATTACTATAAACACGTCGCTTAATATAAAAATGATAACAGCATTGAGTTTTACTAAATTTTTAAGTCTGTAAAATCAAAATTTTTATAGACTAGAACATTTGGAATTTGCTACTTTATCATTAACATACATATAATATCATGTATATATAACGGGTGTATATTTAGTATTTTTAATAAATATTTTAGTATACAGGGTGTATCATGAAATATGCTTTTCAATTAGAACAATAAATTTCATAAGATTTTTGTTAATACTCTTATAGGTTAACGAAAGAAACTTTTTGCTGTAAAAAAATAGGGGAATTCAGGGTAATAATTAAATAAAACGCACATATTTTTCTTTTTTTTTTTAAATTTTATTTATAGAATATGAATACAAAAAATTAAATTGCTTAAATCTATATATTACTAAAAATCTATTTATTTTACATATTAAAATTTTTTAAAAGAATACAGTTTTCTAATGAACAAATTTTATCTGAATGGATCATACAGCGTCTTGAATAATATTCATCTCGCAGATTGGAAATCTTCGGTACATCAAATATTTCTTCCAAATTCAAAATCCACGGCTGGTTTTCGGTGTCATCAAACAAATTTGAAATCCATTTCTTCTTTTTACTGCCCTTGACGTATATGACATCAAACTTCTTTAATATAGGTTTCAATATGGTATGAAGTTTTTTGTACGGAATAAATCCATACGACCAAGGTATCCCATGCCAATTTCGGCAAAGCCAACGTGCAGCAACCCGTTCATATTTCTTCGGCAACTCGTTGAAATCAAACGGTGCATCGAATATAAGATGTAGTATTTCATCCGAATTTTCCGCAACGATACCAACTTCTTTAAAATAAAATTCGTTGTTAGCTCCTTGATAGCCTTGTATATCAAGAAACGCCATTTTTTATCGCCGCCGTAGAACTGAATTTACTCACACAATCCACAACTTTATATAAAATAATTAAAATTGGTGAGGATAGTTAATTTGTGGGATGTATCCGAAAATGGATACTACTAATAGCTATTGCTAGTTAACCATCAAATTACAAACTGTTAATAATATTTAGCACATTACTGAGTACCATGTTCTTTTCACTTTAAGACCTAATGATTTAAGGAATGCTAAATTTTCGGGTGAAATGTGTTGTCGCTTAAAAGTTTTACGTTTAATGATCTTAGGTTTCGAAAGTCCTTTGCTAGGTTGTCTAGTGGTGGACTGCTCTGAATTGTAAATATTCATGGTTCGAAATGTAATTGTTTTACCACGAAATTGTTTTCTCAGCGAAAGAGATGTTAACTCTTTGACAACCACCAGTAAATTGACAATATTTTGTGTAAGTTTAACTATTTTATACCCTTTAACCATGATAATGTGTATGAGCCCTTTAACCATGATAAGGTGTATGAGCTCTTTAACCATGATAAGGTGTCTGAGTTCTTTAACCATGATAAAGTGTATGAGCTCTTTAAGGATGATAAGGTGTATGAGTCACTCCGGGAGCAAAATGAGTCACTCTGGGAGTTAAATGAGTCACTCCGGGAGCAAAATGAGTCACTCCGGGAGCAATATGAGTCACTCCGGGAGCCAAATGAGTCATTCCGGGAGCAAAATGAGTCACTCCGGGAGCATGTGAGTCACTCGTTGGAGTCAAATGAGTCGCTCCGGGAGCAAAATGAGTCATTCCGGGAGCAAAATGAATCAGTCCAGGAGCCAAATGAGTCACTCCGGGAGCAAAATGAGTCACTCCGGGAACAATATGAGTCACTTCGGGAGCAAAACGAGTCACTCCGGGAGCAAAATAAGTCACTCCGGGAGCATGTGAGTCACTCGTTGGAGTCAAATGAGTCGCTCCGGGAGCAAAACGAGTCGCTCCGGGAGCAAAATGAGTCACTCCGGGAGCAAATTGAGTCAATCCGGGAGCAAAGTGAGTCACTCCGGGAGCAAAATGAGTCACTCCGGGAGCAAAATGAGACACCGGGAGCAAAATGAGTCACTCCGGGTGCAATATGAGTCACTCCGGGAGCAAAATGAGACACCGGGAGCAAAATGAGTCACTCCGGGAGCATGTGAGTCACTCGTTGGAGTCAAATGAGTCGCTCCGGGAGCAAAATGAGTCACTCCGGGAGCATGTGAGTCATTCGTTGGAGTCAAATGAGTCGCACCGGGAGCAAAATGAGTCACTCCGGGAGCAAAATGAGTCACTCCGGGAGCAAAATGAGTCAATCCGGGAGCAAAATGAGTCCTTCCGGGAGCAAAATGAGTCACTCCGGGAGCAAAATGAGTCACTCCGGGAGCAAAATGAGTCACTACGGGAGCATGTGAGTCACTCGTTGGAGTCAAATGAGTCGCTCCGGGAGCAAAATGAGTCACTCCGGGAGCAAAATGAGTCACTCCGGGAGCAAAATGAGTCACACCAGGAGCAAAATGAGTCACTCCGGGTGCAATATGAGTCACTCCGGGATCAAAATGAGTCACTCCGGGAGCAAAATGAGTCACTCCGGGAGCATGTGAGTCACTCGTTGGAGTCAAATGAGTCGCTCGGTGAAGCAAATGAGCTAAGTATATATAAGTAGAGAAGCAATAAATCTTTGAACAGTTATTCATTTACTAGCGAACGCTTCAGACCTCCCGCTGAACGATGTATAATTGTGATTTTTGTGGTAAAGCATTTACGCGAAAGTCTAATCTTTCTAGACACTTAAATGCTCGACATAATTCGTTAAGCAATATTAATGATGGTACGATTGGAAAGAATGATAACTCATCAAGCAAATTTATACCATATGATGCTAATAATAAAACACCTGATGATATCTCTATATATAGATTTGATGATAATGATGATGAAAATACATCTCAACTACAGTATGATATTGATTACTCTGAAGCAATCTTGAATCCGTTTGACCAAAAAAGGATAGATGCTGCAACTGAAGCCATTCAAACCAAATTTAACTCTTTGAAAAGAGGAGAAAACCGTCGTCAATCTGAAAACGAGAAAGATAGTTGGTCTAATGAAAGTAAGCAAGTAAATCACTTAACAGCAATTAATAACAATTGCAATGAAACAACCTCCTCTTCACAACTAACTAAACTTCTAGGAACTGCTTTAGATATTATAATGTTAAAAGAGGTTCGAAACGCTGACTCGGAAAATGAAGCGAAAATTGTCAATCAGGTTAAACCAATAAGCTTAAAACGTCATAGAGCTTCAAATGAAAATGTCGAAAACGGGGCCTTAGCTAAGCATTTTAAGCAAGACAACTTGAGAGAGTCTAGAAATGTTAACATACAATCGAAAAAAATAAAATACTGGCATAATCCTAATACTTTAATAGATGAATTACAACGTTTATACGAGACTTCAGAGACTGGTGAAAAAATACTCAATATTATTCGAAGTTTAGAGGAAAATAAAAATATGTTGTTGTTTAACGTTTACGATCGAGAAGATTTAATCAAAGAGTTAAATGCTTTAAAAGAAACTACTGTTGGTCGAGAAATATTCTCTATACTTCGCGAACTTCAAAAGGCTGATGTTATTGAACCACTAGGTGATTATCTGGATGAAACTGATAAAGAAGATGCTAGCGATTATGATGATGATGATGATTAATTGATTATCCGCATTAACAATTTACTGAATTTTAAAGAACACCACCGTATAAGAAGCAGCAGTTATCCCTCATTGAAGTGTATATTTTATTTTTATATTTTTTAACCCTGTAAGATAAAAAGGTTTTTTTTTTTTCAAATAAATAACACATATAGGTAAATAATTATTGTTCTTTATTTTTAAAATATAAGTATGAATACAAAATATTTTCACAGTAAATGTATATGTAATATTTTTTACAATAAATGTATATGAAATATTTTTTACAATAAATAAATATTAAAAATTGTATGATTTGTTTATATATTCAATAAGACCCGAACGTAATTGTTTCATGTTTTCAGGTAACTGATCCCATACTTGACAAATTCGTTGTGCATATTCGGGTATCATATATGCATACAGATGTTGCACCCAAATATCATATTTCAATAGTTGTTTTGTTAAGTATAATAACATATCGAAATTTCTGACTTTTGTATACAAATAAGGATGAGTCAGAAATATGTCTTCAACGTGTGAAATCCGTGTTGCAAATGTCAATGGTTCACCAACGGGCGGTTGAAAGTTTTCCTCCATTTTCACGCCATTCTTGCACATTTCACAGCGAATTTTCAAACCAGGTGGTCCATCAATATGATCTTGTTGCCATGGTCGATTATAATATTCAAAACATGGTTCACATTCTTGAAACATGGCTCGATAATCGGATGGTAACCAAATCCAGGCGCGTTGTATGATTTTCGCACCATAACTTTTCAGCACATTCAAACTGATCCACTTGTAGATTTGAAGAAATGTTTCCAAAGTCAGTTCGTTCAGTAGCATTGGTTCACGTTCGAAAAATTCACCAATTGAAACATCCATTTTATCCCAGTCCATTGATTCCGGTTCAGACAATTTCAAATTTTGCATTTTTACAATAGCATCAATTGTTTTTTCATAGGTATCAACCCGTTTACGTAGTTTATCCAGTTCACTTGAAAATATTTGTAGCCGTTTCCAGTAAGCCGATGATGACGATGCCATTTCCACTTGCGTATTAATTTAATGAGTAATGTCCCCATGCTAAAGTATCCGTTTCCCCCTCCACAATATGTCGTTTCGTATCGTACGGGCTGAGCGCCACCTTGTTCTGAGTTACACTATACACGTTATGTTTTTTCGATTGTATCAGGTTTTGTTGTCGGTTTATGATTGTATTGTGTTTTAGACAGTCCACGTAATCGTTGAAAGTTATCGTTTTCTTAACCACAGAGTTCTTTACACCTTTCGCTTTCTTCGTGTGATCCTCGCCGTCCACTTGACAACTATACATTTTCGATCTTAAGCCCACAAATTTTGTAAATATTCGTCCATTTAGCTCATCCTTCATTAACCCGGGTATTTTCTTATTGACTCTTGGCATGTTATATTGATTATCCGCGTTGTAATCCGACGTATCAAAGTATTGAATATCACGTTTCATTATTTCGTAAATATCTGGGCATTTTATCTCGTAAATTAACGAATCCGTGTCTGTGTAGAGTAATTTGCTGTTGTTCCCGAACGTTGGCTGTATGTAGTTGTAATGAAAATCGTAGACACATGTTTTCGAAATATCCAGAATTGCTTGCCCGACGTATATTGGTTTGTTCATAAACACTTCCGTTTTCCGTAGTTCGACTGCGATAAGATTCTCGTCAAATATGGTGCGGCTGTGGAAATTCTGTTTTGCTATCATAACCTCCGCACCATATCGTCCATACCATTTCGTTAACAGTTTCACAATCGAGTGTTTCCGTACGTTTTCCATCGTTTTCCCGAAGACCGCGTTGTTGAGTAGCTTGTAGAGATTTTTCTCGAATTCGTTTCCCGCCGTTTGTCTTAGAGCTGTATTCAAGTCGATGTAGGATTTAAGCCATGGCGATTGATCGAATTGTAGCACTCTATGTATTTTCTTTAATTTCATCCCGTGTTGTAGACATTGTTTCAGGTTCCGATAGTGTATCACGTATTTCTGTTTGTTGTATAGCGTTGCCAGTAACATTTCCTGTTTAGTACCGGGTGCACACATTCTCTCTGGACATAATGGTAAATCGTTGTGTTTATCATGCAGTTCTCTCGGGTATTCCAAATCCACTTCCAGTAAATATCGTATTGGTGAATCATCAGGTATTTGTTGAACATCTATCTCGGTATTATCCATCCATTTGAAATTTCCCGTTGGTAAGTATTGTGACATTGCCCATCCATATAAGTTGTTCACGTCATAGTACATCAGGTATTTTGATTCCTCGTCCGGATCGTAGGTGTTCATATATTTATTGTTTGCTGTTGCGTATCGGTTACTACACTGGCTCAATCCACCTCGAATACTACGTTCAATGAATAATAATTGGTCCACATCAGATATCAGTTCTAACTCCACTTTTGTATATTTTAAGGCTGCATCCCACGTAAGTCCCGGCGTCGTGTAGTAATGAGCTGGATCCAATCCGTGTGTGCGCATGCACGTATCCCGAAAATTCTCGAAAACATCCGCGAGTAGTAGTATGTCTGTTTTCATATATAAATCCGAGTATTCTCCAAGCGTCTGTATGTTGAATGTATCCCAAACTTTTTGTGCGTGTGTATAGTCATCCATGGTGATATCGTTGTCGTTGAGTTGATTGTAGAATTTCTCGTCGCTATACGTGATGGTAAACATGTTTCTTCCAATTTATCCCAGCCTGATATATAATCGTACGGAAAAACACCTTTGCGCGTTAGTAATTTGTAGTCGGTATCCGGAAATTGTGATTTAACTATGTTGAACTCGTTGAGATATGAAGATAATTTATCCAAACTTGATGCCATAAATCGGAAAGAGTCGATGAATCTAAATGTAATTTCGCTGCCCGTAACATGTTTAGTGAATGCAATATATCGTTCCTTGTTGATTGGTAGTAAGTCGACACGTCCCTCGAATGCTGTTGCTATATCCTTTATTACGAAATGTGCATCATAACCACTCAAGTTGTGGAATACAACAGGAATCATATGAAAATCCTTATAATTCAAGTTGCATCCCTTGTGCGCAGGTCCATTGTATTCGCCGGTGAAGTGGTTATGATCACGAACCACAATATCCTCAGGTTTGAATGGTTTCTCGCAGATGTGGCACCCGGTACTTCGTTGTTTAAGTTGCTGTTGTTCCTCTGGTGTTAACTCGTTCATTGGTATTATGTTGTCATATATGGGTTCCAAGATATTTTCACGTAACGTTGCCAGTTCTTCCGCGAACCATTTTTCGCAATTTGGCCCGCGGTATGATCTATAGTAACTTAACTGGTTGTTGTAGGAGCAGTGAAAGTAGTAACCGATACTGTATGCCCGATGTTGTTGATACGTTGTCGTGTTTTTCCGATTTTCGTTATCCGTCACAGGTTATAGGAATGATTCCACGTCCGCGTAAATTATAAATGGAACACGTTTCTTGTTGCTATAGTTCTTGAACGATATGTATTTGCTTTTCCCTTCTGGCATTATCACCCGACAGTTGTTCATGTTCACGCAGTCTTCCGTATGTTTGATCAGTTTATTCTCAGTATGAAAGTAATTTAAGCATCGATCACAGATATATTTTTTCCCGTTACATTTTGATAGTTGTTTTGACACAAGTCGCGATAAGTCCTTAATCCAGCAGAAATGGTAGCGTAAATCTTGATCGTTGTCCTGTTCGTTGTCCTGTTCGTTGTCCTCATCCTCGTAATACTCGTTCTGGATCATTAAAAGGTTTATGTGGTTTTGTTTCTTCTCTTTTGTTAGCGCAGCAGGTACGGTTTCAAAATGTCCATTTTGTTTTTTGAGCATAAACACGTTGACTGATATTGTTGGGTTCTGTTTCTCGAATTTGCTCAGTTGTTGGATCGTCATTGGAAATTGTATCCCGTCTAAATTAAGCACCGTTGAGTAGTGTGGGTAAGAGCTGGTTCGATATGGATGATTACCCCGTGTAGCTGGATAAAGTGCAGATACGACTGCCCACGCGAAACAGGCGTCATCGTTGAAGTTCTGGATGTTGATACATGCTTTTTTCATTTTTATTTCTTGAGGCAATTCGATGTAGCTTGATCCACGGAAAGGTGTATACTTGTTGATGTTCACGGCTAGGTTGATTATGCTTGATAAAGCCTATCCGCTCCCCGATTCGGTAAACTCGCTCAATTTTCTCAAAATTGGTTCCCGTACATGTTCCATGTAGCACTGTTTTAGGTTTGTTCCACGATCTATTATGATATTCGGTGTATTGAAATGTTTCATGTCGTATTTATCCTCGTCACCATCAGTTTTCACAAATAACCCGCAAAACGTTGTGTTGACTTTTATCGTTAAGTATTTTTTTAATATATTTTGTATTCGCCGAGTGAACATCGATGTAGCGTCGTCTAAAAAGTCCTTTGGTTCAATGTGCGTTATGTTGGTAACCACTCCCGTTCGTATTCGACTTGCAAATGCGGATTCCACGTCATCCCATTGAATTCTATCAGATCTTTTACGTTGATTTCGATTCATGCCGGCACCTGAAACAATCAACATAAAAAAATTATTTATAAAATTTATAAAAAATCATTAAAAAAAAAAAATTATTTAAAAAACTTACCATGTTGATATATCAAAATTATAAAAAAATCATTAAAAAATAAATTTATATTTGAAAAAATTTACCATGTTTTCGTAGCGCCTTCATTCTGATTCGAAATCCTTTCATTTTTCCCGCACATGATTCAAAATGTTTGCGTTGTCCCAAGTTTTCCGCTCCACGAATTGCCTTGTTGATTAGTCGTATATTGGTATTTGTATGTTTCATCCATTTTTCCAGTTCATCTGCGTCCCGGGTATCCATTTCCAGTAATGATAGCGCGTTGCGTACATTTTCCACCATTCTAGTTGTCACGTCGTTTAATGAAGCCATTGTTGTGTTTTAATTTTAAAAAAATCTCGATACAAATTCTTGCAACAATAACAATATTAACTGCTTGAAGTTTGCTGAAGAAGTGATTTGAGGGAGCACGCAGACCTCAATTTATACAATTTTGACTGCTCGAAAAATTCTGGAGGGGAATCACAAAAAATGCTGGCTCAGAATTTTTACAACGCAAATAACCGAAGGTCAAATGTCAAATTCCGAGAAATTTATTTCGCATTTGAAACCTAATAAAAGAATTGCTGACTAATCTTAAATAAACATTTTTTAAAATTAAACCTTATATAAACAAATTGAAAAAACCCCCGATTATTATCAGGCCATAAATTAAAAATTCCGAGAAAATTATTTCGTATTTGAGATCAAACAAAGAAATTGTTGTGTTGTCAAAATCTTAAGTAAACATTTTTAAAATTAAAACATGTCTTATATAAATAAATTAAAAAAATATCTGAGTATGAGTCAGCAAAATCTTAAATAAACACACAGCTATATTAATAATTTATGAGGACATTAATGTAAACAAATTTATTTGAATTCAACAAATTGTGACATGTTTTTAAATAAAATTTCCCTCCGACTATGATGTAAACATATCATGAAATTACAAATAGTTAGCTAAAAAAGCTTAAATAAACAAACACAAACCATATAAAAAGTCACGAGTTTATTTAATAAATAAACAACTTATAAAGTGCTGACCACATATCCCCTGAGGTACAGCTGACACCCAAATTTCCGGCAGTACAGTAGCGGTCAGAAATCTGGACCCCGGAGTCTGGTTTTAAAATCTAGCGCTTGGTACAGTGCGCCCCTGACAAAATTTATCGTTAGCGACCGCACCCAATTTAAGATGACGCAATTAAGTGAGATTAATGGCGAAGGTTTGCACGTACACATAAAAAACAAGTACAGTACGCTTCAAAAAGTGATCGGATACCTTTTTCAGTTAGGGGTCCGCACTTTTGACACGGCAGTGTACCAAAAATTTAAGCACAGTACGGCGTCAAAAGTTTGGGGCCACCTCTGGGTTAGGGTATTCCCCACATTTTTGATGCGGTAGTTCGTTTAAAATGACGCAATTAAGGCAAGCGCGTGTTGGGATCAAGGTTTGCACGTACAGTACGCTTCAAAAAGTGATAGGATACCTTTTTGGCTAGGGGGGCCCGCACTTTTGACACGGCAGTGTACCAAAAATTTAAGTACAGTACGGTGTCAAAAGTTTGGGGCCACCCCCGAGTTAGGGTATCCCCACATTTTTGACGCGGTAGTGTACCCCATCTATCAAGTTATAACTTAAAATTTAGTCTGCGCATGCGTCGTGTACTTAAATTCAATCTGCGCATGCGTTAAGTTCACATTCAAAAATTACATTAGTGCCGGCGCATAATGGGTTAACACAAAACCAAATTGTGATAAGTAAATTGTGATGACGCATAATGGGTTAACATAAATTAATTTGGTTGCGGGTAATGACTCATCTCTTACGAATTTCAAGGCTAACAGTATGAACGCGTGTGGGGTCAAATGTCAACAACAAATTTTAAATACATGTACTTGGTACGTGCCGGGTCAAAGGTTAAGGTTTGCACATCAATACATTTTGATGACTCATCAGTTCGGAATGTGTAGTGCCGTAAAGTCACACGATTTCAACCATTGGCAAAAGGGTTCAAGTTGGTTAGTTTTACGGTGGCCCAGAACTCTTATAGCCTATCTACTACTATTTGTACTCTGTAAATAACTTCCTATCGAATTTATCAATTACTCGGTGTTTTAGCTTTACAAATAAAATATGATATAAATTTACTTACAGCCAATTATAAACGTTTGGAATAAAATGCCTAGACCACCGGACGGATCTCCAGTATCAAATTTTGCAGGCACATCAATAAGATTGTCTACTACGGCATATATTCCAAAGAGGACTGCATATACAAGCCATACACGTAAAAATGGCATTGATTCCTGGGATTAAAACAATATTAATAAAATATGAAATAAATCTATGACACACGGAGAAAATTTTTCAATTAAATTCTAAAAATTGTTGGTAACAAATTCATTAAAGGTAGTTGGTCGATAAAACGATTTTTTCAAAGGATTTTAACAAAACTTCTCTAGATATTTATTTAATTCAATACCAATAACAGGAGCCTATTCCGATTAAAATTGATACTCCAATTATGAGAAAAACGACTTCAAAGTTTTGTAATTTTAACAGGGGCTCTTATGGGAAAACTCTATTTTTTGTCTGAATAAAATGAAAACGTGTCAAAGGAATTTGATAAAAATTTAATATGTTATAAAATACAAAGTCACAAAGCATATTTAATAAGAACGCTTTTCACAACGCTTTTTCAACAATGTTTTTATATTGCTACAACATAAATGCGCGGAAATTAAAAAACAAGTAGTATACAAATATAATAACTGAAGAATATTAATACATTATTTAATTTTTGATAAAACAAATTTTTTTCGCTGAGATATACTTTTGTACCTGACAATCTCGGAGCAACTACGTTAATTTGTATTAGCCAAATGACGCGTCAAAAATTTAGAAAAAAATAGTAGCAATATGATATTTTTCCCTATGCAGTAAGCAAGATAATTATTTTTTGGTTGATTGAATCCACTGAAATATAATACTGACATTTTTGAGAATGGATATGAGAGAACCAGACAAGGACGGGTTTGATAGCGACTAGATAAACTGTAGACTTATATTTCCATCGCATGATACAATATTGTCTACTGGAACTAGTGCTGGCAACTATAATAGTTAAGCTCGCCGCACACGATGCTTGTTTTCTTGATAAATCGCTTGATTGGAGTTCTGATGGCAGTTCTGCTTGCTACGCTGTTAGATAGTGACGTCACTGATGGCTCTGCTGCATGCGAGCTTGCTTGATTTTGGTGATAGATCCCGTGCTATTTGTTATTATTTTTCATGCTAGGTTACCTGCTATTTTAAACGTTGAGCCAACCATCAAATAGAATTTTGTCACGTGGGCTTAAAATAAACAGTATTGATTTATTATATGTACATGGTATACATCGTGTACATGGTGGACGCGTCAGTGGTCAACTATTGGATAATTATTTTATATGTATATATAATGGGTGTTACGTATAAATTTCTTTTTTGCTAGAACAAACCAATTTTTCTTTTTAGTGGTTAGAACAAACCTAACATGACTATCTGAAAAGTTCGTTGAGTATAGTAGTGACCTCTAATTGCCATTTGTACCGCTGTTGTCGTTCAGTGCATACTAAACAGTTTGTTTAGTTTTCAAGGTTCATTTGTCATAGTTGTCAATAATGCTGTTTGCATGTGTTTTGTGATAGTTTTCCGTGCATTAGTATCGTATTAAGGCAAATCATGAACGCTGTTTTCATCAAAAAGTGTTGAATAATGTCTTGAATATTGAAAATGTTGAGTGAAAGTTGTTTTGGCGTCACTGGACTATAGTCAACAGCCGATTTTATCGATCTGTTAACTTATCGGAGTAGATCTTCGTTTTAGCGTCAATGGAATTACATAATAAAAATTCACTCGTTTTCTCCTGTTGTGTAAAAGAATTTAGCAAATTGCTGGCCGATCATTTTAATACCGTTTGTCGTTTAGCGAACTTTGCTGTCGAATTTGTAGTGCATCTGATTTGAATATATTATGCTTCCTTCTCCGTGAGTATAATTCTAATTGAGTTAATTATATTTTCCGTGTTAGTGATTTTGTGGTTCCTTTCCAGAAGGGGACTTCTTCATCTTCATCTTCAGCTTTATCTTTGTCTTCATATTCGTATTATTTTGTCGCATCTTTTTCTTTTGTTTTACGTAGTATTTTTCGTCTCGAGTTTCCGCTATACACATTTTTATTACCGTACCTGCTTACGTTATCATTATTGCCACGATTGGAATTGTTCCTGCTATACTTCGATTTTATAAGTTACCTTTTGTTTAGTCCGGAACACAAATTTGGAGCCCGATGTAAGCCTGTTCGCCTGGAGCCCGCTGTTTTTACCTAATTGCGTATAACGACTGGCCTGTTTTACCGTTTGCCGAAAATTACATCGAAGTACCGAGCCGTATTTTACCGTTTACTGAAACCTACCTTCAACAAGTCACAACCGGTCAAATTAGCACGTACAGAAAATCTCCAAGCCCCATCAACATTGACGTATCGCATCAACATTACCTACAGGGATTAACGTTTCGCATCAGCATGAGCTACAAAAATTAATACATCGTAAGAGTAATCATATTTCGGTAGTAACAATTTTATTTTAATACTCAGTTTTCTTTGGACATTTGCCGACTAGTGGCACTATGTGAATTTAAGGGACCGTTATTGTTACAAAATTTACCATAATTTTCTGTGTTATTCTAATTTATTTGTAAAGAAGTTTGTAAAGGTTACGGAACGTTCCATAATTTATCGCTTAGGAATTTTATTGTTCTAATGAAGTTTAAGCATTACCGTTACCGAAAATAAAAACAGTATCGCTTGGATATTCGTTGAATTTACATTTTCTTTGTAACAAAAAGGGATCTGAAATAAACCTGGTGTATAAAGTTAAACAAATTTTCATTAAATTGTTGCCCTCGTTTTGCGAATACGTCCAGGAAGTGGTTTTACACATTTTGCACTTTGGGGTAAAGCTGGTGCAACTAAAGTGCATGGCGCCCGTTTAAATATCGCTACCGTACCGGGTTCATGAAACAAGAGAGCTCCCCCGCATGCTCTACCCCTGAGACTAAAGTCGGTTGCCGTACCGAGGACGATTTGGTACGGCAACCGTACATATGGGGCAATTACATACAAAAGATGCAAACTATCAAACTGATAATACTGTGTAGATATATCTGTAGTGAACTAAATAAAATTAGTTTTCCTTTTTTTCTTTTATTTTTTAATATATCTGTCATTAAAAATGTTGAAACAGCAATTCTTTTCTCTTTTCTTTCCTTTTATATCTGAATATATCTGTCATTCAAAATGTAGAACCAGCAATTTGTCTACGTAAAATAACCAGAATAATAGTTTCTATGTCAATTAATAAATTTAGACTAGAATCGCACCCTTCAAAACTACAAGCAACATAACGAACGTCGTGTGAAGTCAGACTGGCAGTGCTCCCTGCTTACCGGCAAGCAACATACCATGCACAGTACCCTTCAAGAAAATCCTGCAAGTAAACTAGTACGAAGGCAAGCATCGCGTTCGACAGGCTTTATGCTGGTTATAGTGATGGAAATTGATGTTACTGCGGAACCTGTGCTTGCTTCTCTGCTAACTGAAAACCAATAAGAATGTCGTGTTTCTCACGTGGACATCCACGTTTACCATCACCAACGGTAGATGATAATAGCGGCAAACGTGAGGTAAATATAGTGAAAACATCTACTTAGGCCAATATCACAGAGGAGCGATCACAATGCTCAACACAGCGGCTCGCTCGGGGCCCAGTAATGAAATCAAGCAGCCAATCTAGCAACGAAACAAGCGTCGTGTGATGCGGCGTTTACATATTATGTGTTACATCTAGGCCCAACGAGAGGGAGATGGGCAGCAGGAGTTGCAGTCCGGAGCTCAGGCTTGAGGAAGGGGCCTAGGAAAAAGTACTCAAGGAATTTTATCTTTACTCGGCACTTACTTTTTGGGGGAAAATTTTTAAAAATTTGGTCAGAGCCCCCCCTTTTCTCTCCACGGTCCTGATTACATCTATAATATGTAGGTACTTATGTGTATTTATAGATGATACGATTTTTATTCCGAAAATTCACCGAGTGATATCTGCTGCAATCTCAGAACCTTTTGCAAACTGCAAACTAATTCTTATTTAAACAATTTTACGATTTTATTAGTTGAATTTCCTTCCCTGTTTTTCGCTCGATAATATAGCAGGTAAGTAGAAGTTATAAATTAACTATGATAACCATTTGTAAGTTATCTAAAAATATTTTTAAGGAAAGAATTAGTGAATTTTAAAGGAAAATTTAGTTTTATTGACGGAAATGGTATATAAATTTTTATGTGAAATATAGAAAAATAGTTACACATTGGTGTATTAAGAGAGCAAAGTGATACATTGAGAATGTTGATGCGCCACGCCACCAGGCGGAGCGCTTCATTCTCATAAGAGCGGTATCTAATGTTACTTTATGCTCGAATTACACACATAATTTTTCCTACAATCTTGCAAAATGTATTCGTTTTATTTAAAAAAATACTTGAAAAAATAATAATAGACGTTAGTTAATACTTATTTTAATGTTATAATTTAGTAGCATAACCAGGCCAAGTGATTATTTAGTATAAATTCTATCAGACTTTTTCTTAAATAATTTTCTCCGTGTGCAGAACTTAAATATTTCTAGATTTTATGCACCTACTTACCTGTATTCCCCCTATAATAAGTGCTGCACTTGCTAAGGTGTGTGCCACAGCTATAATTAGCGTTGTAACAGCAACAGTCTTATTGGCTGAAAATTAAAATAGTTTACATTATATTCTTGCAACTAAAAATCTCTTAGTCATAAGTTTACTTATTTACTACATATATTTTGTTTGATTTTTAATTTTTTTTTTTTTTTAATTAATAAATAGACCAGAATGCGTGCATTGCATTTAGAATTTTTTATTGACTAAAATTTTGTAAAAAGACACTTCATGTATATTGCAAATATCTGGAAAAATATTGACTTTTCAATATAAAAGATTATTATTAAATTTGTTGCTTCTAAATTTTATTAGGAAAAAGTTTCAGTTGTTGGTTTTCATAAAACCTGAGCCGGATTTATCTAGAATAGAAGTACTTAGAATACATGTCTCCACTGAATAAAGACTTCTACAGTTGAAGCAAATTCGTTTATACATTCTTCAAAAAAATAAAAAAATAATCCCCCAAGCAGTGTACCTCCTACAACTAAATGCGTTAAGACTATTGATAGATAGCACCAACAGCTTGGGTTTGTTTTTCATCGACAACTAATTGTCGATATTATATTGTTAATTTTTTCAAATTGCTATTATTCATTTTTAACGAATTTCCAAAATGGAAATTCAGCTATTACAATCTCCTTTACGTTATATCTCCTTCTATTGTACTGGAGTAATCCTATTTTTATTTATTTTGATTATACACGTATTTTTAAGGGTATTACTACAGTTGGTACTACTGATGAGCAAATGCAAGACCAAGACCAAGACTGCCAAATCTTGGTCTTGGTCTTGTTCTTGCATTAAGAATCTTGGTCTTGGTCTTGCTAGAGCGGTTTGAGTCTTGGTCTTGGTCTTGCTAGAGCGGTTTGAGTCTTGGTCTTGGTCTTGCAAAATGCAGTCTTGGTATTGGTCTTGGTCTTGGTATTGCTAAAGAATCTTGCACTTGTCTTGGTCTTGATGTTGCTAAAAAATCTTGCACTTTCTTGCATTTTTTTTATCAGCGAATTTTTTCCTTCTAAAATCAGAATTTTCTCTCTTTACGGTATTAATTATACTTTTAAATTTGAATTATATGGCAAGAGTCTTGCTTTTTTCTTGCTATTGTCTTGGTCTTGCTCACTTGAGTCTTGGTATTGGTCTTGCAGCCATACTTATAGTCTTGGTCTTGGTCTTGCTCTTGGTATACATAGTCTTGGTCTTGGTCTTGGTCTTGCAAAAAAATGCAAGACCAAGACAAGACTGCAAGACCAAGACTAATTTTGCTCATCACTAGTTGGTACTTCTACTACCTATCATATTTCAAATTTCTTTGGTTAAATATTCAGAATAATGCCTTAATAAATTTCTACGGTTATATAAAAGTAATATTATTAAAGTTAATTAATTAAACTGAAATATTTCTCTGATCAAATAAACTTTAAAAATTATATTTTTGGTAGTGTACAAATAGCTTTATGATTTGTAAACATAATATCTCTAGTATAGATTTGTTTTCGAAAATTTATACTTATTTTCAAATTCAAATTATAATAGAATTTACTTTTTTCTTCTAAATAATGCACATTATTTTAATCTCTTTATTTAACACATTACGTTAAAAAATTATAATAATGTTTTCAAAATTATTAATATTTTTAAAAATTTCATTATTTAAAAAAATTCTTTTTATATATTTAATAATCTTTTTATTTTAAAAATTCTTTTTTCTACTCCTACTATTAAAAGTAACATTTTGCGCACGGCTACCTATATGTAAAAATTAACAATTGCCCACACCGTGCGCAATAATAGCAGTGCGAAATAATTTCCCACGGCTTAATATAATAAAAAAGTAGGCTGTTCCGTTAATTTAATATATTAATATATAGAAATAATTGTAAAAATATGCATATATTATGTATGTTGATTATTTATTATTGTTTCCATAGTCTCAAAGTAAGCTTTAGCAAAAATTTGAACATCTTACCATTGACATTATACATTTAAAAAATTTTTACTACATATTTAAATTTTATTTTTATTATTTATGTTAAATTTTACGAAAAAAATACCCCTGTCGCAACATCCCGCATAATATAGCGAATTTCCATTTACAAAAGTACGTTTTTCTCGGAAACTAGTTGATATAGAGTAATTGTAAATAAAAAAAACCTTCTTTGTGTGATTTTTCCGCCTCATTCCCCCAAATTTGTTTCACGAAAAATGTCCAAAACACCGTAAACGTTATCACGAAATTTCTTAAAAATAAGATGTTTCGTTCTTGAGTTATCGTGCGGACACTTAGTAAACATATATATAAATGTGTCCGCACGATAACTCAAAAACGAAACATCTTATTTTTAACAAATTTCGTGAAAACGTTTACGGTGTTTTGGACATCTTTCGTGAAAAAAATTTGGCGGAATGAGGCGGAAAAATCACATAAAGGTTTTTTTTTTAGTTTCGGACTTTTTTTGGATAATAATTGACAACACCCGTTAGAAAACTGAATTTAAATTGAAGAAAGTTTTTGCTGCATGCATTTCTTTTAATAGATTTTTTTTTAATTTTACTGGAAAGAGTACTAATACACATAGGTGTATGTGTGTCCGGCTCGGATGCCTGTCGAGTATATAGGATCGTTGGTGTAGTGGTTAGCATGCCTGGCTAGTTACCAGGAGATCCTGAGTTCGATTCCCGGCCGATCCGGATAATTTTTTCAATCACTTTGTGATTTTTAATTTACATATGTGGTCTTTGGTCATGTTAACCAAGGCAGTCGTGTGCTTAAAATTTCAGTTTAACTGAACGATAAGTGAACATATCAATACTGCGTGTGTTGAAATGCAAACAAAAGTTTGTCATACGTAGTAATGTCTTACAAGCACTCGATAATATTTGAAATTAAAATTGTAACTATTTCTCGAATCAGAGAGAGTACTAATACACATAGGTGATTGAATGGGTGTCCGGCTCGGACGCCTGTCGAGCATATAGGATCGATAGTGTAGTGGTTAGCACGCCTGGCTAGTCACCAGGAGATCCTGGGTTCGATTCCCGGCCGATCCGGATAATTTTTTCAATCACTTTGTGATTTTTAGTTTACATAATAGATTTTTGTTGATTCGTGTTTGGCGTTCACTTTTAAGTAAAATTTTCCCTTTTTTTCTTTTTATTTTACTATAGAAAATTTTCACTAAAAGCTAAAAAAAAAAGAATATGTTAAAATTTTTATGTATAAGTGTTATGTAGGCATTCATTTTAATTTTATTTGTCAAATAAAAAGAAGAAACAAGTATATTATCACCATTAATAAAATATTCCATCATATTATACATTTGAAAAATTTTGCATAAAACCATTAAACTGATCCAATCCAAAGAAAAAAAAATTTTTAGGTTAACCTAAAACCAAATACATATTAATTTACAAATTGTAAATAATTAATAATATTATAATTAATAAATAATATTAATTTATAAATTGTAATTAATGTTTCCTCCACACAATAACAAAAAGTATAAATTAGAGACCCGAACATAATAATAATAAAGAAATTTAAACGAATGAGATATTTTCAGCAAATTTTCGTGATATTTAACAATATCTATATAAAATGAATTAAATTTTAAAAAAAACGAACCAAAGTTTATGCTATTTTTTTTAGATTAGATTAGAATATTTCTAACAATGTATATTGTGGAAAAGGCCACATAATTAATTTCAAATTGTCATCACATAAAAACACAAAACTGGGAGTTTTTTTTAAAAAAATAACATGAGATAGAAACAAGTATGGATCCTGGGTGAGGGAGTGGAACAAATGTATATCGTCGATTGCGTTGCTTAAAAAAATTTTTTCATTACATATCACTCAAAAAGCTTCCTTTTTGAAAATGTATCATTTTAAAAATTGAAATGGAGATAGTTTGTCCATATAATAAAAAAAGACAACAAATATCCCTTTGGAAATTTTTTAATCCATTTCTAACAAATTTCTTAATTTTTCTCGGGAATTAATTTACGTAAAGTAAAAATTCAAAAACATGTCCTATATAATTTTTCTCATTTTTTAATGGCATAAAAAAATTTAAAAAGTTATTTAATTCTGACAGAAAACTTAGTTTTTTGGCAAAAAACGCCTGAAAAACCTACTTCTTGGCATCCGATGTCTCTGGCTAAAGAACTTAGCCAAACCAGATCAAAATTGAGTCTCCATACGAAATTTCATAAACATTAAACGTTTCATTCGAAAGTTATCGTGGCGATACATATATGTATATATATATATATATATATATATATATATATATACACATATATATATATATATATATATATATATATATATATATATACACATATATATATATATATATATATATATATATATATATATATGTACATATATATATATATATATATATATATATATATATATATATATATATATATATATATATATATATATATATATATATAAATTTTAGTGAATATCATTTTCGTATTATAGGGACCTCAAAACATATTTCTGCTATGGTCCCGAGCTTAGGTTGTATCATCACACCTGCTGTAATAGCTGAATTTCCAGTTTTGGAAATTCGCTAAAATGTGCTCGTAGAAAAAGTATAGTGTAAAACACGTAGGAAAAGCTTATTTCTCACTCATATGAATTATACTCATATTCGTGAGAAATAAGCCTCTTTTCCCACTTATTGTACAATATACTATTTTTGGTCTATTATTGTCTAATATAAATAATATTGCTTATCGCATAACTATTGGGTAGATAGTTGCCATGAGAACCAGTGTGACGTCATTATATAAACCATAGAACATAAGAAGGAATATAACTATCTCTTTTCTGCAATCACTTATGAGCAAGTATGTGCCTTTTACAGAACTATGCTGGCATTCACTTACTAGCTACCAATGGGTGTGTTTCAATTATTGTCATATTGTTGTCATATTGTTGCATGTGCGTACCACATACATACTATGTATTTTTTTAGTATATGCGTATGCAAGACACGCAGACACACAACCATATATCGCACTACCACACACAACTCCGTGTGCACATAATATATAAGATAGTGGTGGTGGTATTTTTTATCCTTTAGCGTTACGCTGGTTTCAGTAGTATAGAGGTACTACCGTTCTTTCTGTATTCTGTGATATAAACAAGTTATTGCACATGAATATTAAATAGTAAATAATATTTAAACGATTTCGTTTGTTGTTATGTCAGTTTTAATTGTTGAATTTTGAAGTTTTCTTTTTTTAATTAAACTGAATTATGAAGCAAAAAATTATTTGTGATTTGAAGAAAAAGATTTCTTTTTGAAAGTCTACAAACATTTTTGGAAAGAAAATCATTAATATACAAAATATTTAAATGAAGTCCATGAGGTATATAGGTATGTCATTGTCAGTGCTAAAATTATTTCATTGAATTTATTATGTATTGTCTTTACTTTTGGCATGTAATATTGATGTTTAATGTTTCTATAAGAGCAGCGGAAAATATTTTACATCGAGTTCACACAACTTCTACGACTGCTCCGAAAAAAAAATCGAATGCAATAACAGACAGTGAAGAATTTTCTGCTCAGTAGTATCATGTGGCAACTCTTTCCGAAAAGGTGAGAGAAGAAAATTTATTTGCCCTCTTTACATAGTCAGAAATTTATCACTAGCAAGTCTGCGAATTATTCTGAAAAATCTAAACTTCAAAAATGAAATTGATGGCAATCTGCAGACCCTAAAGGAAAACTGCCTGTTGTGATATGAGTTTGTTAAAAAATAAATGTATAACTATATAGAAGTCCATTATAAATGGTTAGTTGATTTATTTGTAATTTACATTACAAAAAATAAACCCCTTTAGGACTAATGACGAGCTCAGCTCGTCATACTAATTTAAAAAGAAAAATTCAACTGACGAGTGTGCATTGTCTTATATCGGTAACTAGAGGTTCTGTAGTAAAGAGCGGTCATATTGTAAATAAATTAAGCAAAATATACCAAACTTGCAATTATACTTATATAGATATTAAAATTTTTATCTAAAGTATTGGAATATATATAGCAATACTAAAAGCGTTAAAGAAGAAATTTTAGTAACTTTTTTTTTTATTGTTTTTCTAATAACAGTAACTGCGTGAAACATATGAGATTTCGAAAAATATTTTCCAAATGTATTTTAATGTTAAGAAGCTTTAGGGGACGCTCATTTTTTTGCTCATTGTGCCAGAGATTATAATGATTATAAAGAATATCACTGACGTGATCGAGAGCACGTAACGGATTTGGTTCATCGCATGACAGGATGAATGACTTCCACGGATGGTTTTCTATTTGAAACCAGCGAAGGCAGACCTAGAAACAGCTAATATGGTGGAATTGTCGAAGTCAAAGTAAGGACTCCTATGATTTAAGTATTCTCAAAGATTTGCTTTTTATTGAGTTTTTAACGACTAGTTGCTCAAGAATTATCGACTGTTAAGTAGAGTAGGTGAATTTCTAAAAAAAAGTAGTGACCGACCGAACCTTCGGTTTCGGTTTCGGTTTCGACCAAAAACTAGCCGAAACTTCGGCCGCACCGAAACTCAGTGTTCGTGAGTTGTCGCGCTTTGTTCGGGTAAGCTCGTGTCTCATACATACACTAGATTTCAGCATACAACTGAAATTTTAACATATCTAAATAAGTTTCAGTTTTGATTTCGGCCGAAACTGAGACCGAGGCTAAAGTTTCTGTTTCGGTTGCAAATCCTGTTTCGGTCGGACACTAAAAACAAAAAATCTTTAAAAATTTAAAAATTCTATTTTTTTTAAACTTTTTTTCAAAAGTTAGGATACTTTTGTAAGTAAGCGACGAAATTCAAAAATTTCCCCCGTCTTTAATTCAATATAATTATACCACTAATGATTCCTGAAAAGTGTTTTTACTAGTTATAGTTTTGTTAAAAAATTGTAATTAATGATTACCTATATTTTTTTATTTTATAGACTGAACTGCAGTCTACGACAAGATGGATAGAAGATCAAATTAAGGACTGTGTCCGAAAATCCCACCAAGTAGCATAATTTCGGAGCTAGTCGATTATTTTTGATAATAGCGTATATACAATTTATTATAATCAGAATAATAATAGCTGAGGTGCTATGCGCAAACGTAAAATATGGTAGAAGTTGGGTTCATGGGATGAACTCTCTGGTTATTCTTTTGTCATGAAATCACTATATTGAGCCGTAATGTGGGCTGGACTATACATAATAATAAAATTTTTCCCCTTAAAGACCCACAAAAAATAAAAATATAAAAAATATTCGCTAGAGCGATTTCGACTACTTTTGTAGTCCTCTTCAGTAGCATAAACAATAAATAAACCATAAATATAAAAATTTTGTGATAATTTTGTGAAAAATTATGATATTTCTGATTTTTCATATTTATGGTTATCTATTGTTTAGGCTACTGGAGAGGACTACAAAATTAGTCTAGCGAATATTTTTTATATTTTTATTTTTTGTGGGTTCTTAAGGGGAAAAATTGTATTATTATGTTTTATGATGAAAACAAAAAATTGGTTGTTAATTAATTTTACCTTCGATTAGAGGTGAAATTATCTAAAGTTGGTCTGACGTCGTTAACAATTCAACATATAAAACAATTTCGTATTGCTATAAATAGTTACTTTAATATAAAAATAACAAAAAGGAAAAGAGACAGAAAATTTTGATGCGTCTAATTTTAATTAATTTGTTGCATTTGTTTAATGACGTCAGACTATATTTAGTTAATTTTACTTATACCATGAAATTCCTTATTTTTTGGACAAAACACTAGCTAGGTAAGCTATGTTTCACATACACCTGTACAGTAAGTTGAACTTTACACACGCCTATACGTAAGGGAACAAAGTACACTATTCTTTTATTAATTTTTATACTGTGTATCATACTAAAATCTGTACAAAAATTTTACTTAGTAAGTGATTATTTATATTTGTTTCTAATAAATTTCGCTTTACTTACATAACTTTATAATGTATTGTATTAGTCTTACCAGGAAAGGGCAAGAAGTCGAAAATTCAAAAAAATCTGAAACTTTGTCAGTATGTAGAGAGTGGCTACCTAATAACATTAAAAATATCAGTTGTTGCTAAAAAACGTTTTTAAGGGGTGAACCACCCCCTCAAAGTTAGAACTCAAAAATTTAAAAATCGATGAAATTTTGTTTATACGTACCTTAAAAAGTTCTAGTAACAAATATAACATTATTTTTTGCATTTACACATTTTTAAGGGTTGAAACCAACCCTCAACTGTGTACTTAAAAATTTAAAAATTGATGATATATTGTTTATATATACTATACATAGCTCTAACAATAAATATGACATTTTTTGCATCAAGAAATTTTTAGGTGTTGAAACCACCCCTTCGTAGGTGTACTTAAAAATTTAAAAATTGATGATATTTTGTTTATATATACTATATAGAGCTCTAGTAATAACTATAACATTATTTTTTGCATCTATAAATCTTCAGGGGTTGAAACCACCCCTTCATATGTGTACTTAAAAATTTATAAATTTATGATATTTTGTTTTTACACATTATACGAAATTCTAATAATAAATATAACATTATTTTTTACGTCCACACGTTTTAAGGGGTGAAACCACCCCTTCAAGTGTGTACTTAGAAAATTTAAAATTGACGAAATTGTATTTATATATACCTACTATTAAGAATTTTAGTAATAAATATAATATTATTTTTTATACCTACACATTTTTAAGAGGGTGAAACCACCACTTCAGCTGTCGACTTGAAAACTTAAAAATTCCGAGATTTTATTCACATAATATATCACATGAAAATGGATCCATAATTTTTTTTTTTTTTTTTGCTTCCATACATTTATAGGGGTGAAATATCCTTTCCAAATTAAAAATTAGAAACAAAAACTGACGAAATTTTGTTTACATGTACCTACTACACAGTAGCCTAGTACACTACTTAAAAGCTATTTGTATTGCTAATTTTACACATTATTATTATATTTATTGTAAGATTGTTTGTTTAATTGTGTTTGTTGTATATGTAAACAAAATTTTGTCAGTTTTGAAATTTTTAGTTTACAACTTGGAGGAGGTGTTTCACTCCCTAGAACTGTGTGAAAGAATATAATATATTTATCGTTAGGTCTCTATGTAAAAACAATATCGCCAATTTTTAAATTTTTAGGTACGCACTTCTAAGGGTGGTTTGAAAATTTGTGGATGTAAAAAATTGTTATATTTATTACTGAAGCTCTGTATAGTATATGTAAACAACTTTTATAAATTTATAAATTTTTAAGTACACATATGAAGGGGTAGTTTCAACTCCTAAAAATTTATAGATGCAAAAAATAATGTTATATTTATTACTAGAGCTCTATATAGTATATATAAACAAAATATCATCAATTTTTAAATTTTTAAGTACACATATGAAGGGGTGGTTTCAACGCCTAAAAATTTGTAGATGGAAAAAAAAATGTTATATTTATTATTAGAGCTCTGTATAATATTTATATATATATATATATATATATATATATATATATATATATATATATATATATATATATATATATATATAGTTGAGGGGTGGTTTCAACCCTTAAAAATGTGTAGATGCAAAAAATAATGTTATATTTGTTACTAGGACTTTTTAAGGTACGTATAAACAAAATTTCATCGATTTTTAAATTTTTGAGTTCCAACTTTGAGGGGGTGGTTCACCCCTAAAAAACGTTTTTTAGCAGCAACTGATATTTTTTATGTTATTAGGTAGCCACTCTCTACATACTAACAAAGTTTCAGATTTTCTTGAGTTTTCGACTTCTTGCCCTTTCCTTGTTAGATATAGTACGTAACTCGGTTGTAAAGCATATTACATACTTGCGTAACATTTTCACTTATGTGTAATATGGAATTTATTACAACCTCAATCACGCTATATACTATTTTTATTTAAATTATTTGACAGTTTAGAATGTCATAATTATAACATTTACTGGTTTCTTTAATATTTTCTGCTTATTGATTTGACATTATAAAACAGCTATATAATCAGTCTTTTCGTAACTTCCGTAGTTTTATAGCACCATTTTTAATGGCAAATCAGTCAGTAGTAAAAATTAAAGAAATCAATTAGCAACGACTAAATTTCTCTTATAGAAATTTGCAAAACTAACGTATAACAGATACTTTCTGACCACAGAACATAGAGAAGCAAATAAAAACCAAATTATGTGGCTTGTTTCAAGTTGTTTGTTAGTCTGTCACAGCTTGGGTAATTCAGTCGTGCACAAGCTCCTGCAAGACTAACAAGGATTGTTGGTGATTGTTGGGTCACTATTATCACACTCACAGTACATATATGTATATTTGCAGCAGGTATATAGCAGCGATGACACATACTAATACCCACTATACATATATTGTGACGAGATTAATTCGTCACATTTCCTCACATTTCGTCACACACATCAATTTTATATCTTATCCTATTTTCATTTGGAAATCGATACCTCAAAATACTAAATTAGTAAAATAAAACCGTAAAAAATACGGTTTATAGAAATCTGAAATTAGTTTGTCTCTTAGGAAAATATATATATATATATATATATATATATATATATATATATTTGTATAATTAAACATTCTATTTTTAAAATAATTAACAAACAAATTATATAATAACAGATAATTGAAAAATAGGTAACTGATACTAATTGAAAAATAGATATACATTTGGACAGTCTCTTTGTTAACTGGCCGTTGGGCCATTAACATCAAAATGAAAAAAAAAAATTTACAATTAAATTTAGTGTTGTAGTTTAATATAATTGTTTAAAACCTAATTGTTTAAGAATGTAATTGTTCAAGATTGTTTCGTCAATGTTAAGATAAGTACTTTGTATTTTAAAATTCGCATATTATCGTATCTTTGGAAATTTACTTAATTAAAATTAAAAAACTTCTATATTTCTAAAAGATTAGTTGTTAGGAAAGAAAATTTAGATATATAGTATTGTTTATTGAAAACTAATATGTTGCATAAGCGCAAACGGAAATGATTATGTGTTTTAAAGATTAGTTGCTAATAGTAGAAGATCCGAATCTAAATCGACATTCATCGGGTTGATAAGAGAATCAAACTTATTTTATAATAAATTTCGTATATTAGAAAATATATTAAAAATGGGTAGACAACAAAAATCCTGGACAGAATATTTTTAATTATTTTTAAAAAGATGATTTTTCATAAAATGTTGCATGATGAAGATAATAATAAAATTTTATACTGGACTTAAAGTATAGAACATATAGAATATGCAGACGTAGGGTAGACTATTATTTACCTGGACGAACTACTGGGTAGACAGGTATAAACAGGTATGTCAATACTAGTTACTTTCACTAGATTTGATTATAGAAAAAAATTTATATCAGCATAAGCGCTGTTTTGTTCTGAACACGATGATATAGGGTAGACTGCAAAAACTTCGGTCCTAATAGGGGTATACAAATTTTAAAAATTTCAATTTCAACGCGTCCGGAAATGAGTGACAGAGAAATCCGAGGTAAGAATACCGTGTGATAATAAAGGACCGAACATTGCTGTTGGGTCTGTAAGGATCGTGAATATAAGAAAGTGCGCATGCTCGGTATGTAAACTATATGGAGAGTATAGGTACCCCTCCTACCCATCATATTGTAAACAGTACATGTTATTTTGGAGCAACTGACATGAATTCAGTATGCGTTATTTCGGAGCAACTGAAAATATGTTGCAACCAAAATAATTAATTAAATACATAATAATCTAATATATTTAATATAATACAAAAATATTAAACAATATAACATATATTAAACAAATAAATAAATAAATAAATAAATAAATATATATATATATATATATATATAATATATATATATATATATATATATATATATATATATATATATATATATATATATATATATATATATATATATATATATATATATATATATATGTACACTGATAGAAACGCACTTTCTTATATTCACGATCCTTACAGACCCAACAACAATGTTCGGTCCTTTATTATCACACGGTATACTTACCTCGGATCTCTCTGTCACTCATTTCCGGACGCGTTGATATTGAAATCTTTAAAATTTGTATACCCCTATTAGGACCGAATTTTTTGCAGTCTACCCTATATCATCGTGTTCAGAATAAAACAGCGCTTATGCTGATATAAATTTTTTTCTATTATCAAATCTAGTGAAAGTAACTAGTATTGACATACCTGTTTATACCTGTCTACCCAGTAGTTCGTACAGGTAAATAATAGTCTACCCTACGTCTGCATATTCTATATGTTCTATACTTTAAGTCCTCATGCAACATTCAACATTTTATGAAAAATCATTTTTTAAAAAATAATTAAAAATATTCTGTCCAGGATTTTTGTTGTCTACCCATTTTTAATATATTTTCTAATAGGGTAAAAGCCCCCTTTGTGGAACGGTATCTAATTATGAACATTTACATATTAATGAAGTTATTTCTGAAAGAAACGTCTGATAACAAAAATTATTATTAATAGAATGATTGTTTTTCAATTTAAATTCACCTCGCATTTAAAGTTTCCTTACTTAATTAAAGAAATAAATATGTAAATGTCAAAACTGTTCCAGTATTAGATACCGTTCCACAAAGGGGGCTTTTACCCTATACGAAATTTATTATAAAATAAGTTTGATTCTCTTATCAACCCGATGAATGTCGATTTAGATTCGGATCTTAGACTATAAGAAAAAATTAATTAAAATTATAGTATATAGGATAATAGAAATTTATTTAAATTATTTAAATAAAAAAAAAAAATGATATTTAAAAAGAAAAAGGAAAATTATACATTTGGAAATTTGTTTAAATAAAAAAAAAGCAAAATATTTTTCTAAAAAATTTAGTATGTAGGAAAATTATATTTTGATATTCACGTCGTCAGGAACTCAAGCATTCATCTGGACCTCAAAAAAGGATTTCTAGAGATTTCGCTAAAAGTGTCCGCGACTAAAAAATTAAATAGTTTAGTAGTTTATAATTAAATTAAATAGTATTATAGTAGTAATTTAAGTAAATTTCAAATATTTTCGAAATGTCTAGTTACAACGAGTTATTAGATATAGATCACTTCCGCTTTCCGTTTTCCAAAATTCAAACACGTGCTATCTTTGCAAACTGTATCGATATCTGTTCTAATCTTTTAAATCATGTACTTCATTTGTAAAATTTAACTTGCGACTTAACCTTCCGGAGAAATTAAATTTAATTTTGATAATATTTTTGCCATATGTAATTTCCGTAATTTCTCAATAAAGCGTTCAATTGTGTCTGGACAGGGATAAATGCTGGCAGGCTAAACTCAATTTAGTTTGTTCCCTTAAATGAAATCCGACACGTGTATCACAATTAAAGATTTGCAATAGTTTTCTCGTCGTGAATTTTTTCTTTCCGATTTCTCTTCAAGAAATCGAAGGAGTACGTTTGGGTAAGAAGAAGCCGTATTTAGGCCCCTCTCGTCTCGTGTTTAAGCTTTAGTGACTTAGACACTTTAATCATATCCAAAAAACTATTAAAATAAAAAAAAAAAATTGAAAAAACCAAAACCAAAAATAAAAAAAAAATAACAAAAGGAAAATAAAAAAAAAATTAAAATAAAATAGACTAAGCTACAATTTGTTAAAAAATTGATAAAAAAAAAAACACATATAGGTACATGTTATTCTAGTCATAATTCTAAAGAGCAAAATCAATCCAATAGTAAAACTTCAAATTATTTATATTAATTTAAATCTTAAATACGTTATTCGATACCATATTTTCAGGAAATATATTTTGTAACGATATTTAAAATCTCAATTCAAAAACTGTATATTTTTACCAATAGGTGTGGTGATATTTTTCCAAAATAGTGCATACAATATACTTGAATATTGTGCGTCTCAGCTTGAAAAGTATGGCCACACCAAACGACTAAGATGCAAATTCTATTTTAAATATATTATGTAAATATTGTATAAAATTGATACATTAGTCATTCAAATAGTAAAGGAAACATTGATTCAATTTCTCAAAATTTGTGATAGTTTATTGTCAAAATTTCTAAAGACTTCAAATATTGTAACCAAAAAAAAAAAATGTTTCGAGTCAGCCTTTATTGTAATAAATTTGTAATTTATAGACCTTTGTATTTCTAATTTAATACCCTTTGGTGTAATCGAAAACAAATTTTCAGATTATTCGGGGATCTTGTCGTTTTTGGGAAAACGATCCGCGACCATAGCTTTCCACTGCCTCACACACTCTCGTCTCCGCAACACCTTGGAGAATGCTCTGCTGATCGAAACCCCAATCAAGCCCGAATTTGCAAATATTGCAAGCCCAAAAAATAAATGAAGATAATTCATAACACTATCGATAATTACCCCGCAAACCTCTTGCAGCAACCCCCAATTTACCAATTAAATTTAAAATTTATAATTTTTAATTTTTTTATTACAACATATATACAAACACAAACTCTGAGTATGTATGTAACATGTGAGTGGGGATTAGTGGGGATTTTTGGCGACGCTGATTTCGCTAGTATAGAGATACAAGCTCACATTCTATATGTTCTGTGTTCCTGACAGTACAGGTTTAATATTATTTCATTATTTTGTACAGTTTTGCAGCAATTTAGTTGTTACGGCATTTTCAAAATGGTACAAAAATACCGCAAAACCTGTTCCTCAGAGTGAAGTATTTTAATAAAAGTAGAATACTGTGTGTCAGTACCAAAGAATGAAATTTCAGTATCGTAAAATATCGACACTTTAAATCACGTAATTATACACATAATTTATATAAAAATTGTATAAGACTGTTATTATAACATTCAGTTAGACTACAATTATTACGGGGGGGGGGGCAAACATTGCTGTTGGCGCCTTCCCGTTCCCTGAGAAAAACTTTAAATTAAATATTTTGGCGCACCGATATTTCTTAATTTTTAAATTTTTCCCTGCAAAAAGTAAGTGCCAAACAAAAAAAAATTTAACGTTTTGGCGCCCCTAAAAACTTGTAAGGGGGCCACGTGCCCCCACTGCCTCCCTAGGTTCGGCCCTACACTCAGTTGCGGGAATATTGTCTGTTATACGTTAGTTCCGCGACTCATCCCTAGGGAATTTTGTCATTACCAAGAGATGTTATTAATTTGATGTTTCGAACTATCAAATAATTACCAAAAATTAAAATTAAAAGTTATTCTATGATTTTTGTTGTTTCAAATATGACGTTAATATAATATTATACGACATGAAATTTAAGAAAAGATGCAATTTAAGCACAAAATCACTTGATAGATTGGATAAAACTCTATGACAAGTACCCGGAAGCTGCTTGCTACGCCCCATTTGCAGTGTATTTTTGAACTGACGTAGGTTGTTCTTAGGAAATCCACTATGTTATGCAGAATGCTGCGACAGAGGTATTGTATTTTATTAATGATAATATAAGTCTTTTTGTGAGCGTCTCTACGATTAAGGGAAGAAATAAACAAAATTTCCGAATTTTTTTTTAACAGGGAACAAATTGTACTATATTTTCAAGGTATGCCATTTTATTTACTTTAAGATAAAAGTCGTACGCTACATATATTTTTTAGTAAGAAAAAGTCTTTTATTGCAACGTGTCACTCCACAAGTTCCCAAATGACGGGAATTCTAGCAAGCGTAATTATTATCTGAAAAATTTAAAAAATTTTTCCGTGCTGTTAACATAATTATCTAGAATGTCGGTGAACCAAAAAAGTAAAAAATTCAAGAAAATTTAATTTTCATGAATTCTGTCATACTGTTACGTTATGACAAGTTGTACTTGTCGTTGGTGTGAAACAATTATTACCTTTCATTTAATTTTGTAATATTCTATATTTTACGTGTGTTATGTATTTATTTTCATATTTAAATTAGTTTAGTTAGTTTGCCGTTACAACAGGCAAATGTTTGTAGGAAACGTAGATCCTTAGTTATCGTTATCATAACTTTGGGTACGACATAAATTGAACTTATGTCATTTATCTAGAATTATCTATATCTTATCTATTTACTATTATCTTTTTCTTATCCTATTTTACCTACGTTATAGATTTATCTGCGTTTATCTTTCGTTAATATTACGAATCTCTTTCTATATTTTTTTTTTGTTAGGGTTAGTTGAACTTACGCTAATTTCTCGTTTAAGATAAATATTTAGTAATTATATTTAACATTTAGAATTTAAATATTTTAGTTTAGTTTACTACCAGGATACCAGGCTACAGCTTGAGTGGAATGAAGACTGTTGGTTAGTGTCCTGTCATGATGTTAACTTAAAGTTTTAACAGAGTACGACATTGCAGTCAATGTCATTTAAATTTTTTTTTTTTTTATATATCAGGGTTACCAAAAATTATACAACCTTATTTGTGCGTTCATGTTGCTACGGTTTGGTTACTCTCAATAGTATATTATTTAAATTGAGTTCGTTCTATTTTTCTCTTAATGCCTGTAATAGTTTTAACTCTGATTATTTTTGTATTATTCTAGTCAATGGGAATTTAATAGTGACTTGTAACTTTGCTACCTACAGGGAATTCACTCATTTACGTTTTGTTTGGAAGCTGGACGACCGCGTCTTGAAACGCCATACGTGGCTTCTAACTTACCTTACCTTTCTCTCTTCGTTTGTTTTTTTTTTTTTTTTGGTGAGACTGGCTGACCTGCCGAATGGCAAAATATATTATAAAATTTCACGTATCTTTTCCTTGAGTGAAATCTAATTGCCTTTTTGCTTAGTAATCAATCGCTTATGTGTTTGAATTTCAGCTGACCAGCAAATCCTTGTTCATTACCCATATACAGTTTTGCCTAGCAAATCGCGTTTGCGGATTTATATTTGAGCTAACTCGCAAATCTTATAATTTTTTTGATCGAATTTATATTCGTCACAGACAAATTTAGATATTTAAGATTATAATTAATTCATTATTATCACGATTATTCGGATTTATGTCTGATTATCAGATTTTGTCTATTTAATTTCTACTTTAACTTGAAACATGCAACGAACCTCAATGACATTTGTAAACTAAAATTACCGTTTCAGATTTTAGAAAATCAGTGTTTGTCTTTTCCTACTCCTTCGGATATTTATATATAAAAGTTTGGTCCATACAGAAGGTAATAATCGAGAGTTTATCTGGAATGAATTTCAAAACAATCGGTGGTGTAATTTTTGACTGAGAGTTCCCGCCAATTTTAAAAATACTTTTTCTTGTTTAAAATTTCAGTATGTAATACTTCGAGGCACAATGGATACAGTCAGCCACACTCGTATTCGTACAAGAGCATATTTACTCATATATGATAAAATTTAAACTAAATTTAGACTTTTTTGTTTATAACATTATTACTTGAAATTTTGACTTTCTGTGTACGTTAAATAAATTTCAATAATAGTTTTTTTCTTTTAAATTCTCTTGGGAAAACTTTATACATGCAATTTCTGTCAACATGCCAACCTCACATTCGTATTTGTACACGCTATAATTTGATCAACATTTTTATTCGTTGCAAAAATTAATTACGTTATTTTCCTTAGACGTATAATTTACGTACGTACCTATATTATACCATTATGTTAATTAAACATAAAATTTAATATAATCCCTAAGGTTAGCTTTTTTATACCAGTATTTGCTGTCTAGGAAATTGATTACACTGGACAACACATGTTTTGAGATTTCCTAGTAGCGACCGTTTTTTAGACCTTTTAATTTGACTGCCTTTCTAGAAGTCTCTATATGAGAAGTGTTCAAAAGCCTCTCAAAGGCAACTAGATTCTGTGAATCTCTTCTGAGGTATTTAAATGCTTGAAATTTACAGGTCTATTGAAGAGGTGTGTTACTACTTTTTTGTGCTAATTTATCAGTTTTAAGCACGTAAATATCTGGAAAATGGTACCTTTAACTAGGATTTACATAAGAGCAACGTACATAGGATCTTTTTATATAAAATTTCAATTTTTTGAATGAAATTAATGGTAGAAAACTCTTTGAAAAGAAGTGCACTTGATCTCATATTTTCAGTTCTACCTCTTGGTCTAATATTTTCTGTCAAGACAAAATTGTAAAGATTTAAAAAATTTTCATTCGAATATTTTAAATGTATAAAAATTATTTTCAGTAAAAAACATTAAATATTTTTACAAATATTTGTCAAATGTCAAATATCCAAAAAGCTATCTGACAACCGCTACGAACTAGTATCTATTGATGGCAAAAATTTAGGTATTTATCATGTCTCCATGTTAAAACCATTTGTCGAACGCCTACAGTAAATCCACTTAACTTTATTACCTTTATTCCTACGATTACGTTATGTTTCCTATTCACTACTCTATATATTTCTTCATTTACCCATTTTTGTTATCTTTAGGTAAATAATCTATCTTACGTTAAGTTACCTTTTACCGCTATCTCCTATTACCTGTTTCGCTTCGTTATTATTATTTCATTTACCTATACGTAAATACACTTCATTGTTTCTGTTTATAAAATTAATAACTTTTCGTAATATATCTTTCGTTCGTATCTGTCTGTCGTCCGTCTACTCTTTTTACTCGTTGTGCCATGTTCGGTGTAAGAATTTCATGGCTGGTAATCTTATGTTTCACAGACCATCCGGTAGGAGTCCGGAAAAACCGTGAAAATGTGACAAACTACACCTCGTCATTTATAGCTTTGTTTAAAGCCCTTTATAGTACTTCACCAGACTCGTAGGGACTGATACGGAACAGATTTTGCCTTTCGTACCAGTCTCGACGGGTGAAGACTGTTTGGTTTGTTCTGAATAATATGCATTGATATTGTTCTGGAAAATATATCTTATTGTGTACATCATTTTTTAGTCGAATTTTCTCCGAAAAATTAGACTTATACAGTCTATACGATAAGAGCTACGAGAGGCGAGAGTAGGGGCGCTATCCGTTTTCGGACCCGTAGAACACGAATATGTAGAAAAAAATGTCTGATATATATATATATATATATATATATATATATATATATATATATATATATATATTCCCGCCACCTTTTAAATGAAATTTGGTAAATGGGGCTCATTTTAGAGGCACCTCATACTTTCAAAGTGGGGTCAAATTTTAGGCAAATTTTTTTTCTGACCGGACCTTTAAGGGGGTGGTGGGGGGCGGAAAAGCAATAAAACTTTTCCAAACCGGTTTTAAATAATGTTTCGATCAATTATCTACAACATATCCAAAATTCAGCTTCCTAGGATGATTTGGTTGGAGTAGAGGGGGCGAAAAACGATTTTCGCTGGATCTAACAGGCCTCCAGCCACCCAGAATTACCGTAGAGGGTTGAAATTCGGTGTGTTGATAAAGTTCGTACCTAGGTTGTGCTTTTTGGAGGTTTTAATATTTTACCCCCACCCTCCTCATTTTTAAGCTACAATTTCATGCATTTTCGACGTTTTCGAAGTTTGTACCACTCGCACAGGTCACCCAAATAAACCTAGAGGGCCGAAATTTTGTATTCGGATTGAGTTAGTATAAAGGGGGTGCCTTTTAGGGGTCTCGACTTTTAATCCCTACCCCCACCATTTTTATACCCAAAAGAACATGATTTTTCTTGTTTTTTAACAGTTTCGTTCGGGTCAAAATCTCCCCAAATAAACCTAGAGGGCTGAAATTTTGTATACAGGTTAAGCTAATAGCCAGACACTGTTTTTTGGGGGTTTCAACTTTTAATGCTTACCCCCACGATTTTTACGCCAATATTTCCTTAATTTTTTTGCTTGTTTTCTAACACGTCTAGAGACTCTCTAAGGAAACCTAGAGAGCTGAAATTTTGTACGTGTATTCAGTTAGTATCGAGCTAGTACCTTTTAGGGAGTCCACATTACTTTTCCCCCCACTTCTTCCATTTTTACATCGGAATTGAATGCTATTGTTAAATGTGTTTTAAATGCATTACTTTTGTTCTAAATACAAGTAGGCGAATAGTAATTTTAAAAAATTTAAAAAAGAAGTGAATACAATTTTTTAACAAATGAAATACATACATATTAAGTAATTTGAAAATGTTATTAAAGTCACTGTTTATTTATAAATTAGGAATTTTGGATTTTTATTATTTATAAAATAGAAATTTTGGATTTTTTTGGAAAGAAAAAATATCTTCATAAAAGCCTTCCAGTTTACTATTTAAGTTCCTTTTTTAATATTTAAAAATAAAACACAAAGGCAATTGGCGGATAAGCATGGATAGAAATGCCCTCGTACGAATTGTGTTGGCTTTTTCCCTGTTAACTTCTATCGGCACAAAATTGAAATTTACTGAGATTCAGCCCTTAAAAACTTAAAACCTTTTTTTAAAGCCCCGATCAACCGGGCACTCATCATCAGTTTTGAAACCACCAAAATTACAATTCGCTTGTGGACTTTCAATTATATTTCGCTTGTAGACACTCAATACCGAAGATGAAAGGAAAAATTCGACTTCCGTGATGGGGCTCCGCTGCTCACGGCGTTTTTTTTTTAATTTCGTTAGCCGTTTACTAAAATTCACATAAATCAATGAAACGTTTTTTTATGTGTAACAGAAAATTTCATTTCTTTAGCATTCTCTACGATACTATATCATCGAATGTGTATTTGGGTTATTCCCTATTTTTGCTATCTTAAAGTTTGTCTCGTCATTTTCCTTACTTTGAACTACGTATGACCCCTATCCGTTATCTAAAAAATCACATCATACCTGCTTTACTGGTATAAATTTTCTTTTTCTCTAATTATAAATTCTGTCTCTGTCTGTTTATAAATTTTGTCTCCGTCTAATTATAAATTTTGTCTCTGTCTGATTATAAATTCTATCTTACTTCAAATACTGTTACGTTATGACAAGTTGTACTTGTCGTTGGTGTGAAACAATTATTACCTTTCATTTAATTTTGTAATATTCTACATTTTACGTGTGTTATGTATTTATTTTCATATTTAAATTAGTTTAGTTAGCTTGCCGTTTCAACAGGCAAATGTTTGTAGGAAACGTAGATCCTTAGTTAGCGTTATAACTTTGGGTACGACATAAATTGAACTTATGTCATTTATCTAGAATTATCTATATCTTATCTATTTACTACAGCTCAACCAACATAAGGTTGCCGGTCAAGGTTGTATGCGCAGTAGACAAACACAACTTTTGTCACACTTTTATACATATATGTTATATGTTTAATTCTTGTTGTCGCACTCCTTCATTTGCGCATCTGACCGGCAATCTTATGTTGGTTGGGCTGTATTATCTTTTTCTTATTTTATTTTACCTACGTTATAGATTTATCTGCGTTTATCTTTCGTTAATATTACGGATCTCTTTCTATATTTTTTTTTTTGTTAAGGTTAGTTAGAACTTACGCTAATTTCTCGTTTAAGATAAATATTTAGTAATTATATTTAACATTTAGAATTTAAATATTTTAGTTTAGTTTACCACCAGTATACCAGGCTGCGGCTTGAGTGGAATGAAGACTGTTGGTTAGTGTCCTGTCATGACGTTAACTTAAAGTTTTAACAGAGTACGACATTGCAGTCAATGTCATTTAAATTTTTTTTTTTTTATATATCAGGGTTACCAAAAATTATACAACCTTATTTGTGCGTTCATGTTGCTACGGTTTGGTTACTCTCAATAGTATATTATTTAAATTGAGTTCGTTCTATTTTTCTCTTAATGCCTGTAATAGTTTTAACTCTGATTATTTTTGTATTATTCTAGTCAATGGGAATTTAATAGTGACTTGTAACTTTGCTACCTACAGGGAATTCACTCATTTACGTTTTGTTTGGAAGCTGGACGACCGCGTCTTGAAACGCCATACGTGGCTTCTAACTTACCTTACCTTTCTCTCTTCGTTTGTTTTTTTTTTTTTTTTGGTGAGACTGGCTGACCTGCCGAATGGCAAAATATATTATAAAATTTCACGTATCTTTTCCTTGAGTGAAATCTAATTGCCTTTTTGCTTAGTAATCAATCGCTTATGTGTTTGAATTTCAGCTGACCAGCAAATCCTTGTTCATTACCCATATACAGTTTTGCCTAGCAAATCGCGTTTGCGGATTTATATTTGAGCTAACTCGCAAATCTTATAATTTTTTTGATCGAATTTATATTCGTCACAGACAAATTTAGATATTTAAGATTATAATTAATTCATTATTATCACGATTATTCGGATTTATGTCTGATTATCAGATTTTGTCTATTTAATTTCTACTTTAACTTGAAACATGCAACGAACCTCAATGACATTTGTAAACTAAAATTACCGTTTCAGATTTTAGAAAATCAGTGTTTGTCTTTTCCTACTCCTTTAACCGATACCGTAACTTATGTAACCTCCCTTATTCCTCAGTAAGATTGATTCAGTTTGGCGCCCTGAGCATCTACCTTTGCTAGATTATAAATCACTTAACTGACTTTTTTTTTAAATTTTACCTAATCTTACTAGTTCTTTTTTTTTTTTTTTTTTTTTTTTTAAGACAAAATATTTTCAATATTTTTTTCTTTTTTGTGCGGGAACCAATGATGTCACATTCTTGAACAATTTTTTTAAAAAGAAGAAAAAAAATTTAATTTATAAATTTTATTCAAAAAAAAAAGTATTTGTGATTTACATAATGTAAATAAAATTTGTACATTGTGTAAGTTGGAACGCACCGTACGCGTTGTAGTTGCAAAACGAGTCTATTGACTTTTGGTTAATTTTGTTTTGCGGTGGGTACCTATGTTTGACAGCTGATTTTACGCGCTAATCATTGCTATTTAATCCAGTGCGGCTAGAAATTTGTTCCTTTTGAAATTTCATCTTTACTAGGTTCAGTTCGTTTTAGTACAGGTATGAAAATAATTTTTATTTTATTTATTGTTGCGCTGGCTCGTTAGTTCTGTAATTTGATCATTTCAATTGCATAGCTTTCGAGCAGTTTTGTCATTAATTACTCTATTTTTGAATTATTAATTTTTCATATAGGTTTCTATTTCTCTACTTTCTATTGTAATTTCATTATTAATTACGTAACCCAAATGTGTTGCACAATGATTTGCACATGTTGAATTTTCATCGAAATTTTGGATGGAATACACTTAACCCCATTCTATATCTAAGGCATCTGTGACCATGCTACAATTCGATGCACGTTTGTTATGCACCAAATTTTCTCCAAAAATAATTGAGTTAAGTAATTCTAACCTCACTTTCGCCACGTGCTGCACTAACTTTAAAGTTATTGAAGTTTATTGAATCTTATAGTGCAAATCAATACGTTGAATTCAGTGATTTTAGAACTAACTTTCACTTTTACTAAAATTTTCTTAGAACATTTAGCAACAGTCTTTATACTCATTTGTACGAGTATTAACGTAGTTAATATTATTTTTCTTTTTGTTTGTTTTTGTATCGGCCTAGTTGTATCAATTTATTTAATTTAATTCATTTTCTAGCAAGAAGTCGTTCATTACGCTCTTGTTTAAATAATATTATTTTTTTTACGTTTAAATCTAACTTTTCTTATCTCTAACTTTGTGTGAAGGACTTCTGGCTGCTACCTGTTCATTTAACTTTTAAGTGCTGTATTCCTTCTATGTTAGACAGTAAATATTTGTGTAATTACCTTTTTTTACCTATTTCTTTTAAATTTACGTATTTCTCTTAAAATTTACTGACTGACATACTGGGTTATCTTTACATATTTTTGTAGTTCGCTTTAACTTGCCTTCTTGTAAAATTACGCTTTATCTATTCTTTTTGTAAAAATTTCGTTTATATAACATTTATCTGAAAATTTTCTTCTTCCAAAAAAACCGACCTTGACATTAAATAAAATTTACAAATTGTTTCTTATAGAGTTAGCCGCGCCAACAGAAATATAAAATAAATATTTTATATTCGACTAATCACCATTTTGTAAAAATCTGAAACATTTGTTAAATAAAATTTGTTAACACGATTTTATATCTTTTGATTTTCAGTTTCTGAAACATTTTTATTTTTCAGATGTCTAATTTTAAATTAAAATTTTAAAATACCTAATAGCATTTTAAATTGAATATGTGCCAACAATATCTTCTTAAAAACACTGAAAATTTAATATCCCAATATTCTTTTGAAAATATGATTGTGTATTCGAGTGTGACATAACCATGACCCTGTACTATGTTGTTTTTTAAACTTACATTCTTCGGCTTCATAATCATAATTTCCATATTCATCTACTTCCTTCATTAGTTCAGGTTGGTTGTGGACCCACATACAAAAGGAGTATACAGTCACGCCACCCACCTAGAAAGATTGAAAAGTACCCAATAATAATCTGATTCAATAAAAAATTTAAAACAGTTAACTTACTAGAAATGCATAATAGTATATTACGTGATTGAGGTTGTAAGTTGCATATTACACATGAACGAAAAAGTTACGCAGGAGCCGTGTAGCGGCGAGTGCGTAATTGCGCGAGTGTGTAATATGCCTTACAACCGAGTTACATACTATACTTTACCTACGACTAACATGAAATTCCCAATAAACGACAAAAATTTGGTACAAATCTACAAATACCAATACATTAAAATTATGTAGTATTTGAAATTTATTAAAAACAAACGTAAACAATCAGTTGCTAGGTAAAATTTTTGTACAGATTCTAACGTAATATGTATCATGTATATCACTGTATAATATATAATAATTATAAGAATTAATAAAAGTGTAGTAGGCGTTGTTATTTTTAGCATACATACGGGTAAAAGATCATTTTTTGTACAGCTGGATATGTGGCTGTATGTAAAACGTAGCTTACTTAGATAGTATTTTGTACAATAAACAAGCAATTTCATGGTAGTCGTAGATGAAAATAATTATAGCCTCTCTGAAAATGTTACTTTTCTAATAAATGATTCACTGTTAAATGATGTCAACATCTGCTCTACTATGAAGAAATAGATCACTTGAATGGTATCACTTATTATTACGCAAGAGGTTTGTATTTTTTTGAATAAATTTGTGTTCGAAAAAAAATATGTTGCTTAGTAATTTAACGTAAAGAACTGTCAACTAGCAAAAATATAACATTGTAACTGAAATATTTTTGGGTTGAGAGATCTTTAAGTTCCTTAAGGGGATATTTACCGATGAAAAAAAACATCAAAAATAGGCGATTTTACTTTTCTATTTTCTCGGCGTAGAATTAACGTATGAATTTCAAATTTTCAGTGAGTAAAGATAAAGGTAATAAAAAATGTTATTAGGAAGTAGAATTTCAAATTTCCATTTTTAAGTGGGTGAAAAACGAGTTTGAAAAGCATCAAATATAGCCTTAGTTTCAGTGCAATTTACCAACGATTGGAAAATTTTAAAAAAAATCTGATTCCTAATAACATATTTTATATGTTTTAAGAATGTAATTTTGAAATAAAAATTACTCTCGAGCTATCCATTACCGCGTAAATAGAAAAGTAAACTTAACATTTGTGGACAATTTTCTGATATATTTATATTTAAAAATATGTTTTCTCTTTATTTTCGTTATAACAAATATAATTGAAATCGGAACAGATATATTTAAACTTTCTTTAAATGGGGTAGTGATCTTTTTATTTTCTGTCTAAACTTCACACAAATGTGACAATAGTAAAAATATAATAAAGGACCTTGAATAATTGTCTTGTTGAGAAAAACGTTATAAAAATACATGCAATACGTTTTATGTGAATAAGTAGACAATGTTATATAATTGTAGGGACCCATAAATTGTAATATTTTAATTTTAAAAATTTATACCATAGCACAACAATTTCCCTGGATTTTTTGATTTTTCGGTACCTTCTCTATAAAAATTGAAACTTTTTATGAAATTTGTGAAGAAAAGTATATTAGAAAGTCTCGGAGATTTAAAGGGTAAAATTAGTGACGGATTTACTAGCAGGCTGAGTAGGCTGGAGCCTAGGGCGGCAGATTTTAGGGGCGGGAAATTTGGGCCAAACAGGGCGTCAAAATGTAGAATTTTTTTTTTTTTTGCTCGTCACTTACGTTTTTTAAGAAGGGTGGCAGATTTTCGGGGAGGCAAAATGTAGAATTTCAAGTTTTTTTTTTGCTCATCACTTACGGTTTTTAAGAATGGCGGCCGATTTTAGGGGCGGCAAATTTGGCAAAAAGGCCGGCAAAAAATTTTTTTTAGCTTTTCAGGGGCGGCATTTTTCACTGAGCCTAGAGTGGCACTTAAAGTAAATCCGCCACTGGGTAAATTTTTTTTCGCAAGTCACGTTATTTAGAACAATTTTAATTTTTTTTCTGTTAAAAGATCCTAAGTTTCTTATTAGAATTGAAAAATTTTTGAAATTTTCTAGCAAGGTGGGAGTCCTAGGATGCATCTAGGTGGGAGTCGTATGATACATCTAGTCGGCAGTCGATTTTTCTTAGATTGGCATCACAGTGGCTGGAGGTGACTTGAAATAGAAACTTTTTGCCCTGGTAGGAACCAGGGGCAAAATTTCGAAAAATTTTATTAAATATAATTTATAGAAATTTTAATTTGAAACAATTTTGTTGCCAACAACTTTCTTAGTAATGGTTTTTTTCATTGGCTTTTTTTGCTAAAAAAAAATAAATTCGACTTTGATTTGGTGCATATTTAAGCTACAGATAATAAAAATTGCATACACAATATTAAACTTCTTTTTACTGGACAAGTGGGTTTTTTTTTCTATTATATCTTTTGCCATTTCTATCTTGACATTGATTATAAACGATTTATTTTCAGTCAAGTAAAGCTTCGCCTGACCTCCGGGCAAACGTATCATGCCTCATAATGACTGTAAAAATTCATTGCACTACTTAACTCAAATTCAAACTTAAGTGGTTCATAATTTCTGACCAGTAATAGTTAAGCAGATATTGGGTTTTTACAAAAATAATTTCATATGAGTTTAGGATAATATCACCTTTTCTATTTGTGTCAAATACCATAATATAATTATTTTATAATTCCACAAGTATTGCGAGCAATGATACGGGAGACCGTACCGGTCGAGCTAACACTTAAGTTACAAAAATCAAAAATATCCAATCTTCAACTAAAATTTATACCATGCTGTGAGGGACTATTGTGTAGTAAAATACCATATAAATATGATATATGTATTAAATTTCACATCCTTCTAAGATTCATTGTATATGCACATGTAAAAAAGGATAAGAGATACTGTCACCTTAAACTTTTATATTTACATCTTTTTTCTTTAAATATTTTCAGTATCATTAGAATATTGTTATTGGCGGAAATAAAATTTTAAATAAGACAAGCAATACTATATTTACGGAAGTTTCAATGAGTCTGTTCTTTTTTAAAGTGTATGTAAGAATTTAAAAATAATTTTCGTGAATTTTGTGTGCGGTAGAGATAGCATCAAAATGTTAAAATCTTCAATTTGCTGTTTTATTTTTTGAGAATATATCCTTAAGTTAAATTACCTTTAGGTAACAAATATGAACAAAAGTACAGATGCAAGAACAACTTATTCAGAAAAAAATAAAATTCGAATGCAATACGGTAAGATAATTTAACGAATAATCGTTATTATGGTTTTTAAATCAGTTAAAACCAATAAAATCTTTATTTCACTCCGATTGTATTTGCCTACAATAAAATGACTCGTAACCTTTTTTCAGGGTAAAAATAGAAAGGCTACAATATTCTTACGGGAATAAGTACACATGAAATAAATTATTATCTGATATTACGTATGTGTAGTACAGCTATATTTTTATGCAAACTAGGTGTAATTTGGACCTAAAATATGTAAGAGAGATATAAATGTAGTGATAACGGATGACTAATCGATCAATTGTTTTAGTGGACTCATTTTGTTTAATTTTAGTGCAGATGCACACATGCATTATTTTACCACTGCGTGCACGCAGCGGCACCGCATGTTTAACCGGTTGTCACAGTTGTAAAAGCAGTGGCGTTGTTGTAAGTTTGGACAACGTAATGCATAAAATACAATTTTTATACTATCAATTAATGTGAAAATTAATATAAAACTAATTTCTTACTTCTATCTATCTCTTCACGGGAATTCAGTGTTGGGGTTTTTTTGAAGTAAAAATTGTTATCAGGTTTACCAAATTAAAGTATATCGGTTATCCAAAATTATAGTTAAGTAGATGAAAAAGGATTTTTTTCGACAAAGCAAAAGACGAAATTTTTTTTTAAAAAATACCATTATTAATGAAAAAGAGAACATACTATAAGAAAAGACACAAAACAATAATAAACTCTAAACAAAATATAAAATAAAAAAAAAAAATGTCCAAAATACAATTCCAAACAATCAAAAAATGATTTATTTTTTTAGATTTTGTAAATAATTTTTTACAATTATATAATTAGAACTCTGTGTTACACAGTAAAATTCATAAAATTGGTATGTTAAAACTGATATTACTACATTATTGATAAACCAATAAACAAATCAGTTGCTGTTTGTTATCATTCTCAAGAATTTGTTGTACAGTAATTTTTACAAATGACAGAAAAAAAATAAAAAAAAAATTTTTAATGGAATTTACAAAATATAAAAAATAAATGGCTTTCAGATGCAAAATGAAATTTTTTTAATAATTTATGTAAATTAAGAATCACAAAGTGATTGAAAAAATTATCCGGATCGGCTGGGAATCGAACCCAGGATCTTCTGGTAACTAGCCAGGAGGCCAAGTCCTGAAAATGTGATAAATATACCATAATTATGCTGTTGTTATTTTTATCACAATTTGCAATTTCACATATCACATGTGAAATCAAAGAAAAGCAAGTCTTGAAATTATTGTGTGATATTGTGACAATTTGCTTAACACGTACAATGCACCTAGCACATGTCTTAAGTATAACCACATATAACTATGGAAATTACGAATTGCGTAAAATTTGTTGTTATGTCAAATCAGTAAAACAATATTTGACATTTCAAACTGTCAAAAAATGCACAATTTTATTAATCAACAATTTCTTTTCTTAGTTACCTATAAAAGCTGAGAATTATTTTTCCTTATTCCTAGTTACAAAGCAGCTATTGGGATACATAAAATTATTAATTTAAACATTGAAAACTTTTTTCATTCATTAAACATTCTAGTAAACGTAAATTTCGTTAATTATTATAAAGATTCTTTTAAAATTAGTCACATTCAATCATTTTAATTATATGTGTACGAAATTTTGCACCCTTGAAGTTCCAATTTTAGGGGTTAATATTACCTCTTAGAAGCGTTTTACGCAGATAAATGAAAACGCTCTTAAATATTTCTAGATTTTTATGAAGAAACATTAATGTTTGAGTTTACCTGAACGATAAGTGAACATATGAATAATCCTTATGTTTAAATGCGAACAAAAGTTCGTCATACGTAGTAATATTTCACAAGCACTCGATAATATTTGAAATTGAAATATAGTAACTGTTTCTCGCATTAGAGAGAGTACCAATACACATAAGTGGTTGAATGGTTATCGGATTGGGGCGGCTGTCGAACAGAGGATCGTTGGTCTAGTGGCAAGACACCTAGCTAGTTACCGGGAAATCCTGGGTTCGATTTCCAGCCGATCGAGTTTGATAATTTTTTCAATCACTTTGTGATTTTTAATTTACATTTGGATTTTGGTCATGCTAACCAAAGAAATCGAGTGCTTAATGTTTCAGTTTAGCTGAACGATAATAAGTGAACATATGAATACTGCTTATGTTTAAATGCGAACAAAAGTTCGTCATACGTAGTAATGTTTCACAAGCACTCGATAATATTTGAAATTGAAATATAGTAACGATAAGTGCTAAATAAATGTTCAAAATGTTCAAATTTTAAAAAAGTATTTGGTTAAAATTCAGTAAAATTTTAATACGTTTAACAGATTTGAGTTGTAATAACTTAAAATTTACTAAAAGACGTGAGTTTTCCAAAAATCTCCTGATAATATTTGCAGTTTACTTAATAAAAATTAATTGGTATCACATGTGAAAACAAAATAGCACAACCTATGTAGATGTGGTTATATTTCTATTGATAATTATACCACTGAAATTAATAACCATTAAATTTTGTGATAAAATATTCAAGACTTGTAACTGGAAAAAAATGTGTTAATTTCTCACATGACGTCATTTTTCCACATGTGTTGTGTGATATCTAAATTCAAGACTTGGCCCCCAGGAGGGCAAGTCCTGAAAATGTGATAAATATATCACAATTTCACTGTTGATATTTTTATCACATTTGTAATTTCACATACCACATGTGAAATCAAAGGAAAGCAAGTCTTGGAATTATTGTGTGATATTGTGAAAATGTGCTTAACACGTACAATGCACGTAGCACATGTGTTAAGTATAACCACATATAACTACGGAAATTACAAATTGCATAAAAGTTTTTGTAATGTTAACTCGGAAAAACAATATTTGACATTTCAAACTGTCAAAAAATGCACAATTTTATTAATCAACAATTTCTTATCTTAGTTACCTATAAAAAATGAATATTATATTTTTTATGCTTAGTTACAAAACTGCTATTGAGATACATAAAATCATTAATTTAAACTTTGAAAACTTTTGTTCATTCATTAACCATTCTAGTAAACGTAAATTTCGTTAATTATTATAAAGATTCTTTTAAATTAGTCTCATTCAATCATTTTTAGTCGAATTTTCTCCGAAAAATTAGACTTATACAGTCTATACGATAAGAGCTGCGAGAGGCGAGACCAGGGGCGCTATCCGTTTTCGGACCCGTAGAACACGATTATGTAAAAAAAAAAGATGTCTGATATATATATATATATATATATATTTTCCCGCAACCTTTTAATATGTGTAGGGCCCCCCTATGGAAGTTAAGAGATGAAATTTGGTAAGTGGGGCTTATTCCGATGCACAACAATACTATCAAAGTGGGGTCAAATTTTGGGCAAATTTTTTTTCGGACCCGACCTTTAAGGGGGTGGTGGGGGGCGGAAAAGCAATAAAACTTTTCCAAACCGGTTTTAAATAATGTTTCGGTCAATTATCCACAACATATCCAAAATTCAGCTTCCTAGGATGATATGGTGGGAGTAGAGGGGGGAAAAACGATTTTCGCTGGATCTAACAGGCCCCCAGCCCCCCAGAATTAACGTAGAGGGTTGAAATTTGGTGTGTTGATAAAGTTCGTACCTAGGTTGTGCTTTTCGGAGGTTTTAATATTTTACCCCCACCCCCCTCATTTTTAAGCTACAATTTCATGCATTTTCGACGTTTTCGAAGTTTGTACCACTCGCACAGGTCACCCGAATAAACCTAGAGGGCTGAAATTTTGTATTCGGATTGACTTAGTATCAAGGGGGTGCCTTTTGGGGGTCTCGACTTTTAACCCCTACCCCCACCATTTTTATACCCAAAAGAACATGATTTTTCTTGTTTTTTAACAGTTTCGTTCGGGTCAAAATCTCCCCAAATAAACCTAGAGGGCTGAAATTTGGTGTACAGGTTAAGCTAATAGCCAGACACTGTTTTTTGGAGGTTTCAACTTTTAACCCTTACCCCCACGATTTTGACGCCAATATTTCCTTAATTTTTTTGCTTGTTTTCTAACATGTCTAGAGACTCCATAAGGAAACCTAGAGGGCTGAAATTTTGTACGTGTATTCAGTTAGTATCCAGCTAGTACCTTGTAGGGAGTCCGCATCACTTTTCCCCTCACTTCTCCCATTTTTACATCGGAATTGAATGCTATTGTTAAATGTGTTTTAAAAGCATTATGTTTATTCTAAATACAAGTAGGCGAATAGTAATTTTAAAAAATTTAAAAAAAAGTGAACTTACTTTTATGACAAATGAAATACATACATATTAAGTAATTTAAAAATGTTATTAAAGTCACTGTTTATTTATAAATTAGGAATTTTGGATTTTTAGTATTTATAAAATAGAAATTTTGGATTTTTTTGGAAAGAAAAATATCTTTATAAAGGCCTTCCAGTTTACTATTTAAGGTCCTTTTTTAATTTTTAAAACTAAAACATAAAGGCAATTAGCGGATAAACATGGGCAGGAATGTCCTCGTACGAATTGTGTTGGCTTTTTTTCTGCTACCTGTTTTCGGCACAAAATTGAAATTTACTGAGATACAGCCCTTAAATACTTAAAACCTTTTTTTAAAGCCTCGATCAGCCGAACACTCATCACCAGTTTTGAAACCAACAAAATGACAATTCGGTTGTAGACTTTCAATCACATTTCGCTTGTAGACATTCAATACCGAAGATGAAGGGGAAAATTCGACTACCGTGATGGGGCCCCGCTGCTCACGGCGTTTTAATTATATGTGTACGAAATTGCGCAACTATTCCCTTGAAGTTCCAATTTTAGGGGTTAATATTACCTCTTAGAAGCGTTTTACGCAGATAAATGAAAACGCTCTTAAATATTTATTTTTAGATTTTTATGAAGAAATATACAAGGCTCGTATTCGAAGCGCAAATCGAAAAGAACTCCTGGAGAAAATTTCCATGTAGATACGGCCCTATTTTCATTTCTCTTTCTTTTTTTTATTTTATTTATATACATAGAAAATAATTGTTGGAATTTATCTAGATTTACTGGTTGCTTTAGAAAAACTGAAGTCAGTTCAAAAGTAAAATATAGTCAAATACCTAAATTTTAAAGAATTGATAAAATAGGAGAGTTAAAAATCCATATCTACATTCACCACCAATAGACTAACGAAAAGTGTTCAATGAATGTTCAAAACGTTCAAATTAAAAAAAAAATACCCCTGTCGCAGCATCTGCATAACATAGCGAATTTCGAAATATTGGGCACTGGCGGATCTCATCTAAGACCTGTATCCATTTAAAATAATTCAGCTTTCTAAGAGTGAAAAGATTTTCAAAATCAGTTGAGTAGTTAATTTTTGGCGCTTTTTCGCAAAAGGTGCTTGGCGCATATCGCGCGTTTTCTGTCTCTAACTCGTATATCAAAAATCACAGTTTTCAGGAAACACAAAAAACATATTAAACACTGTATTTTGATCACTATGAATTTAAAATTTATGTATGTTACACTTTTTGATGTTTGCTACCTATGTAGACATGAAGCAGACATTTAAATATTTTAAATTACAAGCTATCGATATTTTTAGTAAATACGAGTTTGCTGTCCACTTTTTTTTTCAATATACGAGTTTGTGAAATAAATCGATTTTTTTTTTTTTACATATTCCGATAGTCTAACCAGTAACTTAAATTTTAAACGCGTTTTTCTCAAAACTACATTTTTTCTGTTAGTTTTCTGACAAAACCTGGTATATGGTATACGAGTTTGTGTAAAAATATTTTTTGAAATAGTAACATTTTTATCAGCATACCCAAGTATACCATATACACAAACTCGTATACCATATACCAGGTTTTGTCAGAAAACTAAATTTAGTTCATGTGGTACAAGTTTGTTTTAAATTGAATAATTATTTTTCCATTAACTATTTTGCAATATTTCTTAGTGCATCACATGGGGAAGTGTATTATGTACATGTATGACTTTCTAACTCAAAACCGTCAAAAAACCTTATACGAGGTTGAGACAGAAAACGCGCGATATACCCATCGAAACTAGTTTAGCTTTCTAAAAGTAAAAGAATTTTCAAAATCGGCTAGGTAATTTATTTTTGGTATATTTGGGACCCAAGACCCCGAACGGACTTTGTACAGCATAGTGCTATCCACCTAAAATAAGTTAGTTCTCTAGCAATGAGAAAATATTGAGAATCGGTTCGGTAGCTTATTTCTATCCTATATAATATAGGATATTTTATCTTTCTAACAGTAAAATTATTCTTAAAGCCCGTTGTGTAGTTTTCTATGCCGCATTTGCATCCACAGGACAGTTGTGAATCTCAGATAACATACTGTACTTATCTAAAATAGTTTTCCTCTGCAATAGTGAAAAAATTTTCAAAATCGGTCAGTTATTTTATTTTTGACACTTCTGGGTCCCATGGACTTTGACGGACCTTACATAACGTAATCTATAACTATCTAAAATAGTTTAGCTCTCTAACAGCGAAGAAATTTTTAAAATCGGTCGCTTATTTTATTTTTGACACTTCTAGTTCCAATGGACCTTAGCGGACCTTGCATGAGGTAATCGATATCTTTCTAAAATAGTTTAGCTCTCTAACAGTGAAAAAATTTTTAAAATCGGTCGGTTAGATTATTGTTGACATTTTTGGGTCCCATGGACCTTGGCGGACCTTACATTACGTATTCTATATCTATCTAAAATAGCTTAGCTCTTTGACAGTGAAAAAATTTTCAAAATCGGTCGCTTATTTTATTTTTGACACTTCTAGATCCAATGGACCTTAGTGGACCTTGCATGAGGTAATCTATAGCTTTCTAAAATAGTTTAGCTCTCTAACAGTAAAAAAATTTTCAAAATCGGTCGGTTAGTTTATTTTTAACACTTTTGGGTCCCATGGACCCTGGCGGACCTTACATTACGTAATCTATATCTGTCTAAAATATCTAAAATAGCTTAGATCTTTGACAGTGAAAAAATTTTCAAAATCGATCTAGTTCTTTAAAATTTTTTTCCTGGCATATAAACATTATTATTATGTTATCTTTCTATAATATTTAATAATATTATATCATGACATTACCTTCATTATCTTGTTCATTTAAAATTCAATAAAAAAATTAAAAATATCTTCATTACACATGCTTAAAATATCTGGTTAATTTTAATTTAAATACCCCTGTCGCAGCATCTGCATAACATAGCGAATTTCCAAATCTTGGGCACTGGCGGATCTCATCTAAGACCTGTACCTATTTAAAATAGTTTAGCTTTCTAAGAGTAAAAGAATTTTTAAAATCGGTTGGGTAATTAGTTTTGGTATTTTTGGGGACCCAAGAACCCGAACGAATTTTGTGCAGCATAGTTGTATCCATCTAAAATAATTTAGTTCTCTAGCAGTGAGAAATTTTTAAGCATCGGTTCGATAGCTTATTACTGGCGTTTTCGGATCTGCAAGATCCCGGTGGACCTCATTAAAAAATCAGCTCCACCGTATATTCTAGGCGGACTTTATATAATATATATATATATATATATATATATATATATATATATATATATATATATATATATATATATATATATATATATATATTCAAAACCCGTTGTGTAGCATTCTACGCCGCATTTGCATCCGCAGGACAGTTGTGGATCTCAGATAACACAACCTGTACCTATCTAAAATAGTTTACCTCGGTAATAGTAAAAAAGTTTCAAAATCGGTCAGTTATTTTATTTTTGACACTTTTAGGTCCTACTGACACTTCAGACCTTACATAACGTAATCTATATGTATCTAAAATGGCTTAGCTCCTCAACAGTGAAAAAATTTTCAAAATCGGTCGGTTAGTTTATTTTTGACACTTTTGGATCCGATGGACCCTAGCAGACTTTACATAACGTAATCTATATTTATCTAAAATAGTTTAGCTCTGTAACAGTGAAAAAATTTTCAAAATCGGTCGGTTAGTTTATTTTTACCACTTTTGGGTCCCATGGACCCTGGCGGACCCTAAATAACGTAATGTATGTCTATCTAAAATAGCTTAGTTCCGCAACAGTGAAAAAATTTTCAAAATCGGTCGGTTAGTTTATTTTTGACACTTTTGGATCCCATGGACCCTGGCAGACCTTACATAACGTAATCTATATTTATCTAAAATAGTTTAGCTCTGTAACAGTGAAAAAATTTTCAAAATCGGTCGGTTAGTTTATTTTTGACACTTTTGGATCCCATGGACCCTGGCAGACCTTACATAACGTAATCTATATTTTTATCTAAAATAGTTTAGCTCTGTAACAGTGAAAAAATTTTCAAAATCGGTCAGTTAGTTTATTTTTGACACTTTTGGGTTCTATGGACCTTGGTGGACCTTACATAACGTAATTTATATTTATCTAAAATAGTTTAGCTCTGTAACAGTGAAAAAATTTTCAAAATCGGTCAGTTAGTTTATTTTTGACACTTCTGGATCCTATGGACCCTGGCAGACCTTACATAACGGAATCTATATTTATCTAAAACAGTTTAGCTCTGTAACAGTGAAAAAATTTTCAAAATCGATCAGGCAGTTTATTTTTGACACTTTTGGGTCCTATGGACCCAGGCGGACCTTACATAACGTAATCGATATTTATCTAAAATAGTTTAGCTCTGTAACAGTGAAAAAATTTTCAAAATCGGTCAGTTAGTTTATTTTTGACACTTTTGGGTCCTGTGGACCCTGGCGGACCTTACATAATGTATTCTAAATCTATCTAAAATAGTTTAGCTCTGTAACAGTGAAGAAATTTTTAAAATTGGTCGTTTAGTTTATTTTTTACAATTATGGGATCAGTAAATCCTGGCGAAACTCATACAAGTCTAGTACTCTAACAGTAAGAAAAGGGTTCTAAGGATCTCATATAACTTATGGCAGTCCGTAAGCTTCTTGCGGACATCATTTAATTAATTAATTCAAATACTTTAACTTACTAACTGTGAAAAAATTTTTAAAATCGATTGGTTAATTAATTTCTGGCCTTTTGGCCTTTTTAGGTCCCGAAAACCTTGACCTCACATAAAATACCTTAAATCCATTTGAAATGGTTTAATTTTTTAACATTATTAATTATTAGTGAAAAAATTTTCAAAATCGATTCAAAATATTTTTCCGTACATACATATGTACATATGTGTATTTTGTTTTGTTTCATATATTTAATAATATTATATCATAACATAATCTTCAATTTCTTGTTTACTTAAAAATTCAATAAAAAAAAAAAATTCTTCATTACATTAGCTTAGAAAATCTGTTTAATTTACATTTTTTAACATGAGATAGAACCATGCTAATTATAATGCAATAAATGAGAAACAAAACTCTATACATGTATGTGTGTTATAACACATATAATATGTGAACAGTTTTCACTTGTTCTCACAAAATTCTTTAATAAAAAAGTGAAATATTTTTATATTTCATAAAGAACTGAGATATAAATATAAATTACTTATTAGACTAACAAAGAAAGAATAAAAGTGAAAATTTACATTTTCTCGAAAACTACTTAACATAGAAAGAAAATTATAAGAACATTTTCTTCATAATTTTTTTTTTCCTTTTCAACGATGTAAAAATCGAACTGTCTTATGATAAGATCGAATGATAAAAAATGGCCAGAAAACCTACTTCTGGGCATCCGACGTGTCTGGCTAACGAACTTAGCCAAGCCAATTCAGAATCCAGTCCGCACACAAAATTTCATAAGCGTTAGACGTTTCGTTCGGGAGTTATCGTGGGAACACATAAATATATATATATATATATATATATATATATATATATATATATATATATATATATATATATATATATATATATATATACATATATATATATAAATTTTAGTGAATATCATTTTCGTATTCTAGGGACCTCAAAACAGATTTCTGCCATAGTCCCGGACTCAGATTGCGTCATGACACCTACTGTAATAGCTGAATTTCGAGTTTTCGAAATTCGCTAAAAAATGAGACAGAGATATGGTATTTATAATACATAGATTTTGAATAATTACCGTTTGTTTTACGTAAAAAAAATGAAATTTTTGTATATGTTATAAGCAACTGAGATAGAAATATAAATTACTTATTACAATGACAAAGAGAGCAAAATAAGGCAAAAGTGAAAATTACGATTTTCTCGAAAACTACTTAACATAGAAAGAAAATTATAAGAACATTTTCTTCATAATTTTTTCTTTCCTTTTCAACGATGTAAAAATCGAACTGTCTTATAATAGGATCGAATGATAAAAAAAGGCCAGAAAACCTACTTCTGGGCATCCGACGTGTCTGGCTAACGAACTTAACCAAGCCAATTCAGAATCCAGTCCGCACACAAAATTTCATAAGCGTTAGACGTTTCGTTCGAGAGTTATCGTGGGAACACATAAATATGTATATATATATATATATATATATATATATATATATATATATATATATATATATATATATATAAATTTTAGTGAATATCATTTTCGTATTCTAGGGACCTCAAAACATATTTCTGCCATAGTCCGGGACTCAGATTGCGTCATGACACCTACTGTAATAGCTGAATTTCGAGTTTTCTGTACTGGAGACTTGTAACTGGAAAAAATGTGTTAATTTCTCACATTACGTCATTTTTCAACATGTGTTATGTGATATCTAAATTCAAGACTTGACCCCCAGGTGTGCTATCCATTGCACCTTCGATCCTTTGCTCGACAGGCGCCCGTAACAGACAACATTCAATCACCTATGTGTATGTACTCTCTGTAATGCGAGAAGCAGTTACAACTTTTCAATTTTAAAAATAATTCCATTCCAAACATTCCATCAATTAAAATAAGTATACCCGAAGTAATATATTTAGACAATTACGTCACAAATTAGTTCAACCCTTCAAAATGACGTCATATAGATTTTAAACCAATAACTGAATACAAAATTTTTAATACTCCTTAAAAATACTCCTTCTCGATTTAACATTACGAGTTAGAAAAAGATAATATAATAATATAATCCAACCTAATTAAACAAAAACAACTGAAATATTAATGATAATAATATAAAGAGGCGATTTACGTCGTTACCTATTTGTAACCACACTCCAGAAGAAGACGTAATTATAATGAGTTGTCTGTCAAATGTTACTCTTAATAAGATTTTCAAATTTGTTTAATTTGTACAGTAAGGCTCAACGTAATGGTAAACTAGTAATTTGATTTTACCGTGCAAATGGTTTAAATAGTTATAAATTATAGCTATTTAATGACAAACAAATCAACCAAACTTTTCAATCTCATACCTAAACTTTTTCTATCAATAAAAACTCACTCATATTTTATTTTAAAAATGCCTATTTTTTTTAGCTTATCGTACTTTTTAACTTGACCTACTAGTGTACTTTTAAACAATTTTAGAAATCAGTTTACTTATTGCAATTCAAATGTTTGATGAATTTCTGCAAGGAAAATTCAGCTACTACACCATATCTCACCAGGTCACCATAAAAAACACTTTTATATTCTTCAGCCGCCATATTGAAATCACTGTTGTGTGAGGACAATTTTGCCACGCATATTTGAAAAATAGAGTCCATAACCTTTAATTTGAGATATTGCAGATCTATTTTAAGCAACACCAATTTTTGACAGCAGGGTGTCCCGTTCAGAAAGAATGTCATATATATATATATATATATATATATATATATATATATATATATATATATATATATATATATATATATATATATATACATAGAGACGCAAAAACCGGGGGGGCAAGGCGTCCCAACTCCCCGAAAATTACGTAAATTTTCCTTCCATTTATTTTATTCATATTAAACTGTTTACTGGTATTTTTTTTTTGAAAATCGAATTTTCGGAGACGACATTTTACGATAATATTTTACAATGATATCGGAGAATTGCGTTATCAAAAAGTTGGGTTGTTTTAATTTTTAGTTGGACCTCTCGGTAGATTTGTAGTTGTTGAGCCGCTATATTATATATATATATATATATATATATATATATATATATATATATATATATATATATATATAATATACACTGGTTTCTCGTTGTAAGCAACATCAAAACTGAAATAGAATCATATGCCTTACTCTTTTTATGCATATGCGAATTTTATTATGTAAAAAGAGTAAGATATATGATTCTATTTCAAGTTGCTAACAACGAGAAATCAGTGTATATATATATATATATATATATATATATATATATATATATATATATATATATATATATATATATATATATATATTTATATATATATATATATATATAAATTTTGGCGAATCGGCATCATTTTCGGATTGTGGCAACCTCCAAATAAAATTCTATCATAGTCCCAAGCTCAAGTCTTACCATAACAGTGACAGTAGTAGCTGAATTTTCTTTTCAGTCGGAAATTCATTCAAACAATTGAAGATAGGAAGTAATGAAATAAAAATTTGAAATATATTTAGAAATACACTACCAGCTCAAGTGAGAAAGTACAATAAGCTAAAAAAATATTTTTAAAATCAATCAAAGGGTCTCGCCGGGTAAGCATTATGTGATTTCGGCCCAGCGGCTTTTTCGGCTATTCTTTTTCACGAATGTTGCTCATGGTGAGTAATGTTCGAAAATATAAGTATTAGACCTGTACCCCCTATATTGTCAGAGATATACGGGGTAACAACCCTTAAATTTAAAATTGTTTTTCCTCAAAACTATTGAAGATAATTAGATGAAATTAATAAAGAATGTTGACATAAAGTAGCTTTATATTATATAATTTTTTTACATTCGTATGACGTTATTTACTAGATTAAAATAATAATTGAATTTTTAAGGATGCATGTTTTACATCAACTCCTTGAGTGACACCTACCAAAAAAATATATGTTATTTGGCTCTAACATAGTTTTCGTGTGTAGAAATTTCAGCAAGGTCAGATTGGTGGAAGGTGTATTAAAAAAATATAAATTTAGGTTAAGTAACAATAAGACACCCCCTCGAAAAAAATCAGGGTTGTGATTTGGGTGAGGGACTATGGTATTTCTTTGCATTTTTCGACTCTGAGTGCGAATCTGGGATCAAGAAAATTCTTATACCCCTAAAATTTTTGTATAGAGCCACAAATATCCCTTAAGTAGGTGTAAAGTTATGAATATCAATATCATTATTACAGAAAGGAATATAAATAGGCATTTTACAATCCTCGTGCCCTTATATTATTGCCAAGGGCTCTACCAAGCTGATTTTAATTGATAGTATCATCATTCTAGAATTTGGATTGACCCATGTCTTTAAACTTTAAATAATTTATTTTGCTATCTTCTAGTAAAAATACTCATTCTAAAAATTCATCATTAAAAAGTATTACTAAAGTTAAAGGCACTATATTGATTGGTGAGCCGGATTAAAAACAACAGGTGGGTCAGGTCTGGCCCAGCGACCGTAGTTTTCTGACGTCTGGTTTAGAAGATTAATGGAAAAATTAATTTATTTTGTTATTAGACCTTGTACTAACGAAAACTGAAAGCGATTCAAAAAAATCATTTCATAAATAAAAGTTAATTGACTTTAATTTTTAAGGTATACAAAGTTTAATTACCATATTTGATAAAGATAATATTGTTAGTAACCTTTCCTTCATCACTGGAAAGCTTCGATATTAAAAGTCTACAAAATCAAATATGGCAGTTCATATTACTTATTGTAATAGACCGTGGTTTTGGAAGAGACATCAACGCCGATTTACATATGAATTTTATAATACGGGAAAGGTTAAACTTATCATTAAACGGATGCGTATGAAATAATAAGGCCCTTAAAACCCCCAGAAAATTAAATTTATTTCCAAAAACTTTTAAAAAACAATTAATAAATTCCAAATACATGTCTTTGTTTCTTACAAAATGCAGTGCATTACAAAAGTATAAATACATATAATAAAACTGTAAATGGACCCAGGGCTGTGGAGAAAAATAGTGGGCCCCGGGAATAAACTACATTCCTTTAAAAAATTCCTCCCAAGGAAATAAGTTATGAACAAAAAAACCTCTTTTCCTTGGCCCTCTATCGACAGTTACGGGCCCCCTCCTCAAGCCCGGGCCCCAGGGCTAGAACCCCAGTTACCCCACCCTCTCGTCGGGCCTGAATGGACCGTGTCTGTATGTACATGGAATATTTTTGGAAAAATGTACTGATATTATAGACAGTTATTAATTTAGATACCAAAAAAGCGATATTTAAATTTTGACCTGTCCGTCTGTCTGTGTACGCATCATGCAAAAACTACTAGGAGGATTTTGATGAAATTTGATTGATTTTAAAAATATTTATTTTTTTAGCTATTGTACTTTCTCACTTGAACTGGTAGTGTATTTCTAAATATATATCAAATTTTTATTTCATTACTTCCTATCTTCAATTGTTTGAATGAATTTCCGATTGAAAAGAAAATTCAGCTACTACCGTCACTGTCATGGTAAGACTTGAGCTTGGGACTATGATAGAATTTTATTTGGAGGTTGTCACAATCCGAAAATGATGCCGATTCGCCAAAATTTATATATATATATATATATATATATATATATATATATATATATATATATATATATATATATATATATATATATATATATATATATATACAGCATATTTACTCATATGACAAAATTTAAACCGAATGGATTCCCATAATTTCCCACAAATTTGAACTTTTTTGTTTATAATATTAATATTTGGATCTTCTACTTCCTATATAAGCTAAAAAAATTTCATTAATAGTTTTTAAAAAAAATTCTCTAAGAAAAATGTTATGCATGCAAATTGTATCAACATGTCCAACGCCACATTCGTATTCGAACACCTTACAATTTGATATATACTTTTATATGTTTCAAAAATGAATTACTTTATTTTCAAATTTAGAAGTATATTTACGTAGGTAAGTACCTATATTTTAAATAAACATAAAATTTAATAATCCTTAAGGTCAATTTTTTCATATATTTACTGGAAAATTAAAGGAAGTTCAATAGAGTCCAAGAAATCGATTATTGATTTATGCTACCAAAACAAATTCTACGGAAAGGGCTTAAATTGTAAGTAGGCGACTATTTAACACTTAATATGTCATAAAGGACCACAAACAGGATAATAAATTAGAAAATAACTCTTGAAATATGGATAAAAAATACTACATCTTGTTTTAAATTGTCATTTTTGAATGAATAAATTAACAAAATTCCACCAAAGAGCCCTAAAATGACCAAAATAAGGTGAAAGGGTTGGATAGCAAAGAATTTTCGTACTGAAAGAATTGGATAACATTGTAAAATATTATCGTAAAATGTCGTCTTCGAAAATTCGATTTTCAAATAAAAAATACCAGTAAACAGTTTAATATGAATAAAATAAATGGAAGGAAAATTTACGTAATTTTCGGGGAGTCGGCACCTCTTGACCCACCCACCCTCCCCCGGTTTTGGCGTCCCAATATATATATATATATATATATATATATATATATATATATATATATATATTTATATATATATATAGGACATTCTTTCTGAAGGGCACACCCTGCTGTCAAAAATTGGTGTTGCTTAAAATAGATCTGCAATATCTCAAATTAAAGGTTATGGACTCTATTTTTCAAATATGCGTGGCAAAATTGTCCTCACACAACAGTGATTTCAATATGGCGGCTGAAGAATATAAAAGTGTTTTTTATGGTGACCTGGTGAGATATGGTGTAGTAGCTGAATTTTCCTTGCAGAAATTCATCAAACATTTGAATTGCAATAAGTAAACTGATTTCTAAAATTGTTTAAAAGTACACTAGTAGGTCAAGTTAAAAAGTACGATAAGCTAAAAAAAATAGGCATTTTTAAAATAAAATATGAGTGAGTTTTTATTGATAGAAAAAGTTTAGGTATGAGATTGAAAAGTTTGGTTGATTTGTTTGTCATTAAATAGCTATAATTTATAACTATTTAAACCATTTGCACGGTAAAATCAAATTACTAGTTTACCATTACGTTGAGCCTTACTGTACAAATTAAACAAATTTGAAAATCTTATTAAGAGTAACATTTGACAGACAACTCATTATAATTACGTCTTCTTCTGGAGTGTGGTTACAAATAGGTAACGACGTAAGTCGTCTCTTTATATTATTATCATTAATATTTCAGTTGTTTTTGTTTAATTAGGTTGGATTATATTATTATATTATCTTTTTCTAACTCGTAATGTTAAATCGAGAAGGAGTATTTTTAAGGAGTATTAAAAATTTTGTATTCAGTTATTGGTTTAAAATCTATATGACGTCATTTGGAAGGGTTGAACTAATTTGTGACGTAATTGTCTAAATATAAAATTTCAGGTATATGTATGTGTAAGCAAGTATGTGTGCATCACACAATTTAACTCAATGTACTTTCGACCGCAGTTCCGTGCACGCTGTGTGCACGCAGCGGTAAAAAACGCATGTGTGCGTCGGCACTTTGTGCGGCAGTTCGCTACAGCACCGCTGCGGTAACGCACTGGCAAATTGCCGCAACTGCGTTATTGTAGTACACTGTTTTCAATTAGTCAATGCACACATACGTTTTTGTTCACGCAGAAAATATACAACTGTTGAAAAAAGGACCTTGAACTGTTATTTATTTTAATTGATGGAATGTTGAATGTTACAAGGTTATAGCTAATAATTCCAGTGGAGGTATAGAAATACACATTTAGATTTAATTTCCCCCCTATTATTTACACAAAACTCATCAAATGGTTGAATCCTAATACAGAAATTATTCAAAAACTTTCATTTTGCATCTGAAAACGATTCATTTTTAGTCGAATTTTCTCCGAAAAATTAGACTTATACAGTCTATACGATAAGAGCTGCGAGAGGCGAGAGTAGGGGCGCTATCCGTTTTCGGACCCGTAGAACACGAATATGTAGAAAAAAAAATGTCTGATATATATATATATATATATATATATATATATATATATATATATATATATATATATATATATATATATTTTCCCGCCACCTTTTAATTTGTGTAGGGCCCCCCTATGGAAGTTAAAAGATGAAATTTGGTAAATGGGGCTCATTTTCGAGGCACCTCATACTATCAAAGTGGGGTCAAATTTTGGGCAAATTTTTTTTCTGACCCGACCTTTAAGGGGGTGGTGGGGGACGGAAAAGCAATAAAACTTTTTCAAACCGGTTTTAAATAATGTTTCGGTCAATTATCTATAACATATCCAAAATTCAGCTTCCTAGGATGATATGGTGGGAGTAGAGGGGGGAAAAACGATTTTCGCTGGATCTAACAGGCCCCCAGCCCCCCAGCATTAACGTAGAGGGTTGAAATTTGGTGCGTTGATAAAGTTCGTACCTAGGTTGTGCTTTTTGGAGGTTTTAATATTTTACCCCCACCCCCCTCATTTTTAAGCTACAATTTCATTCATTTTCGACGTTTTCGAAGTTTGTACCACTCGCACAGGTCACCCGAATAAACCAAGAGGGCTGAAATTTTGTATTCGGATTGAGTTAGTATCAAGGGGGTGCCTTTTGGGGGTCTCGACTTTTAACCCCTACCCCCACCATTTTTATACCCAAAAGAACATGATTTTTCTTGTTTTTTAACAGTTTCGTTCGGGTCAAAATCTCCCCAAATAAACCTAGAGGGCTGAAATTTGGTGTACAGGTTAAGCTAATAGCCAGACACTGTTTTTTGGAGGTTTCAACTTTTAACCCTTACCCCCACGATTTTGACGCCAATATTTCCTTAATTTTTTTGCTTGTTTTCTAACACGTCTAGAGACTCCATAAGGAAACCTTGAGGGCTGAAATTTTGTACGTGTATTCAGTTAGTATCCAGCTAGTACCTTGTAGGGAGTCCGAAATCACTTTTCCCCCCAATTCTCCCATTTTTACATCGGAATTGAATGCTATTGTTAAATGTGTTTTAAAAGCATTATGTTTATTCTAAATACAAGTAGGCGAATAGTAATTTTAAAAAATTTAAAAAAAAGTGAACTTACTTTTATGACAAATGAAATACATACATATTAAGTAATTTAAAAATGTCATTAAAGTCACTGTTTATTTATAAATTAGGAATTTTAGATTTTTAGTATTTATAAAATAGAAATTTTGGATTTTTTTGGAAAGAAAAAATATCTTTATAAAGGCCTTCCAGTTTACTATTTAAGGTCCTTTTTTAATATTTAAAACTAAAACATAAAGGCAATTAGCGGATAAACATGGGCAGGAATGTCCTCGTACGAATTGTGTTGGCTTTTTTTCTGCTACCTGTTTTCGGCACAAAATTGAAATTTACTGAGATACAGCCCTTAAATACTTAAAACCTTTTTTTAAAGCCTCGATCAGCCGAACACTCATCACCAGTTTTGAAACCAACAAAATGACAATTCGGTTGTAGACTTTCAATCACATTTCGCTTGTAGACAGTCAATACCGAAGATGAAGGGGAAAATTCGACTACCCTGATAGGGCCCCGCTGCTCACGGCGTTTTTTAAATTCCATTAAAAATTTTAGTTTTGATTTTTTTCTTGTCATTTGTAAAAATTACTGTACAACAAATTCTCGAGTATGATAACAAACAACAACTGATTTGTTTATTGGTTTATCAACAACGTAGTAATATCAGTTTTAACATACCAATTTTATGAATTTTACTGTATAATTTTACTAGTTTTAATTATATAATTGTAAAAAATTATTTATAAAATCTAAAAAAATAAATCATTTTTGGATTGTTTGTAATTGTATTTTGGACATTTTTTTATTTTATATTTTGTTTACAGTTTATTATTGTTTTGTGTTTTTGCTTATAGCATATTCTCTGTTTCCTTAATAATGGTATTTTTCAAAAAAATTTTCGTCTTTTACTTGGTCGAAAAAAATTCTTTTTTTATTTACTCAACTATAATTTTGGATTGTATTACAGTTTCTCACGACATACTTTAATTTGGTAAACCTGATGACAATTTTTACTTCAACAAAATCCCAACACTAATTTTCCCGTGAAGAGATAGATAGAAGAGAAGTAAGAAATTAGTTCTATATTAATTTTCACATTAATTGGTGCACGCAACGGTAAAAAAAACGCATGTGTGCATCGGCACGTAGTCATTTTTAGTTGCCATTTTATCCGCGACAAAATTACAAAATCACTATTTTTGTTTGAATGACTACAAACGAATAATTTAACAATTATTTATTATGATTTTCATATTCCAGTCCAGGACCGGTGTGATCATATAGGCGAACTAGGCGACCGTTTAGGGCGCCAGAAATCCAGGAGCGCCAAAAATATGTGGACGTAAAAATTATAAATTTTGCAAGCACTGTACGTATTTTTATTAACTAATTTCACTTTCAAAACGATTTTAATACTTACCTATCTATTTTGATGTCAAAAAGGATTGGATACATTGTCCAGTTAAACTTTTTAGTCAAATTTTTCCTTGAGAAAATTAGACTTATACAGTCTATACGGCAAGAACGGCGAGAGGCGAGAGTATGGGCTTTATCCATTTTCGGACCCGTAGAACACGAATATGTAGAAAAAAAATGTCTGATATATATATATATATATATATATATATATATATATATATATATATATATATATATATATATATATATATATATATATTCCCGCCACCTTTTAATTTGTGTAGGGCCCCCCTATGGAAGTTAAGAGATAAAATTTGGTAAGTGGGGCTCATTTTCGAGGCACCTCCTACTATTAAAGTGGGGTCAAATTTTGGGAAAATTTCTGATCCGACCCAACTTTTCAGGGGGTGGTGGGGGGCGGTAAAACAATAAAACTTTTCCAAACCGGCTGGAAATAATGTTTTGGTGAATTTTCTACAACATATCCAAAATTCAGCTTCCTAAGATAATTTGGAGGGAGTACAGGGGGAAAAAACGATTTTAGCTGGATCTAACAGGCCCCCAGCCCCCCAGAATTAACGTAGAGGGTTGAAATTTGGTGTGTTAATAAAGTTCGTACCTAGATTGTGCTTTTTGGAGGTTTTAATATTTTACCCCCACCCCCCTCATTTTTAAACTACAATTTCATGCTTTTTCGACGTTTTCGAAGTTTGTACCACTCGCACAGGTCACCCAAATAAACCTAGAGGGCTGAAATTTTGTACTCGGATTGAGCTAGTATCAAGGGGGTGCCTTTTGGGGGTCTCGACTTTTAACCCCTACCCCCACCATTTTTATACCAAAAAGAACATTTTTTTTCTTGTTTTTTAACAGTTTCGTTCGGGTCAAAATCTCCCCAAATAAACCTAGAGGGCTGAAATTTCGTGTACAGGTTAAGCTAATAGCCAGACACTGCTTTTTGGAGGTTTCAACTTTTAACCCTTACCCCCACGATTTTGACGCCAATATTTCCTTAATTTTTTTGCTTGTTTTCTAACACGTCTGGAGACTCTCTAAGGAAACCTAGAGGGCTGAAATTTTGTACGTGTATTCAGTTAGTATCCAGCTAGTACCTTTTAGGGAGTCCACATTACTTTTCCTCCCACTTCTCCCATTTTTACATCGGAATTTAATGCTATTGTTAAATGTGTTTTAAATGCATTATTTTTATTCTAAATACAAGTAGGCGAATAGTAATTTAAAAAAATTTTAAAAAAAAGTGAACTTACTTTTGTGACAAATGAAATACATACATATTAAGTAATTTAAAAATGTTATTAAAGTCACTGTTTATTTATAAATTAGGAATTTTGAATTTTTATTATTTATAAAATAGAAATTTTGGATTTTTTTGGAAAGAAAAAATATCTTCATAATGGCCTTCCAGTTTACTATTTAAGTTCCTTTTTTTTAATATTTAAAAATAAAACACAAAGGAAATTGGCGCATAAGCATGGGTAGGAATGCCCTCGTACGAATTGTGTTGGCTTTTTCCCTGCTAACTGTTATCGGCACAAAATTGAAATTTACTAAGATTCAACTCTTAAAAACTTAAAACCTTTTTTTAAAACCCCGATCAACCGGACCCTCATCATCAGTTTTGAAGCCACCAAAATGACAAATCGCTTGTGGACTTTCAATCACATTTCGCTTGTAGACATTCAATACCGAAGATGAAAGGAAAAATTAGACTTCCGTGATAGGGCTCCGCTGCTCACGGCGTTTTTTTTTAGTTATTATATGATTTTTTATTAATATATTTTTTTTAATGCTCAAAAAATTGTCGATGTTTATCTGCATCATTATATCGTTGGCCAAGAGGTCGGAAAACGACATTTCATATTACACTATCTAATGTGATTTCAATTAATGAAGAAAATGATTCCAGGCTATAAGATATCTATTCAGAATTAAAGAATTCATATTAAAAATTTCTCTAATGCTCAAAAAACGATCAATGTTTACCTGCATTACATGTTCGGCCAAGTTGTCGGGAAGCGACATTTCATATTTCACGATCTAATATTATTCCAGATAATGGCGAAAATGACTTCGGATTACAAGAATTCTATTTATAATTAATTAAGTGCTTTTAAAAATTTTTTTAATGCTCAAAAACGTCGATGTTTTAGCTGCATTACATGGTCACTCAAGTATGGTCGAAAAACGGCATTTCATTATACATGATCTACTGTTGTTCCAACAAACGATGAAAATGATTCCAGGCTACAAGAATGGTGCAAGAAAGGCTGGTGGTAAGCTTGGCGACAATATCAATTGACCAAGAATTAGCGCAAATCATCGTCTTTAATGAATTAGTTTTTATATTTCCTAGGTTTAAGACTAGGAAAAGTAAAATATAATTTTCAAGTTTTTGTTTTCTGTTTTAAGGTACCATCACATTGTGATAGTCAATTTTCACAATGGGGTATTAGACAATTTTTTAAAAACCATCTTAGTGTATTTATTACTTCTTACTAAACTCGTAATACACATTTTTAAATTATTTTGTACTATATTTTTAATAAAAATCACCGATAAAATTTTAGTTTTTAAAGAGATCGCCAAAACGATGCTTTCTGTGACGTCAAATCGTATGACGTCATTGGCTCTAAAACATTGAGTAGTAGTAGTAGGTCAAATAATGAAAATTAATAATGAAAAATTTCTTTCATAGTTACCAAAAAAGTAAACAGTTTTTTTCCTAACTACAATAATTATAATACCTACATATTCGAACGAGCTTGTGACGTAAGCTGCTTTTGCTTGATGTTTTTGATTACGTCATTTTTAACGTAAATTTTGTCATTTTATTTAATTAAAATTTTTATATTTTTGAATGAAATAACTTGTAAAAAAGCAATATTCAGTATCATTATGACTCGAGCAATTATTTAAAAATCAAAATAGATATTTTTTCAGCTACTGTCAAATACCCCATTGTTTTCGGATGGCTAGGATGTGGGAATGGGGATGAATTTTTTTTTACGATTAATACCACTATTTGACAATACAAAAATATTTATTTTTATTTATTTATTTTTTTTTTATCACAATCTCAGTGTTGTTATTTTGTAATTTCACATACCACATCTCATATCGACAAAAAGCAAGTCTTGAAATTCTTGCGTGATTCTGTGAAAATATACTTAACACGTACAGATCACGTAGAATATGTGTTAAATATAACCACGTATAACTATAGAAATTACAAATTGCATAGAATTTTTTTTATAATATTTAATTAGATAGAGAATATTTGACATTTCAAACTGTCAAAAAATGCACAATTTTTTAAATCAATAATTTTCTTCTCAGTTACCAAAAAAAAAAAAAAAAGTTGAGTATTTTTTCGTACTCATTGCTAGTTACAAAACAGTTCATTGAGACACATAACATTATAATTAATTTAAATTCTGAAAACTTCTGTTGATCCAATAAATATTTTAGTAAACGTATGCTTCATTATTTATTATAAATATTTTTTTAAAATTAGTCTCATTCAATAACCTATTTGATATTACCAGTAATTATACAGATTATTCGTACAATGTACGAAATTTCTCAACAATCCTCTGGAACTCCAAACCTTAGGGACGAATTTTATCTTTTAAAAGCGTTTCACGCAGGTAAGAGAAAACACTCTTACAACGGGCATAGCCGGGTAAGATAGGGAAAACGGCCCTTGACGCAAAATTGATTGTTTTTATAGGAAATAATACTTCTTAGCCCCAGATACATTCCTGCCAAATTTCAACCCTCTGAGGCTAATAGTTTATGAATACACAAACAGACAAAAATTTTCAAAAAAAAATTTTTTTTACAAAATTACTGAGCCAACTTATTTGAGTTTAATATATATTGTATACCCACCTTAGGCAAAGTAATAAAAAAAAATTAACCTTATATCCCTTTATTATACTAATTTTTTTAAATTTTTAAATTTAAGTAAATTTTTTTTTGGCACTTACGCGTTAGCGACACCCACCATTTTTTGTTCAATAATATGTCTCTTAGTACTCTATAACATATATTTTTATGGAAAAATTTCAGTTGGTAGAACATAGTAATATTTCAATACAAATGCATACCATGTTAGGTACTACATATATTACTTATGTATAAAAAGGGCTATAAAGTAAAATATCTACCCTATTTCTAAAATAATACAATTACATACGTTCATAACTATGATAAACTAGTTTAAATTTACTCAAGTCCAACATTACCTGCCGTTTGTCTTTTTTTATTAATAAAACAAAATAGATATTGATTTCTCTTTTGTTAGAGTTGTTTTCTTTGTAAGACGTCAAGTAAAACTTTATTAGCTCATACACCACGTATTACGACGTCAAGAATTTCATACAAAGTTTATTAGCTGTCAAAATAGTATACCAGTTGGTCATTTCGTTATCATTCCCCATGACCCGTCATCGTGTTAACAAAAGAAGACAAACAGCAGATAAAGCTAGACATTTGTCTAAGCTTGTTTCTCGTTGTTATGAACGTATATAATTTTATTACAGAAAAAATCCACTTTCTGCACCTCCTCAAGAAGTGCAACAAAAACATCAAGTGAGAGGGTCTTTTCTAGTTAGTTATATGTACCTACATGTAATTTACCTACATATTTTTATAACTACAACAAGTTTTAGCCGGACTGTTGTCGTTACTATACATTGTTGAAGTTTTTTGCTTCAATCTATTAAGTTAATACTTATTATTATTAAAGCAATATAACATTTAAGACGTACTATTGTTATTATGATTATCTTTATTTAAATAAAGTTTCTAAAACTTATAATTTGAAGTTAGATGTAATTTTAATTAGTAAGTATGTTGAGATAATTTTATTGATTTCATTCAAATATTCAGATTCACGGTAAAATTAACCTTGAAAATTATTTTTTAACAAGTTAAAACATATTTTTTATAATAAGTCAAAATATAAATTTTTTTAGACCGTCACAGGAACTCCAAGAACTGCAACTCAGGGGGGAAGAGAACATTTTATTGCACTCCTCAGAGTTCTACTGTGTTTTAGAAATCAGGCAGATGCTTTACTTTATGGTCCTTTTTATACATAAGTAATATATGTAGTACCGAACATGACATGCATTTGTATTGAAATATTACTATGTTCTATCAACTAAAATTTTTCCGTAAAAATATATGTTATAGAGTACTAAGAGACATATTATTGAACAAAAAATGGTGGGTGTCGCTAACGCGTAAGTGCCAAAAAAAAAAATTTACTTAAATTTAAAAATTTAAAAAAATTAGTATAATATAGGGATATAACGTTAATTTTTTTTTATTACTTTGCCTAAGGTGTGGGTACACAATATATATTAAACTCAAATAAATCGGCTCAGTAATACCGTAAAAAAAAATTTTTTTTGAAAATTTTTGTCTGTTTGTGTATTCATAAACTATTAGCCTCAGAGGGTTGAAATTTGGCAGGAATGTATCTGGGGCTAAGAAGTATTATTTCCTATAAAAACAATCAATTTTGCGTCAAGGGCCGTTTTCCCTATCTTACCCGGCTATGCCCTTTTTAAAATGTTTTGAAGAAAATTAGTTTATATTCAAATCTCAAAATCGGAAGAAACTTCTAAAGAAAATTTTCTTATAGATACTGCGTTTTATAAGTAAGAAATATATAAATTTATATATATATATATATATATATATATATATATATATATATTATATATATATATATATATATATATATTAATTTTTTGAAATTTATTTAGATTTATTGGTTGTTTTAGGACTGAAGTTCGTTTAAAAGTAGGATATGGTCAAGCATAAGAAATTAATATAATAAGAGGGTCAAAAATCTGAATCTATATCCACCGCCAAAAGACTAACAATAAATGTTAAATAAATGTTCAAAACGTCCAAATTTTTAAAAAAAAATTTGGTTAGAAAATAGCACTACCTATATATGTAAATGTGGTTATATTTTTGTTGATATTATATGTATATCACTGTGAAATTAATAACCATTAAATTTTGTGATAAAATATTCAAGACTTGCAATTGGAAGAAAATGTGTTAATTTCTCACATGACGTCATTTTTCCACATGTGTTATGTGATATTTGAATTCAAGACTTGGAAGTATTCAAGTGTTAAATATACTTCGGTCAAAACGGGTCAAGTGTAATTCAATTACCGTGATTAATCTTATGGCTGGTTATTACTGTAATTTGGATCCTAGGGACTACGTTAGCAAAAACCCCATCAAGGTTCATCCAATATGATGAGTAACAAACAAACGAACAGACAGATAGATAAAAATTCTAAAAAGTTATTTCGGCTTGTATTTGACCCCAGCAACACTTCTAAATAAATTTTTTCGATCATATTTATATACCTAACAAATAATTTTTATTGTCAGGAAGAAAATTCTCTACTATTCCTTACAATTCATAAGAACGCTTCTTATGTTTAGTAACCACTGCGACTAGCGAGTACTGGGTACTAGTGGTTGGTACTATGCCAGTGTAATTAAGCTCTTAATTAGCTTGTAGAACTACCGTCGCGTCGCGTTGGCGTAAATAGAACAGGTGCTTATTGTGGTTGATATAGGCGGTTTGCTTTAAGTTTTTGCATCGACCATTACTATCAACGAAACAACATCATTTTCTATCCTTTACCTAAAAAAATATTACGTATAAAATAAATGTAGTTTTAATAAAGAAAAAGATGAAAACCACAGGGTATTTTCCAATGCTTTGAGATATACTGAAGACCAGACGTACGTCTTTTACATGTTTTTTATGTGTTTTTTATTAATTTTATTATAAAAAGCCAAAATACAGCGTTGACAAATTTAAAATTTCTTTTGAATTGAAATTTATTTAAAAATACGTTTTATTTTTAAATATTATGAAAAATTATTTAATTTCACAAAATAAACGTTTTTAAAAATTACAATTGTAAGATTTATCTATTGAAAATGCTTTTATTTTAAAATTACTTTTTTAATCTTGTTTGAACTCTGGCATCACTGTACATTTTGGAGCTCGTTGTGGTTGCTGTATTTGAATTCGTTAGATAGATGCTACGTGGATGCTACCGATTCTATTCATTGTTAACTTTTAACGATTTTATATGTATTGATTTGTATTGATTTTTCAATTAAAAGAAGTATGTATTTTTTTTTTTCATTTTATATTTTAATATTTATATTATTTATATTTTTAATTCCTTACTGAGTTTGAAATATATTAAACCAAGATACTCATATTTTTGTAATTTATTGTGAAAGGTAAGGGAGGTAATTTATAAAACTATGTAAAAAATACTAATAGGTTTTTCTCTTCTAGGTTTCTAGCTTATAAACTTTAAAAAATTTCTGTTTTTACTCAAGTGAAAGGATTTGTTGAAATGTTTTGGAAAATTGAATTGTGTCAACAATCATATATATTTTTGCTCATCTGTACCTCTGGTTTGTGTTTTATTAATCGTTTTCGAGATATTTCAGGACATCGAATTTTGTAAACATTAACATTCATTTATACAAAAGCTTTATAGTATTTACTTTTTAAATTGAAAATCTGAAAAAATGTGTAAAAATGTTTGGTTATCTTCGCAAGACAAATGGAAAATTTTCGAAAGACATTTGGGGATATTTGTGTGTAAAAAAGTGTTAATAAAAATATTTATGAATAAATCGACGGCAGTAACGAATATACGGCTATCTGCAAAATTTTTTGTTTTGAAACTTAAAATTTATTCGTGTGTACTTCATTACTTCGTGTAATGGTCTTTACATATAGGAGACAGTACTATTAAAAAATACATTTTTTAATTAAAAATAAGAATCCTGCATTAAAATAAAGAATTCTGGATGTGCCGAATTCTGAATTGAATTATGTAAAAATTAACACAAAAATTAATTTGTCTTTTTATTCGCTGCTGCCGTCGAAATTATTGGTGATAAATGCATTCCATGTAAAAAATGTACAGAGTGGTGTAATATATTTTTTTAATTAAATATTCTTCTTTGACTTTTTGTAACTTTTGTTCAAACGACTTTTTGTGGGCTTTTGAAGATTGGAGTAACGTACCTATATGATAAAAATTTTATGCCTATGTTCGTACAATGGAATAAAAAGATTTTTGTATTCTCAAAAATAGTAGGTTATAAATTTTTATTTATCGGAAATTACCTATTTAAATAATTTAGATTTAATTCAGAATTAATTTATAATTCAAATAATAATTTAAAGAAACAGAAATTTCGATGTTTGATAATCTAACACAAAATTTTATAAGTAAATAAATTCAAAAAAATTTCCATTTTAAACAATGAACTGCCATTTTAGATCTTATTGAAGTTATCAGAGAGAGAAATTTGTATCGTGCATATAATAAGTAAGAAAAGAAAAAAAAATTTCAAAATTACATTCTTATTGAATAAAGATAAAGTGAATATGTAATCATTTAAAATAAAGAGAGATAACACTTTAATCTTTCGACGCCTTTTAAAACTGCCTCTAATTGATGAACAAATATAATATAATTGGCTGATTAATTCATAAAATTAAGTTACTATCTCTAACATACGTTATACGAAAGTATAAAGAGCGGACGCTTTATTGACGTTGCATAGTTTTAATGAAGATTTCTCAAAGGATTCAATTTCATTTTCAACAATGACAATAAAAACTCTTTTTCTGTTAATATTTTTGTAAATCCTTATAAGTTTACTAACAGTTATACAGGGTGTTATTGAATAAGTGCGAAAGATTTTAACAGGTGATTGTTGAGGTTCTTTTATGTAAAAAAGTTCATATACATAAACCCAGGTCCGAAAACGCTTAATTTCCAAGATACAGGGTGTTCAGTTTCTCGTCTTTTTTAATATTTTTTTAAATATTTCAAAATTGTTTTGAGATATTGTCACAAAATTTGGGACACTGTATGAGAAGATAAATATCCATATTTTGTAGTAGACAGAATATTTTCACTTAAACTAGTGGCGTCCGTACGGCCATATGATGACATATTTTTGAAGGAAAAAAGGTACGCCAATGATTTTTTCCAATTCGAAAATGTTTTTTTAAATATTCCATAAATTGTTGACAAAAACGACCTCTTAATATTTTGTCGCTCATGTAGCCGTTTTCAAGATAAAAATAATTTCCAGTTATTGTTCCTGCCACAAAACCGGTATGGGTCATCTAATAGCCCATCTACTTTGTATCTTGGAAACTAAGCGTTTTCGGACCTGGGTTTATATGAACTTAATTTCTACACAAGAGAACCTCAGCAATCACCTGTTAAAATCTTTCGCACATATTTACCAACACCCTGTATATTTTATTAGTATATATACTTGAAATTAAGTGCAAATTTTAAGACGTCCTCAACAAACAAAAGCAAATTAGATGTACCTAGTTTTTCTTTTTGTTATTTTTATATTAAACTATAGTAATTAAGGTTGTGCGTCTAATTTTGCTTCATTTATTTATAGCGTCATAAGATGTTAATTTAAAAATCGATCCGCCAAGACTCACACTCCGGACGCCATTCTTTAAATTTCCTGTATGCCGTGCGTTTTTATATTTTAACTTGCAGAAGTACTCAGAAGTAGTTAGAGGTTGCGATTAACAAATAATAATATTAAAAAGAGATATTACAGAGAGAAGGAAAAACATTTTTAAACACTTTATTAATTAACATAAAAGTATAAAACATAAGTATAATGTCACATTTTTTTCAAAATTATCAATTTCAATTGGATCTGAAAAAGAGCATAAACTATAGTGTTTGTTTGTTATTAATTTAAACTCGAGGTAATAAATTTGAGCTATATTTGGTATATACAAGTAAAAATTCAGAAGTATAGTAACATGTAAAAACAATCCAATATAATATCTAAAATATTTTCAATAATTGTGCTAAAAATTATATAAGCTAATTTGTTTCAATATGTTATTTCAATTTATGCTATTAATTATGAACACAACAATAAAAGATTATGTCTCTTGATAAGAATAGTATAATATCGTATAATTTTGCAACAACAATTAGAACGTCTATTTGTTAATAACATTTAGATATTTCAGTTTGAAATACAAATTATGCAAAATATATCTTTTGTACGCCTTGGATGGAGGCAATTAAATAAATAAAAATTGCTGGTTTATTTCATTTCAAGTTAATTTGATAAGCCAATCTGGTCGCATGTTTTAATTATTTTTCGTAATTATCTTATCGATGGGAATATACGGCCGACTCTCGTTAATTTGAAACTCGAGGGATTCTCAAAATATTACGAATTATAGAGAGGTTCGAATTATCGCAAGGTAACAATTTTAATTTTTTAAGCATTTACGATGAATGAACTCGAACTTGTCTCAAAATGTACTTACAGTCTTTCCTGTCTCTTTCTCTCTGCAACTTTGAATTGTCGAGTGTTTGACGCCGATGAGTTCGAATTAACGCATCGTTTTGTTACGTAGCAATGATTATTTCGTTCGAATTACCAAATGTATAAAAATGTATTGTTTTAGTTCAAAATATAAAGAGATTTTGTAGGGAACTCGTGATACCTTTGAATTATAGAGATTTTGAATTATCGCAGGTTTGAATTAACGAGAGTCTACTGTATAAGATAGAACTGTAATAATTTTTTAGATATTTATCTTGAAAATTAACGCCAGAAAGAATAGCTGAATTTTAATATTGTTTCCTATTTATGAAGCAATTTTGATAGAGGTGGTTTAAAGAAAACATCAGCTCTTAAGGTCAAATTTTAAGAATAATTTTTTTTTTTTGACAAGTGAACGAGATTTTGTAACAATAATTATCTTTTCGATTTGAACATTTGTGCATTTGAGCTTTTGTCTGGAGGGGATACGAAATTTGACTACAGCGCTCAAAATGAACAATTATGTCATTTTATCCGGACTTTGTTTGTACATAATTACACTATTTTTTTTTAAATTTTTTTTTTTTTTAATAGTACTATATATTTGATTTTTCCAAAAGCAGTGCTTATTAACGATGTCTATTTGCCAGATTTTACAATAAAAAAAAAATTTCTAACCTTACTATCAAACGACACGTTATTTTGAGATTTTCAAAAAAATATCGTAAAAATTACTTTTTATGCGTTTTCTTGGTTAATTATTGAAAACTGTTCCATTTTAAGACATTTCTAAAATAAAATTAGCAGATGTATGGGTTTTATTAAACAAATTTCAATTTTCTAATATAACTATTCTTTATTCATTTATAATACAGAGTAAGGTGGTCAAATAAACTGTCAAATAATCACTTGATATAGATGGCTATAGTTTCGGCTCGGAGCAAATACTTACTAATATTTATTTTAGCCGTATTAATATCATTCTTATTTGTACATTTTTGTACTGAATAAAAGAATATTAAGGGTCACACCATACTACAATGCCGATCACAGTTCGTCCTCAGGCTGGTAAAATATTATTAGGTACCTGTGTAGAAGCAAATGAATCTGTTCATACTACATTTCCATCAGCTTGACTGGTGGGAATAGTATGAATACACTTATTTGTTTCCTATAAGGCTATTTCTCTACTAATTGGAAAATCGCTGTCCCAGGTAGATTTTATATACCGTAATTGCGGGTTACTTGAGCCCTGTGGTGTAACTTGAGCCCAAAACGGAAAAAGTATTATTTTCTGTTTTATGCTTATATTAGTCAGTAGTAGAAGTAAGTTAGATGTTTAGCTAGTAGGTAACAGCAGTAGGTTTACGGTGTTTAAGTTTAGGTAGTTCTGAAAATTGACACTAGAGGTGAGGCACGTGTTTTTTACTCTCTGTTTGAAATTGATGTTTTGTTACGTTGCTAACTTTTGACTGTAAAAGTAATTGTGGTAGTCTACAAAGGAAGGTAAGTGTATAATTTTATTACTTTGTGAATTACTAAACTAAATTCAGATATGTTCATCTGCCGACCATTCCGTTAATTTTTTAAATTAAGGTTTTGATAAATCAGTAAAATAACCTTAAAATTAGGCTAACTTGAGCCCATTATAACTTTGGTATAAAATGGTGCAATAGCAGAAATTCCTAAAAGTCCTAAACCGTTGGACAAGTTCGTTAACCAGGCACGTTCGATGCCCAAAACATGTTATTTTTGGAAATTTTCATGAAAAAAATTAACTTTTTTCCAAAATTTCTCCTTATTCAAAAATTTTTACACTGTTGGAACAAGGAGAAAAAATCACACAAGAAAGGTCTTTAAACTATTATTCTATGTCAACTAGTTTTCGAGAAAAACTAATTTTTGTAAACGGAAATTCGCTACGTTATGCAGGATGCTGCGATAAGAGTATTGAATAAGTAAAGTTCCTTATATGTTTGTACAATGTTTTAATTAGTAACCAACATCCTACATGGTCTCAAACTGTTTTCAAATGAAAATCACCTGGAAATTTAGGTTTGGGCTCAAGTAACCCTATCTTGAGGTTTACTTGAGCCCAAAATCTAAAAAGCTATAAAATTTATGAACCATAAGAAAAAGATCCATATTATATAATAAACTAACCGTAGTCATATATAGATTAATATACTGAATTTCCTATCCCAAATAAGTATAACAGTTACGCTCAATTTTTGAAATTATCAGATGATTTGCAAATCTGGGCTTAAGTAACCCGCAAACACGGTAATAGATCTTATTATTGTTGAGTTTTATGTACTAAAAACCTCAGCTATTCTTGGCGGGCCATAACCCATTTTGTAATATAATATTGTAATATTCAATTTACAGTCACTTTTTACAGTCAATTCACAGTCGCCTGTCGTGTCCCATTTCCAGAATTAGAAGTATTATTACAAATATTTATTTTCAGTATCATTACTGTCTGAGAAAAAAATGTCATTAATACTAGAATACTGTAAGTACCTTTGTAAAACGCAATCATATTTTTAAAATAAAAATTTCATTAAAAAACCAGTAATCAAATGGTGTCCTCAAATTTTTTGAACAGTCCCCTGTTACAATTTGAAAATGGTAATGAAATCACACTGTGCATTGGCACGATCGTTTATAACATGAAACGGAACGCAATCGGTGTGAAGCTCGTTCGGTTGCAGAGTTAAGTGCGCTGACATCATTTTGTTCACTCTTACCGCTGCATTTGTAAGTAAACCACACGTTTAGGCCACTAGTTGTAACAGTCCCCTGCTATACAATTTTCCTATCGTTTTAAGTGATTAAGCTACAACAAATTTATAAAATAATTACTTAGCGTATATACATATTATCACGCCTACCTCTGAAAATTGAATAGATTTGAATTGATTTTATGCTAGGAAACTTTCTGTGTAAAATATCAGTCCCCTGACCAACAGTCCCCTGTCATTTCATAGCGAGATAAGTTAGTAGAAGATAATGTTCTTCTTGTTCTAATGTTAATTTTATAATATATAATTTTATAACTTTAGAATTATAAGTTCAGCTACTTAAAAAGGTAATTTAGCCAAAAATTTGATTTTAATGACAAGCGTCCTATAGCATTAAGAAAATTCATTATAATGTTTACTTAGAAATTTTTGATTTAATCGTACGTCATATAAATTCTAAGAGTTATAATAAACTAACTGTTGCCCCTGGTTTCACCCACGTAAAATTATCTTAATTATTGGTCAAATGATTAGATCAATTTTAAATTAGATATTTGGAAATAATACCTGGCTCCGTTCGTCAAACGACTCTAAAGTAGCAATCTTCATATTTCAATAGCATGGCTAAATTCCGCACCTTTATGTACCTAGATACCCGTATCAATAGGTAGTTTTAGGAGTATTTCCATTTTAGGCCTTACTTGGGGCACCAAGATAGCAGGGGACAATCTTAATATCACAATTAATTTGGGGCTTATTTGATGGCCTTGACGGACAATTCTGACCCCCAGGTTCATTCGATATTGTAAAATTCTGAGCATAATTCTCGCCTAATAACCCTAGATTAACCATATTCATATTTTCACAGTATACTTAATTTTCATAAAATATTGTTAAAATCCAACCGTTTAATCTTATTCCTATTAGATAGTGCTGGGGGTTAATTTTGAAGTCACTTTACATTTAAATTAAATATTCTAAATTTCTTTATAAAATCAGTTTCTTCTAGTGTTTCGCTCCGTTCGTCCAATGATCTTAAAATAGATATATATGCATATAGCTGGGTTTCACTCGCATAAAATTATCTGAATTATAGGTAAAATTTATATATAATGGAGTCGGATAAACAAAGTATAAGGAACTGTTTCCCCCCTCAAATTTTTTTTTTTGTAGCATGTTAATTACATCGAAGACTATACGAAATGAACATTTTCTACCACTTGCAACTGCCGCTACGAAAGTTATCGGCCATTTTGTGAAAAATCGACCATTTTAGTCGTACTTTCTTAATATAGATGAGTATATCTCGGTATGTGTAGGTCTAAAAAAAAATGAAAAAAATTGAGGCTATTCACTATGATATAGTCTACCAGCGGTTACTGTATGAAATTTTTATCTGCACACATAACCTTAAAAAAAAATTATAACTGGAGATACTGCTAAATTTTGGTTTTTTGGTCTTAACTTCGGATGTTTTAAGTGAAATTTGATGAAATTTTCAGAAAATATACTTTATAACGTGGACAATAACTGGTTAAAATTTCAAGTCAAAATATCTAACACAAACCCCGAAAATTAACGTCAAATTTGAAAATTGACTGGCCAATGATTTTTGTGCATTTTATCGTATGAGGTTCTTTTTTTTCTTAAATTGTAGGTTTTTTTATGTAATTTATGATGGTGAACAAGAAAAAATTTTTAAGCTTGAAAAAAGTGAAAAATATCGATTAGAAATTCAAAATTTTCGGCAATCAACAGTATTTGAAAAATAATTCAAATCAAGTAAACCGCTCTAATTTAAAAAATTTAAGTAACAATTTGTTCCAGATAAGGGTTACAAGCTTCTATATGAGGATTACATGAATCGAATCCGATTAAAAACCAAGTTTGGAGAAATTAAGGTTCAATTGTTTTCAAAAATACACAACATCAAAAGTATATAAGCTGGAAGCTCCCATCACCTCACAAGCTGCAAATTCAATATTCTTTAAGAGTGTATTAACAAACTAAGAAACAAACTAAGTGATTTAATACCCATGAGTCTTCCAAGGAACTATTTACTTAATTTTTCGAAAGTTGGTTTTTTAATTGGGTTCGATCCGTGTAATCCTCATGTGGAATTTTGTAACCCTTGTATGGGAGAAATTATTATAACTCATAATGTTTAAATTATGGCGGTTTAAATTATTGCAGCTCTTGTTGAATTTGCAGCTTGTGGGGTGGGTGGGAGCTTATATACTATTGATGTTCTGTATTTTTGAAAACAATTGAACCGTAATTTCTCCAAACTTGGTTTTTAATCGGGTTCGATTCGTGTAATCCTCATATGGAAGCTTCTAACCCTTGTATGGAACAAATTATTACTTAAATTTTTTAAATTATAGCGGTTTACTTGATTTAAATTATTTTTCAAATACTGTTGATTGCCGAAAATTTTGAATTTCTAATCGATATTTTTCACTTTTTTCAAGCTTAAAAATTTTTTCTTGTTTACCATCATAAAGTGCATAAAAAAACCTACAATTTAAGAAAAAAAAGAACCTCATACGATAAAATGCACAAAAATCATTGGCCAGTCAATTTTCAAATTTGACGTTAATTTTCGGGGTTTGTGTTAGATATTTTGACTTGAAATTTTAACCAGTTATTGTCCACGTTATAAAGTATATTTTCTGAAAATTTCATCAAATTTCACTTAAAACATCCGAAGTTAAAACCAAAAAACCAAAATTTAGCAGTATCTCCAGTTATAATTTTTTTTTAAGGTTATGTGTGCAGATAAAAATTTCATACTGTAACCGCTGGTAGACTATATCATAGTGAATAGCCTCAATTTTTTTCATTTTTTTTAGACCTACACATACCGAGATATACTCATCTATATTAAGAAAGTACGACTAAAATGGTCGATTTTTCACATAATGGCCGATAACTTTCGTAGCGGCGGTTGCAAGTGGTAGAAAATGTTCATTTCGTATAGTCTTCGATGTAATTAACATGCTACAAAAAAAAAATTTGAGGGGGGATACAGTTCCTTATTCACTAAAATTTGGTAGTTGTCCGACTCCATTATATATAGGTCAATTCAATCATATATTCCAAAATTCTGTGCAAAATCAATTATTTATAGACCCTGGTCGCCCAATGACTCTAAAATGACTATCTTCATATTTTATTAGCATGGTTAATTTTCGCACCGTAAGAACTTAGTATAGGTACCTATACCAACAGTTTTAGAATTGCTTCTATTTTAGGCCCTTCAAGGCACCAAGGCCCCAGGAAATCATTTTAACGTCACTTTCATCTTTCACCGAGATCTCAACAGTACTTGAGTAAAAATTGTCAAATTTCTTCAGCTTTTTAATTTGCGCTCTATTTGATGTAACTGACGGACAATGGGACCACACGTCCATTTAAATTTGATATTTTGAAATTTTGTACAAAATCAGTTCCTTATGTGCTTCGCTTCGCTCGCTCGACGACACAAAAATATTATTCATATTTTCAAGTCATATTCATATTTTTATAGTACATCTAATTTTCATAAAATTTTATCAAAATCAGTCAAGTGGTTTAATTAGAGTATAGAGTTGTTTAATTCGATAGCGCTGGATGATTCATTCCAACTTCACCTTTTTGGATAAGATCCGTTTGGTCGTTTATTTGTAGGGTTTTTTTGGGTCCGCAAAGATCACGGGGGGGGGGGGGGGTTATCCTCATGTCGACTTTTTTCAGAAACTCAGTACTATTTGAGAAAAATTTTGTCAAGATCCGTTCAGCCATTTATTTTGGGTTTCTTTGGAGAGCCAAAAATTTGGTAACGATACGTCCAGTCGTTTACTTTACGCTTTCTTGGGGGTTCTCAGGTCCTACAGGATAACTTCAACTTTGATCGTCTTTTTTTTTTTTGATTCTTATACCTATTTTACCTATAGTTTTGTTTTATCATTTTTTTGATACCTGCTACCGTTTTCTCGAAGCTACTGAAGACAGATAAGTAAAGTCCATATTTCATTTTTAATTTCATGATGACCGAGTCCGGCTCGACGGAAATTTCATCTGTATGGAATTTGCTGAGAAGAGCAGACGCACGTGCCAATTGATGATATCTGGACAGTCCAGTTGTCTAGTTTCTTTAAAGGATACAAATAGTTTTAAATTTTTTAACCTAAGATTCCCAAATATTTTGCTAATCTATCATAGGAGATGAAGGTTTAAAAATAATAATTCAACATTCTTCTGTAGAATAAATTGTTTCTTTATTTTCTCTTTTTTCCAAAAATTTTTCGGTATCTTTCTTCAGTGGCGTTTTTTTTTGCGTTAAGAATTTAATATGATTTTTCAATTTTGTAAGTTTAATGTTAATGTTTACAAACTTGTTTATATATTTTCTAATATGCAATTTATATTCTAATTTGAAATTTTTTAGGTTATTCATCTTTGTAATTCAATATGGTTTTATTGGGATAATGTAATAATTTGAAGTTTTTTAACGTAAGATTCCCAAATATTTTACTAATTTATCATAGGAGATGAAAGATTAAAAATAATAATTAAACATTCTTCCGTAGAATATATATTTTCTCTATAAAAGATAATAAAGAAACAATTTATTCTACGGAAGAATGTTTAATTATTATTTTTAATCCTTCATCTCCTATGATAAATTAGTAAAATATTTGCGAATCTTAGATTAAAAAATTTCAAATTATTACATTATCCCAATAAAACCATATTGGATACAAATATTATTTTGCACAGTAAATAAGTAATTTCATAGTAGTCATAGGTAAAAATATTATTGATTGTATCTATAGGAATATTTTTTAATACTTATATGGGTAGTTCTCCAAACGAAAGAAGAAAATGGACTTAATTCCGGCCCGATATTTTTTTCATGCGTAAGCTTTGGCAAGTAGTTTTATTTCAAGTTGATGACATTTTCCACACTATTTCAAGGTGGCCAGTCAAAATATTAAAAATTATAAATTTTATGGTCATTATAAAAAAAGAGACATCCACGAAATTTGAAAAATGAGTAAAAACTAAAATTAACAAAAGAGAATTTCTTATATTCATTTTTATTATTAAGCACAATTTATTAAACTATTAAACAATTTATTAATTTTTATTATTAAACAATTTTTATTATTTTTATTATTAAATTTTTAATTATTAAACAATTTATTATTTATTTAATAGATATTATATATTATATTAGTAGTTATATAGTGTATATATGTAAATATTAAAAAAAAAAATTTTTTTAAAAATTAAAAAATAATAACTAAATAAATAAAAAAAAATTGGGAATTTATTATTTATTGAAAAATATTCGAAGTCATTTACTACAGTTTAATACATATTATATATTATATTAGTAGAATATTATATGTATCAGTAGTTATATTAATTATATAGTATATAGGTATTATACAAAAGAAAAAAAAAATGGGAATTTATTTTTTATTAAAAAATATACGGAGTCATTTATTACAGTATTCTAATGACATTTCCCTAATTTATTTACATTATTTAAGTTAAATCCCCGTTTTCGGAGCTGGCAGGAGACTGAGAATTCTTCAATATTCTTTAAAAATCGGCTAAGTAACGTTTTATAAAAAAAAGACAGGTCCGCTATTCCAATACAGCTATTTACAACTCATAAAACTGAAAAATTTCTTATATCCATAGTATTTTTCACGAAAATGCTGACCAGGATACTAAGAAATTGACTGGACCGAGTACGATCTCACTTACAATGTTAACTGAATTAATTGATACAACCCCAAATTAAATAAAACACGTACTTTATTTATTATATTTGAGTTAATTACTATGACAAACGATGATTTAATCGGAATATAATTTTTTTATATTTTGTAAGTGTTTTGGTTTGATAGAAGAATGATGCAAAATTCGGGAGACAAAATTCAATAGAATATTTCTTAAAGAAAATATAAAAAAATTCAAAAATTATTTATACAATGTAAAAATAAATAAAGTACCAATATTATAGATTACTACTGAAGTGTAAATTTTTTTCATACATTCAGAAAAAATAATTATTTAGTCTGCTATGTTTTACTTTGGGGAGGAGACATACCAGGAGACTGAGAATATTATATTTTAAGTGTCATTTTTTATAAAAAATATATTTCGAAATCTGGTTATTTTGAGTGACCAGTTAGATGCAGTAATGGTTTAGTTTCCATCTAGAAAAAATGTATTTTTCAAAATATTAATATACAAAATGCGTTGGGCCGTCCAAAATTCCATAGTTTGAAGAACTACCCATATACAAAAATCTAAAAATTATTTTTCTGCAATTACTTAGCAACTACCTAAAATTTTTACGATTTTTTGATAAATTGGCCACAGATTGCTATATACAGCAATTGAAAATTAATTTTTTACGGTTTTTCGTAAATTTCGACAGTTAAACAAAAAATTTTGCAAAACCCTTTCTTAGCGAGCATCTACGGCCCAATAGGGACCTACGTGCCAAATTTCAAGTTGGTAGGTATTGTAGTTTTGGAGATTTTTTGATAGATGGGTGAGTCAGTGAGTGGTATTTCACATATATGTATATATATATATATATATATATATATATATATATATATATATATATATATATATATATATATATATATAGATGTGCCAAAATCGCGAATTCACGCGTGACCCATCGTGATCGTGAATGATTTTTTAAGCACAATTGCTCTTTATAAGCACAAGTAGGTAGAAATCCAATAACCCTTACTAACAAATTCCATTTCTTTACCAAGATGCTTAGAGTGTATACAAAATGATTTACAATTTAGAAATGTCTAACAGTGTTGATGTTCTAATTATTTCTTCCGTTTTTAAATAATTCCTTAAATTTTTAACAAATTCTTAAAATTAGCCTGCATCTCTCACAATGTGTGTATATACTAGAGACGTGCAAAACTCGTGAATTCACGCGTGACCCATCGTGATCGTGAACAATTTTTTATGATCGTGCGTGAGTGGGCGTGATCATGACATTTAATTTATTGCCGTGAATAATTCGTGAGTCACGAAAAGTTAAAGACCATGAATAAAAAATTTTTAAAAATAATTTTTTTCAACTTTAGGGAATATTAAATAAACAAATTTGATTTTTTAACTACAAAGAAAGAAAGAAACTTCTCTTATATTAGGTATTTTTTATGAGTACAAGTAGGTAGAAATCCAATAACCGTTTGTACTAATAAATTTCAATTTTTTACCGAAATACTTGGAGTGTATACAAAATGATTTACAATTTAGAAATGTCCAACAGTGTTTATGATGTTGTTCTGATTATTTCTTCCAAACAAATTCTTCAAATTGGCCCGTCTCTCATGATGTGTGTATTTTCGGTCTCAGTCAATATGGGTATATTTGAAAATATTACAAGGTCAGTTTTACTGTTTTGAATAGTATGATATGATCTATCATTCTATGAAGGAATAATAAAAAGAACATATGGGTTAATTTTAAAGAAATATTATCTTTTTCAACATTTTAAGTTGTTTATTGTCATTATTATTATTTTTTTCAAATTTATTATTTATGTATGTATTTATAGGTACTAAAACAATATTTTGCCACAATTTTGTTAAAAAATTACATATATTATTTGGTTTGGTTGTGCGAAATATCATATTTATATACAAATACAGTACAATAAGAACAAAAATTACACAATAAATCACCAGATGGAAAATTTTGAAAATTTTCTCACTTTCCAGAAAAAATTAAATAGTATGTAATTTGCATCAGTATTAATTTCAGTGAATCGTGTTAACCGTAATTCTGATTTTATCGTGAGGACATAATTTTAACTGACTGTTAAAACGATAGTGATTTTCACTCAAAATTCAAACGATTAGATTTAAAAGTTTTTATGTTTAATTCATAAGCGTGCGTGAGTGTGAAAAGAAATAAATTTTCTCGTTCGTGACCGGGCGTGAGTACAAAACATAATTCGGGACTGTGCGTGATCGTGAGTAAAAATGTACTCACGAGCACATCTCTTATATATATATATATATATATATATATATATATATATATATATATATATATATATATATATATAATATATATATATATATATTATATATATATATATATATATATATATAATATATATATATATATATATATATATATATATATATATATATATATATATATATATATATATATATATATATATATATATATATATATATATATATAGATAAAAACGACGATTTTGATTGCTTCTATTCAACAAAAGTGTTTTTTTTTTTCTCTTGAAACAGTCCCCTGTCGCGATTTTTCATAAAATCGTTCATAATTTACAAATAAAGAGGATAATTAATAAGCTTTCTTAAGACACACATTTCTTTTATTAATGCCTTTCATTGTATTTGCATATTTTCTTAATATTTAGAAAAATATGCTTGGGACAGTTTTGCATGAAAATTGTCCAATTTGTACAGAAATGGCCATATAAGGCATTTGTTTTTTAAATAACAATATTTTATCGAATTAAGGCCGGACCGAGAACGAATTGTGACGCGCGCTATAGTGTGGAGAGACTCTAAAAATACCCTGTTATAACCCTATTTAACATATCAATGTCGGCGTTCGTCAGAAAATTTTGTTAGCCTAACGTTAGCTAACGGAGCTTGCACCGTTACAAACCAGAGGGCTCTGATTCAAAATAATAATAAGCACTAATTATTTTTTCATGGTTTTCTCGGGTTTTTCACGATATAAATACTTAACTTCTGAAGTACATTCAAAGATTATGGAATAAATACAATGTTAGAAATTGTTATAAAATTTAATATATGTTAATTTTTTGAATGCGAGTCCTCTGGCTAGTAGCGGTGTAAGCTCCGTTACGTAAAGTTAGGCTAACAAAATTTTCTGGTGAACGCCAGAAATCTTACTGTATAAATCATATTGATCGAATTTAATAGTTATATCTACATAATTTAGCTCTAGTTATAAAAAAATATTACAGTTAAGTAAAATATACTTTTGTAGATTACATATTACATTATATTTTAAGTTTCCAACAAAAGTAGAAAAAATATAACGTAGGTAAAATAAATTTGCAAGATATAAAGATTCTTAAGGAGAGTATTTTAAGTAATAGCAAGTTAAATGAAAACATTTAGAACACAGACAAATGAACACTATTATATTATACTACTAGGCGAAGCGTAAAGGCAGTTTGTAGGCATTTTTCTTGAAGCAGGTAATAGGGTGAGACGGGTGAGATTTAAGGAATATAATATAATGTCAATTTTTGATCAAATGGGACTATAATTATTGCATGACATAATTTGTATACGTACGTATTTTGAAAATAAAGCGAATATCATTTTCTTTCTTTCAAAATTTTGCAGTTTTTTCTCAAAACACTAAAATTTTATTATCACTTATTATTACACGAGAAATTTGTATTTTTTCGAATAAATTTGTGTTTATACGTATATAACGACAATTTGTTGCCTAGCAATTTAACGAGAAGAACTCGTTACAACTAACAAAAACGCAACAGCGAAGCTGAAGCGTTTTTGGATTGACAGTTCTTCGAGTTAAATTGCTCTTAGGCGAGAAATTTGAGTTGTAGAAAACGCAAATTTATTCAGAAAAAATAGAAAACTCAAATGTAATACGGTAAGACCATTTAACGAATAAAATTTAAAGTATAATTCATAACACATTGTTAGCATGTTTCTGAAATCAGTTAAATTTACCAGTGCAAATTTTTGTTTCGTTTTTGTCGTGTTTACCTACAATGAAATGACCAGTGAAATGTTTTGTGTCATTTTTTTCGCTGTAAAAATCTTTCCATGGTAAAAGTGAAAAGACTACAATATTCTTATGGGACTTGATACACATGAGTTAATATTATATTTTGACAATAATTATTTAAAAACGTTACTACGGATAGCATTGGTCATTGCATTGATTACTATATTACATAATACCATCCGATCGTAGCCTGGTCGTATCTGGCTGCCTCAATTATACATTTATATAATTAGTTTATATAATATAATATATACAATAATATGATATTATAATATGTTCATTGGTTTGTGATTCAAAACAGTTTTTATATTTTTAATAGTATTTGTACATAATATTACTAGCTTCAATTAATTGCTACTATTTACTGGAATACTGGTGAAAGCGTTTCTACTGCTTTATTGTTAAGTTTCTGGTACCCTACGCGATTTTTGAAACTTACTGAATTTTATTCGAGATAATTTATAAATAGAAGTATAAAAATTAAGGATTTTATGACTATTTGCTTACCAGACATTCTATATGAAAAATACATAATAAATAAATTATAAGTAAAAATAAGTACCTACACACAAAAATTTTATTTTTTTCTTAAAGTATGTATCCTGTTTTATATTATAAAAATATATTATTCACTCATATTAAAATGCGCAGTTTACTAGATCAGTTCTGGTTACTTACAAATGTACAAATTATGAATTATATATCAAGAAAAAAATCTTAAAATAAGTATTTAAGAAACATAGATAGATACCTACAATGTTCAGAACAATGTTGGTAGCATCTGGAAAAATTTTTATATAAATTTTTTTTTAGAATAACCAATTTAACAGAAAACCGATAAAAGCTAATGCATGATCTTAAACTGAAAATGCATTAATAAATTTGAATATATCTTGCTGACAATTTTTAATAATTAGGATATTTTATTTTTTATTTTCACATTTTCAAGCTTGCGCTGTATACAACAACATATACCCAGATTTTTAGGTGCATTTTTAGTTTAAATATATGCACTAGTTTTCATCAAAAATAACATTTTCTAAGAAATTTGATATAGAAAAGATTTCCAATGTTACCAACCTTCTGGTAGGTGTAGTGTGAATGTTTCTGTGTTTAAATATTATAATATAATTTTTAGTTGATATAACTGCTTTATAAACTAGTTTTTAAAACAAATTTTTTCAAATTATATATAGAGCTTATCTAAATTACACATACCATACGTATATTATATGTTCAGTAGACCTAGACATATACCATTCTGTTATTAGGCACTTTAACTAAAGGCTATAAAATTAGCCCAGGCAGTAATTTTCTTTTTTTTAGCAGCAGAATTATTTTGATAGTCTATAGAAAAGATTCATTCGTTACAACTAAAAATTCCAAGTATTGCCAAGTTAAATACAGCATAATAGTCATCATCTGACTAAAATTTTTTTTAACAATTTTCATCATTTATAAAATATTCTACATTTTGTAAGAATTCTTATTTTACTGTGCTTTATATAAAAAAATTTCAATTCATTTACCTTATTACGTCATTGATCCTATAAGTTTATGTAACTTTCTCTTTTTACCTTCAATTGGTATTTTTCATTCTCGTCAATTTTTAGTTTTTACCTTTTGAGATGATAAATTCTCAAATTTGATAGTTTGGTGTAATTCTTTGTTGTTTTTGTAAAGTTTTTGAAACCTCATGTTCAGGTTCTTTTGATTTTTTCCTGATGATTTAAGACAAATCAGATGAAGATTATTATGAAGTATTCATTCGTTAATTGGAATTGACATATTTTTCAATTTACTGGTATTTTTGAGGCTGCAAAACTTTTATTAGTTTGAACTTTTTTTATTAAAAATACTTTCAAAATTAATTTTATTTTTCAAAAAAAAGTAAACAAATAAATAAATAAAAAATAAACAAAAAAATTTAAAAACTGACCGTAAACAAATTAGGGTTGGAAGATAACTTTTTTGTTTTTTATATGCCTAAATTTCTCCCAATTGCTCTATTGAAATTGGCAACTGCTCTAACAGAAAAATAATTATTAAATTAATTATTTATAAAAAAAAAAAATTTATCTACGACTACCAAGGAATTACTACTATGAAACTAACTGTGCACTATACCAACAAACATAATCAAACGATGCATATCTGCACGTAGCAGAATGTTGATTTTGTTATCATCGTAGTTCAGGTACATAGCAGTAAACTAGTCACTGGCGCATGGCGTCTAGGCATTTTTCATGGACGCCCATACATATGGGCGGGGGGGGGGGGGCACGCCCCCCTTGCTTATCAAGTTGATGATGTTTGGGGGAAACTTTAAAAATTTCAGGACAAAAAGGAAGCTGAAGTAGGCAAAACGCCGTTTTGTTTTTTGCTCGTCAATGGTGTTTTTGTGGAAAATAGGGAAATTGGCCTCCTCCCTGCTCCCTTAGATGTTTGAGAGAGCCCGGAAGAAGGGAAACGACGTTTTTTCTTTTGCTTGTCAGTGCTATTTTTACGGAAATATTGAAATTTCTTTGGCCTTTTGGCTTGTAGCCCCCCCCCCAAAATCATCATATGGGCGCCCATGGCATTTTTTGCTTATTACCTAATAAAACTAAATCAACAAAAAAAAATTAAAGTTCTAACTGGCACAAGAACAAATGAAAGGTTTTGAATTTTTAATAAGTTTTTTGCAATTCCGGGACTAAAAGACATGATTTAGTCCCTCATAACAGGGAGTAAAGTGCCACTTTTAGTCCCAAGGGACTAAAAAATTCACTTTTAGTCCCAAGGGATTAAAAAATTATTTTACTCCCACTTTTAAACCAATCAGCAAGTCCAGTTTACAGAAATTTAACTTAAATTAAATAGCGTTGCTATGTAATTGAAAATAATAAACAAATTCTTCTAGATAAAGACAAACAGTTATAATACTGTTTTGTACAATTCGATTGATTTATCCAAAGTATACTTGATGAAATATTATTACATACAATTTGAATGACATTGAAGTAATTTTTTTTAATGTTTATAATTTTAAATTATCCAGAATTGCAAAAAATAGTACCTACTTAATATACAATTTACAACCTCAATCACGTAATTCTCAGGATACTATTTCGGTATTTCAATCATCAAAATCTTTTCCATTACTAATTTCCAATCAATTGAGGCAGGGGTACAACAACCGGGGATTCCCTAAAATTATGTGGACCCCTTATAGGATTACGTGAACTTTCCTTCAATTTATTTTATTTATATTAAATAGTAAAATTTTTAGTGGTTTACTGAAAGAATTTTTTGAGACTGCATTTTCGATAACATTTTCGAATATTATCGGAGAATTACATTATCAAGAAATTGAGTTGTTTAAATTTTAGTTGGATCCCCTCTGCAGATTTGTAGTTGTTGAGCCCCTGAATTTAGGCATATAAAAAACAAAAACTTCCGGCGTCAACTTCTTTCCGCTTGAAAATTGAGGGTTATAATTATTATGCAAAATCATTTTCGTACTATAAAAATTGTTTAAGTATCATGAGTACGGGTACCGGTAGCACCTCCTTCCAGTTCTTTGCGTAAGCTATAAATAACAACTACGAAATATCCTCCAAACGCTAGAAGAAAAAATAATTTTTAAAAGTTGTAAATATGTTATTACTACATATATACTTACATCCAATTAGAACAGAAATAATTAATCCGATAAATCCTTTTTTAGAAGAGCTACTAATGGTAATTCGAATGAATGTTTGTAGATAAATTAATACCTGAATCACAGTAACTCCCAAAAATAAAATCATTCCCCAGTATAAAAGTTTTGGTAGATTCTAAAAATAATAATTTTTTTTTGTTAAATAATTAACATTCGAAAGGTTTATTTTGTGGAAATTCATATTAAAAATATGAGATCGTTTGCCTCAAAACATATCACTATAAAACTATCCATCACCCCGCAATCCCTAGGAGTGAGGTGGGCGGTAGTTGTGTTAGGCTATAAGTTTTGCGATATCTGTTTGTTTCTATAGAGTACATGTGGACAAAGTGGCCCATGTGTAAAACCTATTAAAATCATGTTTCTCATTTTACTCCAAATCAATTGCAATAGGAAAAATACTTATTCAACCGACATAAGTGGAAAAACCTAAATTCGATCACGTAAACTGATAGGTTACAAGTAAATCAATCATTGCTTTTAAATCTATTTGGACGTTTTAAGGGAAACGGACGGGTTAATATATGAAGAGTACACGCGAAAAAAGATGAAGGTCCACTTGGTATCCTCATCTTGAGTAAAACAAATTTTTAACTTTAAGAACTTGGTACCCTCATCTTTTATGCATTGGACGTACATCTCTTATGCACACAATCACTGGTACCCTCAACTTTCTTCGGGTGTACATTTTTTTTTAAACGGCAAAAACTTCTTAGTTAGATCTTTTTTCCAATTTTTAAGAGATGCTATCGATTCTATGAAAAAAAATATATTAATATGGATACAAATCATATTTTAGACAAAAAGTGAACCCTCATCTTTTTTCGCATGTACTTTTCATATTTTTGTCAACGTACAGCAATTCAAGATTGTTGTGTCAAAATCTGAAGTCAATTAGAGCAAAACTAATGGAGATATAGACTTGTAAGTCTCCTTCTCTCCAGCCCTAGAATATATACTCACTCTTACCAAAGACGGTGAACTCTCTAACTTAAAATCTACTGGGCCGATCCTTTTAAAAATTCATACAGTTTTTCTATATATAAATTACGAGATAACACTGTCGAGCTTTTTTATTAATTATATATTTTAGTAATTGTAATTTATTTTACAATAAAAAAAATGCCAACTTTTTAATCAAAAATCAATATTTTGATCTTTAAGTGTTTCCAACAATTAAAAAATTAATTTTAAAAAATTCGATAATATTACTTGGAAAAACTTATCAACTAACGAAATCTTTTTAGTTTTTTGATTTCGGAGTATCCGGTAATGAGTTATGCGGTTCATCGCATTGTAACTTTTTTCTGAGGCGTCTGCAAAAATCTGCCCCCGCTGGTTCATTTCCCCAAATTATTCAATGAAATTTTCACAGAGTAGTCCTCAAACATCGTTCTGTTATGTACTAATTACATAAACAAATTTATATTAACCGTATCGACAAAATAATTCTCGAAAATATGTATATTTTATAGCGATTTAACCTTGGGCAGGCTCTTTTCCCACACGTACCCTACAGAAACAAACAGGCATCACAAAACTTACAGTCCAGCACAATTACATAATACTTGTAGATTATGAAAATATAACTATCAAAATCTAATTAAGTAACTATTGCAATATAATTACAATCAAACTTACCTTTCTAGCTCCCCATATAAGTAAAATAGCAATTGGTAAACCGGTAAGTTGCGTTATCACCACCGTAAAAAAATCGGCACTGCTAATAACGTCTAAAATAAAATATAGAGAATTATTATTAGGTATTTTATTACAATTATGCAGGGTAAAGTAAAAATTAAAAAACGTACCGGCGTTATCGAAAGCCTCTTGTGGATTTGAATTGTATTGTATTAGGCTACTAATGGCCACCAAGGAAGCTAACTGCAAAAAGTAAGATAATAATAAAACACAAAATAAATTTTAAAAAAAAAAGCATGTACTATTTGAATTAAATAGTCCAGTAATAATTTGACAAAAGTGATGCGACGTCCAAAAAATTCTAGCCTGGGTAGATTTTGATACAAACATCTTTTTTGATCTAAAAAATAAGAGACAAAAAGTTCTCATCAAAATTTTTATCAGTACTTCGTTTCCTTTTAGTCACACAAGGAAGATTTTGATAAAATTTTTAAATTATTTAATTCTTTGCGAGGAGAAAATTTTTCCGAAATGAAATTTAATGAGTTGGTCAATCAATTCTACGATTCTACTTTTCTTTTGTGTGCGTGAAACAAACTACCTACACGTACGGTTAGAAGCAGATTTAAACCGTTCACGAAGTTCAAGCTAAAGGCGACACTAGGAAGAATAATTTATTTTTCTTTTTAATTGAAAGTTTTGTGATCATGTTAAAAAGTAATGAGATTGATAACTAAATTTTTCTTTTAAAAATGAAAAAGTTATATAAATTTTTCAATTCACGTATACATAGTTTTACATGTGTGGCAGTCCTGTCGAGAGGCGCGCGACTAACCATGCTTCTATATGAATCCTTCAGTGAACAATTTCGCTAATTACAATTATTTTGTACACTACAAAATTGTCTAATTACCAGAGACGGGAAGAAAAGGTCCCTAACAGAGTCGTCATATAAAATATTTTGTACTGGGGGGCTACGAATAGAATTGGAGGGCTGTCATAAAACGTGAAAATGTTATCAATCTTTTTAAAAATCAGTTTTACGACGTTTTACTATTAATACCACATCGTTAATGTTATTTTGTGTCTGTCTGTGTTTTTTAATTTCCAATATTATGAATCATTTTGCTTGTTATATGTACATACATATCTTTATATTTTTCTAATGCAAAAACAAAACCATGTTCAATCTTGTGAGCGACCTACTAGACACTAGAGTGATACAATCTACTAGTACAATCAATTTTGTTTACATTAAAGCAGGTATAAAGAAGGTGACATGTACATATTATTTAAATAATCACAAAGGAAATAGAGATATTGTTTACAATATAAATGTTTTGAATTCGTCTAATTTAATTTCTATTACAGTCGACCACTTATTTATTCAACATTAATTTTTTTAAATTATTTTTAAAATTAAAATTATATATTAAATTATGAAAAATGGGTAATTTTTGATTTTTACTGATTTGTTCATTAAAGCTTCCTTAGGCTAGTCATCAAATCCAGGGGAAAATCCTCAGCCTTGTAATAAAATTTATAGCCCCCCAATTCAAAATATTTTATATGGCGATTCTGTTCGGGACCGCTGTTCTCCCAACTCTACTAATTACTTATTAGGTTCTCATCATACTTTATTTTACACATTTTCTTATCTTTAAACTAGGAAAACGATCTATATTTTGAAATTATCATAGACACTTAATGAAAGTATTTCCAGAATATCTGAGCAATTTCCATACCGTTATAAATTTCACTGTTTACTTAGTTCTAGCAGTTAAGGTAGTTACCTTGTGACATGCTAGTAGAAAAAATTGCAAACCAAACTTACTTTATGTCATTATTGTCTGCATTAATGGATAGATGTTGATACGTACACTTTTCATACTAACGTGTATGCATACATTCAAACATAGTCTGTGCATACACACTTATACTATCAAAGTTTTTTTATGATAAATATTTTGGCATCATGTTTTAATACATACATATATAATTTTCAATAGATTATGATATACTGTGTGACATCTGTGAATACTATTTGTAATTAAGTACTAAGAAACCAGTTATTTAAGTACTGTAATAATGACCAATTTATCATTTATAATCTTAATTGAGTTACAAATTAACGGTATTTAATATTTTTTATTAATATCTCTTTTAAAACATAATATAAAAGAAATTATTTATTAATACACTGATTTGTAATTCAAATTTTGAAATTCGCACTGCTGAATGCGAGTTGTAGTATCATACAGCGTTGTCAAACTGCTTTGGTTCAATTGCTTGAAACTGGTGTCGATGTTACCTTCTTATTAAAATATTATAATTTCTCTGATGATAATTTAAAACCATTTGAATTCAATTCAAAACGATCAACAAATAATTCAATTTTTCTTTAGATTCAGGACTTATTAATCTATGTTTCCCTAGTTTTTTTATTGAATTCTGTCGAGCATTATATTGTTAAATACAAAATAAGGGTACGTAGTCAGAACTTTCAGATCTAATACATGGAGTAGATACAAACTTTAACCCTAATTATCTTAACTCAGAAACGATCAATCTTTCCCAAATTACAAGGTCAATCAGATATAGCATTCTTCTTTATACTACTAAAATTTGAAATGATTCTGTCGAAAAGTTCAATGTCGAGGTAACTACCTTAAGCAAGAAATAACGCTATGATAAATTGACAGATCTCACTAATTATATTTCAAATTTGTTTTTTCTTTAGTAAAATTAGGAAATTTATATCTACATAGATCCCACGAACACACTTTATCAAAAATGAATGTTTTTCTTAACTAAAGTTTCGAAATATTCTACAATAAATTTATGAGCTGATGAATAATTTGAGGCACTATATTCAAAATCTGTTTTAAATAGTAAATAATTTTATGAATTATTCTTGAAAAATATTCAATTTTACGAGTGACAAATAAAAATATTATATATTTACTTATTTAAAAACTCTATTTTTAAATTTTCAGTTTTTATTTAAATAACTAAAAATTCGGTGTTACTTCTCAAAATGACGTCATGATTTTGAACAAATATTTATAGACAGACAAGATGTGCGTATCATATGTACAAGAAACTTATTTAATTTACCAAGCGAAGTTGTTTTTCTTTGTAATTTATATTAAATTTTTTTTGGTTTCCAATTAATTTTGCACTCAATGCATTTAACACTTGTAGGGCTTTACGGAAAACTTACGATGACGATGGTATTGGTTACGTCCAATTGAAACTAAAGGGGAGCATCAGTACTGCTAAGCCGAGCGCAAATTAATCTGCGTCACGCAGTAAACGCAGGGCAGGGCAAGGCAGAGCAAAGCAGGGCAGAACAGGGCAGGAAAGCACGAGAAACAAACTGTGTGACCGGGCGCACATTGCGACACAGTTAACGCAGGCAGGGCAGCGCAGTTTCTGTGACTAATTGTTGCAGAACGGGATAGTGCGAATTGAAACCCCGAGCAGAGCAGAACAGAGCAGCACTGTTTTCCTTCAATTTCCTCAATTGTTTTCATTTCGGTACAATAAAGCCAACTAAAACTCGAGAATGTGTTACAATGTCGCGCAGTTTCTGTGTCACATTTACGAGTGCCACATTAGTCTAATACGACGCAATACTGCTCTGCTCTACTCTGCGTTTCAATTTGCGCTATGTCGTTCTACAACAAGAGTCACAGAAACTGCGCTGCCGTGCCTGCGTTAATTGCGTCTGAATGTGCGTCCGGTCTTAAGTGTGAAATTTTGGCTGAACATGAAATCTAGAACATATTCTGTTATATTTGTTGTAAAAGAAGAAGATGACGAAGTGGAAAGTTGAAATACCACTGAAACTGAGCATGCTGGCTGCTGAGTATTCCGTACAAATATAAAACTGTGCTTACATGACTGACAATGACATTTGCTTGCCATCAAATCGTGATGTCACTGTATACTACGTCGAGTCGTTTTTCGCCGAACAAGTTATTCACTGAAAAATTGAACAGTGGTTTTTTGAAGATCTTTAAAAATTTAACAAAAATTAACTAATTTATACGTAAGAAATAATATTAAATACAGCAAGGCAACGGTTTCTAGAACATAAGTTTTAGAAATCTTTTGAGAGCATTTTACATTTGGAACAAATGTCAAGTAGAAATAGGTACTTAAGCACAGCAGTCATGATTATTAGCGACAAAAAAGCTACGCGGACTATCGTTAGAGTATCGACTTTTTTCCAAATGTAAATAAACAGTACATGCTTTTAGAGTAACGTAAAAAATTCAAGTCATAATAATTTTTATTTTTATTTAAATTTTTCAATTTTAATTCAGAATTTACAAAAGATATAATATCATATCACAGAGGTGTTTTTTTCATTAGGCGTAATAGCTGTCTAACGAGGTTTGTTGGCAAGTCATAATATAACGAAACATTTTCCTACTTTTTACATTAGATAATTGTTACGATACAATGGTACTGCTATTAATGTTTATTTAAGCAACCAGCATTAACATGTTAATTTTCAACAGCCTCTAATACACATACTCACTTGAAATTTAGCTTAAAAGCATATCATACAATTATTAATTACTATTAGCAAAATTTTACAATTTTCTGTACAATCTAAGTATATAGAAAAATTCTTATGATAGAGAGCATACTGAATATTAGACGAATTATATTTTTTAAGAAATTCTTGCTATTGTCGCCAGTAGTTCAATCCCGTTATTAATATTAAAAATATTCTTTCTCAAATTACCGTATACAAGGATTCGAAGTGAACTGCGATATTTATGGTAAGGGCATAGTGATATGTCTAATCATTAATATCAAAAGATTCATAAAAGAAATTCAAACCAAATTTCGTGTAAATAGTAAGCGAATACTTGCAGTGGTAAGCAATTTTGGAAGTGCTATTGTTTGGATTAAAAAGCATAAATTTTCAAAATAAGTTTCTTGCATGCATTTAAATGTAATTATTCAATGAGCAACAGAGACAAAAATTAGACTTTAAGTGTTTTAACTACACATATACTTGCAGAATTTTTATATATCAACACTACATTCATTGTTTGAAACATTTCCAAATAAAAGTTATTTAACTGATAATAACAGGATATAACAAATAGTATAAGCTCGGGCCTTTTAACTTGGCAGTAACTCGCGCATGATACAGATAGGTATATTTGAAAATACATTACAAAGAAGAGACAGACATAACATCTGAAAAATATCTAGGTTTAAATCATATTAAAAAGAGACATTTTATTTTTTTCGTTCCCTCTTTTATTACCTACGATTAGATGTACGTGTTAAATTCGTTTTCTGCGCACTGCCAAGTTAAAAGGCCCGAGCTATACTTCCGTAGGCTAGAAATGCCTAATATGTTTCACATATGTCACAGTCACACATGTCATAAACTACAGTTAGCACTACGGGGTTGCGGGTTAACAATTTTGAAAAACGTGTAGTATACAAAATTTTTACTTCTGACGAAGAACAGTCTAAATAAATACAAAAATATAATTTACAACTCATTTGTCATAAAATAGTTCTACTGGAACTAAGAACATCCGTTCTTAAAAGGGAAAAAGTATCAAAAAATCAAACTATCCTTACAGACTTCTCTTAAGCGTAGATTTGCTTTGTTATTAATATTTCTAAACCTCTATTTTAAATTTCATGACCTATGTATTTATGATTCTGTTCAATATACAAAATGTACACGAAATACTGTTCAAATTTTTGATTAAAACTTTTTTACTTTGATGCTCATTCTCCCCTCAATTATCTCGGATAACAGGAAATTAACTGAAAAAAAAGTTGGGATTATAAATTTATTCAAATAATATCCTATCATTTATATAAATTACACAGGCCTGCGAAATTTAACATTTTTTTCCCCCTTCCAATAATTATGGGTTATTTTTTTTAAATTTCTACGTATGTTAAATTAAAATCAGATCTGTTTTTTTTCTAGCACATCGAGATTTATTTTTATTGATGACATGCCTATTTTAAAATTTTTTAATAATTATTATGAAAATATAAAAATTAACGAATTTAAAATTAAATTTTTACTCAAAAAACCAACAGTATTAGTTGAACAAAATGCTAAAGAAACTAAGTAAATTAAAAAGATTTATAATATCTTTTTCTACTTTCTTCAAAACTCCTGTTCAATCTTTTTCTCTTATGCTTTCTATCCGATTCATCTCTCTTCAACATTTACAGTAGTCTGCCATCATCCTTGCGTCCCACCGTCCGTGGTATCTGCTCTCCATAACCTTTATATCTTGGTGAAAGCGCTCACCTTGTTCTTCACTTACGGCACCAAGATTCTCAGGAAAGATATCAATATGAGATTGCAGAAATGGTAACTTTACACTCTTATAGCAACCCAGTTTACGGAAATTGCTGAGCATATTATTCACTATATTTTTATAATCTGGGCTTTTTTGTTTCCTAAAAAATGTTTCACTTCCTCTTTAAATAAATTCCAATTTTTTTTTTTTTAGTTGTTTTATTAACAGCCGATAATCAACAGAGAATATATCGATATATTTTTTTTTAAATTGTATTTACGCCCACTTATTAACTTTTAAATTTTTACAATATAAGTACGGTCCTGTTAGCACCGTAAATTTGTGAGATTTAGTTATCAATTAAAACTGAATAGAAAAAAATAAATTACTCTCAATAATAAGATCATTAACGGATGATCTTAAAATTCACCCTTTTTCACAAAATAAAGATTTGTCACTTACAAGTAAAGGTCTTGAAGTGATAATTCACGATTTTGATGGTAAAATTGATAGGTGTGTAGAACACAGAAAAATAACAGACAAGTGTTTTTTTTATCGGCCAAAAACGCTATTTAAGGAGTGAAATCCACCCCCAAAGTTGGGGTAAAAATTTAATTTTGTTAAATTACTCGAAAACTATAACAGATAGAAAAAAAGTTTAAATTGACACAACCCTTCATTTTTATAGATGTTTCTACTGATGTACTCAAATCCAAGGTCGGACCTACTGGAGGGGGCTTGATTATAAAATTAAGGGTAAATTTTGAAATAGGGTGAATATAGTTCGGCCAATCAAAATACTAATAGGTATAAAATATGAAAACTGTATCAAAAATAGTAGTTACCTGTTTTTGCTAAAAGCCGTTCCAGTAAAGCTAAAAGCTCAAATCTTAATCTAAAATCTTACATGTGCACTCAATATTTTACTTATAATATCTTTAAAAATAACTTTTTAATTCGTTTTTTCTTGTTGTATTTATATGCTACAATTAATATTTAAACAAAAATATTGGATAAAATTTTATTATAATGTTATTCGTATAAAATTAAGGGCTTTATACAAATTCCGGTAACTCAATATTGGAAACTGTTGAAATATTTTAAAAACACAATCGGTAGAGGCAAAATTTAAATTGACGTAGCATATAATTGTTTTAGAGCTCGAAAAAATATACAGAGATATTAACATACATAAATCCAGGGTTGTAGTTATTAACGGATCTTCAGAAAAAATTAAATATTTCCTATACCCAATTTTTAGTAGAACCTACTTCCGATTTTTCAACATTGGTGAATTTCGTTCGGATCACCAGTATTTCACAGATATGCGAGTAATACTTTTATAATGAATGAGTGTAATATTAAATTTCCTTTAGAGTACTATTTTACTAGTTAATAAAAGTGCTGGATCATTAATTTTAAAAGAATAATTTATACTGTAAAGTAAAATTTGTTATGTATAAAAACTGTAGTAATTAATTACATAGAAATAATGAAGAAATATGACTATTAGTCAATTTAAATTTTGCCTCTACCGATTCTGGTTTCAAAATATTTCAATAGTTCCCAATCTTAAAAATTTGGGGGGTCAGGTCTACCCACACTGTCAACTTCCCACTGGGTGTCCTTCAAGACTTAAGACTACTGTACATAAACAATTCTTTTTTTAATTCAGGGGGCTCCTCCCGTGAGCCCCCGATAGAGGCTTTGCCTCTTGTACCACATCGGGGACTTCGCCCTCTGTAGGTAAGAGTGGGGGCTCCACCGTTATCAAACAAATGTTATTATCATTTATTCTCAAGATATGCGAGACAAAAAATATTTCATAAAAAGTTTCTTATCCCGTGTTTTTTTTTTTGTCATAATTTTTATAATAATTTACTGGCGTTTTTAACATCAATTAGGTTTTTAGGCCATTATATAATAAAGACATGGTAACAAATCTCTATGATCTATGTTGTGTTAATAAAGTTACTTCCGTTTTTTATTACAAAAACAAACCGCTAATCCGAATTTGTTGAAAACTTTATCTAGTCTTTTTTTTTTAATTAAACATCTAATAAAATTAGTCCGGAGTCGATACCATCATTTGTTCTCAAGATCGAGACGAAAAAAATCACGAACGAACTAACGAACACACACATAGTCATCACACTAAAAATGATGGATTTGGATTCTAGTGACCTTGAAATGTGGAGATATTTCCAAATTAGCGATTTGTAAAATCGGACCCATTACAATAACTTCCAATGGGAAGTTAACTAGAGCTACGGGAATTTGTATAGAGCCTTTAATTTTGTACGAGTAACAAAATAAAATTTTATCCAATATTTTGTTTAAATATTACTTGTAGAATATAAATACAATAAATAAAAACGATGTAAAAAGTTACTTTTAAAGATATTATAAGTAAAATATTGAGAGCACATGTAAGATTTTAGATTAAGATTTGAACTTTTAGCTTTAACGTAACGGCTTTTAGCAGAAACAAGTAAACTAGTATTTTTGATGCAGTTTTCATATTTTATATTAGTATTTTGATTGGCCGAACTATATTCACCCTATTTCAAAATTTACACTCAATTTTATAATCGAGGCCCCTCCAGTAGGTCTGACCCTGGATTTGAGTACATCAGTAGAAAGATCTTTAAAAATAAAGGGTTGTGTCAATTTAAACTTTTTTTCTATCTGTTATAGTTTTCGAGTAATTTGACAAAATTAAATTTTTACCCTAACTTTGGGGGTGGATTTCACCCCTTAAATGGCGTTTTTGACCCATAAAAAAATATGTGTCTGTTATTTTTCTTTGTTCTACACACCTACCAAGTTTCATCAAAATCGTGAAGTATCACTTCAAGACCTTTACTTGTTAGTTAATTAGGTTTCATTTAATGAAAGCATTGACGAGAATGTGTTCCTAAAAGCCAATTACAACTATGTAATAACTTATTATTAGATACGGAATAATTATTATAAATGCATAATCTATTCTTGACTTGGTCGACTTCGGTAATTTTAGTCAAAAATTTTAATACCTAATATCTAACAATTCTGACGTGCTGGAATTTTTTGAATATTTTTTTCGGAATCAGCGCCCTAAAATCTATCAAAATCAGTTGTCAAATTTTAAAGGGGGAAACCATCGCAGGCCTGTGTTATTTAAGCTAAAAATATCACTTAAACAATTTTAATATAAAAATGTACATCTATAAAAGCGAGGAAACATTGAAAATACTCCTGTCGCAGTATTCTGCATTCTGCATAACATAGCGATTTTTTTTTCTCGAAAACTCGTTTACATAGGATAATGGTTCAAAAACGTATCTTAAATCACTTTTCCATTTAAAATTTATCATGCGGACACACACATATATACATACATACATATATATATATATATATATATATATATATATATATATATATATATATATATATATATATATATATATATATATATATATATATATATATATAACGAGCGTTCAGAAAGTTCCGGAACAGCTGAAAATCTTAGTTAATATTGACTTTATCGACAAAATAACCCGGACAAAAGTTTCATGGGAAGACATGAGGAACTAGAAAATGACCTCGAATTTGACCTTGACCAACTAGTATCTTGGAAACCAACAAAATTTTTTTGTTTTTATGACCTTCATACGACTTTGGGATATGAAGTATGAATATGGTTTTGAACGTAGAATTTCCCGCTCTTTCCGAATCCGAGGTCAAAAATAGGCGTTTCCAATTAAAAAAACAAAGTTGACCTCCAAATTTTGGTCAAAGTCATATTCAAGGTCAAATTCGAGGTCATTTTCTAGTTCTTTATTTCTTCCCATGAAACTTTTGTCAGAGTTATTTTCCGATAAAGTCAATATTAACTGAGATTTTCAGCTGTTCCGGAACTTTATGAACGCTCGTAGATGTGTGAATATTATTTTCGGCTTCTACGGATTTCAAAACAAATTTCTGTCACAGTCCCGGGCTCAGGTCTTCCCATAACAACAATAGCTGTAATAACTGAATTTTCCGTTCGGAAATTCGCTAAACTACCACACTAAGCTAGAAGAAAAAATTATAGCAAGAAAATAGTTAATTACCTTGGATTAGATTTTAAAATATTAAATCAAAGTGCACTAAACTCACACAATTTTAATTCCACTTCAAGAACGAAAGCACATTTTAGGTATTACTTTAGATATTCTCGCAATATCTAAAGGAAAACTTTCGCAATAACAGAAAATATATATACTTACATATATTTTCAAATATCAACTTTTGATATTTAAAAACGAAAACTACGAAACCGTTCTTAGGTTTTCCGTATAAAAATCTAAAAATGGTTTTCATAACTTTTTTTTACATAAGTTAATTAAAAAATAAAATAAAAAAAAAAAAAAAAAAAACTAAAGGTACTTAAGCAAAACGAAACTAATATAATACAAATGTATTAATTTACAATGATACCGTTATAGGCTATTGACTATGTAGTTGAATAAGGAACTAATTCGTAACAGGTGTTTTATTGTTTCATATGTTCAATTGTACCCCAAAGATGATAAATTCACAAAGTGCTATTAAATTTAGGCGTGCGTTTTTACGAACGGCCTAAACTTATCGACGCTTACGTTTTTTAACTATAACTCAAAAACTATGCATTTGTCGTAAATACACATGATACGATTTTTTGTAGAGAATTAAATTTCCTATCGAAATGGCACTTTATGAACTCAAAAAACTTTTTTCTCAACAAAATAAGTCAAAAAAACTATTTAAAGAAAAGCTCAAATTTTTCAATTTTTCGTTTTTTTTTAATTTTTGAGTAGTACTTTTTTCTGAATGAATTTAGGTATAGGAATTGGTTCACAAAAAAGAAAGCTGATGTAATTCCCGTCAGAATGGTGACCGATAAAACTATTTTCGATAACAACCGGCTGAGATACAGTCGTTCAAAGTTACCTACTTTTTTACAATTTTATTACTTTTGACTTTTATACCATGTTATTTGTAATTTTTACACGCAAAAATTATTTTTATTGAGTACAAAAATTATTTCTGCTTTATCAGAGGTAACGATAAAATTATTTGCTAAAAATTTTGATATTCATATGATCTTAGGTATAAAAAGAAACTTTAATATTGTACTAAATTACAGTTCTATTTTTAAAAAAAAATTAAATGTACCTATTATATTTCTCCCATAATGTTTTCAAATTCAATATCAATATCTTCATCAACATCGTTTTGGACATCTCCTTCTGTAATTTCTGGAACATCCGTATTTTTGCAAATAAATTCTTTGCAGCTAATTCCTAATTTTCTACAGCTGCAATTTCCGTGACAACCTTTTATACACCCGCAAGCTATTTGTTCCAGTAAATTCTGCAGTGCAGGAGGTTTTGTTGTTTTAATTGGCACTAATCCATTTTTAGATTTTTTCCAACCCCACTCAAATGGATATAAAATATTTCCTTCCCACTGTTGAATTTGGTGGTACGTCCTTAAACCGTGATATTTAGTGGCATCAGAAGTTAGTGGGAAATTGGTTAGAGAAAATGTTGTGCTTTTTGATAATTTTTGAAAAAGTTGTAACCGAGAACTACCTAAACTGTTGTCCTTAATGCCATAAAGGGAAATTACGATTTAATTCTATTACCTAAATTGCGGCTGTAGAAAATTATAGGAATTAGCTGCTCCATGTTCTGCAAAGAATGTATGGGCCTAAATTGTGAAAATGCGGATGTTCCAGAAATGACAGAAGAGGATGTCCAAAACGATGTTGATGAAGATATTGATATTGAATTTGAAAACATTATGAGAGAAATATAACAGGTACATGTAACTTTAAAAAAAAAAAAAAAGAACTATAAATTAGTACAATATTAAAGTTTTTTTATACCTAAGATCATATGAATATCAAAATTTTATCGTTACCACTTTCAGCGTTACCTCTGGTAAAGCAGAAATAATTTTTGTACTCAATAAAAATAATTTTTTGTGTAAAAATTGCAAATAATATGGTATAAAAGTCAAAAGAAATAAAATTGTAAAAAAGTAGGTAAATTTGAACAACTGTATCTCTGCTGGTTTTTATCGAAAATATTTTGATCGGTCACCATTCTGACGGGAATTACATCAGCTTTCTTTTTTGTGAACCAATCCCTATACCTAAATTCACTCAGAAAAAAGTACTACTCAAAAATTTAAAAAAAAAACGAAAAATTGAAAAATTTGAGCTTTTTTTTTAAATAATTTTTTTGACTTATTTTGTTGAGAAAAAAGCTTTTTCAGTTCATAAAGTGCAATTTGGATAGGAAATTTAATTCTCTACAAAAGCTCATATTATGTGTATTTACGAAAAATGCATAGTTTTTGAGTTATAGTTAAAAAACGTAAGCGTCGATAAGTTTACGCCGTTCGTAAAAACGCACGCCTAAATTTAATAGCACTTTGTGAATTTATCATCTTTGGGGTACAACTGAACATATGAAACAATAAAACACCTGTTACAAATTAGTTCCTTTTCCCCCTGTTTTTTTGTACATAGTCAATAGCCTATTAAAATAATTGTGAATGGAAATAAGATTCAGCAATTTGTTTATGAGAATCTTTAGAATCAAATTAATGTCAAAATATTAATTTAAAGGATATATTGTTACAGGGCCGGACCTACAGTTATTACGAGGGGGGGGCAAACTTTTCTGCTGGCACCCTCCCCGAAAAAAATCCTAAATGAAACATTTTGGCGCACCGATATTTTTTAAATTTTTCCCTGCAAAAAGTAACTGGCGAGCAAAAAAAAAAACATCCAATTCACCATTTTAGAGCCCCTCAACTTGCGTTTTTGGGACCCCTAAAAACTTGCAGGGGGGCACGTGCCCCCGCTGCCTTCCCTAAATTTGTCCCTGTATCGTTACCATGCTTCGATATATCGATGCGAGTAGATACTGACTAAAATATTCTATCGACACAAGTATTAAGCAGGGCCGGTGAGAGAACGGATGAGACCCCGGACACAACAAAAAATTTTCAAACATTTTTTCTCAAAAAATACATTTGACAACAATGTTTTCTTCACAGTAGTTTTGTATATATCTACATTTTACCGCTTGTTTTCGCACAGCAGATGTTCGTGAAAATATTTCAGGTGAAAATACCATCACATATAGTTTAATCATATTGAAACTCAATTGTCTCAAAAAGTTATCGACTGATCTCAGTGAAATTATAGATTTCTGTCTATGACATTACCGCAAGAATAAACCTAAAATTTGAAAAATATCGCGTAGATATAATTTTTGGGGAGTAAAATCATACATTTAAGCATGAAATAATATAAAAAAATAAAAAACTATTAATTTTTTTCCATTGAAAATAAATGTTTAATCATCAAAATATAAGATAAAACGTAATTTTTATGTTGACCTTGTATATTTAATTACTATTAGTTAGTTTTAATTCCTACTTTTTTACTATTAATAAAAAACTAAATTAACTGTTTCTAATAGTTTCTATTTTAACTACATAGTATATGTACAAGTACAGAGCACACAGGGGCGATTTTGAATTTTTATTTTGGGTAGGCCGAAATTTTCTGTATTGGAAAAAATGTAACTTCTATGCATAATTTTTTTTTTTAAAATGTAAATTGTAAATTTTTTATTTCATATTTTTAAACTGAACAAAATTCAGCTACAAATAATATTTGCAAGCTATTTCAGGTAATCGCATATTCGCATATCATTTAGGAAAGCCTATATGCTACTGAATTTGGTTTAAGTATTTAATTATTCCTGAAAAATATATGAAAATGAAGCATAGTTATTATGTTAAGTAAATTAAATGAAAAATCAATATAAATCTTCAACTACATGAAAATTTTAAATAAGGTAAAAACTTAAGTAATTTGTAAGAAAGGAGGGATATTTTCACAAAACTATGACAAATAATAATAATATTGTTAGCTACTGAAAACACAAAACTTTTTGCTCATAATAAAAAAAGTCCCATTTGTAGAAGCTGTACTTGCAGATATCACTGATAAAACCGAGAGCACGCAAGATTCCAGAATTTAGAAAAATGTTTGACTTAAGTTCATTCTTTAAATCCTTGTATTAATTTTTCCAATTTTTTCTTTATTTTTTCAAAATTTTGGGGTAGACCCAGGTCTACCCGACCTACCTGCTAAAATCGCCACTGAATGCACATACACTTAATTATCTTTTTAATTTATAAAAAATATTATTTAAAGTTTAAATGTGAATACTTCAAATACAGAATGAATAACTTGAGAAGTTCTATTTTGATTACGGCCAAACTAAATACTGACATTATCAAAAAATTGTTCAAATAAGAACGGTAACTACTAGCTAGAACAATCGATTGCTCTAAGTCAAATCAATTTAAATTGGTCTGACGTCATTAACAAATGAGATAAAAAATTAAGTGTATCTAATTTTGTTTCATTTGTTGCATATATGTATTTGATCAGGTTATGCCATTTTTAGTTAATTTCAAGTATACATAATGTTTTTCAAAGGAAATGAACAATTTTTTTTTTTAAAATAAGTTGTTCTGTTTAAGTAATTTTGGTATTTTGTAAAAGCAAAGTATTATTAAAGATATAAGAGGACAATTCTGTTGATCTTCACGAAGATCAGTTAAAAAATGTATGCGCAATAATTTAAGGGCTATAATTTAATTTAAAATTATTCCAGTTCTTATAGATATGAATTAAACTATTTATTTTTCCTGCTTTTAATATATTTAAATGAAATAGGAATTTTGAATTTCTGTTTACTTCCTTATTTATAACTACTTTAAATTTTGATAATTATGTGATTTCATTGTACGTACATTTTCGTGTCAAAAATAAATTAAATTATCAATAAATGTGTTTAATTACCACCACACCTTATCTCCAAATATGTTTCTTTACAGCTTGCGGAATGTCCATTTTTGGTTTTACCGACAATTTTACTTTATTATAATAAAAATATTAAAAATCTTAACAGCTGGGTGCAATATCATTCTGTCTATGTATTCCGAAAAACTGATAGATTTAAAAAAAAAAAAATCGAAAAATTAACTCGGGAAAAATAATTTTTCTCCCATTTATGTTTTCTACTTATGAATAACTTGAATATTACTCATGGGTATAATTTCATAGCAATTATCCATACTTGATTTAACAAACAAAAATTAACAAATAAAATAAATGTTCCCTATGAAGACGTAATGAAGACATTATATTATAACGCTAAAAAGACCTGACAGTCTGCTTCCCTTAAATTATCGCGCATAAATTTTTCATTTTTCTGCTTTTAAAATATTTAATTATATATTAATAAGTTTTACTTTTAACTGCAAATGATTTATTTTAAAATATTCTATAACAAAAATTTGGAAATAGAAGCGTCATTATTAGTTCCTTTAGAAATACCATCTTCTGAATCTCCTATGTGTAATCTTGAAATGAACGCACTGTATGTTATTTCAAACTTACAAATGTGTCATATATAATAGTATATTATATTATATACACCAAGAGATTAAAGTGAAACTTTTAATATCGACTGTGAAGTTTTTAGGAGGGCTTGTAAAGGTCCCAGGGCAAAAATTCATTAAAGAATTAAAAAAAAAAAAAAAAACACTATAGCTCCGTGACGTCTATATTATGTTTTGCAATTCTAGATAATTTAAAATTACAAAAATTAAAAAAAAAAATGATGTCATTCAAATTGTACGAAACAATATTACATTAAATATAATTAGTAGGATATGGTTTAGATGACTGTAATATAATAAATGAAATAAAAAATAAATACAAAAGATTTTTTTTAAATTGCTACCAGTGTCGGAACATGCTTCCATCTTCAGGCAATAAATGTTTGAAAGGTTATAGAAAATATTTACAAAATTTTAAGATAAAAAATCGAAAAGAATAAAAACATTTTTTAAAAAAATAAATAAAAATTAAATATATTGTTAGATACAAAAAAAAAATTTAGTTACATTTAAAAAAAATTTGAAAATAATGATAATATTGTTGATGTTAAAAAACTGTTCCACAGGATACAGTGTATTAGGAAGATGAAATGATCATTATGAGAGGCTAAATCATGTATTTTAGTCCCGGAATTGCAAAAAAACTTATTATCTTGGTTAAAAAATAATTTATTAACCATTTTTTTTTTCGCTTCTAATTGGGTATTCCCTCTTAGATTCAGGAATTCGTGAATTTTGTTAGTTTATCTGCATGCTTTCCTTATGTTATATAGTTGAAAGACAATAAACAAGGCAACAAAAAGATAACCACAAAATTACTTACAATATTTAATACACCAATTAAAATAACACCTAGTTTTAGGCTGCACCCGCAGCAACATTTTTCCACTTGAAATTTAACCATTGTCCTGAAACAGAAAATTATGCCATTCAAGTTATTTGCTGATGTTACACTAATTAAAATTGTAGGTGTGTATTTTAGAATAAATAATAAAATTAATAGAGCTTAAAACAGATAAAATCCTATAAAATAAAAATTAAAAAAAAAGATTATATGACAGTTTTAATTAAAAATCACATAATAATGAATATTTGCCAAACTGGATTGGCTGGGTCTCGAACCCAGGATCCCTTGATAACCAGCCGTAGAAAATCCGATTGTCTGTGGAAAATTTTGAGTTACATTATTAAAACAACTGGCTCAAAACTTATGAAAATAATTCTACACTCTATATACACTCTAAAACTTTATTTAATATTTTAAAGTTTTAACAATGATTGTGCTGCATGTTCATTAACAATATTCAAAAATAATATAACATAACATTCATTTTTATAAATGAATCAAATCTTTACATCATGAAAACGTTTCAATAGCATACATAGTAAGTAAACGACATACAAATTTACATATATTTTTAATTAAAATAATCATAATTACAGATACATCATATACCAACATTAATATAATTTTAAATATTAAACATAACGTAAAAGCCCCTATACCGGAACACTATTTTTAGGTGTGTAATGAAACTGACATAAAAATTGACAAATAAACTAAAGAGCTATTTTTTTTCTTAATAAGCATGAAAAAAAGTTTTTTTAATCCAATGAATATGTTTTTCAAAAAATAAAACCAAAAAATTTTTATCGATTAATGATTTTCTTTTACAAAATGACACGACATCTATATCGAAACAAAGAAATATTAATGACACTAGGAGCTGCGAACCGATATACAAACGGACGTGTGATATGAGTAATGTGACACATAGAGTGACATTTAGACGTCAAAGTAGGAAACATAGAATGGTTTAAGTATCAGACGTAAATAAAAGATCAAAATACTGTATTCAACAAAAATTGTTAAATATATATATATATATATATATATATATATATATATATATATATATATATATATATATATATATATATATATATATATGTATTTCTTTAATTAAGTAAGGAAACATTAAATGCGAAGTGAATTTAAATTGAAAAGTAATCATTCTATTAATAACAATTTTTGTTATCAGAGGTTTCTTTCAGAAATAACTTCATTAATATATAAATGTCAAAACTGTTCGGACATATGATCGCGTTCCGGTATAGGAGCTTTTACGTTACAAGTCTATCTATTATATGAAATAGTTCCCATGATGTGAAAATTTGGACACCGCACCGTCCTATTAATCAATTGTTATTATACAACATTACATGATAAAAAGCTCAAAATTATTAAATTTGTAAGTAACATGTATGTATTTTATACAAACTATAATGTACAATAGTTTTAAAACATAAACTTTATAGATTAAAAATGTACCTGAAGAGCTTGTAAATGAGCGAAATACCCTATAGTATATTATTACAGTAAATTGAAAATAAAGTTTTAATTATCATTTATGGTAAGAAGACTCTTTTAAAACAAAATATAATAAGTTTTAATAACCCACCAAAAACCACATTACAAATTTAGTAAATATTTATTAAAAAATGGTTTTGAAGAAACAGTATTGATAAGCGTAGCTTACCTATTTTAAAAGGTAAAATAAAAATTATTAGAATATTCTGTTGCCAAAAATTTTGATGAATATTATGACTTAAAAACACTAGTTTTAATTAATTTTTGTCAAGATTTCTTTATGTCAACATTATTTACATAAATTAAAATGATTAGTCAACACGTCTATGTTAAAAATATACTCATGAAATATGTTAACAAGAAATTCGGGATATTTTTTTAATTTTTTAAAGTTATTTTTTCAGCATTTTAAATCACTTAATCTAATTTAATTTTATTTCAAATTTTAATTGTTAGGATTTCGTAGTCCTAACTACGAAGTTCTTAGAGTTTCGTCATATCTGTCATCGCGTTTGGTCTACCCACACTTGGCCACTCTGTAATAGTCACTACCGGACCCTACACAATCTAAAGCCAGATCAGACGCAATCAAAAAATTTAGTTTTAGAAACCTCAGTAATCAAGGGGAGGAGTGATGGTCATTTTTGCGAATTTTGAGGTACCTACCATTAAAACCCCTTGAAAGATAACGTTAATTGCTTACTTCCGTAAGTGTCGAGTGGTGTGATTAAACTGTCCGTTAATAGGAAAAAACAAAAGACGCGGACCACGTTTACTATCAACTTCACATCAAAACAATGGCGTTTAGATTGAAACTCTGAACGAAGAAGCACTCAAACAAAATATTTTAGATTTGAAAATACCCAGGGGGAGACGTGAAATGGTCGGGACAAAATTTGTCCTTGTTTATTTTCATTTAAACATAAATTTTTAGTAATTTTACTGATATAATTATAATCATTATTTTTACTAATTTATAAAAAAAAATAATAATTAGTTATTTTGATGAATTTGTTTGTATATAGATTCGTTGATTGCCTGCTAAGAGAGTAAAGAGGCAGGCCAGGGGAGAGACAGAAGAAGATGCGATTGAAACGAAACTAACTCAATCAAGGTCATGAAATTTATTGACAATAAAGTAGACGCAGTGTATTAAGTGATACTGACGTTATATATCACAGACTGTTGATAAGAATATCAATTTGCAACGCAAACATTAAGAGTACTTCTTAACTAGGAATCACCCAATTATAAAAAGTTTCTGGGATAATACACATTGTGAATTTCTTGCACCAAGAACCGAGACCGATTTCTTGCACCAAGAACATCTTATAAAAGATAATTCTTGACAGCCCTCCCTCAATTTCGCATTTGGGGGACACTTGGAGAGCAAATGTAACTGAATTCTCAAATTTTTCTGGTCTTTTACTTATGTATCCGTTTTTGTGCCATGAATAACAGAATAAGTTTTGATATCGAGGAGAAGAAAATTGGTTAAGAATCAATGATTGGAGCTTTATTTTATGTCGTTACGAGAATGAAGATTGATATTGTAATTAAGTAGCATTACACTATCGGAAAACCGTTTGATGAAATTCTTTCATATTCAGAATCCATATACATCTAGTGGTTGTATCTCTCCCGTAGTCCCTTTGTTTTTTCTTTGTCGGTATAGGTGTTAATTCGTTAATGGTAGGTATTCAAAAAATGTCCACTCCACTAATTTACTAAAACGACACTTTTTTTTACCGGCGTTTGGCTAAAAATACCTCTTTTATCAACATCTTGAAACTTAGGTTTTCTTTTTACCTCTACTTCCTTCCACTATTTCATAATACATGACATTTAATTACACTGCAATCCTAGAGTTTTTCTCATAAAGCTACTTCAATGTTTCAAAACTATTTATTTCAAGTCAAGGAATTACTAATTAACTTGATTTTTCCTATATTATATAAATTTTATAATAGGGAAAGTCATAATATGTATTTAATTTTTGTTAAAAATTTCGTTCTTATATACAGCCCACCATAACCACCCAGTTACGTCGCGCCATTACAGTGGGTAACACATATTATTTATAAACTATAATAACTTGTAACCTTTTTACAGAATTTTAAAGAATTTGAGCTATGCTGTTCCTAAAAAATTTTTAATAAACCCGCTCTTAGTGACCCTTTAAAAACACTTTAAAAATTAAGTGACCCCAATGAAAAAAAATTCTATAGTAATTTAACCTCAGTTTAAATCTTTGACCACTTTTCATTGCTTAAGGGCTAGTTAGTATCAGAAAAATACAAAAATATGATTTTTCAGAAAATTTTGAAAAGGGTGTTTTACACCCTAAATATGGGATTGGGCACGTACAATTAAAATATGTTTGTTACTTTCTCAAGTACTACAATATATCTTAAAATGAACGAAATCGCAGGGGAACACTTCCGTAACATTCCTTGTTAGTCAATTTCAAGTAAGTACCTATATTAAAATAATATTATAATAAATATTTGACTTCAGTCCATATAATTCAGATAAAAAACTTAAGAAAATTTTAATGTTAAGATAATTTTATAAATTATTAATTGAAGCTAAATTAACAAAGACAGTAAATCATGCAACATGCAATTGTGCAACAGTTTATGTGTCTATATATGGGAGGTACCTAAGTGGGGTATGCGACTAGTTGATCGATGAAAATTGAACTCCATAAGCTACACCTTATGAACAGCTGATCAAGATTTAAATAAGAGATTCAGCTGATCCAAATTATCATATTTTGATCCAGATTTCGCAATTCGTTCGATGTTTCTTACAGCAAGTTTGTTACCTAAATAAGAATATTTTCAATTTTTTATTTATTAGAATATTTAAAAAAATGTCGTATATTAAACAAATTCTTGGTCTAGAAATGTTTAAAATATTTTAATATAAGGAAAGTATAACTTAATGTTCAAATAAAAAATGTTTTCTTTTTTGTCAAGAACGTACAGTTGAATTTTTATATTTAGACAATGACGTAATAAATTAGCACAACCCTTCAGAGTCACGTCATATGGATTTTAAGCCAATAATTGAATACAAAATTTTTAATACTCCTTCAAAAATTCCGTCTCGATTCAACATTACGAATTAGAAAAAGATAATATAATAATTTAATCCAACCTAATTTAAAAAAAAAAAAAAAAAAAAAAAACATTTGAAATATGAATGATAACAATATAAATAACTTACAATATAAAGATCCGACTTACGTCGTTACCTATTTTTAATAACACTCCAGAAGAAGACGTAATTATAATGAGTTGTCTGCCAAAAGTTGCTCTTAATAAGATTTTCAATTATTTTGAATATTGGACAGTAAGGCTCAACGTAATGGTAAACTATTAATTAAATTTTACTGTGCAAGTGGATCAAATAGTTATGAATTATAGTTATTTAATCACAAACAAATCAACCAAACTTTCCAATCTTATCTAAATTTTTTTTTATCAACAACAACTCACTCACATTTTATTTTAAAAAAGCTTACTTTTTGAGTTTAGCGTACTTTTTCACTTGACCTAGTAGTGTACTTCTAAGTAGTTTTAGAATTAGTTTATTTAAGGCAATTCAACTATTTTAACGAATTTCCGAAAGGAAAATTTAGCTGTTACAACAACTGTCATGAAACTTGACCTCAGGACTAAGCTTGAAATTTTTCACCAGAAACCGAAAATCATACCGATTCGCAAACCTTATATATATATATATATATATATATATATATATATATATATATATATATATATATATATATATATAAGGTAAGAGCACCAGTAACCGTCACTGACCCAATAGCCGTCAAGTTTCAGTAAAATGATAAATATTAAGATATTATGCAAGCATATATTTGTAACACATAAAGCAGACAATTTGTATCACTTCTTGACAGAGTGTCCCTGTCCAATCATACCGAATTCACTACATAGCCAAATACACATTGTAAGATATTACTCAAAATAACAATCATCTAAAACTATTAAACATTGAATCCAAAGAACAAATGAATAATATTTTTTTCTACATTTTGCCCTGGGAGAATAACCCATAGAGCGAGAAACTTAAAAAATTATAAATAAGAATTTATTCTGTTACAACGTCTTCCTTTAAATTACTGAATATTTGTTATTGATGTTGTTATCTTTTTCACTAGAGATATATTATTAAATGTTATTTAACACTTCTTGATAACACAAGAAGTACATAATTGTTAAATCATTAAGCTAAAATTGTTAGGCCCGGCATACACGTTACGGTATACCGGAGAGGTATACCTGTACAGGTAAACTGCAGCGGTAATTGAAAATCAGTATCTTCTACCTGCGCAGGTATGTATACCGCAGCGTGTATGTGAGTCAAACAACACCTACACAAGTTTGATTTCAATTGTTTATACGCTTTCATAGTAAGCGTCATGAGTAATCATGAATAAAATCTGTGCAGTTTACCTGTACAGGTATACCTCTCTGGTATACTGTAACGTGTGTGAGCTCGTTGACTGTTACCGTAACGTGTATGCCCGGCCTTACTTGATACTGTATAGGTATTCTTATTTTGTATTTATGAAAAAGCTCAATTGCCAGTCGATGTTCTATACAAATTGTATTTAAACATTAATAAAATGTTGATATATTGTTTATACAGAAAGTATTAATGAATCGAATAATTGTGCTGAAATGACAATTCCGCCAGTGGCGTAGAATATAGGAGGAGTTAACCTTATTTGTGACAGTAGTTAGAAAATCTTATTTAACATAGTTTAGTATGGTTTACGGTACCTACACATCCTGCCAAGTATGATAGAGATACGTCAAATAGTTTTAAAGTACTGGGAAAAAATAGTTATTAAATTTTTAAATAAAACACTCGTAGCTTAGTAAAGAGCAATTTTATCTAAGTGATTGGGGTTGAATCTTCATATTCTGAGCCCAGGAATCCTCAATTTAAATATTTCCAATTAATTAATGAAACACCTATATATATATATATATATATATATATATATATATATATATATATATATATATATATATATATATATATATATATATATATATATATATACATACAAATTTTGGCGAATCGGCATCATTTTCTGGTGACCTCAAAATAAATTTCTATTATAGTCCCGAGCTCAAGTCTTCCCATGACAGTGGCAGTAGTAGCTGAATTTTTCATTTGGAAGTTCATTAAAACATTTGAATAAAATAATAAAATAAAAATTTAAAATATATTTAGCAGTACACTACCAGCTCAAATGAAAAAGTATAATAAGCTCAAAAAATAAATAATTTTAAAATAAGAACATTACATCAAAACAAGGTATTGAAAAATTATTACTAGCTGTACTCGGGACGTCGTTTGCGTGAAGCGTTGTTATAAAATCAGTGAGAAATATATATTATATGTTTAGTATAGTATATATAATATATTGGTATCTAAATCGCCAACTATCTACAGTATCAGTACCTACAATTTTCCAAAAACATTCCATGTACAGATAGGGTCTCGTTACAATTTTATGATATGTGTATTATGTATATAGATTAGTAATGCACTGCATTTTAAATATAATCTTATTTATAAGAACTGAAAATTACTCATTTCAAAAATAAAATTTTGTAACATATATAAAAGTTATTATAATTTCTACTATCCTATTTCAATATATTAGATAGTAGATCTTGTGAGAGATAGTTATATTACGAGCTTGTCTGATACATAAATTAATGTGAATGAGTTATTTTCAGTTGTCGTTGTTTTCACTATAAGTAATAAATATATTATGTACTTGGAATTTATTGATTGTTTTTTAAAGGTGTTTTGGATATAAATTTAATATTTTGCGCGTTTTATTGGTCTTATTATATCATACGCATCTGTTTAATCATAAGTTTAACCTTTCGCGTATTATAAAATTTAAAAATAATTAGTCTCTTTGTCAAAACCACTAGAATAATATGAACATGCCATATTTAAGTTTGTGGGCTTTTAATATCTGGGTTTTAATATATGGGTTACTATAATACTATTATAATTATATAGTAATTAAACTTTATGTCCTTAAAGAATTACGGTCAGATTAACTGTTATTTACGAAATTAAATTTCAGACTTTTTTTTAATTGCTATTCATTTTTGTTAGTAGAAGCTCTAATAGCACATTATTTTTCTAACCCGTCAGACGTCAGAAAACTACGGTCCGCGGGCCAGATCTGACCCACCTGCTGTTTTTAATCCGGTTTGCCAATTAATATTTTGTCTTTTTTAACTTCAATAATGTTTTTTGATTGTCAATTTTTTGAATGAATACTTTTAGTAGAAGATAGTTAAATAAATTATTTAAAGTTTAAAGAAATGGGTTAATTCAAATTCTAGAATGATGATACGATCCACTAAAATCACCTGCATGGGGAGTTACATTTGTATTGGAAATGTATACCTCTAATACGAAAAGATATTTTCAAAAACATAAAATAAAGATATAAATTTCCAAACAATTTTATACCAAGCGAAGTCAAGTTTTAGTATTATAAAAAGATTATCTCAAAATTCCATTTTGTTATATTTTATTAAATTTTATTAAATTTTTTTAAACTTACAAATAAATATAGTAACCTGACGAAAATTAGGTGCTTTAAATGTACCTATCATGTTTAATAATTAACCTTTATGTAGTCAAAATTATTTATATCCCTGGCAATAGCGGGCTGTGGGTCAGAAAACAAATATAAGCTGTTATTGATAAAAAAAAGTTTAACTACGATTGAAACATTTGGTTAATTTATTTGCAATTAAATAGTTATAATTTTGAACTATTTGTGTGAGCCTTACTGTACTATGCTTCGAAACATTTGAAATCTTCCAGTGGTGTGATTGTTTACGCTAACAAGAAGAGTATATATCAAGTACACTGTTCAAATTTTTGTTGAAGAGTTTTGTTATCTAGTGATTGCTATCTAGCGAATATTATCTCGTTTTCGAAAATGCCGAAATCTAAAGTCATTTATGAGGAAATGAATTCCGTGATTTTAAAATTGATAAACTATTTTACTTTAGAATTGCAAAATGGTGGTCCTTTGATTCCTTTAACTGCCGTACAAGAGGTAAATATAAAATTTTTGCAAATATATTAATTTATTAAGTAACACTCATGATTAATTTTAACATTTTAATTAAATACAATATTGCGCGGTTTTAGAGAGTAGCTTCAGCATTAGATTTAAGTATATCTTCAATTACAAGAGCAGTTCAAGTGGCAAAAAAACCAGCTGAGCCTAAGGAACGCAAAAAATGAATGCGTCCCAAAACTACCGACTGCGATTCAGTTGTAAAAAATGATATTATAAGGACCATTTATGATATGCACCGACATGGTATGTGCCATCATTGTAAATTATCTGGATACTTTTTAGAAATTTCACATAATATTAGATATTAAAATAAAAGTATAACATTTTTCTAAACATCATTTTATAACATCAAAAAGACTGTGGACAAAAAAAACTGAATAATATAATTATTATAATACTAAAGTTAGTCATAGCACACTTATTAACATCATAACTTAGTTGAGTAAGTAATAGCTATTTCAAAATACTTTTCAGTAGAAAATTGTAGCTTTGTTCCTTAAATATGTTGAAATTTTATTCTAATTGCTCAATTAAATTTTTAAATTATATAATTAAGTGTTTTTATTTACTGAACTAAATTCACCACAGTATAGATCCATTACTGTATAAAATTTTGTATTGTGCCAAGATCTGCGAAAGATGAAAGTGACGTTAAAATGATTTTCCGGGGCCTTGGTGCCTTGAAGGGCCTAAAATAGAAACAATTCTAAAACTGCTGGTATAGGTACCCATACTAAATTCTTACGGTGCGGAAATTACCCATGCTAATAAAATATCAAGATAGTTATTTTAGAGTCATTGGGCGAGCAAGGTCAAGTGCTATAAATAATTGATTTTGCACAGAATTTTGGAATATATGATTGAATTGACCTATAAATTTTACCTATAATTCAGATAATTTTATGCGAATGACACCGCGGGTCGCAGCTAGTTAGTATTAATTTAATTTTGTCTGTCTGTCCGTCTTGAAATCTTTTAAACACGCCAGTAATAAATATTAAGTACTAATAAAATTTGATTTTGATAGTATTTAATTGAACTGGCAGTCCTAAGCCTGTGTGAAGTGTGAAGGAAAGATTTTTGAATAAAACAAAAATTATTTTATGAAATTCTACTGAGTGCATTTGAGTCCACACTAGGTAAGCGCCTTTTTAACTCATGCAGTTGTTCCCAGCACTATGGAAGAAAATGATAACATGAGACGAAAGTACACTAATAATTTATATTAATAAAGTAAAATTTTCGCAAAGTAATTTATTTGCTATTATGAGCTGAATTTCCACAAAGTCACGCTCACAATCAAGGCCGTCGACGAGCAAAAAAAGCTCCTTTTATATTCTCCCGGGCTCCCTACCGATAGCTATGAGTCCGCTCATAAAGCAAAAGTCCTTTTCCGATGCTGCAACCCCGACTACCACCTCTTGTTGGGCCTGCAACACAATTCTAGACATTTTTAGGGAATTACTTCCGTTAAAATAACTAATGATTGATCCTCAAAATTGACACTTTGACTTACAAAATCTTATTTAAAATAAAGATAATAAATAAAGTTGATTATATCAAAATTGTAAATAAATACAGCAGTACAAAAAAGAAATTGAAAATATTTTAACAGTGTACTTTTAAGATATATTATTTATACCAATACCTAGATGCGCATGTCATTTATTAAGAGCAACTTTTGGCAGACAACTCATTATAATTACGTCTTCTTCTGGAGTGTAATTAAAAATAGGTAACAACGTAAGTCGCCTCTTAGTAAATAATTCATATAATTATCATTCATACTTCAATTGTTTTGGTTTAATTAGGTTGGATTAAATTGTTATATTATCTTTTTCTAACTCGTAATATTGAATAGAGAAGAAATTTTTTAAGGAGTGTTAATAATTTTGTATTCAATTATTGGTGTAAAATTCATATGATGTCACTCTGAAGGGTTGAGTTTATTTATTACGTAATTGTCTAAACATATTAATCGGACGATAGGTACATAACCCTTATTATGAACAAATGCAGAGTAATTTGAATATTATGACATAACAAAGTAGGTAAATAAATAAGCAGGGCCGTGGAGAGAAATGTTGGGGCCCACGGATAAATTACATTTTTTTTAAATTTTCTTCCCAAGAGTGTGACGAGCAAAAAAAGCTCTTTTTAATTTTTCTCGGGCCCCTTACTGACAACTACGGGTCCCTCTCCCAGTTTGGGCTTCGGCCCTACAAACCCGCTTACCCCACCCTCTCGTCGGACCTGTAAATAAGTAAATGGGATATACAGACATAGGATTGGGGAAATTGGGGGATTGTCAAGTTTATTGCTTTGTCATAAAAAATTAAAATATTTTTATATATTTCTGTGTCTGTATAGCCTATATATAGACATTATAAAAGTGAACCAAGTCAATAAAATTTTTTCTTAAAACCCCTTTACGAGCTGTAATTTCTTAAACTATAAAGGCATTTTTAGAAAAAAAATTTATGGACTTGGTTCACTTTTACACTGACCCTTTCAAAGATATATATATATATATATATATATATATATATATATATATATATATATATATATATATATATATATATATATCTACTATGAAATTCGCACCATACGGGAAACTTTTGTACTATTGATTATTTTAAAAATATTTTAGTGGGGCTAGTTGGTGTGAAAATGTAGTTAAACATATTTTATCCCCCGCTTGCTATTTGACGGGAAACCGGAAATTTCTAAATTGCGTAATAATTTCAATGTTATTGGTTATTTCTTCATGAAATTTTGGCATCGTATCAAAATTGAAATTAGTAAACATATTCCGACAATTAAATATTAAAATCTGCAAAAATAACACCCAAACTTCCGCTTTTCCAAAGTACGACTTTAAGTGGTCCTAAATTCAAAATAATTTCTAGCAAAATAAAAATTGTACCTTTCGTTAAGATCTACTTATTTATAAAATCACGATTACCATCAAACTATTGTCACAGATAGTGGTCTTTCAATAGAAAAATTTATTATACTTTTGTACTAAAAAAACATGTAACATTGGAGTTTCAGTAAGCATGGACAATTATTAATATTCAATTTTCTTTATAGATGGTAGCAAGGGTACTTATTACGCTAATTTTATAGAAAAATTTCCTAAGAATAATTCAAATAAATGATATCCTTTAAAATTACTAGAATCTAATATTTTATTAATAAAATTTATTATCATTATAGCCATGATTAACAAAATTCACAGCAATACTGATAATATATACAAGATGTCCCATTTGGATGTATACATACGATTTACATGTTAATTTTTAACATTGGATTCCCATAAGGAAAAAGTTATTACAGGTTTTTAAGCATTTACAAGGAACGCCATATCTCAAAAAGTTATGAATATTTTTTAAATAGTTTTTCATTATTTTATTCCTAAAGGACCTGTCCATAAAGCTGAGTACGGGTTTCAGGTAATTTTAAAAAATTAACTATAAAATTGTAATCCCAAAATTCTAAAAATTATAAAACCCAATTTTTTATTAAAAAAAATGTTTAAAAATAGTTCCAATTGTTCAAATGGAAAAAACATACTCCACTTTATGCGCAGTTTATGAACAAAATTAAAAATAAATTAAGTCTATCTTTTCTAGAACTTGAGATATGATTTTCCTTATCAGGAAAAACACAGGTTTCGGGAAACGGTAAAAAACAAAAATAATAACAAAAGAACCGGTTTACTCACTGTTTATTAAAACGTCTACAAAGGCATACAAATAAAAGAACATTATCTCAGTGAATACTATAACTCGTGTACACACCAAAACTAAATATTACTGATCAAATCGCGAGGGGGGCGGGGGCGAGCGTTGTCTGCAAAAGAGCAGCAACTTGGCGGTGCAGCGGCTCACAAATAAATATTTTTCTACTTAAAAAAAAAAAATTGGCCATGTTTTATATATCACCGTGCTTGTAAAGAACCACAGAACGAAATAAAAATAAAAAACGAGATTCGAAAAAAATTAGTTTATTAGCCGTTTCTGGCGTGAACTCCTCCCTTAAACTATATCAGTAACGTTCTGACAAATTTCCTAACACAAAAATTGAAAGAAAATTAGAAAAAAAGCTTCAGACAGGTTATTGTCATATACCTAAACGTCAATTGTATAACAGTTTTTTAAAAGAACAATTCAAAAAAGAGGATTGGAAACGGGACAATAAGGCCTAAAATATTCCTAAAAAAATAAGTTATAAAATGGGATTACTCTATAATTGAAGAATAAAAAGCATTTTTTATCGAGAAAGAAATAAGTGTTTTTTTGGAAGCGACACAAATATCTAGTATAGGTAGCTACAATTATGGTGATTTGAAGAGCCCGCGTTCATTGACATTCGAGCAGCACAATTAAGGAAGTCAAATCAAATAAGCATTAAGATTTTTATAAAAATATTAAAATTGTTAAATTAGTTTCTAAATAAGAATATAAAGAGAAACAAACATTAAACATTTTTAAGAAAAAAATGATAAAAATAAATAAGCTAATTTTAAAAATAAAATTTTACAGGATTTGTAACTAAATTTAAATATGTTCCAACTTTTTTTGCTATCAACAATGATACATAAAATAAATCCAACATCATTCGAAAATTCAAATGGACATTTAAAAAATCAAAATAGATATACAAAACATTCAATTGTTGAATGAAACAAAATACAAACATTAACGTACCAGTAATTTAATTAAAATACAGTATATGGTTTAAATAGCACTAAACACTAAATTAAACAAACAATAATATACAAATAAACACAGTAAATATAAATATTATCAAATATTATGTGGAATTATGAAACTTGTTTATTTCAGTTTAAACCACACTATCTACTTGTACAATTGGAATATACATGAACGCTTAAAATAAACCGGCTCAAGTAGGAAAATTATAAAAAAATTACATATTATTTTTAAATGAAGTGCACCATCAATCAGTGTTCTATGTTGACTTCAATTTTGTGATAAACTTGGTTGGTGTAAATGCCGCCTGAATGGATGGATATTGATGACGTCGGCGCATTAAGCGTGGTGTACGTTCAGATGTGTTTATATATTATATTGAGGAAATAATACCCAGAAATGTACACCATGTGCTCTTACGGGAAATTATTCGATACTTACTGTACACTTCCACCATTTAGTACAATTTTATAGTCTTTCTGTTTTTAAAGTTTGAAAATGTATTACACGACTGTCCAAATCGTGTTTTTAGGGTACATTATATGTACGGGTGTTTATTTGTGTGTGCAAGGGCGCTCATATGATGATTTGTAAGGGGGGAGGGGGGAGTCTCGAACTAGGGTTAAGGAATATTTCCACAAAAACTGTTAATTTCAATATTTTACCCAAAAATAACATTGACGAGCAAAAAATAAACGTCGTTTCCTTTTTTCCTAGGGGGGGGGGGTACAGAATAGCATTGACGAGCAAAAAAAAACACCGTTTACGCTTTCTTCGGGCTTCTTTTTAGGCCCAAAATTTACATTTTCCCCCAAACATGATCAGCTAGAGGGCCGCGCCCCCTATCTGCCACCGAGTATGGTCGCCTTGTATGTGTGCGTTTCTTTATTCCACCATAACTATTAAACGCCTAAACCGACTTAGATGTCTTAAGAAGTCGTGGAGTGGGCAGATAAGCAATAATACTAAAATCCAAAAGGTATAAAAATTCCCTGAATTGATTGAAAAATTTTTGTGGTATTTATAAAATTCTTACGTTACATTCGGTAAGATTAGTTAGGTAACGTTTTGAAAAATTAATAGGGTGCGTTCACCAGCAACGTAACTAACGTGTGCGTGTGTGTGTGTGTGCGTGTGTGCGTGCGTGTGTGTGTGTGTGTGTATGTGTGGCGTGAGTAGGTAACTGTTGTCACTAAAAGGTATGAAAAAATATGTGAAGCAATTTAGATATCTATGAAATTGTTAAAATCTTCATGTTTACTCCAGGTGAAACTATAGGCTAGCTGACGACGACTTAAAAAGAAAAATGATTGGTTTGGTATGAAAAGACGCCTGAACCGGTTTGAACGGTATCGTTAGAATCATTACGTTACGTTACAAAAACACTACATCCTAAAAAAAAAATTGAAAATTAAAAGACATGAGAAAACTGCAACTAATAAAAACTACAATAGTTATCGCTCTGTTTTTATTGCAGTTAGAAAAACATATTTTCGTTAATGTAAAAATTATGAGTCCATGTTTAAATGCACGTCCAAGTGGTTCAACTGTATCTAATTTAATTTGATTCTATACGGAGCTAATTGTATCATCATGTATGTCAGAGTCAAAGAGGGTTTTTTGTGTTTGACAGAAAAACTGTTTATCATTACTAGGAAACTGGTGCCATATTACAACAGGTATAATTGTATAGACACGTAACTTTACCGTAGTTTTCGATTACAATTTGAAAATACCCCTGTCGCAGCATCTGCATAACATAGGGAATTTCCTCTTATTAACTTATTTTAGTTCAAAAAATAATTTTTCAAAAGACTACAAGACATAATAATTAATAACAGTGAGATTTTACACTCGTTTTTCACACTTTTGTCTAACACAGACGCCACCTAGAATTTTTTTTTATCTACAAAAACATCAGTCTACAGAATTCAATTTATTACTTAGGAAAATAATTCAAATATCACTAACAATAAATGTCTTAAATGAGTTTAAAAAATCAAAACGATACTGTTTATTAAATTGTGTAAGATCTGACACTGACTATTTAAAAGTGTTCAAGTGGAGTAAGCTAGTAAATGCAATGACAGATATGATGAATTTATAAGGATTTTCTTGTACTACAAAATCTTAAAAAACGGGGGCAACTTTAGTCGCAAATATACCTATGAAAAGTTATTTTATTAAAAAAAAAAATACCATAAAACATATAAGCCTACCAAGTACTTAACACATAAATATTTTTTGTATATATCAACATCTAAAAACATTACAGTCCCTTTTTGGTATTCCTGGCAAAACAAACACTTTTTAAAAATTTTAAAGAGGATTAAAATTACCATATTTTACATTAAAATGTCGACACAATCACTCCCTAGTTAACCAGCCTTAATATTAGAAAATTGAGAAAAAACACGTCAATTAGATTACACATGTGTTAAAATAGGTAAATGTTTCCTTTCAGTTTATTTTTAGCTCTTTTTAAATGATTCACCTTAAAATTTTTTAATATTTCTTAAACAAAATTTCATAAAAGAATGTGTCAAAATTAAAAAAAAAAAAATTTGTTGACAAAAAAAATTGAACGTGCAAAATTATTTACTACTAGGATGCTCTGTTTAGACATTATAATCTTAACAGTATTGTCAATTGGATAGAAAATTAAGTAAAAATATTATTGTTGCCATATGGTTTAACGTAATTTTTATGCGATTGTAGCAAACTCTTATTAATTTTAGTAAGGTGTAAACATAATCTAAATTCTGACCATATCACATAAAGCAAATTTTCTTGTAGTCAAATCAAATTACACATAGAGAAAACGAAAATTTTTACCTAGACTTTTATAAGTGGAAATGGTAAAGATGCATATACTAAACGTCAAAAAATCAAATCAGAAAGTCGCCCTCAAAGGAAAAATTATTCTTAACAGAAGTTGTAGATCATGAAAAAAATCTACAACTTTTGTAAGAGTCACTTTTTAACATAACCTCAAAATTTCGGAGGAAACTGCGGATTTTTTTTTTTTATTTCGTTTTATGTTTCCCATTTCCACAAATATAATTTAATTTTGACGAAAGTTTTTTCGAGTAAAAAATTTAAGAAGTTTCCGAGATATTCATTTTTTTCGGTCCGGAACACTTTTTTTTCAAGAAAGGATTCTACTTAAGAAAAACTCTTCATACAGTGTTCTGCCGGTGCTCATTTTTTTCAGCTTGACATCTACTTTTTGGTAAAATGACAAAAATTGGTAGCTTCATTTAAGAAAATGCTCAAAAATGCAAAAGAATATCAAATAAATAACAAAAAATTACTCTTACAACAATGAATTTTTCAGTAATTCTTGACAATCTGGTCAAATTTTTGAAAAATTTTAATAACTGATTACACCACTCAATTGTACGGAACAAAATACGAAAGAAACTGTGTTTCATAGTTGGACTCGAAACTTTATTTTTTCGACTTAGATATTTATAGCAATACTCTACAAAAATAATGTTTCTAGTCAATGAAGTATTTTTTCCCGTACAATTGAGTGGTGTAATCAGTTTTTGAAATTTTTCAAAAATTTGGCCAAATTATCAAGAATTACTGAAAAATTCATTATTGTAAGAGTAATTCTTTGTTACTTATTGGTTTTTCTTTTTGCATTTTTGAGCATTTTCTTAAGTGAAACTACCAATTTTTTTATTTTACCGAAAAGTACATGTCAAGCCGAAAAAATGAGCACCGGCAGAACTCTGTGCGACGATTTTTTTTAAGTAGAATCTTTTCTTGAAAACAAAGTATTCCGTACCAAAAAAATTAATATCTCGCAAACTTCTCAATTTTTTTACCCGAAAAAACTTGTGGTTATTTAAGACCCAGAAAGGTATACTTTCACCAAGTTTCGTCAAAATTAAGTTATTTTTGTGGAAATGAGAAGTATAAAACGGAATAAAGAAAAAAACAAGAAAATTCGTATTTTTCTCCGAAATTTTGCGGTTATGTTAAAAAGTAACATCCACAAAAGTTGCAGATTTTTGCATGATCTACAACATTTGTTAAGGATAATTTTTCTTTTCACTTCGACTTTCGCCGGAAAGTGCAAAAATATAATTTTTCATTTTTTGGAATCCCCCAATGAGCTGTCCACTGTCAATGCTCACGCATTTATTTTTTTATGTTCATATATTCCTTCCACTAATAAAAGTCTAGGTAATAATCTTTGTTTTATTTCCCTCTAAATGAGTTAATTTGATCGGTCTATTGATAATTTTTCTCAAAAAAAAATGGAACAGGTATATTATAAAAACTTATTTAACTGAGAGAAATAAAATATAGCTGAGTCGTTAAATTGGGTTAAAAAAAGCATGACACGCCACTTATAAAGCTTTTTTTTCGAACGTAGCATGGCAAAACATGAGACAGAAGTAATTTGACTGTGAGTGCGAGTGTAATGAAAAATGATTTCTTCCAACTTATTTTCTAATTTTTCTCAAAAAGTAATTAACTTAGAACAATGGTGCAAAAACATTTTTTACGCATATTGCCTTTTACTTTCGGTTCGTCTAAAAAATTTTTAAAAATTGCTTAATTCTGAAAAAAAAAACTCATTTTTTGACAAAAAAGCCCGAAAAACCTACTTCTGGGTATCCGACGTGCCTGACTAACGAACTCGTCCAGCGATTTGCGAAATCGAATTCGCACACAAAATTTCATAAGCATTAAACGTTTCGTTCCAGAGTATTCGAGTGGATACGTATATATATATATATATATATATATATATATATATATATATATATATATATATATATATATATATATATATATATATATAAATTTTAGTGAATATCATTTTCGTATTCTATGGACCTCAAACCATATTTCTGTCATAATCTCGGCTTCGGGTTTCGCCATGAAAACGGGCGTAAGAGCTGAATTTCCAGTTTTGGAACTTCGTTAAAAATGAAGAAGAAAAAAAGGAACTATATTTATTTATATTTTTAAATATGTATATTAGATGAAAATTATAAATATTATATAGAAGTATAACATTTAATTATTCCTCTTTATTTTATAATAATTTAGTAATATTTACACGTAATATTTATATTTTCAATAAAGATACAATTAGCTCCGTACAGAATTCAAAAATCAAATCAAATTATATACACTTGAACCACTTGAACGTGCATTTAAACATGGACTCATAATTTTTACACTATCCCATATTTTTATTTCCCCCTGCTGGGATAACAATTCAGTGATAACTTATTTTTAACTTTTTAATAGTTTTCGTCACTACAGTCGTGCCTTTTGATTGAATATTTGACAGCAGTTGTAAAAAAATCTATTTTGATTTTTAAGTGATTACTTAAGTTATAAGAGTACTGGATATTTTACAAATTATATCACATAAAATTATAAACACCCCTGTCGCAGCATTCTGCATAACATAGCGAATTTCGATTTAAAATAATTAGTTTTTCTCGGAAATTAGTAATCAATAAAATTATCCCGTACCTATAGGTTTTTCTTCCAGAAACTACTTTTTTAAAAAGCGTTCGTAATTTGACAATTACATAATTATACGTTTTATTTGCGAATTATTTCAAGAAACGGGCCCCAGATCATAATAAATTTATGTCTAATAATAATTATGTGTTTTTTTAAAACATATAATTTTCAGTGTACGCACTGAATTCCAGATGGCTACACTGAGAACCAAGCACTATAAATAATTAATTTTTCACAGAATTTTAGAATATCAAATTTAAAGGTATTTTGACCTATAATTTAGATATTACGCGGGTGAAACCCCGGGCCGCAGCTAGTACAATTATAAAAGTTAAATTTTTTAAATACCTACGAAAAATTCTCGTTATTATAAAACTGAAATTTTTTTTGGTATCTTGATATTTTAATATCAAAAGCCAATATAGCTGAGTTATAAATGTCGTTAATCGATAAAGAGAATAATTTTTATACTATATAATAACAAAGTAATTTTGTAGTAGTAATATACTAATGGGAACAAAAATGGATCCTTGGTTATCGATTTTCAATGGTAAAAAGTTAATATAAAAATTTAAAAAAAAAATTTAAGTCCTGATGGTCATTGACGTCACGAAACTTTACTAACCTACATACCACATCGTAGAACGTCAACATCGTCAACATTTTACAGGCAATTATCTATAATAATTATCCGAAACTTTTATCTCGGATAAGGTTTCGGTTTCAAATATTTTTTTTTTCAGATATCCGGTAATTTTGGTTATAGTTACGAATATCCATAACAACTATCCCTTGTATATTAGTTTAAGGATAATAATTAAATAAAAAACGACATTGTCTCTTAAATTGCATAATATCCGACACTGACAATTACAAAGTAGTTAAATTCGGGTAGACTACTCCTTACAATGAGAGAAATGATAAATGCATAAGAATTTCGTTGCCAGAACTATTAAATCCTAGTTATGTTAAGCTGAATCGATTGAATTTCACATCCTTGAAGTTCACTTCCTAGTTAACTATCCTTAGACTTAGGACCGAATCTAAGGGGGACAGCGAAAGCATGTGCCCCCCTCCCCCTGGAAGCTTTTATGGGCGCCAAAAACGTAATCTAAGAAGCACCAAATTGGTGAAAACGCTTAAAATTTTCTACGCGGACTGATATTTTCAAAATTTTTGTAGAAAAGGAAGTGATGAACAGTGGCCATTTCTGATAGGGTCCAAGTGCATTTCTTTCAGTAAAGAAAAAGAAAAGGTCGACAGTCCCGATTTCTGATAAGGTCTAGGTGACTTTTTTTTGGTCATCACTTCCTTTTCCAGGGAAAAATTTTTTTTTGTCGCGAAGGCCGCCAACAGAAAAATTTGCCCCCTCTTAATAACTCTAGGTCTGGCCCTACTTAGACTTAATACTAGAAAATTTAGAAAACTAAAATTTTTTTCGGAGATTTTATTTGTTGTGATTAAGTTACAAAATTCAAAAGGATATTTTAAAAATATGCATTCGCTGTGAGCTTTTGCCTGGAGCGGATACAAAAATCGACTACAGCACTAAAGGTGGACAAATATATCAGTTTATCAGGACGGCATTTGTAGATTATTTTAATATTTTCTTTAAGAAAAAGTATTTTTTTCAATGCGAGTACTTATTACGATTTCTGTTTACCAGATTCTACAAAACAATAAAAAAAATCATTTGTAACACTACTATCAAACGTCACTTTATTTTTAAATTTTCAAAAAAAATATCATAAAAGTTACCTCTTATATGCTTTTTCTGGGTTAATTATTGAAATATTTTCTATTTTCAGACATTTTTGAGGTAAAATGAGCAGATATATGCCTTTCATTAAATAAATTTCAGTTTTTAAATGTATTTTCTATTCATTTTAAAATAGTAAGATGTCCTGATAAATTGTAAATATTAAATAATCATTTGATATACGCGGCTATACTTTTGGCTCGAAGCGAATTAGACGACAAAGATTTTCTTCCGTAAATAATAAAATTCTAAAAGAAAATAATAAATTAGTGAAAGAAATAAAAATAATTTACCCTTGAATTACCTGTCTAATACAATTGTTGTAAGTACTTATGTAAAATGTAAAAATTTTATTACATTTTTTCGAAAACTGTAAAATTTTCAGTACATTTATATAAATGTTTGCCTATAATTTATTAATATAACTCTTTTAAATAATACGCGTTAAAATTTTGTAATATTTCCAAAACGAAATGACAGAATATGTTAAAATAACTTTTTTTAACAAAAAAAAAAAAATGAATATGCAAAATTATTTAAGATTAGAATGCTATGTTTATACGTTCTAATCGTAACTGTATTATGAATCAGGCAGAAATTTACGTAAAAATATTATTATTTCAGTATGGTTTAACGTAATTTTTATTCAATTGTAGCAAACTTAATAATCTTAATAAGGTGTAAACATAATCTAAATTCTAACCATACTACATAAAACAAATATTCTTGATAATTTTTCTATAAAAAAATGGAATAGTTATATTATAAAAACTTATACCACTGACAAGGAAAGGGCAAAAAGTCGAAAATTCAAAAAAATCTGAAACTTTGTCAGTGTGTAGAGAGTGGTTACCTAATAACATAAAAAATATCAGTTGCTGCTAAAAAACGTTTTTAAAGGGTGAAACATCCCCTCAAAATTCGAACTCAAAAATTTAAAAATCGATGAAATTTTGTTTATACGTACCTTAAAAAGTTTTAGTAACAAATATAACATTATTTTTGGCATCTACAAATTTTTAGGGGTTGAAACCACCCCTTCATATGTGTACTTAAAAATTTAAAAATTGATGATATTCGGTTTATAGATACTATATAGAGCTCTAATAATAAATATAACATTATTTTTTGCATCTATAAATTTTTAGGGGTTGAAACCACCCCTTCATGTAGGTATCTACTTAAAAATTTATAAATTTATGATAGAGCTCTGTATAGTATATATAAACAAAATATCACCAATTTTTAAATTTTTAATTACATAATTGAAGGGTGGTTTCAACCCTTAAAAATGTGTAAATGCAAAAAATAATGTTATATTTGTTGCTGGAACCGTTTAAGATACCTATAAACAAAATTTCATCGATTTTTAAATTTTTGAGTTGCAACTTTGAGGGGATGTTTCACCCCTAAAAAACGGTTTTTAGCAGCAACTGATATTTTTTATGTTATTAGGTAGCCATCCTCTGTATACTGACAAAGTTTCAGATTTTTTTGAATTTTCGACTTCTTGCCCTTTCCTTGTGAGAGAAATAAAATATAGCTGAATCGTTAAATTGGTTTAAAAAAATCATGACACGCCACTTATAAAGCCTTTTCCTGCGAATGTAGCATCGCAAAGCATGAGACAGAAAAAAAAATTGTGAGTGCCCGTGAAATGGAGAACGACATATTTCCTAGTTTTTCTCGAAAAATAATTAGCCTGGAGGAATGGTTTAAAAACATTTTTTACGTAATTTGGCTCGTCCTCTCAATTAGTGTAAAAAAAAGTTTGAAAAGTTGCTTATTTCTAGCAAAAAGCTCATTTTGTTGACAAAAGTGCCCGAAAAAACCTACTTCTGCGCACCCGACGTGTGGCTAGCGAACTCGCCCAAGAGTTTTGAATTTTGAAACTTTTCCAAATTTCATAAAAATTAAGAGTTTCGTTCGAGAGTTATCGTATATATATATATATATATATATATATATATATATATATATATATATATATATATATATAGTTATGTAACCATCACATCCGCTCTAATACTTAATTAATACATATTATACTTTTATACATTTAATCAATATTTTTGTAATATTAAGAATTGTACAATTTATGTAGACAATAACTAATAATTCATTCCATAAGGAACTCATATAGATAATTATTTAATATTTCATGTAACTAAAAATAACAAAAGCTTAATCATCAAAAACTACTAAATAATTAAATACAATGTATTAAGACAAAGGAATTGTAATGATATCATTTTAAAGGTACATCTTTTTGAATTAATCTCATTTTTGCTTATTCAGCAATCTCTTTGTCTAAATTACTTATAAATAATGTAACTCAGTAAATTATCCGATTTTTGTTCGATCTAGCTGGCAATAGTAACACCAGTGATATATTGTAAAAACAATTTTGTACTTTTAAAACTTAAAATAAATTTTTAAAAACTTACTTTAATTGTTTGTTACGAAACGTAACTGGCGCAGTCGGTAGGATTGTTGTAAGCATTGTTACCGGTATTGGTGATATCGTGAGTTGTGGAATTGACGGTTTCTCAAGGAAACAATTCAATCTTAACGGCAAATTAAGAGTTGTGGTACACTTTGGTTAGCAGTGCGTGGATTTCAATCCTTCATACAACAACGGATCTACGAGGAATGGAAATTTACTGGAGCATTCTGTAAGTAGAGTAAATTGCATATTTTTCGCTGCTTATATTTTTTGTTCCTGCTTTTTCCTTTTCGTATGTCTTTCATCGTAAAATCAAAATTGTTTAAATTATCACACAGACCATATCCTAGATCGAAAATCCCTCAACTAAACGGCGCAGAAAACGCAATAGTTGAGTCAAACGTGAGCATATCGGAGGATACGATAAGCAACGTTAATTTAGATTTAATTAGTAATAGTAATATTGAAACAGTTCAATCAAATAATTTAAATACAAATACAAATAATTCAATTAGTTTAGAAAGTTTAGATTTTAATAAATATTATAACAGTACAAAAATGCAAGTAAACGAAAATGCAGTTAGTGGCTTCTCACAAGTGCTCGAAGCATTTAGAATACCGGATCCAATTAAATTCCTACCTGAATTTAATGGAAATCCGAGAACTTTGCATGATTTTATTGAAAATGTTGATGAAATCATAGCATGCGTAAGTGTCGATTGGACACAGGGATACGGTAAATTATGGATACGGGCTATCCGTAATAAAATTGTAGGAGAGGCTAACGAAATTTTAAACATGTACGGTACTCCGACAGATTGGCAATCAATCAAGTCAAATTTAATTTCACACTATGCGGACAAACGAAACGAGACAAACTTAATTAGGGAACTTTACAGCTTAAAACAAAATCAAAATCAGAAAATGGAAGAATTTTATGCGAAAGTAATCGAAATACTTTCTTCATTAGTTAACTTCACCAAATTAAACGAAAATGATTCCATTGCAATAAATTCTAAATTACAATTATTTAAAAATTTGGCAAAAGATGTATTTTTAGCTGGACTTAGAGAACCTATTGGATCAGTCGTACGTGCACAAAACCCAGACACAATTCAAAACGCATTTGAATACGCTATCAAAGAACAAAATATTCACTACCATCAAAAATCATATCAACAAATTACAGTTAAACCTCCAATATCCGCACCTGTACCGATTAGAACACACAATTTTCATAATCCCCAACAATACCAAAAACAGTTTATCACACATACACCGTTTAACACACAAAATAATATTCAACAAACGCGACCATTTTATACACAAAATAATAATCAACAAATACGACAATTCAACACACAAAATAATACAAAACAGTTACCGCGACCAACACCTATGGACTTAGGCAGTAATAGGTTAAGCATTAGACAACCTAACACACAACAGCAACAATCACGCCCTAATTTTCAACAACAACAACAACAACAACCATTTAGACGTAATATTTTCCAACCCCAAAGTAGACCGACTTTTGCTTCAAACGAACTTTTTAACACAGAAGCATCAGGATTTAGTTCATTAGACGAATACGTAGTTGACGAAAATTATGACGAAAACAGTTATTTGGTAGACGAATACGAACAGACAGACCAAAATAATCAAAATGAGATCGATGATCAAAATTTTCGGTTAATCTCGGACAACAATTTGGATACATAGATTTAAATCTTCATGAATCTACTTTACCCTATATACATATTACTGACCAAAAAGACTGTACACCCTTAAAATTTTTAATTGATACTGGTTCTTCAAATTCTTTCCTTAATCCTGAATTAGTTCATCCAGACCTTACAACTGAAATTAAACCTACCAAAATTAAATCACTTTTAGGATCATATAATGTTACAAAAAAGGCAAAATTACCCATCTTTAGTGAATTCAATCAAGACGGTACAATAGATTTTCTTCTTTTACGATTTCACGGTTATTTTGACGGACTTATTGGACTTGACATACTTAACCAACTTCAAGCTCAAATTGATATTCCCGGTAAACGATTAATAACACCATTTTCTACAAATAGATTGTTGTTCAAACCCAACATCACAAGTGGCATACACATAATTGAACCAAATTGTAAACAATTAGTCAAAATTCCAACAGACGTACAATCAGGCGACGTATTAGTACATGACATAAAAATTCAAAATAAATTTTCGATTCCTTCTGGCGTATACAATGTTAAAGATTGGCATATACTCGCACCCGTTTTAAATCACACAAACAGTGCACAAAAATTTTTAATCGAACAGCCACTGAAAGTAGAAATTTTAAATCACGAAATTATTGACTGTAACTTTAACCAATTTCAAACTGATAACGACACGGAATTACCCCCGATCGAATCTCTTATTAGGACCGAACATTTGAATAGCGAAGAAAGGCAAGCTTTGTTTAAACTTTGTCGTAAATATGAGGATGTTTTTTATAAAGAGGGTCAAGATCTTTCATTTACGAATAAAATTAAACATGAAATAAAAACAACTGACGATCTACCCGTTTATACCAAATCCTATCGGTATCCTTATATTCATAAGGAAGAGGTTAAGAAGCAAATTGATAAGATGCTCCATCAAGGCATCATAAGACCAAGCTATTCTCCTTGGAGTAGTCCAATTTGGATAGTTCCTAAAAAACTAGACCAAAGTGGAGTACGAAAATGGCGATTAGTGGTGGACTATAGGAAACTTAACGAAAAAACTATAGGGGATAAATATCCAATCCCAAACATCACAGATATACTGGACAAACTTGGTAAATGCATGTATTTCACTACTCTAGACTTAGCATCTGGTTTCCATCAGATAGAAGTTCATCCTAGGGACATTGAGAAAACTGCTTTTACTGTAGACCATGGACATTTCGAACATGTTCGCATGCCATTTGGACTAAAAAACGCTCCATCAACTTTCCAAAGAGTTATGGATAACGTTCTAAAAGATCTACAAGGTACAATTTGTCTTGTATACATGGATGATATAATTATCTTTTCCACTTCGCTTCAAGAACATATTATTAATCTCGATAAAGTTTTTAGCAGACTAAAAGACGCAAATTTAAAAATTCAGTTAGACAAAAGCGAATTTCTAAAACGGGAAGTAGCTTTTCTGGGACACATAGTATCAGAAGCAGGTGTAAAACCTAATCCTGATAAAGTAGCTGCTATTAGGAAATTCCCTGTACCAAAAACACAAAAAGATATTAAATCTTTTCTAGGCCTTCTTGGATATTACAGGAAATTTATTAAAGACTTCGCTAGGTTAACAAAACCAATGACTAAATGTTTAAAGAAAGGTGAAACAGTTAAACATACACCCGAGTTCCTTAAATGTTTCGAAACATGTAAAGACCTCTTGACAAACGACCCAATCCTTGCCTATCCAGACTTTAACAAAGAATTTATTTTGACAACGGACGCAAGCAATGTAGCAATCGGAGCAGTCCTTTCCCAAGGACCTATTGGTAAAGATAACCCAATATGTTACGCTTCTAGGACCTTAACCGACTCAGAATCGCATTACTCTACCATAGAAAAAGAACTTTTATCGATCGTATGGGCAACCAAATATTTCAGGCCTTACTTATACGGACGAAAATTTACCATAATTACTGACCATCAACCACTCAGATGGCTCATGTCACTTAAAGAACCAAACAGTAAATTAGTAAGATGGCGACTTAAACTTGAAGAATTTGACTACAAAATTATACACAAACCAGGTCGACAAAATACTAACGCAGACGCCCTCTCACGAATTATAATTGACAGTAACCCCCATACTAATGACGATTCTACGCAAGAAACTTCTACACAAGACACTTCTACACAAACAGTACATAGTGCATCAGAGGATGATACCTCCTTAATTCGAATCTCTGAAAACCCCCTTAATGATTTTAAAAATCAATTAATCATATTAAAAGATGAAAACATTCAAACTGCAACTAAACGCAAATTCCAAATTCTTTTTAATACACGTCGACGTATTACAATTACACTTTCTGCTGACGACGACGATATTTTAATCTCAATTATAAAAGAAAACATTCCACCGAAGGTAACTTTAGCTATATACTGTCCTGATGACGAATTATTTATTAAAATTCAAAGAATATATTCTGATTATTTCTCTCAAGGTAAACAGTACAAAATTATTCGAGCAACTAAACTATTAGAAGACGTTTTAGAAGATGACCAACAAGACGAATTAATAAAAAAATATCATGACTTTAGACATACAGGAATTAACGAAACCTTTAACCATATCAGAAGAGAACATTACTTTCCAAATCTAAAATCAAAAATTTCTTATTATGTTAATAATTGTAAATTGTGTAACGAAAATAAATATGACAGACGACCACCAAAACAAAATTTTGAATTAACAGAAACACCATCACAGCCACTCGAAATTGTACACATTGATATATTTTATTTGGACAAATTAATATATTTAACAATTGTAGATAAATTTTCACGTTTTGGCCAAGCATACCCAATCGAAACAAGAAATACACCCCATATCCTTGAGGCTCTAGCACAATACATATCCCAATACGGTAGTCCTAAAAATATTGTAGTCGATTCAGAAAAAGGATTTGACTCAATACGTTTTCGACAATTTTGTGACACGTATAGTATTAATATACATATAACAGCTGTTAGAAGTTCAACATCAAATTCTCCTGTAGAGAGATTCCATTCTTCTATCCTTGAAAAATATCGTATCACACATGCAACTGATAAAAGCAGCTCAGCTGATTTAAAAATGCTACATACAGTTTTTGTTTACAATAATTCAATTCATACCGCGATTAAATGTACACCATATGAATTATTTTTCGGACGTAAATATGACATTAAATTAACTGCCGATCCAGCAATAGTACAACAAGAACGCGAAAAATTTCAACGTGAATCTTATCAGAACCAAATTCAACAAAAAGAAAACAAAATTAATACTCTAAATAGTAATCGCGAATCCCCAATTGATTATAAAGAAAAACAAACTACATATTTTCAGGAAAATAAACATAATTCCAAATTACACCCAAAATTTAAACAAATTACAGTAAAAACTAATAATAAGGTAACGGTAACAGACGACAAAAATCGTAAAATCCCAAAACAAAAATTAAGACGACCTTTGTTACAGGGCAATATTAACAATAATGACAACGGTGACGACACAGAAAATCGAGATACGCGACCTAACGAACAACCAGGAACTAGTGGCTATAGAAATAGGACAAGCGAAACTTAACTAAGAATTTAAAACAAATTTATACTCATAATTAATCTTTAGTTTAACAAATCGTGAACAAAACTTTCTAAATTCAATACAACATGACTATCATATATAATTTATAATATCGACCTCTTATATTCACATTTGATTCAACTAGCTAAAGCTCTAAATTGGCAAAACTCAATGTACTTTCTACCTTAATATTAACCCCTGAAGAATTAAACCATTAACCACTAAAAACAAATCTGTAATTCCCTATCCTGTTATCCTAAGCGGAAAATATGTAAATTACTTTTCACAGAAAGAATGTTTACGGCTAAATAAAATCTACATATGCGGCAAAGAAGATCTAACCAAGTACCTACATCAGATCACTGCTTTAACCATGCAATTCGTGAATAAATGGGAAGTCGCATCTACGAGGAATTCAACGAACAAACAATAGTCAGACGTCTAACACCACAACTCGTTATATTGAAAACCGTTAAAGAAAATCAATCAATTTCAACTACTTGCGGTATTAACCAACGATTCAAGGGACAATACTCATCTATTTTCACCAATGTGAAATCATAAACATCATCCTGTACAAAAACCAGGAACTCAACAAAACACAACTTCATATATTACCTCCACACGAACTCCAAATTAAAGAACAAAAAAAATTGTTACCTAAAATCAACCTGAAAAAAAATTCATCACCTACAACACAAATAAATTATTTTTCGTCTGGCCATCCCAATTGAACCAAAGGCTCATATGGTCTATGCCAGAAAGTCAGAGGGGAGGAGTTATGTAACCATCACATCCGCTCTAATACTTAATTAATACATATTATACTTTTATACATTTAATCAATATTTTTGTAATATTAAGAATTGTACAATTTATGTAGACAATAACTAATAATTCATTCCATAAGGAACTCATATAGATAATTATTTAATATTTCATGTAACTAAAAATAACAAAAGCTTAATCATCAAAAACTACTAAATAATTAAATACAATGTATTAAGACAAAGGAATTGTAATGATATCATTTTAAAGGTACATCTTTTTGAATTAATCTCATTTTTGCTTATTCAGCAATCTCTTTGTCTAAATTACTTATAAATAATGTAACTCAGTAAATTATCCGATTTTTGTTCGATCTAGCTGGCAATAGTAACACCAGTGATATATTGTAAAAACAATTTTGTACTTTTAAAACTTAAAATAAATTTTTAAAAACTTACTTTAATTGTTACGAAACGTAACTATATATATATATATATATATATATATATATATATATATATATATATATATATAAATTTTAGTGAATATCATTTTCGGATTCTGGGGACCTCAAAACATATTTCTGTTATGGTCTCTGGCTTAGGTCGCGTCATGAGAGCTACGGTAATAGCTGAATTTCTAATTGTGGAAATTCGCTAAAACTACAGTTTATCGAAAAATTTAATAAAATGATTTTGCTTCCGAGACTAGTAAAGTAGCGGAAGCATTGTGATCACTTTTGAAAAATAAAAATTGTTTTCTTTTCAAAATCAAATTTTTTACGCACATTTTACGTTTTAGAGCTTCCTGAACAATTTTGGTTTGGGCCGTCCGTCTGTCTGTCCGTCTGGGTGTCTCCAATTTTGCACCAAGTGGCATAACTTCCGAACTATTCGATTGTTTTTAATGAAATTTTCAGAAATTATGCAGTTTGGCTCCGCGATGGTCCCCTATGAATTTAATCAAAATCGGAGTAACGGTAGCAACGCCGCTACCATGTCATTCCAAAATTGCACCAAGTGGCATAACTTCTGAACTACTCAATTCTTTTTTATGAAATTTTCAGAAATTATGTAGTTTGGTTCCTATATGGTCCCCTATGAATTGAATCGAAATCGGAGTAACGGTAGCTACGCCGCTACCATGAAATCCCATTAAATGTCAATATCTTATTTACTGCTAGTCCTATCTCGCTCAAACTTTTAGGGTATATTGGGGGTTAGTTTCTAAAATATTTTTGCTATTATTTTATAATTTAGCCTTTAAGTCTTTTGAGTTACAACAGTTTTTTATAAACTTCAAGGCGAAAATATAATTTCACGGTATATAATATGTATATTTGGTAGAATACTGTTTTAAAGCCTTTTACGACTACGAGGAAGCTGTGTGCCCACCCTATTGGCAGCGTATTTTTAAATATTTTTTCTTAAAAAAATTTTTTTATGTTATATTAGATGCATGTGAACAACTAAAAACACTTTTTGAAAAATTGTTAAATACCTAATTATTTAATTATTTACCTAATTAATTTTTTTTTTTTTTTGGTAGTTCATATAACATAATTATTGAGAAAACGTTTGGTTTATATTTGATTTATACAAGTACCATATTTAATTAAAAAATGAAATTAAAAACTAATATTATAACAGTGGAGGTGCAAGTTAAGCCAGGCGCACATTGAACTGCGTCACGCAGTAAACGCTGGGCAGGGCAGGGCAGGGCAGAGCAGGAAAGCACGTGTGGTCGGGCGCAAATTGAAGCGCAGTTAACGCAGGCAGGGCAACGCAGTTTCTGTGACTCTTGTTGTAGAACGAGGTAGCACGAATTTAAAAGCAGAGTAGAGCAGAGAAGCACTATTTTTCTTCAATTTCTTCAATTGTTTTCATTTCAACGAAATAAAACCAACTAAAACTCGAGAACGTGTTACAATGTCGCGCAGCATCGTGCAGTTTCTGTGTCACAGTCACAAGTGCCACATCGGTCTCGTGCTACACAGTGCTGCTCTGCTCTGCTCTGCGTGTCAATTCACGCTGTCCCATTCTACAACACGAGTCACAGAATCTGCGCTGCCCTGCCTGCGTTAACTGTGTCTCAATCTGCGCCCGGCCTTAGTGTTTGCTGAATTACCGTATTTGCTAATATTTAGTCTTTAAGATTATTAAGGCTTCAGCTTACAAATTCTTTAAGTGGAATTTCGTTAATAAAGTAATTTTTCGACTCGATCGATATTTTCTTTGAATCTGTTTTTCTCTCACATGAATATTTACACTTTTTACTCGTTGTAAGCAACTTGAAATAGAATCATATACCTTACTCTTTTTAGATAATAAAATTCGCATATACATAAAAAGAGTAAGGCTTATAATTCTATTTCAATTTTGATGTTGCTTACAACGAGAAACCAGTGTACTTAATTTAACTTTGCTAGAAGACCTGGACTTAATTTTGTCATTAGTTATAAAAATTTATTGTACTTTATTTAATTATTTATTTATTTTGTATTTATTTATTTATTTATTTATTTATTTATTTTTGTAAATTCCGCTGATGCGTAATATCTGTGGTAGGTGGCAAAAGTTTTAGTACGAGTTGACATATAGTGATTTTTTTTTAAAAATTTGAAATAAACCTATTTAAAATTTTTATTAGTCTCATGTTATGATATATGAAGACTTTTTCGAATACCCTGTGACACATCAAAATATTTCGAATCCAAGTTCTTTATAACGAACATAGAAATTTTGAGAAAATAGTGGGTTGAATAGTGTTATGTATATATTTTACTATCATGTAGGAATACGACTTGCTTAGTTATTTTTTGTTACTTTGTATTTAACTTAACGATGTAGGCTATATAGTTTTTCTCTGTTCCTTACATTAAATTTAATCAAAAATGCTTTACTGAGCCACCGTGTATATGATAATTTATTACATAACGTAAATATAAAAATTTTTAAACGTATGGTGACCACATTTACTACTGTATATCTTTTTGTGAATAAAATTATTTTTAATTTTATATTTCATTCATAAAATTGTCCGACACACATATAGAATCTCATAAGTGGGATAGCAATGTCACTGCAAAAATCAAGGTTGGATATATTTATAAAATCAACGTAAGTTAGTCTTTATACGGCGTTTCCACCGAAGTAATAAGCAGTAAATAAAATGTATGTAGGACCGAAAAACACAATTTGGTACTAAGTACATAAAGTAACCTACGTAGTCGCTCTACTTACTACTTACAGCTTCTATGTGAACAAGCTATTAGGAAGTGGGTAATTTCACACGTGTAAGCATAAGTTGCCATTCTTTTTTCTAGTTACTTTCTAGACTTTTAATAAATAGCAGGTCAAAAAAATGTATTTAAAGTCTCACGAATTTGTATTTAGTAGTTAATTTGCGCTTGGAATCTTCTACAAGCTTTTATATGCGCTTGTAAATTTTTGCATCAATTGAGGCACGGTTCAATATAAAACCACGTAAAGGCATGAGTAAATTTTTTTCTTGGTTTTTCAAGTTCCCAATATTTTTCACAACCAATATTTTGTTTCTAAAACGATAAATATTAACAATGAATATGAAATAGGTAATTTAACCATGAAATTTGAACAATATATTTTTCGAAGGGTAATGTTATAACTAATACTTTATTTTAACAATTAGTTAAAAAATTCACGTATTTTTTTAAAACTAAGCCCCGTAAAATCGGTAAAAAAAAAAATAAAATAAAATAAAAAAATAAAGAAAATCGAGTACCACGTTATAGAGGCGACTGAGTACTTTAATTTAAAAAAAGAAAATCGAAAATCAAAGGTGGGGTAATATTATAATTAATATTTTATTTTACCAATTCGTTAGAAAGTTCACGTATTTTTAAAACTGAGCTCCGGAAAATCCGTAAAACTCAAAAAAACAAAAAAAGTCGAGTACTACGTTATAGGACGAACTAAATAGGTATTTTAATTTTTTAAAAAAATCGAAAAACGAAGATAAGGTATTTCCAGTATAAGCGATTAAAGAAAAGGAATAAAACTTCAACAAATGTGCATGTATTGGGATGGAAATCGGTCTGGTTGAAAGTATATATAAAGTACATTCAATGCTACGTGTAATCATTTTTTAATTTTCTTAGACCCTGAAAAAATTGATAAAATATTTTTGGGAATCCCCCTTTTGTAACCTTGAACGTAATTTTGAATAATTATAACTCCGACAAAGTAGAAGATAATTCAATAATATTCGAATACACAGCTCAACGCATCTTGAGCTTATTATATACACAGGGAAATTAAATTTGGAGAACATGTTATTTTCGGGTGATCGGTTTATACATGAAATTGCGCAACAATTCAAATTACTGAAAACGCGCCATTTATTGAAAATGACGTAATGTTTTGTTAACAAACATGTTGAATTTGCTAATTTTCATCGGCAAAGTAAAATTGTAATTTATATTTTCAAAATATCTATTAGCTTTATTATTATATTATACTTACTAATAATAATTGACCAGAAGTTAAATAAATTCTTAGTTTTACTTTAAAATTTTACGCAAATAATCAAAATTTTGTCATTATAAAGATTTATATTGACGTTTATTTTTCTTTAAATCGTGGCTTCATTTCATTGTTATTATTTTGATGATTTTTACACAATTTATATAGATAATATTAAAAATCACTTAACTGATTTGTGCAAAACAAGACGTTTAAAATAGTTTTTTTTTTTTTTTAATTTGAGTCAAGTACCCTATTAGAATACTTACATTTAATTAAAATACATAAGTACTTATACTAAAAATTTCTATAATAATTTTCCTATGGTAAAATCGAATGTACTTGTACATAATATGTACATTTGCGCGAGGGATTATGCGTATGATGAGTATGTATAGTAACAACATTTTCTCAATTCTACGGTGTCCTTCATCATACCATTGGAGCCGCCTTTGATGGCAAAATATCGATTTAGTTTTCTGTTCTAGACATTCGGCGCCATATTTCCAGTTTACGTATTATGTAGATGCATATATACATATACTACACTATATAAACTACGTAAGTTATGTATAAGTGGAAATTAAACATAGAACTTCTTTCTTGTTTTCCCCCCTTGTCATTCGGTAGGAAAAATATATGTATATAACGATGGAATGAAAAAAAAGCTTTCATCTACGACTGTCGTGAAGTTGCTTATTATTTATTGTAAAAAAATACTACCTACAGGTAAACTATGTTTTATGTACAGAAAGTCTACCTACAGGTAAACTATGTTTTATGTGCATAAAGAACCATTAACTATAGCTTACTACAGTTATATTAATATTTGTATTAGCAAATTTCCAGAAAGAATACTGGAAATTCAGCTATTACAGTAGGTGCCATGACGGGACTTGAGCCCGGGACTATGGCAGAAATTTGTTTTGAGGTCCCTAGAAACCGAAAATAATATTCACTAAATTTTATATATATATATATATATATATATATATATATATATATATATATATATATATATATGTATGTATGTATGTATGTATGTATGTATATATGTATTAGCACGATAACTCTCGAACGAAATGTCCTAGGTTTACGAAATTTGGTGACAACGTTGGAAGTCCAAAAATCTTGGATGAGTTCTTCAGCCATACACGTCGGGTGCCAGGAACATGGTTTTTGTTCTAGCAAAAAATTAGTTTTTTGCCAAAATTTCCACTTATTCAAAAATTTTTGCCAAATTTTTTTACATCATTTAAAAGAGGAGAAAAAATTACATAAAAAAGGTCTTTAAACTATTATTCTATGTCAACTAGTTTCCGAGAAAAACTAATTTTTATAAACGGAAATTCGGTATGTTATGCAGGATGCTGCGACAGGGGTATTGTATATTACATTAGCTAATTCAGCACATGCTGTTCAACATTTTGTCATAGATGGCATGTTGAGTTTGATTTATATATATGGGTTTATTTTTTGGTCTCGATTTTGTAACTTTTATTTTTTGTCGCTAATCTAAGATATATTGTAAATTTGAGGTTGTAAGGAGTTTTTTTGTAGATTATATAACTATCTACAAATTTTATTTGAAAGATTTTGGTAAAAAATTAATATTTAAAAAATTATCGTAAAAAATTTTAATTAACCAAAGCGTTAGAAACTTTAAGATCCTTTTTCTATTTTCATTCCGAACAGAAAGGTGCTCCGTATTTTCTGATAGATCATTTTACCTACATAGTTTTTTGATGCGGTATATAAGTATTTGCTGATTTTAACCGTAGCGAAAGTGAACAGATATGGAATTTATCGAAAACTAAAAGCATAATTTAGTAGATGTGGTATATCGGAATGAATACTTCTTTTCATAATATCATCCATTTTGAAAGATCGTTACTTTCGGTATCGATGATTTTCGACAACGAAAACTACATTTTAATAGTCGTAATATTATACTAAAATATTATACCTTTCCAATTCAAAGTCTGAATAAAGTGTGATGGTAATCAGAAATAAATGCGTTTAAGGGGGGAGGGTCCTCCAGAACTTTAAAATGTTTCATTTTTAGCGAATTTCCAGAATGGAATTCAGTTATTACAGCCACTGTCATAACGCGATCTGAGCCCGGGACCATGGCAGAAATTTGTTTTGAGGTCCCTAGAAACCGAAAATAATATTCGCTAAATTTTATATATATATATATATATATATATATATATATATATATATATATATATATATATATATATATATATGTATATATATATATGTATATATATATATATATATATATATATATATATATATATATATATATATATATATATATATATATATATGTCCGCACGATAACTCTCGAACGGAAGGTCCTAGGTTTACGAAATTTGGTGAAAATATTGGAAGTTCCAAACCGTTGGACGAGTTCGTTAACCAGGCGCATCGGATGCCAGGAACATGGTTTTTGTTCTTACAAAAAATTAGTTTTTTGCCAAAATTGCCACTTAATCAACAATTTTTGCGAAATTTTTTTACACCATTTAAAAGGGGAGGAAAAATTACATAAAAAAGGTCTTTAAACTATTGTTCTATGTCAGCTAATTTCCGAGAAAAACTAACTTTTATAAACGGAAATTCGCTATGTTATGCAGGATGCTGCGACAGGGGTATTTGTTTTGCTTTAAAAGTTCATTTGAACCGTAAGGAATGTATTTCTAATGTTTTAATGCCAACACAAAGATTATCTTAGATAACGATAAACTGCTTTTAACTCTACTTTTCAAGAACGAAAACTTTTTAATAGCGTTTTCCTCAAAACAGGTTTTTTTTCGCGCCGTGGAACATAACTTAAAAAGTTATTAAGGTATTAGCTTGAAATTTTGTACAGATATTCTTTAAGATATTGGCCTTTACATATACCTAAAATTTTGCGTAAATTATTACTATAAATATTGTTTATAACAATTTGTTTATAAAAAAAAAAAAAAAAAAAAAAAAAAGTGAAATTATTTTCTTTTTGTTTTTAAATTGTGAAATAAAAAGTTTTCTCTTCAGAAATAGGTATATGCAAAGCGTAATGACTTATTTTAATAAAATTTTTTTGTTCGATTGAATTCAGTTGATTACAAGAGGCTGGGCATTTCACGGCGCAAATTAAAAGAGTCAACTTGGAACAGCTGTAGCGCCGCCATTTTTTCTTTGTTGCATAAAAATATATGAGTGAATACACCATCACATGTACTATACTATGTAACTTCATTTGATACAATAAAGGTATCCAGTTTCTTAAAAAAAATTATTAAAAATCTATTGTCTGGAGGATCCTCCCCCCCCCTAACATAATATATTGGAAAAATATACTTTATGGCTAAAGTGACTAATCTAGTGGTAATTAAAATATGTACCGGAAAAACTTTGCCACAATATCAAGTGATACGTTTAGCGCATACAAAATATGCTGAAGTAATTAGTAAACTTATCGCAGGTAGTTGGTCGATTTCGCGATACATTTTGTCGAGAGGAACTTTATGTCGCTAGTTGTGTATTTTGTTCCGAGGGACACCTAATAAATTAATAAATTGCATATAAGTTCATAGATATAAATTTTGAGTAAAAATATGGGTAACCAATTTCCGGTAACCACTTTAGGTGATTGATAAATTGAAGGTTATTCATTAACTTAATCTAATATAAACAATAATTATCTTTACTCTTCTGATTCCTTTTCAAACTGCAGTGAATTGACGTACAAGAAATATAGATAAATTCAATGAAACCGTTAGTAATATAGACAAGCTGGTCTAAGATTTTCAAGTTAATTTCCTTAGAAAAAATCCCAAAAACAATTATCAGATGTGCCAAAAATAATGCAATTAATGACGTACATGAGTTAAAATAAAAATGTGTAAATGATATCTACTTTAAAAATTTTAATTAATTCATTAGCAAAATGTGTTCATTTTAGAGTTAGATCGAGGAAACAAAGCGATTTCTGATACGACAGTTAGTAGGTATTCATTCTATATACGGAGAGTATCATTATTATTTTTCTATCAAGGTCAGAAGTGCACAATTTATGTACAATATTATCAAACACTATTTGTCTACCAAGTGACGAGTTTTGACGATAAGAAAACAATAAATAATAATGCTATGTGAACAAGGTGAGAGAATTCTATTGCCGCCCTACAATTATTGATTTGATATTTTTATTTTATATTTCTTGGAAAATATTGATGTTGCCGTTCGTTCGCTCATAAAAATAGGAAAGTTATTTGCTTCCGTGAATTTCATATTATCCACGGTAATTTAAGGCGGTATTCCTATGTGATGCGTAAAATTTAAAACTCACTTCAGGATTTAGTAGTAGAAATATGGGACTACGGGGACCACCTTCCCACCTGCTAACTTTTTGAGTGACCTCGACAGGTGATAAAACCACCGGGGCGGTTCTAGAAGCCTCCGGCGGTGGGTGGAGTAATGTTTTGATCTTAAACCCAACCGAACCTAAGGAAATTTTGCCTAACCTAATGGAACCCAACGGAACTTGATCTAACCAAACCTAACCTAACCGAACCTAACAAAATTTTTTCTAACATAACCGAAACTAAGAATTCAAAATTTCCCTAATAGATGGCGCAGCCACCTTCGAGCAGTGTAAATTCCAAGTTTTCACTACTAGATGTCGCTGCTCGTCCGGATACTAACGATCCCTGTGCGTAAGTTTGAAAAATTGTCAATAGGTTGCACCGGAAATCCTTTTTTGATAGTTAAAAGATGGGGTTGCTCGTCTGAACCACCGCGAACTCTGTACCTTGATTCATAATTTTATTATATTTTTTATCTGAAAACAGGTTTGAACTCGTACAAATTGTCAACTGACGTCATTAGAAGGTATACTTAATAGCGAAGATTTCTGTCTAATATGCAAAAATGAAGCAACAGGCTAACTTGCATGGCTACATAAAGTGTGACAAATGATGTCATCAGGCTATTTTTCTGCTATAAAAGACCATAGCATAACTTTTCAATTACAATTTTGTTCGAAACTTTAGTGAAAATATTAAATCTTATTGTTATAAAAAAATTATTTTCAATTGCTGTGTTGAAAACTAATTATTGTCAACAACGGAATCCATTACTGCTGGAAACAGACTTAATTCAAAAAATGGCGGGAAATTTTATGGACGAATTGAAACATCTTGGTACTGTTAAACGATGGATTAAACTTGCGGATATGGAAATTGGAAAATTATATAAAATTATAAGCGCAAGACAATTGCCATCAAAATTCGATTCATCGAGAATGAAGACAATCTTCATCCTTCTTGATTTTTGTGCTTTTTTTCTAACACGTCTAGAAGCTTTCTAAGAAAACATACAGAGCTGAAATTTTGTACGTGTATTGAGTTAGTATCCAGCTAGTGCCTTTTAGGGATTAAACATTACTTTTCCCCCCACTTCTCACATTTTTACATCGGAAATCAGTGGTATTGTAAATGTGTTTTAAATGAATTACTTTTATTCTAACACACAGTAGGCGAATAGTAATTTTAAAAAATTTAAAAAAAAATGAATTTACTTTTTTAACAAAAGCAATACATACATATAGGTAGTTGCATACATACATATTATATTACATATAGGTAATTCTATATGTATACATACATATAAAGTAGGAATTTTGGATTTTTATTATTTATAAAATAATTGTTTATTTTTTATTTTTTTTTATTTTTTATTTTTTTTATTTTTTTTGAAAGAAAAAATATCTTTATAAAGGCCTTCCAGTTTACTATTTAAGGTCCTTTTTTAATATTTAAAACTAAAACATAAAGGCAATTAGCGGATAAACATGGGCAGGAATGTCCTCGTACGAATTGTGTTGGTTTTTTTTTCTGTTACCTGTTTTCGGCACAAAATTGAAATTTAATGAGATACAGCCCTTAAATACTTAAAACCTTTTTTTAAAGCCTCGATCAGCCGAACACTCATCACCAGTTTTGAAATCAACAAAATGACAATTCGGTTGTAGACTTTCAATCACATTTCGCTTGTAGACATTCAATACCGAAGATGAAGGGGAAAATTCGACTACCGTGATGGGGTCCCGCTGCTCACGGCGTTTTTGTAAAATCTATGTCGGCTTTGGATTTCAATAATAAATTTTTTGTTATGTAAACTCTTATTAATTTTCAATTAACAAATTTATAAAAAGAACTTCTCGTTTTCTTTGAGCAATTTTCCTAAATTAACAAAGTTAAATTAAGTAGATAATATTAGTGAAAATAACAAAGTTAAAAGGGAATTAGGCCAAGGGAACTGGAAGATTCTGGAACAAGAAGAAACGTCACCTAACGGACTGGGGACATTTCACCATTCTACGTTCCACAACATAAGTTTACGGAGATTGAACTTCGATCAATCTGACCTGGTGACAGCTGCCCTTCGTAAGAAGAAACCCCCACTATCGCATTTCGTCCTCCTGGATACATCAATATACATGCAAATACGTTGCAAGATTCGATTTGTAATTTTTATACATGAAATTTATTTAATATTTAAACCAATTGAAAAATTTGCTTGTAAAAATAGCTGGATTAATCACGTATAAGTTATTACGTTTTTGTGACTTTGTGAGTACTGTGTTTCAAACGTTACAAAGTGAATTTCATCTTAAAAGTACATAATTTTTAAGTTATTTTTCTATTTTAATTGTAAATTTTTTAAGTTAATCGAGTAGTTAATTTTATTCAGTTATTAAAACTATAGTGTATTGAAATCAGTTTGTGTATCTTTGTGATTTTCGGAAATATTCGGAAAGTCGAAACATTTACTAGAAATTTTTGAGATTATTTAAACTAATTATAATTACTTTATGAATATTAAAAAGAAAAAATTTCGTGTTTTTTTTAACGTTTAAGTGTACTATAGGTACCTATAAGGCGTTAATCATATACAATATTCATATACTCAATACATCTGCTGTTTACGCTTAACGTTCATATGTTTGATATACTTATAGTCCATCGACTACTGTAGCAATAGTGTACAGGGTTTTTCTAAAAAAATTAATTAGTTATTTTACATATTAAAACAAAAAATTTTCTTCAATCTCGTTTAAATAATTTTGGTTTAGCAACTTTGAAAAATATAATTTTCATGTTGCTCATAAAATTTTGTTTAAACAATATTAAAAGTACAAAATTTTTCTTTTTTAATAGTTTTCTTGAATTTTTAAAGGAGTAATTTCATACTAATAACTTTTAAAATATAATCTTTCTTTTTTAAGTGATATTAGAGGTAAAATTTTTATATATTTAAAATGTATAGGATATGTTAGAAAAAAAAAATCCGTAAATAAAATTTAAATTATTTTTCACTAAATTTTTTGCATTTATAAGTTTATTTAGTCATATTTTAAAAAGTAAATTATAAATATTTCGCGAAAACTAGACAAATTCTATGTGAAATTTAGTAAAAATCAGTTCTACTATTGGCTAATAACATTTATTGGAAAATTAACTAACTTTTTTGTGATAAAACTATTTAGCATCTAATATACTTTATTCTATTTATGTTAAATACATTTTTTTACAATTTTTAGAATGTACAGGATGTGTTAGAAGAATTTCGTGAATAAAATGTGAAATACTTTTTCGCTCAAATTTAGTCACGTTTTAAAAGGATTTTATGACTACCTATTTGAAAATATAATTTTTCTTTTTAAAAGTTAAATTGTCATAATAATGTTGGTATGTTACCATGCAAATATAAATTATTAATTTATAATAATAAAAATTATTTCTACAATAATATCTATAAAAGATTTTTTAGAATGCAAAAGATTAACCTTCACATAGTAAAATAGCTTACACATCACATTCCGTAACATTTTACACATGAAATCCTCGTCGCTTCGGAAGGCAATGCATTATGCATTGTGTGTGCTTATGCAGTAAAACTTATCTTGATTTTTTAAGGCAACTGACCATGTTATTTGGAATAATAATTTTTTTCAACAATTTATTTCCAACAATGGAAAATTCATTTCCAACAATAGTATCACATCAATGCCGATCACAGTGTTAACTAAATTTGTTTAAAGTAATAAAACTTATTATTTAAAACAACTGAAAACTTGAACTAAATTGAATTATAAAAATTATTGCGTCATATTTTCCAATCATAACTTGTTGCAGCTTGTTATCTCTTACACATCTGTATAAAGTTGTATGACGTCATCGAGTAATAGATTATACGCGTGATAAACGGCGTTACAACCATTACGTCATTTGACTTCATAAAATACAGTGTGCTTCGTGTCATCACATTGTTTTTTGCGAAATTTTAAAGTTAGCTTTTTTATTTCAAAGTTTGATTTCTTAAAATTTTATTACATTTTTTCAATATTTAGTTATTTTAGTTAGTTTTATTTAATTTAGTGGAAGAAGAAGAAATTTTTGAGATATTTTTGTTTCTTCTATGTTTTTGTTTTGTTTTTTTTTTTTTTTTTTGTTTTTTGATTTAACACTGTCGGTGAGTAATAAACATTTAATATTAATTTCTTGTTTTGAAAATTTTTTACTAATTTTTGTATGCAACAACTTAAAACCTAATTACAGTTATTTTAGAAATATTAAAACAGAAAATTTTATGTTATTTTTTACCAGTCAATATTTTTCAAATTTAGTTTTATTTTACAAATTCCAGAAAATATAATTTCACGTTTTTTAATTTTGTTTAATGTCGAAAATTATTTCATTTTTTTCATTTTAGAATGTACAGAATGTGCCAGAAAAATTCCGTAAATAAAATGTAAAATATTTTTGATCAATTTTAACGTTCATAATAATAATATATTTAATCTTAGAAGCAAAATTATAAATGTTTCCCGAATACTAAACAATATTTTTTGTGAAATTTAGCAAAAATGGCATTGTTCAAGTGCGAAATATGCGCATCAGGATTCAGCTGTCGGGATGCTTTGACAAGACATATGAAGACGAAACATGGTGACAATGGCTCATCTTTTAAATGTGGTCGGTGTGGGGTCATGTTTACGAGAATTGATAATTTACGACAACACCTAAAAAAAATCCATTCAACGGCTGTATTGTCTGATTACTGCGGCGAATATGTTGAAAGTGATCTGGAGCGACATATGTTTAATGAACATGGTCAACCCTCAACCGGCGCGGCGTCGTACGTGATCATGAACAGCCCTCAACTAGCAGCGGTCATATTTCGAGAAAGCGCACAGCTGGTGAACAAAATGGCGATCCATCTAAAAAATCAAAGGTAGATTGGGGAACAAGACGCTGCGAAGTATGCGATGTGGATATACCGATTTCATCTTTCAATGGGTATTTACGAAGCGCGGCCCACAAAAATAAATTATGCTGTAGTACTGGAAACGTAAATGTGGAAACTATCAACAGCGCGTTCAAAAGCAGAATAATCCGCTACCGGGTGAAGAGTTCCGAGTACTTCCAGTCCATTGAAGAATTTTTGGATGAAGTTAAGGAAAATGTGCTACAGCTGCTGCGAATGGAACTGGTGAAACATACGTCATTTAAAACAAATTTTGAATTGTTCGGTCTATATGCGAAATTCAATGAAAATGATAATTTACTACCAGATTTGAAGTCGTTCAACACCAGAAATGTTACTGTTTGCGAATCCATCAATATGATGGAAATTTAGCAAAGTATGGTGTCGACTGTAGTGCGCAAGAGTGAAGAATTCCAAGAGGGAGACAGCGGGTAGTCGCTTTTGGAAGTCTGCTATTTGGAAGTCGACGTAAATAAATTCAATCCACTTCGGGCTTCATCGTATATCGAGCTTCCAGCTTGGATCAAACAAAAACAGGCGGTTATCAACATTCAAAATAAAGACCAGGCTTGCTTCGCATGGGCGATAACATCGGCTTTACACCCAGTCGATCATGGCAATGACCCGCATCGAGTCGCTTTATATCCTCACTATTCGACAATTTTAAATTTCGACGATATTGAGTTCCCTATGAAAATCAAAGACATAAAATTTTTTGGATCTCTCAACAACATCAGCGTTAATGTTTATGGATTGAAAGGAAAGCATTGTTGGACCGTTGTACTATACGAAAAACAAAAGGAACATCCATGTTAACCTGCTGTACATTGAAAATGGTGAAACTAGTCACTACTACTGGATAAAGAACTTAAGTCGGCTCGTTGGACGTCAGTTACCGAAGCATAAAGAAACTGCATGGCTATGTAATGAATACTTACAATATTTCACAACGGAAGAGCGGCTTATCGAACATTCTAAAGAAGACTGCAACAAAGTTCGCACTGTAATACCAAGTCCCGGCGAAGACAACATTTTAAATCTCAAAATTATACCAAGCAGATGCGCGTCCAATTTACGATCTATGCAGACTTCGAATCCATATTAAAAACATGCGACACATGCGCACCGAATCCCGACGGATCGTTTACGAACGCCATGCATATCCACGAACCATTCAGCTTCGCATATTACATCAAGTGTTCGTATGATGAGTCATTAAATTAATTCGAAACGTACCGTGGGCCGAACTATGCGAAAGTTTTTATGGAAAAATTAGAACAAGATGCCCAACGACAACATAAAATTTTACAAAAGGAAATTCCGATGAAGCCATCAACTGCGCTGAATTATTTAGAATTTGGATTAGTCGAAGAATGTTCCATATGCGGCAATAAATTGGGCAATGATCGTGTGCGGGACCATGACCATCTAACGGGCGAATTTCGAGGTGCCGCACATAACCAGTGTACAGACTACCGAAATTCATCCCGATAGTTTCCCATAGTTTATCTGGATATGATGCGCACTTTATCGTCCGGGAATTTGGAGTCTCCAAGGAACAAATCGATGTCATACAGAAGAACAAAGAACGCTACATTTCTTTCACGAAGTATTTACCAGTTGACGCCAATCAAGAAGTGGATGACGATGACGATGATGAAGAAGATGCATCTGACAACAAATTTAAAATTAAAACTATCCAGTTGCGTTTTATCGATTCGTTCCGATTTATGGCGAGCAGCTTTTTAGCAGCGATTTAGATAAACTTGCTGAGAAATTAAAGCCAGAGCAGTTCGTCGAGCATTTCCTGAAGACCGCCTTTTCAATTTAATCAAACAAAAATGAATATTCCCGTATGAATACGTCAGTAGTGTTGATCGACTGGATGAACGCGCTCTACCATCAAAAGCGGCATTCCATAGCAGCTTGGAGTTATCCACTATTACTGACAGTGAATACCAGCGTGCACAACGAGTCTGGGAAGAATTCAATATCCAAACTTTGAAGGAATATTCGGACTTATATTTGAAAACGGACGTGTTATTACTGGTAGATGTATTCGAAAATTTCCGAAATCTGTGTTTGAATACATACAAATTGGATCCATGCCAGTACTACACCGCACCAGGCTTGAGCTGAGACGCCATGTTGAAATATGCGAAAGTAGAACTGGAGCTACTAACGGACATCGACATGATCCATTTCATTAAAAAGAGTATGCGTGGTGGATTGACTCAATGTTGCGGTCGTTTTAGCGAAGCGAACAATAAGTACATGTCTGACTTGAACTCCACGAAGCCGTCGACCTACATCCAATATCTGGATGCAACGTGTACGGATGGGCCATGTCGCAGCATTTTCCGATTAGACATTTCCGGTGGGTCCCAGAACAATTGGATAACATCGACATGGCAATGGTTCCAGATGACGCTGATGTTGGATACATTTTGGAAGTCGACCTCGAGTACCCGAAAACACTGCACGACTATCATCAAGATCTACCATTCTGTTCAAAGCAGATGAAGCAGCCATAAATTACATCTAAAAACAGCAAATTACTCGCCATTGTTTATGACAAGAAGAAATATGTGATCCATTATCGGAATTTAAAACAGTGCTTAAAATACGGACTAAAGTTAAAGAAAATACATCGTGCGCTCCAGTTTAGTCAATCTCCGTGGCTGAAGAAATACATCGATTTAAATACCGAGCTTCGTTCTAAGGCGACAAATAGTTTTATAAAAGATTATTTCAAATTAAAAAATAATAGTGTTTTCAGGAAAACAATGGGAAATGTCGACAAGCGTATTGATGTGCGGTTATTCACACTTTGGGAGAACATTCGTAAAAAGTTGGGTGCTAATAATTTAATAAGCAAAAATTTCCACAGTTGCTCCATCATTCACGAAAACCTAGTCGCCATACAAATGGACCGTTTGAAAGTGAAATACGACAAGCCAATTTACGTAGGATTTAGCGTGCTCGAGTTATCCAAAACTTTAATGTACGATTTCCACTACGGTTATATAAAACCAAAATATAATGACAGAGTGAATTTGCTGTATATGGTCATTGATTCGTTTATTTACCAGATACAAACTGACGATATTTATATCGATATTAAACCGCAATTTAGCGAGTATTTTGATGCAAGTGACTATGCCGCAGATAACGTCTATGGACTGCCGCGTTTAAATAAAAAAGTGCTCGGTAAATTTAAAGATGAGTATTCTGGGACAATAGTTAAGCAATTTGTCGGTGTTATGCTAAATCCTACTGTATAGTCAAAGATAGTGACGAGCCCCCAATTAAAAAACTCAAAGGTGTGAAGAAAGATGTAGTGAAAAACAAAATAGACGTTAAAGACTACATAAATTGTGTAATGAGCAAAGACTCAAGTGCTGTGTTGTATAAACAAATGAGTGTTTTCCGCAGCTTAAAACATCAACTGTAGGCACGCTTAGTGAATAAGGCCGCACTATCAAATGACGATGATAAGCGGTTCATAGCAACCAACAATAAAGTTAAAACTCTCCCGTGGGGGCATTATAAAATAGACGATTTTTATTTTTGCTAATTTTGTATATATTTTTGTTAATTTTGTATATATATTTTTGTTAATTTTGTAAATATTCTTAAAACCATGGTTTTAGTTTTCTAAGTCGTACTTATTAAGTAATTAGTTGGTAAGGAAAAAAAATAATAACGGCCATTATTAATTCAAAATTTTATTTTATTAAAAATAAAAATATACACATATCAAAATATTGTAATTTCAGAAAAACATGTTAAAAAATTTAAGAAAATACAAAAAAATTTAAAGAAACAAAAAAAATACAAAAAAATTAAAAAAAAAAAAATAAAAAATTAAAAAAAATATATGATGAAAAAGTTTAAAAATAAAAAAAGTTGAAAAAAGAAAATACATCATGAAAAGAACATGTTGAAAATATTTAAATATCGAAATTTGTATTTAAAATTTTGTATATATCTAAATAGTCTTGTGAGTTCGTCGACGGCCACGCTCCCGTATCCGGACCACTCCCCCAGCCCAGGAGTACTGATTGATTAGCTGTACCTTTTTCAATGTTCTGCAAGATCCACTTCAACAATTCACCGTCTTCTTCTACGCACTTTGGATTGAAATACAATCGAGGAATACCATGTTCTTCCACAAGTTTCAATATACGATCCAGCAGTTCCGGACGAGCATATGTTATCGTTTTTCGCATCCGCAACGTAAAAAAATATGTCAGCGTGTCAAATCCATCTAGGCGGTCTTCTCCAATATCAGATTCGTCAAAGGTAAGTGTGAATAAAAGATCCAAAGTTTCCACAGACGAACCCCATTCAATAGCTGATGTTATTTTTTCAGGATAAAAAATATCACGATCTCTTGATGCTATGGATCGTATCATGTTCAAATCAGATAACCGATTGGCTTTATCCAGCATCTTTTTCAACAATCGAGTTCTAGCCATGGATCCCTCCACTATTATATGGTGTTGAAGATCTCCACTCATTATTGTGTTTTCACTCGATATTGCTTCGCCAAAAAAATTGAAACTGCTTCATCTCATCGTCATCATCATAATTATATGCTGCTCCATGTTGGTGGGGGATACTGCAACTGCTCCGACCCATCATCACCATATAATTTATCTTTCTTTTTGTATTTATTTCTTAATATATTAGCCAGTAATCAGTACATAAAAGGTGAACTGATAATTATAGGTGATCTAAATAGCCAGATAAGAAAACATACTATAGACGAAAACTTGACAATAGGACCATATTGTTATGGTAACAGAAACAGTAGGGGTCAAAAATTGTTACGATTTTGTCAAGCTAATGAACTCAGAATAATAAATTCTTTCTTTAAAAACGATCTGGTAAAAAATGGACAATGATTAGTCCAGATGGAATACCTAAAAATGAAACTAAATGGTAGTATAAAAAACGCTCCTTTATAAATAGCACTAAAAATAAATCACTTATATTCAGAGAACAAAATTTAATTAACGAATATCGTAACACACTGTCACAAGAATTAGAATCAATAACGGAGTGGAATAATAATTATAGTGAAAAAATACATACAATGACAGAAAATACTATTAATAAAGAATATAGCAAACTTAAACTGAATGTAAATTATTGCACAAACACCAAACAAGAAATTAGTAGCTTCACTAAAAGTTTGATAGAAAAACGTGAAAAACTTAAGATTATTAAAAACAAAACGCCAAAAGAAAAGATAGAATACGTAGAAACTAAAAAATTAGTGAATAAGAATATTAAAAAAGACTTTAGAAATTTTAATACTAATATAGTTGAAAACATCTATTTAATAAATTTCTAACACTGACTGACTGACAGACAACGCACAGCCTAAACCGTTGGGTTTAGAAGAATGAAATTTTGCATAGGAGTTCCCTATGTAACGTAGGTGAGCACTAAGAAAGGATTTTTGAAAATTCGTCCCCTAAGTGGGTTTAATAGGGGATGAAAATTTGTATGGAAATACGTCATTTATAAAATTAGAAATATATAAAAATATGTTACTATGGCTATTAAAATAAACAATATTTAATAAATCGTGGAAGTTGGTATTTAGGCTTTTGAAAACACTGAAAGTGAGCAGAAAGTGAGCACCAAGATGATGCCGATGGGAAAACCCATCGGGTATACGGCTAGTATTAAATGATTCAGGATCTGTTAAACAAATTAGAAAATCGTTAAATACAGGAAAAAAGTGGATTACAGAATTAGCGACTGATAATAAAATAACGCACAGTAGAGCTGAAATTGTAATGACGGTTACGCTATTTTTCAAAAATATATACGAAACGCCGATAGATAATTTGTAAATGTGCATTACTAATTTTAAAAATATGAATATGCTTAATTTTATACCATCAGAAATAAGAGTAGTACTGGAAAATTTACGAAATAATAAAGCTCCGGGTTCTGATGGTATCACTAATGAATGCTTAGAGTATGCAAGTAACATATTGTTCATACCGTTGCTAAAACTTTACAATGCTGTTTTGCAAACCGGAAAAATATCTCAGCAATGGTTGCGTTCTGATATAGTTCTGTTACATAAAAAAGGATAATTAAATGATATTAATAACTACAGACCTCTCTATCTATCATCAAATATCTATAAAGTTTTTATGAAGTTCTTATGTAATAGAATTACATCTATCTTACACGAAAATCAACCGGTAGAACAAGTTGGTTTTAGAAAAGGATATAGTACTATAGATCATTTACACACACCAAACCAGCTTGTTGAAAAAAGCACAGAATACAATATTAACGCATATTTGGAATTTATCGATATTTCAAAACCTTTCGATTCAGTAATCCATTCATACTTATTTAAAGCACTATTAGAGCAGGGTATTGATGAAGCCTACACTCTAAGAAAAAAATGTACCGTTTTACTACTATTATAGGAGGCAATTAAATGCCTTCTATAATGACAGTAACATTACAAACCGTAATGTACGAAGGTGAAAATTACACCATCATGGTGTAATTATTACTCACTCATATGTGTAGTTTTACACATGTCGTACGTAAAATTACGGTCCAGGGGGCCAAGTCTTGAATTTAGATATCACATAACACATGTGGAAAAATGACGTCATGTGAGAAATTAACACATTTTTTTTCAGTTACAAGTCTTGAATATTTTATCACAAAATTTAGTGGTTATTAATTTCACAGTGATATAATTATCAACAGAAATATAACCACAGCTATATAGGTTGTGCTATTTTGTTTTCACATGTGATACCAATTAATTTTTTAAGTAAAATGCAAATACTATCATCAGATTTTTGGAAAACTCACGTCTTTTCATAAATTTTAAGTTATTACAACTTAAATCTGTTAAATTTATTAAAATTTTACTGAATTTTAACCAAATATTTTTTTAAAATTTGACTCTGATGATGGCCGAAAGAGTTGAAAACACGTTAAGTAAAAAGAATATTATTTTTCATGAAATTGACAAAGTAATTAAAACTTTTTAAAAGTAATTTGAACATTTTGAACATTTATTTAACATTTATCATTAGTCTATTGGTGGTGAATGTAGGTTTAGATTTTTAACTCTCCTATTTTATCAGTTCTTTAAAATTTAGGTATTTGACCATATTTTGCTTTTGAACTGACTTCAGTTTTCTAAATAAAATAAAAAAAATAAATGAAAATAGGGCTGTATCTACATGGAAATTTTCTCTAGGAGTTTTTTTCGATTTCCGCTTTGAATACGAGCCTTATATGTTTCTTTATAAAAATCTAGAAATATTTAAGAGCGTTTTCATTTATCTGCGTAAAACGCTTCTAAGAGGTAATATTAACCCCTAAATTTGGAACTTAGGGAATAGTTGGGAAATTTCGTACACATATAATTAAAATGATCAAATGAGACTAATTTTAAAAAAATCTTTATAATAATTAGCGAAATTTACATTTACTAGAATGTTTAATGAATGAACAAAAGTTTTCATAGTTTAAATTACTAATTTTATGTATCTCAATAGCTGTTTTGTAACTAAGAATAAGAAAAAATAATATTAATTTTTTTATAGGTAACTAAGAAGAGAAATTGTTTTTGACAGTTTGAAATGTCAAATATTGTTTTTCTGATTTGACATAACAAAAAATTTTATGCAATTTCTAATTTCCATAGTTATATGTGGTTATACTTAACACATGTGGTACGTGCGTTGTACGTGTTAAGCATATTTTCACAATATCACACAATAATTTCAAGACTTGCTCTTCTTTGATTTCACATGTGGTATGTGAAATTACAAATGTGATAAAAATAACAACAGTGAAATTGTGATATATTTATCAAACTTTCAGGACTTGGCCTCCAGGTGTGTAATAGATTACGTTTTATTTGTGTATTAACTACACAACAAGATGTAATTTTACACATTCAGTTCGCAATAGTGCGCAGTTAAACGTAAAATTACATCATATTAATGTATTTTTAAACCACGCCTGTACACCTGAAAATGTAATTTTACACACTTATATAGTAATGTTTACACCCAGAAAAGTGTAATATTAATCCAGCTGAATCACTCATTCTGATTCAATTCAACTGAATCAGTATGAGTGATTCAATTGTGCTGAAAAAAATAAACTGATTCAACTTAATTGAAAACAACGAATCAAAAAAGATTATTGATGGTTTTTTTACATAAATATTTATAATAATATGACGTATAGAATAATTTGGAATTATATACAAAAAGATTCGAGATGTTAAATATTTTGCTTATTATGTCTAAATTTCTATATAAGTGTGTCGTATGATAAAATAATAATTTTTTTGGTAAATTTTAAAATAAACACTCCAAAAAAGTAAGATTATAAAAGTTTTATTATGAACGTTTACTTGCTTTCATGAACATAGGTAATCTTTATTTTGCAGTGTAACTGCCAATTAAACTGGTCAAAATTTTGAGATATGACTTTTTTTTACAATGCTTACGTTTTGCAGACACAATTATTTAAGCAATATCTTATAAAAAATTTAATTGTAATTAGATTACAATGATAATATTAAAAACTTATGGATTAAAATTGTAGTTACATCATATCAAAAATATAGTTTAAGAAAATTAACTAAACAATACTTAAATATAAGAAAAACAATATTCTGCTGACTCTTGCCATTCTTAGAACTTCGCAGAAAATGCATGCTGTGCTTTCATAGATGTCTTCGCCAATTCCAGTTTCTAAACAAATCAGAAAATAAGGGTGACATAATTTTATAACAATTTTTGATTACTATTTTTTTCTTTTTCTAATAACTATTTCACAGCAATTTAAAATTAAGAAAATTTCGCTTTCGCTACAAAATTACTTCTAGGCTATTTTAATGAATGTACAGATATTAGATTTTTGATTAAAAAACTCACCAGCAAAGTGACCCGGCGTGCTTATGGCACTGGCACTTCCGAACTGGTGGACGGAGGGTTTGAATTCCGTAGCCGGTTATATGCTGGCGAAAGTTTTCTGCTATTTCCCATTATAATTCCAGATGAATATCGACATTATCCTCAAGAAGATGGTTGCAAACAGACACCTACCAAATCCTTATACCGCTTTTCTTGTCCTCCGCCCAATATTCTGCTGACTCTTGCCATTACTAGAACTTCAGGGAAAATGTAGGCTGCGGTTTCACATATGTCTTCACCAATTCCTTTTTCTAAACAAATCAAAAAATAAGGATTACTTAATTTTATAACCATTTTTGTTTATTTATTTTATTTATCTTTTTTCAATAAATATTTCACAGCAATTTAAAATTAAGAAAATTTCGTTTTTGCTACACAATTACTTTTAGGTTATTTTAATGAATGTACAGATATTAGATTTTCGATTAAAAAACTCACCAGCAAAGTAACCCGGCGTGCTTAGGCACTGGCACTTCCGAACTGGTAGACTGAGGGTTTGAATTCCGTTACCGGTTATATGCTGGTGAAAGTTTTCTGCTATTTCCCATCGCAATTCCAGATGAGTATCAACATCGTCCTTAAAAAGATGGTTGCAAACAGACACCTACCAAATCCTTATACCACTTTTCCTGTCCTCCGCCCAATATTCTGCTGACTCTTGCAATTACTAGAACTTCAGGGAAAATGTATGCTACGGTTTCACAGATGTCTTCACCAGTTCCGATTTCTAAACAAATGAGAAAATAAGGGTTACTTAATTTTATAACCATTTTTGCTTATTTATTTTTCTTTTTTCAATAACTATTTCACAGCAATTTAAAATTAAGAAAATTTCGTTTTTGCTACACAATTACTTTTAGGTTATTTTAATGAATGTACAGATATTACATTTTTGATTAAAAAACTCACCAGCAAAGTAACCCGGCGTGCTTAGGCACTGGCACTTCCGAACTGGTAGACTGAGGGTTTGAATTCCGTAACCGGTTATATGCTGGTGAAAATTTTCTGCTATTTCGCATCGTAATTCCAGATGAATATCGACATCGTCCTTAAGAAGACGGTTGTAGACGGACACCTGCCAAATCTTTATACCGCTTTTCTTGTTCTCCGCCCATATCATCATGAAAAAGTTGAGAAATAATGATGTGAGTGACGTCCGTTACATACCATTGTCTAAAAAACGAACGTTAAATTCCATTATTATTATTACCATAACTTTTAACCTTTAAGAGTATTACTTATGTACGTATAAATAATACAGCAATTCAATAACAGATAATATTAAAATACATAAACTCATATGCGCGCGCATGGGTTTTGCTATTTAGTGGTGTAAAAATAAACCAAAAACGTTGTAAAAATCCAAAGTTACACCTTTATTTGTGTAATATTAAAAAAAAACAGTAATTATACACAAATTATATAAAAATACACCAATTTTTTCATATTACACAAATAATAGTGCATATTTTCAGAGCGAGGAGTAATTTTGCTCTAAATTTAAGTTATTTTACACGTTTTTGGCCCTTTTTTCTTAGAGTGTATGTAAAAATATTAAAAAATATATATTACAACAGCGAGGCGAGAATAACCTTAGAATCGCATGGTTCATATTTTCCACTGAAGAGAGGTGTAAAGCAGGGTGATCCCTCTCCCCGATTACATTTAATGCAGCATTAGAGTCAATTTTCAGAAATATAAACTGGTCTAACAAAGATATCAAAATAAACGGTAAATATTTCAATAATTTACGTTTTCCAGACGACATAGCATCTTCAGCAGACGAACTAAAATCCATGATAAAATAATTAACTGTTGGAGCTGCTATCGCTGGGCTGAAATTTAACTTTCAAGAATCTAAATTAATGACTAATAAAACAGGTGCATATTTGTATTAATAATTGTGAATTGGGTTGGGTGAAAGACTACGTGTACCTAGGACAACTAATATCTTTCCAGAAAAGGCAACAAAAAGAAATTAATAGAAGAATCTCAATTGACTGGAAAAAATATTGGTCGTCAAAATTTTTTTTTAAAAACAATGAAATACCCTTTTGTTTAAAAAAAAAAAGTATTTAACACCAGTGTCACACCATCCTTAATCTATGAATGTCAAACATGTGCTTTAAACAAAAAATAAATAACACAAATAGAAATTGCACAGCGCGCTATGGAAAGAAGTATGCTCAATGTATCTCGGAGAAACCGTTTGAGTAATAAAACCATACGTTCAAAAACTAATCTTAAGAATACGAGTCGACGAAACAAATAATTTATTTCATTACGGTGATGATGAAGTGAAATACATCGAGATACCTGTTGGCAGTTATGATCTGGAAGATTTGGAGTTTCTAATAGAAGATAGGATACTAGAGAAGAGAAAACCGGGCGACAGCCCGCAACTTATACTTCGTGCAAATAACAATACGCTAAAAAGTGAAATAAAATGTACGGAAATAATTTGTTTCGATCAAAAACCAACAATTGGCTCACTACTAAACCAATGAATATCATGAAAGTGAATCTGATGCAAATTGAAACTAACATTACAACGAACAGCTACCTGAATAACGTTCCAGCACATAATATTTATTCGTTTTCAATTCAAGTTGAACCTGGGTATAAAATAAGTGAATCACCGAATATAGTTATTTATATGGCGGTGACTGTGAGATGGATAACATCTCTAGTTTTACGAATTGTAGATCAAGACGGTAATTTAGTGAATTTTCGAGGCGAAATGATAACAATAAAGTTGTATTTGAAGCCAGCGTAAAAATGTTGGTATTTAAAAACGAAAATATGGTGCGACCGGTCCGTCTACAACTTGCCACCAAGGTGAACGGATCGGTGAGAAAGAAGCAACAACGACCGACATTAACAAGAGAGAACAAACAATTTCTTCGACAACTGGGTTTCAAGCTGAAGAGAAAAAAATGAGCAGCATTTTAAGCATCAATACTGGAATCGATTTCGATGAGAGCATTTCAAACATCGAGTATCACTGCTATTCGCCGTTTCTAGATGCGTTTCGCAACAGCGACGAAATTCGAATCTGTTGTTAAAATCAAGATCTAATCCTGCTGCCAGACGAAAATTGTCTGTATGTGGAAGTACAATTGTTGAAGAGTGATAAAACAGTATCGACTACAGCAGAATTATCCAACGATTCATTGGCGTACCTGTTTGAAGAAATACAATATGAACTGAACGATGTGGAAATCGATCAATGCAAGTACGTTGGACCGACAGAACATTAATCAATTATTTGGCATCAAACGAAAATAAAGGCAAACTACTCTACAACGCTGGCTGCTGTCCGGGTGAAATAAAGTAACGGAAAAAGCTACTTCAATTTCTGTTTACCATTGGCGCGGATATTTGGATTTCTTAACCATTACAAGAAAGTTATCATCAATTCTAAACATCAACTAATTCTGACTCGGGCACGGACAGATCACGATGGAATTATATCACCAACGGATGACGTCACTTCCCATATACATAAAATTCAATGGCTGGTTCCACAGGTTACAGTTGCAGATGAACAGAAACTGAAGTTGTTGAAATATGTGGAAAATAGTCGAGATATTACAATTGCTTTTCTATCATGGGATATGCATATACAGCCAACGATTCCAACAGCAAGACAAAACATTTGGACGGTGAAAACATCGACTCAGCTGGAGAAACCGCGTTACATTATATTCGCTCTACAAACGGATCGACGAAATAAAAAGATAAAGATTCCAGTATTTTCGATCACTGGGAACTTTCAGACGTTAAAGTTTATTTAAATTTTGCGAAATACCCGTACATGGATTTGAATTTGGATTACAGTAATGATAAATATGCAGTAGCATATCACATGTACTCGAAATTTCAACAAGCATATTATGATTGTAAGAAGAATGAACCGCTTTTAAGCATAACACAATTCAAGAATATCGCTCCAATCTTATTCATCGATTATTCTCATCAAAACGAATCATTGAAAAGTGGACCGGTGGATATTCGATTGAATTTAAAACGTTGAAGGAGGTGCCAGAGAATACATCAGCATTCTGTCTTCTACTACATAATCGTGTGGTTGAATATAATCCGTTGACAAATATTGTTACAAAATATGTATAAAAACACCGCAATCCGATTATAAATCAACCAGTATCGCACTAGACAAAGCACAATGAAGACCGATGCAGCAATTGTAGGCTTCCAAGGATTTCCAAATGCAATAAATAGGAAATTCTACATAAAGGAATTGGCTGTGTTGAAATTCGATTCTTCCGAAGAAAATTATGGTGAAGACTATACTACAACACTATGTATTCAAATCACCAATACCGTTTTGTGGATTAAGTGAAAAAGATCAGCGCACAGCACGTTGGTTGCGGAAAAATCATCATGGGTTCTCCTGGATGGATGGACATATTGAATACGAGGAACTACAATATATTTTAATAAACAATCTACATGGAACTCGAATCATCTATACGAAAGGAGAAGAAAAAGTGCGGTATTTGAAACGACTTATACCATCAGTGGCCATCATGAACTTTGAAGAAGTAACAATTGGTCCCAAGTTGGGAATCATAACATCGACATACACTAGTCCTCGATGCGGCCATCCTTCCGGAGCAACTTGCGCCATGGAAAATGGTATATCCATATACAAATATTATTGTAATAATATTTAAATATTTGGTGTCTAGTCTAAAAAGAAATTAGTACTATTGGCTATACAAACATGTAACAAAAATAATAAAAGAAAACTTTTTTTAATAACAGCATTATAACAGAGTGTGACAGAGTTCAAAAATGAATAGAAAATTAATTGTTCCTCTTTTTTTACTAAATTGGTTTTATCTTAAGGTAATACTTGTAACTGTGTCTGTCACCTAAGAAATTAAGTTCCACACTAGCACATTCAAATGGGATGTATCGCCACTTGCGATACGTCCCCAAATGAAGAATATTTTAAAGTATTGGATTTTTTCACTATATTATGTATATTTTACACTATGATCTAAGTGATCAACGTACAAAGTTTTCAATTCGCTTATCTTCTGGCTAACTTGAAATACTGTTTGTTCCTGCAAAAGATTTATTCAAAAGATGTTATTAATTCAGTCTTGGATAAAATCTATCCCAGAACTTCAATTCTGATACGAGAAATAAAACTGCTTTCTGTAAAGTTTGTGGAGAACTTGTAAGCAGGGCCGGATTAACCAGTAGGCGTATCCAAACCTTCGTTTTTTCTTTTTTTGCTCGTCAGTTATTTTTTAGGAAAAATTCAAAAAAAATATAGGAAAATTTACAATTTTTTCTTTTTAAGCAAAAGGCAGAGGCCGCATTTTGTACGGTGCCTAGGGCGGCACTTAGGTTTAACCTCGCCCTGCTTGTAAGTATTCTTATGCTCTTATTTCTGTTTTAGATTTTTGAAAAAATTCTGTTTTTATTTTACATCAAAATTATTACTTACGTCAAAATTATTGAACCCTATTTTTACATTATTACAGCATATTTGTGCATATTTTTGAAAAAATTGGTGCATATTTTACCATAAAATCGTGCATATTATATTGCATATTTTTCAATATTTTTGTGCATATAATTCCGCTCTCTATTCATACGTAATTTGAATTTCGGTCTAGAATTTTCACAGAGCACTCTCAGTGTATTTTACTTTTAAAATAATTATTTTAAAAATTCGAAAAATGTAATCGTCACTTGGAAATACCGCCTTAAACAACAGTTTTTCATATATTAGTCATAACTATAAGCATAACATATTATGTTATATTTATAGACCGGATGAAATAATTTTTCACAGGACCGGCTTAACGATTTCAGTGTAATACTGTTAGACTGTTTGTATTTATGTATGAGTCTGCTACAACAGAAATAACGGAATTCTGAAAATTTATTGAAATTCAACATAGAGAAGCAAAACTTTTTAGAAAAATTTTATTATGTGAGATTTATATCAAAAAATAAAAACGGGCCCCAAATTTTATTGAATTAAAGTTTTTGCAATATTTATTTGTCTAACTAGCTCGCAGTTACATATAAAACAAAATTTATTACTTCCGTTCCCACCGACAGCTTTCTTTGAGTATCAATTGACAAACAAACTCCTTATCTCTTTTTAACTTTTTAAAATTTAATATATGTACCTTGTTTACAATTTTTTAAAATTTTTAGTTTTCTACATAGGTACATACACATGCAATGTAAATCAAGCAATATTTAATCTAGTTGTCCATTTCTTTCAAACGCATAAACAAAACATCATTTTGATGACATCGTACGTGTCGTACGTATAAATATGTACGTATGCATTATTTGCATTTAACCACAGATACTATTGATATTAGAATATTTGTATGGACCATACAATAGAAGTTTTTTAGATATTATTTTTTTGAAGCAAAGTCGTCATATTGATTAACACCTTTTTATAATCTACAAACACAGAATACCTACAAACTATCGATGGTAATGAATATTTTTTAATTTTTATGTGATTTTTGTTGTAATTGGAGAGTATTTATTAATAAATGTTCTAAAAATATTTATACTAACAAATATAACATCAGTTAATCTAGAAAAATTTTAAATCCCCTCTTGTTTAACCATCCATATTCGTCAACACTTTAGTCACTTTTCATTTTCATATAGATTGTATATATAAGTGTATTCCCACTATTTATTCAATGCTCAAAAGTATATACAAAAAAAATATTAGCAAAAATGAAATAAATACCTACATAATATTTTCTTAGATAACACATTATTAACGTTACATTTTTTTTTCTTAATATGTATACTTTTATTTGTGTATAGTTTGTTGGCAACATATACTAGTTTTGTATGAACATTTTTTAAGGAAAAATTAGTAATATTTTCTAAAACATATTATGTTAATTCGATTTAAGTTAATCAGTTTATGTATGTATGTATGTAAAGGAACATTATTTGCTCTAGCAGACTCATACATAAATACAAACAGTCTAACAGTATTACACTGAAATCGTTAAGCCGGTCCTGTGAAAAATTATTTTATCCGGACTATAGTTATATTTATATAGTTAATTTAAGTTTTTAAATATTAAAAAAACAATGCCTGTTGGAATTCCAAATGTCTTTTTTAGAACATAAATAATTAAATAATCATGCCTACACTGCCGCGTTTTCATTGAACATACAGGTGAGTTTTTTTGAGAGTTGACATTGTACGAAACTTTACTGCTGATTTAACAAAAAAGTTGTTCAAATAAGAGTTGTAGACACCGGCGATGTATATAACTGGTAATATAACTGAAACTTTTATATTCGCTTACCATTTTTCTCATAAAAACGTTATTAAAGTTTTCCTTCATAATTTCAGGTGATAGTTTCACTAAAATGACGGCGACAGACGCACAGTCTTCAACTTTTGACTCGTCGACCACTTTTTTTATTTCAAACTCTACTGTAGTAAGACTTAAGAATAATAATTATTATGCGGATGTCGTTCATTATATTTATTGTAATGCATCTATCACATGTTAATTGGCCTTTAAGTATTTACAGTCATAGACCACAGTAATTTAATTGATGTAGAGAATATTGATTTTTCTATATAATTAATTTCACCCGCATTTCACCAAACTGTTTTCTTTATTCAAAATAACAGTAAACATGTCAACAAAGTGTTTATTTATCGTTTGACGTGACGTCAGAAATATTATGTTAACATATCATTTATCGTTTGGACGTGACGTCAGAAATATATGTTAACGTATCATTTGATTTTTTTAAAAATAATTTTTTTAATTACATAATATGTTTTATACTAACAGTCGATTATAATCAAGACTGAATAATAATTCTGCATACTAAGATAGTTGCATATCAGTCATGTCAAATAATTAGATGCACACATAACCAATATACCCCTGTCGCAGCATCTGCATAACATAGCGAATTTCCAAATTTTGGGGACTGGCGGATCTCATCTAAGAACTGTACCTATTTAAAATAGTTTAGCTTTCTAAGAGTAAAAGATTTTTTAAAATCGGCTGGGTAATTAGTTTTGATATTTTTGGAACCCAAGAACCCGAACGGACTTTGTGCAGCATAGTTGTATCCATCTAAAATAATTTAGTTCTCTAACAGTGAAAAAAATTTTCAAAATCGGTCGGTTAGTTTATTTTTTACAATAATGGGAACAGTAAACCCTGGCGGAAATCATACAACATAACCTTTATTCATCTAAAATAATTTTTGTAAAAAGTTTATCCTAACAGTAAAAAACGGGTCCTAGGGATCTCATATAACTTATGGTAGTTCGTAAGGTTCTTGTGGACATCATTTAATTACTTAATGAATTCAAATACTTTAACTTACTAACGGTGAAAAAATTTTCAAAATTTTCGACATTCGCTAAAAAAATCATTGAAAAATATTTGATATGTTTCGATCAATTAATGGTCAACATCAGCAAATAAATGTTACTAAAATCAAAGAAAAGAATGAGTTATTTGTCCGTAGAAATTAAAATACAAATTCTGAAAACGAGCAAAGAAATATTGAAAAAACTAGATCGGCAAAACATTCTGACAAATAACACTACCCAACTAATACTTGCCAATTTGAATGAAACTTAACATACTTATTAAACAGCGAAAAATATTAAATACGTGTTTTTTTATTTCGGCTAATTACGCTTTTTAGGGGTAGAAAACACCATTCAACCTCTGTAGATGAAAACAGTTATAGCTAAATATTTTTGAAACGGCATATTTTTTGAAAAAAGGGCTGAGTACCAAATTTGTAGAATTTAAAGCGATGCACTTGATAGTGACCCTGAAATCGATTTTCAAGGTCAGTTGAAAATGATTAGCCATTGCCGAACTTTGACCATATCCTGTACCTATAAGCAGTAATTTCATGTATTGACTCAATCTATCTTCAAAATTGATTTGTTGCGTTATTTTTCTAAAATAAAAAAAATAAAAACCTGACGAAATGAAAAAATAGGCGCAAATTTATAGAAAAAATTAGAAGAAAACATTTTTGTAAGTAATTTTAGAAGCTAAGAAAAGATTTAATATCACTCCAATTGTAAGTTAAACATTAACTTTATGTTATATTAGAAATTTTCAAAATTTTTTAAAATTTTTATTGCTACTCTATAGTTATCATATTAGGAATTCAATTCAACATATGATTAACTATTATTTTTCCGATTGCGATTGAGCAAGTATTTTTCAAAATTACTTCTTGATCACTTATTTTCTATCTTGCATGTGAAATTCGTTCGAATATACTTTGAACCATTTAGGGATGAAAAGTAAACTACTCCTTTTGAAAAATATTAAATGATTTTCAAATGACTTTGGAAATTGACCTCAAGGTCAACTTCAAAGTCAAGTGCATCACGAGAGTCAAGTGCTTCAAGATCATCAAGTGCATCACTTTGAACTCTATAACTTTGGTCCTAAGCACTTTTTTCAGAAAATATATCGTACCATAATCCACTTCTATGTTGATTCCTGGTCTCTTTTCCTGCGTTTCTAATATTTATGTCAATAAAAAATGTGCTACCGTAGACAAGGATGAATAGGTACGCATTCCGACTTCACACCGTATTTTTTTGTATTTATTTTATGAGTACCTAATCTTTAATATATTAAAAATTTACGCGAAGATGGTCACTTTATCAGCAGTATCCAAAAAAATTTAAAAATATCGGTGGTTTTTGAAAAATTAACAAAAATCGTATAATTTCTTCTCTATGAAAAATTGGGGTCAAAAGAGACGAGAAAAGAGTAAATGGGGACAACCCGTAGGGTCGACCAAAATTGAAATTCTAATATAAAATAATTTCGAACTTTTTGTATTTACACATTCAAAAAAGAAATAATAGGTACTTGATGATTTTCTGTAAAAATAAACGTAGAATCTAAAATAAAGTTTATATACTCCTGTCGTTTACCCCTAAGTTTATATTCCTCCTATTCTTATTTTAGTTCAAAAAATAATTTTTCAAAAGACTAAGACATAATAATTAATAACAGTGAGATTCTACGTCCATTTTCAGACTTTTGTTTATTAAATTGCGTAAAAGCTAGTAAATGCAATAACAGATATGATGAATTTATAAGGATTTTCTTGTACTACAAAATCTTAAAAATATGGAAACGCGTACTTTTTTTTCGTTAATTGTGTTTTATTCTTTTGCACAAAATTTTAAAAATACTTTATTTTCTTAAGAAAGGGAGGCAACTTTAGTCACAGATATGCCTATGAACAGTTTTTGGTAATCCGGGAAAAACGAAAACACTTTTTAAAATTTTTTTATTGTTAAAATCGAAATGTTCTTTAAAGAGGGTTAAAATTACCATATTTTATATTAAAATTTTTAACACAATCACTCCCTAATTAACGAGCCTTACTTAATATTAGCAAATTGAGAAAAAACACGTCAATTAGATTTTTTTACACAGATTTTATTTGTTATATAATTCAAAAGGATATTTTAAAAATGTGTATGAATGGCTTTCATTAAATAAATTTCAATATATTTTCCATTTATTTTAACAGTGGAATGTCCTTATTAGTGGCTATACTTTCGGCTTGGAGCGAATTAGACGAAGATTTTCTTCTAAAACCAAATTTAATAATTAATTAAAGAAATAAAAAGAAATTTGTGGATTTCCTACCGTTCAAATATAATCTTTATTGTATGTAAAAATGTTATTACATTTTTCAAAAAACTGTAAGTAAACTGTAAAATTTTCTTTACAAATATGTTAAAATAGAGAAATGTTTCCTTTTTAATTTATTTTTAACTCTTTTTAAATGATTCACTTTAAAATTTTTTAATATTTCTTAATCGAAATTTCATAAAAGAATGTGTCAAAATTTAAAAAAAATTTTTCTTTGTTAAAAAAAAAAATTGAATGTGCAAAATTATTTAATATTAGAATGCTCTGATTATACAATTCTAATCATAACTGTATTGTCAATTGGATAAAAAATTACGTAAAAATATTATTGTTTGAATATGATTTAACGTAATTTTTATACGATTGAAGCAAACTCTTATTAATTTTAGGAAGGTGTAAATATAATCTAAATTCTGATCATATCACATAACAGATATCGTCGGGATTTTTTTTGTAAAAAAAAATGGAACAGAGATACATTATAAAAACATTTAACTGACAGAGAAATAGAATATAGCCGAATCGTTAAATTGGATTAAAAAATCATGACACGCTACTTATAAAGCGGCTTTTTTCGAATTTAGCTCGCAAAAAATGAGACAGAAAAAAAAAGAATGCGAGTGCGAGTGAAATGGAGAACGACATATTTCCTAGTTTTTCTCGAAAAGTAAGTAATTTAGAGCAACGGTATAAAAACATTTTTTATGCGTTTTACCTTTTACAATGGCTTAGTGTAAAAAAAAATTTGAAAAATTGCCTTAATTCTGGCAAAAAACTCATTTTGTTGACAAAAAACGCCCGGAAAACCTACTTCTGGGCATCCGACGTGTCTGGCTAACGAACTCATCCAACGATTTGGAAAATCGAATTCGCACACAAAATTTCATAAGCATTAAATGTTTCGTTCGAGAGTTATCGCGCGGATACATATATATATATATATATATATATATAAATTTTAGTGAATATCATTTTCGTATTCTAGGGACCTCAAAACATATTTCTGATATGGTCTCGGGCTTAGGTCGCACCATGACACCTGGCGTAAAAGCTGAATTTCCAGTTTTGGAAATTCGCTAAAAATAAAAAATTAGTACCTACCTAAAATTAAAGAAGTTTACAGTTTTAAAATACATTTAAAACTATTTCCCTATTTGTAACTGAACCATAAATAGGGTGCTATAAACTCAGCCAACATTACCTAAATTTTTTATTTAAATTTGAATAATATGAAGAGAGAACTAATTTATTGTTAGTACTATTTAGCCATTTTAATGAAATAAAATGATAAAAATCTTTAAAATCATAAATAAATTTTCCAGATACTTTAATTTTGCCCAACCATGATGTATCTTACTAAAATATCAAAAAATTCCCAAATATACCAATATTGTTCACACTTCGTTATTGAAACCAATATCTAATAATAAAACGTAGTAGAATGGAAATTAGCAGGCAGTTGGTATAGCTACCGTATATAGGGTAATTCCATGGTCACTTACATTACAATTTGATTTAAAATTGGGATTAAAATCTTTTGAATTTTCGTATTTAATGAGTAAATCCACTAAAATTTAATTAAATTAAATCGAATACGATTTGAACTTTTAAACAAAGGAAATCAAAAAACAAAAAATGCATATAAATTTTTTTTATACAAGATAAAGTCGGTGGTCACTTACATTACTCAAAAAGGAACAATATTTCATCTTGTACACAATGAGAATTTTCTGTTCTGTTTTGATAACAAACAGCTTCATTTAAGTAAATTTAAGCAAATAATGTCAATAAATTATTTTAATAATCAACTTCATAAAATATTATATATTTTTGATAAAAATGTAACTTTTAATCGGTCACTTACATTACACCTCTTTGGTCACTTATATTACAGTCACTTTAAAACAAGTTTTATTAAAAAGTAAGTAGTTTATTAGTTTGATTTTTTGGAAAATATCATAGATAACAAAGATAAAAGTTTATTCTTAGTAATTAAAACAATGTCTGTCGGCTTTGATAGCCTCCATTACTCGAATTCATAGCTTGACAAAAAATCAAAGTAATACTTGAAACGAGTATAGTAATTATTTCAGCATAAAGAAAAAGGTAAATTTTGTATTTTAATATTAATTTGAAAAAAATCACGTCACAATATTTTTTTTTTATTAAGTAATAAATTTTTAAGCTAAACTTACAAAATAAAAACAATTAAAGGTAAAAAAATAAAAAAAAACGTGTGTGATTTATTCTTTTGAGTATCAAGTATTAGGCATGATTTTGATTAATTAGTTTCATTTTTTAATTTTTACTAAAATTCCATCATTTCATGGAATTGCCCCTATATTTATGTTAAAATTTAATTTTTTTCACGGTTTGTATTAGGCATACATGGACACTGCTATATTTTGTTTATTGTGTTTGGAATATGAATCTGTTCTGCAAAACACAGAAGGAAATATGGTGTTCGTAGGTATATATATATATATATATATATATATATATATATATATATATATATATATATATATATATATATATATATACCTATATATAGCTTTTTATTTTGTTTGGAATATGAACACCTGGAATGAGCACCATATTTCCTTCTCTGTTTTGCAGAACAGATTCATATTCCAAACACAATAAACAAAATATACCAGCTATTGAAGAACTGTAATTTTGTATGACAGTAACCATTACGTAAACGAATTATTCAATAAGGCGCCAATAAACAAAGGTGAAAATTATTTCATATAATATGTGGTTATATTGTAGTTTGGGTAATACCTGCCAAAGTTTTAAGGTTTCTAAATCGAAAAAAATAATTAATAATTTGATGAAATAAGTTTCCCGATGAAAATTGCCAAGAAAATTACCATAACAACAATATTTGTTTTTAGAAATATTCCTGTTTCTGAAAAAAATGATACGGATATAATGGGCCATTAATTTTTAATTTTTTTTAAAGTGTGGTATGGTAAAATTGTCCTCAAAAAGTAAAGTTGACCGCAATTAATTAACTTTTAATTAACTTTAAAAAAATATTTTCACGATAGAAAACTTGAAATTATACAACAATTACCTATACTACTTTTCAATAAAGCACAAACCAAATACAGCTAAACCTTCTTATGCGGTCCCCTGTTGTGCGATTTTTTTATGGGATTTATTTTATGCGGTTTTTAAAAAAATGGTCATTAAAATGCATAAGAACATACTAGGTACATTGCATACGTATATAATTTATTGCAACATTCAGTTTTTCTAAAAAAAAGAATTTTTTCACAGTTTTCATAATACCTATTATAAAAATGAAATAAAATGTTCCCACGTGAAAATTAATGTTTTATCTTGTTTAGAAAAGCAACTTCTAAGGAAATCGTGAATTTTAAGCGCTTTGAGTTAATGTATTTTCAATGAAACTTTTTTTATGCAGTCCCGATTCACCGCATAAAAAAAGCTTTTTTTACAATGGGGACCGAACTAAACTTTCTATAGCTATTTATGATATTTTTGAATATATTTTTTTATGCGCTTTTTTTTATTCTGTCCCTATCCACCGCATAAAAATAGGTTTAACTGTACGTATTATATTTCTAGATAGAAAATGGTATGTTTCAATATACATACACTGTAGGAAACTAAAAAATTTCGATCTGAAACGGATGATAAAAATTATTTCAAAGTAAAAATAAGAACTGTAAATCGACAAGGAACTTTAGAAGTTTATTAGTATCAAAACTAACAATTTACAACAATACCTACTATAATACTACTCAACAAACAAACCGTTGTTTTGAATTAGGTTCTCCGAAAATGTTACGTAAATCAAATCTACATGTCATAAGACTTGATTGTCAAGTGAGTATAGGGGTTTCATGAAAACACTATGAACAAATAGAAAACTGAAATAAAGTGCCAAGTGCGTGGTAAACACACATTATGCCAGAATTTCGTAGTCAATAGCCAGAGTTCTTAAAAGTTCTTAAAGAGAAAAAACGGCAAGATATGTTTCAGAAGGTGACCAAATTTAACTATACATATCGACGGGTTGCTGCTAGAATTACGTATGTCGATTTTTCAGTGTTTTGAGATAATTAGATATAAATATTTAGAATCATCTTATACTGACGATAGGCTAATATAAATTTCATTTTATTTATCAGAATGAAAGTTATTAACAATAACAAAACCTCGTACTCCAAATTTCAAATTGTGTCATAATTTAATGGTATGTTACCATACGAGCTAACTGTAAGAGTCGGTATAGTAGTCCTCAGTTGTTTTTTTCTTATTATCAATATTTTTATTATTATTATTATTATTATTTTTTTTTTTTATTGAATTAATTTATTCATTCATAAGTATTACTTCCGTTGTAAGTATGAAAACTTTCAAAGTATCAGAGAATTATGTAATTTTGTGAAATACGAGGTACTGCATTCAATTATGTCAAAATAATTTAGTGTATCGCACAGATCGCCAGTGTCACCATCTAGTGATATCTTACATCGACCGAGAATATTTAAATATTAATACTCCCGGTCGTTGTAAAAGATATCACCAGACGGCGACAATGAAGATAGACTGAGTTATTTTGACATAGTAACCAAATATCTGACAAAATTACATATATACTTGATTAATTAAATGTTTTCAAATAGTATAAAATTTTATTTTAATAATTAAAAAAAAAAAAAAAACTTTGTGTTTAAAACAAAAACGAAGTTCAAACTTTCAAAAAGAAGGAAGTTATAATGTTTTTTTGTCTCTCCTGAAAAATAGCATTTTTCAAGATACGTGGTTTTAGCGGTAAGCCGTCGATATCTTGTAAGCGGTTTCAGATAAAAATTTAAAAATTAGCACTTTTCCTAGTCTTAGTACTTAGTATGAGTATACCAATTTTTAAGAAAATCTGAAATGGTAAAGAAAAATTTCTTTCAAAAGTGTGTTGATTTCGTATTGAATTGAACTTCATTTTAATATCAAAGCTTTTGACATTTAAATAATATCATAGGCAAGATATCCAAAATATGTAATAAAAGAATAGTTATCTATGTCTGAGACAAAATATTTTTTTAATCTGACACCATATAGCAATAATGTCGTCAAGCTCGATCCCTATTATTATTCAAACGTAATGTTTTAAGTAGCAACAAACAGATGACACTAACTGAACAAAAATTATCAAAATTTAGGGTATTCACAATTTATAGTAAATATACGATTTGTTAAATATACAATGATATAATACGACAAATTGTGAGCAGTACATTCCAAATTTATCGTATAATTCAAATTTTGACAGTTGATACATGTGTTATATATACAACACTACAAAAAGTTGTCCACAACCAACTTTAAAATACGACAGTTGTCGTATTTTTTTTTACATTGAGAAGTATATGAATCTAAATAACACGTCGTAAATTTGTGCTATAAATAACATATCGTAGAAATAGCATTCAGTTTAACAGAAACTGTGAATACCCTAACTATTAGATAGGTATTTATTTCTGACATTTGCATTCAGTGCTCTCAGTTATATATATTTCAAAGTGGAGTCAAGTTTCAAGCAGTGTTTAATACTAAAATTGGCCTTTAATTTGTTATTATTATTAATAATATTATAATTTGCAACGGTCTATCTCAGTCAAGAAATTTCTATTTTGAATAGTTATTTTATTTAAAAAAAAAAAAAAATTACCTCAGAAGTACCACAGAAAGAACAAAATGCTACGTGTCTGAAGTTTTAGCAAATATTGACACGATATTATTATCATTTCGTAGAGTCGCATTCGCTCTACGAAATGCTAAAAAGAGAGATTGTAATGCGTTAACTATGTATGTATAACATAATAAACTGTGAAATGTACACAATAATTCTAATTTATTACGATAGTAAAAACAATTTGAGTACATTTAATTTTTAATATATGGCTAACAAATATATATAATAAAATTACCCTTTAATTACTTAAATGATTATAATATGTAATTTATCGGTTTATCGTTACTGATGAGTTATGAGTAAATATAGTATCGAGTAGTAAGGATTGGCCGGAACGGGAGCCACCATCCCACCATCCGACTTTTTGAGCGACCTCGGGAGGAGGCAGTCGACCGGGGCGGTTCCAGAAACCTCCGGAAGTGGGTGGAGTAACGTGAACGAAAATTTTTCCTAACCTAACTGAACCCAACGGAACTTGATCTAACCTAACGGAACCTAAGAAAATTTGGTCTAACCTAACCTAACATAACCTAACCTAACCTAAAAAAAATTTTTCTAACCTAACCGAACCTAAGAATTCGAAATTTCTCAAATAGATGGCGCAGTCACCTTCGAGCTCCGTAAATTCCAAGTTTCCCTAATAGATGGCGCAGCAACCTTCGAGCCCTGTGACTTCCAAGTTTCCACTACTAGATGGCGATGCTAGTCTGGATACTAGCGATCCCTGTGTGTAAGTTTGAGAAATTATCAACAGATGGCGTCGAAAATCCTTTTTGGTAGTTAAAAGATGGCGTTGCCAGTCTGAACCGCCGCGAACTCTCTACGCTGATTCATAATTTTATCATATGATTGTATATTTTTATCTGAAAAAAGGTTGAACTCGTATAAATTGTCAGCTGACGTCATCAGGCTACTTTTCTACTATAAAGGACCGTAGTATAACTTTTCAATTACAATTTTGTTCGACACTTAGGAAAAACATTAAATCTTATTGTTGTAAAAAAATTTTTTTGATGGTTGTGTTAAGAATTAATTAGCGCCAACAATGGAATCCATTTATTGTGGAAATCAATTAGTTCGTCGTAAAATCGTCCGGATTCTGCACGTAGCATTTCAAAATTGTCGATGATTTGTTTAATAATTTCCTCTCGACGCTTCGCTTTACTTAATTCTCTTAATTCTGCGTTAGAACATTGAAGAAGATTAATGTAATGATCCGTAAATTCCATACAACAGAAATATTCCGATATCTCAAAATTTCCAATATCTCGTCTATAATTGCACTTTCAAAGTCTACAAACCACCTCTATAAATTCATTGGTGTTTGTTGGATAATTTTTCACTATTTTAATACACAAGTCGCCCAATCGATTCAATTGGTGATCTTTGATTCCTTCACAGAACACTTTCTTGCATATGAACGAAATTTTAATATGATTTTAAATTTTGCAAGTTAAAAAGTGCTCATTGTGTACCTATTTTTAAAAAAAAAAAAAAAACTATTCTTAATAAAAATAGTTTTAAAAAAACCGATCTTTTGATTTACACCCATCCCTAAAAAAGTAATTTTTAATATTATACCTTACACTTGATGCATATATAAAAATTCCATTTACAATAATTACGGTACACCATATATACTCGTAAATTTTACAAAAATCTATCACTCTGTACATTTTTTTATCTGTATATTCTTTTGATGGTGACATTTAATATCAGAATACATATTAATCAGCTAACAATCGTTAATTACTTTCGTTATAAATATCTAAGTATGTATTTTTTAAATACCTTATAAATAACTATGACTACTTTACTATATGGTCAATCACGCGATATCGTGTGAAAAATATAAGAAATTACTCATTTAATGTAAAATATTTGATCATCGACAATGTGTTATATAACAACTGAAAGCGATAACAAGCATGTTTTTTTATAAACTGAGCGCTAAAATTGACATAATAAATGAAACATTCTGGTTGTCTAGATATTTATGTTAAGAAACATTTTTTAGGATTAAAATAAATTAATTTTTTCATATATTTTTAAATAATTATAAAACAGAAATTCGATTTTTATTGTTCACGTCCCATCCCCAAATCAATGATTGATTAGTGGTTAGTATCTCCCAAAATGAAAAAAGTTAAATTTTTTTCATAATAATTCCCTAACTCTAATTTATATTTTATAAAAAATAATTTCTTAACTGGGTATATCTAATTAAATGTATTTTAACGACACAAAGTTATAAAACATATGAGGAATTCGTTGATAAATGCATATTTCGCGTTACCGTATGTGAAGTATCGCATCCCATGTTTCTACGTCTCATTTTTAATAAAAAAATTTTTTAAAGGTAATATTGGCGATCTGTTTTAAAACACATTATTTGCTTGTTAGATATGATGTGTGATTTAGTAAGACTTTATTTAACGTTTTATGACGTTAATGACTGTTAAAAAATTTAAACTAGGCAAATTTACACTGTACAAAAGTAAAAAAAAAAAAAATTGATAGTTTTAACACTTTCGTTGCCGCTCACGTGATATCGCATGATTTGACTACTTTACTATATGGCCTATCACGCAATATCACGTGATAAATATAAGAACCTAGTCATTTAACGTAAAGTGTTTGACCATCGATAATGTACTAGATGACAATTAAAACGATTTCTTTCTCTGTAACAAAACTAGCACATTTTTTCAAAACTGATATGGAAGTGAAAATTTTGGTTTTCTAGATAGCTTTGTTAAAAAAACACTTTTTAGGATTAAAAAAATTAACGTTGTTTTAACGTTTCTACTCCCAAACAAAAGCATTAATACATTTTAAAACATTATTTAATAAAAATCGAAAATCGATAGTTTTAAACAATTTAAACAATACAAATATATACTCGTATGATGAAAATTGTAATTTTGACTATGAAATTTTTAATTCTTTTCTATGCATTAGTCATGTCTGCTTTTAAACTATTTATAGTTTAATTTTGTAAAAAACTTAAAAAATTACAATATTTTTTTTTCGTTTTTTTGGAATAGTACTATAATGTAGAATGTTTTAAACCAAATATTTGGGAACTTTGGTTTTGGAGCATTCTACACTAAGACATATTATTAATATATAAATATTTCTAACCTAGTATTGTGAAATTAGGCTATTATTCCACCCATGTCGTCAATTTTAAAATAGTTTATTAAATAATTAACTTTAGTATACAGCTGTTGGAAAAATTACAAAGATTTTTTAACAACCTATTGAATGTTAAGAGTTTATTTTTAACGCTTCTTATAGGGTCGTAAATATAACCCTTTACCCACAATTTTTTAATCACCATCGTCGACGACTGTATTCTCGTCATCATCAGCTTCTCCTTGAATCGCTCTTTAAAAACGATGAGAGTTATTTACTTTTCAACCTGTATAGGAATTTATTCTTAAAGTATGTATTAGCTTACATAAGAGAATGCGTGGTTTTCATTAACACATTATTTTCAATTCGATGTTTAGAAATATTTATATATTAATAATATGTCTTAGTGTAGAATCCTCCAAAACCAAAGTTCCCAAATATTAGGTTTAAAACATTCTACATTATTGTACTATGCCAAAAAAAACGAATAAAAATATTGTAATTTTTTTAGTTTTTTACAAAATTAAACTACAAATAGTTTAAAAGCAGACATGGGTAATGCACAGAATAGAGTTAAAAATTTCATAGCCAATAGCAATTTCATAGCAAATTTCAAAATTTTTTTATTATTTTTTTTTTCTTTTAAAATAGGTACACAATTATGATCACTTTCTAACTTGTAAAATTTAAAATTATATTAAAAATTTGTGCATATGCAAGAAAGTGCTCTGTGAAGGAATCAAAGATCACCAGTTGAATCGATTGGCTGACTTGTGTATTAAAACAGTGAAAAATTATCCAACAAACACCATTGAATTTATAGAGGTAGTTTGTAGACTTTTAAAGTGCAATTATAGATGAAATATTGGAAATATTTAGATATCGGAATATTTCTGTTGTATGGAATTTACGGATCATTAAATCAATCTTCTTCAATTTTCTAACACAGAATTAAGAAAACTAAGTAAAGCAAAGCGTCGCGTCGAGAGAAAATTATTAAACAAATTATCGACAATTTTGAAATGCTAGGTGCTGAATCCGAACGATTTTACGACGAACTATTTGATTTTCACAATAAATGAATTCCATTGTTGGCAATAATTAATTCTTAACACAACAATTTAAATAATTTTTTTTACAACACTAAGATTTAATAAATTGACTAAAGTTTCGAACAAAATTGTAATTGAAAAGTTATACTAAGGTGTTTTGATTATTTCTTAGGTTCGGTTAGGTTAGAAAAAATTTTGTTAAGTTATTTTAGGTTATGTTAGGTTAGGTTAGACCAAATTTCCTTAGGTTCCGTTAGGTTAGATCAACTTCCGTTGGGTTCAGTTAGGTTAAAAAAAATTTTCGTTCACATTACTCCACTCACCGCCGGAGGTTTCTAGAACCGCCCCGATCGAATTCCTCCTCCCGAGGTCGCTGAAAAATTCGGATTGTGGGATGGTGGCTCCCGCTCCGGCCAATCCTTACTACTGTATCGGTTTATGATAGCGCAGTTTGCAGTTGTCTGTTCCAAAGTATATTAACACAATTAAATCAGTAGATATTTAATACTTATTTATTTACAATAAATTATTTGTTAATAAATAACAAAAATACCCTTGTCGCATCATCTATATAACATCTGAATTTCCTCCTATTAACTTATTTTTGTTCAAAAAATAATTTTTCAAAAGACTACAAGACATAATAATTAATAACAGTGAGATTCTACGGCCGTTTTTCAGACTTTTCTCTAATACAAACACCACTAAAACAAACATCGATAGGTCCCGAGGCCGGACCTATCGATTTTGATGAAACTTAAATATGTTGTAGAACACTAAAAACTAAGGGACACGTATTTTTTTTTATCTGCGGAAAAACGGTTTGAAGGGGTGAAATCGCCCTCCAAAAATTGGGGTAAAAATTTAATTTTTCAAATATCTCGAAAACAGTAAGAGATAGAGCAAAAGTTTAAATTAGCGATATTACTCTTTTTTAAAGAGCTAAATTTAAAAGCTCTTTTTTAAAAATAATTCACATATCACTAACGATAAATATCTTAAATGAGTTTAAAAAAATCAAAACGACACTGCTTATTAAATTGCGTATGATCTGACTCTGACTAGTTAAAAGTGGTTAAGTGGGAGTAAGCTAATAAATGCGAATTTATAAGGATTTTCTTGTACTACAAAATCCAAAAAAGTGGGTACGCCTAATTTTTTTAGTTAATTGTACTTTGTTTTTTTTTTGTTTTTTTTTTGTTTTTTGCACAAAATTTTAAAAATAATTTATTCTCTTAAAAAACGGTGGCAACCTTAATCACACATATACCTATAAAAAGTTATCCTACTAAAAAAAAAACCACCCATAAAACGTATAAGTCTGGCAAGTACTTAACATATTAATATTTTTTGTAGGGTTGACCGGGGTAATTGTGAATTGAGGCAATTGTGAACGGCGGTGCCTATAATTTCTAAAATAACATTAATATTGTTAAAAATCAACCCTTAATATGTTTTTCTGTCCTTTCTTAATATGCTATTAAAATTTCATAACAATTGTCCAAGTATTAGTATCTTTTTTTTTATTTTGAAAAAACCCTTGCAAAATTTTGTGCATCTTACTTCAACCAATCCTCAAAAAATAAATTTTTTTAAATACATTTCCTTTTCTTAAAAGGTAAGAAATGGTTAAAAGTACTCCTAAAGAAGTGGTCTAAACTCTGAGAATATTCCTTATTAACTGCTAAAGAAATTGGACAATTTATTACTAATTCACAATTACCCTATGATTTTAAAATTGTGGGGTAATTGTGAACGTCATTCACAAATGTCGTTCACAAACCCCATTCAAAAATTTCAGTAGTGTTCTTTTCGGAGTTAAAAATGTTGATGAAGATGGTAATGACCTTCTTGTACAAATTTCCGATGTACAAACAATACAAAAAAACGACGGGTTGCACTCCGGGAGTGCCGGCAGAAGTGAAAACTTTAATATTAACGTTGTGCATTTTTGATATTTTGGAATCGTTAGGGAATAATTTTGCATGAATTGCTTTAATTATCAGTATAAAAGTACTATCATTTATGTGGCAGAATACTATATATTTATTTATTGCGCTATCGTATACAAACATGACAATTTATATTACATTAAAAAGTTTATTGTCTGCTCTACTGTACTGTCTACTCTCCATCCGTCTTACGAATTTTCGATCAGGTCACATGTCCTGACGCCAGTTTAACATTTTTTACCCATTGCAAAAAAGTGTACAACGCAGTTTATTGTCTGCTCTACTGTACTGTCTGCTCTCCATCCGTCTTACGAATTTTCAAAGTGTACAACGCCGCTAAAGAAGTTTTCACTTCAAAAATATCGTATAAAAAGCGATATGTTTGGTGTATCAATCTACGAAATCACTGCTGTGCTCCCTTACCCTATAACAACTTACAAAAACAGAAAAATTACTTGTTTTCAATGTCTCTGTGAGTGTCCAAGGGCAGTAGGATTAATACAAAACCATTTTTTTTTTCATTTACAGTATTAGGCCTAATAGACTGTTGTTTTTTATTCATGTAAACTAAATGTATTTCCTAGAAAAAATCTTATTTTCCTTGTTTGTGTGTGAATACATGTAATTTTTTTATTTTTTATTTGATAAAATGACAAAATATCATCAAAATATCATTTTTAGCTTGTAATAAATTTGTTCCTACAATTTTTGTTATTTTTATTTAACCTTAATTTTTTGTACAAATTTGAAGTATGCGTAACTTGCATTAAACAAAGAGAAATTGTGGCCGCTAAAGTATCATGAAAAATTTGAAAGTGGGGTAAATGTGAAGAATTTGAGTTGGGCTTTACTCTGATGTACCACACTTCTCTTGTAATCCATTCTAAATAATTTTTCTGATGGCATTCACTTTTACTCCAAAATTCATAAGATTTGCAAAACCAAACTGGAAAAATGTGAATGGCTTATAAAATTTTTGTTTTTCATACGAATTTGCTCAAAATTTGTGTGGTGCATCCCAAAATAATGTAGAATTAAAAATAAATCCACCATAATGTTATATATAAAATAAAAAATACTTAAAACAACGCTTTTATCTCAGTTCATGAAAATCCATCCACAATTACCGCGGTCAACCCTATATATCAACATCTAAAAATATTTCAGCTGCTTTTTGGCAATCCTGGCAGAACTAAAACACTTTTTTCAATTTTTTTATTATTGAAATCGAAACGTTTTCTTAAAAACGGTTAAAATTACTATATTTTACATTAAAATGTCGACACAATCACCCCCTAATTAACTATCCCTAGACTTGATGCTAGAAAATTGAGAAAAATTAAGAAAAAGCAGGTCAATTAGATTTTTTTACGTAGATTTTATTTGTTATGATTGAGTTATACAATTCAAAAGGATATTTTAAAAATTTGTGCTATGAGCTTTTGCTTGGAGGGGATCCAGCTCCTCAAAATCGGCTCCAGCTCTCTATTTACCAGATTCTACAAAATAATAAAAAAAATTATTTGTAACCCTACTATTAAACGTCATTTTATTTTGAAATTTTCAAAAAAATATCATAAAAGTTACCTCTTATGCTTTTTTTGGTTAATTATTGAAAAATATTCTATTTTCAGACATTTTTGAGGTAAAATGAGCAGCTGTATGGCTTTTATTAAACAAGTTTCAGTTTTTTTAATAGATTTTCTATTCATTTATGATAGTAAAATGCCCTGATAAATTGTAAAATAATCATTTCATATACGTGGCTATACTTTCAGCTCGGCGAATTAGACGGCGAAGATTTTCTCCGTAAAGAATAAAATTCTAAAAGAAAGTAATAAGTGAAAAAAAATGAAAAAAAATTTACCGGTGAATTGCCTTTCTAATACAATAGTTGTAAGTACTTAAGTAAAAATTTCATTACATTTTTTCAAAAAACTGATGTATGTATGATAGAATATGTTAAAATTCAAAATTGAATTTGCAAAATTATTTACGACTAAAATGTTTTGCATATACATTCTAATCATAACAGTATTCTCAATCGGGTAGAAAGTTACGTTAAGATATTATTGTTTCAATATGGTTTTACGTAATTTTTATGTGGTTGGAGCAAACTCGTATTAATTTTAGTAAGGGTAAACTTAATCTAAATTCTGACTATATGACATAAAACAAATATTCTTGAAAATTTTTCTATAAAAAAATGAAACAGAAATATTATAAAAACTTATTGAACTGATTGTGAGAGAAATAAAATATAGCTGAATCATAAAATTGGATTAAAAAAATCATGACACGGCACTTATAAAGCCTTTTTTTTCGAATGTAGTATCGCAAAACATGAGACAGAAGTAATTTGACTGTGAGTGCGAGTGTAATGGAAAACGACTACTTCCAACATTTAGGGAAATACTTAAAACCAATTCTTAAACTCTGAGAAAGTTTTTTGTAGCCTAGAATCATTTTCGTCCTTAAATGCAATAATATTAGATCGTGTAATATGAAATGTCGTTTTCCGACCACTTGGCCAATCATGTAATGTAGATAAACATTGACACTTTTTGAGCAAAAAAGTACATATTCTAATAAAAAATCATAAAAAGGATAATAAAAAAGGTTGACTGACCTCTTTCTTAATATACATTCCTAAATACAATGTATCTGATCAAAATTTTTGACATAGAAATACATAAATATTATAATCGTTTGGAAAGTGAATTTAGTTAATAAAAACACGTAGACCATTTGCAAAATTTATAATTTTTAGTCCTCAGATTTTTGCTACGCCTCGATTTTTGGCACCCTAGGCGGTCGCCTAGTTCGCCTATATGATCACACCGGCCCTAGTTGTTTCTCGTACACCTATATTTTAAAATAACCAAATATTCGATTAAACAACGATTTAGTTAAAAAAATACCAAAATAAATTGCTTGGTAAAAATGTTTAAAATTTTAAAAATTATTATCTGGTGTGAAAAAACAAAACAAAATGTCTCCAAAACATAATGAAAATGTATGGATAAATACACTTTGAGTGAAATTACACTTTAAATTTTGTTTTTTTTTTAAAATATTAGAGGGGTTTGGAGAACAAAGAAAAACGAAGATACCACACCCAAAAATTCGACAAAGGAATTATCTAAAACACTAGATTGAAATTAATCAATTATGAATTACATTTTAATTGAAATGCGAAAAAGCCGTTAAAAAAAAAGGAAAGGTATATAAATTACAGGAATAAAAATGACCAGGCACCGTTTCGACTCAAGTATCACTGATTGACAATAAATAATTAAAAGAAATTAAAAAACAAAGGATTGTGATACAAAGTCACCATTATGAAAATGAAAGTTACACACAAAAAACTAATGCACACGAAATAAACAGCGGTCAACTTATGATTTAAAATATTTAGAATACGTTTATGAATAATTTTTTTCGATTTAACTCAATTGTTCATAAACCTTTGGGTCCCCCGATTCACTTCGTTTTATGATATTTATTTTTCACATTATAATCAGTTATCACTGATGATCTGTAGAAAAAACTGTACAGCAATCCCCCGAAGAACACGATTAATTGGTTCCGTGTTCTTTGAAACAGTGTTGTTCGAGACCTTAAAAGATAGGCATTTCCGATTACAAGTGTGAAAATAAAAAAAATATAAAAAATTTCAAAGAAATAACGCAACGAAATATGAATTACATACTCTTAGATACACATTTGTATGCAATGCGTATTTATTTCGATTAAAATAGAATGGAATTGAGAATTCGTTAGCTCTGAAGTCGGTCTATCATAAAAATGTATTGAAAACTTACATCCTAAGTATCTCGTAAACGGTGCATCATAGCTCAAAAATAACGAAATATTTTGAAGGCTAAAGCGAAGCAAGTTGTGGATATTCCAAACATATTCCGACTGTTAAAACCTACTTTTCGTTATCGAAAATTATCGGTAACGAACTACTTATCATAAATTCGTTATAATTGTTTAATTTAAGCTCTTTTAGTCCCTTTGATTTGGTTATCAATAGAATATTTTCGCAAAAATTTATTTTCGATACTGTTCTAAACGTAAATTTTTGATCGGAAATGTCTCGTAAACGGTGCGTCGTAGAGAAAAAATAACGAAATTTTTGAAAGCGTAAGCGAAGCTAGTTGTGGATATTCCAAACACATTGGCACTGTCAAAACTTACTTTTCGTTATCGAAAGTTATCGATACCGCGTAACTTATCATATATTGGTTATAACTGGTTAATTTAGGCTCTGTTAGTCCCATTGATTTAGTCACCAATAAAATATTTTCGAAAAAATTATTTTTCGATACTTTTCGCAAACGTAAACTTTTGATCGTAAATATCTCGTAAACGGTGCGTCGTAGCGAAAAAATAATGAAATTTTTGGAGGCTTGGGCGATGCAAATTGTGGCTATTCTAAACATATTGGGACTGTCGAAACCTACTTTTCGTTATCGAAAATTACCGATGTCGAAAATAACGACATTTTCAAAATTTAAATATGTAAATTTCTACATATTCGTTATCATTTCTATTATAAAATTCTCAAAAATTTTAGTAGTTTTTATTTCCAGCATTTTCTTTTATAATGACAGATTAAATTTACACGATTTTTATTCGTGTAAATCGAATCCACATGTGATATACATATTCGCGTACATTGAGGACTGATGTAACTTTATATCATATGTATCGCGCGTACTCTTTCTCAACCTCGTATAAGGTTATTTGGCGGTGTTGAGTTAGAAAGTCATACATGTACATACTTCACTCCCCCATGTGATGCACTAAGAAATATTGCAAAATAGTTAATGGAAAAATAATTATTCAATTTAATACAAACTTGTACGACATGAACTAAATTTAGTTGTCTGACAAAACCTGGTATATGATATACTAGTTTGTGTAAAATTATTTTTTGAAATAGTAATATTTATCAGCATACCCTCGTACTTGACCAAGATACAACTATCTGACACTAGAGTTGGAAGGTGGTGTACACCACAAATCCAATGGTACGTAGTGGTCGGTGCAAGTTTACGGGGAAGTACGTAAAATCGGAAGATCAGGAGCGTCGGTAAACTTTTCTTTAAGGGGTCGGTAAATATTATTTATTATATAAACAAGTACATATTATATATAAACAAGTACAGTACGCTTCAAAAAGTGATCGGACACTGACCCAGGGGGGGGGGGCGGGTTCCACACTTTTGACGCCGCACTGTGCTTAATGTTGTAGTACAGTGCCGTGTCAAAAGTGTGCCCCCCGGGTCAGTGTCCGATCACTTTTTGAAGCGTACTGCACTTATTTAAGCGAGCGCGTTTTGGAGCCAAATGTCAAGGTTTGTACGTCCACAAAATAAGTACAGTACGCTTCAAAAAGTGATCGGACACCTTAACCCAGGGGGTGCCCACAGATTTTACACGGCAGTGTGCCACAACATTAAGTACAGTACGGCGTTAAAAGTCTGGGCACACCCCGGGGTCAGGGTGTCCCCAGACTTTTGACGCGGTAGTGTGCGACAGAAGCCATACCGCTCTTTTACTGATACCTTTGCTAGTTGACGACAATGGTGATGTCTGTTTACGGATATTTTTACTAGTTGACGAATAGAATATTCCAAAACATTTGTCAAGATATGCCATTTGGCCTCTTTTTTAATGACCAATTAAATGGTGCAATTGACTTTTCGATATCTTTGCTAGTTGACAAATAGAACATTCTAGAATATTTTTTAAACTGCGCTACTTAATCTCATTTTTAGTAACCAATTCAATGGTGAAGTCTGTTTTTTGATGTCTCTGCTAGTTGACGTTTAGAATATTCTAGAGTTTTACGTTACTCATTTTGCATTTGCATTTTGCATGTTACCTATGCAGAATAATTACGTTAATTAATACGTATTCTCCAATTCAAAAAAACTAATATTGATTCCTTTTTGTTTAACCTGAACAACTTTTTTTTTGTCCCACATACATAAGTAACAAATATAAAAACGCCGTGAGCAGCGGAGCCACATCACGGAAGTCGAATTTTTCCTTTCATCTTCGGTATTGAATGTCTACAAGCGAAATATAATTGAAAGTCCACAAGCGATTTGTAATTTTGGTGGTTTCAAAACTGATGATGAGTGTCCGGTTGATCGGGGCTTTAAAAAAAGGTTTTAAGTTTTTAAGGACTGAATCTCGGTAAATTTCAATTTTGTGCCGATAGCAGTTAACAGGGAAAAAGCCAACACAATTCGTACGAGGGCATTTCTATCCATGCTTATCCGCCAATTGCCTTTGTGTTTTATTTGTAAATATTAAAAAAGGAACTTAAATAGTAAACTGAAAGGCTTTTATGAAGATATTTTTTCTTTCCAAAAAAATCCAAAATTTCTATTTTATAAATAATAAAAATCCAAAATTCCTAATTTATAAATAAACAATGACTTTAATAACATTTTCAAATTACTTAATATTAGTACGGGAGGTACTGGCGCATGAGTACCGAAAACTATTCCACCTCAATTTTTTTATGCGATCCTGTTGACATTGCCCTACTGATGATATAAATGCATGTTGCCAGGGGGCAACCCGGGGCCATATTGCTTAAACCGGAAGTTGTTTAAACAATTGCAAGGAATTGTCCTTTTTCAACAAGACAAATTTTTTTTATATTCTTTATTGAAATACAAATAAAAAAGGTCCTATGACTTTTTACGATAAAGTTAATAGTTTTCGAGATATGAATTTTTAAAAGTTCGAAAAATCTCAAATTTGGGTACTTTTAACCCATGAAAAATATATTAAAAAAAATAATAAAATATAAATAATATTTTTTTAAATTCTTTATACAATAGTTAATAATATCCTTAATAGAGATTTAAAAAGATTTCATTGTTTATACCTGTTTTTTAATTGTTAATTTCGCGGCCTCACAAGTATGCGTCCCCTACCTTTAAAATACCTTTAAGTATTTTTTCAACCGGACAAATTTTTTTTTATATTCTTTATTGAAATACAAACAAAAAAGGTCCTATGACTTTTCACGATCAAGTTAATATTTTTAGAGATATGAATTTTTAAAAATTCGAGATTTTTCCAACCTTTAAAAATTCATATCTCTAAAAATTTTAACTTGATCGTGAAAAGTCATAGGACCTTTTTTGTTTGTATTTTAATAAAGAATATAAAAAAAATTTGTCCGGTTGAAAAGATACTTAAAGGTATTTTAAAGGTAGGGGACGCATATACTTGTGAGGGCGTGAAATTAACAATTAAAAAACAGGTATAAACAATGAAATTTTTTTAAATCTCTATTAAGGATATTATTAACTATTGTATAAAGAATTTAAAAAAATATTATTTATATTTTATTATTTTTTTTTAATATATTTTTCATGGGTCAAAAGTACCCAAATTTGAGATTTTTCGAACTTTTAAAAATTCATATCTCGAAAACTATTAACTTTATCGTAAAAAGTCATAGGACCTTTTTTATTTGTATTTCAATAAAGAATATAAAAAAAATTTGTCCGGTTGAAAAATGACAATTCCTTGCAATTGTTTAAACAACTTCCGGTTTAAGCAATATGGCCCCGGGTTGCCCCCTGGCAACATGCATTTATATCATCAGTAGGGTAATGTCAACAGGATCGCATAAAAAAATTGAGGTGGAATAGTTTTCAGTACTCATGCGCCAGTACCTCCCGTACTATATGTATGAATTTCATTTGTTAAAAAATTGTACTCACTTTTTTTTAAATTTTTTAAAATTACTATTCGCCTTCTTTTATTTAGAATATAAGTAATGCATTTAAAACACATTTAACAATAGCATTCAATTCCGATGTAAAAATGGGAGAAGTGGGGGGAAAAGTAATGTGGACTACCTAAAAGGTACTAGCTGGATACTAACTGAATACACGTACAAAATTTCAGCCCTCTAGGTTTCCCTAGAGAGTCTCTAGACGTGTTAGAAAACAAGCAAAAAAATTAAGGAAATATTGGCGTAAAAATCGTGGGGGTAAGGGTTAAAAGTTGAAACCCCCAAAAAACAGTGTCTGGCTATTAGCTTAACATAAAAATAGCTGTACATAAAATTTCAGCCCTCTAGGTTTATTTGGGGAGATTTTGACCCGAACGAAACTGTTAAAAAACAAGAAAAATCATGTTCTTTTGAGCATAAAAATGGTGGCGGTAGGGTTTGAAAGTCGAGACTCCCAAAAGGCACCCCCTTGATACTAACTCAATCCGAATACAAAATTTCAGCCCTCTAGGTTTATTTGGGTGACCTGTGCGAGTGGTACAAACTTCGAAAACGTCGAAAATGCATGAAACTGTAGCTTAAAAATGAGGGGGGTGGGGGTAAAATATTAAAACCTCCAAAAAGCACAACCTAGGTACGAACTGTATCAACACACCAAATTTCAACCCTCTACGTTAATTCTGGGGGGCTGGGGGCCTGTTAGATCCAGCGAAAATCGTTTTCCCCCCCTCTACTCCCACCAAATCATCCTAGGAAGCTGAATTTTGGATATGTTGTAGATAATTGACCGGAACATTATTTAAAACCGGTTTGGAAAAGTTTTATTGCTTTTCCGCCCCCCACCACCCCCTTAAAGGTCGGGTCAGAAAAAAAATTTGTCCAAAATTTGACCCCACTTTGATAGTATGAGGTGCCTCGAAAATGAGCCCCATTTACCAAATTTCATCTCTTAACTTCCATAGGGGGGCCCTACACAAATTAAAAGGTGGCGGGAATATATATATATATATATATATATATATATATATATATATATATATATATATATATATATATATATATATATATATATATATATATATATATATATATATATCAGACATTTTTTTTCTACATATTCGTGTTCTACGTGTCCGAAAACGAATAGCGCCCCTACTCTCGTCTCTCGCAGCTCTTATCGTATAGACTGTATAAGTCTAATTTTTCGGAGAAAATTCGACTAAAAAATTTTCATTTTTCTATATTCATTGTAACTGTTGTTACAATATCTTGAAATGTTATGATATCTAGATGTAATATGTTGAAATATACTGGAATAAAATAAATATTATTTAATGATTTGTACAACTTTGTATTTTTTATTTGACAATTATAACCTCTAAGCATAATTTTCTATCCTTATAATTCTGTACAAAAAAAGTGGATTATAACCTAGTATTTACTAAAAACAACTAATATAATTATATAACAATATATTATATAAAAGAAGTTGCAGTAAGAATAAAATCGATCGGAAAATTTGCCTTCGAGTTTAAGCGTAGCAAATTTGAAAATGTAATTTCGAGAAAAACGTGCTTAAAATTTAAGTTACTGGTTAGACTATCGGAATATGCAAAAAAAATCGATTTATTTCACAAACTCGTATATTGGAGAAAAAAGTGAACTGCAAACTCGTACTTACTAAAAACAACGATAGCTTGTAATTTAAAATATTTAAATGTCTGCTTCATGTCTACATAGGTAGCGAACATCAAAAAGTGTAACATACATAAATATTAAGTTCATAGTGATGAAAATACAGTACTTAATATATTTTTTGTGTTTCCTGAAAACTGTGATTTTTGTTATACGAGATTGGCAAAAAGTACGCGCGATATAATATGTTTTTAAAAATCGTGTTGTTTGAAACCGTGTAATTCGGAGGAAGAGTACCCGTGTTCTTCGAGTACCGTGTTCTTCGGGGGACTCCTGTATCACTATCTTAATTGAATTATTTTATTATGATTAATGAACTAAAATAAGGAAACAGTATGTGGTTTTATTAAATACATAATAAGCTCTTTCGGTGCTGAAAAAAAATTATCTCATTCACATACCGCGGGTCGAACAATTAACCTTATTCGGGTTAGTCCTTTGATGACGTCAGAGAAGTACATGTTCACTTATTCAGGGGTGTGGAAAGAAATGACGACCCCCGGAAGTTAATTACATTTTTCAAAAATTTTTTTTCCCATAAAAAAAACCAAATAAAGTTTTTTATTTTTGGATCCCTGACCGACAACTACGGACAATTTCTTTTCGACAATACGTTTTATATATGTTCTGATCTGATGAAATGATGAGGAACACCTTTTTTCAATGTTTGTCTGTCACTTTAAATTTAGTTGTTTAATTACCGAGGAAAATATAATAATTTATTAACCGACTTCTCATTTTCACTTATGTTAGTTATTTTCAAGATTAAATACAACTTATAATTTAGAATGAATATGTACTCGTACATAATACGTGTATTTATCATAATTCATTGTTGCACGAGAGTAAACAAATTGTACTCTAAAACAGTGATTCTCAAAGTGGGGGTCGCGGAAAGTATTTGGGGGGTTACAGAAATAATTGATCACAGACCATAATATGCTCATTTTCTGCGCATTTCTACACACGAGTCAAAAAGTTTAACAACCACTGGTTTAAAGCTCTAAAGTGTATTTATTTATACATAAATACATCAATTCTTTTTCATTTCACTGTGAATAGTATTACATATGAATTATAAGTACATACATAATTAGAAACATATGTTTATTAAGTCAAGGTCTTTTTAATTACATAATACATAATAATACATATGTATATCGTCTACTGTCGAAATTTTCTATATACATATACTCGCTGACTCATCAAAACATTTTAGATCCAGGTTTCTAAGTAATAAAATAATATGGGATATGTGTCGCGCTATACGGCCGACATCATCTAAACACATTTAAGGATGATATTTAAAATTATTAAAAAATTTCAAAAAAATTCTAAGAAAATTTATTTGGCCGGAAAATACACAAAAAGATCAAAAATATTTCTTGTTTTCTTCCATTCCACTGCATAAACTATTGGAAATTAAGAAACGAAATTTTCAGATATGAAAATAGAAAGTCTGCGTCCTGACGAAGCCCTTTTTCAATTTTTTGTTTCATGTCAGTGCTAGAAGCTGTTAAAAATTTCCATTTTTGTCTAGCTTCTTTTTCCCAATTTACAAACATACGATGTAAAATTTAAAAAAAAAACGTCAGGACGTCAAGTAACATTTGCTTTAGCGAATGAGTCTCTTCTAAGGAAAACCTTTTGGAAAATAGCTGCGGATTAGCTGCGAAATAGCAGAAATTAGATTTTTTTATTTCTGTCCTTACCGCACTGTTCCTTTTTTTTTAACAAAAAAAGCTTCAGTTATAACTGGTGGTATCCGTATGAAAGGTTTCTGCATGTATATGTATGTATATGTGAAACCACTGAAGCAGAGTCTTGATAGGATGAATGTACCGAAAGTTGGCCAATATAGCATCTGTACTTTTAAAATACTGTATTGACAGTATAAATAACTATATATGAATTAATAGAAGACCTAAAGATTACTTGTCATTTATCAATTTTATTGTAGAACTGTTTCCAGATATGGTCCATTTCACTTAAAAACCATGCTTCATCACTTATGAATTTAAATAATTTCCGTTTTCTTAACTTTATCTCTTTCATTATTGCATTTACGTAAATTTTTAAATTACAGTTTGTTTTTAGAAAAGAATAGAAGATTGATTTGTTTTGAATATAGGAATTATTTAATTTTTTAACTTTGACTCATGCTCAGTTGTATTTGAACGGGGTATACAAAACTATATGTGATAATGGTGAGAATTCTGGAAAGACGTTAAGAACTAATTTTGTTTTAGTAGTTATGTCGACCCCTTACAAATTACTAAAATAATCGCGTAAAACTTAAAAAAAACTAAACTAAGGATTTTTTAGTAAATCCAACTGCTTTCAAACATGTATACACTTTCAGACACTTAAACATTAATTGTGTAATAGCAAATATTAAATAAGAATAAAATTGAAAATAAATTTGTTATTACATATTTAAAGAAAAAATATAAATATATTTAGCATAAGCCGAGCTTAGGTACATCCAGCCTATCCATACTTACAAAATTGTCTACGGAAGACCTGGTTATCTAGTGTTGAAATATGTATTTGGATTTTGGAAATGCATTTAAGTATCTTATTATACAATATTTTACACATGCGTATACATATGCGTGTGTATGTACAATGTATATATGTAAAGTTTCCAACACCTTATATGGTATAAGCTGTCCCTACACGCTCACTAATATTATGCAATCAGCATGTGTAATTTATTAAATTCTTCTCTAGATGATATTGATACCTTAATTGTTTTTTAAATCAAAATACTAAGTTCTAAACTGGTAAAGATGATGCGATGCAATCGACAACTACTTTTTACAAATTAATAATTTAAATTGGTTCAAGCAATAGACACAATAGGTGACACAATAAACAAATTGAAATTTGTAAACAAATAGTCATATACCTATCGTACAACTCTTCAATATAAACTACTATAACATTGTATAAGATCACATTTCATGCAATATTATTGAGTATGTAGGGGTCACTCTAACTTTGTTTAAATAAATATATTCTTTCCATATTGACAATATTTAGCCAATTTAAGAAAAATAGATCTTTGAGATAATACAACATGTGTATGAATGTATATATGTATCTCCAATATATCTGTCAGATAAGTAACTGTTGACAGCTTTTGTTTCAAGTATATTTGCTTAAACATTTTTTCAAAAATGCAGACAGGCGAGACCTCTGGGCAGAATTAGTTTGCGTAAAAAATTTACGATCACCCTTAAATTGTATTGAAAAGGCAAAATTAATGCACACTTATAGCTTATAGGATGCGATACCGTACATATCATAAAGCGACGACACAACATGCGTGTCTGTTTGCCGTACGTTGTCGAGCCACGACTTTCACCCAAATTCCATAAAAATAATTATAATTGTAAAATAATCAAATAAATAATCATTAGGAAAATCCCCTAGGATAGAAAGTCGATAAAGAAACCATATAAATAGACCACAATTTGACCCAATAAATAATTATTAAAATCATTATCAAAAGAGTAAGTACTATGTAATTTTTAATTGTTATAATAAATATTTAAATTCATTTCTTGTGGTTGTTTCTTGTAAAAAGTATTATTAACTTCGACGATAAAAAGTCTATTTTTCTATTTAAAGTGTTAGTAATTTCAACGATAAAAAGTCTATTGAAAGCATTATTAACTTCGACGATAAAAAGTCTTTTAAAAATACTCGACAATTGCAAGTCGATGTTAAACTTCGCCAAATACGATAATTGTTGAAAAACCGTCAACAACATTAATCATATTGGTAAATCAAGATTTTACGGAGTTTTATCTTCAACGAAAACTGTCCTGGTGACAGTGACGCCTTCCTATCCAATTGTGCCGTAGGACTCCGGATACGATATAAAAATTGGTGACAGCGGTGGGATATCGTCAAAAGGATTCTGTGGATCATCGTCCAGTTCAAACCGAACGAAGGGATATTGATTCTACGCCGTCCGTCGATATTCACCTGAGACGAACCCAAAGCAACTCATATTGTGACTCGGTGTGCGGAAAACAACTGTAAGTACATTTTTGAGTATTCTTCTCTTTGATACTTGCATCCCAGAGCTTTCACAATGCCAAATACTAATATTGTTTTACCTGATTCAACACAAGAACCTAATACATCCAACCCAGTACCTCCATCCTTAACACATGAGGATTACATTACTGACGACGAAAGTCAAACTAGCGAAACTATACCTTTAAACTTTATCGCACAGTTAGTTACATCATTTGACGGAGACCCAAAAGAGCTCCAAAATTTTATTCAAAATGCCAACAGTGCATACGAATTAGCTAATAGATCACAAAAACATGCAGTCGAATTATTAATTTGTTCTAAATTAAGTGCTGAAGTAAAAACAAAAATTAATATTAAATATGGTATCGTTGCTTTGTCACTTTTCACAGCAAAATAACAGAAAAACACGAGTCGACTTTCGGCTTTTACACCATCATCAGGTGAAAAACTTAACTAAAAATTGCTCTTTTTGGCGAAAACTATTTATAATATAGATCGGAGCAAATAATGCATTGGTGGGGGATGCTAGAGACAGAGACAGAGACAGATACAATCACAATATACAATAAAATTAAAAATTTTTGTATTGTTTGCAAAGGTAGTTTACAGCGAAATTTATTTTTAAAAACTGGTTAGGTCCAATATTATTAAATTGACCGGAGCACACTGGGGAAAACCAGACACGTGAAAACAGCGGCGAACGACAATTACCAGAAACAAAGGAAATCATACAGACATCTGTCTGTTGATATGCACGAGGGGTTACACCCAGCAGGTAGCTGCTTTTGTTAAACTAAAAGGTCACTAAAAAAAACTCAAACCTTTTAGTTTAACAAAAGCAGCTACCTGCTGGGTGTAACCCCTCGTGCATATCAACAGACAGATGTCTGTATGATTTCCTTTGTTTCTGGTAATTGTCGTTCGCCGCTGTTTTCACGTGTCTGGTTTTCCCCAGTGTGCTCCGGTCAATTTAATAATATTGGACCTAACCAGTTTTTAAAAATAAATTTCGCTGTAAACTACCTTTGCAAACAATACAAAAATTTTTAATTTTATTGTATATTGTGATTGTATCTGTCTCTGTCTCTGTCTCTAGCATCCCCCACCAATGCATTATTTGCTCCGATCTATATTATAAATAGTTTTCGCCAAAAAGAGCAATTTTTAGTTAAGTTTTTCACCTGATGATGGTGTAAAAGCCGAAAGTCGACTCGTGTTTTTCTGTTATTTTGCTGTGAAAAGTGACAAAGCAACGATACCATATTTAATATGGATTTTCACAAAGTAAACCTGTCTAGTATTAATTATTTAAAAATTAATATTTCAAATGTTCGATCATTTCAAGAGCTAAAAGATAAATTAAAAGCCGTATATCTTCCTATAGAAAGCTACGATTTTCTAATGGAACAATTAGAAACAATGAAACAAAAATCAAACGAAACAATAGGCGAATATTACGTTAGGTTAGATACTATCGCAAACAAATATCTTCTAGCTATAAAAAAAAAAGCAACGTCTCATGCATTAGAATCTGAACAACGGGTTATCCAACGAATAGCTTTACGTAGATTCATGTTCCATTCAAATTCTGAAATATCTAGAATGCTAAGGCATAAAACTTTCAGTACTTTGAATGGAGCTTTTTCACTCGCTTGTGAAGAAGAAGCCTATCTATTAAATCATGGGCAACTAAAATATAATTCTCATTTATCTAACAATAATAAATATTGTAAATTTTGCAACACGAAAACACATCACATACGCGATTGTAGAAATAAAAAATCGAATTATAATAATAATAATAACAGTAACCAAGTAACTTCACAGAATAGACCATTCAAACAGTGTACTTATTATAACTTTAGAGATCATATTGAATCCGAATGTAGGAAAAAGAAATATGCACAACATACCGCTAATCCCAATCATAGGATTGCTATTACTAATCAAAATAATTCCTACAATTCTTTAAACTTCAATCAATCCCAACTAACGGTCGAGACTCGGGATTTAAATAATCAAATGACCGCCAACCAACAATCGAATTCAGACGAGCTCCCATCTTACGAGCTTCAGTAAACGATAAAAAACTAGAATTCGATACAAGCCAGTCGAAAACAGGAAAACTAAAATTCTTTATCGACACAGGTGCAGTTATATCCATTGTGAAATTAGGGTAATTACATAGCTCAATTAAACCAGACGTAACCAAAAAATTAAGTTTATCCGGGATCAATGATACTAATTTAATAACACAAGGGACAGTAGAACTCACCTTGACAAAACCATATGATGTATTTCATTACACATTTCAAATAATTGACCAAGATTACAACATTCCTTACTCTGGTATCCTCGGGCATGATTTCCTTAATCACTTTAAAGCTACAATCTGTTATAATACTAATCGAATAACATTTTGTACAACAAATAAATTAACGCCAAAAGCCATCATTTACGTGCCAATAAACACATTAGTTAATAGCACTGACCATGAACAAGTAATAGAATATTTTGAAAACGTTATACCTGCTATACCTGGTAATATTGTAATTAACAAAAATACACAAATTTACCCTGTTATCAACAAAAGAGATCAGGAACTAAACATTAAATTAAATAAAGAAAATACCACAAACCTTTTTAAAATCAATTATGAATTAAATTCAAATACTGATCGTATAAAATTATTGAACGAAAATCTTAGATTAGAACATTTAAATAAGGAAGAAAAAGAATCTATAAAAAATATTTGCCACAATTTTAAAGATATTTTCTTCTTAGAAGGAGATAAATTAACATTTACACCTACAATAAAACGTGAAATAAACGTTACTAACCTAGCACCTATAACCGTAAAAAACTATAGGTATCCAAAAATTCACGAGGAAGAAGTAAAAAAACAAATAAATAAAATGTTAGAGCAAAATATAATAAAACCTAGTATAAGTCCATATAGCGCTCCCCTTTGGGTAGTACCAAAAAAACGGGATGCAGCGGGTATACAAAAATGGCGAATTGTAACTGATTATAGAAAAATAAATGAAGTTACAATAGCCTGCAATTTTCCTTTCCCTAATATAGAAGATATATTAGATAAACTTGGTGAAGCCATTTATTTCACTACCCTAGATTTAGCGAGTGGCTTCCACCAAATTGAAATGAAAGAGGAAGATAAACAAAAAACCGCATTCAGTACCCCCACAGGTCAAAGACTAATGAATATCGTTCTATCAAATAATTTAAGAAATAACTGTTTCGTCTATCTGGACGATACAGTAATATATGGCAACTCTTTGAAAGATCACAATGAAAAATTAGTAAACGTGTTCGAATCACTACAAAAACATAATTTAAAATTGCAGCCAGGCCAATGTGAATTTCTTTGTAAGGAAATCGCATATCTTGGCCATACAATTTCCGATATGGGCGTAAGACCCAATCCTTCGAAGATACAAGCTATTGTCGATAGAAAAGAACCACGAAACGAAAAAGAAATATAATCATTTCTAGGACTAACGGGCTATTACCGTAAATTTATAAAAAAGTACGCGAATATTGCAAAACCCCTTACTAATCTATTAAAACAAAATACAATATTTAATTTCGATGAAAAATGTAGGAAATCCTTTAACACATTAAAACAAATACTTACAAGTGAATCTTTACTTCAATATCCAAATTTTAAAGAAAAGTTCATACTTGCAACTGACGCTAGCAATGATGAAATTGGTGCCGTTTTATCCCAAGGGATAATAGGGGAAGATAAACCCATATCCTATTACTCACTGACTCTTAACTCAGCCGAGAGGAACTACAGCACTACGGAGAAAGAAACGTTTGCTATTGCTCAGGCCGTAAAATATTTTCGTCCATACTTATACGGGCAAAAATTTGTAATCATAACGGATAAACCATTACAATGGTTAATGAACATAAAAGATCCTTCGTCACTACTAGTACGATGGAGTCTAAAATTATCTGAATACGACTACGAAATATAAAAAGGGAACCCTTAATTCAAACGCAGACGAACTATCGCGACCTGTATTATATAATTATGAGTTAGACCCGTTACGTTTTAACCTCACATACGATAATTTCATACATTGGCATTACAAAAATACTGAAGACCCTAAGATAAATAGAGCAAATTTACCTCTCGAACAAATAAAATTTTATGTCTACCATACTCGTGTGACTTAAGTAAAAATACTAAATTTAGTCATTACATAGAACAACACTATGATCTATCTCACCAACATAATGTTAAAATAGGCGAAATAAGTAGGTTAGAGAATCATTCAAAAACACAAATTTTATATTTATATTACGTAAAAAAAAGGCAGTGGATAGAGTTCAATGCGATCAATTATTCAACACATTAAAAAACCTTACTCTTACTAATACAACATAATAATGATGACAATGTTTATATATTTAATATATCTCATATTAGTAATAATATTAAAACAGAAACATTTGAAAATATGATTCAATATTTAAATTTAGAAAATAATAAATTAAAAATATTAATAGGCGATTTGATTCACTCAAAAAGAGACGAAATCCCTACCATATTAAAAGAATATCATGACAATGTTCTTGCTGGTCATCTCGGTAGTAAACGAACATAGCAGAATATTAAAAAGGTTTATTTTTGGAAGGGAATGAACAACAAATTGAAAATTATGTAAAACAATGTAAAGTTTGTCAACAAATTAAAAAGACAAACGAAAAACCACCTATGGTTATTACGTCCACAGCAAATGAATTCAACGATTCAGTTGCTTTAGATATAATGGGTCCATATCCCGTAACTCCCACAGGAAATAGGTACATCTTTACTGTATAAGACGAATTAACGCGATACGTACAAGCATATCCAATCGCGGAAGCAAATTCTGAAACTGCTGCCGTTTGCATGCTTAAATACTTTTCTATTTTCGGTTTTCCCAAAACAATCCTGACAGATTTAGGAAGTAACTTCACTTCTAATTTGATAAAAGAATTAAACAAACTATTAAAAATTAAACATAAACAGACTACACCATATCATCCTCAATCTAATGGAGCACTAGAACAAACCCATAGTTCGATAAAAACATTTATTTGAAGCTACATAAATAAAGATCAAACTAATTGGGATGAATATGTTTATCTAGCGGGTCATTCATATAACACGCATGAAAATCGATCCACTGGGCAAACACCGTACAAATTAGTATTCGGGCGCGATCCAGACATCTCAGATATGATCACTAAACCTCACGATAACCCAACATATAATAATTTAACTAAAAACATCGTAAATAGATTTAAACTAATACGCGAAGTAGCTAAAGAAAATTTGACTAAAAGTAAAGAAAAAACAAAACAATATTATGATAGAAAAACTAAAACAATAAACTATAGGGAACAAGACAAAGTATGGCTACTCGATAAAAATCGTGAATCTCGAAATGATAAAGGACTGAAATCCACATACTTTGGTCCATACGAAATTTCAGAACTACACAAGAACAACACAGCCACCTTGAAAATTTCCAACAATATAGAACGTACAATCTATCACAATTGAAACCCTTTGTTTCAGGTGATGGCGATAATAAGTTTGTTATGGATCCTGGCCCTAGTACAAGCCAACAACATACTTTTTTCCGTATCTCCCATTTCCCCAAATCCGGGAATATATTTTAATAATATAGGCGAAGCACAAATAGCTTATAATAATATTTAGTTCACTTTTATAACATTAGTAGTATAGAAAAGATAATTGAAAAATCTAAATTAGCATACTCTAGAAGTTTATCTTATTGTAACATTATAAATTCAGTATATTCTACATGTAAGCAAACACTGTTACTCATTCATAACCATTTATTAGATTTAGACGTTAGATATAATGATATTAGGGAACAATTTACTATAAATAGCGACAAAAGAAAACGACGTGGATTAATCAACGCTTTTTCAAAACCAATAAAATGGTTATTTGGAATTCCAGCCTCAGCTGATGCTGATTTTTACCAGCATCCGATAGAAAGTTTAATTAACGACCAAAAAGAAACGCATATTCTTATGCAATCACAAATTAGGGTTATTACAGACACAATACGTAATTTGAATAAAACAACGGTTGAATTAAATGATATAAAGACAAAATTAAACTAAAATGTTCAATTGTTTAATATTTATATGGCAAACAGTTCAAAAATAATTAATGAAAATACATTACAAGTTAAAATAATCGAACATCTGTTACTAATTGAACAAATAAATAATTTAGCTGAAAAATTAATTAAGGAATACGAAAATGCAATTACATTTACAAGACATGGAATAATAGATTATAAAATTCTCTCACCTAGAACATTACTTTCGGAACTACAAAACTCATTAAAATACAATTTACCCTTTCAAGCTACCTGGCAAAATTTAGAGTACTATTATAAATTAATTAAAGTCAAATCATTTCACACTCATAATGAATTAGTAATTGTTATCGAAATTCCCATCACAAAAATAGATTCATATAACATTTACAAACTATATGCTATACCTGTACCTAGTAAAACTAATAACCAAATATTATCCATCATAAAAATTAATTTTCCTTACTTAATGGTATCAAAGAGTAGAACTCATTATGTGCAACTACAGTCAATTGACCAATGCACTGAATATAATATTCAACATTTCATCTGTTACGGCGTCCACATCGTCGAAACGACACAGCATCATACTTGTGAAACACAACTGTTTCAAATTACTAAGAGCAAGATCCCAGAAATATGCGAGATCCTGAATGTTTACGCTAACACCAACATATGGCAGCCTATCAACGATAACCAATGGCTCTTTACGGTAAGGGGGGAGCTCACGCCAGAAACGGCTAATCAACTAATTTTTTTCGAATCTCGTTTTTTGTTTTTATTTCGTTCTGTGGTTCTTTGTAAACACGGTGATATATAAAACATGGCCAAAAAATTTTTTTTTCAAGTAGAAAAATATTTATTTTTGAGCCGCTGCACAGCCAAATTGCTGGTCCTTTGTAGATAACAGTCGCCCCCTCTCGCGATTTGATCAGTAATATTTAACTTTGGTGTGTACACGAGTTATAGTAAGTACTCAGATAATGTTCTTTTATTTGTATGCCTTTGTAGACGTTTTAATAAACAGTGAGTAAACCGCTTCTTTTGCTATTATTTTTGTTTTTTACCGATTCCCGAAACTTGCGTTTTTTCCAACAAGGAAAATCATATCTCAAGTTCTAGAAAAGATAGAGACTTAATTTTTTTTTTTATTTTATTCATAAACATATTGCGCATAAAGTGGAGTACGCTTTTTCCATTTCAACAACTGTAACTATTTTTAAACATTTTTTTTAATAAAAAATTGGGTTTTATAATTTTTAGAACTTTGGGATTACAATTTTATAGTTAATTTTTAAAATTACCTGAAACCCATACTCAGCTTTATGGACAGGTCCTTTGGGAATAAAATAATGAAAAAATATTTAAAAAATATTCATTACCTTTTGAGATATGGCGTTCCCTGTAAACGCTTAAAAACTTATAAAAAAGGCCTTCCTCCCCCCACAGGGAAGAGTAATGAATGTTTCAAAAACAAAATTTTCTATTTGAAACCATCCCTAATTTGAAAAAAAATTTCAACAAGCAAAATAATCATAAATAAAAAAGTTACTTTTATATTTGAACTTCTCCCTTAACAGAAGAAACAAGATGTACAATCCTATGCAAACATAATAACGAAGCCACAACTGTATTAAATGAAAATGGAATCCTAACCTTAAAAGAAGACTACAAAGCATTCACTAACTCAGAAAACCTGGAATCAAAAACGTGAACGTGACACTGACACATGAACGTGACACTAGTGAATAAAACTATTCAACGCGACTACGTACCGAATATCGAGCTAAACGAAGACGACTTCTGTATCAAAAAAAAAATCAACATGTCTCATCTACCCACGATTCAGCTCAAACCAATCCAATTAACGAAATTGAATCTCGACGATCTTCGCTATGCCCAACACAGGTTGAACCAGTTCAATGAAGAACTTCAGCAACAGTTAAACAAGCCATTCTTCATCTAGCACGGAACACAATATTGCCAAGATAATCGGAATATGTCTCGTAACAACGCTAGGACTGTACTACACTTACAAATGGTCATTAATAAGAAGAATATTCAACGCAGTTAAGAAGTATTTCAAGAGATGTGACAGCCGCAACGAAATAAATTATATCAATTGCTGTTTTGGTAACACGAAGCAAGTCCGAAAACAGTACCAACATACAGCTCCTACAACCGATTCCTTCGTCATGTATCAGCTCAAGCAGGAAGATAACGAAGACAGGCCGATTCCTCCACCAGAATACACTTCGTTAGTAAGAAAAACCAGAAGCGTTACAGCATCCGAAACAAGAAGGCTACGTTCAAGCAAATTAATTCTTGAAGATTGAATTCAACCCATTCAATCTTCTTAATGAGGGAGGAGTGTCGAGCCACGACTTTCACCCAAATTCCATAAAAATAATTATAATTGTAAAATAATCAAATAATCATTAGGAAAATCCCCTAGGATAGAAAGTCAATAAAGAAACCATATAAATAGACCACGATTTGACCCAATAAATAATTATTAAAATCATTATCAAAAGATTAAGTACTATGTAATTTTTAATTGTTATAATAAATATTTAAATTCATTTCTTGTGGTTGTTTCTTGTGAAAAGTATTATTAACTTCGACGATAAAAAGTCTATTTTTCTATTTAAAGTGTTAGTAATTTCGACGATAAAAAGTCTATTGAAAACATTATTAACTTCGACGATAAAAAGTCTTTTAAAAATACTCGACAATTGCAAGTCGGTGTTAAACTTCGCCAAATACGATAATTGTTAGAAAACCGTCAACAACATTAATCATATTGGTAAATCAAGATTTTACGGAGTTTTGTCTTCAACGAAAACTGCCCTGGTGACAGCGACGCCTTCCTATCCAATTGTGCCGTAGGACTCAGGCTACGACAACGTACCGTACGAAAGACACCATAAATCTAAATACCCCTCTCGCAGCATCCTGCATAACATAGCGAATTTCCGTTTATAAAAATTAGTTTTCCTCGGAAACTAGTTGACATACAATAATAGTTTAAAGACATTTCTTATATAATTTTTTCTCCTCTTTTAAATGGTGTAAAAAAATTTCGCAAAAATTTTTGAATAAGTGGAAATTTTGGCTTTTGAATAAGTGGAAAAACTAATTTTTTGCAAGAACAAAAACCACGTTCCTGGCATCCGACGTGTCTGGCTAACGAGCTTGTCCAACGGTATGGGATTTCCAACATTTTTACCAAATTTCGTAAACCTAGAACATTTCGTTCGAGGGTTATCGTGCGGACGCATACATACATACATACATATATATATATATATATAATATATATATATATATATATATATATATATATATATATATATATATATATATATATATATATATATATATACTGGGTGAGTTTTTCGAGAGTTGCCATTTTTATTACAGCCAAACCGTTCATTTAATCGAAAAATTGTTCAAATAAAAGTTGTAGATGTCGAAGGGGACAACCGATTGCTATAGTCAGGAGCTTTATAGCTCTTATGGTTTTCGAGGTATGATACAAACTTATAGATTTTTAAATGGGACTATATATTAATTTTTCGATAAAACTGATCTGAATGCATTAATTAACAACATAAATGAGCAAAAAAATTTTTTTTACCCAAGTTTAGTTTTTTAATTTTTCTTTAATTTATCAGTTAGGCGGTAAAAATATGCATAATGTACTTGAGGCCACTTCAACCAATAGTGTTTTTCTTGGTTACATTTCCATTACATCCAAGAAACGAACCTTTTCCAGTACCATTTCTATCATAAAACAGATTTTAACCGAGTTATCTTCAGTGACTTTCTTTAATATTTAATTAATAATTTATTGTTAATCAAAACTGATATAGTTAGTAACATTGTCCGATAAAAATAAAAGAGTTTAAGTTAGTGGTAAACACTGTTAAAAAGTTAAACAATTAGAAAGTAGTGATAGTAACACTTTTCCAGCAAGTATTTTTTTAATTTTTTTTTAAAGTTACTTGCCCATGCTTCTTTATTGAGGATTTTTAATTCGTCCGGAAGAGTATTGTATATTTTTAATCCCATATATACAGGACCCTTTTCAATTAATGTTAAGCGATGGTAATCCAAGCAAATACTTGAGTCACCTCTAGTATCATAATTATGGAAAGAGTTATTTGTTTTAATTAAATGTAAGTTGTCTATAACTCTTAGTACGCACTCATATATATATATATATATATATATATATATATATATATATATATATATATATATATATATATATATATATATATATAAGTAACGGTAATGTCATAATTCCCAAAGCCCTAAATAAGGGTTTACAATTTGCATCATGTTTAGCATTTGTAATAGGATGTGGCTATTTATACATACAGTATGTATACGCAATTGGCTATTTATACATACAGTATGTATACGCAACTGGCTATTTATACGTACAGTATGTATACGAAATTGGCTATTTATACATACAGTATGTATACGAAATTGGCTGTTTATACATATGATATGTATACTGAATTGGCTATTTAAACATGCAGTATGTATACGCAATTGTCTACTTATACATATTGATTGTATGCGCTATTATTGCAATTAATATTTTTATAATTATTACACAATTATAATAACCGCATACCTCCGACTGAGCTGAATTTTTTTTATATAATTTTTTTGGCTTAAGAAGTTACCCCCTAAATGGATTTTTGGTGACGCGGACCGGAAGTTTATTTTCCAACCCTCCGAATGTTTAAGTCTAGGGGTTACTAAAAGATGGTTTCCGTTGCCAACAAAAATTAAAACCAATTCTTATAGAACTTGGTGAATAATACAAAAATGGAAGAATAAAGTTTTTTGATATTTTGTCTAGTTTTCATGATATTACATGTCGAGGTTCTAAAACTTACTATATTGGATAGATAATTACGGTATATTACAGCTTTTATTGATAGAAGTGGAAAATGAACTGAACGGCATCATTTAAACCTCATTTTCAGGCAAAGGGTAATTAAATAATTTTGAAGCAATTATACGCAGAAGCCCCCATTTGTAAATAATTACCCTTTGCCCAAGAATGAGATTTCGGTGGTGATGTTCCGTTCATTTTTCACTTATTTCTATGAATACAAACCAAAGTATACCATTAAAAAATTATATTTAAAAATGAGCTTATATTCATAATATCCCTGTCGCAGCATCCTACATAACATGGCGAATACTCGATTAAAAAGTTCCGAAGTAGTAGTAAAAATAAATTTAATAAGAAAAATTTTCACAGTCCCGGTCCCGACGATCGCAGTTCTACTGTATTTGTAATGTGTACATGAAAAATTTTATGAAGCTATGAAAGTTTCGAGATTTTTCGGAATCCTAAGAAAAGATTTTTTTTCGGAATCCTAGAAAAAACTGATAACTATATATACGTGCCTACATAAGAAGTATCGTACTATATGAATAACCATGTACATATACATAATAAAAGTAGTAACATTAACTTGTACTTCTGTCGCAGCATCCTGTTTAACACAGCGAATTTGCCTTTTTAAAAAGTTAGTTTTTTCGAAAACCTGCTTAAATAGAACAATGGTTCAAAGAGTATCTTATGTTATTTTTTCCGGTCTTTGCAATGGTGTAAAAAAATTTTAGAAAACCAATTTTAACAAAAAACTCATTTTTCGGTGTTCAGGGCATTGGGGATAACTTCTGGCGTTGCTACTTGTATACATAATTATGTATAAGTAGTCAACTACGTATGCATACTGTATGTATAAATAGCCAATTTCGTATACATACTGTATGTATAAATAGCCAGTTGCTTATACATACTGTATGTATAAATAGCCAATTGCGCATACATACTGTATGTATAAATAGCCACATCCTTTGTAATAAGACGAACAATTTTTTTCTGTAATAAAAAGATATCATTTGCATATGGGGAAGATCCCCAAAAAAAAAAAATATATATATATATATATACATATATATATATATATATATATATATATATATATATATATATATATATATATATATATATATATGTATCCGCGCGATAACTCTCGAGAGAAACGTCTAATGCTTATGAAATTTTGTGTGCGAACTGGATTCTGAATTGGCTTGGCAAAGTTCGTTAGCCAGAAACGTCGGATGCCCACAAGTAGGTTTTCTGGCCATTTTTTATCATTCGATCCTATCATAAGACAGTTCGATTTTTACATCGTTGAAAAGGAAACAAAAAATTATGAAGAAAATGTTCTTATAATTTTCCTTCTATGTTAAGTAGTTTTCGAGAAAATCGTAATTTTTCACTTTTGCCTTATTTTGCTCTCTTTGTCATTGTAATAAGTAATTTATATTTCTGTCTCAGTTCTTTATCAAATAGAGAAAAATTTTATTTTTTTTACGTGAAAAAAAAAAACGGTAGTTATTCAAAATCTATGTATTATAAATACCATTTCTCTGTCTCATTTTTTTAAATTAAAATTAACCAGATATTTTAAGCATATGTAATGAAGATTTTTTTTTATTGAATTTTAAATGAACAAGATAATGAAGGTAATGTCATGATATAATATTAGTAAATATTATAGAAAAATAACATAATAATAATGTTTATATGCCAGGAAAAAAATTTTAAAGAACTGGATTGATTTTCCCTCTTCAACTTCTTATAAATAATAAAGTATATTGTAGGTGTATTTACAAGTAAATAAAATCAAATTAATAAAATCAAATCAAAAAGCTATTGGTATTTTTTGTATTTATAACTAGGAAAAAATTATTTACTTTTTTGTTACTATGAGAAAAATTAGTAAATTTTGAAACTTTGAAAATATTTGACAGTTTAAAATGTCAAAAAATGTTTATTCGATTGTTCGCTTAATGACGACAATTTATTTGCTCAATGATGCCACATAAATTATATTGTAACTTAGAGAATTGCAGTAGTTTACAAAGTTTCAAATCGATACGATAAATTAGAAGTAGGTGACAAGTGAGTTCTTCGATTTCCTTACGATATCACAGATCAAGCTAATAAAAGCGTTGTAAAAGTGCAAAGGCGTAAATAAGTGGCTCAAATTATTCACCATGACTGTACTAAATTTCCGGAGACTGAATTTATTATGAAATTTAAATATTTAGTCGTTTTCAAAAATTAATAATACACTCTACAAACATGTTGTATGTATTTTACTACTACTAATGTTAAGTTTTAAGAAATATTCGTAAAATGAAATTTGGTGTTGGTATACAGGGCGGATTGAGCGCACAAATAACGAGATCCATGATGTGTGTTAGTACCGCTCAGACTTGTTGCCAATTATCATTAATAATCCCACAAGGAAAAGAGGGAAAGATAGGGAGTGGGCAATGAAGATAGGAGCTTCTGATGTCCAGGAAGTAGTCCCTGTAAAATAAAAAAAAAAAAAAAAAAAAAAAACACGAACAACCTACAAAAAGAACTGAAAAGAGCTTCTTATGTCCAGGAAATACACCCTGTAAAAATAAAAAACAAAAAGAAGAACACGACCAACTTACAAAAAGAACTGAAATCCCACCAAAAAACATTTCATGTTAAAAATTTAGCCAAGACTCGCAACTATTTTACTCTTAAAAAGTTATGAGATCCATTGCCATTACTTTTAATTAATTACTCTCTTATCACATCTTAGCTGCAATTATTGAAAAAAAAAAATATACATATTGATCAATCAAAGCAATGAAATATTATTACATATGTACAGTGTACCAACTTCAAGAAGAAAGTTGACTGGCCATAAAATTTTAAAAATTATGATTGGCTGTTATTAATAAAGGACAACGAATATGGCAAATCAGATAAATTCATCTTTGTCTAGCTGACCTAATTTCCAAAGTAGGATTCACATACAAAAAAAAAAAATCGTGCAGAAATGAAATACATTCAAAAACTGATGTTTAAAGTTTTTAAAACAAATTTTTCGATAATAATAAGAAATAATTAATAAAATAAATTTGTACACATACATACAATTTGTACAATACATTTGACACTTATGTGGCATAAATTAAAATTTAACCATAAATTTGAAAATAAACACAAAACAGGAACAAAAATTGATTTATTGGAATTAAATATACATTTTTTTCTGAATTTGGTTAAATATTAACATTTAAATTAAAAAAATGTAGCTTAAAGGTAAGTAGAATTATGACAGAAAAAATAGCACATTTAAATTGAAATATATTTTAATATAAACTGAAAAATCAAAATACAAAATCGTAGCCACCAGTTACCGTAGTGACTGTAATTTTAGAGCAGTTAAGAACAATGTAATGCCTGACAACACATACCCCATTTTATTTTTGCTAGTCGATCACATTATCATATCGAAAACCAGAATATAATGAAAAAAAAAAAAAAAACATCCAACATCCATTCATACCAACAACTCAATTTCATTATTAGGTTTATTACTTATATAAATTATCTGCATATTACGATTATTTCACCTATACTAAAATTTGATATAAGTTTCGTGTTCGAGTTTACGCATTCAGTTTTATGAAAAAAAATATGGGAAAGTACAAAATTATGATTTTGTACATACTTTTCTATCTTACTTACATGTACTCAAGTAGGAACTTTAAAAACGATGTTTAACTATATTCACTAAATATTTTGTTCCAGTGTAAAACTGACTTGTAAAATTTTATTGCCCATATTGTCAACTCAGATTTGCTATATTATACAATGTAATACATATTTCATTGCCTTGATTGATCAATATGTATAATTTTTTTTACAATAGTTGCAGCTGAGATGTGATAAGAGAGTAATTAATTAAAAGTAATGGCAACCCAAGATCATTTGATTGATTAGTATATTATACAGGTTAGCCAGTTTTGCTAGATTTTTAGTACCAAGTTTTAAATGCATATATAATAACTCAGTGGCGTAGAATCTAATTATTAAAAAATTGCAAACTAAATGGGTTTATATGATATACGTACGTATAAAAGAAAAATGTTTATAAATGTGTGCTTCCGGAAATCGAAAATAACTAACTTCGCCTTGATGAAGGTGGATTGGTGAATATTTACTTACTTTAAATTCAAAATATGCTTTTTATTTTTAAATTATACTTTTTACCTAGTTGAACGTCATTGGTAAAATATATGAAAATTACAGAATTTTTGTGTAATTGTGGTATTTACTATGGTAATTAAAAGTTTGTTTACTCTTATAACTACGAAAATGGCTTGCCCGTAGTAAGCTGTAGTAAGAAAAATGGGTACAGGACAATAACATCTAACTGGCCTACCTGTATAGCAAATAGTGTCAGATTGATGTATCTTGATGGCAACCATAACTTGCGGCTATTTTTTCACAGGCAACCATGTATTATCGTGCTCAGAAAAAATAAAACTTTAATTTAGTATCTAATTTTCTCAAAAACACGTGACCGCAAATTATTAACAACAATATACCTGTTAACACCTGGCAACCTAGAGGTTGCGGCCGATTGAGAGCTGGCAACCCGGGAGCAATGTATTACATTACCATTACGGATTCATTTAAATTAAGTTTCATTAAAAAATCAGATACCTGCAGAAACCAGCTGCGGGATCTTAGACTACATTGACTCCGCTCCATTTCTATAATGCAGAGAAATACTATCATATGGCAAGCGACTGTATTCACCTAGTAGTAATATTTCAAACTTATTATTGTAAATTTTTATAATTAATATTTCAAGCCTTTTAAGTTTACATTGACAAGTGACAATTAATTCATTTTAAGGAAAAAAATTAACAATAATACGTTTATTATTTCTTTAATATTTAATTGATCAATAAATCACAATTACATACGATCAAGGCAGTCGACAGTCGAAAATAGTACACACATGCACATTACTCTGAATTTCAAAAAAAAATTTGAATATATAACAATAGAATTTCAGTTATTTTACAAAACACTTCTAATGTGATTTTTAGAGCAGTTTTATTTTTGAATAAACAATACTACATATTTACAAAAAAAATTTATATATCCTTGAAAAAATATGTAAAAATAGAATTGAACGGTCAAAAAAAATTTTACGTATTTTAAAATTTAAATTATAACATAGAATTAAGTGAGGATAAAAACATACCGAAAGACAATACGATCATATTCATAAAATATTATATTAAATATCAAAAATACACTGAACAAGAATCTGTAGCAGTGTGATTATCATACTTTTGCTGCCATCTGGTATTTTCGTCCATCGTTACGGTATGCAATACATCAACGATTCCTACCATATCAAAGTTCATGTCTTTGCTAGTGGTGTTTATTGTTGCTAGCTGGAGAGAATTATGTAATCAAGGGACTAAACTAATGACTAAATCACACTGTCCCCCTTATCGCCAGTAAGCAAGGGGTCAAACTAGATTGTCTATGTCTCTGTTCCACTTGTAATGAGTTTATGACGTAAATCTCCCCACTCTGTTTGTGTAGCTACACACTGTTTGCAGTGTATTAGTTTGGTGTTTTTTAGTAGTGTGCGTATTTACGCACACTACTGCAACACACGTATTACCAGTGATAGCTGTTCAACGTGTTCAACTAACAATGGTAACAATGTACATACAATGCACTGTGCGTTCGACGACGGACACGGACTGACTAATGCCTTAAGCTGTGACACGTCTCCAAATGACTCCAAGCTAATTACACTTTTTTGATATTAGTTGGCTTCTAGTGTTCTATGCCAGTGAGTGACGTTGCACAGCACACATACAATCAAAACATATGATGTATGGACACGAATATGCGAATAAATTAGTACGAGGTACGTCACCACACGTCACATTCTATGTGAAGCGGGTGGGGTATTGAGTGGTATACGCATGCGTACATATATATGCTATATATGTATTACATTATTGGAAGTGCTTCATCAACAATACTAGTAATATGATGTGTGTCTTGGGAGACCAGTTCCACGACTAATGGACTTAAACGATATCGGGCACACTCTGGTCACACCACTAGCTACAATTTTTTACACTTAAGCTAAATGTCCACTGGCAATAAATATTGCAGAAGTTGACTTCTGCAAGTGTTTTTAGTCGAATTTTCTCCGAAAAATTAGACTTATACAGTCTATACGATAAGAGCTGCGAGAGACGAGAGTAGGGGCGCTATCCGTTTTCGGACCCGTAGAACACGAATATGTAGAAAAAAAAAATGTCTGATATATATATATATATATATATATATATATATATATATATATATATATATATATATATATATATATATATATATTTTCCCGCCACCTTTTAATTTGTGTAGGGCCCCCCTATGGAAGTTAAGAGATGAAATTTGGTAAATGGGGCTTATTTTCGAGGCACCTCATACTATCAAAGTGGGGTCAAATTTTGGGCAAATTTTTTTTCTGACCCGACCTTTAAGGGGGTGGTGGGGGGCGGAAAAGCAATAAAACTTTTTCAAACCGGTTTTAAATAATGTTTCGGTCAATTATCTACAACATATCCAAAATTCAGCTTCCTAGGATGATATGGTGGGAGTAGAGGGGGGAAAAACGATTTTCGCTGGATCTAACAGGCCCCCAGCCCCCCAGAATTAACGTAGAGGGTTGAAATTTGGTGTGTTGATAAAGTTCGTACCTAGGTTGTGCTTTTTGGAGGTTTTAATATTTTACCCCCACCCCCCTCATTTTCAAGCTACAATTTCATGCATTTTCGACGTTTTCGAAGTTTGTACCACTCGCACAGGTCACCCGAATAAACCTAGAGGGCTGAAATTTTGTATTCGGATTGAGTTAGTATCAAGGGGGTGCCTTTTGTGGGTCTCGACTTTTAACCCCTACCCCCACCATTTTTATACCCAAAAGAACATGATTTTTCTTGTTTTTTAACAGTTTCGTTCGGGTCAAAATCTCCCCAAATAAACCTAGAGGGCTGAAATTTGGTGTACAGGTTAAGCTAATAGCCAGACACTGTTTTTTGGAGGTTTCAACTTTTAACCCTTACCCCGACGATTTTGACGCCAATATTTCCTTAATTTTTTTGCTTGTTTTCTAACACGTCTAGAGACTCCATAAGGAAACCTAGAGGGCTGAAACTTTGTACGTGTATTCAGTTAGTATCCAGCTAGTACCTTGTAGGGAGTCCGCATAACTTTTCCCCCCACTTCTCCCATTTTTACACCGGAATTGAATGCTATTGTTAAATGTGTTTTAAAAGCATTATGTTTATTCTAAAAACAAGTAGGCGAATAGTAATTTTAAAAAATTTAAAAAAAAATGAACTTACTTTTATGACAAATGAAATACATACATATTAAGTAATTTAAAAATGTTATTAAAGTCACTGTTTATTTATAAATTAGGAATTTTGGATTTTTAGTATTTATAAAATAGAAATTTTGGATTTTTTTGGAAAGAAAAAATATCTTTATAAAGGCCTTCCAGTTTACTATTGAAGGTCCTTTTTTAATATTTAAAACTAAAACATAAAGGCAATTAGCGAATAAACATGGGCAGGAATGTCCTCGTACGAATTGTGTTGGCTTTTTTTCTGCTACCTGTTTTCGGCACAAAATTGAAATTTACTGAGATACAGCCCTTAAATACTTAAAACCTTTTTTTAAAGCCTCGATCAGCCGAACACTCATCACCAGTTTTGAAACCAACAAAATGACAATTCGGTTGTAGACTTTCAATCACATTTCGCTTGTAGACATTCAATACCGAAGATGAAGGGGAAAATTCGACTACCGTGATGGGGCCCCGCTGCTCACGGCGTTTTTTCATGTGGAAACAGCCACTTCAAGTTAACTTCTGCAATTATTTTCAAGTTGAGCAAGTTTTTTTTTGCTTTGTGTGTAAACAGTGTGTTTACACATAAAAAAAATATCAACTGCAATTAAATTGTCGCAAGTTAATTTGTGCAACTATTTAATAGTGGAAACAGTAACCTGCAAGTGAACTTCCGCAAGTTCAGTCACTTGCAGAAGTTGTAACAGCAAGTTGATTCAAAAAGTGTTTCGACAGTATATTTAATTTGCACAAGCAACTTTTTACTTATCCAAATTGTTGGAAGTTTTTTGTGCAAGTTTCTTCGAAAACAAAGATGGAATAAGAGACAAGAAAAGAATCAGAAAAAAATAAATATATTTATGCACATACGTATATATTAAAAATATGTAGGTAATTGATTTGACAGTTAATTAAAGAGAAGTTTGATAAAATTTTAATAAGTAAATTAAAAAAAAAATATGATGAAACAAAACCAGAAAGAAATATTTATTGAAAATAAATAAATATAAATTCTATGGTGAGTTTCAATTTCGGTTACTTCAGAATGTCCCACATTTACTAAATTCTTTACTTCTTTTAAATCTTCAGCTGCTAATTTTGTTTAAACAATTTTTTTTTTTGCGATTTCATACCACTGCCATCTTTTACTCATACTTTTCTTCTTTTAAATTTTTACTTTGTTGAAATACTTATTACAATGGCAACTGTTTTATTAGGAATATGTATTTTTACGCATCTAATCTTGTTTTAAAACTTATAAAAATTATAATGACAGTTATATCTATTGATAATACAAACAAATTAACGGTCAGATTTTAAAAAAATTGCAAAAATATCAAATAATAATGTAAACAGAGAACAAAAACTTCCAGCAAGTTCTAGTGGTAAAACTTGCAGAAGTTACTTGCAGCAATCAATTTGCAGAATTTATTGCAGCTAGTGGAAACACTCGCTTAAAAATTGCTTGATAATTTATTGCCAGTGGAAACAACACATGCAAGTATTTGCTGCAAGTATGGTTGATGTAACTTGCAGCAAGTGTTTGCAGCAATAAATTGTTCATTTTATTACATCCAGTGGAAACAGATCCGCAAGTTACTTCTGCAATAACTTGCAGAAGTAACTTGCCAGTGTATTCGTGGCTTTACGCTGACCACTTGTATGTAATGTAATGTCACCCTCTACGAATTCAGATAGTTAAAATTTCAACTTTTCTCCTATGCCAATCGTATTTAAATCATTTGTGAATGTTTATGACTACTTTTTTGTGTTGAATAGAAGAATGGCGAGGATCACTCCACATCATAATGCCGATCGCAGTTCGTTCTCGGTCCGTTCGTTCTCAGTACGGTAAAATATTATCATCTAAGAAACTATTCCTACCAGGAATGTATGAACACATTCATTTGTTTCTAACATGATAATATTTTACCAAATTGAGACCGGACCGAGAATGAACTGTGATCGGCACAATAGTGTGAAGCGATCCTTAAATACACTGTTACAACTCTATTTAACATATCAGTCTTATTCTATGAATCCTATCGATCGAATTTAATAGTAAGATCTATATACAGTAATTATTCTATAAGTGAAACCCCTTTCTCTTTCTAACTCTTATTCCCAGATAAATAAGAAGTGAGAGAAGATGGTTTCCATTAAAGAATAATTACTTTAATTTAGCTAGTAACCTAAAAGCCCCCATTATGGAATGGTATCTAATACTGGAACAGTTTTGACATTTACGTATTTATTTCTTTAATTAAGTAAGGAAACATTAAATGCGAGGTGAATTTAAATTGAGAAACAATTCTATTAATAACATTCTATTAATAATAATTTTTGTTATCAGACGTTTCATTTAGAAATAACTTCATTAATATGTAAATGTCAAAACTGTTCCAGTATTATATACCGTTCCATAATGTGCGTTTTTATGTTAGTCATAAAAAATATATTACAGTTAAGTAAGATATACTTTTGTAGATTATATATTATTATTAAGTGAGTTTCCAATAAAAGTATAAAAAATGTAATTAAAATAAATTTTTAAGATATAACGATTCATAAGGAAGCTAATTATTTAGGAAATTTTGAAATGCTCCAGAATTATTTTTATATTTTTAATAATATTTGTACATAATATTTGTCGTCTGCAATTATAGTTAATCGTTTCTATTAAGTCCTTCCGGTAAAATGACGAGAATAACTCTTCATCAGTATTTTGTGTCATACGGCACAATGACGAACTATACACGTTATGCGACAAAACTTTTGTTTTGAATAATTTTTTTTCTTTCTTTTGCGAAAAATATAATTTTAATTTTAATTAAAATTATAGAATAAAAATGAAACATGTTTTTTAAAATGAAAATTAAATAGTTCTTCCATGCACAATTTTTAATGATTAAATCATATCGAAAGGCGTTAATTGAAATTCTGTTGAAGCAATTTTTACTATAAATTTACTGTTAAGTTTCTGATAGCGTTCAGGTGTACTTGTAGCGTTTTTGAAACATACTGACAAAACCGAAAAATCTGGAAAAATTACGTATAATACTCCTCTATAAGAACTTTAATAAAATCATTCAAGAAAATTTTGAATAGCCGGGTAATCTTTTTAAAAATTTTGTTTGAAATTTTTATTCGTATTTATAATATTATTAAAATGATCAAAATTTCTGACTGCAAATAGGACAAAATTTTTTTCGGCTAAATTTTTTAATTTCCTTATCGTCATGCCATTAGTATATCTATGATTAAAATTTTTGGCAGCAAAGTAGACGACCGCATATAAGGCCAACCAACTCTTACTCATAAACAACTTTTAAAAAAATGTAAATATTAATAAGTAAAAAAAAAGTTAAAAATATTGACAATTATATGTTAATTATTATAAAACATCATTTTTGTCCACCGAAGTTCCACAAATTTTAAGCATTATACGTTCGGGTACCGGCAGCACCTCCTTCCAATTGTTTACGTAAGCTATGGATGACAACCACAAAATATCCCCCAATCACTAGAAGGAAAAAATATTTTTAGAAGTTGTAAAGATACTATTACTATATATACTCACATCCAGTCAGGAGACCAACAATCAATCCGACAACTCCATTCATAATGGAGCTATTAATGAGAAATCGAATGGATGTTTCTAGGTAAATTAACACCTGAATCACAGTAACTCCCAAATACAGAATCATTCCCCAATATAAAAGTTTCGGTAGATTCTGAAATTAATATTTCTTTTTAAATACTTAACGTTAACATTCGAAAAATTCATATTAACCCTAGAACAACAAACCGGGGTAGATATCTACCCCAGGTAAACTTTAAACTACGTTTTTAAATTAGTTAGTAACATTATCGATTGGACACCTATACCATAATTTAGTTCAAGGTTCTAACAGTAGGGTGAAATCGGGAAACCCTACAGTTTTTTGTCTACTGTGACGAAATGAAGACGTGAAGCTAGTGTGGGGTTGATATCTACCCCGGTTTGTAGTTTGCGTAGGTAAGTTATTTTCATTTTTCTTGCTAAAATAATTTTGATTCACTTATAATAACCTTATTTTGCAATAAAACATTAGATATATAATTTTTGGTGATGATTTTCATGTTTTAAGTACCCATATACACTGGGAATAGCACTGGGAATATATTGCACGAAATGCAAGCGACCGACCTGCGATAATCATAGAAATATATATTGCAGCGATTGTAGTGCCTTTGAATAAGTTAAATTCTCTTTTTTATTTACATTTTGCATGACAGAAACTGAAATATGTTCTTAAAAATTCGTTAAGTGCGTGTTTTTGACACGCACTAAGTAATGTCATCTCAGTGAAAGTGTTAATTTATGATTTTTGTTAACTCTATAGTTGTTTGTTAACTCTATAGTTGTTAACTCTACAGCCCTCTTGCGTTTATTCAATATGGATGTACAACTCAATAATTATTCAATCACATGTTCAATTCAATCACACAACGATATTAATATGTCATCTTCGATGACATAAAAACCAATATTTCATGCATTTTTATTTGATTTTCCCACATATCAGGTTCCCAATTTTTTTTTTTTTTTATTTTCGAAATCCAAAATAAATATACTTTTTTGGCAAAACATCATGATGTCATTTTTCTTCTTGAAGTCTTTTGTGTCCTCTTTAAAATCCCGTCTCAAATTTGAAAATCGATTCATTAGAAAAATAGTTATCAATTTTTGTTTATTAAATGACAGTTTGGCCATATCTGAACACTTTTAGCTATTTAAATCGATTTTTCACCGACTAAACTTTGATTAAATTGAGTTTGCTCTTCACCATTCTCTTCAGCATCAATAGACGAAAAAATTCATATACTGACTTATAAGTGAAATTACTGCTGTCAAAATGATTTTACGGCCAAAATTCCCGTGGGGCAAATATATACCCCGGTTTATAGTTTAACAGTAGAAAAAATAGGTTTGTCGTTCTAGGGTGAAAAATATGAGTACTTTGCTATTTTTTACTAAAAGCATATACCTACGTTCACGAGCTTTCGACTTTTAAACCATCATCAGGTGAATAAAATTAAAGGTTTTTTATTTAAGTAACGACTATTTGTTGTTATATTATAACGACTATAAATTGTCGTTATCTCAGTAAGTAACCTGCTTTAATTGTATTCACGTGATGATAACTTAAAAGTCGAAAGTCGACTGGTAAAAGGTGACAACTAACAAGCCAAGACGATCTCATATTTTTAATAATTTTTTTTTAATATTACTTTTTATGTGTATGTTTACAAGGCGTCTATGGAAATACGTTTATGAACATTTTTAATAGAGTTGTTATATCAAATTAAAATTTTAATATGAAATGTTACTCCTTTTTTTAAATCAAAATAATTGCTGCATTAGATCGTGTAGAAACAATAATCATACTTTAGGTCATTTAAGACAACGGAAACTTTTTATAGAACCTCTAGCTGTGCCCACGACGTCGTTCGCTAATGACTTGATTTTTAACATAAACTACCAATTCGCAAATTTCGTTTAAATCTGTAAAATATTATAGTTTCTGCGTAGTTCTTGCACAAAACGGTTTTTATATTTTCCCGTGGGAAGGAGATATTTTATCTCAGTAAAAAGTATGCTATAATAAATAGCCTGGTAATAAATTATTACTACGCCAAATTTAATCAAAATCCATCCAGTAAATTTTGTGTGATGTGTGTACAGATAAATATATAAACATACAGACATACAGACACACAGAAAGCGATTAAAAAAATTGCTGTTTTGACATTTAAATATACCACCTTCAGGCATATTTTGAACTGAGCAAAAAGTCGATTTTAAGTAAAAATATGTGTAAATCAAGATAATTAAGAAATGGTTTATTAGTTATCAACACCAGAATTCACTACACCAGAATTCGACAAAATAGTTTAGTAATTCTTGCAACGAAACTTACTTTTCTGGCTCCCCATATAAGTAAAATACCAATTGCTAAACCGACAAGTTCCATTATTATCACTATAAAAAAGTCGGCACTGCTAATTACATCTAAAAAAGAATATAATGAATTATTATTTATTACAGTAATGGAGAGTAAATTAACAATTATAATATAAACGTACCGATGGATTTGATTGCTTCCTGTGGATTTGAATTATATTGTATTAGGCTACCAATGGCCACCAAGAAACCGAACTGCAAAAGATAAGATAATAAACATTATAATTTTTTTTTTTTTAAATGCATTAACACTTTTAACTGAATAATTTGGTAACATGTCACAAAAAAGTTGGTGACTTCGGAAAATTTCTAGCCTGGGTAAATTTTTATATGAACATCTATTTTAATCTAAAAAGTAATATACAGAAATTTTTCATCAGAATCTTCATCCGTACCTCGTCTCCTTTTGGTAACACAACAATGACGGTTTGATAAAATTTGTAGATTAGTTAATTTACCAAGATAAAATTTTTCCGAAATGAAATCTAATGAATTGATCTTATGAGATCTATGGTTCTGTGTATCTTTTTTGCGTGCGTGAAACAAAATACATCTGAAATCAGAGCCGGACTTAAACGGTGGTCTGCGAAGTTTATGCCAAAGAAGACATTCAATCAAAAGTAATGCAATTTTTTTTTTTTTTTAATGTGGAAAAGTTAAATTTTTAAATAGTTTTTAAATTTACGTACACAGCTTTACATGTGGCTATCATGTAACAAGAGGTGCGACTAGCCCTGCGCCTAGGTAATAATTCGCAAATAAGTCCGTGTAAATCTTTCTAACAATGAACAGTTTCGCTACTTACAATTATTTGAACTTTATAAAACGGTCTATATATATAAAACGGTCTATATATAAAATTTCTTCAATAAATAATTATTATAGTTAAAACTATAATAATTATTTATTGAAGAAATTTTATATTTATATTTTCTACATATTTTCTTTTCTTTAAATTACGAAAATGTTCTATATTTCGAAAATACATATATAACAGACACTGAATGAAAGTGTTTGCGAAATGTCTGAGCATTTCTTTACATTTCCGTTATAAATTTTAATGCTTTAGTTCAAGCAGTGAAGCAAGAAATAACACTAGGATATAGGGATGGCAGTTTTTCAAAAATAACCGGTTTTCGGTTATTTTGGATTTTTAATGCTCGGTTTAACCGGACGGTTTAAACCGCTCAAAATAACCGGTTTTTGAAATAACCGGTTTTCGTTTTTTTTTATTTTAGGCAAAACAACAATAATTATTATCAGAAAATTTTTATTTTTACATTTACACTTATTTTTAAACGAAATGAATACCGTGAATACAGATAAAAATTTAAAAGTGAATTAACTAAACTAACACAAACTCTAAACAAAAACAAATGTTTTTCACTGATTATTACACAATAAATTTGTACTTGCCTAACGAAAATTTGTTACCTAGCAATTTAACCAAAAGATTCTTCAACTAAAAATACCCGTCAGCAAAGCTGGAAACAAATTAGGTTAGGCAACAACACTTAGGCAACAAATTTGAACCTTTGAAAAGAAAAAATTATTTTTAAAAAAATTACATATCTTAATTACTGACTATTACTTAAACAATGTTCTTTTTAATAATTAGGGCAACGAAAAATGAATTTTGACCTTTACAGTTTACTTTTGCTGTAGATCAAATTAACTAAAGTTGGTCTGACGTCATTAACAAATAAAGCAAAATTAAACGTACATATTTATGTTACTATAGTCACTCGAATATAAAAATAACAAAAAGAAAAAGAGACAGAAGACTGGGTCCGTCTAATTTTGTTTCATTTATTGCATATATTTGATTACGTTAGACCAACTTTTTTAAAAATTATTATATCATCTTAAAATAGATAATGGATTAAGGTAGAATTTCTCAAATTTATTTTCTCCGTAAATATATTTCAAAATTTCAAATAAAATGATAAATTGTTTGCGGCTACTAAGATGGATTCGAAAACTACTGACCTATAGAATAGATTAAATTAAATATTTTAAAATAAATACACTGTTTTTTTTTAAAGTTCGCTTTATGTGAGGAAATTGTTTACTATTAATTTTTTGAAAAATAGTGGGGTCACTTAGTGCCCGCTTGTTAATTGTCCGGTTTTTTTTTTCAGGTTATCGGCTAAGAAAAAAACATCGGTAATAACCGAGTCAAAAAAATAACCGAAAAAAACCGGTTCACCGAAACAAAGCAACCGGTTTTCGGTTAAAACCGGCTGGTTTTTCCCATCCCTACTATGATAGATTGGCAAATATCATTAATCAAAGTTTTTTTCTTTAATAAAATTAGAAAATATGGGTACATAAATCCCACGAACACACTTTATGAAAAATGAGTGTTTTTCCTAACTGAAGGTTTGAAATATGCTACCATAAATTTACAAACCGATGACTAAATAATTTGAGACACTATCATAATTAAGTATTCATTAAATTTTTACAAATTACTGTTAAAGAAACAGATAGATAAACTTTGAAGTTCAATATTTTGCAAACGAGACTTAAAAATGAGAAGTAGTTAAAAAAATCTAAACTTAAGTTTTAAAGGTCTTTCTAACGATATCCGCACAATAGTGTAGGTGGTGTCATTTTATTAGTGACATTAGTAATACAGGATTAGTCGAATATAATTTTTACCCGATTGCTCCAGAAGCAGAGTTATGTTTTTGAGTTGTATGCAGGGCCCGATCTAGCTATTTAGCCGTCCCGGGCAAAAATAATATTTACCGCCCTTTACAAATGACACCTTAAGTCATAAGTATGTTATTCCACTATGATGGTGCAATTTTTAATCGACTTAGAAGTATGATTTTCATGAATATGGTTTAAATACACTGGACGTAAAGGCAAACATATAGGTGTATCTTTCTTAAATTAGAGCTTATTCTTTAGGGTAGCAATAGTGACAAAGCTTGAAATTGGATAAAAAATATTAAAAAACCAATTAAGATTGACGTCTTTAAACAGTGCTATTTTCCGTTTCTTAAAACTCTAAAAAAATTAATTTTGGTATTCTTATGAATAAGTTGTTTAATCGAATTTTTAGTTATTTTGAAACATATAATGTGAGAAAAGAAAACTGCAAACTTTTATTTATTTTTATTAACTTCCTATTGGAAGTTATTGTAGATAATGGGTCCGATTTTACGAATCGCTAATTTGGACATATCTTCACGTTTCAAGATCACTAGAATCCAAATCCAGCGTGATGTCTGTGTGGGCGTTCGTTAGTTGTGAATTTTTGCATATCTCGAGAACAAATGGTGATATCAACTCCGGACTAATTTCATACGAGTAAGATGCGTAATTAAAAAATGAAGATCGGTTAGAGTTTTCAGCAAATTCGGATTAGCGTTTTGTTTTTTATAATAAAAAAACGAAATTAAAAACTTTTTGTGAAATATTTATAGTCTCGTATATATCGAGAATAAATGATGATATCATTTGTTTAATGAGGGGTGGAGTCCCCCACGAAATACAGGGCGCGAAGCCCCCCAGCGGGGTGCAAGGGGCAAAGCTTCTATCGGAGGTTCAGTGGAAGGAGCTCCCTGAAATGAAAAAAAGAATCATTTATGTACAGTAGTCACTAGTCTTTAAGGACACCCAATAGGAAGTTGACAGTGTGGGTAGACCTACCCCCCAAATTTTTTATTTATTTTTTTAAAAGAAAATCATGAGGCCTCGACATTTAGGTTAAGCTGGAGGTTAACTGGGAAGAAAAAGATACTACAATACATGAGATAATAGCAGTGGCGGACTTACAAGGAAAGGTATCCAACTGTATCTCTCAGAAATTCTTGAAACTTTGGTGGATTGTAGATCTTATTAAAACTAATCACGAGCCATATTTCGTTTGTGCCCACAAGCGGTTTAAGGGGGTGAAACTCACCCCTGAAAATTTGAGTTTTTTCAATTTTCTTAAATATCTTGGAAATGGTAAGAGCTTTGATAAGGAAACTATGTATATTTATAAATGGCATTTTTAGATCTATATTATGATGCCAAAATTAAAGTTATAAAATCATTGGGGTTTCATACTCTACCTCCAACCCCTAACTTTATCAGGTATTTTTTGGTAAAAGAGAAGGTTGTTATGTGTAAACAAAAAAAATTTTAATTAATATACTCTGTGAGTTTTTTGAGAGTTGCCATTTTTATTACAGCCAAACCGTTGATTTAATCGAAAAATTGTTCAAATAAGAGTTGTAGATATCGACGGGGGAAAGCGATTTCTGTAATCAGAAGCTTTATAGCTCTTATGGTTTTCGAACTATAATGCAAACTTTTAATTTTTTAAATGGAAACGTATGTTTAAAAGTTTTTCAAAAATTTGTTTATGATTCAAAACTACCAGTAACACTTAAATTTTCATTGTTTTATCTCATATTTTTGAGTAATTACGTTTTAAAAATTACACTTTTAAATTTCGTTCTCAAGTGCTTGCAAGCGATTAGGATTTTACGTAATTTAAAATGATATTAGCTAAATATGGCCGCCATTTTAATCAATAGTAACGAAAAATTAAACGATTAGTACGTTTTCCATCGCAAATTAAAATTATTAAATAGATTAAATTATCATATAAAAATGATAACTAAATACAATAAGGAAATAGAATTTCAGTTTTAATTCATTGAAAATAAAAAAATAAATACTCCGAAAAGTCACTGTTTGACAGATACATAGGCGTCTAAACATATTTTTATAGTACGTATTTTCAAAATAAATGAAAAGTTTTTTGTGAAGAAATTTCTCCTTTTTAATTTGGTTTTTAATAAAAAGAAAATACTATCGAATTTCAAATAAATTTACACTATTTGAGTACATTTATTAATAATATTTTCATTTCTAGTTAACCTCACTTTGCTTTTATTAAGAAACGCCAATGTTGTATACATGTATTTTATTGCCAACTATTGTTCTCTAAATAAATAAAAAATAAATATATTTTTCAGTAAATTAATGAATAACTTCAAATTCTTTTTAAATTAATTTACTTTAAATACTAATATTTTAAAGTAATTTGATTTTATTATGCAAAAATATTAAAAACTTGAAATATAAACATTTATATTCATCCGACATCTATATTCCAAAATCTGAATTACTACCATTTGTGCTATAGATACAAGAGTGGGAAAGGTTCTTTTCTTGGATGTAATAGAAATGTAACCGACCAAAACACTGTCGATTAACCTAGCCTCAAATATATATGCGTATTTTTACCGCCTAATTGATAAATTAAAGAAAAATTCAAAAAATAAACTTGGGTAAAAAAAATGTTTTCTTTATTTATGTTATTAATTGATGCATTAGATCAGTTTTATCGAAAAATTAACATATTGTCTCATTTAAAAATCTATGTTTGTATTATAGCTCGAAAACCATAAGAGCTATAAAGCTCCTGACGATAGCAATCGGTTGCCCCCGTCGATGTCTACAACGCTTATTTGAACAATGTTTCGATTAAATCAACGGTTTGACTGTAATAAAAATGGCAACTCTCGAAAAACTCACACAGTATTTTACATCACACCAGTTTATTTCTTGTTGCATAAATACACCCTTTGCTAATATTAACTTGGGGAAAATTTTAACTTTTTAATTTAATAATAAGCAAAAACTTGGTCAAAGAATCTCGTATTTTAGTAATGAATTGTTACAAACTTGTGATATACTTTAAAATACATAATTTAGAAGGAAAAAATACACTGCAACTCCCCCCCCCCCCTATTGCTTTACTGATATCGATGCAAATCTTATTTACTTATTAAAATTCGAGATTCTCTACTTACTAAAATTCGAGATTCTTTGATCATATTTTTGGTCATTATTAAATAAAAAAGTTAAAATTTTTAAGTTAAGTTAATAGTAGCAAAGGGTGTATTTAGCTCAAAGAAATAAACTGGTGTGGTGTATAATATATTAATTAAAAATTCTTTTATTTACACATAACAGCTTCCTCTTTTACCAAAGAGTACTGAATAAAATTAGGGGTTGGGGTGGGGGACGAAAACCCGAATGATTTTAAAACTTTAACTTTACTATCATAATAAAGATCCTAAAGTGCCATTTATAAATATATATAGCTTCCCTACCAAATCTTTTACCATTTCCAAGATATTTAAGAAAATTAAAAAAATCATTTAGGGATGAGTTGCACCCCCTCAAACCGCTTATGGGCATGAACGAAATATAGCTCATGATTAATTTTAATAAGATCTACAATTCACCAAAGTTTAAAAAATTTTTGAGAGATACAGTTAGATACCTTTCCTTGTTAGATTCGATGCCGCTCAAGCCCCTTGCCGATGTGCCGCGCTTTTTTTCTATGTAAAAGTGAACTTGCATAGAACAATAATTTTTGCGCAATGCATGTACATGTTCAAAATGATTTTTATATTTTCCCGAGGGAAGGAGACATTTTACCGTAATAAAAAGTATCTTATATATTGACCCAGGTAACACCACCACACTAAATTTCATGAAAATCCGTTCAACAATTTTTGCGTATAATGTGTGCACATGCTCACATGTTTTTCCAGTTTCCCTTTGGAATGAAACATTTTACCGGAGTAAAAAGTATCTTAGATGTTGACCCAGGTAATAAGTTAACACCGCATCAATTTTCGTCAAAATCCGTCCAGTAGTTTTTGCGTGATGTGTGAAGAGACAGACACAAATTTTAAAAATCGCTGTTTTGATATCAATATCGATATCTATTTACAGTACCGGTTCAATTTTAAAAAAAATATGCCATAGACATAAGCAGTCTCGTTAAAATTTTATTATGTGTAGGTATAGATTTTTGCGCCTTCAAAATTCTGTCGTTCTTGAGTTTTGCCGCCCCTAAAATTTTGCCCCCCCGCGGGCCTAAGCGTAGATCCTAGTCTAATCCTAGATTATACTTTATAAACTACACTTAAGTTTTTATGTTTATTTCTACATAAAATCGTGAAGTATGGCTAACTTCAAAAATGCATCACTGCTTCCATGAGTCAAAAGTTCAAAAACGCATCAGACGCATCACAACGAAAAATCAAAAATTCATTTTTGCACTTGATGCGTCATAACAATGCATCAAGAAATTTGGTGATGCGTGTCATGCGCATAATGTAATATCACAGCTACTTACATTTAAAATATAGTTGGCTGTCGTGGCTAGAGTCTAGTAATGTGAATAAAGGATGATGCCAATGGTCCTATGACCATAATGGTTATAGGAATAATTCCGAAAAACTAAATGTTGAAAAAGATGAATTTATTTACCTCTCATTAAAATTGTTTAAACTATCTGAATACATTTTGCACTTAAAATATGTAATATTGTTATTCAAATAATTTCAATTTTTTCAATTTCAAATAACTTCAAGTTGAAATTCAAAGATAATATATACAGGGACTGTATTGCTGTATTATTTATTGGCTGGGTGCGTGATGCCAACGACATCTATAATATACATTTTTTCATGCTATTAAATAATGGTAACCGTGGAAATAAATTTAAAATATTTTCAAAAAAAAACCGTAAAATCTGAATACAAATATTTGTTATTTACAATTATTTTTTTTTTATAAATAAATTTGAACAATTTGAGGTATAAAATACTGGATGAAGTATAATAATTGTATTAATAAAGTATTTAAACAATTTTCGACGTTAACATAGATATAATTATCAAGACAGTATTTCCTTCCAACCCCGGACTATGCAGAGGAAAAAGTTGCTGGTGATAGTGAAGCACGTCAGGGAAATTCGAAAATTAAGAAATGCTGGCATAAGTCATTTAGGTGAGTGTACAGTCATACAGGGCCGGATCAGTCACACAGGGGGGGGGCAGCCGGGGCACGTGCCCACCCTGGATAATTTTAGGGGCGCCAAAAACGTAATATTTGAGGGGTGCAAAAATGGTAAATCTTTTTTGGGCCGAGTAAAATTTGTGATGTGAGGAACAAAAAAAAAAAAAAATTAGGATAGGGTAGGATAGTTGGAACAAGTGATGAGCAAAAAAAATAAAAAAGCGTGAATAGTAACAATTTATGATAGGGTTAAAGTGAATTTGTAGTAAGTGATGACCAAAAAAAAAAAAAAAAAAGTCAACGGTGCTGATTTATGACAGGGTCCAGGATTTTTTTTTTTTTGTCATCCTGCAGGTAAAAATTTTTTTGCTGCAAGGGGCGCCAACAGGAAAATTTGCCCCCCCTCCTTATAACTCTAGGTCCGGCCCTGCAGTCATACATAAAGCAAACATCGATAACTTCTTATGAAACATCATTGCATGTGAGTTTAAAATACTTCAAATATTTTTAATTCTGTATTTATGGATTGACGTGCAGACGTTAATACGTTGACAGATAAATAAGGAACGGCATATTAGTGGCAATTGCGTTTATAATCAAAGTGGATCAATGTATTATATTTTTGTTTAATATTTTTTATTACACTGTAAACACAAATGAGCATGTATTATTGCCTATTTTCTCCACTACTCACGCTGCAATCGATTTAATTATCCCCACCATATACTACGCACCCTGCCAATAGTCTAATCATGCTATATTATCTATAGTCAAATCAGAGGTTAAATGATGCCAATATCCCGTTCAAAAACATCTAATGTGCATCAAATTTCAAGAGAGCATCACTATCGCATCATGTAGTATTAGACGCATCAGAAAGGTCATGATGCTGCATCGATGCGGTAAAGTTTACATTTTTGAAGTTACCCTATTATTCCTTTTTTGGATGTATAAGTACAGAAAATTTTAAATTATATTATATTTCAATTTTAATTTTTCTCGGCCCTACCAATCATCTCCATTCATCCTTTTATCGACCCCAATTTATCACAGAGAAGGAATTACATGATTTTTGGTGTTTTTTCAAAAACCAAAGATATTTTCAAAAATTTTTGATTGCTATGATAAAGTGGCCATCGTTGCGTAAATTTTTAATGCATTAAAGATCGGGTTTTCGGTAGAACAGACTTCATATCGATAGAAACACCAAAAACTCGGTAAGTTAGTAGGCTATTTAGTTAATACATATATCGAAATAATTATGTAGGCTTTCATTAATAGTGATGAGCAAATGCAAGACCAAGGCCAAGACTTGGCAGTCTTGGTCTTGGTCTTGCTCTTGCATTCAGAACCTCGGTTTTGGTCTTGCTAGAGCAGTTTGAGTCTTGGTCTTGGTCTTGGTATTGCTAAAAAATCTTGTACTTTGTTGCAATTTTTATTAGCGAATTTTTTCCTTCTAAAATCAGAATTTTCTCTTTTTACGGTATTAATTATACTTTTAAACTATTTAAATAGTTTTGCAAGAGTCTTGCTTCTTTCTTGCTTTTGTCTTGGTCTTGCTTACTTGAGTCTTGGTATTGGTCTTGCAGCCATACTTATAGTCTCGGTCTTGGTCTTGCTCTTGGTAATATATAGTCTTGGTTTGGTCTTGCAAAAAATGCAAGACCAAGACTAATTTTGCTCATCACTATTCATTAATTACAAAATTCATAATAATTACTTTTCTAAGGGACGAAAAATGTTCTCAATTTTTCCGCCCCTCATTTTTGCCGCTCTAGGCATTTGCCCGGCTTGCTCCGCCCTGAATCGGGTCCTGATTCTATGTAGGTAAGTACGGTAAGTACGTCTGGTTTTGTAGGGCAACCTGCAGCATAACCGCCTTGATGAATTTTGAGATGTTCTGGATTCATATAAAGTGTTACAAGCTATATGAAATGTCAAAATTAATCCCCTATGGGGTAAAATAGGTAGGAAAAATTTATATAGAAAACTGGTGGGCCAAGAAACGTGAAATTTCGCACAGTGATTTCTTTTGTAATGTTTTTTACGTCAACGACGCCAGACTCAGTCTATATACCGTTTTGATAAATAGAACTGATAAAAAAGCTTTTTCAATTTTTTTTAAACGCTCCTTATCTTATTTTGCCCTAACGTCATAATATAACTCGAGTATCTAATGGCGTCTGGAAGACGATAGGTAACCTTTGTCTGAATACTTGTCACCTATCGGCAATCCAAGATACAGTACCTAAAAATAATAACCTTTCCCATAATGATTTATAATTTGTAAGAGTGGTTTTGGAAAAAAACTAAATCTTTTCAAATTTAGTTTATCTTAAAATACCCTTACACTTATACACTAAATAATAATCTCCAATATGTTAAAAAAGTTTTTGAGGCCGTTTTGGCCTAGAGTCACAGTTCTAAATAATTACTCCAAAAGCGTATAGAAGAACGTTAAAAAATTTAAAAATTAAAAATATCAATTTTTTTTTCAATTTGAAATAAATGTTCAGGCGTCAAATGTTTACGAGACAAATTAACGTAAATTTTAAGTTGATTTTGTATACTTAATTATTGTTAATTAGTTTTAATTCTTACTCTTTTACTACTAATAAAATAACAAATTAACTATTTCGAATAATTTCAATTTTAATTACATACTATTATGTACAAGTACAATGCACATACACTTAATTGTCTTTTTAATTTGTAAATATTACAGCTGACTCTCGTTATCAGTCCGCTCGGTATGAGTCCGCCGATTTATATTTCTATTGTAAACATTCTCTCTCCATGACCGAAGAAAATTCATTTCAGTCTCTCGTTTAAAGACCGGAACATTAGTGTTGATGTTTAACAGTGCAACTCATAAATGATCCTGTCAGAATCTTTTTATTCACTAAAATAATTTTTTTCAGGTCCGTGTTTACATCATACGTGTGTAGTTGACCAAAACAAGTTTTGTTCGTTCATCGCACGGATTATATTACAAACTTTGTTTGACTAACAATATTATTTACAATTTCTACAAAAGATTTTAAAAATTTTTTTAAAGAAAATATGTGTTGAGAGTATCGTTTAAACTCCTGTCAGAGAAACTAGAGAACGCATTTCGAAAATATTAGTAAATGTATTTGTTAAAAATAGGTAGATTTTGTGCCGCTTAAAAAACGATACGAAACATTTTAGGTTATGTCATGTGCTTCTGTGGAATGGTTATTTAATTTAACAAATAGAAAATTCCTAATATCGCCCCCCTACGTGGACCATATATATCGTCCCCGGGACGATATTTAAATAATTTCATTTCATTTCAATAATTTCGTTTCAACTGTCGAGATTTTTTTATGTCATAAGTTGCAAAATGAAGATGTCTTTTTGTACTAATTTTGCACGTGTTACACACAATATTTTTTGCAATTCTGAAATAAAATTTAAAAAATTAACGAAAAATAAAATAATAACCTCAAATTTTTAAAAGTTTGACAGCTACATTAAAAAATTATTTTAACATATTTGTTTTGAATTAAGTATTCATGGATGACTATGGCTTGTATTGTATCGTTACTAAAGAAATGAATTTGTTTATTTACTTTATTTCACGTGTAATAAAAAGTAGATACTTTTTATTACGTGTGAAAAAAAGTAAGCCATTTTGACACTATTACAGGCAACTATAAAGTTAACTTTTTAATTCAGAATTGCAAAAACATTATTTTCTATTTTTGTTTAATATTTTTTTTTTAATTTTTTTGATGCCAAAGAGAAAGCTGTGCGATCCTGAAGCAACGAAAAAATCTGTTCAAGCGGTATTAACGAAGGAAATAGGTTCTAAAAAGGCAGTAATAATTATCATTCCAAGAGCTACTTTGAAAGCTTATATGGAAAAGTTCCAAAAAATCTGTAGAAAGTGTAGTTTCTGATAAAATGTCCCGGGGACGGAATTAGGAACCCAAAAATTTATTTTTAAAATTTGCATCTTTTTTTAAAGCTAAGCTTTTTTAATTGATAGAGTTTATTACAAAATTAACGCGTTTTTGTTTACGTTTACGAATAAAGGAATATTTAAACTAATTTGTGACAGTTTATACATTTAATTACCTGTAGTATTCTTTTTTCTACAGTTGTTTTTCAAAAAGGGGACAATATTTGGCGATTTTACCTTACCGTTTTGTGTCTTTATATCTATAGTTTTACGTTATCTACGGAAATATAGTAGAAATAACAGAATAAAATATAGTAAAAGTATGAAATAAAATAATTAAAAAAAGTTATTAACCAAGCTGAGAGATTCTAAAATGTTACGTGCAATGAAGCGACGTTTTTAAACGTTTTCAACTGCTCGAAGTCGTTTCACAAACTGGATTCAAAACGATTTTTAAAATATTTTAGCAATCATCATTCCTCTTGAATGTTTTTTAGAGATGTCAATACATCATTTAAGCCAATAAAGAAGAACGAAAAAAAAATCTCCCTAAAATGATGTAATAGCCTTAATTGTTGCTGGAGAACATAAAAATTAAATAATAAAAAACACCAATTTATGCGTGATATTTGATGGAAATCATAGCAACAAATTGAATTACTACAAAATGGTAAAATATATTTTATGAATAAATAACACTCTTAAACTCATGAATGGATAATACTATAGCTAATACTTTGGGTAGGTAATAGTTTAGGAGAACTAGTATAACCACTTCGAAAATTTCTAGCTCAAAGTCCAGGTTGTGATAAAAAATATGTTGCTAAACGGATAACTGTTATGTCGTTATTTTTTATTTTTTTATTTTTTTACTTTTTTTTTTAGTAAAATTCACTTACGTACAGCTTGGAAAACGCAGGATGACATTTGGAATTTTAATGCGTAGTAGTTACAAGTCTCCTACCAAACTTTACTTATGGTATGACAAAAAGCTGTACCTGCGATGTCGTTCACGCATAAAATCAGTGAGAAGAATATAAGTATAATAATTATAAAGCATTTGCATAGAACAACAGTTTTGCGTCATGTGTGCACATGCTTAAAATGGTTTTTTTATTTTCCCGTGGGAATGAGACATTTTCCTAGAATAAAAAGTATCTTAAATGTTGACCGAGGTAATAGGTTATCACCACACCAAATTTCATTAAAATCCGTTCAGTAGTTTTAGCGTGATGCGTGAACAGACAGACAGACAGACAGACAAAAATTTTAAAAATCGCTGTTTTGATATCTGCATCGATAACTATTTACATTACCTACCAATACAATTTCCAAAAAATATTCCATGTACAGAAACGGTTTCGTTACAGTTTTATTATATGTATAGATTACTATACAAACGAATTTTTATATTTATGGTTATTTGTTGTTTATGCTACTGAAGAGGACTCAAAAGTAGTCGAAACCGGTCTAGCGAATTTTTATATTTTTTATTTTTTGTGGGTCCTTAAGGGGAAAATTTTATTATTATGTATAATCCAGCCCACAGTACGGCTCAATATAGTGATTTTACTTACTTTTTAATAAAACTTATTTTAAAGTGACTGTAATGTAAGTTACCAAAGAGGTGTAATGTAAGTGACCGACTAAAGGTTACATTTTTATCAAAAATATATAATATTTTATTAAATTTATTATTAAAATAATTTATTGAAACATTATTTGTTTAAATTTACTTAAATGAAGCTGTTTGTTATCAAACCAGAACAGAAAATTCTCATTGTGTACAAGATGAAAAATTATGTTCCTTTTTGAGTAATGTAAGTGACTATCTACTTTGTCTTGTATAAAAAAAAATTATATGCATTTTTTGTTGTTTGATTTCCTTTGTTTAAAAGTTCAAATCGTATTCGATTTAATTTGACTAAATTTTAGTGAATTTACTCATTAAATACGAAAATTCAAAAGATTTTAATCTCAATTTTAAATCAAATTGTAATGTAAGTGACCATGGAATTACCCATATGGTGGAAAATTTTTCTTTTTTTAAATTTTTTAAATTTTGTCAATTTTTTTTTTTAAATATTATTAAATATTAAGTAAAAATTTGCCAAAATTTAGAAAAAAAACTTTTTCACCAAAAAAATTATTATAATTAATATTAATAGATTTGAACGTTACTTTATCGTATTCCATATTTATAAATAATAAATGAATATTTTAATTCGCAAAAATACCACTTTTACTTTGAAACTGTGACAATATTTTTTCGAACTGTCGCGTCAGTTTATTTTCAAACAGAATAAAAATTACATTAATATAATGTCTTTTTGTCAATTTCCAGTTCAATTTTTTGTCACGTGTTTACCTTTTGTAACATGTAATGTAATCTTGTTTTTCTTGATTTTCGGATTCTCCTACTACCCCCACTCCTCCCACTTCCACATCACATACCACTCCCCCTTCATAAGTATAGGTAGATAAAATTAGTATATAAGGCATGTATCGAATGTAATTTTTTATTCTGTTTGAAAATGAACTGACAGTTCGAAACAATATTGTCACAGTTTCAAAATAAAAGTGGTATTTTTGCGAAGTAAAATATTTATTTATTATTTATTATAATTAATATTTAAATTTCTTTTGTCTTTTATTCACATTATGCACTTTAATGGGCATTTTTTTAAGCTGCTGAAAAAAGTGGCACAAAAGGGCTCGCACAAAAGAAGACCGCATAAAAAAGGTTCAATTGTAGTAACAAATGAATACAATATAACAACAAATGTTATATTATTAAGGACCGGACAGACTGCTCCGACAGACCAATACGACCGCAATTTCACCGGATGACCCGGTGGGGCATGGCACAATTGGGTCAAATTGGACGTTCGCACCGTTTCATAAAAATCCGTTCGATAGTTTTTTCGTAATATGTGCACATGCTCAAAATAGTTTTTTTTATTTTCCCATGGAAACGAGACACTTTTCCGGAGTAAAAAGTATCTTAGATGTTAACCCAGATAATAAGTTATCACCATACCCAATTTCATCAAAATCCGTTCAATAGTTTTTGCGTAATGTGTGCACATGCTCAAAATGGTTTTTCTATTTTCCCGTGGGAATGAGATATTTTCACGGAGTAAAAAGTATCCTAAATGTTGACCCAGGTAATAAATTATCATCATACTAAATTTTATCAAAATGCGCCTAGTAGTTTTTGCATGATGCGTGAACAAACAGATAGACAGACAGACAGACAAAAATTTTAAAAATAGCTGTTTTGGTATCTAGATCTACGTCGATAACCATTTACAGTAGCAATACAATTTGCAAAAAATATTCCATGTACAGAAACGGTCTCGTTACAGTTTTATTATATGTATACACATATATCTAAATATAAAATTCAATACTTAGAAAACGGCTGATCACGAATTTCAGCCTTCGGTTGGAAAAGGTCAACCCGACCCTAAAATTGAACTGCAAGGCAAAAAGAAAAACACAGGAATTGCATCCGGCGGTCAGTATTTTATTGCTGTTGAAAGTGCAACTGATTATAAATACATACATAACATAATACCTTTATTTGTTAATAGAAAATAATTTTTCTAAATAAATCAAATTTTTGTTTCATACAAATTGTGTTTTACCAATCTATGTGTATTTTAACGAAAAAAGTACATATTGGACCTGCATTAAATTAGGGTTGCGTAGTCAGTTGTTTCTTTAAAAAAAAGTATTTTTAATTTTAAATACCCTGGAGAAAATCTTACCGGGAAAACATTTTAATGTCATTTTTCTTTGAATTTATAACTTTAATTTGCAATTTCAGTCTAGTTTCATGTAGTTTAAGATTAAAAAGATAGGGCTATTTATGTAGACAATTTCCATAAATGATTGTACAAAGGTAAGGTGGCAGTTTTTAAAACATCTGTAAAGTAACATATCAATAATAATTTTGGAAAAAAAATTTTATCCTTTTATATATGTTCATTTATTTTTAGAGCTCTGTAGTAGAAACCACGAAACCCTTACAATTTTGTCAAATTTTTTGTACTTATGAGCTTGAAATTTTATATGTCTACATGCTACAGATAGAAATTCCATTTACCAGTAGTATGCAGCAAAGAATTTTTTCTCATTTATTTTTATCATTTTTTTTAACTCACTTTGTGAAATACTGAATTTTAAAGTGACATATTTTCGTCCCCAACTCGTGAGTTTTCAATCACAGGTTGAAAAAGTGAACACAAGAATTAAAACAGAAAATAGAGATGCACTTGACAAGAACACTCAAATTAACTCAACTCAATTTTGACACTCAATTTAAATTATTTTTGAAATAACGGTAAAAATGTCCTAAATTTTATTCTGAAAGTTATAAAAATATAGGTACTGACTACGGAACCCAAACTTAATGCAGGTCAAATACGTACTTGGCGACTTTTTCCATTAAAATACAATAAATAGATAAAAATAAAAATTGAATGACACAAAAATATGAATGACTGGAAAAATTGTTTTTGGAAATTATTTGATATAAAGTAGGTAATGAAAAAATTGTATGTACCTATGTCTTTGTAATACACCTTCAAAAGCAATAAAATATTGACCACGGGATGCAGTTTGTGTGTTTGATTTTTGACCGCTGGATGCAATTCGTGTGTTTTTTTTCATGGCACCTTGGGGAGATGAAACATTTTACTGACCGCCGGATGCAATTCGTGTTTAGCGTTAGAAAACGTCACAAAATAGGTTGTAAAAGTATTAAATTTTTTTTCAAGAGTTTGACCATTTAAAATTTTTTTTTTGTCAAAGAACAAACTTGTGAGAAATAAAAGTTTCTATTATTTTGGTTAAATTCCCCCTTAAATTCACGAGTTTGTGAATTTTGTTAGCTTTTCTGCCATGTTTTCCTTATGTTACATAGTTAAAAGATATTCGCAAGGCAAAAATAAATAAATAACCGCAAAATTACTTACAATATCCAATATACCAATTAAAATAACCCCCAATTTTAGGCTGCATCCGCAGCAACATTTTTCCACTTGGAATTTAACCATTGTGCTGAAACAGAAAAAAAATTAAATTAAAAAATTATGCCATTCAAGTTATTTGTTGGTATTACACTCAATAAAAATGTAGGTGTTTACTTTAGAGTAAATAATAATCATTCAAAGATATTTAAATTCTATAAAAAATTGTGCTTTAAAAATGAGCAAATAAAAATACCAGAGTTTATACTTGTAAGAAGTCACTGGAGAAAAAAGAGATATAAAACTTTAGTTACTTGAACTATAGCGCCTAAATTACATAGATTTTGGAAAATATGAAAGTAGTAACATTCGTCTATTGAATCTGTATAATTATCTTAGCCGAAATCTCATCTCTCACGGTCTCCCGTACTGGATAAACTGGACCCTTTTCCGTCACTGGTAGTATAAATAATTAGGTCTCTATTTGACACATGTGCATTTTCTGTCTGCTTTTTTATTTTTGAAAGAACGGAAATATTTCCCGTTTGTCAAGTTGCCCCAATTACTACATGAGACAGACAGATCCAAGTTTTGAAACTAAACAAATAGAACATTTCCGTTCTTTTAGAAATAAATAGCGGAGATACTGACTGATGGCATTAGCTTTTCGTATCTCGTAGAGGTACTTCCTTTACGAAACGCTAAAAAGCAGATTTCACTTTCGTTAACCACCTAATAGAAAATGAGCATGTACCAAACAGAGACGTAGCTATAGGCAGGTGACGGATAAAGGACAAGGCAAAGAGAACAACATACTGGAAGCTCCTTTTTATCCTTATTGTAAACTTTCATGAATGTACCTGCTTATTTAAGAAAAATTCATTACCTATTTACAATAAGTATATACCTACATACGAATTCCATTATCAACCTTTAATTTGTTCTTACTATATGAAGAGTACAGGCGAAAAAAGATGAGGGTCCACTTTTTATCTAAAATGTGATTTGTATCCATATTTATGTATTTTTTTCTACTCCTGTTGAAGAACACACTCATTACATATCCTTAAATTGTTGAGAAAGTTAAGAATTATTCAAAGTCGTGGAAGAATGCCCATTACTCAACAGCTATCGACCAATGAAATCACCGTATTAACCATTATTCAATGGGCCGGCATTTGTTTTGTGTATGACATATGTAGCAAATTTTAATTTCATATATGTTGCGTAATAACGTCAAAGTAAACAAAGTAGTTTGTATTTGGTTTTCATCGTTTGTACATATTATATAAACATTTAATGAAATTAGAGATAGATTAAAAATTGTATTTTTTTAATTTAAAATTTATTTTTCAATTTTATTTAAATCAAAAAGGAAAAAAGTCGTAGAAAAAATATCGTATTCAACTCGCTTGCAATGGCTATTACTCACTCAGATGCATTACGACACTCGCCTCGTAAACTCGGCTCGTGTCGCAATTTCATCTTCGTGAGTAATAGCTATCATTACCAGCTTGTTGAATAATATACTATTTTTCACAGAATCTATAGAACCTCTTAAGCCATTAAGTCATGAAGACACTGTTAATATACATGGTCATCAGACGATGATGAATAATAATTAAGTATAATTAATATAAATATTATAAGTTATTGTATTTTTATACTTAGGTAATATAATACCAGTATTTATAATAATAACAAAATTATAATTAATAATTAATATCAAGTTAATAAATAATTTAAGAAGCCTAAACTTGTATCATCCTAATGTTTCCATATTCCTAAAACAAAAAACTGAATTCCGTTTAATCTAGGATTACTTTGTAATTAAAATAAAACTTGTTATTTTCGAAACCATTGAATATAGGGTTGGGCGGGGTAAAAAAAAGACACTGCTCGAGCGGGGTAAAAAAAAGACATACTTATATTAAACTCAACAGTGTTAAATTCAAAAAATAAAAAATATTACAACAAAATATATTAGTATTTTAAGCTGTTTGGGCCAAAAAATTGTTTTTTGGAACAGGCTTTATAATATAAAAAAATGTTCTCCCAAACTTCTGTTATTCATGAGGGAAATACTTTCATTCCGCGACGATAAACTTTTTCAGTAGGGTTGACCGGGGTAATTGTGAATGGATTTTCATGATTTGAGATAAAAGCGTTGTTTTAAGTATTTTTTATTTTATATATCACATTATGGTTGATTTATTTTTAATTCTACATTATTCAGGATGCACCACATAAATTTTGACCAAATTCGTATGAAAAACAAAAATTTTATAAGCCATTCACATTTCCCCGGTGCGGTTTTGCAAATCTTATGAATTTCGGGGTAAAAGTGAATGTCATCAGAAAAATTATTTAGAATGGATTACAAGAGAAGTGTGGTACGTCAGAGTAAAGCCCAACTCTAATTCTTCACATTTACTCCACTTTCAAATTTTTCATCATACTTTAGCGGTCACAATTTCTCTTTGTTTAATGCAAGTTACGCATACCTAAGATTTCTACAAAAAATCAAGGTTAAAGAAAAATAACAAAAATTGTAGGAACAAATTTATTACAAGCTAAAAATGATATTTTGATGATATTTTGTCATTTTGTCATATAAAAAATTAAAAAAATTACATATATTCACACAAAAACAAGGAAAATAAGACTTTTTCATGGAAATACATTTAGTTAACACGAATAAAAAAAAAAACAATTCTTTTTTTTGTATTGTTTGTACAACGGAAACTTGTACAATAAGGTCACCAGCACCTTCATCAACATTTTCAACACTGAAAAGGACACTACTGAAATTTTTGACCGAATGGGAGCATTTGTGAATAACGTTCACAATTACCCCACAATTTTAAAATCATGGGGTAATTGTGAATTGGCAATAAATTGTCCAATTTCTTTAGCAGTTAATAAGGAACCCTCTCAGGGTTTAGACCACTTCTTTAGAAGTACTTTTAACCATTTCTTACCTTTTAAAAAAAGAAAACGTAATTAAAAAAATTTTTTTTCAGGATTGTTCGAAGTAAGATACACAAAATTTTGCAAGGGTTTTTTCAAAATAAAAAAAGATACTAATACTTGGAGAATTGTTATCAAATTTTAATAGCATATTAAGAAAGGACATAAAAACATACTAAGATTCGATTTTTGACAAAATTAATGTTATTTTAGAAATTATAGGTGCCGTTCACAATTACCCCAATTCACATTTACCCCGGTCAACCCTAAGTAAAAAAATTGATAAGATAGAGTGCTGTATTTTTTTTTCTTATTCTACATGCTTTAGTAATGTAAAGTACAAAGTTTTATTTAAATGGTCCGACTGCTTGTAATTTTTTTTTTTATATGTTAAAGAAAAAGAAAAAAGTTGGGTAAAAAAAAGACAAACAAGGGGTTAACATTTAGAAAAATTAAAAATTATTGACAAGGGTTTTCATTTTAAAACTAGATAATGGCATGTTTATGTATATTTTATGGATTAAAAAAATACTGATTCTTCAATAAAACAATTTTTTTGTTAGTGAGCAGACGGTTTTCATGGATATCAATTTCAGCTCATTCGAAAATTTGTATTTTTGACCCATGAAAATTTATTTATGTTTTTATGATGTATAACTATGCTTTACTGCATACATTTAGTATTTTTAACTCATTCATAGATTTTAATTTATTTTTTTACTTTATGTAAAGTGGTGTAAAAAAAAGACAGCCTCAAATTAACATATTTGGTTTTTTAATGAGCTACAATAAATTTTGTGTTAGTTGTACGTTTGTGAAATAAAAATTATTTTAATATTTAAAGTCCAAAGAAATTTCCTGTGAGTCAAGCTTTTGCATCAATTAACTTTTTCTGACTTTTCTTACTGCTTAATCTTAGCTACAGTTTTTGGTAAAATACCTAAAATTTAAATATATCTATAAGAAATTTTGTAGTAGAGATAAAGTTGTGAAATAAAAAGGGTTGTACTGCTAATTACCCAAGCTGTCTATTTTTTACCCTTCCAATCATGTACTTGCAGTATCCTATTAGTTAGAGGTCTGTCTTTTATTTACCCTCCACTGTCTTTTTTTTACCCCACTTGGCGGGTAAAAAAAAACAAGGTTTTTATTTTTTTATAGATTTATGCAATCAGCTTGAGTGAAAAAACAGGCAAAATCTTAAAATACAAACAATTTAACATCATACAGTATTTTTTTTTGTCTAAAAATTCAAATATTTTCTACATGAAAAATGAAAAGATTTGATTTTGTCTTTTTTTTACCCCGTCCAACTCTATACTTAGAGACTTGTAAAAAATTCATGTTTCATAAATAGTCATATGCAGAAAGTTAAGTTTGAGTACTTTCTCACATTTTTGTAAGAGTTTACTCAACTTTTTTTTTTTTAAATGTGAGAATTATGAGACTTTACTCAAGTAAGAAAGAGTATGTTTTTATATACACACAGTACACATGCATACAAATCTCGGATGAACGCAGGTAAGCCTTGCTGTCACAATAGAATTATCATCTTTTTGTGTTACCTTTTACAAAGGCCTCATCCAATAAGGGTAATAAATTTTTTTTTTTTTTTTAAATAGGTAACTGGTCAAAATAAAACAGACATATTTTCCTTATTATTATTTCCATATTCAATCATTAAGATTATGCATATTCAATTATTCATTATTCATTTACCGAAAGGTTTGTGTTTATGGAAATGTTTACTAATAAAAACATAAATGTAAAGCTACACCAGTGTTTTTAACGTCTATCGTTGGGCGGAAATTAACGCTACATTTTTCAATGTTAATCCCCGCAAACATGAGCGATAAATAACAAAAAATCGATTTTCTCAGGATTCACGCAAAAATTTTGGATTTAGGACAATTTAAATCATTTAAAAATTTTAGGTAGTGGAACGGTGTATTTAAAATTTCGGAAAAAATTCTTTCTGGCAAATTTCTATTTTAAATTTTCCCCTAAAATTTGCCTTAACGACATTTTTGGTCACCAGTGCTTTGTTTGTGTATCTATAAATTTTAAATTATAACCTGGAAGTAATTTTGTAATTTTCCTACACTTTCACGTAACAAAATTTTAATGACGAACACAAAAAAAATTTAAAGTAATAGCGCCCCTTCTATTAGCTTTTGACGCTCGTCTTATTAACTTTTGTCAGAAGCTTTTTTGAAAATTTTACTAATGTGCAGTGTGAATTTTTCAGCATGCAGTGTAATAATATAAAAATTTTTGTATAGTTGTGTACACATATTGTAATTATGTATAGTTATTTAAATATATACATAATAATAAATATGTCTGTTTTATTTTGACCAGTTACCTATTTAAAAATTAGGCATTTTTGTTAATATTAAATCTAAGTTTTTCAAAAAAAAAAAATTTTGTTACCCTTATTGGATGAGGCTTCTGTAAAAGGTAACACAAAAAGATGATAATGCTATTGTCTAGTTTATTTATGAGTTTATGACAGCAAGGTTTGCCTGCGTCCTTGCATTTATCCGAGATTTGTATGTGTGTGTACTAAGTGTATATATATTCTTTTTTACTTGAGTAAAGACTCACAATTCTCACATTTAAAAAAAAAAGTTGAGTAAACTCTTACAAAAATGTGAGAAAGTACTCATACGTAACTTTCTGCATATGACTGAATATCTATCAGTGGCGAAAAACATACTTTTTCTTATAATAAATTTAGTCGGAGTGTAAAAACGGACAGGTTACCGGTTGACCGACAAAAATATTAAAAATCTACGCAGTTTAATTTGGTATAAAATAAAGCCCGAAACTTGGTGACGTTAGAGTTAACTCGTAATTTATCCCTGTTTTTAGTCCGCTTGGGTTTGCGTTATCTTACAATAAATCATATGGTCGACTAATAAAGTATTCAACACTGAGGAAAAAATTTTATTGTCTCTAACAAATGCGTCAGATATTGAATGTTTGACAATTATTGCAAATATTTTTTCCAGTTGAGAAAAATAATGATTGAACTTTAATATTATCTACTATTATAAGACAAATTCGTTACTGGCACAAGAATAAATAACAACCAGAAGATTACCAGAAAGAGAAGAAACGATAGTCAGGTAGATTTTGATGCTCGAGGTTTGGAAGAAATTGGAAGAATATGTTAGTACAAGCCGATCAGTGTCGTAGTGACTACTGTAATGATAAATTGTCCTTCCAGGGTAATAGTGTATTTTAAAATAGGATTTCGTTACAAATTTAAATTGTAAATTTTTAAAATTATACTATATTAACATGGAGAATATATCCAAATCATACGATGTTTGTTTAGTGAAGAATTGTGAAGAATTTTAATAAATAAATGCTAGTTAACAATACCAAATCATCTAATATGTTGTATTATTTTTTTTTCATAATTCAAATCCTATATCGGCTCTGTAAGATAATGGCCCAAATGCATAACCTGAGTACCTACAACTTGCTTACATTTTTGTGAGAGTTTACTCAACTTTTTTTTTTTAAAATGTGAGAATTGTGAGACTTTACTCAAGTTGTTATATAGACACAGTACACACACATACAAATCTCGGTTAAATGAAGGAACGCAGTTAAGCCTTGCCGTCATTAGACAATAGAATTATCATCTTTTTGTGTTAGCTTTTACAAAGGCCTCATCCAATAAGGATAATAATTTCTTTTTTTTTTTTTAAAATTAGATTTAATATTAACAAAAAAAACCTTAGATGAAACAATATAAGTTTTATAACCTTATGAATAAACTTTTTTCTATTTTTATTCAATTTTTATTGTACATTGACAAAATATATTTCTAAAAACACAAAATTAATACTGATTTATACATACAATAAATAAGTTCAGTTGTTTAAAACCATTAAAAATTTTCCTTACAATGATGAAAGTTTATTATTATTATTATTATTTACTAATGTGCAGTGTGAATTTTTCAGCGTGCACTGTAATAATATAAAAATTTTTGTATAGCTGTGTACACATATTGTAATTATAGTTATTTAAATATTATTACGTAATAATAATAAGGAAAATATGTCTGTTTTATTTTGACCAGTTACCTATTTAAAAATTATCCATTTTTGTTAATATTAACCCTTTGCGCTTATAAGACATGTACAGCATGACAAGGTGGTTTGTCCATTAACTCTACCATATTTAAAGGTGTTTTGTCTGTTGGATCATAAGACATGTACCACATGACACACTGAATGTTGAACTGTAATGACTGCTCATACTTCACATCGCATGAATATTTTATTTAATAACTGCAAACACATTCATTTATTAGAAAAATTGTAAATAAAATAATACAAAATCACGTTAAATTATCTTTTTAAAATTAAAAACTAATAAAAACAGCATTGAGGACGTATTTAGCTCATTTAATATTCAACTTTGGGGAAACAAGGTTAGAACGTCAAAAGAATCCGTCAAAAAAGAACGTCGGTCGTTGTCATGTACTACATGTCTTACCAGCCTATTTACAACTTACTTTTTTTTTGCTTGAGTGCAAAGAGTTAAATCTACATTTTTCAAAAAAAAAAAAAAAATATTATTACCCTTATTGGATGAGGCCTTTGTAAAAGATAACACAAAGAGATGATAATTCTATTGTCAAGTTTATTTATGACATGAAGGTTTGCCTGCGTCCCAGCATTTATTCGAGATTTGTATGTGTGTGTAATGTGTGTATATATATATATATATATATATATATATATATATATATATATATATATATATATATATATATATATATCTATTCTTTTTTACTTGAGCAAAGACTCACAATTCTCACATTTAAAAAAAAAAGTTGAGTAAACTCTTACAAAAATGTAAGCAAGTAGTAGATACTCAATTTATGTATTCGGTCTAATAGGTAATATACTCGGAACTACTGCTTGCTTTCACAAAACACATCCAATCAAGTAGTGATGTGAGAATCGAATACGTATTCGAATACACAAGAAATACTCATATATCCGAATACTTCACAACGTATTCGGATTCTTTTAAATGAATACTTTGTATCGAATACCTCCGTATTCAGATCGGTTGTATTTGTTGATTCATTTGTTGTATTCATAATTAATTATTCTATTCCGATGCTTTTTTTAAAATTTCTATTTCTTGGAATTATATAATAATAAAATATTTACATATATTTTATAAAGGATTTTACCGCTTCTAAACTTCAACAAATAAAAAGGAAACCTTAAGTGTTGTTCAATTGGATAAAGTGAGACAATATATTTATTTCGTAAAAATAATATTAATCTTGAACAGTTTTATTCATAACAAAAAGAAACATACAATTTATATAATAATAATAATGGAAACATTAGTCTTTTTCTTATAAGGACAATTAGAAAAAATATTTTTTTTTTTTTTGAAAAACAATTATTGCTAAAATTAGTAGATAAGAATGAGAAGATGTGAACTATATTCAGAAATATTTTTTTATTTTCTTCTAAGGGCAAAAAGCGTACCAAAAATTGCCCTTTACATTTTTAATCCGAATTGCAAGAAACCTGCTTCATTTCAGTTAAAGAGTCTGGAACCATTACCATAGGTGAATTTGCCCAAGAAATGAAATTCAACGATATGTATGCGATTGTGTAGCTTAGTGAAAGAGTAAACCATACGTATGGATTTTTCCTCAATATCTTTACATTTTGCGGAGTTATAATACCAAATACCAAAAAATAGTGGTCTTATTCAAACTTTTTTTTCTCGTAAACTATTACAGATAAAACGATGAAACAAAATCCATATTGTTTGCTATGTCCAGTACTTTATTATATATTTTTTTCATTTAAAATGGACATTAAATACCCTTTATAAAATACGAAAAAAAAATTCATTAAATTTTTTTAGCTACTTGTACAAGAGTGACCACTTTCTTATTACTACCAAAAGAAAGCTCGCAAGCACTTCCCTCATCTCCCTGAATTTTATTTTTGTCAAAAGGGTGGAACATATTGAAAAAAATAAGAACATATATATTTGGTGATGTTCATGGTACGTGTATGTACAGGTACAGGTCAACAAATCTGACTTTACCTCTTCAAGGTCATTAAAAATGCATTCTTAAAGAAGTGAGATAGTACTTAATATACAGAAAAAATGACCTTGAAGCGGCAAAGTCAGATTTGTTGAACTGTACCTACTGCCGTGTCACACTAATCTCACGTATCTCAGAAATTATAGTTTTGAGAAAACTTGATTTGAATAAAATATCGTATTATCTTAATTCGCTCAAATTTATTAAATATCTAAGATAATTGATTTTTATTATGCGTTATTGATTCAATGTTGCAGTATTGATTTAATAACATATAAATATACCATTTGAAAATATAAGAAATAAGGAATGTGATACAATCAAAATAAAAATTTAAAAATACAATAGATTAATTATTATATTATTATTAACAAATTAATTAATTTTATTGTCAATATATATACTAGGGATTGAGTATAATCCTTTAAACGTTACGCGAAATTGCTGTATCTAAAGATACATGACATTCGTGTCACACGGCAGCCTACTTGTTTTTGAATTGCGTTTTTAAGAAATATTTTGAATGAATAAATGAATCATTGAATGTTTTTTTTTTTATGATAATCTGATGCCTGCTCTACACTCTCGATCGAAGTTCCTCGACGAAGTAAGCGCTAAAGTTAGCTGTCGGAATACCGTTATAACACCAGCCAGGAAGAACCATGAAATGACCTTTTACACTCTCGTACTCCGTCCACTTTGCGAGAATTGAGAGTAGCCATAAGGAATCTGATATGTTTTATGTTCAAAATGTAGACTTTTTTCATATCGGAGTTCTAAAATACAATTAGTTACGAAAAAAGAACTAACTTCTCTAATTATTTCGCAAGTAAATCCAACTAACATTTTTACTTACCCGTTAGGTAAACTAAAACTGTTTACTTGATCAATTAGTGATGTATTTAACTTCATGAGTGAATTTAAAATTGTAGACTTGAGAAGTGAACTTAAGAATGCATTTTTAATGACCTTGAAGAGGTAAAGTCAGATTTGTTGACCTGTACCTGTACATACACGTACCATGAACATCACCAAATATATATGTTCTTATTTTTTTTCAATATGTTCCACCCTTTTGACAAAAATAAAATTCAGGAAGATGAGGGAAGTGTTTGCGAGCTTTCTTTTGGTAGTAATAAGAAAGTGGTCACTCTTGTACAAGTAGCTAAAAAAATTTAATGAATTTTTTTTTCGTATTTTATAAAGGGTATTTAATGTCCATTTTAAATGAAAAAAATATATAATAAAGTACTGGACATAGCAAACAATATGGATTTTGTTTCATCGTTTTATCTGTAATAGTTTACGAGAAAAAAAAGTTTGAATAAGACCACTATTTTTTGGTATTTGGTATTATAACTCCGCAAAATGTAAAGATATTGAGGAAAAATCCATACGTATGGTTTACTCTTTCACTAAGCTACACAATCGCATACATATCGTTGAATTTCATTTCTTGGGCAAATTCACCTATGGTAATGGTTCCAGACTCTTTAACCATGATTCATCACTTTGACTTTAAATAATTTCCGTTTTCCTGGCTTTATCTCTTTTATTATTGCATTTATGTAAATTTTAAATTTGCAGTTTATTTTTAGAAAAGAATAGAAGATTGATTTGTTTCGAATATAAGAATTATTTAATTTTTTAACGAAAACTCATGATCAATTGTATCTGAAATGAGGTATACATAGTGCATGGAGTCTCTGTTAGTAAAAAAGAGAAAATATTCAATATATGGAAATAAAGATATTGTCAATTAAACATTGATGATTGAATTTTTAATCAACCAACCTGGAGAAAATGTATCAAAAATGACAATGTTTAACCAATTACAGATAAGAGCATTATTCTGAAGTTTAACACTTCCTTCTTGAGGTAATTCTACTACCTCATCTATTTTAGGAAATAAACTCATCCACTCAGAAAAGTACCTATTACTGAGTACTCAAATGTTGCGAAACAAATTATATAGAGCGAGGGAAGAGTTTTGACTAGTACAAACGAGAATGAGTATATTAAGTATTCGAATTCGAATACATGTATTCGAATACATATTTGAATACAGGTGAGTATTCATATTCACTGTATTCGATTCTTGAAAGTATTCGATTCTCACATCACTACAATCAAGGTGATAGCAGGCAATATCGGACCCCTCATTCTGTTACTCTTCTGGTTGTTATCTATTCTGTGTTACTGGCTTACTGGGTAATAAAGTTTAGGTCAATAACAGACGTCGTAAAACAGCAAACCTTTTTTACAGCAGGCAATTTATTTTATTACCTATTTTGAAAAAAAATCTGTTATGCTTTTAGCGAATTTCCAGAATTACAATTGCTCTATATCAACTAGTTTCCGAGAAAAACGTACTTTTGTAAATGGAAATTCGCTATGTTATGCAGGATGCTGCGACAGGGGTATTATTATTTTAATATTTATTTTCAAGAAAATACAAAAATGCCTTTTTGAATTTACAGCAGATGACACAAATATTTTTGCTTGGAAATTGCGACATTCATTTCTTTATTTTACTGCACTATTGTTGTTAAAGCGATAGTAACAGTAGTAGTTATAATATTAAATTAGTATTATTAGTTTATTCAAAGCACTGTTGTGACATAACTTTTTCCTTATAGGAATCCAATGTTAAAAATTAACATGTAAATCGTATGTATACATCCAAATGGGCCACCTGGTATATTATGTGTACGATACATATTGTATCGAATATGTGCTTAGATTGTGAATACCTGCACACTTTTTACGATAAAAGTATCACAGTCTAAACAACATAGTTTTTCTCGGAAACTAGTTGACATAGAAAAATAATTTAAGGACCTTTTTATGTAATTTTTTCTCCTCTTTTAAATGGCGTAAAAAAATTTCACAAAAATTTTTGAATCATTTGAAAAATTTGATTTTTTGAAATTACAAAAATTTGAAAAATTTGGCGGAAAAATCACACAAAGAAGGTTTTCTTAATTACAATTGCTCTATATCAACTAGTTTCCGAGAAAAACGTACTTTTGTAAATGGAAATTCGCTATGTTATGCAGGATGCTGCGACAGGGGTATTTTAATTTTTAAATACGATTGTTATCTCATTCAAAGATTTGTAACAAAATGTAATAATTGTAAGTTAATTTTCTTGAAAGTTATTATTATTACATATTAAGTACATACAGTCCGTTTCATAATATAGCCTCACTAAGAATTTTTATATTTCACTTACAATATTTTAGGGAAACAGGTTAGCCAGTAATACGTTTGTCATATATTTCGAACATATTTTATTGTGTAAATAAAAATATGCAGTATTTGTTTTAATAAAATAAACGCACAAACAAATCACAAAAGTTATATCAAAGACATATAAAATTAATATAATTTTTCGTCCCATAATATAGCCTCACTTTTCAAAATTTAAGTATAATTTTAATAATTAATGACTGGTTGAGGTTCTTTTATTTTCGACTATTTGTGAAATTTTTTTTGGAATATTTTCATATAAATTCCTCGCATATTCCAGTGGGATTTGGCATCAGTTACCTCTAATATTCCCTTTTAATTTTTTTTAAAATTATATTGTTTCCCGTCGTCGCATACTTTACGGGACGAATAGTTCAATACATTTTCGATGATACTGAGATCAGATGATCATGCTGGTCGTGCAAAACAGATCAGTTTCTTTGTTTAAACCACTCCTGTACACACTTAGATTTGTGAATTGAGACATATCTTGCTGAAATATCCACTCTTCGCCACATAAAACCTCATTTATTTTTACTTCTTGTTGAAAAAGAGTACCGGCGTATTTTTTTGAATCCTGTCGCCCTTTTAAAGTAACAAGATCGATAACTTTATTGAAGTAAATCGCTCCTAAAAAATTACTGATCCATCATCCATTTCTCTCGACTTAAATAAAATTGTTATTTATGTAAATCGTGATAGTAATATGTGTGAATATCCATCTGGGCCGTCAAGATTAAACTTTTCGTATGCCATTTTGTTTTCCAGATCTTATACTGACGTGCAAAACTCAAAGGGTCAAGTTTATGTTGATAAACACAAACTTTTTGGAGTCGGAGAGAAATGGATGATGGATCAATAATGTTTTTGGAGCGATTTACTTCAACAAAGTTATCGATCCTGTTACTTTAAAAGGGCATTAGGATTCGAAAAAATACGCCGGTACACTTTTTCAACAAGAAGTAAAAATAAATGAGGTTTTACAGGGCGGAAAGTGGATATTTCAGCAGGATAATATCTCAATTCACAAATCTAAGTGTGTACGGAAGTGGTTTAAACAAAGAAACTGATATGTTTTACACGATCAACAAGATCACGAGATCTCAACATCATCGAAAATGTGTCGAATTATTCGTCCCGTAAAGTATACAACGGCGGGAAACAATATAATTTCAAAAAAATTTGAAAGAAAATATTAGACGTAACTGATGCCAAATACCACTGGAATATGTGAGGAATTTATATGAAAATATTCCAACAAAAATTTCACAAATGGTGGAAAATAAAGAAGCCTCAACCAGTCATTAATTATTAAAATTATACTTAATTTTTGAAAAGTGAGGCTATATTATGGGACAAAAAATTATATTAATTTTATATGTCACTGATATAACTATTGTGATTTGTTTGTGCGTTTATTTTATTAAAACAAATAGGGTAAAAGCCCCGTTTGTGGAACGCGATCCAATAGAAAAACAGTTTTGACATTTATATCTTAATGAAGTTATTTCTGAAAGAAACGTCTGATAACAAAAATTATTATTAATAGAATGATTGTTTTTCAATTTAAATTCATCTCACATTTAATGTTTCTTTACTTAATTAAAGAAATATATATATATATATATATATATATATATATATATATATATATATATATATATATATATATATATATATATATATATATATATTAAACAGTTTTTGCTGAATGTGTCTCTTTTGCGTTTGATCAATGCTTATTTATAGAAACACATGCCTTATAAATTTCAACATTTTCCAGTTAATTTTCGAAGTTAGCGCAATAAAACTATACAAATAATTTTTATTAGTCCAGTTAAGTGATTATAAGAGCTAAACCATCTTTTTATTCGGTTTAAATGTAATTTATATATGTGTGTATTTCTTTCAGTACACATATAACCTTTGTATTTAACTAAAATCATGTACGTAAAGTAACTAAAAATTTATATTATAAATAGTTTTAATTTCTTTTTGAGTCTAAAATATTTACTTACTGCTTTATAATCGTAAAATTTTTAATATTTTTTTTATTTCGGAGCGTATCGTCAATTGATAAATAAAAAAATATTGATTTAAAGTTGCAAAATTTTCTTAATAATGAAAAATTGTCGCCATTTTGATAAGTCAGTTTAAAATTGATTAGAACTTTACCAAAATACATAGATGGCGAAACAAAATGTAGTATTTTGATATATTCTGTGATTTTGGTCGTTTATTTTATCGAATATTTAAACCATTCTATATTTTTTAATTTGACATTCTATTTACTACTAGATGTCACTCTATGTCATAGAGTGAAAAGATGGCAAAAGATGTATTTGATGTATCTCATGTTCGTACATACGTGTTCTTTTTTAGGTATCAATGTGCTGATTTTTAAAAGGGTTTTAATATATTCTGTCCGTTTTTTTATAGATGTCAACAAATTATAAAACAAAACATTAATAAATCAAAATTTTTGGGTTATATTTTCTTAAAAACATATTCATTGGATTAAAAAAATTTGGTTTCATGCTTATTAAGAAAAAAAAAAATGGGTGTTTAATTCATTTATTAATTTTTGTAAGCAAGTTTGTTGAAATACCTAAAAATAGTGTTCCACAATCGGGGCTTTTACCCTACTGCATATTTTTATTTACACAATAAAATGTTTTCGAAATATACGACAAACGTATTACTGGCTAACCTGTTTCTCTAAAATATTGTAAGTGAAATATAAAAATTCTTAGTGAGGCTATATTATGAGACGGACTGTATAATTGATATATAATTTACTAGGAACAATAAATTTATTAAAATTGTAGAAGAAAAAGAACGTTATTTTAGTGTAAAAAATCAAAAACTACATATACATAATGATTAATTTCTAAAATATGTACATTATTTATTTCTGACAAAAGACATACTTTTTCTAATGATAATTGCAGTCGGAGTGAGAAAACCGACAGGCTGCAAGCTGGCCGACAAAAATATTAGGAATCTACGTACTTTCAGCTTTAATTGACGTAATGACGTAATAGTCAACTCATAATTTGCCCTTTAATTTGGTCGGCCTGAGTTATCTTACAGAAATCATACGGCCCACAAATTGATTTCATTTATACTCACTGAGTTCTACAAAATTAAAAAGAAAAAAAGTTGTAACTCTGTCACGTAATAGTACATTTCCAGAAGCCACCGGAATTCAATTCTCATGCATTACCTGACAGGATGTGCCACAGCCGACAATTAATTCGTTGAAGTACTAAATTTGAAATAAATCGACATAATCAATTCAACTCGAAACTCGATAATGACGATTTTTTTACGTCGGCGCCCGGGCTATAAGTACCAAGTCTTTAATGTTAAAAATTTGTGTTACCTACTCAAAATAATACCAAGTGGACCTTCATCTTTTTTCGCCTGTACTCTTCATATATTTTAAAAATTATACCTGTTTACCTACGAAAAGTATTTTAGAATCTGTTTCTCTAAAAATTACTTTTATTATTTTAAATCACAGATGAGACAGATCAAGCCTACATATAAAAAAGTGTAATCCGAAAGTTGCAATAAGTAGCAATTTACACCACTACTAATTTAGTTTATTATTGACCGTCGCACAGTGGGGCCAAATACCATTAAAGACGGCAAAAATACAAAAAATTAAATTATAAGCTACAATTTTTATGACCCCTTAAATCAGTAGCTAAAATATTCTAGCAATGATCTCTGTAATTAACTTATGTAAAATAGTGCGGGGGTGCAAATATATTGACTATTATTTGTTATTTCTGTAAATTGATTGCTTTGTAAACGATATCATTGTATGTAAAGTAGTGATTTGCGGGACGGTTATTTAAGTTATAAAAAAAAAATTAAAATCCGTTATAATGGGCGATGTTCCCCATGGTATGTTATTTTTTTTCATGTATCTTATTTGTTAAAATCAGTAGTCGTATTGATACTATCAAGCTTTAATGAAACATGCAGAGTTTGCACCAAATTGCACCTTTTTCCAAAATTTGCTGATTTTATTTTCATTTTGTTTGATCAAAAATCATCAATAAGAAGCTTAGAAAGTTCATATAAGCTCTTAGTGGGGCATAAAAATATCAGATAATTAAATAAAACACTCGAATTTATTGGATTTAGGTAGGTACCGAATATTCCAGTTAAGTTAAAGCTAAAATTAAGCGTATCATCGAAATTCGTTGTCAAAAATACCATATTCCATTTAAAATTTGTAAGTTGATATCACGTGGCTAGAAACCAGTAACCGGAAATGAAATTGAGTTCTATGAAAAAAGTCGCAACCTAGGGTCAAACAAAATCTGCAAATTTGAAATTCATGCGACGAATGGTTTTTGCTATATCATTTGACTAACCGTTATGGGACACCCTGTATAGTGGGACACCCAGTATTTTATTAATAAATATCAAGTAAAAGTAAAATATATTGTTATATAACTATTCTGAAGTCAATAAAAGGACTAAATAATTTTTGCCATCTTTTACCTACTTTGGCCCCACTGTGCGTCGTGGTGTTCACGTCATAATAAATATCATGTTTTTATAATCAACTCGGGAAATTTAAACAGAAAAAAATATGAAGTGTGTCGTATTTAAGTCTAAAAATTCTATTGAATAAAAAATTTCTCAAAATAAAGGGATAAATTTCTTAAAATAAATAAATTTATTTTTAATTGTTGACTGGTGGTAAGATACGGTGGCCATGCAGTAGCGGCGCTAAGACCTTCGGGGCCCTCCCGCAAGATTTTCGTAAGGGCCCTTTTTTAGGGGTTAAAAAATGTTTGTAATCAGCAGAATGAGTCGGCAGGAAGGGAAAGCGGTAACAGAAGGGGCAAAAGGCAATAGACCGTTAGGTGAGCCGTGGGGGTAACTAAATGTACACATCAAATATATATATACCATGATTCACGTAAATAAAATCATCAATCATCATCAGTCATCAATCATGACCAATCTATTTATCCGACAAACTGATTAAAGTTGGGGTAATAAAACTTTTCAAAAAATATGTACATTTAGTTTAGGTGTGGTTAAGGGTAATAAAACTTTGAAGTACTGAGACAAATAATTATATAGGTATATACTGTTTATATACTGTTTGATTTTTTTGGCAAGTAAGAAAATTTTCAAAATTTTACATCTGGTGCATTATTGTTTAATTTTTAAAATTCTAAACTTATCCTTTTTTTTATAGTTATATACTGTTAATATTATTTTTATTGTTTTATGACCTACTGGCTGCAAATATAATATTTTATCAAAAACGTGTCAAACAAACTTTTTTAGTATCTATTATAGATATTCTTATAAATAATAAAATCAAAAAGATCTGGAATTTTTATTCAAAGGTATAATAGTCCTTTGAAATTAGCCCATATGCTTGTCATGTGTTTTTTTCTTCAAAACTGTAAAATTTGTAAGTGAAATGAATATTTCAACTGGTACACCCCATTGTAGCATTAATGCAATGAGCGATATTCTAAAGGTTGCTCATGCTCATGCTCATGCTCATGCTCATACTCATACTCATACTCTACTTGCTCATACTTACTTTGCTTCATTTGCTTACAATAATTTTCGTATACCTTTTCCAAAAATTTTTGAGATGACTTTTCGAGAGGGTGTTATTAGTGACCATAAACTTTCAAGATGTTGAATTATTAAACGTAAGTATAAAAAAATAAAACATAAATTATATACCTACATTTTTTCAAAGTCTGCGTTGAAATGTATTCACAATTATTGTCAATAATTTTATGAAGTGTCATCTTTTCTTATATTTTTTACAACTTGGGCTAGTGAAGGTACATATTTGTACAGATTAATTTCTTTTATTTAATAAAAACAGGTGAATTTTTAAGAAATTGTTCTAAATAGAAATTTATGATAATTGTTATTTTCTTATTTTTAATATGAATTTATATAAATATAAAATCCTTATATAGAGTCTATGTCAGACTAAACTTTTTTAGTTAGTTAGACTAAAGTTATATAATATTATGATAATAATTATTCATTCAATCATTTGTTGAAAGGTCTATCATTATGTGTGTGGAAATATTTGGATAATTAGTAACTTTTCCTATAAATTAAAATATATCAAAGAACGGACAGATTTTTATTTTATCTGTATTAATTATTTTGAGTTTAAGAAATATTACCCTAATTTTTAAAGTTTTATTTTTGTAAAATATTGCATTAATTTGGACATCGAAATTTGTATGTTTGACTGTATTGCATATTTGTATGAAATTTTTCTAATGCATAATCGTCGATTGTTAACTATCGAAAAATTTTCCAATGTTATTTATGGAAAAGCTTGTTAATTTTAAATAAAACAAGGCACCGATAGGTTAATTGATTGTTAAAATTTTATGTTACTGATGGGACTAAAATTATGTGCAAGCTTAGTTTTTAAAATTAAACATTTACAGATTGATGGTTTACATGATTTAGTAGCAAAACAGTAATTTTCATTATAATCAATAATTACTAATGCCTTATATTTCATAGAATGTAAAAATGTACAGTATGAGAAAACGGTTAGAAATTACTGTCCTCCACTCTTAGTGTCAAAAGTATCGCTCAGAGAAATCTTGAACATAGAGAATACTTGATTTTTGAAAAAATATTTTTGAAAATATAAATTTTGGAAAATATTACAAATAACTATTATATTAATTTTTGAATAAAATATTTAGCAAAGTAACATATTTTTTATACAAATATGCAATACAGTCAAACATACAAATTTCGATGTACAAATTAATGCAATATTTTACAAAAATAAAACTTTAAAAATTAGGGTAAAATTTCTTAAACTCAAAATAATTAATACAGATAAAATAAAAATCTGTCCGTTCTTTGATATATTTTAATTTATAGGAAAAGTTATAAGTTATCCAAATATTTCCACACACATAATGATAGACCTTTCAACAAATGATTGAATGAATAATTATTATCATAATATTATATAACTTTAGTCTAACTAAAAAAGTTTAGTCTGACATAGACTCTATATAAGGATTTTATATTTATATAAATTCATATTAAAAATAAGAAAATAACAATTATCATAAATATCTATTTAGAACAATTTCTTAAAAAAACACCTGTTTTTATTAAATAAAAGAAATTAATCTGTACAAATATGTACCTTCATTAGTCCAAGTTGTAAAAAATATAAGAAAAGATGACCCTTCATAAAATTATTGACAATAATTGTGAATACATTTCAACGCAGACTTTAAAAAAATGTAGGTATATAATTTATGTACGTAAGTATAGGTTTTCAATATTTAAATGAGATGACTTTTCAAGTACGGCAATAATCAGTAGTATTGTTCGCAGCATGTTACCTACTTATCTGTATGAATGCAAAAAGAAACCGTTGCTTGTGAAACAGGTAACAAATTTAAATACAATTGGAGTGAACATAGGGTGGTATTTGTTGTAAGCAATAAAATAATTTAATATCTTGAAAGTTTATGGTCACTAATAACACCCTCTCGAAGTCATCTCAAAAATTGTTGGAAAAGGTATACGAAAATTATTGTAAGCAAATGAAGCAAAGTAAGTATGAGCAAGTAGAGTATGAGTAAGAGTATGAGTATGAGCATGAGCATGAGCATGAGCAACCTTTAGAATATCGCTCAATATTTTCATATGCAACTGTTAACTGAAACCGTATAAACACTGTTGGACGTCTCTAAATGACAACTTTTTTATGTACGCCACAATTACGTTTGTTCGGAGAACTGGAATCTGTTAGTAAGAGTTATACATATTGTCCATGAAAATTAAAAAAAATAATATGGATCGGTTAAAAAAGATCAAATTGGTACAGTTAGAATACAATAAAATTAAAATCTATAAAATCAGTACAGTTAATATAAAAAATTATTTTTTCCTGCTGTCTTGGGGCCCACCCGCAACGGCGGCCCTGCGGGCTCGCTATCGCCGCGACTGTGGCCATGATAGTTTATAGTATATGTATGCGTACTGCCAAATGCATATATCATCATCAGCATACCATACTAAGGCATTGGTGTATTCGTATCCATACATCATGGGTTTTGATCGTATGTGTGTGCTGTGTTACGTCACTCGTTGATTACAGTGAGCACAGTTTGGTAGACATACTAGTTTGACCCCTTGTTTTAAATTTAATTTTATTTTGTGAAGTTATGCCACAGTATACTGAAATATTTCAGAATTACTGTTAATGAATAAAATTTATACCTGCCATTATAATACCTATGTAAGTTGTAAAGGAAATAATTTCACTAATCCGAAAATATTCATATAGTCATGTCAGTAACTTTGTAATGGGTTTGTAAAAATAAAATAGCCTAGTAATATTTGAAAAGTAATAAAATTTGTTTTAGTTATAATATGGATTATCAGAAAGTAACACTCAAATCAGTGGACTATTTTATAAATTTATTATTAACTAAAGAAAAGCTCCACACAAAATTTTTGTCAAACACGCGGTTACAGAGATAATCGGGTAAAATTTTTCGACCTTTAATTCAAGATGGCGGTCGACCTACAGAACATGGAGTCCCGAAAATTCCGTTTAAACTTATGATAGATTCCGCTTTGATTTTTTAACAAAATCGATGCCTATACAAAATGAACGACCCCGCCGACCAATAAAATAATAAAATTGAAATTTTCGCTTTCAGTCAGGCAAGATTTTAACCTTCAGATGGATGGGTAAGGGGACCTCAAAAAATTGACCGCTTTTCGAGGTCGGTCCTACGTAAAATCAATTAGATCAACTGCATTCCAGTTTTTAGTTCGATGGGGAAAATAGCCTCGCCTTAAAGGGAGAATAAATCACCCTCTTGCTCAAATTTGGACAGAATAAGGACTGGCCAACAAAGCATTTTCGTAACTTCTAATGGTAAACTATTACAAGAAATATAAAATTTTCTTTTGATCAATGGGACGCCTTTATATTACCGCCTCCCGGTTTATATGTATCTATAAAATTTTTCTAAAAATTTTTTTTTTTAATTAAATAATTTTTTTTTTAAATTATACAAATAATAGAAGATTCAGATAAGTAATTATATTATTAAGGGGTAAAATGTAGAACTCGTACCTATGCTGTAATTTCGATGTCTACCAGAAAAAAGAAACAAATGCGGCTAAGAATTATTGAACTTAAAGAGTTAAAGGGCGGTCACATATTTTTATTAAAAATAATTGCGTTTTATTATTAATTATCACACTTTAAAAGTCGTCAAAGTATATAGGTTAGGGCAATTAAAAAACGGATTTTGATATACAAACTAATTTGCCTAGCATATTAAATGGCCCCGCTAACGCGGGGCCGCTTTACTCACTTGCGTTTACGCATTGTTCTGTTATTTTTATCGTTTTCTATAAATAAATTATACAATAATTTGTTTCAAAAAAGTGTTATAATATCATACAGTTGTCCTTATAAAAAATTGTGAAAAATATTAATAAATTTGAGCTTTCCAAAACAAAGATATGCTTCCGGGCTTTAACTTTTCATAATTTAAAATTTCCACCACTATTGTTTCGTTTTTATCGGTTAAAAAAAAAAAATCGCATATGTACTATCGCATAAGTTCTACAAATTTACAAAAAAAAATTTAAATTTGTGGAAAATTATGGGAATCCATTTAGTTTAAATGGGAATTTTGTAGAGGCCCGGTTCATGCGATATTTTTTTTTTTAACCGATAAAAACGAAGCAATAGTGGTGGAAATTTTAAATTATGAAAAGTTAAAGCGCGGAAGCATATTTTTGTTTTGGAAAACTCAAATTTATTAATATTTTTCACAATTTTTTATAATGACAACTATACGATATAGCACATATTTTAAAGCTAGTTAGTGTATAATTTATTTATAGGAAACGGTAAAAATAATAAAACACTACGAAAGACACTTACATATAACTAGTAAAATAAATAAAAAAAAATTTAATTTAAAAAAAAAAAAAAAAAACAAAACAAAACAAAACGGAAAAATTTTATTTTAATTATGACATATATGTAGAACATTGATTCCATAGAGAACATCCAGAACATAGGTACTCACAGAACACTAGAAGCAAACTAAAATTATTAAAATCCAAAAAGTGTAGATTACTTGGAGTGATTTGTTGGTCTGTCACAGCTTAAGGTGATAAGTCGTGCATCAGCTCCACCAGAGCAAACAAGCATTGTTAGGTCGTGGTTACTAACAAAGATAAATACATATAATTTTATGATGTGTAATAAAATTTGATTTTGTGTTAATAAATAACGGCAAGGGTGTAAGGTAAGGGTGTTTGTAGTTCAACATAGTAATACATATACATTTATACCTGCAATATATTTCGTATACAAAATTAAGTACCGTTTTTTCAAAACTGCATAAGTTTAATATAATTTATTTTTAATACAGCCGAAAAATTTTTATACAAAATTTATAAATAAAAAACAGCATAAAATTATACGGTTTACACTGTATCAACAGATCGGTTTGATTTATGTAAATTTGGGGCGTCAGTGGGTGGCGTCGGTGGGCGGCGCGCGCCACCCACCGACGCCACCCACTGACGCCCCAAATTTACATAAATCAAACCGATCTGTTGATACAGTGTAAACCGTATAATTTTATGCTGTTTTTTATTTATAAATTTTGTATAAAAGATAAAGGAAAATTATAATTACTATAAAAGGTCATCTCAGTGCCGCGCCTGGGACCCTAATTTGTAGGATGCCATGCGTCATGCTAGTAACGGCGCTTCGCGCCGTAATTTGTACGACGCTACGCGTCGTTCTCATGACGGCGCTCCGCGTCGTAATTTGTACGACGCGTAGCGTCCGGGCCACAACGGCGCTTCGCACCGTAATTTGTATGACGCCCGCATCATTCTCATAACGGCGCTCCGCGCCGTAATTTGTACGACAACGTATCTGACACACTCAGACACACTGCTATCCACAATTTTTTACACATACGCTTAGGGCTTGCATGTATATATATATCACAACTGGAGTATATTCTCTCCGAATAAGAAACATACATAATATGTCGTTCTTTTCAGACGTATTAAAATAAAAAGGTTAAAATTATTTAAAAAATTTTTTTTTGTAAACTTTTATTATAATTTTCTTTTTTTTTTTAAGATTTAGTAGTTTTACGGTTTTCTCTTATTAAATAATAATAAATAATGCAAGTAATTGTGTTAAATTAATTGTTATATCAAAAATGTGAGTAACATTTAAAATGTAATATTTAATAATAAAACGCAATTATTTTTAATAAAAATATGTGACCGCGCTTTAACTCTTTAAGTACAATAATTCTCAGCCACATTTGTTTTTTTTTTCCGGCAAACATCGAAATTACAGCATGAACCGGTCCTCTACAATTTACCCGTTTAAATTTTATTTTATGAGTAAACAAACGAATACGAGTGTGCCTGACTGTACTTGTTTATCTTACACAAAATTAAAGAAATCAAATTAAATATGCATTAAATGTATTAAAATTGTTAGTTTCTAAACAAGAATATAAAGACAATAAAAACATTAAATATTTTTGAGAGAAAAAATGATAAAAATAAATAAGCTAATCCTAAAAATAAAATTTCACAGGATTTTTCTATCAGCAATGATATAAAATAAACTAAATCGAACATGATTCGAAAATTCAGAAGGACATTTAAAAATTCAAAACAAATACAAAACATTAAATTGTTGAATAAAACGAAATATAAATGTTAACGTACCAGTAATTTAATTTAAATACAATATAAGTTTAAATAGCACTAAACACAAAATTAAACAATATACAAAAATAAACACACTATGAAAAAAAATTATCTAATATTATGTGATATTATGAAACTTGTTTAAGTTAGTTTATTTGTTGGTTGATGTATATGCCGCTTGAATAGATGTTAATGACGTCTGCGCACTAGGCGTGGTGTACGTTCAGAGTAGGGTTTCTATTTCTAATCTCTGGACAAAAAAATCGATCCTGTGGATCGATCGAATCATCAAACCAAAGATCAATACAGGAGAAAATCGTATTATAAAAGATTGATCTGACGGTAATCAATTCAACTGTTGAACTTATAGAAAATAAGAAAATATACGTCGTAAACTCACATAACTTTACCCATGGGGAATTCATTTAAATTAGAACGTACCTATGTATAGATTCAAAGATTGATTCTGATCGTTCAAAGTCCAACTCTATTTGTTATGTATCATTTTTTATTGCATTAGTACAATACCAATACAACATAGTGTAACAAAGATAGGAAACATGTTTGGTGGGCCAAAATTAATCTGTTGAAGTATCCGTATGTCCGTTTTCGTCCTTTTCCCCTTGGCAGCTGAACTTCGTAAAGTCTAAGATCTCTAAGATCTAATTTTAGCGCTATCTATTCGAAATTACTTAAACAAAATATGCTCCCTTGCGTTTTTAAAAAAAAAAAAAAATTGTATAAACCATTACACGTGGCCACATGTTTAAAATTTTTGGTTATATACTTACGTGTAGGTTATACATGCAGTATAAATAATGAAAATAAAGCCTGAAAATAAATTTTAACAAATTTTTTAAACCTGAGTTCCCAAATAATTTAATTACTAATTTATCCAAGGAGATGAAGGATTAGAAATAATACTCCGACTATCTTCCGTAGAATAAATTGTTTCTTTATTTTTGTCCAGAAATTTTTCGGTATATTTTATACCTTCTTCAGTGGCTACAAATACAACAAATATTTACAATGTAATAATACCTAATATATCTAATATTGTATTAACAATAATAGTTACAAAATTTTTTAAAAATTTTTTAGTTTTGGTTTGTTGGAATGTATAATGAAAAATTATTTATAAACAACAGAGAGAAAAAACATTTTTATTTAAAAATATGTTAGAGCGAAAAAAAGGAATGAAAAACAATTTAATTTAAGTAAGAGAAAAATTTTTTAAATTAGTAATTAAATTATTTGGGAAATCAGGTTTAAAAAATTTGTTAAAATTATTACATTATCCCAAAAAACCATATTACATTATAATGCCTGAAAATAAAATTTTTCCGATTTTTTACCTAACAGAAATTAAATAAGTGTTTTTTTTTTTTTTTTTTTTTTTTTTTTTTTTTTTTTTTTGATTAAAATTGGGACACTGCTGCCGGTGGATGGCGCGGTCAGCAGTGTCCGGCGGCATCGCCATCGAAGGGCATGCGCCGCCAAACACGATATAAATAAAAACAACACATAAAGACAGGAACACATAAATGCACTAGACAACGGACAAACATACACATAATAAAATCCATCGATGGGCCCTGCCATCCCAGGGCTTAAAAAGAGCGGACAGTCCTTGGTGACGGTACGATAAGTACTAGACAGAGCGTCCGGTCACCAAGGCCTGGAAGCCATCGCTGGAACTCCCTCCGAGGTATAAAGGGCCCCGGAGTGGAGAGAACCGACTAGAAATACACAGATAACGACTAGACAAAATATCACAGGTAAATATCACAGAGAAACTTATTGCGTCACTGGGAGGCCACAGGCCGACCAGTGAGGCAATAAGGAGTTAAAACAATACCGCTGTAGAGCCATAACAACAGGCCTACAGCGGCATAACAAAATATCACAGACAAAGGAAAACAAATGATGTACCACCTCGGGTGTAAAGAGCCCTCGGTGATACATCGTTAAAAAACAATAACAAAACAAAACAACAAGTATAAATAACAACAGTACCACTAAGGGTGTAAAGGCCCCTAGTGGCATAACGACAATACTAAAAGTACCCTGCCAGACCAGCTGGAACAGGGTATAGGTAATAAATAGGACAACACAATATCATTTTAAACACAAAGATTAAAATAGACTGCAATTAAAATTCTATCGGGGGAGATAAAACGAGACGACTTGTAAAATCTGAGATGTAAAGCCCCTACAGTCTCTGAAGAAGATGCGAATTTCGGAGAAATTCAAGCATCTTTCTTTCAGAGACAGCATTATAACTTAATGCGTCGGCTACATTATTCGGGAGCTGCAACCTCTGGCGCAATGGCTCAAAGGTTACACATTCCTCAACTATATGCCTCACGGTCAGCGCCGTCCCGCAGGCGGCGCACCTTGGCTGATCCTCACCGGCGAGAAGATGACGATGTGTTAACGCCGTGTGGCCCAAGCGTAAACGTGTCAGGGCCACACTCTCTCGCCGGTTCAGATTTACAGGTGCCGGAGTTCTTCGGACCTCAGGTTTCACCTGTCTGAGCTTAGCCGTGAGGTTGTTCCACTCACGTTGCCATTTCTGATCGATCGCGGATCTAATGCACACTCTCAGATCCTCTGGGCGTATGGCAATGTCCTGTGGCTCACCAACTTCGGCTGCATGACGTGCTGCCTGATCGGCGAGTTCATTGCCAGGTATCCCCACATGTCCGGGAATCCAAAAGAAGGTGATAGACTTTTGGCGGAGCATGTAGAGACACGTTCGGATGTTCTGCACCAGTGGATCGATGGTATGAGAGTGGCAGATCGCTTGCAACGCGCTCAACGAGTCGGAACAAATGAGGAATGCGCTGTCTTCAGATGTTTGACAGAATCGCAGGGCTTGCAGAATAGCAAATAATTCCGCAGTATACACAGTGGCCTGGGGAGGAAGTGTCCAAGCGTGAGGATCGTCACGAATGACGATGGCACTTCCAACACCCGTAGCTGTTTTGGAACCATCTGTGTATATGCAGAGAGAGTCAAGTTCGCTAATGATCTCGTAGAAGCGGGATCGATATTCGAATGGACTGGTCTCCTCCTTGTTGAGACCAGTCAGGTCGAAACGACACCTTACGTTAGGGATCAGCCAAGGAGGTACTTCCATAGGACGTTTGGGAAGTACCTTGGCGAACTGTAAGTGCAGACTCTCTAATAACTCCTGCGTTCGAACGGCCACTGGTCGACTTATGGTGGGACGTCGACCGTAGAGCCCCTGTAAACGGTATCTGAATAGAGTCGGGTAATTGATATGCGTAGGTGTTGCATATACCCCCGCTGCATAATTGAGCAAGAGACGCTCACGTCTCAGTCGCAGCGGAGGAATGCCCGACTCTACGCAGAGGCTCATAGAAGGGCTCGTTCGAAATGCTCCCGTAGCCAGTCGTATGCCTGCATGGTGAACAGGATCTAGGAGTAAGAGCGCAGACGCCCGGGCGGAGGAGTAAGCAATGCTGCCGTAATCAATCCTAGTCAGAACTAGCGATTGATACAGGCGAAGCAACGACTCCCGGCCCGCACCCCACGATGCACCAGCCAAGCACTTAAGCATGTTTATTGTCCTGCGACAACTCGCAGCTAAGGCTTGGAGGTGTGGACGCCACGTAAGTTGTTTGTCAAAAATAAGTCCTAGAAACCTGACGCTATCAACGCACTGAAGGTTAGATCCTTTTAAAGTGAGGACAGGATCCGGATGTGCGTTGCGCTTTCTGCAGAAGTGAACCACCGATGTTTTTTGTGGGGAGAAGCGAAAACCAAGAGCTTCTGCAGAAGTCACCACTTCGTTGATGCCTTGTTGCAGCCGTTGTTGAATATCCTCGATGGAATCGGCTGCATAGAATATGGTGAGGTCATCAACGTACAAGCAACGACGAATTGGGGCTGAAGCTGCAATATGACTGACTGCGATGGAAAACAAGGTGACACTAATAGTGGAGCCTTGAGGAACACCATTCTCCTGGGAGTGGGCCTCAGACTCAGTGTCACCTACCCGGACACGGAAAGAACGGTCAGTCAGAAAACTTTTTACGAACTGAGGGAGGTTACCTCTTAAACCCCAGTCGTGCAGCTTCTTGAGAATGCCATACCTCCAGGTCATATCATAAGCTTTCTCCAAATCGAAAAACACGGCCACAAGGTGTTTTCGTTGGAGAAAAGCGTCTTGAATGGCATTCTCGAGGCGAACAAGATGGTCCGTAGTCGAATGGTATCGGCGGAACCCACATTGATGTTTAGGTATAAGATTGTGGGATTCCAGCCACCAGACGAGACGGTTGTTCACCATTTTTTCCAATACCTTGCTGAAACAGCAAGTCAAGGATATTGGACGGTAGCTAGTTAGTTGCGATGAATCTTTACCCTCTTTTAGCAGCGGAATGATGGTAGCTTCCCGCCACTGCGGAGGGTAAACGCCTTGCCTAAAAATTTCGTTGTACAGATCCAGTAACCTACACTTACCAGGATAAGGCAGGTTCCGGATCATGGCGTAGGAGATCTCATCAGGTCCAGGGGAGGTGTCCCCAGATCCCCGAAGCGCCTCCAGTAATTCTTGCATAGAAAACGGTTGGTTATACTGGAGGGATTCATCTGAGAAAAAATCAAGATCGTTTTGTTCGTGTTCGATCTTGATCCGCAGGAAGTCCGGGTCATAATTCTGGGAGCCACTGACGCGCTCAAAGTGCTTAGCTAAGCAATTAGCTATTTCTGCGCGTTCAGTGATGTTCCGACCGTCGACGATGAGAAGGGAGGGCATTGGTGAACGGGACGATTTCCCTGTAATGGCCCTCACTCTTCTCCATACCTCCGAAGTTGAAGTGGAGGTATTAATGGCCGAAACATATTGCTCCCAGGATAGCCTCTTTTGCTCTTTTATAGTTCTCTTACAACGTGCTTGCGCACGCTTGTAGGCTATCACATTTTCCTGCGTGGGGCGACGTCTGAGTTCGTTGTACGCCCGCTTTTTCTCTGCAACTGCTACACTCACGACTTCATTCCACCATGGTACACGACGTTTGGGTGGAGCGTTGGACAACTTTGGAATACTCTTATATGCTGCTTCATTGACACTGGAGGACATTTTCTCCACATCATCTTCTACGTCTCCAGTCAGCTCGGGTGTACGGAATGAATCAGCGTACATTTCCCAATCAGCTTGACGGAGACGCCATCTCGGCGAAGATGATTGTGGAGTCATCGGCGTGGTACTATTCAATATAATGGGAATATGGTCACTACCGTATGAGTCAGACGCCAGCGTCCACTCATAACGGTGTGCCATGACCGGTGAGCAGAGTGATAAGTCAATAGCCGACAACTCACCGGTTCTTGCATTAATAAAAGTACCTTCACCGGAATTCAACAAGACCGTTTCAGACTCATCTAGAAAACGTTCGATGAGTCTTCCACGGGCGTCTCTTGTGCTACAGCCCCACATAGGGCTGTGAGCATTGAAATCTCCTAGTAACAAAAATGGACGTGGTAACTGTAAGGTAAGCTCGGTCAAGGATTCGACATTCCAGTCGAAGTCTGGTAGGTAGACCGAGCATACTGTGAACTGGGGCGGTTTCATTAAACGAATTGCGATAGCTTGTAGGGGAGTGTTTAATGGATGGTCCCGGAAAGGGACGCCATCTTTTATCAAGATGGCAACACCCCCCCTCGCCCGGATGTCTGGCTGTACATTATGCCGGCTGATATGATAATTTTTTATTGAAAATTGTTCCGCCGGCCGTAAATGTGTCTCTTGGAGGCACACGCACATAGGCGTGTGCTCAGCCAGAAGCATCTGCAATTCACAGTAATGGTGCTTAACACCATTACAGTTCCACTGTACGATAGCCATTTCTGTTACTACTTAGGGTTGCTCCCTAGGAAGTGTGGCTACTTCCTAGGTTTCCCCTTTGGCCAGCCTTTCTTTTTTTTAATTACTTGAACCTCGGCGTCGGAGTTATCAGACTCCGTAGCCGAGGTATTTGTATAAGCGTCGGACGTCGGGCGTTTGACACCCGTCCGTACCGACGCCGTCGACATGTCCGAGTCACTTTGTTGAGGTGTATTGTGACTCGGGAGGGGGGTGACCGGGCGTGTTGGTGTGCCCGGTCTGGACGGCCGCTGTGGTAGCGGAGCCGTCAATGGTGGAGGCGGAATGAATTCCGTCTCCAGTTGTGAGGTGGCAGGTCCCTTTTTGGGGGACCGGGATTTGGCCACCTCCTTTTCCCCCTCGCTATGACGTCTTCTCTCCGGGGATGATTTTTTCGGTGAAGTCTTCTTGGGAGAAGACGTCACTGTTCTGATAACTGGTCCCTGAGGGGTTGTCTTAATAACCCTTTTGGTCTCAGGGACCCCGGCTGGCGCAGCAGCGGCTGTGGTAGGTGTAGAACTAGCTACACCCACAGAGCGCATGAGGCTCTCTTGCATTCTCTGCATTGTTTGTTGCATGCTTTTCATTGTATCCCTTAGTTCTTTAATTTCATGATTTTTATCAGCCGCTGAAGGGGCGGGGGCGGCAACAGCGCGTGCGTACCCATCCAAGGCCGAGCGACGGGGCGTATTGCCCAGAAGCTTACGTCGTGCCTCTGGATATGTTAGTTTTTCCAGGGCTCTCAGCTCTTGGATGGCTGACTCTTGTTTGAAAATGGGGCAATTCCTCGACTTAGCCGAGTGATTGCCCCCACAGTTTACGCATTTTATTGGTTCGCCGCACGGTTGTCCTTCGTGCAACGGCTTACCACACACACATATCTGTTGCTCAACATTACATCGTTGTGAAACGTGTCCGTACCGTTGACAGTGGTAACACCTCATCGGTGCCGGAATGTACGGACGTACGTCCACTTTGGTGAAAAGGCCGATTACAACTTCTTTCGGTAGAGTTACCTTATTAAATGTTAACAGTATTAAGGGGGACTCAGGATGTTTGTTCCCCCTGTTGTATCTCAGCCTTTTCGCTTCAATTACCCCCTGTGGAGACATCTCCGACACTATCTCATCCAGGGTGCAGTACGCTAAGGAGGGGTGCATGATTACGCCCCTTGAGTAGTTTAGAATACCATGGGGCGCTACCTCAACCGCGTACTGACCTAATTCTTTTAAGCTTAAAATTTTTTCAGATTGTGCCGGTGAGAATGCCTCTATGAGCAACCCTTTGCCCGATAGTTTGGCATCTTTAACCTGCCCAATTCCTTCTTTCACTATTTTGGCCAAAAGGAAGGGGCTGATTTTACCAAAATCGCCCTCCTTTGGCTTAACAACAATATACTTCATATAGTTAACAGCTTGCATTCTTGGGGAATCCAAATGAATTGGATTCCCACGATTTTTCCCTTTTTTGGTTTGGGGAGGGTTACCCCTTTTCGCTTGAGTACTCACTCCACTGGATTGTGGAGCAGGTACAGCGGACGCGGCAGCGGGACGTGTCTCGCTACCAGTGCTCCCACCAGATGACAACGGTGGAGCAAGGTTCGCGTCCGGTTTGGAGGGCCCGGACTCGCCCTTTTTAATTAAGTTTGCGTTTTCCATACAGTGTAGTACAAAAAAAACCCCCACCCCGCTCCCCACCCTCCACGGAGCCTCATAAGGGACGTGGGACTCCCACGCCAGGGATACGGGAATGAGGGGCCCTAGGGACGAAGCCCATTGCCCCAGTGACACACACGACCCCGGGGCGCTCGAATTTACTGCGGCCGGTGCATAACCGCAGCCACGGTCTATGCCTGAAGCCAGGGCCAAAGTGACGTGTTGTTCCGCCGTACTCGCAAGTAACGGCTTCCCTCAGTCACCAGGATCCCCTTTTCCAGGCAACGCCGCTAAGCCACACACGAGCTAGTGTGGGTCCCGAAGATGACTTGAAGTTGGGACAACAAAGAAGAACGAAAACAAAACAAAACCAAAAACAAAAAAGAAACAAAAGATAAAAGAAAATCTGAAACAAAAGGAAATAAAAATAACGAAAACAAAAAACAATAAAAACGAAAAGAAATAAAAAGATAGGTTAAAAAAAATGAACGATCGAGGATTTCTCCTCTAGATCCGGCATCTTTTGTGAAAACGGTGGTACCTCGAGAAGGAACGGTGCCGATCTTGGATAGTCAGAGGCTAATGGAATCCGAAGATTACTGTATTGCGCATAAACTACCCCTGGAACCCTTAGCCTCCTTGACACCAATGGGGGATAAATATCCCTCACGGGTGCCAAGGGCAGCTGCTATAGGTGTCCTCACCACCAAAATAAGTGTTAAATATATTTTTAAAAGAAATTCACTTTTTTTTTTACTTAAGTGTTAATTGTCAAAATACGTAGGTAAGATAATGAAATTTCTTGTGTTTATTTTCATTTAAATTAATAATTAATAATTTTTATTTTTAGAAATTTTATTTAAAATAATGCATGTTAAGAATTGTATAAAATAATTTAATCCATATAAATTATTAAAAATTTAATTCAAATGTCGCGGTTTTCCTAGCTGTGCGTTTTGACATGGCAGAGGTCAAAACTTCACGCTATTTTTTGCGTTTTATTATTTCAGTATTTTGTGAATTTGTTGTTAATCGTGTCTTTTTGTTTATGTTATATTTACTGTGAGTACTGTAAATATAATATTTTAGTATTTTGTAATTAAATTTAAGCGTACCACTTTCTTAAAAAATGGATGTTTATAAGATTAAAAAAAATTATTTTTATTGGTTCTCTACCACAAAATATTATTTTATTGTATTTAGAGCAATCTCTGTTTCACATTAACAAAATTTATTATATTAATATATTATTAAGTTATTATTTAACTAAATTATTGGGTAGGGCCGGATTTACCACTAAGTCCCCTTATGTAAATCCGGCTCTGTTCTCCGGTACGATCTAGTGGCGTTGACATAATTTCAAAAACACCCTGTAAAATCTACAAAAAAAAAAAAAAAAAAAAAATTTTAGAAATATTTTAGGCCGAAAGTTATAACTCGTGACTTTATTTGATAATTCCTATATACTTATATTGAAGATTGTAATTTAATATAATTATGAATTACGTTTCTAATATCTAATAAATATTTCGTTTCAGATGTATATTTTGGTCCGAAAATGTATTGTGAGCAAGAATCCAAATGGCGGCTGAAAATTGCACTATTTTCCACATTGTCTCGATAGGTTACTAACAATTAATAAATAAAGCCAGTTATTATACTATATTATAGTCAATTAATTATTATTGTATTTTAGATGTAAGAAATGGTTCGAAGATCTAAAAAATTCAAAATCGAAGTCCTAATATGCTCTGTATTTGTTGGGAAAAGCTACTCTTTCATCAGCTTCACTTCGCCGTGTCCAAATTCATCGCTACGCGTTATTTCTAATTGAAGCACTGAAGAAATAAAATTTAAGTAGCCAAGTTTAGAATTAATATAAAAATTATAACTCAGATTAATTTCAATAAATCTTAGAAGATTGTAAAGCAACTTCTGCAGTGGTATTAAAAAAAATCAAACATTATAATGTTTGTTCTGAATCATTTTTAACTATTAACGTTTAATAATATTGTTAAAAATACAATTAGGTAATAAGTCAATTTGTTGTACAAATTTTGTTCCAACTGCAGGCAATATTATAGGAATTTTGAGAAATAACGATAAAAAACTTGCAGGTTGTTGTTATTTCTAAAAATTTCTTGTCCAATTTATGTTAAACTCTCAATGAACTTGCATAAAATTTTACAAAATGTAATTTATTGTGGTTGTAGCACTAGCACATTCTAAACTTCTAAAGACTAACGAATGATTTTTGGAAGTTATTTTCAAATATATAATACACAAAATATCAAAATTTGAATTAATTCTGCCAGTATAGTATATTATAATATAAAAATTATTGTTTAACATACAATTAATTGGAAAATTCCCAGAAAAGACCGAAAGACCGCGGTAGATGGTACTTAGTATCATTCTTCATAGTCTGTGACTTTCAAATTTAATAAAATCTCATACATAAGCATGTAAAATAAAACGCCGTGAGCAGCGGAGCCCCATCACGGAAGTCGAATTTTTCCTTTCATCTTCGGTATTGAGTGTCTACAAGCGAAATATAATTGAAAGTCCAAAAGCGATTTGTAATTTTGGTGGTTTCAAAACTGATGATGAGTGTCCGGTTGATCGGGGCTTTAAAAAAAGGTTTTAAGTTTTTAAGGGCTGAATCTCAGTAAATTTCAATATTGTGTCGATAGCAGTTAGCAGGGAAAAAGCCAACACAATTCGTACGAGGGCATTTCTATCCATGCTTATCCACCAATTGCCTTTGTGTTTTATTTTTAAATATTAAAAAAGGAACTTAAATAGTAAACTGGAAGGCTTTTATGAAGATATTTTTTCTTTCTAAAAAAATCCAAAATTTCTACTTTATAAATAATAAAAATCTAAAATTCCTAATTTATAAATAAAAAAAACGCCGTGAGCAGCGGGGCCCCATCACGGTAGTCGAATTTTCCCCTTCATCTTCGGTATTGAATGTCTACAAGCGAAATCTGATTGAAAGTCTACAACCGAATTGTCATTTTGTTGGTTTCAAAACTGGTGATGAGTGTTCGGCTGATCGAGGCTTTAAAAAAAGGTTTTAAGTATTTAAGGGCTGTATCTCAGTAAATTTCAATTTTGTGCCGAAAACAGGTAGCAGAAAAAAAGCCAACACAATTCGTACGAGGACATTCCTGCCCATGTTTATCCGCTAATTGCCTTTATGTTTTAGTTTTAAAAATTAAAAAAGGACCTAAAATAGTAAACTGGAAGGCCTTTATAAAGATATTTTTTCTTTCCAAAAAAATCCAAAATTTCTATTTTATAAATACTAAAAATCCAAAATTCCTAATTTATAAATAAACAGTGACTTTAATAACATTTTTAAATTACTTAATATGTATGTATTTCATTTGTCATAAAAGTAAGTTCACTTTTTTTTAAATTTTTTAAAATTACTATTCGCCTACTTGTATTTAGAATAAACATAATGCTTTTAAAACACATTTAACAATAGCATTCAATTCCGATGTAAAAATGGGAGAAGTGGGGGGAAAAGTGATGCGGACTCCCTACAAGGTACTAGCTGGATACTAACTGAATACACGTACAAAATTTCAGCCCTCTAGGTTTCCTTATGGAGTCTTTAGACGTGTTAGAAAACAAGCAAAAAAATTAAGGAAATATTGGCGTAAAAATCGTGGGGGTAAGGGTTAAAAGTTGAAACCTCCAAAAAACAGTGTCTGGCTATTAGCTTAACCTGTACACCAAATTTCAGCCCTCTAGGTTTATTTGGGGAGATTTTGACCCGAACGAAAGTGTTAAAAAACAAGAAAAATCATGTTCTTTTGGGTATAAAAATGGTGGGGGTAGGGGTTAAAAGTCGAGACCCCCAAAAGGCACCCCCTTGATACCAACTCAATCCGAATACAAAATTTCAGGCCTCTAGGTTTATTCGGGTGACCTGTGCGAGTGGTACAAACTTCGAAAACGTCGAAAATGCATGAAATTGTAGCTTAAAAATGAGGTGGGTGGAGGTAAAATATTAAAACCTCCAAAAAGCACAACCTAGGTACGAACTTTATCAACACACCAAATTTCAACCCTCTACGTTAATTCTGGGGGGCTGGGGGCCTGTTAGATCCAGCGAAAATCGTTTTTCCCCCCTCTACTCCCACCATATCATCCTAGGAAGCTGAATTTTGGATATGTTGTAGATAATTGACCGAAACATTATTTAAAACCGGTTTGGAAAAGTTTTATTGCTTTTCCGCCCCCCACCACCCCCTTAAAGGTCGGGTCCGAAAAAAAATTTGCCCAAAATTTGACCCCACTTTGATAGTATTGTTGTGCATCGGAATAAGCCCCACTTACCAAATTTCATCTCTTAACTTCCATAGGGGGGCCCTACACATATTAAAAGGTTGCGGGAAAATATATATATATATATATATATATATATATATATATATATATATATATATATATATATATATATATATATATATATCAGACATCTTTTTTTTTTACATAATCGTGTTCTACGGGTCCGAAAACGGATAGCGCCCCTGGTCTCGCCTCTCGCAGCTCTTATCGTATAGACTGTATAAGTCTAATTTTTCGGAGAAAATTCGACTAATAAACAGTGACTTTAATAACATTTTCAAATTACTTAATATGTATGTATTTCATTTGTTAAAAAATTGTATTCACTTTTTGTTAAATTTTTTAAAATTACTATTCGCCTACTTGTTAGTCGAATTTTCTCCGAAAAATTAGACTTATACAGTCTATACGATAAGAGCTGCGAGAGTAGGGGCGCTATCCGTTTTCGGACCCGTAGAACATGTATATGTAGAAAAAAAATGTCTGATATATATATATATATATATATATATATATATATATATATATATATATATATATATATATATATATATATATATATATATATATATATATATATTCCCGCCACCTTTTAATTTGTGTAGGGCCCCCCTATGGAAGTTAAGAGATGAAATTTGGTAAATGGGGCTCATTTTCGAGGCACCTCATACTATCAAAGTGGGGTCAAATTTTGGGCAAATTTTTTTTCTGACCCGAACTTTAAGGGGATGGTGGGGGGCGGAAAAGCAATAAAACTTTTCCAAACCGGTTTTAAATAATGTTTCGGTCAATTATCTACAACATATCCAAAATTCAGCTTCCTAGGATGATTTGGTGGGAGTAGAGGGGGGGGAAAACGATTTTCGCTGGATCTAACAGGCCCCCAGCCCCCCAGAATTAACGTAGAGGGTTGAAATTTGGTGTGTTGATAAAGTTCGTACCTAGGTTGTGCTTTTTGGAGGTTTTAATATTTTACCACCACCCCCCTCATTTTTAAGCTACAATTTCATGCATTTTCGACGTTTTTGAAGTTTGTACCACTCGCACAGGTCACCCAAATAAACCTAGAGGGCTGAAATTTTGTATTCGGATTGAGTTGGTATCAAGGGGGTGCCTTTTGGGGGTCTCGACGTTTAACCCCTACCCCCACCATTTTTATACCTAATAAAACATGATTTTTCTTGTTTTTTAACAGTTTCGTTCGGGTCAAAATCTCCCCAAATAAACCTAGAGGGCTGAAATTTTGTGTACAGGTTAAGCTAATAGCCAGACACCTTTTTTATGGGGGTTTCAACTTTTAACCCTTACCCCCACGATTTTTACGCTAATATTTCCTTAATTCTTTTGCTTGTTTTCTAACACGTCTAGAGACTCTCTAAGGAAACCTAGAGGGCTGAAATTTTGTACGTGTATTCAGTTAGTATCCAGCTAGTATCTTTTAGGGAGTCCACATTACTTTTCCCCCCACTTCTTCCATTTTTACATCGGAATTGAATGCTATTGTTAAATGTGTTTTAAATGCATTACTTTTATTCTAAATAAAACGCCGTGAGCAGCGGAGCCCCATCACGGAAGTCGAATTTTTCCTTTCATCTTCGGTATTGAATGTCTACAAGCGAAATGTAATTGAAAGTCCACAAGCGATTTGCCATTTTGATGGTTTCAAAACTGATGATGAGTGTCCGGTTGATCGGGGCTTTAAAAAAAGGTATTAAGTTTTTAAGGGCTGAACCTCAGTAGGGGAGAGCGGGGCTATGCCGTACACTTAAGGGAGAGCTATTATTGTTCATCTAATATCGAGTATAAAATTATAAGAAAATTAGCAATATATAATTTGGACAATTGGCTACTGATTTCACACAAAGAAATTTGAATTATTCCACTGTTTACATATTTAAATTAAATTACAAAAAAGTGTCTTTTATCAAAAAAAATGATAAATTTTAGAGAACGAAAGTATTTTATTTAAAGTTTATACATTTAAACAAAAATCACAAGTAAAATTATTTGCAGACTCGGCAGACTTTATTGTATTTCCTGCATCAACTACAATTTATTAATGTTACCATGCAATAAAATGGAAAAGTTCGTAGAAGAAATACTGCCTCATCAATCCAGGAAAAGAAGAGCAACATTACAAAGTAATAAGCGCTTTCAAGCAACGAAGGAAAGATACGTTATTTTCATGCGTTTTATAATAGGTTCAAAAGATTAGGGTTGCACATTTCATAATAAAATTTTTTATTTTATAATAGGAATACAGTCATAATCATAAGTTTGTATATAATATATTATATTATCATCATTAATTTGTATTAAATATTGTTATCAATGGATAATAGAAATAAAATAATTACCAAATAATAGATTACAATTTTTTTTAATCTCTTATTATATTTAAATTTTTATTAAAAATTTCTTTTAAACTGTACAATATTCAAAAGTTAATGAAAATGTACATGTACAAATTAAATATTTTCACTTATTTGTTTTAATATAATTTTTTACAACCCTGATTCCAATATTATAATATTAATGATAGTCATTCAAATATAGTCAAATCCTAATCGATCTACGTCATAATTGGTCAAATCCACTCTCTTTATTTTCAAATTTGTCTAAATCCCTACCTAATAAACAAAATTAGTCAAATCCAACTTTAAATTCCTTTTTTCTCCTGTAATCTCTGTAAATGTTTATATTTTTTATAGTTCTTTATATTACTTGATGTTTAAATAACTCAAAAAAATTTTTACAAGCGAACCTAACTTTTTTTTAAAGCTCGTACAAAAACTTGTGATTTTCTCTTAATATCATAAACTGGAGATGACCAATTTTGAAAATAAGCCCCTGATTTAAGGATGATACCCGAAAAGAAAATTCCAACTTTTTCCATTGAGTTTGAAATATGTCAAACAATAGACGATACTGCATCGATTAGCAAAAAAACAAATTAAACGAAATAATTAATGTTAATATTCTCATTTATCGTGTGTTGTTTGAACCGGAAATAGCTTAGGTACGAATTTTGTAAAATTGATCATATTTTATCCAACTTTCGTACGAGAAAAAAAAATAGTTTTATGAACCTTATACTTTGTATTATTTTTTAATGAAAAAAAAAAACCGATCTCATCGACCTATCTTTTTCGTAAAAATTAAAATAAAAATTAGAAACCGGAACCACGCGGTTTTGACACTATTTTAAAAAACTGTCCCCGCCATTTTCGACGAGATGTGTGGTAAAACCACAGAACAAATAGAACGAATACATCTATCTCTTTTCTGCAATCACTTATCCGCTTTTATGTGCATCTTAGGCTGCTTAGTCCTCATTCATTCGCCAGCACTCAATGGGTATGTTTCAATTGTTGTTATATTGTTACCTCTCGTATTAACACGGTATATGTACGTGGTATACGTACATCATACCTACCACCACCACGTACATATTATGTATGTATGTATGCAAGACACTAATACACACAACATCCAAAGGACTAACATACACAGCTCCGCGTGCACATATATAACATAGTGGGGGTTTATTTTTTATCCTTTGTGGTTACGCTCGTTTCCCTAGTATAGACATAGTAATGTTCGTTCTCTTTGTTCTCTGGGTAAAACATATAATGAATGTTTTCCATTTAGAAAACACAGACGACACCGTGCATTTTTTTTGCACAAAGAACTAATTTTTTTAAATTTAAACCTTTTAATTGTTTTTAGATGCAATTAAAAGATTAGAGCTGCAATAAAATTTTTAAAAAATTAGTCTTTTTGTAAAAAAAAGAAAATGCATTGTGCCACACAGTGTTTTCTAAATGGAACCTACGCTATACGTCAACTGTTAGGATAATTAATTCTGATAGCTGCTAAATCCAACGTCAACCATAGTAAAACTAAACCTTTATTTTATAAAAAATAAATATTAATTGATATTTCTTATTTCTAGTAATAAATAATTTAACATTATGATTAATTTTCAAAAAATTTTTGATGTAGTACTCGATTTGACTGGGTACAATCTTTAAAAAATTTATTTGGCAACTTGTTATTTAGAACTAGGGTTGTTGCGGATATCCGCATCCGCAAATGTGGATCATCCGACCTGCATCCGCATTCGCACCATTTTAATGCGGATGCGGATGTCTTCAGAGTTACAGCTCGACTATACAACTAATTTCAATTTTAATAACCGGTCCGATTATCAAAGGCCTTAGGGATATGTTTTGAATTCTAATTGGCAGTGTACGACCCGATTTCTAATTATCAAAATTATAGTTGTGAACAGTGAAAATAATTTATTTTTCTATATGACCGCCTTCTATTTCAATAATACACTTATTATAGGGTGGGATAAGCATCTCTATGCCTTTATAATAATAAGCAAATTCTTTGTAGCGATTCTACAGGAGCGTTGTTTTCGGAAGTGATCGAATCTGCCGGACGTCCAAAACGATCATCGTCGTTGAAGGACTCGTACCGGAAACGAAACATTTACACGGCTTTACCATATACACCATCCAATCTGTCCTTAATTTCTTCTGAAGTTTATCCTTCTTTGGTCAGAAATTTTATGACTATACGATATTCAATTTTTGAAACGGTCGACATATTGAGTTTACACTTTTAAAACAATAAATAAAACGCATGTAAACTCGTCCACTGCGTTTATGATTACTAGAGACTTAATACTTTCTGTGAGTATAAATTACGTCACCTTTAAATAAGTTTAATCATGTTAGGCCGAGAACTGTTTGCGCTCCCCACGTATGTAATATGTTAAGCCAAATTCAAAGATTTTTCAACCGATTCGAAGGCTTATAGTATTAACCTTGAATTGTAGTATAGTATGTAATTCTAATTACGTATATTTGAAAAGAATATTATCTAAAATATTGTGAAGATTCAAAAATTGATTGATTTGATTGTAGATAATAAAATACCCCTGTCGCAGCACCTGCATAACATAGCGAATTTCCATTTATAAAATCCGTTTTTCTGTGATTTTTCACCCTTCTAAGTGATTTTTCCTCTTCTTCCTAATGGTGTAAGTAAATGTCGCAAAAATTTTTTAATATGACACAATTTTGGCAAAAAACTAATTATTGTCACTAAAAATTACCAAAAAAAAACCATGTTCCAGGCATCCCACATGGCTGGCTAACGAACTTGTCCAACGGTGTGGGACTAGATACAAATATAATACATAAATTTTAGTGAATATTATTTTCTGTTTGTAGGGACCTCAAAACAAATTTCTGCCATAGTCTTGGGCTCCAATCGCATCATGAGAGTGGCTGTAATAGCTAAATTCCATTCTGGAAATTCGCTAAAACCACCCATAAAACCTATAAGTCTAGCAAGTACTTAACATATTAATATTTTTGTATGTGTCAACATCTAAAAACATTTCAGTCCCTTTTTGACAATCTTGCCAGAACTTAAACACTTTTTTAAATTCTTTTTATTGTTAAAATCGAAACGTTAATTTGAAGACGGTTAAAATTACTATATTTTACATCAAAATGTCAACACAATCACCCCCTAGTTAATTACCCCTAGACTTGATGCCAGAAAATTGAGAAAAAACATGTCATATAGATTTTTTTAATTTAGATTTTATTTGTAATGACTGAGTTACGAAATTCAAAAGGACATTTTAAAAATGTGTGTATTCGCTATGAGCTTTTGCTAGAGGGAATCCCGCTCCTCAAAATCGGCTCCAGCGCTCAAGATGGACAGAACATATCAGTTCATCAGGACGGCATTTGTACATAATTTTAATATTCTCTTTAAGAAATAGTATTTTATTCTAAATACTTGTTTGATTTTTTCAAGGCGAGTATTTATTAAGATTTCTCTTTAGCAGCTTCTACAAAATAAAAAAAAATTATTTGTAATACTACTATCAAACGTTATTTTATTTTGAAATTTTCAAAAAAAAAATATAAAAGTTACCTCTTATATGATTTTTTTGGGCCTAATTATTGAAAAATATTCTATTTTCCGACATTTTTGAGGTAAAATGAGCAGATGTATGGTTTTTATTAAACAAATTTCAGCTTTTTAATATATTTTCGCCTTAAAATATTTAATATTTTCAAAAATGTTTGATAGAATTTGTCAAAATTTAAAATTTTTTGTAAAAATGAGACAGAAAAAAAATGTGAGTGCGAGTGTAATAAAAAATGATTTCTTCCAACATATTTTCTAACTTTTCTCAAAAAGTAATTAATTTAGAGCAATGGTGTAAAAACATTTTTTACGCACATTGCCTTTTACTTTTGCTTGGTGTAAAAAAAATTTGAAAAATTGCTTAATTCTGGCAAAAAACCCATTTTGTTGACAAAAAATGCCCGAAAAACTTACTTCTAGCTGAGCCAATCTAGTCTTCAGTATGCACACAAAATTTCATAGGCATTAAACGTTTCGTTCGAAAGTTATCGCGCGCATACATAAATATATAATATATAATAATGATAATAATGCGTTTAACGTCCGTTTTCCGGACAATTCAGTCCATAACAGACGCCACCCACATCATTATTTTTGTATATTTCTTTTTTTTTTATTTATTCATTATATTTGTTACATTACACATACATTTATGATGTGGGTGGGGGAGAAGGAAAGTGGGTGAGAGCTAGGATTTGGTGGATATGCGTCTGCAGCCGTCTTCTTAAGGAACTATGCCGATATTCATCTGGAATTGTGAAGGGAAACTGCAGAAAACCTTCACGAGAATAGTCGGTCGTCGGATTCGAACCTTCGACCTACCAGTCGCAAGTGCCAGTTAGTGCTTAAGCACGCTCGGCCACTTCGCTGGTTTCATAAATATATATATATATATATATATATATATATATATATATATATATATATATATATATATATATATATATATATATATATATATATATATATATATATATATATATATATATATAAATGCATATATTTATTTTATATAGTTTTCAAAATTCGCTAAAAGGATATTACTAAACTTTGAAAAGTTTTACAACAGTAAAACTTTTATTTTTAGTCAATAACTTACACCTTTTAAAAATAATTTTTTTTTTCAACAAAAAAATAAACAAAAACTATTAAATTTCGCTTCTTAGGAAAAATAAATAATTTTTTAATCATCCGCATCCGCATCTACAGATGTTGCTCTTCAAAAATCCGCATCCGCACCCGCATTTGCAGATGTATTAAAATATCACATCCGCAACAACCCTGTTTAGAACAGTGATTCTCAAAGTGGTGGTAGCGAAAACTATTTGGAGGATCGCAGAAACAATTAAGTGATTACAGATGACACACCCATTTTCTACATATTTCTTACTCATTTCTACATATTCCGGAGGTCCTTTGAAACTTTTAACGTAGAGTTGCTCCGAGATAGTCAGGTACAAAAGTATATATCTCAGCGCAAAATTTTTTTTATCAAAAATTAAATACATAATGTATTAATATTCTTCAATTATTATATTTGTACACCACTTGTTTTATTTAATTTCCGCTCGCTTATGTTGTAGCCATATAAAATCGTTGTTGAAAAAGTGTCGTAACAGCGTTGTAAAATGATGTTTATAAATTTTATATTTCAAAAACGGCGCACAGTGGGGCCAAAGTAGGTAAAAGATGGCAAAAATTATTTAGTCCTTTTATTGACTACAGAATAGTTACATACTAATATATTTTACTTTTACTTGATATTTACTAATAAAATACTGGGTGTGCCACTATACAGGGTGTCCCATAACGGTTAGTCAAATGATATATCAAAAACCATTCATCGGATGAATTTGAAATTTGCAGATTTTGTTTGACCCTAGGTTGAGACTTTTTTCATACAATTCGATTTCATTTCCGGTTACTGGTTTCTAGCCACGTGGTATCAACTTATAAATTTTAAATGGAATATGGAAATTTTGACAACGAGTTTCGATGATACGCTTAATTTTAGCTTTAACTTAACTGGAATATTCGGTACCTACATAAATCTAATAAATTTAAGTGTTTTATTTAATTATTTGATATTTTTATGCACCACTGAGAAGTTATATGAACTTTTTAAGCTTCTTATTGATGATTTTTGCTCAAACAAAATGAAAATAAAATCAGCAAATTTTGAAAAAAGGTGCAATTTGGTGCAAACTCTGCAATCATAATACCAAAATAGACTAATTGCTTTATCAAATGCCACAAATATATCCGTTGGATTCGATTGGATACGGAACTAAAATTCTTTGGGAAACTAATTTTTACAGAATTTTTCTAGATAATTCAACCATGTTTCATTAAAGCTTGATAGTATCAATACGAGTACTGATTTTAACAAATAAGATACAAAAAAAAATAACATACCATGGGGAACATCGCCCATTATAACCGATTTTAATTTATTTTTTTTATAACTTAAATAACGGTCCGTAAATCACTACTTTACATACAATAATATCGTTTAGAAAGCAATCAGTTTATAGAAATAACAAATAATAGTCGATATATTTGCACCCCCCGCGCTATTTTACATAAGTTAATTGCAGAGGTCGTTGCTAGAATATTTTAGCTATTGATTTAAGGGGTCATATAAATTGTAGCTTATAATTTAATTTTTTATATTTTTGCCACCTTTAATGATATTTGGCCCCACTGTGCGGCGTAGCGAATAATTTTTATTTCTTATTAAATATGGTTTGTAACTTTGTATTTTATAACATATTAAATTTTTATCAAATTCCTTAGACACGTTTCATTTTATTAAAAAAAAAAATAGTTTTCCCATAAGAGCCCGTGTTGAAATTACAAAACTTTGAAATCGTTTTTATGAAAATTGGGGTAGTCAATTTTAATCGAAATAGGCTCGTATTATTGGCATAACAATCAAAACAATAATATTGATCTATGCTTATCTACTGCTTCTGAACGACTGAATGTAAAGTCCTATAACATCCCACCAAAAGGCGCCAGACGATCCTCTGGATCTTAATATATGTATATGGAGTCATAGATTACCGAAAAACTATGATAATACAGTAAATTTGCCAAGAAAAAGCCTGTCAAAATACAAAAATTTACATACAAGATTTTTCTTTTGGAAATTGTTCAGGGATGTTTTGTGAGCATAAATAATATCAATTGGTGGGATGGTGGAGGTTGTGCTTCAGCCGCTATATTGGAAAATGTCTTTTTCAAATAATCGCCAATATTTCGCAAACTATCAGTCTTACAAGGAAAATGGTAAGGACATTTTTTTATCAAAAAGTCAATTTCCTACAATTTTTGTTTGAAGCATTTTTCCGTGAAATTAATATTTTTTAAGACATCGAACATTAAATTTTTGTGAAAATTCGTTTAGTTGTTTTTGTCTCATATCTCCTTAGATGTGAAAAATATTCTGGAAATAGTTATTATAAAACTTGTTGAGCATAAAATTCTCTACAAATTTTATTTAAAGCTTTTTTACGTAGAACTAATAGTTCAGAAGCTATAGACATCTAAACGTCAAAATCACGTGCAATTGTCAGTAAGAGTGTGTATTGTTAACACACTTTGAGATATGCAGCACTAATAATTTGGTTTACAAAATTTTCTCTTGAAACTCTTTTTTCGGAAGACGTTTAGGAATATTCCATGTATGTAAATCCAAATTGGCGGGATAGTGGAGGTTGTGCTTTATGCCCCATCTTGGATCTTAGTTTTTGGTTAAATATTTCAAGAACAGTACATCTAGCAAAGAAAATGGTGAGAACTAATATTAAATTAAATTTGGAACAAAACGCTTTTCCTCGAAGAACTTTTCGATGAATTTCGTAACTTTCGATGTAGAACTCGCCACAATTTAATGTATCCCATTTTTTTTTAATATCTCGTAAATACTTTATACCTTGAAAATAGCTATTAAGAAATTGTTAGAGTGTAAAATTCTCTGCAATTTTTATCTGAATATTTTAACGTAAGACTAATAGTCCAGAAATTACAGACCTCAACTCGTCCAAATCGTGTCCAGTTGTCAGTAAGAGTCTGTATTGTTAATACATATGAGATATACAGCACTAATAATTTGGTTTGTAAATTTATTCTGAAATTTTTTTTCCAGAAGACGTTTAAGAGTATCCCGTGTGTCTAGATCCAAATTGGCGGGATAGTGGGCGTTGTGCTTTAGCCGCCATTTTGGATCTTAGTTTTTATGGTTTTTACCATATATTTATACAACCAATTTTTTCCTCATTATCTCGTTAACGATACCTTATATAACACTAAAAACAGCTATAACGTAAAAACAGAACGTAAAGAGACAATTTTTATATGAAGCTTATTGGCATAGGACTGTTCAGATTTTATAAAATAATAAACGTCAAAATTATTGCTAATTACCAGAAGATAACAAAGGTTGTTATTAACAGTATAAGGAAACATAAAGAACAGAAAGTATGATTTTAATAATTTACAGCCGAAGTTGTCTTTTAGAAATCGATAACTAGAATTTTCTAGAAATATGCTGCTAATCAGAAGGCATTAAGGTGGAATATTAAAAGTTTGTCGGTTCCTACAGTTTGTTTTTACTAAACACTCTTCAAATTAGTTGGTTTTGAAGATTTTTCTCTTAAACAATAGAATTAGAATGTAAAAAACTTTAACGACTATTGTTTTTAAACAACTCCGTTAGTTATAGGTAGGAATGTCGTAAAAAAAGTTGTTATTAATTTTTAAGAGAATGAACTTTTGTAAAAATTCCATATTACTCTTTTCTTCATTGAATTAAGATTATTAGATTATTAAATTTAATACTCTAATTAGAGTAGATTAAGATTATTATATCCAGATTAAAAATTGAATTACGGCTGAAGCACAACTGCCACCACCTCGTCAATTTGTATTTCGAATAGTGGAGTATCCCAAAGCATTTTCCAATAAAAAAATCTCAGATGCCAGTTTTGCAGACCAAGTGTTTGGTACTCTGTATCTCATTTAGGTGTTACAACAGCGATTAAACTGACAATTTAGATTTTTCGAGATTTATAACTTTCGAGCTATAGTAGGTACGCTAAAAAGATTCCAGTAAAACTGTAAAAATGTACCGGTTTCATCGAAAAAATTTTTGAACGAAAATTGTGCCAAATTTATTTTTCTATAAAATTATTTCTTACCAGTTTGTTTGATAGATAATTATACCGTTTTCGAAATATTGTGTAAAAAGTTGAACCCAAGATGGAAGTTGAAGCACAGCTTCCACTATTCCGCCAACTTGTGTTTAAGCTCATGGGATACTCCTAAAGATTTTTCGAAAGAAAAATCTAGGGTCTAAATTTTGCAGCCCAAGTTTTTAGCACTATATATTTCATTAGTGTCAAGAGTAGTGACTTTTACCGAAAATTTGATGATACAATTTTAACGTTTAAAGGTCTATAACTTCCAAGCTATTAAAAATACGCCAAAAATTTTCCAAAGAAAACCTTAAAGGTTTTTACGTTCTAAAAATGCGATAATAGCTACTTTCAATGTCCAAATTATCGTTAACGAGATATTGGGGAAAAATTAGATCCACGAAATTTTAACAGATTATACATCGAAAAATACGAATTTTATCGAAAAATATTTCCAACAAAAGTAACGTGTAACGCAAAATTTAATTTTCTATAAAATTGATTCTGAGTATTTTCCCCATTAGACGCATCGCTGTCGAGATTTTTAGTGAAAACTGAAATCCAAGATGGCGGCTGAAGCATAACTTCCACCATTCCGCCAATCTTTATTCAGGCTCTTGGGATACTTCTAAACATTTCCCGGAAACAAAATCTAGGGTACAAATTTTGCAGACGAAGTTTTTACTATTGCATATCTCATTAATGTTAGCAGTAGCAACTCTTATTGAAGATTGGATGACATAATTTTGACGTTTAAATTTCTATAACTTCTAAACTATTAGAAATACGTCAAAAAGTTTCGAATGAAACTTGTAGAGGATTTTACGTTCTAAAAATGCGATAATAGCTGCTTTCAATGTTCGAAGTAACGTTAATGAGATATCGGGGGAAAACTAGATTCAAGAAATTTTGGCAGGTTATATATCAAAAAATACGAATTTCGTCGAAAAATATTTCAAATAAAAGTAACGTAAAATTTAATTTTCTATAAAATTTATTCTCAGCATTTCTCTCATTAGATGCATTATTGTTGAGATATTTAGCAAAAACTGGAAATCAAGATGGCGGCTGAAGCACAACCTCCACCATCCCGCCAATTTGAGTTTGCACTCATGAGGTACCCCTAAACATTCTCCAAAAGGAAAATCTTGCATGTAAATTTTTGTGAGAAAAAATTGTAATTTTACAGTATTATGTTTTTTTTTTTTTTTTTTTTTTTTTGAAAATGTAATATAAATGGCCAAATGGGTGATTCTACTTTTTAGGTCCTTTAAATTAATGGATCATTTTTTTACTCTTAAACTTTCATAATCTTGAACAAAATGAAAAAAATTTTTTTCAGCTTTTTTCACATTTTTATCAACAGTACCTATTTAAATTTATAAAAAAAGAAAATTTCTTAAAAAATTTTCAAAAAAAAATTTTTTTTACGAATTTTTCGAAAAAATTTTTCAAAAATTTTCTTGAAAAATTTAAAAAAAAATATTTGTTTATTATTTACAAATATGGAATACCATAAAGTAACACTCAAATCTATTAAAATATGACACATTATCACTAAGGAAACTAATTTTTTTTATACAGGATTGTGTTTTGTAAAAGGAAATTGCGATTAGTCCTCTTCAAACATAGCGCCTTCCTCTTCTAAATCTCGTCTATGATGTTCGTATCCCTGTTATCACATCCTAACCCTGAGCAATTACCGCATATGCTTGAGCAGTTTAGACCACTCTTTCTGCATTCGCAGTTACCGACGCATTCGTTTTTGCAAGCGCACACTATGAGGGAAAGTAATTCCTCGGGAGCTGCAGGATGTGCTGTTGTAGGTAATTGGTCTCAGGTGTTCGTCAATCCTCTTTCACCTCCCACTCGAGCAAATTCTTCTTCTTATTCAGCGACTGCTACACCTGGTGATAGGTGCAGCAGTGGTTAAAAATACTAAAAATTGCTACTTTTTTACCCTCCGTAACTCTGGAACTGTTCACTTTAGTAAGATTATGCACAGAGCCATTTTTGTTCGCAATTTAATGTAGATTATTTTTGTTCATGACACTTTTTATGCTAAACCCCATAGCTTCCGAAATATTTAAAAAAAAACCGTTAATTTGCCTACTTATACCCCTCAAAACCCGACGCTCAAAATGGTGTAACTTTTTGCCAAACAATATGTGAACCGTATAGAACAATTTGGAGTTGGAGTGAAACTGTAACTTTGGATGTTGAGGTTAGGCCGTTTTTTTGAATAACTGCACCGTACTAATAGAGCTATTATTATTATAATATTAATATTAATACCATGATGTAAATACTACTTAATGTTGAACAAATAAAAATTCTGATTTTGATTCATTAAACTGGAGCCAAAAAATTTTAATAAGTATTTCCGATTAAATTATTTTTAATCGTTCAGAACAAACAAACTCGGTTTCCATATCACATAATTTTTAGCAGAGATATATTTGATATGATGGATTAATTGAACGGTGACGAACTGGATGAGGGTTTCCAGTGCATTTAAATGCATAAAAACTTAGAAACCCTACTCCAGTATGTCACCGTCCGAGACGAACTGAGGTAGCATTTACGCGTGTTTTATGGTATATATTGTCTGGAAATGCTATTTCAGTTCGTCACAACACCTATGGGGACGTATTCGATTAGCTTTTCTAAATACGCGTCCCGGACTCAAGTTATGCCAACACAGTCGTTGTAATAGCTGAATTTCCAATTTAGAAAAAATTTAAGATTATAACCAGTGATATACATGAATGGCCAACTATGTACCTATTTTTGATGCAAGTATGTTGTAGACAACTGTGATCTATGACAACAGAAACCCCAATATAAACAATTCATAAGAGTGTGACAACAACACATTTAAGGTGATGCTATCTTTTTTTACAGCTGACTCAAAATTAGCATTTCTTTAACAAATGTATTTTGTCATTCATTAGATAAAGACAAAATATAGTTTAGAAATACAAATGACTGCTGTCATCTTTTTTTTACTCACTATTTAACTTTTTAAACGATTTTTTAAGTTGTCTCTCTATGTATCTCTATGATTATAACTTAAGATACCTATATACTTTGTAAAAATTAATTATTGAAAATATCGGAATACTTTTTAGTCGAATTTTCTCCGAAAAATTAGACTTATACAGTCTATACGATAAGAGCTGCGTGAGGCGAGAGTAGGGGCGCTATCCGTTTTCGGGCCCGTAGAACACGAATATGTAGAAAAAAAAATGTCTGATATATATATATATATATATATATATATATATATATATATATATATATATATTTTCCCGCCACCTTTTAATTTGTGTAGGGCCCCCCTATGGAAGTTAAGAGATGAAATTTGGTAAATGGGGCTCATTTTCGAGACACCTCATATTATCAAAGTGGGGTCAAATTTTGGGCAAATTTTTTTTCTGACCCGACCTTTAAGGGGGTGGTGGGGGGCGGAAAAGCAATAAAACTTTTCCAAACCGGTTTTAAATAATGTTTCGGTCAATTATCTACAACATATCCAAAATTCAGCTTCCTAGGATGATATGGTGGGAGCAGAGGGGGGAAAAATGATTTTCGCTGGATCTAACAGGCCCGCAGCCCCCCAGAATTAACGTAGAGGGTTGAAATTTGGTGTGTTGATAAAGTTCGTACCTAGGTTGTGCTTTCTGGAGGTTTTAATATTTTACCTCCACCCACCTCATTTTTAAGCTACAATTTCATGCATTTTCGACGTTTTCGCCGTTTGTACCACTCGCACAGGTCACCCGAATAAACCTAGAGGGCTGAAATTTTGTATTCGGATTAAGTTAGTACCAAGGGGGTGCCTTTTGGGGGTCCCGACTTTTAACCCCTACCCCCACCATTTTTATACCCAAAAGAACATGATTTATCTTGTTTTTTAACAGTTTCGTTCGGGTCAAAATCTCCCCAAATAAACCTAGAGGGCTGAAATTTGGTGTACAGGTTAAGCTAATAGCCAGACACTGTTTTTTGGAGGTTTCAACTTTTAACCCTTACCCCCACGATTTTTACGCCAATATTTCCTTAATTTTTTTGCTTGTTTTCTAACACGTCTAGAGACTCCATAAGGAAACCTAGAGGGCTGAAATTTTGTACGTGTATTCAGTTAGTATCCAGCTAGTACCTTGTAGGGAGTCCGCTTCACTTTTCCCCCCACTTCTCCCATTTTTACATCGGAATTGAATGCTATTGTTAAATGTGTTTTAAAAGCATTATGTTTATTCTAAATACAAGTAGGCGAATAGTAATTTTAAAAAATTTAAAAAAAAAGTGAACTTACTTTTATGACAAATGAAATACATACATATTAAGTAATTTAAAAATGTTATTAAAGTCACTGTTTATTTATAAATTAGAATTTTGGATTTTTAGTATTTATAAAATAGAAATTTTGGATTTTTTTGGAAAGAAAAAATATCATTATAAAGGCCTTCCAGTTTACTATTTAAGGTCCTTTTTTAATTTTTAAAACTAAAACATAAAGGCAATTAGCGGATAAACATGGGCAGGAATGTCCTCGTACGAATTGTGTTGGCTTTTTTTCTGCTACCTGTTTTCGGCACAAAATTGAAATTTACTGAGATACAGCCCTTAAATACTTAAAACCTTTTTTTAAAGCCTCGATCAGCCGAACACTCATCACCAGTTTTGAAACCAACAAAATGACAATTCGGTTGTAGACTTTCAATCACATTTCGCTTGTAGACATTCAATACCGAAGATGAAGGGGAAAATTCGACTACCGTGATGGGGCCCCGCTGCTCACGGTTTTTTTTAATGTAATAAATTCAATGATTTCAAAGATTCATTTAATTTTTTTCTTTTTGTTATTATGTAGGTATATAGAAGACGCCCAATATTATTATTTATTGAATGGTCGGAAAACGACATTTCATATTACATGACTAAATGTTATTCCAACTAATGGCGGAAATGATTACATGATATAAAAATTCTAATTAAAATTACAAATTGCTTTTAGATATTTCTTTAATGCTTCAGAAAGTGTTAATATGTATCTCAATTACATAGTAGACGAAATGTTCGGAAAACGACATTTCATATTACACGACCAAATATTATTCTAACTAATGGTGGAAATGATTCCAGGTTACAGGAATTCCATTTATTAAAAAACGGTTTTTAAATATCTCTCTAATGTTTAAGAAAGTATCGATGTTGATCTGAATTAAATGATCGACGAAGTGGTCGGAAAAACACATTTCATATTAACTATAAATGTTACACAAGCCAACGGCTAAAAAACTTTTTTAATACTTTAACCATATTTTTATGGATTTTAATGTGCTAACTCTGAAAATAACAACAAAATTGCTGTATCACCCACCATTTCCCTACATTTTACATCATAAACCTTTATATTCAAAAAAATAGTTCAGAAAATTAATGCAATCAACATAATACTAAATATGCGAAAGCCAGCGATCCAATATCTTGTAATGAATATAATTTTTTATAATTCCAATATCTTTGCTCAAAGTTCTCGCATTTATCAGAAGCAAAGTTACAAGAGGGTGTCTTCATTGGCCCTGATATAAGAGAAATGATGTCTGACTCTGCGTTTGAATTACATATAACAGTGAAAGAGAAAGAGGCTTAGATTGCTTTCAAGGAAGTTGTTAACAAGTTTTTGGGTAACAAAAAAGACCCAGACTATAATATAACCATTGTACCTAATATGCTTAATCGCTTCAAGAATTTGGGATGTTTAACGAGCTTAAAGGTTCATTTTTTAAACAGCCAGCTAGACTACTTTCTGGACAATTTAGGAGCTGTCAGTGAGAAACAAAGAGAACGTTTCCACCAGGATATCAAGATAATGGAAAAACGCTATCAGGGACGTTGGAACACCAGGATGATGGGAGATTACTGTTGGTCCTTTCACCGAGAAAGTCAGCAAGCGGCACACAGAAGAAAAAGCCATATCCGAAGCTTCAAAGAAAAGAGAGAAAGAAAATATAAGCCCATGGACTTCATAAAACTTAGTATTAGGAATAAAAATATATTTTATGTGTTAAAATAAAGTTCTGTTTGTCTTGTACAAGTTATTTTTTTCCACTCCTATAGAATATTAGCATATTTCATTAAATCTGACATAGCCAAAATGTGACAAAACTGTGGGTGATACAAAATAATGAAATTCAAATTTGGATTTAGCACCCAAAAAATATAAAGATCACCTATTAACATTAAAAAAGTTTTTTATGACCTTAATTTTGCAGGCCTGTGTTATTTAAAAAACGGGTAATTGTCATATGTGATTATATATTATGTGACCGGTCTGCAAAAAATTATTCGAGATTTTACTGGGCCGTAATTGAAGAAAGGTTGAGAAACACTGTTCTACAACATATTCAAATTTCATCAAAATCGATAGGTTCAGCCTCGGGACCTTTATGAATTAAATTTGTTATTTCTAATCTACTAAATGCAGGATTTCCGGGACACATTAGCTTCATTCCAGGACTATTTTAACAAAAATTTTAATGTGGGACAACAGTTGTTTTTCCGGGACTCTCACGCAGAATCCGGGATGGTAGGCCGCTTTAATTTAGTAGAATAAATTTAAATTTACTGTTAACTCCTTAAATAATGAGTATATTATCTAATTTAACTCAACAAATTGTATAATCAAACAAATAGTGTAAACTTATTTAGTAAATACTTATTTATTTATTAACATTTACAATTATGGTACTTATCTGTGTTTAAAGTTTGTGTCAAATGTTAAATATACCCCGTTTCAAATACAACTGAGCATGAGTCAAAGTTAAAAAATTAAATAATTCTCATATTCAAAACAAATCAATCTTCTATTCTTTTCTAAAAACAAACTGCAATTTTAAAATTTACGTAAGTGGAATAATGAAAGAGATAAAGCCAAGAAAACGGAAATTATTTAAATTCATAAGTGATGAATCATGGTTAAATGTAAGTGAAATGGACATTCTATAAATTATCATTGCTCATACGTCATACATTTGACTTTAATCGTAAAACAAAAACATTTGATAATAATTATCAAATGAATCGATCAAGATGGAGTTATGCTCGCACAATTAGAGTACTGTACAGTGAGCAGCCAATAAACCAAATTAAATTATTTTTATTTATATATATTTATACTCAATCTTCGAGGGTAGTTGCGTTACATGATTAAATTTTCTCAGGAAAGTTGGAGTAATGGAAGCAATTTTCCAAACTAAAATTCATTGACTAACTGACTAATAGATTATCAAAAATCTACGGTAATTCTATTCGAGCTAGAGCTTTGTAATTTGAAATAGTAAGTGTTTAAGGTAATAAATACAGCTAAACCTTTTTTTATGTGGTCCTTTTTTATGCGGTTTTTTTGTGTGATTTTTTTATGTGATTTTTTTTAACTGGTTTTTAAAAAATAGTCATTAAAATGCATTATGTGAATCAAAATCAAGAGAAAGTAAGAAACTTAAACGTTAACTATAATGACTTTCTCTGATAAATACATTTTTTAATGGTTTTTAAGCATTTAATTAGTACATTTAGTTATTTTATAGGTAGATGTATTCTTCACAATTTTCATAATATTATAAAAATGAAATAAAATGTCTCTACGTGTAAATTAATGTTGTTTAGAAAAGCAACTTCTAAGGAAATCGGGAGATTTTGAACGTTTTGAGTGATTTTTTTATGCGGTGCCGATCCACCACATAAAAAAGTTTTTTTTTTACAATCCGGACTGAACTAAACTTTTTATATATAGCTTTTTATGATATTTTTGAATATATTTTTTTGTGCGATTTTTTATGTGGTCCCTACCCACTGCATAAAAAGAGGTTTACCTGTACTAGAAAAATAAAAAGTCAATGACATCGTCCAATTTGTAAAGTCATCAAAGAAATTTTTAAATTAGGCTTTTAAAACATAAAGGACGCCTTCGGAGAAGATAGGTAAATCTACCTAAGGCCCAACCTGGATTGGGAGTACCGTGGTAGTGTATACCATGAAGGTAAGGAACATTCAGAAGCAGATGCCCTAAACAAGTGTTCCCTAACTACGATAAAAATTCATCGATAACTTGTTCTTAGCTTTTCAGTACACTTTTTTTACGACGGTAGTCGTGTTTTTTAAATTATAATGCTTTCTAAGACCTTTCAACACTGATGGGTACACTGGTTATGAACGGTTATGAACCTTAATCGCACACACGTGGTTATTTTAATGGTGGGAGGAAGGCGTTATCATGTCTTATAGCTAAACAAGCCCATTAAGGCGGCTACAACATCGAGTGTCCCTTGTATTTAAATCCATAAATTAGCTTTACCTGACCCAATTTTGCCAAATAGTTTTAGACACACCTTTATTACTTCAAAGGTGTAGATTTCAAAAATCTATGTTTCATTTTGGTTCCCAAGGTCACGTTTTGTTTGTTTTTATAGGTCATTTAGAAATTTTTACAAATGTCTTCTTCTAAACACAGTGTCTGGGGACCTACATGCATTGTTTTGTGGAGCCCTTAGAACCCTATATGCATATATGTAATTCTTGCGCACTTGGGGGAAAGAAAGTGAAAAATTGGGAAAAGTCCAAAATTAAACATTGAACTTCCTTCATGTGCCCTATATAAAAAAAATTGAAATGTTACTGAAAATGTGTTATTTTGAACGAAAATCACAGTTAGACCAAATAGACCGGAAGATAATAACAGAAAACCTTCTCCGATTTTCGCACTTATGCCTCGGGCAGTATTAAAATATATGAAAATTTTAAGAAATATAAGGATAAATTTGAGTTCCGCTCGCGTGGCTTTTATATTGAAAATTAAGTTTGTTGCGTAAACTTGCATAGCAAAAAGGGAATTCGATACGATTTCCGCACTTATGCCAATTGAAAGTTAGAAAGTTATCATCATGAAACGCTTATTAAAAGAATTGGCACAAATCGTCGGTATGGCTAACTGTGGTTACGCGATGGAAAAAATGATTTTTGCACACTCAGTCATGCCGGCGACTTACGCCAATTCTTTTAATAGGCGTTTCATGATGATAACTTTCTAACTTTCAATTGGCATAAGTGCGAAAATCGTATCAAATTCCCTTTTTCTATGCAAGTTTACGCAACAAACTTAATTTTCAATATAAAAGCCACGCGAGCGGAACTCAAATTTATCCTTAAATTTATAAAAAATTTCATATCTTTCAATACTCCCCGAGGCATAAGTGTGAAAATCGGAGAAGGTTTTCTGTTTTCAGAATTCTGTTTGAAAATGAACTAACGGTTCCAAACAATATTGTCACGGTTTCAAAAATAAAAGTGGTATTTTGCAAAGTAAAGTATTTGCTTATTATTTACAAAGTAAAAAGTAATAAAATTGTAAAAAAGTAGGTAAGTTTGAACGACTGTATCTCAGCCAGTTTTTATCGAAAATATTTTTATCGGTCACTATTCTGAGGGGAATTGCATCAGCTTTTTTTTTTTGTGAACCAATGCCTACACCAAATTCATTCAGAAAAAAATGCTGCACATAAAAAAAAAATTGCCACTTTTTTTTAAAAAATAGGTTTTTTGACTTATTTTGTTGAGAAAAAGCTTTTTGAGTTCGTAGGTTGCCATTTCGATAGGAAATTTAATTCCCTACAAAAAATCATATCATGTGTATTTATGAAAAATGCTTAGTTTTTGAGTTATAGTTAAAAAACTTAAGAGTCGATAAATTTAGGTCGTTCGTAAAACCCCAGGCCCAAATTTAATAGCACTTTGTGAATTTAGCATCTCTGGGGTTAAGGGGGGGGGGATCCAGCCAGTTGAAAAGGGGGTGGGGCTGCCTCTAATCCCAGGAGGAATTTTGAGGAATTATGTTTTCTGAATTGTATGTTTAACTAAAAAGAGTTACCTATTGTCGGTCAAAGCCCGCACAGCCACCCCCTATGTTTGGGGTACAACTGAACATATGAAACAATAAAACAGCTGTTACGAATTAGTTCCTTATTCAACTACGTAGTCAATAGCCTAAAACATAAATTAAAAAATATGTTAACTATGGCTATTAAAGTAAATATATAATTTTGTATAATTTTAAGCAAATTTTAAAATTATTCTTGTTTTCCCTTGTTATTTAAATTTTTTTGCAGCAACTATATTACATTGTTAAAAAGGCCGTAGTTTTTTGTTATCTATAACTCAAGATCTACCAACAGTGTGAAAATCAAAATTGTAGGTTTCGAAACCTTGGCAACCATTTTAGAATATATTAAATTTTTTTTTTTTTTGGACCAAACTGGCTCCCGATTTTAATCTTAAGAAAATTTTATCTAATTGTTAGCTAGAGATGTATGTGCGCGTCATCAAGACCTAACATTATGCCAAATTTCAAATTCTTACGTTATACAGATTTCCAAAAAAACCTCTGTGGTAGACGGACGGATGGACACAAGAGTGATTTATAAGGACTCAGTTTTGCTTCTAGGGTACGGAATCCTAAAAATCGTTTATTTTTATCAAATTAAATTACTGAAAACACTCTTATTTCTTGAAAATAACAAGTTAACAAATATGTAGATTTTGATAATTTTGATAGGCAAAGTGAAATTATTGGGTTTTATTTTTAAAATTTATATTTGCTTGATTATATAGTCAGCCAGAATTCAAATACATAAATATCTGATTCTATTTAGACATCTTATGAATATAATCAGAATTTTGAGATTATCAAGATTGACATACACCTTTGTTTAATTTTTTTTTGATTTTTATAGAAAAAAAGAAAAATTACTTAACAAATATTTAAGAAACAAAGTTTTTAAAATAGTTTTACATACAACTGTGTGAAATTTTGTACTTTGTGCACGACTGTGTGTAAAGAACCACAGCTTACTAAACTTTTATTAATTTTTGTATTGTATATTATGCTAGTTAGTCTTTCTGGTAGGTGGCGCGGTGAGTTTGATTTGGTTTCCCCCGTCCCTGTGCATTTGTGAATACGAGGTTTTTAGCTATGAATGTCTCAACAAAACCAATAGAAAAATGAAACGCGTTTTCAAAAATACGGCCATTAACGAAGACTGTTTGTTAATAACCATAATGGTTGAAAACGCGTTCACACATAAAAATAAAATATAGTGGATTTAGCAAAGTAATTTTGTTTCATTTATTTCAAATGAATTTCCACAAAATAAAGCTCACAACTTGATCGGTCAAGTCGTTCAGAAGTTACACGATTGCTAACAAATTTACCAACGATTATACTATTTAAAGATTAAAACCTGTATTTACGCTAGCAAATATATTTTATCTAGGTCTACTATGAAATTGTTTATTTATTGTGTAAAATACTATCTAGGTAAGCTGTCTTACATACAACTGTATAAAATTTTGTACTTTACACACATCTCTGTGTAAAGTACCACAGCTTACTACATTTTTATTGATTTTATGGTTCCGTACCTTAAAAAAAACCGGAATCCGTGTGGGGTTATTCTTATGTCCATCTCTCCGTCTGTCACATAGAAAACTATGCAACGTAGGATTTCGAAATTTGACATAGTGTTAGGTCTTTATGATAGACATATATATTGCCAGTGAACAATTAGAAAAAAAAATTTTTACAATTAAAACTGAGAGGTCAGTTTGGTTCAAATGAAAAAGTTTTAATTAGATATATATACCGGGTGAGGTATTATTTAAAATAGCTGCCTCCAAGGATTCAAATAGTAACTTTTTATAATTTTTGGTCCAATGGTTATAATGATACAGTTCAAAATTCACAAAAAATGACCGTTCCCCTCTTGTCTCTTGGCCAACGAGGTTCCGAAAACTAAAATTTTAACCTTTATAGGGTTAGTAGATATTGAATCATAGATTACAGGTAAACTGCGGATTTTTTCAAAAGTTGTTGAAAAAATTTTAAATAATAAGGGGAAAAAGTAATAGGCAACGTATTTATTACTGAATTAATCCTGTTTTTTTTTCTTTTCTTTTTTTTTGCTAAAAATAGTACCTGGAAAGTAAAATATGGAAAAAGTAGGAAAAATATTTTTATCCGGTTTCAAAAAGAAGAGGGTTCTCAATTCAACACGCATTTTTTTTATGTTATACATTGATTTGTCCGGCATTTCCGGGCCAATTTTCGCCGTTCTTTTTTCGTTTGGTTGAAATGGTTGATAAAGCTCTTCAGGTGGTCCCATAAAAATTTTATTGAGATTGATTGAGAAGTTTTTTATTAAACTTCAATAACATGAATAATATGAATAATTTTTTCTTTAAATTTACATTGGCCCCCAATCTTTTATATAGGGCGGGTTCTAGAATTTTGAGAGCTCCGGGCAAAACAAAATTTGGCGCCCTTGCATACACAAGAATATACAAATTTACTGCAAATAAAAAAAAAAAGTAAAAAGTAAAAAAAGCAAACAGCTAAATCACATAATAAATAACTGTGTAAAAAATTTATTTATTTAAAAAATTATACAATAGTTATTTACTTACAAGTGATGCAAAATATGGAATAGCATAACGAGGGTATTTAGTAAGTTATACTATTCCTGTTGCATACGTGTAGCATACAAGATTTTTTGTAATGCTATTTGTCAAAAATTATTTTTATTATAAAATTACTTTTATTAGTAAATTTTTGTCTATTAATCTTTTTTTTGAGTTATTATGAATTCTGACTATACAAATGGTTTTCTTATAAATAATATTACAATTTAATATTAATAGATTTGAGCGTTACTTTATGCTATTCCATATTTGTAAATAATAAACAAATACATTACTTTGCAAAATACCACTTTTATTTTTGAAACTGTGACAATATCGTTTCGAACCGTCAGTTCATTTTCAAACAGAATAAAACAGTTCATTTTCTTTCTGTTTGAAAATGAACTAACGGTTCGAAACAATATTGTCACAGTTTTAAAAATAAAAGGGGTATTTTGCAAAGCAAAGTATTTGTTTATTATTTACAAATATTACAATTATTCAATCTGTCGACAAAAATAAAATAATCAGCGTTGTGACCTTTATTTGGTATTATTAAGGGGGTATTCTAGTCTAGAGGCTCAATTTTGAGGTGATTTTACGGGCGTAATAAAAACAGTAAATATTTTTAGTATCCATTTTTTAACAGTTTTTTTACTAATATTTGATAAGTATAAAAATGTATAAAAATTTTAAAAAAAATTCAAAATTGAAATTAGTACAGGCCGGCGAAATGGGGACTCAAAAAAAGGTGTCTCCTGGTGATCTGAAACATAAAATTTTAGTTAATTCTTAATAAACAAAGAATTAGCTGGACGTAGCCGATTTGGAAAAATAAATTTTTTCACAAAATGGCGTCCATTTAAAAAGAAAAATCATTTTGTTGTCTCCCTTTTTCAAATTTGTAAATTTTTTAAAAATAGCAAAAATAAGAAATTTCAAAAATCCCTACGTCGGACCAATTTTGATAGTATTAAGAAGGTCTGTACAACATTTTAAGTAAATCGGTGCATTAGAACTTGAGATATCATGTCAGCCGTATCGAAAAAATTAATTTCGAGTAATTTATATAAAAAATTTGAATTTAACACTGAAAAGATACACAGTACATAAGGAAAAAATCATCATAACTCCGAAAATAATTCGAATTTCCGTACATCCCTTTAGAGGCTTATTCTTAAAGGTCTGAACTTTGAAAATATGAAAGAAAACAAAAATCAATTTTTTCGAATTTCTAGATTAGAGTACCTACTCCTTTAAAAAAAGGTTAATTGCTAGCTCAATGATCAATTTTAATTTATAAAATCTAAAAGAATTATGATGTAAAAAATTTTTTTATCCTTATATCGGCGCCCCGGGCAGTCGCCCGGCTTGCCCGCCCCTTTATCCGGTGTTGCTTTTATAATTATTGTATGTAAAATATCAAAAACAAGAATAAAAAACTGTAGTATTGTATTGTGATACTGTTACTGACATCTGGTAGTTCCGTTCACCATTACTGTAAGCAATACATCAACGGTTGTTAACATACAAAAGTTTATGTCTTTGCTAGTGGTGTTTATTGCTGCCACCTGGAGTGAAAAAATAATACTTATATATTTATTCATTACATATTTATTTTATATAATGTAATTTGTCTAATTTTATCTTGACTAATATTTATCTGTCAAAAATCTTGTGGCGGGGGCGCCGATTAATACTACCTCATTTGAAAATTTCTTTTGTAAATAATAAAAATCTAGGTATACTGAAAATAGTATAATATATAGTAGCTACATATGTGACTGTAAAAGCTCAATAAAATATAAACGCATTGGCGATAAAACTATGGGAGGGTTAAGGGGTCTCGAATTTTTATCTTTTAAAGAATTATGTACTTGGAAATTTACATATCATAAAAGTGAAATTATCGGAATGAACAGATAAATGAGAACAAAATTAAAATAATTATTATACTTAATTACTATAGCTTACAATATGGAGACGGTTACATTTAAGTTTGTCATAAATTACCAATTGCGTAGCGTGGAGGGGTTAAGGGGGTCTATCATGCACCGGGCGTCACTCGCTCAAGAGCGCCAAATGTGCGCCAAAGGGGTGCTAAATATAACTATACGTGTTCCTCTGGTAAAGGAAGAGGGCGCCAATAAACTGTCGTGCTCTGGGCGCCAGTTATGTGCACTACGCCACTGTAAATTACCCAGTAAATAAATAAAATGTAATTTATGTTAAAACTTTTAGGATTATAAAAAAAGTTGAATGTGAAAAATCAGTAGTGAAACAGGGCAAGTATTAGGTTATCAAAAATTGTTTCGTAATTTGTTTCAACTAACCTCTGTCAACTTAGCTCACCACTTTTTACAATTAAAAAATTAAATAGCACAAATTATAATACATTTTTGAGCTTTCATGTTCTCAAATAAAAAAAATTTTGAGCTCGCACACTGAGCAAGTACGTTTGGAAACAATCTTTTTTTTTGTGATAATCTTTTCTTGAATTCCAGGAGATAAGCAGGTTAGACGAGATCGACTCAGTTCCTTTACCACTTATTTAAATATTTTAAATAATTAAAATATTAAATATTTGTATAGCGTGACGAACTAAAAATTTTTAATTTGGGAATATGGAAACTCATAAATAGTTTATAATTTTGTGCTATTTTTTAATTTTAAAAGACTGAGAGCCCAACTTGAGTGGTTTTTTGATCCATGTTTATGTTGAATGGTGAATTTCAAAGCCTTATTTATTAAAAAAAAATCTTAATTTTTTACAGATATTCCATATATCTGTTCAAATTAATAATTATTGTGTACAGAAATGAAATTAGTGATCAGCCGCAAAGCAGGGGTGCTAACCAATAATTGTATTTTTAGATTTTCTAGCTAAATAGAAAACCAAATGGATTTTAAAATAAGTTATAGAAAACTAAGTTAATTGCCTATTCTGTATCATCTAATTATCCAATAGATAAAAAAATGACAACAGAAATTTAATGCAAGTTCAAAAACATTCCATTTGACTTCATTTGAAGGTATTTTACTATAATTACTTTTCGAAATAAGCAAATAAAAACAGGAGTCAAAGCTATACGTCATTCATTGTTTCAGATCCATTGGAAATCGGAATTCGTACTTTTTCTGAATCCTTGTTACACAGACCTTTGTCTGATATATATGATGATTTATGTCAATGTTTTCTTATGTCTTATTTAAGGATGTTTGGGAGGTACAATCGGAGATAAAAGTACATGAAATTAGAAATCCGTGAATAATTGCGTTGAATAACAAACTATGAGGTAAATAAATAGTTATTTTTGTTAAATAATAGCTATCACTACAACTGATTGTACAATACATCAAACTATAGCTCTCAGCTGACCACAAGAGCTGAGTATATTCTAAGGATTTTTCGGAGAATTTCAAAATGCTACGAGACGATTGAAAATTTAGTAGAATGTTCCTCATTAAATACTAGGCCCACGTGAAAATTTCAAACCGATTCACTAAGCCGTTAAAAAGTTATTTAAAAAAAAAAAAAACTAATTTTACACGTACTCTTGTGGAAATTCGAAAACAGAATAGATTAAATAACTTTTTAACGGCTTAGTGAATTGGTTTGAAATTTTCACAGGGGCCTTAGTATTTAATGAGGAACATTCTACTAAATTTTCAATCGTCTCGTAGCATTTTGAAATTCCTCCGAAAAATCCTCAGAATGTACTCCGCTCTTGTAGTCAGCTGAGAGCTATAGTTTGATGTATTGTACGTACAATCAGTTGTAGTGATAGCTATTATTTAACAAAGATAACTATTTATTTACCTCATAGTTTGTTATACAACGCAATTATTCACGAATTTCTAATTTCATGTACTTTTATCTCTGATTGTATACCTCCCAAACATCCTTAAAACAAAAGATTAATTAAATTATTAAATATGATTTTTTCTACAAAAATATAATTAAATTTATAATCGTTTTCTAACAGATTGGTCCTTGGTTTAATAAATTATTTTAACTGCAAATATATAATAAAATGACCTGAATTAAATTATTATTATATTCTATTACAAATAAATGTATAAATGTGCAAAAAAAGTAATTTTTATGAGTCAGCACAGCTAGTCTCAGGTGAAGCATCTACAAAGTAAACTAGATCAACTATAACATTAATTATTATCCTGTTTTATGTCATCGAAATGTATTCACTCAATAAATTTTTAATCTCCGGTTTATTCAGGGCCGGATTTTTAAATAGACAAATAAACGATTTTCTAGCGGCCCTCGACACAATAAAAAAAATTCAAATTCTCTCGGGAAGTAATATTTGGTAACTCTGTATTTTAAAATACTTCTATTAAAATGTAGCATTTCTGAGATTTTAGGGCTACGTGGTTTTTCGTTGGAATCTTAACTCGGGAATTCCCAGTGTCACCTCTAGGTGACAGTGATTTGTGATTTTTTTTTACAGACAATATAACAAATTTTTAAAATATATGTGTTACGACTATAATGTTAATACTTAGTAGTATTCATGGTTTTAATTTGGCAACACTGAAGTTATGTTAACGGTCAAATTAATTCTGTTGTTTCAAACGATTTGCTGTTTTATTGCACGTGAGTTTATCTTGTGGTATTTTCGCTGTTATAAAAATGTCTAAAAAGTAGGTACTGTTAATATTGTTATAACAAATTATTATTTAAGAATCAAGCTTATAATGAAAGTGATTTTTTGCCAGTAATTTTAACCGTTTTATCAGTTCATATTACAAATAACGGCCCGTATGACCTATAATTGACGCGCCATTTAAAAAAAAAAAACTGAAGGGTATTTTTTTTCAATTATTTATTTTTTATATGTTGAGTACCTAAATATAAAAACTAGCACAAAATAAGAATATTTTGTTGATAGATCGCGGCTTGGGAATTGTCGAGTTAAATTAGATTTTAACTTTATATCTTATTTAACTTTAAATAAAAATAAAATGCGCTGCCAAGGGGTGTGGTATATATATAGCTTCTTCGTACCACTAACTTGCCTGTATAAATGTTGAAAAAAACTAGATTAATAATAAGCAGGTAGTGCAGAGATTTATATAAAACCAAATATGGTTGAACCCCTCAGCTACCCTCAAAATACCAAATGTCATAACACTTCAGTTGAAGTGAACCAGAGGAAACCATTTACGGATCAATTCACAGAATCCTTGAAAATTTCATTAAAATCGATAGAATGGTTCTGGATTTATTCACGTTGGGACATTTTATGGTTATACAGATTATCTGGAAACCGACAGAGACGGAATAAGTTATTCAGGAAATATATAAAACGAAAATGGAAATTTTAATTCTGGAAAGGCTTGCACTACCTTGGCAGACCCGCAAGCAAAATAAACTAAAAAAAAAGTTAAAAGGAGGTATCGGAAGTTGTAATTGCCTGGAGTCTACTACATGTATAAATCCGGTCCTGAATTTATGTATTAAAAGTAATAACTTTGAGTTTATGTTTTGAAGCCAAAGCGTCGGTAGAACGCTACTTGTAAGCTATCATGTTTGAAGTGCCATTTTGTCTTCATAAGATCGCGAATTGATACGAGTACCTATGTATATCTACGATGTAGTTTCATGTTAATTTAACCTTGTTCTAGACAATTTTCTAGATAAAATAACATACCAATAAGGATCACATAAAATACTTAATCTTGCTTATCTACATATACACACACACACACACACACATCTATATATATATATATATATATATATATATATATATATATATATATATATATATATATATATATATATATATATATATATTAATTTACATTAATTTGCTTTGTTACAAGTATTAATCTACATATTTATATCATCATATGTTAATTAATTAAATAATGCATGTTGCGAGTTCATTTCAGTTTATTAAATTTTCTCGATAATTAATAAAATTTTCTTGTCACTCATTTAATCATCACCATAAAGAGTAAACGGCTGTATTTATGTTGTAATGAATATGTTAAATTTTGTATCTTGCCGCACCCATATATAAAATATGATAATTTTTAATCCAATTTTGGAAAAATGGAAAAACAAGAAAATAAAATTGAATAATTCTTTTAAATTTTTGAGACAAAAAAATTACATGTTGTTTTTAATGCACATATTTTCATTTTAGAAAATTTGCTATATAAGTAGATATTATGTACATTTTAATGTTTAACTTCCATTGATAAAAACGTTTAAGCTACCATCACAGTGTAAAATTTTGAAAAAATTAAGTTTTTTTCCTTATCTTTTGAAACTTTCTATTTAGTGGATTCATAAAAGTGGACGAACTTTCTATTTGCTGGATTCATAAAAGTTATTAAAGATTCAGTTATTTATTTTACCTAATTTGAATAACTTAATGATAAGCGCACTTAATGCATACGTTAGTACAAATCTTTAAGAAAATTCGTAAACGTGCCTGCAGGTGGTCCAGAATCTGGTTAAATAAAATTCTGCGAAAACGTATTTTTTTCAAAAAAATTGATTTTTGCTACGGTCTACAATTTCTGTATAAAACTTTTCTTTGTATGAAATTTATGTTTTTTAAAAATGCAAAAAACTGTTCTTGGCCATCCTTAGCCGCCATTTTGAGGAACATCCCGAATGACTCAGCCGTCTAAAAATAGATCGTCGAATTCTACGAAATTTTTACTATCGTTTCCATATCTTCCCCTCAAGTCACTATTTTTGGCACGTAAAAATTTAATTTGCTTGGACTAAAAGCGTGAGAAACCTTAAGATCAAAGCCTGAATAAAGCAAGCCTAAATAAAGCGTGATCAGAACGAGAAATAAAGATATATCTTTAAGGCACCATCATAGAGTAGAATTTTGAAAAAATTAACTATTTTTTTTAGTCTTATCTTAAAGTAAATGCAGTTATCCATGTTCTCTCAAAATTTCAAATTGAAATTCGAATTATTACGGTCGCTACGACCACGGATCAATGGATTTAGTCTAAATACAAAACTCTGTGGATCGATTGGCGCCTTTTGACGGGATGTTATACCACTTTACATTCAGTCTTTCCACAACCAGTGAACGTATAAGATCAATTGTTATCACCACGGTATCACATTTTTGTTGAAACAACAATTTCAAACAATTGTGAGACAAACTTTAAACGCGTATGTCTCGAAATGCCCTTTTTAAAAACGGTACCCACTCTCAGAGATAAAGTTTCCAAGCTATAAGTTTAAAATTTTGACAGAATATTCTCTATTCCTTTCTCCAGGTAAGTACCTTTTTTTGAAATCTTCCTATTTTTTCACACGAAAAATTGTTAAAAAAGGCCTAAATTTTGTATTTGCTATTCAAATCGCCGCCATTTTTTCAAATTTCAAAAAAAAAGGAAAAGCCTCCATAAGAACTTAGCGGCTTACCTACAGGTTGATAACCTATTTGATTTTTCTTTTTTTTGGGATGAAAACTGTGACCGCAGTCCTGGGTACCTACCAATAGCCGCCCTTTTTTAAAGGCGTTTTAATAATTATAAAAAAAAAATAGATAAAACTGAATAAAATAAATATTTTTATATTGTGAAATAGTGGTATTAATCGTAAAAAAAATTCATCCCCATTCCCCCATCCTATCCATCCGAAAAAAATTGCAAAAATTGACTATTTTTCAGCCGATCACACTGTGATGGTACCGTAAGTCCTTTTTAATTTATTTAAAAATTATGAGATTTATGATCGAATGCTATCCTGAAAGCATATATTGTTTTTAGTGCTCCGTACCAAAATTGGTAAAACATTATTTCATATGATTCCATACACTGGAATGATTCCATACATTGGAATGATTCCATACAGAGACAGTGATAATATAGAGACAGAGTGTGATGGTTCAAATATAGACGTGAAGTTCAATTTCGATTATAGGGGTTAATTTCAGGAGAAAACTTGGAAAGTTAAAAAAAAATTTCCCTAAGAGAATCGAGTAGAGTTATGGTCTATTTCAGTTAAATTTAACCATGCTTCGTAACTTTGAATTTAAATAATTTCTCTTTATCTCTTTTATTATTGCATTTATGTAAATTTTAAATTTGCAGTTTATTTTTAGAAAAGAATAGAAGATCGATTTGTTTCGAATATAAGAATTATTTAATTTTTTAACGAAAACTCATGATTAATTTTATCTGAAAAGAGGTATACAATGAAAAGCTTATTAAAGCACAAATTCAATAATTTATATAACTATAGGTATTTTTCTTCTTTTTTTTCTGTATAAAATACGCTTAAAAATGCTGCCCTCGACCCTTATCACCAAACGGATCGCTCAGAGAAGTTTAAAAAAATTAACGAACCTTAAGAATGGGGTGTAGGTTAAATAAAAAATGACAGGACTGAATTTTCTCATGTAATTTCCTTGGTATATAAAAAGAAAACTTGATAACATATTTTGTTTTGGTGAAGATGTTAATCACTAATAATTATGTTAATGTTATATTAAACGAGTATTTTTGTGGGATTATTTAGAAAATGAATTAGAAAAATAGAAAGAAGAAGGAAGGAATAATTGGTCAATTTTGATGCGAAAAATATAATAATTTATGCACACTAATATGCATAGATATATTTCATATTTGTTATCATATCCATAGAAATAATATATTTAAAGTATCCCAAGAATTTGACAAAAATTTTCAAATAATTTTCGAACTTAAAATGTTGTTTAATAATACATCATAATAAATAGTGTCACTAATAATTATTGAAAGAAAAACAGGCAAGCACAGACGTGTTTTGATATATATTTAGTAAATGTCTCTATTTCTTTCCTATATGCGGAAATATGTCAAGATAAAAGGACGACTGTTTTGAAATCGAAAATTACGGTTTATTTCAGGAACAAAATTTATTCGTCAGGGAAAACACTTTAATCATACGCTATTAAATAAAATCCACACTAACAACTGATAGTACGGAACACAGTTTGCGTAAGTACAATTTGCACCTGACAACTTGTTTATGATTGGTCTGCATTATCATATAAAATATATACTTATACTATTTTTTTCGAAATTTGAAAAAATGGCGGCGCGGCGCTTTGAATAAAAAGTACAAAACTTTTTACAGTTTTCCGTGTGAAAAAATAGCAAGATTTCAAAAAAAAGCTCCCATAGGAACATAGCGGCTTACCTTACAGATTGATAATCTCTGTTTTTTTTCTTTTTTTTGAGATAAAAACTGCAGCCGCAATCGTGGGCACCAAATTTCGGCCTTTTTTAAAGACACTTTTTTCAAAAAATTATAATAATTATAAAAAATAAATAAAAAAAAATTTGTATTGTAAAATAGTGGTATCAATCGTAAAAAAAATCATCCCCATTCTGCCATCCTACCCATCCGAAAAAAATTGTGAAAATTGACTATTTTCCGGCCGATCACACTGTGATGGTACCTAAATGGTTCCAATAACGTTGGGTCTTTCGTAAATGCTATCTGTTTTCTTAAACTGTCAAATACTGCTATTGATTTAATTGACCTAAAGACTACTGCCACGCGCACTTAATTGCGTGATACTAATAGTTTTACTAGGTAAAAGATAATTGACATTATAATTTGTAAACAAGGTTATTGACGCTATTGATCCGATTAAGCAAAGACTTTGGTAGCAGTCGTCAAAGATTATGTCAAAATTTCTATTATGCTTGACTCTATATTCGAATACTATAAGGAAAACTATTTTATTTTACACAACAATTAATTTTTAACAACTTCACATTGATGTGTATAAATACAGGGTTATATCTGCTGGAGGTATTAAGCAAATTGACAGTAGAGGGTCTTGATTAATCAAATTCCTAGCAGCGCAAACTTTTCTTGTTCCGTTCACTCCTTACGTTACCAGTATTAAATATTTTATAAATATGTGTGCATGATGGTAGCCCGAGCCAATTTACTTACACACAATTCTAGAAAAATATAAAGGGAATTAGTTTATACCAGTTAACTAGTCTACTGGCACTGGTTGTCCTCCTGTAATGCAAATTCTGAGGAGCTCCCAGACTATATTTTATTTAGTTAATTATTTACGTTTATTTATTTATTTTTTTTTTCAATAATACAAATAGCTAATTTATTAAAGGATAGATGCTGTAGGTAGGGTTGCCAATTCTACCAATGAATATTTCGGAACTTAGTCTGAAAAAAATCGGGACGGAACAAGTAAAATCGGGACTGTTAAAAAAAAAAAAAAACGTTTTTAATCAGCCGGTAGGAAAGATATTTCTTTTTTATTTTATTTTTTTATTATTTGTTACCAACAGCTACACATTTAAACCATGATCTTACAAACGTTTAAACAAAACAATTTCTTGAAGATAATATTACAATAATATTTCTTTATTTTATTTTTTTTATTAAACTAAAAATTAAGTTTTTTAATTTTTAGATTTTTAATTTTTTTTTTTTTTGCTTAACTGTATTATTTTTGGAGAAAAACATTTTTCATAAAATTGACCGTCTTTGGCATTGATTATTTTTAGGCTACTCGAACGCCGCTTACGTATTTCATGTACGTCAAATAATTTCTACCATTTTTTGGAGGGATTTTAATGAGTTAATCTGGCAACACTTTAAGCTGTATAAGTTATAAATCAGTAGACAGAGTACACTTTATCAGTAAGTTCAGCAAATATACTTACTTCCTCAGCCGTCTGATTAGGGATTGCAATCCGGATCCCCGGATCCGGTAATCCGGCGGATCCGGCATCATTTGACGTCTACCGGATCCGGTGAAAATTTACCGGATCCGGTAAAAAATACACGACAACAATTTTTTTGAAAAGTTGCATGAGCAGGTACTAGAAATGTAACAAATATTTGTATTCGCATTCGTAAAACAGTGCAAATGTTTGTCTTATGTATTCTTATTAAAAAGGACTAAAAGGAAGTGATTCATAAAAATTTAAAAATTCTTAAAAACACTGTGTGCTGCGTTCATTCATAAAGTACTTGATTTTTACAATTTATTGCTTTTTTGGAAAGATGGTTTGCTGTTCCGCACATCTGTTTGTAATTGAGCTGTATTCTTTTTATTATTTTATGTTTCTTTTGTATTGAAATTTTGTTATTTGAAAAGACGCAAAATGAGAAATCACAAATGATTTTTGTCACCATAAATTAATAAATTTATAAATTTTGAAAGTTTAACATAAAAAATCGTAAAAATATCTGAATACTGAATAGATATGTACTGTTACTGTATTATTAAAAGGGTTTAAAATAGTTTCTATTCATTAAAAAAATTAAAATAAATTTTATTTTTCTTTAAAAAGGGATTTTTGAAAAAAAAATTGGTCTAAAAAAAATGAACCTAGTCGCTCGTTATTAACAATTAATTATTACTATTAAAGATTAAAAATTAGTTATACTGTGTTCAATTATACTGAAGTTTTATTATTGAGTTGATTTGTAATTGTTGTTTAATTATAACTTTATAAGATTATTATAACAATGTAAATAAATTTGATTTAATAAAATATAAGTTTTTTTTTTTTAATAAACTTTACAATACACTCACTTGATCGTCTTTTATATAGTTGATTTTAGAAAAAAAAGGAAAAACTCTCTTAATGTGATCAATCCGGCCGGATCCGACCGGATTGAAATTGATGCCGGATTGCAATCCCTACGTCTGATATGCAAAAATGTAAAAAAAAAAAAACTGGAGATGTTAAAAATCGGGACAATTAGCGTCCCGCCATTACTGTTGTCGGGACGCAGGACATATAGACCTAACATCGGGACATCCCGATCAAATCGGGACAGTTGGCAACCCTAGCTGCAGGATAACTACATGGAGCAAATAAGCAAATGTAAGAGTAGCTTCGGAGCACACGGTAAAAAAAGAACATGTTTCTTAAAACTTACGACGGTTCCGAGTGCAGATAGGTAGTGAAATAACCGGTACCATGTGAAAGCGGAATTGATATGACTTTGCCTGATAAATATGATATTGATAATTAGATATTTTGAAGGCTGGATTTGTTGTCAACTTATCAATTAGTCTACTGGCAAAAGGTGACAGGTTCTTTGAGTTTTTCCTAGTTTTATTATACCTACAATTTTTGTTAGGAATTAAGATTAAAATTTTAAATTATTTCAAAAATATCCCTCTGGCTATAAATATGCAACGGTTAAAATTACATTCTTTCCTGCGGTTTGCTATATTTTTTCAAGGATATTCATAATCCTTATTGTGATTGAATTTACGCTATAAATAAAAAAATCCCTAAGGTTAAAATACATTCTTGAATCTTAACAAAATTTTAAATTGGTTACACTTCATTTCAAGTAAACGTGAGTAGAAGATTAGCTGAGAAAATTTTTAAATTTTTCGATTGCACGGAAAAGTATAATTTTAAATGCATTTTTATAGGCAATAATAATGTATGCATTTTTAAGCAAGTATGATTGCAATAGTAATCCTTATTAAGGTACTGAATACATAGAATTTGGTGTTTCTAGTTAGCATATTTGACTCTATTTGCTAAAAATGACGTTACTTATATGGAAATAAAAAGAAGTATTTTAAAATCTTTGTTATCAACATTTTATTTTCATTTATTTACAAAACAAATAAACAAAAAAAAAAAAGAAAAAGACTAAAGAGTAACAAAAAGTTTTTTTTTTTTTCAATTAAAAAAAATTGGTTTACATTTTTACATTGGTAAAAAAATATTTTTTAAGTTGTTTTTCGCATTTTCGTTTTTTACATCTAATTTATGTAAAGTACATAATAAGGCATATTATATACAATTTATAAATAATAAATTCGTTGGTTTAATTAATGGTGTTTCAAATATCCTGAACTAATAATTGGTCCGTGGGACAACAACGATGAACTTCCTAATGATAAACTAATTGGTGAACCGTATCGTAAGCCGTATCCTGAGGCGAGACCATATCCGTGGCTTAGACCAATACTACTAACTCCAACTTTAGCAATTCCGCTGCTTAAACCGTACCCTCCACCCAGGGCAATACCACTACCATATCCTCCACCTAGGGCAATACCACTGCCATATCCTCCACTTAGGGCAATACCGCTACCATATCCTCCGCCTAATCCATATCCTCCACCGATTGCTAATCCACCGCCTAATCCTCCACCTAATCCTAATCCTCCTCCAACTGCAACTGCTGGGGCGGCAGCAACAGCAACAGCTGGTGCTGCTACAGCGACTGGAGCAGCCACTGGTACTGCCACAGGTTGTGGAACTGGAACTGCTTGTGGTACTGCAACTGGGACGGGTTGTGGCACACTAACAGGGATTGGTTGTGGTACACTGTATGGGACGGGTTGTGGCACTGCAACTGGGACGGCTCTTGGCACGCTGACAGGAACTGGACGACTTACAGGTACTGGGTAGGGTTGTGGAACAGCAACAGGTACGGCCCGAGGTACATTAATTGGTACTTGAACAGGTACTGGGACTGGTACTGGCCGTGTTACAGTGATTTGAATTGGTTGTGGATATGGTACTGGGATAGCTTGGTTGGCTGATGAAACAGTTTGTCGAACTGGTACTGCAGCGGCAGCGACAGGTGCTGCGGCAACGACTGGACCAGCGGCGACGCCTAAGCCACCACCAGCTGCGATGCCTAAACCACCACCAGCTGCGAGTCCGGCACCTGACCCTGCTGTGTAACTAATAGCGGACGTGGCGAGTCCTGGTGACGCGACGACACCACCACCATAACCTATTCCGCTACCATATCCCAAGCCACCTCCATAGGCTAATCCATGGCCATATCCCAAGCCACCTCCATAGGCTAATCCATGGCCATATCCCAGACCTAAAACACCCCGTTTCGTTTGAACTTTTTGTGCGGGTTCTTCTGCTGTGATTGTGCTCACCAAAAGAGCGAATATCGTTAGATAAATCTGAAAAAGGAAATCATTATTAATATTTTTGGATTTAATTGTTAAATAGCATTAATGCATTAATGGTAATTTTTGGCCCAAAATGTTTTTTCGAGATGGTACAAAAAAAAAATAATGAGAATGGAGTATTCTAAAATGAAAAACAACTTACAAATCTGTTCATCTTTATATAATTTTGTTTTTGTTGTACTAAAGCTACAATCACAGTTAAATATTAATTTTTTTGATCTGTTGCTATTTTAAAAATCTCTTAAATCCTAATGATGTGAGGAAAGTGGTGCTCGCTTTTATATGAGAATGATCACAAAACACTTTCCATATGATATAGGTATATTTTGTTCAATTCGCACATAGGTGGAGTGGTATTCAGGTGTTCAGGTAATGATGTATGTGCGTTACAATTAGAAAAGTTGTCATATAATCTCTCCCCATCAATATGTTGTACGTATCATTTGTTCCTCCCCATGTAATATTGCTGTCTTTTATTATCAAAATCGTTTTAAACGCCATCGGAAATTTTATTTTATTAAGAAACATTGCCAATACGAAATTATTGGTCTGTAGTACTTACATATATATGATTATTTGTATGTATGTAACGAATTTGTAACACAGTAGGCTGATGTGTTTTTTTTTATTTAGTAATACATTAACTTATGATGGTCACTATAATTTAATAATTATTTGTATTTTATATTTCCGCATTATGGATAGTTTTGGTCTGGCCAATATTGCATGGCCATTTATGTAACCAAATTTTTGAAATCAAACAAACAATAATTGATTGTTAAAGAAAATTTTGAGAAATATTTCTTGATTAAATCTCTAGCCAGTTTTAGCATGACAAAAAAATTATAATTAATACAATAGATACATAATTAAAAAAATTAAGGGTGTATAGGAGGGTCTTAAAGGGGTATTAAAGGGAGTAGTAATATTAATTGCAATACTCGAAAGTTGTTACACACAAATGTGTAATTCTATAAATAATTAAGACCTATATAATAAATAATTAAATAATTTACCTACTTTTAAAAATTTGTTAATAAAATATGTAGGCTAATAAAAGGTGTGTAATATCGTTTCCTCCCAAAAGATTGCTACTCAAAATTAACAATGATAACATTTGACAGACCAAAGCACGGTCAAGATCTGTATGCATAAAGATAAGATAAGAAAGATCAGTAACGCTTTAGTATTTGTGCCGACTTTATCGCTATTTTTGTAACACACTCTCAGTGCATATATTCAGTGTTAGATTTACACTAGGAGCAAGTAAGGCTAGGTCCCAGGGCGGCAAATTTGTAGGTAGGTGGCAAAATTTGAAACACAATGCCGAATGTTGCAATTTGATTTTCTTTAGTTAAGTTAAAGTTTAAAAATTTATTAAGAAAAGTTTTTTTTTCTTTTTGCTGGTCACTTATTTTTTTTTTTGGGGGGGGGGGCGGTAAGTTGATATGATTTTTTCCCAGGGGCGGCATTTTACACGGTCACCAAGGCGGCACTTAAAGTAAATCCAACCCTGCATATATTCATAAAATATGACCATTATTGCCAAATCGGTCACCACAAATGAAATCAACTGTAAATCTAAAAACTTTCCAGTTTTTAATAAAAAGACTTTATAATACCATTTTACATTTTTTAGGCCATTAAATTCCTGATGACCGAAGTTAAACTAAACTTTAGTTTTCTCTCAAACCTATTTCACAAATATTAAGAAAAAAAAAATAATAATAATGCGATTTCCTGGTGCTGTTAGTTAATCCTGAAAACACTTTTGAACTTTACGTTCAAATAATTTAAAATTTTATCCTTTGTATAGATTACTTATAACTCGCAGTCTTTTCTGTAATACGATAAAAATTTATGACCTTTCTTTTTTAAAATATTTGATATACATATTTCACAATTAAAACATGATGTTCTTTTGAATTTGTAACAAAAACAATAATATGGGTGAAAAATAGCATTTTTATTGTGACAGTTAATATTTTGATAATTTAAAAAATGAATTGAAATTAAATTTGGAAGAAATATTATTAAAACAAACATATCTCTTCAAAAAATTATAAATTATACATAGGTTTCCTTATTTTTTATTTTACGTATTTTACTATGGTATTTATTTATATTAAATAGCATAATTAATTATACGTATTTGCAGACACATACCATGTGAGTTTTTTGAGAGTTGCGATTTTTATTACAATCAAATTTGTATGAGAGAAATGGTACTGGAAAAGGCTCTTTTCTTGGATGTGATAGAAATATAACCAACCAGAACACTATCGGTTGAACTAGCCTCAAGTACATACGCATATTTTCACCGCCTAATTGATAAATTTAAAAAAAATTCAAAAATTAAACTTGGGTAAAAAAAAATTTTTGCTCATTTATGCTGTTAGTTAATGCATTAGATTAGTTTTATCGAAAAATTAATATATAGTCTCCTTTAAAAATCTATAAGTTTGGATCATAGCTCGAAAACCATAAGAGCTACAAAGCTTCTGACTGTAACAATCGATTACCCCCATCGATATCTACAACTTTTATTTGAACAATTTTTCGATTAAATCAACGGTTTGGCTGTAATAAAAATGGCAATTCTCAAAAAACTCACACGGTATATGTATTTTTCGAAAATTTGAAAAAAGAACACAAATAGTGAGAATATTTAAAGTAATTTTTTTTAGATCAAGACCTACAATCATATCAAATTTCAAGTTAGTAGCACAGTTAGTAGCACTAGCAGGAGTACTCTAACAATATGATTACATTAAAAATTCTCCAGATACATTTTCAACGTTAATACTGGACTGTGCGGAATTAAAAGTTCAAATCCTATCACTATTCGTAAACTATCCATTTTAATCCGTTAACTGACTGAGTTCCATTAATTACATTAATTATTTGTTCGTTATATATTTTAGTCAATCCAAGTGAATACTTAAGAGGTTAAGCCACTCTAGAAGTTTCGAAAAATCGATTTTTTTAAATATTATATTTAATGGTCCCATAGGACTTCAGAAATTATGTCCCAAAAGATTATGGCCGGGAAAAATCTCTTAGTACTCGGTTTTCAAATTTTAGTACAAAGCCGCCTAGTCTGCAGCGAGCTTCTTTTGTGATATCGAAGTGATTTGGCTGGATACATCGGCAGTTACACACAAAACAGTAGTGAAAATTATTACTGATTTTCTGCTACTCAAAACTTCAAACGCTTTTATCTCAAAACTGTATTTTCTAAATTTGCCGCAAATATAACTCAGACAATTTTCAACCGATTGATTTGAAATGTTGGATCATAGACCAATGAACACTACATATTATATTATACTACTAGACAAAGCATAAAGCCAGTTAGTAGGCATTTTTCTTGAAGCAGGTAACAGGGTGAGACGGGTGAGTTTTAAGGAATATAATATAATGTCAATTTTTGATCAAATGTGATTATAATTATTGCAGGACATAATTTGTATACGCACGTATTTTGAAAATAAAGTGAATACCACTTTCGTTCTTTCAAAATTTTGCAGTTTCTTCTCAAAAAAGTAAAATTTTATTATCAATATTATATTTTGACAATAATTATTTGAAAACATTATTATGAATACCTACAATCGGTTATTGCATTGATTACTACATTACAGAATACTATTAGGTCGGAACTTGGTCGTATCTAGCTGCTTTAATTATACATTTATATAATTAGTCTACATAATATTATATATAATATGATCGTTGGTCTGTGTGTTAGATATATCTTTAAAAATATCTATAGAAGTACATAGGATTTATTTATTTTTAATATTACTTAGTTCACTTGTTATTAATAATTATGTAACGATTTTTTAGGCAAATTTTTTATTTTTCAAGATTTACAGGAGCTGTTTGTTCGGCCGTGGATCCTGGAAAAACGGAGATGTGCTCGCAAAACCGCTGTACAGCAGCCATTTCTAAATTAATCGCTTCAAAAAAATTATTGTATACAGTCATTGATATATACAATAAACATCCTTTTTTTTAATCTCAATTTATTTTGTAGTTTTTCTGAAAAAAAAATTCCACAAAAGCCAATTTTTTGAGCCTCTAGAATGGTCTAACGCATTAAGGATAAACTAGAGATGATGAAACTGGATACGGTGCTTACCACAGTATTTTAGTAAAAACTGGGATAAAACGAGGAGTATAAAAATGAATCAGAATGTGACAAAATGGAGTCCAGTGTTCACCGTTAAAAAATTATCGCTATCATAATGTCTGCTTCTATCTACCTACTAAACTAAATACTAAATACTAAAAAAATAAGGGCTGCCTGTACCTACTAAATAAAAAGACCATAGAATTTTTAATGATTTGTTTAAGGTATCATCACAGGGTGATTGGCCCAAAATAGTCAATTTTTGCAATTTTTTTCGGGTGGATAAGATGGGGGAATGGGGATGAATTTTTTTTTTACCATTAATACCACTATTTAACAATACAAAAATATTTTTTTTTAATTTATGTTTATTTATTTTTTATAATTATTATAATTTTTTGAAAAAAGTGTCTTTAAAAAAGGGTGGAAATCGGTACACACGATTGCGGCCGCAGTTTACATCCGAAAAAAATCAAATAGATTATCAATCTGTCAGGGCCGGATTAACCCTGAGTCCGCCCCTAGCCACCTTGAAAAATGTCGCCCCTACTTTTTGTTTGTAACAAAGGAAAGCTTGGAAAAAAAAAACGTCAATCACAAAATTTCCGCCCTATTTTAAAAATTTACTGCCCCTAAAAATCTCCCGCCCCTAGGCCATGGCCTAGGGTGGCCTATTGGCATAGCTGGCCCTGCAATCTGTAGGTAAGCCACTATGTACCTATGGGAGCTTTTTTTTCTTGAAATCTAAAAAAATGGCGGCGTTTTGAATAAAAAGTACTTTTTTTTATAGTTTTTCGTGTCGAAAAATAGGAAAATTTCAAAAGAAAAAAAAGCTGCCGTAGGTACATAGCGGCTTACCTGCCTATTGATAATCTATTTGATTTTTTTTTTCGGATGAAAACTGCGGCCACAATCGTGTGTACCGATTTCCGCCCTTTTTTAAAGACATTTTTTTCAAAAAATTATAATAATTATAAAAAGTAAATAAACATGAATAAAGAAAAATTTGTATTTTTAAATAGTGATATTAATCGTAAAAAAAATTCATCCCCATTCCCCCATCTTATCCATCCGACAAAAATCACGAAAATTGGCTATTTTTCCGCCAATCACACTGTGAACCTTACCTTAACAAAATTACTTTTCTTATTTTAGAGGTTATATAAATGATATCAATAAATTGATCAACAAAAGAAAAAATAGATTAATAATTCATATAATTATTACAAACTATTCCTTCTGTAGAGAACAATAGAGGAGCAAATACTGTCATAAATTTCTGTAATAAATTCTTATTTTAGTAATTAAATAAAAGTACCCATAATATCTATTGCCAACAATGTCCAAAAACTATACAAATAGAACTACTTTACTTGTATTTTTATGTATCTTTTTGTTGTATTTCCAAATACAAGACCAAGAAATTTCTAAATTTAAAAAATTATTTCGTAATAATAATTAATTGCTCTTTGTCTCGGATGTCAACATAACAATAATTAATTGCTTTATTTATAATTGATTTTTTCAAAAGCAACTGTTAATTAAAAGTTAAACTAAGCATTCCATATTTGAGAGCAAATTCTTGAAAACTTTCAGTTTTGTTTCTTACACAGCATTAGTATAAAATTTTGTATTGGATAAGACCTTTTAAGAAGCTCCAAAATCTGTTATTGCTTATTTCTGAATAGGGAGAAAGAAATTAATTATATAAATTATTCCTAAAGACGTTCTATTGGTTCATTGTTACAATTTTATTGATTTGAGCATAAATCTTACATATTACGTTGTTATAATATATCGATTTCAAAATATTAATTTGTATTTTCAATCAGTCCTGTTAGTTTTACTTATTCAAAAATCGGATTATACGTGAAAACGTTATGAACTCCAATTTCTCCATTTCATTATCTAGGACAGTACTTCCCAAACTGTGTCCCGTAAAAAGTCATTAAGTTTTCAGCGAACAAATTATAAATAAAATACTGACCTAGGATAAACAATACAATTTTAGCATAGCTACAGTAAACTGGCAACTTTTTTAATTTTCCTTGTAATTAGAATTCTATTATATTAAATTTATTACTACAGTATTAAGAGGGACGCCTTTTAGTTATAAGCGTATACAGAATAGGTACGTCTTAGTATAATTTTTTAGTCGAATTTTTCGTTGAAAAAATTAAACTTATCAGTCTATACGACAAGAACGGTGAGAGGCGAGAGTAGGGGCGCTATCCGTTTTCGAAATGTCTGATATACATATATATATATATATATATATATATATATATATATATATATATATATATATATATATATATATATATATATATATATATATATATATCGCTGCTCTAGTATTGGTCTGTTCTATATCCACTTTTTCTACTTTTGAGATATTGCGGTTTGAAAGTTTAAAAATTCATATCTTATTTATTTTACATTTTATTACCAAATAGAAAATAATTTTTTACTTGTAAATAAGTTAGTTGTCATACAATTCAATTTCATAGAAATCTGACCTCGAATTTCGGAGTAAAATGATAATTAATATTCTCATGATTGCAAAAATTGAACTATAGATCCATATTCCCTTAGTATTGTTTTGTACTTTCAGTTTATAATTCTTGGTTTGTACTATAAGCGTGGATATAGAAAAAAACAAGATTATTTTTTCCGTCTGTTACATATAGGAATGGGAAAATTGTAATACATAAAATGACTTTAGCTTAAAAAAATTTTATTCTGTGTTTGATTTAAGGCAGTTGGTCGATAAAACGATTTTTTTAAAGGATTTTAACGAAACTTCTCTAGATATTTATTTAATTCAATACCCATAATACGAGCCCTTACCGAAAAAAAATTGACCACCCCAATTTTGATAAAGACGATTTCAAAGTTTTATAATTTTAACACGGGCTCTTATGGGAAAACTCTATTTTTTTTTTCTTTCGAATAAAATGAAAACGTCTCAAAGGAATTTGATAAAAATTTAATATATTATAAAATACAAAGTTACAAACCATATTTAATAAGCAATAAAAATTATTCACTACGCCGTTTTTAAATATAATTTATAAACATCATTTTACAACGTTTTTACAACGCTTTTTCAATAATGTTTTTATATTGCTACAACATAAGTGCGCGGAAATTAAAAAACAAACAAGTGGTATACAAATATAATCACTGAAGAATATTAAATACATTATTAAATTTTTGATAAAAGAAAATTTTTATTTTGAGATATGCTTTTGTACCTGACTATCTCAGAGCAACTACGTTAACAAAATTTAAAGAAAATTAACACAAACTTATTTTCTATGTGTGGAAGTAAATTGAAACATAGGCAAGAACTTTTTGGGAAATATCGCGTTAAGAATTGTATAAAAATTAATTCTAGAAACCGATTACTATTTTAATGTGACGTTTTTAAAAAGATGTTCAAAAAAACGAGTTTCTACTGGTAGCATATAATTGAACATTGATTTATCTCTAATTGTCTCTAGAATCTAGATACCTCTGACTTCGTTTCGATTTCAGTTAGTTTTTCAAGAAATAAAGAAGTAAAGTTATCAATTTATCATTTAATAGATTCGGTCATCCGAATTTGGATAGGAATACGGTTTTTCCGTTTATATTCATCATTTAAGCGTATATAAGCATTGGTTTATCTCGTTTTATACATATTAAAGTTTAATTATCGAAAACTTCATATAATCAAAATTTTTATACAAATTTGCAATTTTATGAAAATAAAAAAAAACCCTTAGATGTTACTTGGATAATTTCAATTTTTTGTTTTCATCTTTTATTAAATTAAGATTTCTGAATAAACTTAGATTTCTAAATAAATTAAGATTTTTAGGCAAACTAGTTAACTGTTCAATTTTACATGTAAAATTTAAAATATAATTAATGTATTGAACTTTGCTATGGCAACTTTTAGAGAATTTATGAGAATTTGTTTTTAATTTGTGGATGACTTTCCATAAACATTTTTAATGCCTTCATCATTACTTTATACGCAAGTTTTAACACAATAGAAGATTGCATTGTAAGAAATTATAATACAGTAATTAACGTAAGTTATGATGGCTTGCAATCATTACAATATCTTAATGAAAAAATAAAACATATCTACATTATTCATGCAATATAAGAGTTCTTTTTATGGGATATGGAACACAGCAATACTAAAATTTTTTAAAATCTAAAATTTAAGTATAGGTTTGTTCTATGTGCCACAAAAAATGTGAGTTAGTACAATCCAATAATAAATTTTTGTGAAATCGGTGGAGATAGTACAAAATAATACTAGAAAAAACATATTTATAAACGTAATATTGGCATTTTGAAACTAGAAATTGGTAGAGAAAAAATTGCTGAGTTCAAAAATGTATCAAACTCAATTTTTTTGAAAAGTGGAGATAGAACAAATCAATACTAGAGCAGCGATATATATATATATATATTCTCGCCACCTTTTAATTTGTGTAGGGCCCCCCTATGGAAGTTAAGAGATGAAATTTGGTAAATGAGGCTCATTTTCGAGGCACCTCATACTATCAAAGTGGGGTCAAATTTCGGGAAAATTTTTGATCCGACCCAACTTTTAAGGGGTGGTGGAGGGCGGAAAAGCAATAAAACTTTTCCAAACCGGTTGGAAATAATGTTTCGGTCAATTATCTACAACATATCCAAAATTCTGCTTCCTAGGATGATTTGGCGGGAGTAGAGGGGGGGAAAACGATTTTCGCTGGATCCAACAGGCCCCCAGCCCCCCAGAATTAACGTAGAGGGTTGAAATTTGGTGTGTTGATAAAGTTCGTACCTAGGTTGTGCTTTTTGGAGGTCTTAATATTTTACCCCCACCCCCCTCATTTTTAAGCTACAATTTCATGCATTTTCGACGTTTTCGAAGTTTGTACCACTCGCACAGGTCACCCAAATAAACCTAGAGGGCTGAAATTTTGTATTCGGATTGAGTTAGTATCAAGGGGGTGCCTTTTGGGAGTCTCGACTTTCAAACCCTACCGCCGCCATTTTTATACCCAAAAGAACATGATTTTTCTTGTTTTTTAACAGTTTGGTTCGGGTCAAAATCTCCCCAAATAAACCTAGAGGGCTGAAATTTTGTGTACAGGTTAAGCTAATAGCCAGACACTGTTTTTTGAGGGTTTCAACTTTTAATCCTTACCCCCACGATTTTTACGCAAATATTTCCTTAATTTTTTTGCTTGTTTTCTAACACGTCTAGAGACTCTCTAAGGAAACCTAGAGGGCTGAAATTTCGTACGTGTATTCAGTTAGTATCCAGCTAGTACCTTTTAGGGAGTCCACATTACTTTTCCCCCCACTTCTTCCATTTTTACATCGGAATTGAATGCTATTGTTAAATGTGTTTTAAATGCATTACTTTTATTCTAAATACAAGTAGGCGAATAGTAATTTTAAAAAATTTAAAAAAAAGTGAATACAATTTTTTAACAAATGAAATACATACATATTAAGTAATTTGAAAATGTTATTAAAGTCACTGTTTATTTATAAATTAGGAATTTTGGATTTTTATTATTTATAAAATAGAAATTTTGGATTTTTTTGGAAAGAAAAAATATCTTCATAAAAGCCTTCCAGTTTACTATTTAAGTTCCTTTTTTAATATATAAAAATAAAACACAAAGGCAGTTGGCGGATAAGCATGGATAGAAATGCCCTCGTACGAATTGTGTTGGCTTTTTTCCTGTTAACTGCTATCGGCACAAAATTGAAATTTACTGAGATTCAGCCCTTAAAAACTTAAAACCTTTTTTTAAAGCCCCGATCAACCGGACACTCATCATCAATTTTGAAACCACCAAAATTACAAATCGCTTGTGGACTTTCAATTATATTTCGCTTGTAGACACTCAATACCGAAGATGAAAGGAAAAATTCGACTTTTGTTTATAATTGACATAAGTTTAAAATATTAAGATTTTTTCCAACTTGTCAAGTGAATTGTTCGTGTTTTCTTGTGTTCTTGGTTAAGAACTGTGGTTCTTCCTTTTACGGTAATGTTTAGTTAGTCTGGATTACAAATAAAATCTGAGAAAGTGTTTAAATGATAAGACTTTAAGCTGGAGAAGATAAATCAATTTTCTTATTTTGTTTACTCTCAATATTTAATAATGGAATACGTTTTTATATTTCGTAACTTTGACCTCCGGCTACTAACTAACTCTTTTAAATAAAAATTAGTGAATTTTATATGATAATTACAATATATGTACCAGTATCTGTAACAGTAAGTGTCAAATAAAGTATTTAACTATGATATTATGACAAAAACTATGTTTTATCAAGTTTTCTTAAATTTTAAGTTACTTTTCCAGAACTTGGGTCTTATTTCAGCTCAATTTAATTTTTATCATTTTTATTATGACCAATATTTTGTAGATATAAGTTTTATCAAATGTGTAAGTCGTTAGTTATCCACGGAAAAATTAGTCGACATGTTTAAAGTGTCAAAAACTATAACGTTTGTTGCTTTGTTGATTACGCGTACACTAGCACAATCGAAGTTACCCCATTTTTAGATGATACGTGTCCACCCAATGCGCATAATGGCAATTGAATTTGTCTCGAACGCTAATTTTTGACGCCAGTGGCGCAACAACCGGGGAGTCAAGGGGTTGGGACCCCCCCTAAAATTACGTGGACCCCTCATAAAATTACGTAAATTTTTCTTTCAGTTATTTTATTTATATTAAAAAATGAAATTTTTAATAGTGTCTTGATATATTTTCTTTGAAAATCGAGTTTTCGAGGACGACGTTTTCGATAATATTTTCTAATGTTAACGGAAAATTGAGTTATCAAAAATTTGGGTTATTAAAATTTTTGTTGAACCCCCCTACGTATTTAAAGTTGTTGCACGCCTATTCGGCACTCTTTTTATCATTCAATGCCAAACAGCGAACACTTTTTGGATTTACGTTGAACGACATTTTTTTCTGATTTTCTGAGATTTCTTTCTTTTGACTCCGAACAAATTTGAGTAAAATTTTGATTTTACGTCTTCTAGAAATTAATAAAATGTTTGCTATTGTTGTTGAAGTTATTATCAGTTGAGGTCTAATTGCAAATAGAATCTCTTAAACGTTTCGTAAAAACGCCTCTATAAACGTTCTGGTGTCTCGTGTTTCTAAGATATACGGATTATAAAGTACGTTTAGTTCCAAAATTCCATTTCACACGCACATGTTCGGCACGTCCAAAGACTGCGTCATCCGTCCTCATAACCTTATTATCCAAGATTCTACATGTACAAGCTATTTAGATTTATTTTAGAGAAATTTAGAGAAATTAAATTATATGCAAATCGTTGCATCGAATTTGTCTTGGTTCCCAAACTGCATTTACAGACGTCAAAAACGATAATCGTCGGCTTACGCTTCGCTTAATAAACATCAAGCCTCAGTCAATACAACTAAGATACATCATCGTTGAATGTATTTGATGTTCTGTTAAACTTCTTAACAAGGGCGCCCATACACGGAGCAAGGGGGGACTCCACCTAACTGTTAGGAAAACGTTAAAATATAGTGATAGTCAAACGTGTTTTTCTTCAAAGTAGTCTAGTATTTTAGCAACAGGATAAAGTTTTATAACATGGTTGGAATTGGAACTTTTTATGGCTACTTACAAATCACCTTCTACCCCCCTCCTAAAAATCATCATATGGGCGCTCTTGCTTCTTAGGGGCTGTTTTGTAAATATTTAGTAATAGCTTGTTCACACAGTAGTGATACTGATACGCTAAATTTAGGTAATGGTAAAAATTTATTAGAGTTTGAGAGACAAATAAACTGGCACGAGAAAAGTGCCTACGGAATTTTAGATCTTAATATAAAGAAGAACTGTCTCTTTGTAAGTCAGAAACATTTCCTTTATTTTTAAAATAATTATAATTTCGTTTTAACGAGATATAATTTTTATGCAGAAAAGATTTATAATTACTAGGACAAGTACTGTAAGTAAGTTACACCATCCCCATGTTCAAGATACAAGGATGCTAGTGTAACATACTCCTGTATAAAACTTTAATTACTGGATTAGATCTATAGTATTTTTATCTAATTATTTAAAATCTTAATTTACATAAACTTTATAGAGCTTATAAACCAAAAATCCAAAAACATCCTTGTTAGTTTTTGAATTCTAGCAAATTAAAAAAAAAAAAGTAGTATAAAGTTACAACATGTTTCTCTAATTATAATACTTGTTCTAGAAAGAAAATTAAATTTTCAATAACGTATCATAGTTGGTCATCAACGTCGTGGGAAATTAAATTGTCACTTGCAAAAGAATTTTTAATTACTCCATACCATATAGTATAAATATATTTAATATTTTATTGTTTATTTTATACATTTATGGTTTTCAAGATCATATTCAACTTAGATATGTACACATTTTGCAAAATATATATATTTTTGTGCAATCCTTATTGATCGTTTTTAGAAAAAAAAAAAAAAAAAAAAAAAAACTAGAATAACAGACAATTGGTCCTTCAAATAATACATTACGTCTGTGGACAAAGTATATATAGAAACCGTTTTCGCTGTTGGGTGCTCATTTTTTTTTTAATTTACTCATTTTATGTACGTATTGTTAACTAATTCAGCAACAGTATTTGATAAAATTCATCAAATACTGTTTTACTAACTGGCGTAGGCTCAGGGCCTGGATTAACCCTTAGGCTAATTAGGCTGCAGCCTAAGGCGCGAGAATCGGGGGGGGGGCACTGAAATCGTGTCATCGCATGCACTAATCTAGCATAATTGCATCTACCCTACACATTTAATCTAGACCGAGACAAAACACTAAAACTAAATGCGCTTAGGAGTCCCTGATTTTAACAAAAAATTTTGAAATTTTAAAAAGCGTGCGTAAAACAAACACTGACTTGTCACTCGAATCGGTCAGTGGTCGAGCGAGTGAGTGAGCTGGCAACAGCGCAGCTTGCCGCGAACGATGAAACACATCAACGACGTGGGGGGACTCCCCGGTGGTTAATAGTTAGTATACTTTGCCGCGCTTCATTCATTTGTCTTATCTCTTTCGAAATCGTCGTTCATCCGTCATATCACGCGTTCGCATATATTCGTTTTTGTATAAGCTAATAATAATTACTTGACTACTATAATTTTCAAATAAATCATTAATTAGTTGCAAAAATGTTTCACTTGTATGAAGCTTCTCGTCTTTTTTAAAGATAACAACAGAACTGTTAATATTTAAGAAATACTTAAAGTCGAAGCAACTTCACACCCTAGATGACCACGCTCATGATCAATGGCCGCAACAACTAAGTTGTCTATTGAAACTAAGCCAATACAAGTCATGCGGCCAAACACGACATCGATTTGGTTTTCTACTTGGTAGCCTGCAGTCACTTATCATGATTTTGGTAGTATAATGCGTGAGGTGGTTTGCCTTTATGTACGGTCAGCTTAAAAAATGGTTTGCCATCCTAAGGTTGAATGTCGTGCAGATTAAAAGACAACGTTAGTTTCGCTTGCAGATCGATCTGAAAACTTTTACAGGTAGTATGAACCATGTTAAAATTTTCACAGTAGTAAACAAAGTCAAAACTAATATACTACTTTTTAGGCCGACCGTAACACACCTGGTGGGGGCGCATCCTCATAATTAGCCTAGGGCAGTCGGAACTCTTGATTAGCCCCGGGTGTAGTCGAACATTCTTATCTACTGTCGCTTAGTGGATTAGTTATTGTATAGTACTAAACACTATCATACGTAGCGAATTAAATTTTAGCAATTAGTATCAACTATCTTATCTATTTTTAATCAAAAACTTAGTTTGTAACACGCGGGTACTTTAATAGCAAAAATAAATGTTTGTTATTTGTTACAATTTATTACAATTTATAGTTGAAAATATAGGAGCGGAAAATTAGTACAAAAAATACATAAGCACTTCTTAAAAAATTCTAAGTTACTATTGTTTTTTCCTTGTTTGACAAAGAACTAACTACTAATGTTTTATAACTTGATTCATGTGTCAGCCTGGAATAATCCAACCACAAGCCTCCTTTGTCCAACCACAGTGCTCGTTACAAGTTTATATTTTTTAGCTTTAACCAGTGGCGACGCGTGGGAGTAGACAAGGGAGACAGTGTCTCCCCAAAAAAATTACATTTCATAAAATTTAAGATCCTATAGAAAATTTAAAATAATTTATTATCTAAGTTTTATAACATTGGCCATTTTCAATACATTCACATTTTCAAATAAAACGTATAAACGAATATATGTACATATAATATATATACGTTTACACTTTGCACCCATATACAATAATATATACATATAACCTGAAAAATATGATCCTCTGTGGTCATTCAGAATGAAAATAGGTAAGCTACAAGCACGTTACAAGTCTATTTAAAGGCAAAAGACATTTTTACATTTGTTTATCCTTGCTCTGCATATATGTGTGGACAACTGCCTATATATTCACACACACATACAGTCTGCATGTATGTAGAGTATTCTCCAACATTTTTTTTAGTTCATTAATTCATTATTACTTAAAAACTAAGAAAGATTTTGGAATAATTTTTTTTTATCTATGTGTAAAATGTAGTATTCTTCTTAATAGTACAAAAATTATCAAAATATATTCAATACTTTTTGAATAATAATAAAAAACTGAAACAATAATATAAAAACGGAAAAAAGACATTTTTAATTTTGTTTACCCTGGCTTGCATGCATGTGTGACAAGTACCCATTTACACATTCACACACACAGTCTGCATGTATGTAGTATTCTCCAATATTTTTTTTACATCATTATTACTCAAACAAAAACTAAGAAAGATTTTGGAATAATTTTTTCTTATCTATGTGTAAAATGTAGTATTCTTCTTAATAGTACAAAAATTATCAAAATATATTCAGTACTTTTTGAATAACAATAAAAAAACTGAAACAATAATGCCATATGCAGTGTCAGGGGAAATAGAATGGTTTTTGTCTGCGCTACTGATACGTATGCCACGTATGCCTTTGGTTACTGATGTATACGTATATATGCATACGTATACATACCAACTGAAGAGTATTTTATTATTACGACTGCCAGATTCGGCGGTTTTCCGCAAACTGGACGGTTTAGAAGTAAAATTTGCGGTGAAAATTTCTTGTTTGCGACTTTCCGCTTTTTAGGCGGAATTGAAAATCAAATCAAATTTGGGTGTTGATGATTCTTTTTGCTCGCAAACAATATTTTTGGGGAAATAAATAATTTTCCTCGTTTTTTTTGCTTACCAGCAGTATTTTTCGGGAAATTTTGTGAGATTTTATTGTTTATTATTTAATTATTAGAACCTTTTAATAAAATTTGTATTTATTTTCAATTTGTTTTTCTTTGTTATCTGTTTAAGGCTGTTACATCAAAAGTTTTAATTTTTTTCCTTTTTTCTTTAGCAATAATAAAATATGAATCTAATTTAAAAACTATAATATATCTAAACTGACTAATTTCAGAACTAGTTATTTTAAAATTTTAAATTTTTTGAAGACCTTTAATTCACACTAACCGCAATTAACAAAATAAAAAAATCAATATCTTTTACTCTTGGCGGAGTAAGCACAAATGGCTGGTCAAAAATTTCAATATTTTTATTTTGCAATCAAAGTGCTGGGCCAAAAGGTCTGTTATAGAAAAAAACTAGGCTAAGAAAGACTACAGACTTCCAAATAAAAATAGATAGAAAAGAAGTCTATTTAAAAATATGGTAAAAAAAGATTGTCTCCCCAGGTAATAATTTCACGCGTCGCCACTGGCTTTAACGAGAATTATTTTCTTAAATTTTGTAATTAGCTTTAATCCTAATATTTTTATTTAAGGTACCTGATTAGTGGATAAGACCTTGAATCCCGAGTATGAGAATTTACCGTGCTTGTACTTAAATATAGTGCGTCTATGTCCACTACAAAACCGGAAAGAAACTAAATTGCTCCCAAATTACTCCATCGAGATCAGTAATGGCCCCATCAGAAATTCAATTAGGTATTTAATTAGTTAGGGTAAAAACCCCTACAGCGGAACACGTTCAATACTCGAAGAGTTTTAATATTTTATACAGGGTGTAAAACAAATAACTCTCGTCCTTTTGTGGGGTGACTCATAGCACCTTGTAGACACTAAAACCACAGGAATTTTTTCGGAATTAACAGTCGCGTCACCCCTCAAAAGGATAAGAGTTATTTACCCTGCAGGTTAATAGGAAGATGTAAAGTTCGGTGGGAGGATGAATTTCGTTATTAAGCTGGATGTTACACAATTTGTATTAAAAATAACACATTTCACATGTCCAGAACGATCCACTCAATTTTTTGTGTTATTTTAACACAAAGAATATATATGTCAAATCTTTATACAAGATTTGTGTTAATGATTCACACAAGAGGACATACATTTTGTGTTAATTTTACACAATTACTTACAATTAGTTATAATTTTACCAATAAATATGTTAATATAACCATTATTTAGTGTATCTTTTTAACACAATGATGTGTAAAATTAACTGATTTAGAATGTAGAAGTTTACTCAATAAATGTGTTGGTATATTTTGACACTTTTTTTTAAGTTAATATTTTTTTTATTTATTTATTATGTACATGAAAGGAAATAGTAAAAAATAATTTTTCAGTATACTTAAACTTTTTTATTTCATATTTCTACAAAATTGTGCTCTGTTACTACTGATCCTTCCTTTCCATCAGACGAATCTGAATCTGTATGTGTGTTAAGTATTTGTGTTTCAGTATTAGTGTATTGTGTGTTTATGTATGTGTGTTGTGTGTCTGTAAGATGAGTGTCAGTGTGTTGTTCGCTCACTGTATATGGCGCAGATGGAGTAGAAGCAGATCTTGTGCTTTCACATATCGCATTCGGATTCATATTACTCAGGAACTTCCGCACTATGCGACACATGTTTATGATCACTGCCTTTTGCATAATGACATATGCGTATTTTGGGAGACCCAAGAGGCTCAAACTATTGTGTAGTGCGTGTGGAATGACCCCGGTAGCACTGAGCAATGTGGACATGTTGTTTTATTTCGGCTGCGAAGTCAGTGTATTTATTCAATTTAACTGCGTGTGTTTTTTGTAAGTTGTGTGTATTCGAAACCGCAATATCGTGGTCTTAGTATTTTTCATTACGAAAGTGATATCTGGTTGATTATGATTTATGGTCTTATCTGTAATAATCGACATATCCCAGTAAAGTCTACAGGAGTCATGGTGTGAGCTTCCCAGGCAGGAGTTTTGTGCTCCTTCAAATTGTGCGCTACAGGTGGTGTTACATCGGAACCGTTACAACGTATGGCTGCAACGGCTGCACAGTAGATAGCTGTGTGTAATTCGACAAAATTGTCACAAGTTTCAAGGTGTTGAGGCAGTATTATGTTATTTAATATCTCAACGATCTCAGCCAATCTACGTGAGGTGTGTTACAAGTACCTATGTGTGGGGTCCGCCCCTTCAAATTCAGTAAGCGCTGTGTTAAATTCCATTAGATCTCTTGCAGTAGGGTGTCGTTTACTGCTGTCTCATGGAGATTAGGCTCATTATCGACAAGTTGTTGAATGTCGTTTTGTGTGGGGCCCCCCATTTCTGGTGGGGCGTCGGCCTGTCTTTCTTCATTTTGAGCAAATTGATATGTGACTTGGGTTTCAATTGTGTTTATAAGAGAGGAAGGAATAAAGTTATTGGTAAAAATGACACGTTTTTGATCTGCCAGTTTCTGTTCAGTGACGCGACTTAGATTAGGGTAGGTGCACGAGAACTCTTGATGTAATTTTGTACGGTAACCAGTTTTGTCTGTTTCAAGTCTAGTAACTTTGAAGTATGTGCGTACGATGAATTCATTCAGTTCATCTGTCCATTGCATACGCACACGCTTTTTACCAGCTTTAGTGGTCCGCAAAGGGTGTTCCGAGGAAACATTTAAAGTCGGTTGAGCCAAAGGTGTTGGGGGCTCCGTAAGTAGGGCAGTAGTATTTTGGCTGAAGGTGTTGTTACAGCTGACAGGTGGCTGCCTAGAGCCCAGCCTGTCGTCACCATGATCTAAGCTGTCACATTCAGTGGTGACCCTGATGCGCCCGGTCGCTCCACCGGCAGCGGCATTTTTCCGAGGCTTTTTTCGTTTGTTCACCAGCCTAATAGGTTGTCCTTTTAGCCGCCTTTTACGACTTACTATGGGGAAATTCTACAAAGTGAAGCCCCCACCCACAGGGCGTTTAATTATTATTATTATTATTATAGACTTTTACGCCAACCTGGCGCTCACTACTCAGTAGGACAGTACTGGGTAACATTCACCTATACCGGCACTATGCAAGGTATTAGGCTCTGTGGAAGGGTAATGTGCCAAACCAATCCGTAAAAGTACCGTAGTACATTCACGGACGGGTTTGTCACATCACTCCTTATATTGTTGTTGTTGTTGCTTGAAACGAGGTGTTATGCGTCTATTTTGGTGTACACTGGGTCGTACGACGAGACTTTCGTGGGAGCGTAGATGTTGGCTCAATGACAGACGGCTGTGATAGCCTGGTTCGTTTTCGTGTCCTCAGAGGATAGGTAGGATTAGGGACAGAGGGAAGGGAAAGGACTGTTTGTGTTTGTGTGTGTGTTCGTGCATATGTGTTCTGGTTGATCAAATTGCCCATTAAGATCGGGTGTTCCTGGAATTGCGCGTTTAGATGGTACAGAGGTTGACGGACCTTGTGTGTTATTGAGTTGGGGAGGATTGTGTACCAGAGTGGTAACAGTGACAGTGCGGGAGTTGGTCGATCCTCCCTCTCCATCAGACGAATCTCGATCTGTATGTTTGTTAAGTGTTTGTGTTTCAGTGTTAGCGTATTGTGTGTTTATGTATGTGTGTTCTGTATCTGTAAGATGTGTGTCAGTGTGTTCTTCACTCACTGTAGATGGCTCAGATGGAGTAGAAGCAGATCTTGTGCTTTCACATATCGCAGTCGGATTCGTATTACTGTGGAACTTCCGTACCATACGACACGTGTTTATGATCACTGCCTTTTGCATAGTGACATATGTGTACTTTGGGAGACCCAAGAGGCTCAAGCTATTGTGTAGTGTGTGGGGAATGACCCCGGTGGCACTGAGTACTATTAGAACAATGTGGACATGTTCCATTCGCCATTGTTGTTTTATTTCGACTGCGAGGTCAGTGTATTTCTCCAATTTAACTGCGTGTGTTTTTTGTAAGTTATATGTATTCGGAACCGCAATGTCGATCAGATAGGTGGTCTTAGTTTGTTTCATTACGAAGGTGATATCTGGTCGATTATGATTTATGGTCTTATCTGTAATAATCGACCGATCCCAGTAAAGTCTACAGGAGTCATTCTCCGCTACTACTTTTGGTGTGAGCTTGTAGTAAGGAGTTTTATCGGTTATAAGGTGGTGCTTAACCGCTAGTTTCTGGTATATAATTTTGCCAACCTGGTCGTGACGATGTTTATATTCGGCCTGTGATGTGTTGGATCGTTTCGGGTTTGTAATGGCATCTCCGGCATGAGTCAGATGTTATTGACGAGTCCCGAAGTATGTATTTTGAGTAATTATTTGTAAGAATTACTTGATCTTGTATAGCCAGCATGAATCCTTCAGTCTCCGGGAAAAGACTTCCTTGACTCAACCAGGCGTGCGACGCTGCTTTGTCGACGTTACTCTGGTTACGATCATGTGGATGTCTCCCATGTAGAGGCTTGCGGATCCATTGCTGGATTTTGTCCTCCTTCGTGACCAAGGGGCAAAAACTATCTGGAATTTCTGTGTGTGAGAGGTTTAATGGTGTGTATGCCTTGTCGCCTTGGATTATTGCATTGTGTAGGTGTGATGTGTGTATTTTGGCGTAAATGTATTCTCGCAAGTTATGAACCTCTTTATTATGCATGTTCCTTATGTCTGTAAGACCCCGACCCCCTTCGGCTCTTGGCAGCGTCAGTCGTTCTATCGCTGCTTTGGGATGATGAATTCTGTATTTGGTCATAAGGACGCGGGTCTTGATCTCGATGTTTGTCAAGACCGTAGGCGTCCATTTGATTACCCCAAATGAGTACGTTAGCACCGGAACTGCGTAGGTGTTAATGGCTTTGATGGTTTTTTTTCCATCAAGGTGGGTGTTCAGTAATCTCTGTACACGCGCTAGGTATTGCTGCATTAGGTGTTGTTTTACAGCGCTGTGATCTATACCTTCATCCTGGTTGAACCCGAGATACCGATACGACTCTCCCTCGTCCATTGGCTGCATAACAGACTCCGGTTCGAGTTCACTGTGTCCGACATTTGTCAATTCCGAACTCCATGCAGAGGTCGGGCGAAACTTCCCTGGAAAGTCCCAGCAGCTTCTCTAATTGATGTTTAGTTGCTGCGTAGATCTTTATATCATCCATGTACATTAGATGTGAAATAGTATGGCGCGAATTCATTTTTGTCCCCACATTATAACCGCAGTTGGTTTCATTCAACAGGCGTCAAAGTGGATTCATTGCGAGACAAAACCATCATGGACTCAATGAGTCGCCTTGGAATATGCCGCGTCTTACTTGAATAAGATCGCTTGTTGTTTTTTCGTTACCAATACTTAAATGTAAGGTCGTTCGCCATTAGGACATGATCGTTCCAAGGAAGTTCACGATACTTGGGTGTATTTTATACAGCTCCAATACTCTCCGTAACCAGGAGTGCGGCACCGAATCAAATGCCTTTTTGTAATCAATAAACGCTGTGTGCAGGTTACGTTGTCTTCCTTTCGCTTGTTCCAGTACTACGGAGTCAATCAGAAGCTGCTCTTTGCAACCTTGTGACCTCTTTCGACATCCCTTTTGTTCTTCTGTCAGTATTGTGTTCATCTGACAATGTTCATTGATCTTTTCTGCCAGACAGGACGTCTTATACACAGTAGGCAAGCAGGTAATAGGCCTATAATTAGCAGGATTTTTTGTATCACTGTTTTTTGATTTCATATATGTGATGCCCTGCGTTAGGAACTTCGGTGTCAGGTTTGGTGTTCTTATAAATAGTGTAAATTGTTCAGCGAGATACTTGTGTGTTGATGTAAAGTGTTTGAGCCAGTAGTTTTGTATGTTGTCGATGCCAGGTGCCTTCCAGTTCTGCGATCTCTGTAAAGCTCTGGAGACGTCCTCTGTAGTAATGTCCGTATAGGGCATCTCCGAAAGATGTTCGTTATTCCTGTACTCTGTATCGATCCAGCTGGCTTTGTCATTATGGTCAATGGTGTTGGACCATATATTCGCCCAAAAACTATGGAGTGCGTTCTTCTCCGGTAGACCATTACTGTCAGTTACCGTGTTCGTTAGAGACTGATAAAATCGTCTCTCGTTTCTGCTGAACGCTTGGTTTTGTCGTTTGCGTTCAGTACTGGTCTTATACCTTCGTAAGCGCTTCGCTAGTGCTATTAGTTTTTGATGAAGCGTATCTCTGATCTCTGTGAGTGTTTTATTGGGTTCCTCGTATTGTGTGTGTACTGTGTGTTTGTGTAATATGTCGTGTATGTATTTGTTGAGCCGTTTGGACCTCGTACCCTATTGGTATTGGGTGATCCTGCCGAGGTTGCATCGGATGTTGTTGATGCGTTTATTCAATCGTGTTTCCCAAGCAGGAGTTTTGTGTTCCTTCGAGTTGTGCGCTACCAGTGGTGTTACATCGGAACCGTTACAACGTATAGCGGCAACGGCTCCACAGTAAATAGCTGTGTGTAACTCGATAAAATTGTAACATGTTTCCAAGTGTTTAGGCGGTATTGTATTGTTTAATATCTCAACGATCTTAGCCAATCTACGTGAGGTGTGTTGTTTAGGCAACAAGTACCTATGTGTGGGGTCCGTCCCTTTAAATTCAGTAAGCGCTGTGTTAAACTCCAGTTCGATCTCTTGCAGTAGGGTGTCATTTTATTATTATTATTATTATTATTTTTTTTTTTTTTAATTAAAATTGGGACACTACTGCCCGTGGATGGCGCGGTCAGCAGTGTCCGGCGGCATCGCCATCTCTGGGCATGCGCCGCCAAACACAGTAGAAAGATAAAAACGACACATAAAGACAGGAACACATAAATGCAATAGACAAAGGACAACATACACATATTAAAATACAGCAATGAGCCCTGCCATCCCAGGGCTTTAAAAGGAGCGAACAGACCTTGGTGAGGGTACGACAGGTACCAGCCAGGTCGTCCGGTCATCAAGGCCTGAAAACCAACGATGAGACTCCCCCCGAGGTATAAAGGGCCTCGGGGTGGAGGAAATCGACTAAAAAAATGTACGAAAGAAAAACTAAAACAATATATTTGAAAGAATATCACAGACAAAAACTTATTACGTCACTGGGGAGCCACTGGCCTACCAGGGACGCAATAAGGGATTAAAACAATACCGCTGCAGAGCCATGATAACAGGTCTACAGCGGAATAACGAAGAATAGATAAAACAGAAACATAAAAGACGAGAAAGATTAAAACAAAGAAAGAAATAAAGTAAACTTATTAAAAAGACAAAACAAATATATCACAGTGATTAGATTACTTTTCCCTGCAACACGATTCCACTCCCTGTACCCTCGACAATTTCGAAATGGCTTCGTCAATACCAAGGAAGTCGCCCATGTAAAGACAGTTGACGTCTGATTACTAGGCTACATGAATTGTTCTGTCAGATAACTGATTACTAAGTTACATGTGCTTTTCTGTCAGACGTCGGGGTCTACTTACTGGGGAGACCGGTACGTAGACTAGGCCACGTTCGTCCGAGTCGAGGTCACAGGAAACGGAACAACGCAACAGAGAATCACAGTAGATCTGACCTGTGTCCTCATCACTTCGACGGGGCGGAAGCGGCCCAGGACGCCGACAAACGCATCCATCCGAGGGACGACAACGTCTCCTTACTAGACGAGCTCGCTCAAGCCGTTCGGGCAGACGTTGACTCACACGTGTGGCCGACGCGAATGAATGCGTCAGACGCCGCATTCCTACCCATCGAAGCCACAGGGACAGAAATCAACATTATATCACAGCGCAAATTAATCACAGTTGTGTCACACTGGAGTGCACCATCCAGTGGACACTAAGAAAGATAAAAACAACGTAAAAAAATATCAAAGCACTAAATATCACAATGTCGACAAAGGGAAATCACAGAAAACTATCACCTATTCGACTCACCCGAACACAATTCACAACTCCGGCAATCACACCCATACAAGTTACTAGGCTCTCTCAATGCTGAATTCCGGTCAAGGTACTTACAGACACATCTCAACTTTCGGTGGCACTTCTCTTATACGGGGAATATAACCTCGGTCGGTCATACGACGTTCATCGTCGTCGAAAATTTTACCAGAGCCTCGTCAGCCTGCTAGCCGAAGCTAACAGTTGCCCGCCGGGCACGAACGGGGACGTGAAGGATAGATTTTAGCCCAGCATTATTATTATTATTATTATTATCATCATATGGAAAACAAAACGATTTTTCAACTTCCGGCGCCAATTTCTTTCCGGTCATTACAGGATTTTTCATCATACGTTTATAATGTGCATTTATGAAATCCTACAGTAGATGTCAACGCAAGATTCTCGTTCGTAGGGCCGGCCCAAATCGAAACAGAGCTTCATGCAAATGAGACTACGGTGACCTTGAAACGAAATTGGTACAACAAAGTAATAATTACATATTGTATTTTCCTATTTTTAACGTTGGGCAAATTGGTGTAGTAAAGGGTACATAAAAATATGTAGTTAGACTACTACTATTTAAATAAGATTAACATTTTAGACAAAAAAATCATTAATAAATTAAATAAATTTCTTCATTACCAAAAGCTTAAATTTATATTTTTCCAGCTCCCAAACTTTTAAGTAATTTTGGAAATAACTGAGACGGAAGTTTTCAAATTTTGTGGAAAAAAACTTATGAGACTAAAATATGACTCTTGATCTCGAATCTGAAGTTTATTGCCTGAGGGTCTGTAAAGACCCGACGCGACGGTCAATATTCAAATATGTTTAACTTTTGTATCCGTTGAAAATAAAGCAAATCCAAAAAGCTCGTCTACAATATTTATCAAATACAAAGTAAGAAATTATTCTATCAAAGACAAACTGCGAAGTAAACCATTTTCCTAAAAAAGGGCTGCAGATACCTATTTATGAAGTATTTGAGGTCAAACATTAGTCAGTTTCTCAAGCGAGTATTAGAGTATAGTTGCAATAGTTGATTTTTGTTATTATTTCTTCACATGTTTTACGGTAAATTCGTTGATAATTAGTGTCATCATCTCAACATAAATTAGTGGGGCGAGGCCTTCGGAAGCACGAGGTCTAGTGCGGCGCTCTGTTTACATTTATCTCGGACCGGCCCTGCTTTTTCATATACAAACATTACATTTATTTTCGTGTCGCATGGATATAAGGCTTTAAGCCCACAAACTAAGTGAGAAGTCACAAAATATAATATGTAATGTCATATATTATATACTCTAAATAAATCTCTACAATGTATTTCCAAACAGATTATTGTCCGATAACTATCAAAATGAGTTGTAATTTAATTATTTGGAGAAAAGTAATTTAACTACTTATTCATTATTAAGCAATGCGTAATTGAAAAATAAATTACTTTTTTAATTGTTTAGATATTAATTTTTACGGATTTTTTAATTATATAAAATCATCAGTCGATCACTTTGATCTCCATATATGAATTTAAATCAGTTAATGAGTTAGTTTGTTTGTAATATAGTTTTATATAATTCTGAATCAATGAATGAAAAATGGCTGTGGGCTCCGTTGAGGTGGTCTACGCTGCAACTAGACCTCCGTATTGAATCCTTTATGTCCCATATATTGAAGACGAAACGCTGTTCATAGAAAGAAGCTGGGATTTAATTCCTAATAAACTCCGCTGTTAGATAGGTCTCTTTCAATATGGTGTCTTGTTCACAACAAGACGTTAGAGTTGGATAAAAACAGAAGTAAATATGAACTTTCAATTCCTACTACACTTGCTGCAGGCTGACGTCTGGACTCAGTATATATACAAATGCGGTTCGAGTGCTAGAATTTACCAGAAAGTTAATCACTCAAGCTAATTACTTAAAAAATCAACTCATTGTATACTATTGAGAAACACGGGAATCAATTTTAGTATGGAATTTGACACCTGGGCACTCCGATGAATGCGACTACTAAGCCAAAGAAACCTAAATTAAGGCAGAGAACGGTTAAAACCACTCCCTCTCTGATAAATTTGCTTAGATTTTTTCTAAGAATAATGATAAGTTTTTTTAAGGAAGATTTGTTCATTATTTTCATTTTTTGACTCTTGCATGAACTTTGGATTTCGCATAATTTCGGAACAAAAAAATTTTTACTCAGGGACTGATAACCACAGAACATATAGAAGGATAGTAAGTACAAAATTATATGGTCAGCAGTGTGCAGTTCTGAGCAAGTTAGGCTACATTCTATTCACTCGTTCGGTGGTGGTGAGTGGATGCGTATCAATTGTTTATCAATTGTTTATGATAATTGTGAGAGTCCACCAGTGGCCTCATTCACAGTGTGTATGAATGTATAGTAGTATTTTTACCAAATGAAAATGATTTGATGCACTAGGAATGTACGTATAACAACATAGCAGACATGATTGTAATATAGCTATCGCTTACAAGATCTACTACCAAATGTATTGAAAAAGGATGATAAAAATTATACCTTTGATAAATAACAAAATTTCATTTTTAAATTCCAAAGCCATGAATCATGTGCATTTTATAAAAATGCGACTATATCTATGTATACGCGATACGCATACATCGATACATATCACACATATATAACCATAAACAGTGTGTACCTACATAACATATAGGTGGGGATTTTCCATCCTTTTTGGCGACAGTCGTTTCACTAGTATAGAGATACGAGTGCATATTCTGGATTCTGTGCTGATAACCAACATTATTGGCCCAAACTTAATTTTGTTACAGAATTTAGTTAACCGTGGACAAATAATAAAACTTTTGTGTACAAAAATGTGATTTTTAAGTAAATTTTGAACTTCTTTCACGGGCAATCGATATACATTAGTATATCGATAAGTGGGGTCCAATCGACTTATTTTAACCCTGTAACCTTTTAATTCTATAACCCTAGAATCATACATTGGTCTACGAGTCAAGTTAATCATACATAGGCGTCGTTTCGACAAATGGACTTTTTACGGGGAGTTTTATAGTTTATTTGCAAAAAACATTTTTGTTACATAACAATACTACAAAACCAAACAAAATATTTAAAAAAATTGGATTTGGAAAAATTTCTTAATGTAAATATTTATTAATTTTTTTAATCTTTTTATCAAAGTATATTTTCATTATAAAAATTAAAAAATATATAAATACATCAATTGTAATAATTAATTTATGAACTATTATGAATCAGTGGACACGTGTGACTTTACAGAATGCGAAATTTCTCAGTCATAAATATTCCTATAGATATGTAGTTATTTCCCCATTAGGCACATTTGTAAATTTTCTAAAATTTGTTAGTAATTTTTCGAATAAGATCTCAAAAAAATAATAAAAATTAAAATATTTTCCACAAAATAAATTTTTAATCTTTTATTAAGTCATTCGAAACGCATTCTTTAGTTTTCGTCTTCTTTATCGTCTTCTCAGTAATCATCTTTCACATTATCATAATCATTGAATAAATTAATTATAACATCCATACCTTTAATAAATTTTAGAAAAATAAGGAAAACTTTTATATGTGGAGTACAAAAACTTGAAAAAAAAACATCGGTTAATCATACATCATCGTCCTTTTGACGCACACTATTTCAGTATAAAAAAACGACAATAGCTATAAACAAAATTTATAGGTCTTATGTGTTATAATAACAAATAAATTAGATAACAGAAGTTTCACAGCGAGCAGGTACCGACAAGTCACAGTATTGGAGCAGGTAGAGAAGTTCGTTCGTCGTTTTGACGAGTACGTATGATTCTAGGGATAATATGTCCTAGAAGTCTTGGGACACCATATAGAAAAACATCACAGTAAATAAATAAAAAAAATACCAGTAGTAATAGTTAAATAATTTTTTGAAGCCAGACTTTAAATTGCTCCGCCTGAATAATGTTATTTCCAAACAATAAAAAATATTTTGTATATTTACATATAAAAAATCATAGCATACAGCTGTATACGACTTTCTTACATATTTAGACAATTTTATGTTTTTCTTCAATCCCGTGTTTAACAAATAATTAACTATGGTTTTATCTAATTCTTAAATAATACCCCTGTCGCAGCATCCTGCATAACATAGCGAATTTCCGTTTATAAAAATTAGTTTTTCTCGGAAACTAGTTGACATAGAATAATAGTTTAAAGAGCTTTTTTATGTAACTTTTTCTCCTCTTTTAAATGGTGTAAAAAAATTTGGCAAAAATTTTTGAATAAGTGGAAATTTTGGCAAAAAACTAATTTTTTGCAAGAACAAAAACCATGTTCCTGGCATCCGACGTGTCTGGCTGAAGAACTCATCCAAGATTTTTGGACTTCCAACGTTGTCACCAAATTTCGTAACCCTAGGACGTTTCGTTCGAGAGTTATCATGCTGATACATAAATACATAAATACATATATACATATATATATATATATATATATATATATATATATATAAATTTTAGTGAATATTATTTTCGGTTTCTAGGGACCTCAAAACAAATTTCTGCCATAGTCCCGGGCTCAAGTCCCGTCATGAGACCTACTGTAATAGCTGAATTTCCATTCTGGAAATTCGCTAATAAGTTTGGTAATTATTCAAAGCATGACTTTGTTCCGCCATTTTTGACAATATAAGAAATAAATCAATCGCCTGATTATAAATATTTTTCTAAAACTTCTACATTATGGTAGCTTATTAAATTACTGTTCAAATATTCGCATAACATTAATAGATAATGAAAGGGAAAAAATAGCTTGCCACCGGATATTTGTTGCGATAAATTATTTCCGACCCTTGATATGGTCAGATCCTTTTTCGATGTCCTATACCTTAGCTTTCAAATTCTCAGACATACGGATTGTTTTGCTAGGCCACGAATGTCTTCTATTTTATATGGTTAAGATTTAATCAAAGTGGATAGAGTCGATTAAAATACATTAAAACATTTTTGACAACATTTAAATATGTACAAAAATGGCTATTAATTATTATTATTAAAAAACTACTCGTGTTGTTCAAAATAAGTAATCAAATTAAATAAAAAGAGGAGGTAATAAATATGATTAAATAATTTTTTAATTAACAATTTAAATGGTTCCATGTAACAGGCAACAATTTTGTTGATGTTCTGGTTTTTATAATTCAATAATTACAAATATTTAACATACATATGATTACGTAAGAAGGTGTTACAACATCTGATCAATGTAAAATTGTTACCAATTCGCAATTATCATTGTAATTAATAGTTCTTTAAGAAAAAGACATTTTACAAGGAAACTTAATGACAAGATTATCACTTAATTATTATTACCTAATTATCTTCGGTAATTTATTAAAAAAATAAAACTTGTGATGTTAAACTAAAAAGTACTGTAATAAGGAAATTGACAAATTCTTTTCTATACGGTCTCCTGCTTCTTTGACATATAAGGCGCAGTTATCCCAGAAGAAGAATTTTGATTGCTCGGTGCAACCATGAACTACATCTTCCACTTTTTCGTCTATTCCGAAAAAAAATTCTAATTTCTGTGGATGTTGTCGAGTAGATATTGTGTGAACACCTTAGAACTCAAATGTAACCGAAAATGTTTTTTGGAACCAATAATTAGAATATAGGTAGATACTTATAGAATGAAGGTAAATAGTGGGTAGCTGTTGATTTGTTTTTGAGTAGATCGGAATATTGAAAGTCATATTTATAATTTCAAAAAAAAAGTTTGTATTAGTTCTCTTGACATTGCTCTCATACCAATGATGTCTTTTGCATGCTTGCGATGCGTCCAATATTTTTGGAATTAAATACTCAAAAAGTAAATTGTGTATCTTATTTTGCCTTACAATTGTGGAAAAATAAACTGATACTATTATAAGTTAAGCTACAGGTAAAGTCTAACATAAGATACGCCTAACATAAAATACATCGCGCTGCGGAACAGAGACAAAAAAAGTATTCCTATTCTTTTTATTCAAAAAATGACATATTTATTGTACAGTTGATTTTTATTATTGGTAACATAAACATGATATGAGATGTGATTTATTTATTATTTTATTAAACTTGCAATGTTTGTTTAATATTAAGATACAAGATGTATGTATTAAGAGTGCGGTTACCATAGAGCAACTAGAGAGAAAATACATATTTCTATACTACTGGAACCTGTGTAACCACTTGAGATAGAAAATATGTTGTATACGTGCACGGTGTTTACTTTGTATTGGTGCGGTAAACTGTGTTTGTGTGAGTAATCGAAGATGGTGGTGGCCGTCACGTGACCTTTGGTTGGCATACATGTGTGTGATGTGTGTGATACCACAACGCTACTTGTGCCGGTTCAACAATCAAATTTATTGTTGTTTGACTGATTTACACTGAGCGACGGGTACTGAGCAACTGACACTAAGCAGCCTAAGATGCACATACTTGCACATAAGTGATTGCAGAAAAGAGACAGTTATATTCGTTCTATTTGTTCTGTGGCGGTTACCGATGATATAATTTATGACATGATGTGTCGAACCGTGAGAATGTAAAATTAAATATAAAAGCATAATACATAGTGTGTATGATAACTGCAGACATAGTACGCAATACATATCGATGCACAATCATTTTTCAACTTTTTCAACCCCTATTTTGCTCAAAATATTTTTTTTTATATTACGATTTTATTTGTTTTTTGTTTTTTTGTTTTTTTTTTTTTGGCAAATTTTGTATCTAATATGTAGAAATAAATATATTTCTTAATATAATTTTTGAAAATCTTATATTACATTCCATTGGTTACACTCTGTATACTACTGCTTGATATAAAATACAGAGAGAGAGAGCTACGTCTGTTTATGTATCTAATATTAGACCGTTTCCTGTAAATAGTTAGTCAGCTTCTGATAAACGAGTAGAGCTTCTGCTAAACGAGACTTCTTCGCTATAAAAAGAATGATTAAGTCTAACTACATAAAGACTAGATAAATAGTTAGTGGCTTAGGAGATATTGAGGCTATGAAAAGAGAAGACAGCTACAACCTAATTTGGAACTATGATTTTGTATTCAGTTTACTCAGGCTAAAATGAAGAGAGACTTCAATATTAAACGTCGTAATTATAAAAAATATTGTATGCTCATTTTCTGGTATGCTCAGATAGTTTTCTGGTGGCAAGATCATTGTCATTATTATTTTGTAAAATGTCTCACATTTTTACAAGCTACTTTTGTATCTGAGATATTAAATAGTTTCATATAGCTGAAATTTATATCTAATTCTCACTAATCTTATTTAATTGTGTTTTATTTTCCTATGTTGCTCACGCCGAAATATATATTTAAACCAAATTAAGAATATATAGGCTCTCGTTACTGATGTGTGACCTGAAATAGCCTGTAAGTCTGTTGCTAAAAGTATTTTATTCAATTTAAAATTATGCAATAACAAATGAACAACTTCAAGAAATTATACACATAATTTATATGTTTATAATATAGAAAAATTTAGGCCTACCCAAAATAAAAATCATAAAATTGGCCTTGTATTTAACGTAAAATTTCACAAAAAATTTTAAGAGTGAATTAGTTCAAAATTTTTAATAATAATGTATAACGTTAGTTTTTATTTCTAAATAATTGAGATAGACTCGAGGAACATCTAGTGGAAAATTGGAAAACTGCTACCTTTTTTCTTCTCTGAAGAATACTAGTTTTCCTAGTTAAATAACAATTTTCCTACATAAATTGATTATTCTGTCGATGAGTAATTTATTATTGTTTCATAAATAAAAAAATAGATGGTACTTTATTTTATTTTTTCAGTGAGGGAGGATTGGTTGTCATTCTTTTGTAGTTCACCTTTGTCTTTATTGAAACAATATTCATGTATAGTATATGTATTTATACCTAATATACTATATAGTATGTCTTTGGGTAAATCACTTGCTATATGAATAACTGAATAAGATAAGAAACTATTAGTATACAGAGTGAATAATCTGCAGGTTTTCATTTGTTATACCTCTAAAATATTCATCTAATCCAGTGATAGGCAACCTTTTTTCGAGTTTTATTTATTAAAACAAAATGAGTTTATCTATATATTTTACTTCAGGTGGTGAAAAGGCTTAATTTCTAAAATTTTAGGTGGAGGAACACATACTCAAATTTTTATTTCGTTCGAAGGTGTGGAAACGTCGTTCAAGGTAGTGGAATAAAATGCAGTCTGTAGTTCAATTATTTGTTATAATGACACAATATTCGTAATTGTAATTATAAAATCGAATTACTAAAATTAAAAGGAAATGGTTTCAAACCTCTCACATATCTTTAACTTTATGAACAGGCCCGGCAAGAGGGTGGGGTAGCAGGAGTTGTAACCCTGGGGCCCGGACTAGAAGAGGAGCCGTCGACAGGGGCCTGGTAGAAAGTAAAAACTTTTTTTCTTCGGTCATCATTTATTTTTTCGGGAAGAATTAAATTTTCAAAAGTTGTGCTGCTTTATTCCCAGGGCCAGCCACATCTCTCCACGACCCTGTGTAGAAATAAAGAAAATAAAATACAAATTTTATAAAAAAAAAAGGAAAGAAATAACAAAAAATTCTAGTCCTTGAATTTTTTTAGAAGATTTGTTAAAATTTAATAAAGACGTTACATTCCCTTTAAAACAAACGTTGTCTAAACTCACAACAGTTTGTTCAATTTACTTCCTATTTTTGACATAATCCATACATATTGGAAAATGTCTTCCCAAAAATTTGTATATTATTTACTAATTACATGGGCGCAAGTGGTTCTGAAGCAATAGGTTACCAATTCCTGGCTAAATTGAGAAAGGTTAAAAAAAAGATATAATATATATATATATATATATATATATATATATATATATATATATATATATATATATATATATATATACATGTATATATATATATATATATATATATATATATATATATATATATATATATATATATATATATATATATATATATATATATTCCGTAACGGGACATTTACGATAAAAACGGTTTTCATAGAATAAAAAAAAATAATATAGGAACTCATGTTTAATGTATACTACTCAAAACAAAATAAGGGCCACTCATGTTTTGCTTTTCGGTGCTGCCAACTTTTCGGTGATTTAATATCGAGTATGCCCTCCCCTTTTTAAAACACATACTTGAAGCCTCCTCGGCATGCTTTCAATAAGATGCCTAACGGTTTCATCAGGAATCTCCTCCCAACATCTTCTCAAGACATCAATCAGTTGTTATTGGGTGTGCACATCCTCTCCGGCTGCTCTGACTCGCCGTTTCAATTGATCCCAAAGATGTTCTATTGGGTTCAAGTCAGGGCTATTTGCAGGCCACAGTGAAACCTGTATATTAGCCTCCCTAAGGACAGTTGTCATCGCTCGAGCAGTATGCGCTCGGACATTATCCTGCATCAGGATAAATCCGTCGGCCGCTCGTTGTGTACCCCCGTTCAGGAAAACAAGCTCAGTTTTGCCTTGCAAACTAATTCCACCCCAGACCATGACATTAGGACCGTCAAATCTATCGCGTTCATGAATGTGACGATCAGAAAACCTTTCCCCACTTCTTCTCCACACTCTTACACGTCGATCATTACTAAAAAACTTCACCTTGCACTCATGCGTGAAGAGTACGTGATGCCATTCCTCCAAGCCCCATTCTAGGTGTTCACGTACAAATATTAAACGGTTTGCATGATGCGCTCCGGTCAGTTTGGTACGGATTACTGGTCTTCTTGAACGTTGCTAGTCTTCATGCAAACGATTTCGTATGGTCTGATTACTGAAAACAGTACCAGTAGATCGATGTAAGCGATTTTGCAGAGTACCTGCGGTAACAGTCGGCTCACGTCGTGCACACAGTCGAATGTAATGGTCTTCACGGACAGTGGTAGCACGAACTCTTCCTGAGCCACGGAGCCGGGTTACACTACCGGTCTGCTGATACCGATTCCAAACATTTTGAATAGCCCTTCGTGAACAACCCAACTGCAGAGCCACGGAACGTTGAGATTGACCACCCTCAATCATCGTTACGGCTCTGGTAGCAGTAGCTTCGTCCATATGGTGTCGAATTCTCGGCATTGTAAAAATAAATGATTGAATAACACGCCAAACTTCAAAAAACAACCTCAGCAATCAATAATCTAGCGCAAACTGATTTAAAATAAAATTCAAAAAAATAAGTAAAACTAACACTTGACGCTGTGCGAGACAAAAAAACGTTTAAATCTTCCCCTCAACAATAATATCACTTAAACGTAACTGTTATCATTTACTCAACCACTTAATATCATAACAACAGTCATTTAGAAAAGTTATTTTGACGTGGATCGACATAAATCAGTTTTAAAATACAAACTTTCAAGTGGCCCTTATTTTGTTTTGAGGAGTATATTTAAAAAAAATTAATTTTTAATTAAAATTGTCAATAATTTCGGTTTAGCTTAATTTAGTCGATATTAAGACATAAGATGTTAATCAAAAACATCAACGAATATTTAAAATAATCATGTTGATCATGATTTGAATTGAAAATCGTAAGTAGTTTTCCATATAACTTCGAATATTTATCAGATTATCGGATAAAGAATTATTTTTCATTCTTATTGCATTTATTTTTATTATGAGTTTTATGGAACGGTTTATACGAGTACATTCATACGAGTAGAGTGGTAAGGGTAGATTTAGAAGGGTACAGTTTTTTATACACCAGTGAATCTAACTTAAAGCTTAAATTGCTCTATCCTGTTATGAACTTTGATTAAAAATTTTAAAACTTTAAAAAGTTATGTGTCAAATTGATTTTAAATTTTTCAGTAACATATAAAATCCTTACAAAACGTTGTTGTTTGAATATGACTTCAATGGAAATGTTATTTTGTGACGCGAAACAGACAAATTTAAAAAACAAAAAGTACGAAAATTTTACTTGGAACAAAAAGTTTTTTTTTCCCATTTACGTTGATGGATGCGTTAGGTTATTTTTGTAAACACAATAATATGTTATTCCACCTTAAAAATGACAAATTTGAATGATATCTCCACATAAGCTATGAAATTCCTGTATATATAGAGCAATCGATAACCCGCACCAATGGAAACTTTTAAATTATTCACACGGTATATAATATAATATAATATATTGATATTATACATATATATATATATATATATATATATATATATATATATATATATATATATATATATGTATATGTATATATATGTATATAAATATATATATATATATATGTATATATATATATATATATATATATATATATATATATATATATATATATATATATGTGTGTATATATATGTATATATATATGTGTATATATACATATATATATATATATATATATATATATATATATATATATATATATATACAGTATATAAAGAGTGACTAAAAAGTGACAGATAGTTTTGTGTTCACTATGACCCGAGTATGGAAAGAATATCGATAGTACAATGTCTTCTAGAGGGCTGAAATTTTGTATTCGGATTGAGTTAGTATCAAGGGGGTGCCTTTTGGGGGTCTCAACTTTTAACCTTTACCCCCACTATTTTTATACCAAAAAGATCATGATTTTCCTTGTTTTTTAGCAGTTTCGTTCGGGTCAAATCTTCTCCAATAAACCTAGATGGCTGAAATTTTGTGTACAGGTTAAGTTAATAGCTAGCCACTGCTTTTTGAAGGTTTCAACTTTTGATCCTTACCCCACGATTTTTACGCCAATATTTCATTAATTTTTTGGCTTTTATTCTAACACGTCTAGAGACTCTCTAAGGAAACGTAGAGGGCTGAAATTTTGTACGTGTATTGTGTCAGGATCCTGCTAGTGCCTTCTAGAGATTCTACACTACTTTTCCCCCCACTTCTCCCATTTTTACATCGGAATTCAATGGTATTTTTAAATGGGTTTTAAATGCATTAAGCTTATTCTAATACAAGTAGGCGGATAGTGATTTTAAAAATTTAAAAAAAAATGAATTTTCTTTTATAACAAATGCAATACATAAATATTCAGTAATTTGAAAATGTTATTAAAGTCACTCTTTATTTATAAAGTAGGAATTCTGGATTTTTATTTATAAAACGGAAATTTTGGATTTTTTTGGAAAGAAAATATATCTTCATAAAGGCCTTCCAGTTTACTACTTAAGGTCCGTTTTCAATATTTTAAAATAAAACACAAAAGCAATTGGCGGATAAGCATGGGTAGGAATGCCCTCGTACGAATTGTGTGAGCTTTTTTCCTGCTAACTGCTATCGGCACAAAATGGAAATTTACTGAGGTTTAGCCCTTAAAAATTTAAAACCTTTTTTTAAAGTCCCGATCAGCCGGACACTCATCATCAGTTTTGATACCACCAAAATGACAAATCGCTTGTAGACTTTCAATCACATTTGGCTTGTAAACATTCAATACCGAAGATAAAGGGAGAATTCGACTTCCGTGATGGGGCCCCGCTGCTCACGGCGTTTTACAAAATTTCAGCCCTCTAGGTTTATTTGGGTGACCTGTGCGAGTGGTACAAATTTCGAAAACGTCAAAAAAGCATGAAATTGTAGCAAAAAAATGAGGCGGTAGGGGTAAAATATTAGAACCTCCAAAACGCACAACCTTAGGTACGAACTGCAACAACACACCAAATTTCAACCCTCTGCGTGAATTCTGGAGGGCTGTGGGCGTGTTAGATCCAGCCAAAATACTTTTCCCCCCTTTTTGTTAGAATTAGAGGTCGGAAAAAAATTTTCATTTAAAACGGACAATAATATGCAGCATAAATAATAAGTAGCACTGCTTATAGGAGTTCTGGCACATGTCAGAGGGGCTGCAGACTGGATTGAGTGCTCATAATACATGTCTTCTATAAGGGAGATTTCCTACAATGCCGAACGTATTCCTCGTTGTACGGTAATCTAGTCAAGTAGCTGTTTGAATATTCAGTCATTAGTTTTTTAACCAAATGTGGAATCCTTATTAGTGTCTGTGAGAAGATCAGAATTCACCAATTAATTAACGTCTGCTACTGAAAACTAACTTTTAATTTTAGTACATCGTGATTGGACACACACATAAAAAAAGCATGTCTAATAATAATTATAACAGTAGCACTAATTAAAAATAAAAAGAGAAAAAATAAAATACATAAAAGAAGCTAGTTGTCGTTTCTTTCTAATTTGCTGAAAACAATTTGTAGTATACCTTGGGGCTATTTAAGAGCTGTATACATTCTGGATTTGGCAGATAATAATTATTCTCTAGAGTAATAACATATGAACTGGAATTGTAACAAATAATAACAATTTTACAATTTTCTTAAGGTCATTTTTGATTATAATTAGAAATTAATTAATATTAATATAAATATTTTTTTATGCTGTAACATATGAATAATTTTAATGTTCTGCTAATATGTGTTAAATGAATTTTTAATAAACGTACAATGAAATATTTAGTTTAATCTTAAGGAGATTCAACTATGCAATCAAACCCAAGATGAATTTTTTTTATTCTTTATATATTGGTAACACTACTTAACAAAATGGGTTGGTTTTCAGACAACATAAAAAAATTTATATGTTGCTGAATGTGTCGGAGATATAATTATATGATCAATTCATCGAAAATACTTAATCTGGGGTTCGAGTTACCCGGGCCCAACTTATACGGAACCAATTAACTCGAAGAATACTTACATTCTCTTCATGCATCAACATGACTACCTATACATACCTTTTGGTAAAAATTTTATAGGGATATTCGATAGCAAAAAAGAATCTTGTTCTTTTATGTAAAAAGCAAAAGTATTAAATTTAACAAATTTCAAAGCAAAGTTGTGCATCGATTTTTTCTATTCCCAACCAGTAAATAACTTTTTTCGTCAGAACAAATTCTAGTCAGCACATTCTGAATAATAAGTACGCAAATTTTGAAAATTTTCCTAAGAAAACTGTTACACCGATAGAACTACCTTAATAATTACGAACAAATGTTTTAATTTTTTTTTTCTTTTTTACTAACGTTAATTTGTTTGAAATAGCATTAAGTGCACAAATTGTAGCTGTAGGTCAATGTTGATTAATAACGGAATACTGAAAGTATAGGTACCTATTTTGTAAGTTTATAATGTCTATTAGAGATAATTAAATTAATTCAATGTTATGAAATTCGACATTAAACTTCATGATTATATGTGAATTGTAGGGCTGAATTAGAGGTGGAGTAAGTAATGTATAATGTTTAGTACATTTTGTATTCTTTTAAAGGTAATTGCCACCAAATAGATATTATGATATAAAAATTTATCCGTTGAATAAACATATTCTTGAAAATAAGTTCAATGTTGACTTCTTATCAACTGTCATGAATATGAGCAGCCGTTTTAATTTATAAATAAATCAATGTAATAGTGGTTTTTTTTTATTTTTTATTACTCATGCGGGAGAAGTACCAACTTCGTGCATACATTTGTGTACGCAAAATAGCTGTTTGCCCACTTTGCTATTCCTACATGCTTTTTTGCGTGCGGAAAGTATTGAATTTTAACAATATTTAATTTAAAAAAAAGACAAACACTCAAAAATATTATTTTAAAAAGTAATAAAAAATAGTAATGATAATAGAAAAAACTATGTAAAACTATCGTAATAAAAAATAGTATGTACAACTCGTGCGAGATTGTCAATTGCCCACTCGAGCAAATGAGCGTACTCACTACGATCGTGCGCTCAACTTCGCTCTCGTGGGCAATCGAAAATTTCCTGCCCTTATTGTAGAATATACTATTTGCTAACAAATACGTATTGCCATCATAACAAAATAGGTCTTTGCCATTAAGAAAAGTTTATCTTTTTACACTAATACCGCATTTTTTGCGTTATTTATTTAACTAGCTCTAGGCAAAAATTAAATAGGAGGTCCGTTTAAAGTATTTTAAACAAAACAATAATAAAATGTTCCCATCAGCCAAGGACGAGGCACCGATGCTTCTTTTGCCGAAAGTCTTTTTTCATCTCATTTATTATAATAGGGATTTAAGGAGTTCAGTTTTAGCTCTTTCAAACAGGGAGTAGCTAGGTTCGGAAGTGATTAGAAACTATATACTTACAATTAAAGGCCCCGCAGCTGGACTTATCGATTTTGATGAGCTTGAATGTCTTGTAGCACAATAAGAAATAAGCGCCATATATTTTTTACTGACAACAAAATAGTTTGAGGCAGTGAAAATTTCCTCCAAAAATTTGTATAAAAATATAATATTTCAAATATGTTAGAAACGAATAACTTTTCCAAAAAGGATAAAAATTATTGACACCTAAGGGTGTCTACACAATCAATGAAATAAGGAATAAGAAATAAGAAATAAGGAATAAGAAGTATGCCATCTAGTGACGTTGAGTGTAACTGCTCATAGATATAAATATGTAGGTACTTTTGTACGTCAAAATTCCTGATTTTTTTTCACTTTAGTGACAAAAAAAGTCATCACAAACGTTATTTTTTCATGAATTTTGATGAACAAAAATACCTAAATACTTATACCTATGGGCAGTTACGTTAAAGTTCCATTCAATGTCACTAGATGGCATACTTCTTATTCCTTATTTCTTATTTCTTATTCCTTATTTCATTGATTGTGTAGACACCCTAAGAAAATTATTCTGACTTCTTGAACTGACCTAGTACCAACCAACTTGGAAGGTCAATACCCAGTTATATAATGGAACATGCTTTTGTAAAAAACTAGTTTAAAAAAAATTGATATGAGTTATGATAAAAATCTGAAAAAAAATTTTCACTCTCACTTAAACTAAAATGATGTTATTCTGCGGTAATGTTACAATACTTTTTATATTATTTCATTATACATACATCATTCTATGTTATGTGTAAAATGTGTAGCATATATGAAACTGGATGTTGTGTTCTGTGCCGACTTGTGCTGTTGATCTGTGTTGTTGTTACACATACATAAATTTTTTCAGCTAAAACGTGTAACTTCGTATCATTTACCTTCCATATAAATAATATTGACTGCCCAACATGGTTGACCAGAATGGGCACTTTCAATTGTATAACGTAATTTATAAATATGTAGGCACACATAATACATTTTATAATTTATAAATACGTATGTATGCAAGTATCCGTTCGTATTGAACTACTGTGAGTTACAAAAACTGAAAGGATCCTCCTAATGCAGTAATATTAACACTTAATCTATTCGAAGATAAAAAGTAGTAAATTTCTCTGTTTTGGTGCTCGTCAGCCTTAATGTCATGCTTAAGGGCCATCAAATTATTTTGATGGTTTTGTTAAAAATTTTGACGGTAAGTATTCTGTGACTAGTCCAAAAACTTTTTAGTTGTCATCTTTTTGACATTACCGTATAATTTTATCGTCATTTGACTGTGAGTGTAGAAAATGGTAATCAGGTATTGACTTTCATTGTTAAGTTATTCTTAGTTAACTAAATCAAGTATTTTTAGGCAAAGTGGGTAGAGCAAAGCGGGTAAGCAACAAAAGAGCGTCCTAATAGAAAAACTACTATTGGAAGGAAAAATGAATTCAAAAATCTTCTTTCTACCACAAAAGGAGGGCAAAAACCTATAAAAAGTATTTCCTAATGAAAAAAGCTGTTAGAAGGGAACAAAATTGAAAAATTTACTTTTTACGACAAAAAATGGGAAAAAATCTAAGAAAATATTTCTGCTTTGATTGTGATGATTTTTATGTGGAGCCACTTGAAGTTGATTGGATCCAATGTGGCGATTGTATAGAATGGGTTCACTAAGCTATTATTTAAATAAGTATTTAAATATATATTGTATTTACCCGCTTTGCCCAAAGAGGAATACTCGTTTTAGGATACCTACACGGACAAAGCGAGTTTTGCAGAAGTTTTGTATTTTCTTATAAATCTCCTATAAAAATAAATCTTCTACAAAAATTTCTTAAGTGGTATCTTATTTTAAAGTTCGATAAATATTTTATTTGATAATATAAAAACGACCTGCTCATCGAAGTCATAAGCCACTTTTTTGGGCCTTAAGTCTTAGCTTACCCGCTTTGGGCTACCTTCCCCTAATTAATTTTGCGATGGGTACCTGGATATTCGGATTTATAAGGAAATTAGACAGTTGACGAATTTGCTGGGTTGGAAGCACATAAAGTCACACATGATTCCAAAAAACACCGTCAAAATAAGATAGGAAGAATGGCAGGGGGTGGCAAATTCTCCTAAAGGTAAAAAGTTTATCCAATGTTTATCTTCCAAAAAACCCTATAGAAAGGTAAAGAAAACACCAGTAAGACTCTGGCAAGAGTCCTAACAGAACACGGCTGTTTTAATAAGCTTATATGTATTGGTATGATATAGTTGTAGATACATAGTGACTGAAAAATTATCAAACTGTGTCGGCTAGAATCTGAACTCAAAATTCTTGATTACTAATCAAGCGCTTTTCCACTAGGCTACCAGTCCTCGTTCAAGAGCCACTTCTGTCTGACGCCGAGTCAATCACACATATTACGTTCTTTAATGCAAGAAGCAGTTATTCTACGATGTAATTTTTAATTAACACAATGTGCTCATGTGTCAATGTGCTTCTTCAGAAATCATTGATTAATTGTTAAAAATCAAAGAAATAATTACTTCAAAATTAATGTGAAGAGCTGACCGTCAAATAAACTACCCGGATTGGCTTCAGGTGTCAGTTTTACCTAAGAGGAAAAATTTAGATGCTCCTTTTTTGAAAAATAAAAAGCAGTTTACAGCTAAATTTTGTTTATTTGGCAATAATATTTTTATATCTATATGGTGTGTTTACTTTTAATAAACTCAGTATTTAATTTTTCCATTTTTAAGATAAAACATAGTTGAATTTTTATAAATCAAATTGTAAACAAACAAGCTATTCAAAAGACGCATGCTAGACGTAAGTATTTAATAATTCTAGATATTCAGGTCTTTAGTTTGCACACCGGAACTTATTGCGTTCAATTGCTATTTTTTTCATTTGCATTTAGAGAAATTATAATTGCCTCTTCACACATAAATTTACGAACAAATAATTTCAATTTTATGTAAGAGGAAACAATACCACTCTTGGAATTAAGGACGTTATGAAAATATACTTATTGCGTTCAATTGCTATTTTTTTCATTTGCAATTAGAGAAATTATAATCGCGTCTTCACACATAAATTAACAAAGAATTAATTTTAATTTTATGTAAGAGGAAACAATACCACTCTTGGAATTAAGGACGTTATGAAAATATATTTTTTTAAATTGCTTTTTTGATGGTGAAAATATTTTCCAATAGAAACGTCGCGCCGGGACTATTACGTATTCCATATTTTCAATGATTTTACACAAAAATACACAAAGAATCCACTGCAGCCATAAAAACTGGAGGCTTAGATTCTGGATTGAAAGTAATCCAGATTGGATTTTTAAGGAGATGTGAGATTTATCAGCATGTTCTAGTTTTATCGCTAGTAACTTACTGTAAAATATTTATGAAGATTTAAGGACAGACAAATTATTATCAATATAAGAATTTTTTGATTATGTAAACACCAAAATTTGTGATGCCTAGCTACTTGCTTTATTTATGGTTATCCCAAAGAAAAACTGTTCTAGTACTTCGTCAGTTTTCATTTTTCTTTTTTTATAAAAATTTGTCAAGATATTTTTTTTAATTTAATTTTATTGTATTTTTTTCAACTAAAAGTATAGAACATATATTTCTATTATCAAAACTTGTAGATTTTCAGTTTTAAGAAATATGGGAAAATTCTGAACACCATAAAATTAAAAGGTTTTCGATGTACGAACAACATAAACACAGACTAGTGATAATAAAATAGAAAAGAATATCAAGGCAACAGAACTTTGAAAATTATACAAGGCTGAGATCGTTACGATTCATCAGTACATATTCTTAATCTTTGGTACTTGTATACGCCCCGAAGATTTATTCCGTCAATTACATTCTGGTAATAAAGTCTCCGAAAAGAACATCCACGACCAAAAATTCTCGATCAATAATATCCAGAGTAAAAATATTCCCTGAAAATAATCTCAAAAATTGTCTTAAACAAAAGAGTTTTTAGTCAATGCTGACTGGCCAGAAAATATCTTAAATCTTTTCAGCAACTCCACCGGAGCCATACCATTTAATTCGATGGAGGATAATATAGTCCGACTTTACAAATGTCAAGAAAACGCATGCCAATATTGCTGGAGATATTATTTCGGGACTATTATTGGGAGGAAACCACACCAGTATACATTATTTTAATATCAGTTCCTTCTAGATACTTAATCAGACATTGATGAGCTAAAGCTAGATGAACACCATAATATTCTTGGTTTTGATTTTAGATTTTGACGATTTTGTCTTGATTATTGTATCTGATTTGGAAATTTTTGCTGAGCCTAACCATCATTTTTTTGCGAAAATACAAGTAAATCAAAGTAAAAAAATATTTCTTGATGAAGTGACTTGAAACTGTTACCTCAAATGGATATTGTTACACCCATTTACACTTCTCAATGAATAAATTTCTAGAAATAGTAATAAAAATAAACATATATAGTAGTAGTACAACCATAAACTGATTGATAATGTTTCTGGATTGACATTAAACAGACATCGTGTATTATTTCCTGTATCGTAAAGTTCTTTGCAGATCTTATCATTAAATAATATGTGTAGTATTTGTATTAATACTTCCAGTTTCACAATAATACATATTCACAAACGTATACTGGGTCTCTTTTACGATAATAAAAGAATAATAATAAAATTAATTTATTATTAATGACAAGAATTTATAAAATTAGACATATTATGCATTGAAACATAACAAGAGATTAAGCAAGTGGATTACATAAAACTGCAGTATTTTACTTCTTTCAATCTACCTAACAAGGAGATGCACCCAGAGTAAAATTCGGGATTTTGATGAAACTTCCCATCGTCCACGTTTACGGGGTGAAACCAGCCCCTAAAGTTGGGGGTTCAAATCGTATTTCATAAGATATCTTGAAAACTATAAGAGATAGAGGAAAACCTCAAATTGATGAAATGTTACTTTTTGAAAAACCTGTTCATCTGTATAAGTTAAACCAGGGCTGTGTTCATAAGGGGGGCTGGAGGGGTAAAAATGGGGGTAAGTTTTCTTGCACAGCCTGAATGGTTCAATGTATCAAATTTTTGCCACTATAAATAGAAAGTGCACCAAAAATTAGGGGATACGTGTTTTTGCGTTTTTTCGAAATATGTGTGGTATTCAAGCCATATAAAGAAGAAAAAAATAGGGTAGATTATATTGCATTATTATTGATTGAAAATACGTTCTATATTTTTTTTATATTTATGTTTATTTTCATCATGAAAATGTATTTTTTTACTTTCCGATAATGATTCATATATTTTTCAGTACTAACTTAATTGGTAATTTAGCTATGTGTACATTTGGTTACTCATATTCGATATTTTCTATACCTATTTTTGCGAAAGTTAAAGTTATGAATGCTCGAAAAGAAGCAGTAATCTCTTTCATTCACTGCTCAGGTGCTTTATAATAAATTTTTCGATTTGGAAAATGTGGTTGACACCTAAAAAATATATAAAAAAGAATAAGAAAAATAGTTTGAATGTTGAAAAAGAAATAAACCGCGTTTATTTGGTTAAAAACGAATTTGTAAGAAGAGAAAGGCAGTTGTTGAATGGAAGATTATTGCTTCTTGTCGAACATTCATTAAAACTTGCAGACCAGAGAGCCTTCGCAGAAATAGGTATAAAAAATATCGGATATGAGTAGGTAACTAAATATATACATGGCTAAATTACCAATTAAGTAAGTACTGAAAAATACATGAATCATTATCGGACAGTAAGAATTTACATTTTCATGATGAAGATAAACATAAAAATAAAAAAATATAGGACGTATTTGCAATCAATAATAATACTATATAATCTACCCTATGTTATTCTTCCTTATATGGCTTGGATACCACACATATTTCGAAAAAACGCAAAAATACGTATCCCCTTATTTTTGGTGCTCTTTCTATTTATAGTGACAAAAATTTGATACATTGAACCATTCAGGCTATGCAAGAAAATTTACCCCCATTTCACCCCTCCAGCTCCCCTTATGAATCCAGCCCTGGTTTAACCTATACAGGTGAATAGATCTTTCAAAGAGTAACATTTCATCAATCTAAAGTTTTCCTCTATCTCTTATAGTTTTCGAGATATCTTAAGAAATACGATTTGAACCCCCAAATTTAGGGGCTGGTTTCACCCCGTAAACGTGGACGATGGCCGATAAAAAAATACGGGTCTCTTATTTTTACCTATACTACACAACAGCGAAGTTTCATCAAAATCCTGAATTTCACTCTGGGTGCATGTCCTTGTAAGAGTCAAGGAAAAAGTTATACATATCGTAAAATCCTTATGACCGTTATCTACGTTTATCTGCGTTATTTGCAGATCTTCATCAAGAAGGATCTATGATGAATCACGGCTGGCTATGCTGGCTAAAGTTTTCTGCAGTTTCCTTTCATACTTCCAGGTATCAACGTATTTCCTCTAAAAATGTGGCTGCAAAATTATACCATTTTTATTTAAGCTTTATCGAAGCTTTGATCCTTAGATAATTCACAATCATTGTAACATATTGTATTAAGTGAACATAAATATATTATTATTAATAAACATATTATTAAACATAGCTAAATTTTAGTAAATCTAATTTGAATATCCAGAGATAACGATAGTAATACACAGTGAAAAAACTTGTGTTAAAATTAACACATTTCACATGTCCAGAATGGTCCACTCAATTTTTGTGTCATTTTAACATAAAGCATATGTGTCAAATCTATACACAAGATTTGTGTCAATGATTTAACACACAAGAGGACATACATTTTATGTTAATTTTTTAGATTTATCAGAGTTATTTGTTAAACTTTTTTATTCAATACTTTACTTCCACTGCAGCTTAAGATATTTGAAATTCGTCAAAGATTATAACGATTTTGTGCATTCAAAAATTTTCTTACATTTTAAGGTTATTTTGTTACAGATTCAGTTAAAAAGAATCATGTGAGCTTATTTGAGATTGCATTATATAAGATACAATCTTACATATAAGTAAGCTTACATGATTCTTTAATGTTTAATAAAACTATATTCGTTAATAACTGAAAAAACTTATAATTTTTCGGTTTTGTTTAATAATAAGAACTATACTCTCATCTTTTTATATATATATTTTGGTAGATATATATTCTAGTTTAATTTATGTACTTATAACATTCTTTTGCTCATACACGAATATTATGTCACATCTTTGTTGTTCAAAACAGGTTAACATTTTTATTCTGTTAAATCGAAATTTGTGTTAATATTTTCATTTAACACAAACACGAAATGTTACATTAACGTAGGGTTGTGCTATTTAACACAAAAATTTTAACCACTAGTTTTTTTAAGCAGAACACAAATTTTTTTACTGTGTAGTTATCTTTTCATTTCCGAAATTGATGACGGAACTTTTCCATTTTAATAAATCCTTATACATAGTTCATAGTTTTTATTAAAAGGTCTAGCCGTACTTTCATAGGTTCCGTAGGTGTTCCATAGGTTATCATAGTATTCAATACAGAAACATACATAAGAGGCTTCTGTATTGTAGAAATCGTAGAAAGTATGTAGGTTATATGTCAATTTAACTATGGCGTTTATATGTGATAGTTATTTGAGTATAAGAGAACTTCAATGTTTGCTGGAAATTGTAGCTTTAAGGCAATATTCTAGTTTCGAATTTGTTTTATTCTATTTTGATACATTCTTAAAGAGAAATTTCACAATTTTGAAAATTTATAAAGTTATGGACCATTTTAATACGGTAGGAATAAGGAATAAGAAATTAATACCAATGAAAAAAAAATAAAAATTTTTCTCATACTCATTAATAAAATTAAATAACTGTCTAATCCAGTTGCATAATATAATTATCTGTATTTTGCGTCTAACATATACTTATCTTCTTGTCAAATAATTATTATCAGTGATTGATCTTTAAAAATATTTAACGATAGGTAGCTAATTTTTGCTTATATTTGGATGTATGTTACAGATGCCGGAGGCCCGTCTGTGTTATGTTTTGCATATAATAATTTTCTGTAAAAAACATCTGATAAAATTTTATTTAGCATCTAAATATTTTTTTTTTAATGCTATTTATCTCTTATTGTAGCCAAAATTTTGACACAGCGTATTTATAAAATATAGCTCTTTAAAAGTTTCACATGTCTGAAGAAATAAAATAGGAATGTATGTTTATTGAAAAATTTGTGGTTTCTTTATCTTAATCAATTAGTTAAGAATACATCTATAAATCTATGTCATATATTTCTAAATAATTTTTACTTTCGTTTTCTGAATTATACCCAGACAGTTATTGTTATAACACACACCCAGACATTGTTATTTGGAAAATAGACCATACGTGGCTAGATTAAAAAGGAAGACTGAAAGAACCAGCATAATGAGGAGAAATGCATGATTAAGGGATTGCTTACATTTGCCTTTACAGATTCTGCAAACCTTTTTGTTAAGACTCTTTAAAGTACTGATTTTAGTTACACAACATTTTATATATATAACACCATAGACCCGGACCGTTCAGTTAAAAGTTTTATTAAACAAATTTTAATGGTCATAAACTCAAAATTCTAATTGCATAAACACTAAGAATAGATTATCTCTAAGTTTCCAAGGTTCAATTCTGAAAGTAGCGTGACCCGGGCCCTTGGACTAAAGCCGCGATTGCTGTCCTCTCGCCGGCCCTGGCGACCTCACTATAAAGGTAATAAAGCTCAATTGAACCTTTAAATCTTAGAGATAACCTAATCTTAGAGCTTGTGCTAATTAGAATTATGAATTTAACACCTCTAAAATTTTTAAGCCGTGGTTTGTGTCTTTGTATTCAGTGTGTTTGTGTTAGTCCATATCAAATGGTCCAAAAAACTAAAGTTGGTTGCTTGACCATTTTAGAAAAAATTAATATTCTCCCAGTTGTTTCCATTGTATTTGAAGTATTCAGAATAACTCTTAAAAAATTATCTTAAACAGTTTAAGATACAGTTAAGAAACAGTTTAACAGTGGCGGCCATATTTGTTTCTCAGTTTTAGGCTGATTTTTGTGGTTACAGACTTATACGCCAATGCACATATTTCATAAACCATTCATTCTAAAAGGTTGAAATGAAAATCATTAAAGGTAATAAATCGGTTTTTGTATTATGTCCATATTTGGGGTATTTTCCTTCCATTCACAAGAAATTTTCATCTAAAGTGGGATATCAAAACTAAGCAAAAGAGATTTATTATCATTGAAATTTTAAAGTTTTTGTTTTCAACCTTTTAGGATGAATTAAATATGTGCATTGGCATAAAAGGCTGCAAACACAAAAATCAGCGCAAATTACAAGACAAAAATGGCCGCCTTTCTTAAACGGCTTAAGATAATTTTTCTTTAAAAATTGTTATTAATATGTACATCAAATACAGTAGAAAAAACAACTGGTAGAATATTAATTTTTTTAAAAATATATAGATTATATAGATTGACCGGATTGACCCGTCTCTCAAAAAACCTGACAGTGTAGGTATTTAAAATTATAAACATATGTACAATTATTGCTTTTAATTGTTGCAACCTTTTAAATGCAAGATTATTTTATATTATATATCTGATAATTAAAGAAAGATAAAAAAATTACCTCACCCTTATACATTAATATAGTCAGTAGGTATTTCATCTCATTTATGTAATTCTTTAACATCACTAAGGCTATTATTTCTTCTTACATAATTAACATGTAAAACATTGTAACAAATGAAATACAATAGCTTCATTTATTTTAGATAGAAAAAAAATTATTTGTAGCCGTCACACAAAATCCTTTCTCTTAATAAAATATAAAATAGCTGTGATCAATGATTAGAATCAATATTCATATTGATCATTCACATTCGTATTTATGTCCATAAAAATATGTACACGTATACATATAGGCTGATTTTGTTGAGTTCCCTACACTGTGTAGAGTCTAGCCAGGTAAGCACAAAGGTTTTCGGCTCAGCAGCTTTTCCGGCTACTCTTTTTCATGATTGTTGCCTATGATGAGGAATGTTCGAAAATATAGGTATTAGACCTCTACCCCCTATACTGTCAGAGATATGGGGGTAACAACCCTCAACTTTAAAATTTTTTTTCTTCAAAACTATTGAAGAAAATTAAATGAAATTAACAAAGATTGTTGGTATAAAGTAGCTTTATATTATATATGTGTATATATTTTTTCTTTGCATTCGTATGACGTCATTTACTACGTTAAAGTAGTAATTGAATTTTTGAGGGTGCGTTTTTTAGACCAACCCCTTGAGTGACACCTACCAAAAAAATATATGTTATTTGGCTCTGACATAGCTATCGTACGTAGAAATTTCAGCAAGATCAGATTGGTGGAAGATGTCTTAAAAAATATAATTTCAGGTTAAGTAACAATAAAACAACCTCACGAAAAAATCCAAGGTTGTGATCTGGATGACTGACTATGGTGTTTCTATGTATTTTACGCCGCGGAGTCGAAATCCGGGGTCAAAAAGTTTCCTATACTCCTTAAATTTTTGTATGGAGCCACAAATATCCATTAAATAGGTATAAAGTTATGAATATCAATATCATTACAGAAACGAATATAAATAGACACCTTACAATCCTTATGCCCTTATATTATTGCCAAAGACTCCACCAAGGGTGAAACATTTGCCGAAAGGTTTAATACGCCCTTTTTTATATCTCTCCGGACATAGATTTACGAAATGTTGTCAAACCATATAACTTTACCTGTTGACGGATTTTATGTCAAATATATTAAAATTGCATGGTTCTGGTTCATGATAATTGTAGAACCTTTTCTTAATGACAGGGGCATTAACGTCCGCAATTTCTTTAAATTACACTCGCTAAAAGCAGTAATGTAGTAAAATTCAAAAAAAGTAAAAAACAATATTTATATAGGTAGTACCTACCATTGATTTGCTAGAAATATCCCTATATAGCTAAAAAAAAAAAATGCTAGAGATATCATAAGATATGAAATTTGGATTTATTTGACGTAAAGTTATATCGTTAATAGATAAAGTTAAGAGATTTGGCGGTGACTATTTTGGAATCAGTTTACCAATTTAATTTCAAATAATTTCGTAACTTGAACTTTTTTTCAGTAAACTTATTTCTTCAGTTATGAATTCGTAGATGTTAAATCTACTAACTGAGGAACACACATGTAACACACATGTGACACACATGTCACACAATATCCAATCCATCACCTTTCAAAATGACTGTCAAATCAGTGCCTTACCTCGCATGCAGGGCCGAATTTACTTTAAGTGCCGCCCCTGACAAAAAATTTAAAAAAATTTCTTATTAACTTTCCCACTTTTTTATGTCATTGAAGGATGACATATTAATATCGTTGTATGATCATAGTGGGGGAAACATTATTATAGAGTTGTACATACATATTGAATAAACGCAAGAGGGCTGTAGAGTAGAGTTGTACATGCATATTGAATAAACGGAAGAGGGCTCTATTCTCACTTCTTAAAAAAGACGAGCCAAAAAATCATAAATTAACACTTTCACTGAGATGACATTACTTAGTGCGTGTCAAAAACGCGCACTTGACGAATTTTTATCTTTTCCTATCAAAAGACAAGTAACAAGCAAAAAAAGAACGGCTCCCATTTCTTATTTTTCTATTAGAAAATAAGTGATGACCAAAAGAAAAATTATCACGTGTGTTCCAAATATTTCCGCCCCTAACAATTTGCCGGCCGGGGCCAGTGCCTCGCGTGCCTCTAGTGTAAATCCGGCATTGCTCGCATGTAAAAAAATGTCTATGAATACATTTTGGTTTTGTATCAAATTTAAAAAGTCTGCAAAGGTTAGAATTTTTACCTATATACAAATTTAATTAATTGCATCTAAATCACACTGGTTATAGTTTATTGTGCAAAATATGTTTTGTTTCCAAATTCAATAAACGCTTATATCAGTAGGTAACTTCAAACGGTGGCTTAAATATTTCATTATGACTTCGTTAAAAATTCTATGAGAAATGTTTTAAGTCTTTCATGATCCATCTATTACCAGACTTCTATTTTTGTACAAAAATAAAATCATCCTGTATGTTATTCAACAATTTGACTTAATATTTACAATGTTATTATTACATACATATTTGTATTTTATTAAACCGCTTATTTAAAATTCATGTAATCTCATGTTCAGATATTTATCAGTTGCTGTTAATCCATGTCAAGATCTATATTCGAATATGCAATTCCACGTACACTTATGTAAAAACAGGTGAATTATTTAATTTTATTAGTTTTTAATTGTACAGAAGTATATTTAAGGGAATACATATGATTTTGTATTAATGTTACCTAATTCATCTTTTAATTAATTTAACTATATTTTGTTGCTTTCATGTAATATTATTTTGCGACTGTGTCAAGATTATTGTCAATTGATAAAACTGTAAGTGTAAAATGATCTTTGGCGAATAAATAAAATGCACTGACAATTTTAGACATTATGTAAGTAAAATGTCTTCTTGTATCAATCAACAATTTTCCATTCGATAACCACACGTTCTAGATAGGTATTGATGTGAATTTTGTATTGGTAGAAAGACCTTGTCATGGAATTAGTAGTTTTATGGATAATATCATGGATTACAGTGCAAAGGTTCAAAAAAATTGAATTGGGTGACTGTTGTTGTATCCTAATTGATTGATTTATACAATGTGATTAATTACATCAATTATCCTTTGACTTCTAGGTCCACTCAATTTTAATGAGTACTTAAAAATAAGTATGATCAAATTTCATGTTATTCCATTGAGGATTCAGACAAAAATTGATATGGGTGAAAGATGGTATGAGCCATAATTAATTTTCTGTCACTCACAATTGTTTTAGTTATATTTATCAAAAAAATATTAAATTTTCAAATTATTTTGTAAATCGGGGCGCTTTGTCTTCCATTCATGAAAATTAGATGAATTCGCCAAGAAACTCGGTTCATTTTTATTATAAAAATAGGTAGGTATGTATTTCGAATTTAGATTTATCTTTCACAAAATTTTTGCTTAAATCTAAGATCATTATAAATTTACCATGTATCTTTTTAATACTGCGTACCCAAAATTAGCAAAATGGTATGGAAAAAAATTTTGATTGGCATCATTTTTTAGGCTTTTGTTAAAACAATTTCTCAGAAAAACACTTAAAAAATTTTTCTCTCAGCTCATATCATCAAAAGAATCTCACAGTAAAATCTGAAAAATGTTGTGTCAAATCACAGTGAGAATGTGATGTAAATTAAGTCAAAATTATCAAGATCAGTTACTTATTTCTTCAAACTACTGAATCGCTGGTGTCAGAGAAAAATGGCCCTTACAATAATTACAAGTTTTGTTCTTACAAAAGTTACCAATCTGGAATAAAACTTTGTCTACCCTTATATTCTGGAAGAATTAAAATGTAAACTTGTGGGTGGCCAAAAAGTCAAAATAAATGTTTGTATAGAAATAGATCTCCTCCCCTTGCTGGGTCAAAGGAGGATGTGTTTAAGTTACGGTCTGAAAGAAGTATTGTAATTGCCCCTGCTAGGACATATAGGGATAATAAAAGCTCTGGTCAGACAAATAGTGGTATTCGAACAAGTGTGATGTAAGATAATCGCATATTAATTACTGTTGTAATAAAGTTGACTGCTCTTAAAACACAGTAAAAAAATTTGTGTTCTGCGTAAAAATAAACCAGTGGTTACCTTACTTACATTAGAATATATATTACCAAAATATATATAATAAAAAAGATGAGAGAAGTTCTTATTATTAAACAAAACCGAAAAATTATAAGTTTTTTCAGTTACTGACGAATCTAGTTTTATTAAACGTTTAAAAATGAAACAATTTTCTTAAATTTTAGTTATTTTGTTACAGATTCAGTTACAAAAAATCATGTAAACTTACTTGAGATTGTATTATATAATATACAATCTCCTAAGCTTACATCATTATTTTTTTAACTGAATCTGTAATAAAATAACTTTAAAATGTAAGAAAACTGTTTCATTTTTAAACGTTTAATAATACTATATTCGTCAATAACTGAAAAAACTTATAATTTTTCGGTTTTGTTTAATAATAAGAACTACTCTCAATTTTTTTTATATATATATTTTGGTACGTATATATGGAAACAAGTAAGAATTTTTTCCACACCTATACCCTACCTGAGGAAAAACCGACGGAAGTGGTACTCCGGGGAATGCCGACCAACAGTGCCGAGGAAATCAAGCAGGTGCTTGGCGAGAAGTACAGCGTCGTAGCTGTCTTCGAAATGAAGGGTAACACAATGGGAAATTATAAGGTTAACTTCTCAAATGGGACTTCATTGTCCCAAATCAAGAAATCCCGTATGTTCTGGGAATCCGGACATACTGGGAACGTTACAGGAAAAGCGGCGGCACAACCCAGTGTTTTAGGTGCTAAAAGCACGGTCACGCCTCCCCAAAATGCGGCAGCCAACATCGGTGCGTGAAATTCGGAGACACGCACGACATGGAGACCTGTACGAAGACCAGGGATACTCCAGCTACCTGCGCCAACTGCCGAGAAAGCACATCCGGCAAATTACCAACAGTGTTCAGCCTTCCTGGAATACCAGCGACGAGTGCAGCCCAGGCGCGCTCCCCCCAAGCGATCTGCATTCATTCCGGCACCGGTCCCAACTTCAAATCCATGGTTCAAGACCGCAACACCAGCTCCTGCTCCAGTAGCTCCAGCACCGATCCCAGTCCTGGAGAACATCACTTCCCGGCACTCCCACAACGGCGTCAACGTCCTGCACCACAGCCATCAACAGCTGCTACTGCTCCCGCCACCGCTCCAGCTCCTGCAGTTCCGGCTCCAACCCCAGCTCCATTCTCATCCGCTCCCAGTTCTCAATCATCTTCGGACGATTTTCTCACGCTCGTCACAGAGCTGAATCAATTGAATCAGCTTTGTGACATAAAAACCATGATCCAATCTGTTCGCGAGTTGAACAGTAAATTACGCAGCTGTTCCGATGGCTTCCAACGTGCAATTGCCGTCTATGAGTGGGCCAGCCGCTTTAACTAAGCGGTTTCGCCTACTCAACCTGAACATCGGCGGTGGTCTTTTGATGAAGAAGGAAGAACTTCTCGCTCTGCTGCACACTCACAACGTTGATGCTGCTGCCATCACAGAGACCTGGCTCAAACCTAATAAAATTTTTCAAATCCAGGCTACAAAATTCATCGTAGAGACAGGAAAATCCGCCAAGGAGGGGGGGGGGGTAGCACTGCTCATCCGAAAGGGTGTCAAGCACAGTGCAATGGCCGACCTCGAAATCCATACCGAACATGTCAGCGTGCTGATCGAGGCGACGCCACCATTCACCGTCACTGCCGCCTACACACCCGGCCAAATTGATGCGGACGACTTCGAGAAGCTCCTCGACCGCAGTCCTCACACACTACTGACTGGCGACTTTAACGCGTTCCAGCCAGCGTGGAATAAGGCAACGACTGACATCAACACCAACGGGAGGATTTTAATGCGGCTCCTCGAAGAGACTAGAACCGAACTACTGTTCCCGGACGGTCGCACACACTACCCGCGAGCAGAAGGACTCCTTTGTAACACCATCGATCTAACCATCACCAAAATATGAATACCCGTTCCAGTCATACCTACACCATCCAAGGACCTGATTCCGACCACGTTCCTGTCATTACGGACTTTTGCTTTCGTGTGAAAAAATCTAAACCCGTAACAGTGCCGGATTTTGCTAATGCGGACTGGAGTAAATTCAGGATTATAATAAATGAAGGTATCAATGTTCGAAAGGATATTGAAACTATTCGTGATGTCGACACTGTCCTGGAGGAGCTGCAGCACGAAATTAGCGAAGCCAGTAAGCATTGTATCCCGAACAAACGTGTCCCCAGCGCCCACACCTATAACGCGAGTCCCGAAATCCTTGAACTAATCCGGGAACGGAACAGACAAAGACGACTGCACCAGCGGATAAGACAGATACATTACAAGGACTTACAGACGGACCTAACCAGACAGATACGTAACAAAATATGCGACGAACGCGGACAACTATTTAACGAATACCTTGAACAGCGGATTCACTCCAACCAGAACTTTTGGCAGCTAATTCGCTCGTTCAAACCACGTGACGCGACAATACCGGTACTTAACAAAGACAATTTGTTAGTTACAGATTCTTCGGAGAAAATCCAAATTATCGCGGAATCATTCCAGGAGGCGCATCGCATCGGAGAGCAGCTGCCACATCCACGTGAAAGCGCGGGTATTGCACGAGCCGTGCGCTCACTACGTTCGTGCGCTCAACTTCGCTTTCGTGGGCAATCGACAATTTCCCGCACTTATTGCACAATATACTATTTTATTTTTTTTATTTTTACTTATAATGAAAGAAATGGGTCAGGGATATAACAAATAATATACGCTCTTTCTAATGGTAATACATTTATTGGTGATATCTATGAAGGAAACATGTGTAAACATAAAACTATACCAAAAAATGTAAAAAAGTGTTCGGGTCTAGACGATTTTACGGTATCTTAAGTGGAAGTAAAATATTGAATAAAAAAGTTTAACAACTAACTCCTGATAAATCTGAAAAATTAACACAAAATGTATGTCCTCTTGTGTGTTAAATCAGTGACATAAATCTTGTGTAAAGATTTGACACATATGCTTTGTGTTAAAATAACACAAAAAATTGAGTGTACCGTTCTGGACATGTGAAATGTGTTAATTTTAACACAAATTGTTTCACTGTGAATGGATGAAATACCAGCTAAGTGTAGTCTGAAAATGGGTAAATCAACGGATGCTCCGGCATGAGCGATTCCAGCTGATAAGGGTGGTAACACATATAGTGTTACATAGAATCCGATATAACTTGCACCTAAGCAATTTTTTGACATGAATTTTAAAACCTAAAATTAATTCACATATCTACTTCCAAGGTTGTATGCCCAGTAGAGTTCTACCTTAATATCATTGTCTTCTGTTATCACTTCTCTAATACAACATTTTACAGAAAAATTTTTAGTCAAAATAAGTATTCAAAAGTGATCAGATATAGACACAGTTACAATTTTATTTCAATAAGTAACTAACTGACCCACATTTCAAATTGTGCTCTATGGATAGACCAGTGTTTTTCAACCTGTGGGTCGCGACCCCCTGGGGGGTCGCGAAGCCTTTTTAAGGGGGTCGCAATTAAATTAACAATAAAATCACTCTAGTTCAATATATAATATTTAATAAATAAAAGGTTAATTAAAGGTTACGTTAATGTGATGGTTTATTACTTTCGCTTGATAAAATTCCAAAACAAATAATTACGGCCTATTTTCAATAACAGTAAATCCGTGTTTTAAATAATTGTCGTCATATAGACGCTTTTTCTTTGCTTTTGTTTCATTACTCTCATTGAAAGTTAAAGTTGGCGGTTGCGCATGTCTTTCCAGAAACTCATCCATTTTCAGTAATTACAATGAGCACAGAATTTTGGATATTAGACAATAAAAGACAGTGAGCAACTACTAAAAAAATAACAAGACAACTCAATAAATTTAAACACAATTCAAAGTGAATTCACAATTAAAAGAATTCAAAAGTGTCATCCTTTGCTCGCCTTATGCTCCACGCAGCGCTCATCACGTCGCGCTATGTCTCGCTCACACAAGTCACGCGTGCGTTCAGAAACTACCAAAATCGTAAATTTCGATGTTGACATAAAAATATGCCTGTTTAAAGTTTGTTTGTTACGTATTTAATTGACACCTAACTCAAAATAATCAATAATGATGAATGGATCAAATATTTATAACATAAAATAAAAATTAGAACTAGCAGAGGGTAGGGGTCGCGAAATATTTTTCTATACTAGGGGGTCGCGAAATATTTTTCCATACTAGGGGGGTCGCGCCATGAAAAAGGTTGAAAAACACTGGGATAGACTAATTTTATTTCAATTTCTCGTATTGTTTTTTCTATCAGTCTTTTTGTAATTAAAAATTTAACTGAAAATCAGCTTTAATTTTTAATTACACTTATACAATAAATAAATAATTACCTGATTTAATATTATAATTAATTGACAAAATCTAAATAATTTATTATAACACTTTTAATCCAGTAGTGTGTGTTTTGGAGAAAGGTTACATCACACAAATCAAGATTTACCGGGCACAATAAATATAACCTACTGACGGGTCCGGGCAATACTTTTCGATAGCAATCAGAAAGAAAGTAAGTATATTAATTAGTTACGACGCACACATACGAAAAAAAAACTTGATCCAATTTCAATTTTGAATGTCAAAGATCACACACTGTTACTACTGGTTTACAAATTTTTTTGAAACTGGTGTATGTATAGATACAGGGAATTACAAAAAGAATGTTCAACATAATAGATAGGACCGCTATATGTTATATTTCCCAAATGTGCTATGTTATGCTATACTATTAATAGTTTGGAAACAAACACAAATAAATGTATATTTTTAATATTAGTACGATAAACAATAAAACACTTTCATTTATTAGTAATAAATTTCGCCAGTAGAAGTCCATGGTAACAGTTAAGCATACTTGAAATACTTGTCAACTCACCAAAATACATTTATTTGTGTCTGTTCCCAAATTAATAATAGCATAGCACGTTTGAAGAATAGGGGTTCTGAACTTCTGATACGTCTATATAAGCTTATTCTTGTTAAAACTAGCCAAAGTCTCCAATAAATTCATTAACATATTTTTCCTATATTCTTACTTTAAAAGAGCAACTTTTTTACAACGTCATGTTGATAATTTTTAATAAATTATTAATGAAATGGAATATCTTTGGTGGCCCCTTTATGAAAAAAATAAATTTAGAAGAGTTTCATCGTTACATGCAGACAGAAGCGTAACTACAATGGAGAAAATGCAGCAGTTGGAAGCAAAGAAGAAAACACAATCTGTTATCGAAAAGTGGTTGATATTCAGAAATTTCTTGGAATTTTTTTTTTTTTTTTCGTTAGCTGCATTTTTGGGGATAAATGGACGTTAGAGTTAGCCTTTACATGTAAAGATCTTTTTTTTATATTTGAAATCACAAAGTACATACAGGAAGTCAGAATGAAGTCATTACAGTCATTTGCTTCTTCTTCTAAAGCGGGTTCTACACGATGCTACGAACGTTCCTTCCAACGTTCGATCGAACGTTTGAGGCAATTAAGTTCGATAGTTGGTGCGACGAATGTATCTGCTACACGGTGAATCGAATGTTTGATCCAATACGAATGATGATGTGTTGGTACTCAGTGGCGAGGCTGTTATCTGTCTGATGTTATCTCTAATGTTATACACTGATGTTGTCTCTCTTCACATGAACGAGTCGTGCAGCTGCTGAGTCGAACCAACCAACACAACCAACATTGACCTTCAAACGTTCGAAGCATCCCTTTGACTCGGTGCAAAAATACCGTCATCGAACGGGACACGACCAAATACGAACGTTTGACGCTCGACATTGGACACTCGTAGGTTCGAACAACGGCTACACGATGCTATGAACCATCCAACGTCGAATGTTGGAAGGTGTTCGTAGCATCGTGTAGCAGCGGCTTAAGAAGCAAAAAACGTCGTTCTGATTAACAAAATTGCTATTATCCAGTAAACTGTAAAGTTAGGACATCAAAATTTTGAAAAGTACCGTACATATTACAATATAAAACGACACGTACCTACATAATAATACATTTAAAAATAAATTTCATTAAATTGATTACATAATCCATTTAAAAAATTTAAATAAAATATAAAAAATAATAATTAGAAAAGTATCACTTGTTTTGTAGTTCAAAAAACGAAAGTTAACGACGCTAAATTATAGTGAATATCGTTTATTTGAAACTTGTAAATAATAATTATTTTTATAGCCTATATACGTAATCCAATAAGGTCTGCCACTATTAATTTTTCTTGTATTTATATAAAATTAGATCTTCTTTACTACAGTAATACATGCCTGTGTGTAGGTTACTTGTGTATCTGGGTGTGGGCTAAATTTATAGGAAATTATTGGTACTGATGTTGAAACATAATTATTATGTATTTGACAAATACAATATGTATGCTGGTAGGTAAGTATAGAAATTTTACTATAATTCAAAAGTCGGGAACAGTTTACCGGAATCCAAACTTTTTTTTTAAAAATACTAAAATATATCAACAGGTAGTACAAAAATAGTATACGTGATTGAGGTTGTAAACAGTGATGGGTAACGCAGCGCTGCACGGCGCAATTGCGCTGAAGCAGTTCAAAAAGTAATAACGCACTTAGCGCAGTTCATTTACCATATTATAAATGAAATTAAAACTCGAAAACTAAAATTCACATAAAAATGGAAGTAATTTTTAAAAATATCCTTATTCAACATGACATGTGTAACTAAAATTTAAATGAAAGAATTTCTTGAGTGACTTATGTTATATAGACATTTAGAGTATTTGGACAGGAAACCGATCATAAATAAAGAATATACCATTGTGCTTATTTTTGTAAAAATAAATAAATATTGTTTCCATATGTTCATAATGCATTCAAAAAATAGTAAGTGTAAAGGAATTCACCACCAACGTATTTAATAAATGACCTTGTACATGGTGTTTGTATGTTTGTAAATTTTAAATATGTCAACGAAAAAGGTCAAAAATACAAATGCTTCATCAATCCAGTAACGCCCCATCTAACGCACTGACACACATATATACGACATATAGTTCAGCACAGAAATGCAGCACATAACGCAATACGCCCTAGACATACACAACATCATTCTACGTGATTCTACTATGTAAATATGTATATATTCTATGGTGCAATTGCGCTGATACACTAAAGTGAGCTTGAGCTAGTGTATCAGCGCACGAATTTTTCTTGCGTTAGCCATCTCTAGTGATAAGTTGCGTATTACGTGACTCAGGTCGTAAGTTGCATATTACACACGACCGAAAAAGTTACGCAACAGCCACACAGCGACGAGTGCGTAATTGCGCGAGTCTGTAATATGTCTTACAACCGAGTTACGTACTATATTTTATCTACGACTAACATGAAATTCACAATAAACGACAAAAATTTGGTACAAATCTACAAATACCAATACATTAAAATTTACATGAAATTTATTAAAAACAAACGTAAACAATCAGTTGCTAGGTAAAATCTTTGTACAGATTCTAATAAAATTACGTACATGTTTTCCATGTTCTTAATTCAACAACGTTATTCTACACCCTTTTTTGGAAATCAAAAATCGCTAACGTCTTTATTTAATGTCTTATACTGTGGATTTCTACAATTTGGCACAGAACACCGTATACCAGGCATGACTATAAAAATACGTAAGAAAAATTTTAGATGCCGGCCCTGAAATAATGATTTTCAAAGCAACAATTAATGAAATTGGTTAAAATAACTAAATAACTTACATTTGGCACAAAATAACAAACAAAATGTGAAAAATTAATAAAAATAATTATATTAAACTGAATATTATATTATAATAACTAATAATTATTCAGAAATAATACTTTAAAATTTAAAAATGACAGTTCATATACAAATATTGTTGATGATCAAGTGATGATCAGTTGACGCTATAAAACAGCTGACTGTAGTCCAAAAGCAATACATTTGTAGCATAGGGATTTAGTGTAGGTACCTCATAAACATATATAAACCTTGATTTTAAGGTATAAATAAAAATCTAAAAATTCTTCAGGCATCAAAATTACTGGCTTATTATTATCATTCAGCATAATAAATGTATACGATTCATAAATAGTGAGGTCACCTTATACAGTAATTGACGTAATAGCTTTTTCCTCGCGAAAGTCCTAGAATTGGCAAGGTTGTCTCCACCAACTTATATATCCCTAAATATTAATTTTATACCTATTTAAGAAAAAAAATATGACACGAATTTCCTGCTCGTAATAACAGACGGATATTTGTAATTAAAGTTAAGAAGTTAAAAAAGTTGTATTAATTATGAAATGAATTAATATTCGCATTATTAGTATTAATATTCATTTATAAATTCCATTCTTGCAAATCATACTAATCCTAATGTTCTTTTAACATTTTCTACTTTTTCACACTTTTATTTTTTTACAATTACTAATATGATAGTTATAAAAATTGTATTTAATGTATTAAGTACACTATAATTCAAAAGTTTGAACAGATAAAGATATTGGTAAATTATTATAAATTACGAAGCACATATTAAAGGTAATAATTTTATTTTGCGAGAACGATCGTTTGTGAGACACGATATTTCTTTAAATAAATAGCCGAGCTTGTGTGATAATGCATAGCTTACTTTTTGTGATATCCTCTAAATCTAATTTTTAGTGTTCCGTACCAAAAGTGGCAAAACGGAACGCTTATGCAAACACTTCGGTGTCTGTCCGAGTGTCACATTAGGCAATTATTAGACAATTTCCTCTGAAACTACTCGACGCGAAAATTTGAAACTTAGCACGGAGATAGGATGTGGTGGCCTAATTCCGGACGTGAAGTTTAATTTCGATAATGGGGGTTAATTTTAGGGGATAACCTGGAAAGTAATACTTTAAACCTATTTTTTTTTTTTTTTTGAAAAACATCATAAATATTTCTGTCTCTGGCTTTTATTACCTGAAGGATAGTTCAGAAAATTCTGAAAAAATTCAGAAACAGTAAGAATGGGGTGTAGATTGAGCGAAAATTATCTCAACTTAATTTCCTTGCACAACTTCCTTGGTATATGAAAAGAAAATTTGATGACATATTTTGTTTGATCAAAATGTTGCTAATCAATAACTGTGTTAAAGTATGTTAAACGGGTATTTTGGTAATTTTTTTTTTTTTATACAGTGAGTTTTAGAAATTAAAGAAGATGTAAGAAATAGCTGATAAATTTCTACAAGAAAAATATATTATAATCTCTGCAACTGAATATCTACTTAATAAATTTCTAACACTGACTGACTGACAGACACCGCACAGCCTAAACCGTTGGGTTTAGAAGAATGAAATTTTGTATAGGAGTTCCCTATGTAACGAAGGTGAGCACTAAGAAAGGATTTTTGAAAATTCGTCCCCTAAGTGCGTTTAATAGGGGATGAAAATTTGTATGTAAATTAGTTACTTTTGAAGTTAGTGGTATATAAAAATATGTTATTATGGCTATTAAAATAAAAAGGTAATATTTAATTAATCTTTAATTTTGACTGAAACAACCTAAATTGTTGGGTTTAGAAGGACAAAATTAAGCACAGGAGTTATGAAAATTAGCGTTTAGGCTTCTATTTATAAATAAAAGTCAGTTGTTTCTGGAAATTTATCCCCTAAGGGGTTAAAACAGAAAATGAAAGTTCATATGGGAAGTTCGTCATTTTTGAGGTTAGAAACGTGGATATTGATTTAGGCTTTTGAAAAACATTAAAAGTAAGCAGAAAGTGAGTACCTAATAAAAAGATGTTGGCGATGGGGAATCCCATCGGGCATACGGCTAGTTGTCTAATATTTCTAAAATTTTCTTAGGTATCCATAGAAATAAAAAATTCAAGCTACTTATTCAAAGAAATTGACAATAATATTGAAATATGTAATTTTCTAACTTAAAATATTATCTATTATCTAACATTATTATACAATCTTTATAATAAATAGTACTCCTAATAATTATTATTGAAAGAAAATAAAATTGGGACTCTTAGTACAATTACTTCATTCAGCAAAAATATTAGTGTTCGTTTCTGGTAAACGTAAACAGACCAAAGTAAACTATACGATCGTCCTGAAATCAAAAATTAGAGTTTACTTTAGAAATAAAATTTATTCATTCGAAAAAATATTTCATCCACTTTCATATTCCGTTACAAAAAATTCATAGAAACAACTGATTGTACGGAACACTGTTGGCACAAGTATAACTTGCACTTGACGACGTCATTTTCTGTCTCGAAACAGTTTTGTGTTTAGTTATACAGCTAATTTTTCAGTTTGTAATTACTATAATTAAAATTCTATGCACTGAAAATTATCATATTTTCACGTACGATTATCGTACATCGTACGTCACCACCGAATTTTTATCGTATATGTGTATGTACGATAGTTATCATAAACCTGTCAACACTGGTTTCACACCAGTGAAATGGTGAGTAAGCGTTTTCATTCGGTTACAAAGCCTAATGTGGCAACATTTTTGATAGGGTTGTCAATTGAAAATGTTTGTAAACTGGTTGTACACATGAATAATATATATCGGTATACGACATTATATCAACTTTTGTTTTTATTTTGATTATAAAATATTCTTGTTTCTAGTATTTAAACAAACGGTACAATATATTAGATTTTTTATAAAGATTACGCCCTTCTCATATGAATCAATTCTGATGATTCATCCAATCTATTATTTATATAAAGTAGGTAATTTAAAAGACGGAAGTAAATAGTTCGATATAATTAGTGTACATTTGAAAATGATCTAGATTGGAAAAAATAATGTTACATAATTGAAAATATATCAGATATTGTACATAATATATTATGTAGGGTAGATTTGATGGACAAAGTCAATGCCCCAATGTTAACATGCTAACGGTTGTAAACTGTAATGACGAAACGTCCAACTGGTACATTATTTTGACAACCATAATACACTTTATATGGATTTGTTAACGCAGTACAGTGCATGGCGGTTTACATGTTAATATGGCAGAAACGCACGAGTATAACCATTTTTTTATTGCTTGTTAAGTGACTATCCTAAGGTTAAGTGTCCATTTAAGAGTAACTTGCAGTTGCAGATGCAACTATCCAGAAAATTAATAGTTAATTGTTCACTTGAGAATAGTTTTAACAAGTTTCACTCTCCGAAATACTATCTAACAGCAAACTGTCGCATAGCACTATCAATTATACGATCACTTCTAATTGCGACCCTCAAGAGCAACTCTGGATAGTTTTCCTTTCAGATGGAAACTTTGCCTAACACTTCTGTCAACTAAATTCAACAAATTCATTACAAATGTTCTTTAGATTATACTTTACTTAAATAATTTTACTTTATGTACATTACATTTTGATGTTGATGGAAGACTAAACAAATTATCAAGGGACTACCATTTAGATTATTTTTGATGGCATATATCGGCAACTGTTTCTTGGACCAATTAAATTGATATTCAACTAAAATTCGGGAAAGAAAATTGGGTTAAACGAAGATTGTAAGGAGTCCAAGTGTCAATAACGTGGCTACTTGGTCAGACACTCGCTGATTTAAAATCGAAGTTTTTATAATTACCTGGGTTGTTGTCAAAAGAAATATTTTAATCCAATGGTATATACTTTATTTTTTGCAATTTTGAGTAAAATAAAACTACTTACAAAAAAGACCCCGCACAAAACCAACGGAAATTGATTTTCGGTCAAATTGGCTGAAATTTCACTATGTTTTAGCCCGGCTGCACACCTAGCAGATACGACATGAGAGACACAGACATTTGTCTTAAGACATGGCATCTGCACACCTAGGAGACATTTGTTTTAAGACATGAGAGATACGACATGAACGACACTACAACAAGTGGAATTTTTCAAGTCAGTGTTAATCATGAGCTCATCAAGTGAGGAAGATACTATCGAAATGTGCTGGTATTTAAGAAATTAAAAAAGGAAAAGGAGGGAGTATTTATTCCTATTCCTCCATGAAAGTCATGAGTAGTTTGTTAAGATGATAAGTCTTGATGATCTAGATGTGCCTTGTTCAACCTGATCCTTGTTCAAATAATAAAATAGTTTATATCAAAAACATTGTGTTTTATTCTCCGGCAAATGGGGTATTCATCCGTAATTTAAAAAATAATGTGAGCTATAGAGGTCGGTCAATGTGGGAATCAACATAATCAACAAATTCCTGGACCAGCGGCATTTCAATAAAGACCCCACAGAACCTTTCCTTCAATTAATTATTAAAGAGAATTTTTGATAATGTACACACTATTTGAATTACCATTCCTTTCAAATGTATACGTATAATATAATTTTAAATTTATCTTACATGTCGTTCGACACGAGCGACAGCAGACTAGCATGCTATGTCGCTTAAGACAAATGTCAGTGTCTGCTATGTCGTATCTCCTAGGTGTGCAGCAGTTTTGTGTTTTCAATGCAATTTAAATGTACTCAAGCGATGCGTGTCTCCAAACGACACATATCTTATGTCTCTCATGTCGTATCTGCTGTGTCGTATCTCCTAGGTGTGCAGCCGCACTTAGTTTTCGCCATATTGATGAAAAGTTACCATTGCACCAAGTCTCAAAAGTTAATATTTCCGAAAATATAAAAGGGTCAAAGTTGTGAAATATGGTCACTCACAGTAATAATACGTATGTTATAAGTGATATTTATTCATGAAATATACTTGCTGGTAAAAACCGGAGCAAAATTATCATTGCTCCCTGGGGATTAAAAATGTCGTCCTGGGACACTAAATATATATGTACTTCAGCTATTGGTATATACAACATATTAGTCATGCCAGTGTTTGTGTATAGTATATTTTTTTAGTTTAGAAATGACGTCATGAATGATAGTTAGAAAGAGATAACAAACCATTAAATTAGGTATTATTAAATAATTTTTACCAATAATCTTTTATTTGAACCATCCATTTCAATTCATATTTTTATGATACCTTACTGGTGGTACCTTACTGTACCTCTTTTCAAATAAAATTGATCATGAGTTTTCGTTAAAAAATTAAATAATTCTTATATTCGAAACAAATCGATCTTCTATTCTTTTCTAAAAATAAACTGCAAATTTAAAATTTACATAAATGCAATAATAAAAGAGATAAAGCCAAGAAATCGGAAATTATTTAAATTCAAAGTTATGAAGCATGGTTAAATTTAACTGAAATAGACCATACCTAGGTAGGTATCATAAAAATATGAATTGAAATGGATGGTTCAAAAAGATTATCGGTAAAAATTATTTAATAATACCTAATTTAATTGTGAAATCTTATATACTTAAGTGAAATCTTATATACTTTGACAATTGAAATAAGTGAGAAAAAGAAAAAATGAAAATAAACTTAATTTATGTACTATTTTAAGGATCAGTATCGTTTAATTTTTTTAAAGGACAGCTAGCATCATAAATTGAAAAGAGACGATAATGACGTCATTTCTAAACTAAAAAAATATATATACTATATACACGATGTCAGTTAAACTGATTGCTAGTGTTCGTCTGTTTACTATCCAAACGATGTCCGTGTTTCACTGGCAGTTGTTTAAACAGCACTAACTAGAACTGAATACACTAACAATTTGATAAGTGACAAACAATGCTAATCGTGTAAAACGCTTATCTATTCACCACGAAATGAATAAATTTTTGTAGATCTAAGTACTGTTTGTAAATAGTATAGAAATAATCCTTATGTCGCCACACCTAGCTATGAGCAGGGCCGTGGAGAAAAATGGCGGGTTTCAGGAACAAAGCACATTTTTAAATTTCCCCCCAAAAAATAAGTGACAAGAAAACAAAAGCTCGTTTTACTTTTCCCCGGACCTTTACCAACATGCTACGGGCTCTCTATTTCAGCCCGGACCTCGGGACTGCAACCCCGGCTACCCCTACCCTCTCGTTGGGCCTGGTTATGAGTACCTACTAAGGACCGGTAGTTATTTACCGGTAAGTCGGTAAATTTTTTAATAAAACCGATTTACCGGTAATCAATTTCTTTTAATAAACGGGCACCTGAAAACATAACTTTATTATACTTTCGTCACCTAATTGTGACCCCGCTGCAGGAAAAGCTCTATCTCAGCTTCTGTACTCGTTTTTCTTATAAATAATTAGTTTTAAATCATTGAAACACCATTTATACCTGACGGAGAGATGCAATTTCTTTAATGCATTTTGAATATGTGGAAATTTTGGAAAATTCGGTAATTTTATTGACTTTGTCGATATCTATACCTTCCGTCGTAAAAATATACCGCCTATTATAATTTGTTCTTAAAAAGATAATTTGAAATTTCGTTAAAGAATCTTATAATATGGATATTATACGAGTATAGGTACCTCTAATAAAAAATGTACTTATTCTTAAAATTGCATCGTTTAACATAATGTCTATTTTGAAAAACGTAGGTACAGCTGATTTAAATATAACATAAATAAATATGAAAAAGACGTTTTATTATATTTGTATGTATTTTAAAACTGTTTTATTGCATTGTGTGATTTTATTGTATCACAGAATGCGTACACAATAAGGTGTAATCTGATTGTGTACACCCGTAAAATTTTTAGGACATTTTTTGTAATTTACCGATAAATCGGCAAACCGATTTACAGGTATTAAAATCTCTAATGAGTACCTAAATTATCTGACATAAAGCAAAAAGGAGTTTCAGTTCAAGCGCATGAATTTTTTGTTAATTTACATGTAATCAAGTGACAGTTATTCAATTGAGATTAAAACATTATTAAGATCATATTATACATTAAAAAAAATAGTATTTTACAATATAAGTTCAGTAAGTTGATTTTACTGATCGAGAAAATGTTGCAAAAACGAGACCCGCAGGGTCGAGTTTTTGCAATTTTCGAGATCAGTAAAGGCACTTCACGCATCGTGTATTGTATAATATTTTTTGCACGATCGATTTAAAATAATTAAAGAATAAAAATATTTTACGTAAAAAAGAAAATTCGGATAATATAGATGAAATTTATAATTCTATGTTATCACATAGAATGCCATGAATAAGTATTATAAATATGTATAACAACTCATGGAAGAAGGAGAGGTATATAATATTGTAAAGGAAGGAGCATTTCCCAAAATACTGATCAACATATTATGAATATTAAACGTGCGTATTATGAATGACGTCATTTTGTAAATATACAGTAACGGTTTTAATTTAATTAAAACATTGCCATTGCTTTTAAAACAATATATTTAGTATATTTTTTTATAATTGTGATTTCTATATAAAAACATAAACAATTAATTAATTATTTTTAATATCTGTTCTATTTAATTTAATAATCAACTCCTTAAGAATGCTGTTCGACTATTTTATCAGTTAATTTTTCGAATTCTTAATTGTCTACTAAATTATTGTATTTTTTAACGGTGCTTAAAGAATATTATAAATTACCATAAACTGAAAACAAAAATTGCTCAAATTAATCGATTATTGACAATTTATAACAATTTTTGTAAAAAGATTACGTTTTGGTTTATAATTTTCCATCACTAATAAGACATATCTTTTTGATAAAAGTAGACAGAAACATAAATAAAACTATACAGTTATTAAATTATCATTTTATTAATAAATAAATAAATACAAACAAGATACATAATCTTGAAGTTAAATTTTTATATGCTCATTAATTTTACATATAAGACGCTACTGAAATGAAGGGTCAATCTAACCTATATTTTAATTTTTACATAATTTTATTTTTTACAATATTTTTAAAATTTTTGTCGTTATTACCACATATTTTAACTAAAAAACGAATTCCTTATTTACGTAGAATGATTCCTTTTTCGATATTTCCTTTACTTTGTGTAATGTCAAAATTGGTATTTTTCCGCTTATTATAAACCTGTTTTTTTAAATGAAAAATGTAGAAAAATTAACAAATTTTCGCTAGAAATGGTTGCATTTATTGATCAATACAATATTTACTTACCCAAATATTATATTTACGGTGTATTACGTTTACTAATTTTATTTTAAATTTAATTTTTTGTAGGACTGGATGCTTAGTGCTTATTTGCACGTGTTATAGTGTATATTTACTCTTTTGTTTTTTATTTTTTGTGGTGCATTCAAAAGAATCTACGTATTCATTCTAACATATCATATTAAACTATATCTTGTCCCTCTCTTAAGAAATAGTCTCCATCCATATTCTTCTATATCAATGATAACAACTATAATACGAATATTTGTAGTGACAATTGACAACTATATTTGTAAATAAAAAATTAAGTGTCGATATTTAACTGACGTGAATATTTTTTTGAATTTTGTATTAAAAAAAATTGAGGAAAATAGTTTGTTAAACTATAATATTAATGAAAATAATGAAATTGATGAAGCATTTTATTTTTGGCTGCAAATTTATTCTCGAAAAATGAAAGAAGGATTATGAAAACCACAGAAAATTTTAATGATTGAACGAAATTTTGAAATATCATAAAAATATGAAGACTAATGCCAACAATAATAATAATAATAATGTGCAAACTAATGAAAATTTTCATATTAATCGATTTATTTTCCTAATTGTTCAAATTGTACTTTTAATTTCAATACAAATAAATAAATGCAATCATTTTTGAGCTAATGTCACTTACCACACTCCTATTCACTTACCACGCATCTATTTCACTTACCGCACTGTTATTTTTTGGTTTCCATGGATATACAAACGTTCGGGAAATGTAACTTACCAGCATTGTCAACAGCATCGGTAAATGCATGAAAATACACGATCGTGCAAAAAAACAATTTTCGACCTTGTTATTATCTTTCAATACGAATGTTGAACATTGTGTTATAATAATTGGCTTGATTATATAATACTGCAAATTTCAATTGCCATTCGATCACCCATAACTATAATATTCTGTTTATACATTGTTCTCGTGACAAATGTTGCAAGAAAACTGGTTGAATTGTGTGCTGTTGCACTTCCGGTATTTTAATACCGGTTTTCGTTTGGTTCAGAATGTTATTTTTATCAATATTGTGTATGCATATTGAAAAATTAAAACATAACGTATTATAGTATTTATACTCTTATTATAAAATATTTTTATGTGTGTATTCTTGTCGCCTGATCTGGTTTGTTAATAATTGGGTGGACTTTTTTTATTTTAGTTGTCCAGTCGATTTAATTAGTCCAGTATTATTATGTATTTTATTATTATGCGAAAATTAATGGATATTATGTAATGCTTTTAGTGTGTCGTTGTGGTAATCTTTTACCACAATTAATGCGTGAATCAGTTATCTGATATGTATGATGTGGTTGACCACACCTTTAGGAAGTTTTCTTAATTTTTATGAATGCATTCACCACATGTTCGGACAGAGAGTGTGTATTTTTAGATTAGCAGATTCATATGCAATTTAATAACTTTTCCAAGCTTTTGGTAAATGGTCTAGCTGTCGAAATTGAACGAAGATATCGACTTACATTTAAGTTACGATTCATGTTTCAAATTGGTAGGTCTTTAAATTTAATAGAGCTAAATATTGCTTCATTCTTTCTTACTTATAAGGCATCCAATCTTCCACCATCTATGATTAAAATACCTCTGTATTTTATAAATTCAAAATTTTTAACTACGTATCAGCATTTGCACGGAATTTGTTTAAATACAACAAGTGAGGATTGAACTGTACGCCTTTTATTCAGTAACCTTGTAGAATTGTAGTTTTAATTTAAATGCTTGCCAAGTATATCAGATATGAGGTTTAGTTATAAATCTTTTAATATCTAAGATAGTTATATGGCGGTCGTCTACTGTATAAAAAATTTCAGATTCTTATTTCGCTTTCCCATTGAGTCCGTATCTTTTCTATGCCATTTCAAACATTCCTGAATTAAACACTAGTATGCAATAGATTCACATTGAATTTAACCAAGTCCTTGTTTTCTTCGAAATCATTTCACAATGGAACATTAGACAAAAGATTCTAGTACGTCTATTGGTGGTATCGGTTTTTCATTATCAAATTCTTTTCCAAGCTTGGCTTCATCACTTGCTATGTTAACATTAAAAAACTGATAATTAAACATACTTGACCCCGAGCTGGTCTAGTGGTTAGCAACTCCGGTCTTGACTGATAAGATCGTGAGTTCGGGACCGACCGGGGGAGATACATCATCATCAAACCATACCGCACCAATCATCTATAAACATATCAACATCAAAAAACAATAGTACAACATAAACCAAACGATGCATATCACCTTAGTTGTGGCGCATCTAAACAATAAAAAAAAAAACATACTTATAATAAAAGCATTTGAATTTTTAGGACCGCCTAATTTTTAATTTTCAGTTTATGTGTTACAATTTATTAATTTACGAAAGCTGTCTTTTAAATAAGACTTTCGTAATTTTATATGCGACCCCTTTAAAATTAAATACTGCTTGAATCTCTGTTACCTAAACATCAGAGAAGAATAGCCTTGTTTTGTCAAATTTCCTTGTTACCTGTTCTTCGTGACTTCGTAGCTTATAGAATGGCCTTAGTTTACATTATTTTAATAAAAATTCCTGTGTATGTCCTCCATTATTTTGGAAATTCTAAATATACTCGATTATACATTATTTAGTTATACTAAATACACTACATTTGGATACATTGCGTATTTTTGTATAAGTTACAATTATTTAAAATCGATGAAATAACTGAAGACCTTCCCTTGGCACTTTTACTTAAAATTAGTCAATTCAACTATCTCCTTGATGTTCATTATACCAAATCCAGTATGCCAAATTACCTATTTGTCGTTAAAAAGAGATTAATAGTCAATTTTCTCAATATTTGTCGATTCAGGTGCAAGAAACATTTTAATTTTCAATGAAACAACTTTTGTTTTCAATTAAATGAAATTTACCATAAACAAAGCAGCCCATTGTACTGGAATTCATAATTAACGTCGTTAAAAGCAAATGTATCATTAACAAGTATTTGTAAATGATTTAATGGTTTTACATATTCGGACTACAAACTTAATTGATAACAATTACCAATGTTTGAGAACGGTATCATACACGACAAGTCTTCGGTGAATACGATTTGATAGTTGATTTTCCAAATTAATATTTTCAATTCTTAATTTTAATCATTGCTAGGTAATTAAAATATTGAATCGTAGAAAAAAAATGTTAAATCAAAGAAATTTTCGCATTGAATTGAATAAAAATTAAATAGTTTCGAAAGGTGTCTCCTTAGTTGGTCTAGATAATTTAAATTTTTTATAAATGTCAGACGATGAACCACCAGTCAATTACCATTACTGATATAATGTAATACCAGAAATGGTAATTGATTTGCAATTTAGTAAACAGTGTTAATAATTGTGAAGCTATTGAAATTACCTTCTAAATTATTCTTAATTTTGGTAAGTATTTATTTTTGTTACTTTTCCACATAATTAACGTGCGAAGAATGTTAAAAAACCGTAAAATTTCAAAAAAATTAAGAATTTAAAAATTTATTTTTTAAAAACTGAATTTTTAAGAAAACTCACGGAATTTTTATAAATTTGCCACGTTTGCCCGTTTGTTTCTCCCGCTATCCTCTTTCAAACTGTGAATATGAAATTCTACATACACATGGCGCAGGTATAAATCTTAATTAATACACAGTAAAAAATAATTTTTTTCTTAATTTCTTTAGGTAATTTTCCGTATTCTGGATGAGGATTTCTTTCAGATACCATGTCGTATTCGATATTGTTAGAAAGGTCTCTTAAAATAAAGCTGAAATTCCTCTTGCCATTTTCCATATTCGAGTCTTGATTCCGAAATATTGAGCTTCAAAATGTGGCTCTTTTTGTCTACTCATGACGGAGCTATAAAAATGAATTTCGTAATCATGTACCTACTGGATAATTCAGAATGCTCGACAAGTGAGGCAAATTTAAACTTCTCTTCCTTATGGACATACTTCAAAAAATGAAAGCATTTTTGAAACTGACCCAATATTGTATTACATAAACATTAATACAGATAAAAATCCAAATTAAATCTTCGTAATATTGTCGCCAATTTTCCCACAGTCAATTATGCATGTTACCTAATACACATTATTTGCGCAAAAATATATTATGTTTATGTGTTTTAATCAGGAAATGTCAAAATTCAGAACAAAATAAAATATTGAACAAACAATTTACTTTTCGGCTTAATTGATCATGATCATTATTACACAAAAAAAAATGTTGTTCAGTATAGACACAAACGAAGGAATGTTGTACCTGCCCCATATTATTTCAAAAATTATGTGTTTTTAAAAAGTGAATGCGGTAATGGACACGATCTGTTTATATTTGTTTATATTTATTTACTTATTAAAATAATCTCTTTATTACACTATTGTAATTAACGCATCTCGCCATGTATATTTTATACATTTTATTAAATTTTCAATATGTTAATTGTTTTTTTTTTTTTTAATTTTTAGTGTTCCGTACCAAAATTAGTAAAATGGAACACTTCGGTGTCTGTCCGGGTGCCACAGGTAATTTTTTCTGAAACCACTCGTCGTGAGAATTTGAAACTTAGGATGAAGATAAGACCTGATTACAGATGTTACCAGATGTAATTTCGATTCTGGGGGTTAATTTTAGCGGATAACTCGGAAAGTGAAAACAAAAATTTTTCCCAGGTACATCGAGTAAAGTATCAAATGAAAGCCTATTAAAGCACGAATTTAGAAATATCTATAACTACATACTTTGTTCACTTTTTTCTTTTGGAAAAACAAAAATTGATGTCGCCGATTCTTATTACCAGAAGGACTTCTCAGAAATATCTGAAAAAATTCGAGAACATTAAGAACGGGCTGCAGATTTAGCGAAAACTATCAGGACTAAATTTCGTTGCACAACTTCCTTGGTATATAAAAAGAAAAGTTGATGACTGATTTTGCTTTAATCAAGATGTTGTTAATCAATAATAAATTGTATTAATATTAGGTATGTTAAATGGGTATTTTAGTAATTTTTTTATACAGTGAATGTTAGAAATTAAAGAAGTAAGGAATATCTGATAAATCTGTACGCGAAAAATATAGTACAATCTCTGCACCTAAATATTATTAGTGCAGTAAAAGCGTACTTTGACCGTGCATTTCGGGTAGGCAGCAATTTTTTTTTTTTTGGAAGTTGTAGAGGGGTCAGTGATGAATGTAAAACCGAGTTTTCGGGATCCGCGGTGGTGTCGTTTAGGCACCATCTTCGAAAAAAGGTCGAATTTTATTTTTTCGAATATCTCCAAAACCGTAAGTCTGACAAAAAATTTGTAAAGACCTTATTTACAGATAATTTCATTTTCTACAAAATTTGTTATAAACTTTTTTACATAACTTTAAAAACAAAAAAGTTATTAGCAAAAAACCATGAAAAATTTAGGAACGAAAACTTTTGAAGCCAGATAACTTTTCTATTATTGACCCGACAAAAAATATGCTTATTATCTTTTTTATAGAGTACTTTTCAACGAAAAATTTGAGGTATTAAATTTTATCATCGGACTTCTAGTTAGGAAGTTATAGCTCTCCAAAAGTAGGTAGGTAAAAATTGTAACTAAAAAATCGTCGACTCTTAAGTGACATATTAATTTTAAAATACAATTATTTTATATTGTTTTACTTTGTTTGGCTAGTATGATTTTATGAAAAAATAGATATTACATATTAACCTGAAATTTAACACTTTTCCGCACCACCCGTGGTGCTTAAAGCCCCTCTCTTGTAATATTTCTTTTAACAGCTTAAATCCTCATTCATAACAAATCTCATCCATTTTTATTTGTTTAATAACAACGCCCCTTTTTTTATTTAAAAGAACAATGTTTTACAAAATTAAATTATAGTAACTCGGGAGGTGCGGGTTCATTGGTGCACTGTATAGGGATGAACATTCGTAAGGTTCTCCTTCAGCCCCAGTATTCTGGATTTTTGTATCTTGCCAACCACGACTGTACTTGGTGATACACTCTGAATGTGTGCATACGAGCTGCATCTTGTGTGGGCGGGAGCGAGGCAAGATTAAATTTACTTTTAATTGTTGATTTCGCAAATCGTTTGTACCGCAATATATTGATCGATTCTTCATGCTTATCACCACCATACAAATCAATAAAACACCGCTCTCCAGCAGCACTCAATAAAATGGGGTCTACTTCGTCGTTCTGAAATAATTCTACTCCTGAAGCCAGCTCTGAATTTTTTTCAAGAGTATATATTAATTTCATTTTGCCCATATTGTAGGTTGCCGATATTGTATCGTACCCAGAAAAAGCATGAATAAACAAAATGTTATTACTTACTACATCCCCATGCTTCAAGTTCGATGTAGAGTAAATTTTATCAGGCGTGTTGCCTTTTTTGGTTTAAAGAAAAAAACATTTGATTTGCTACGCCCAAAACCAACCAGCAGTATATCTATATCTTCAGCAACAATTGTTACGGAGTCGTACAAATCACACTTCTCCAGAGCAGAATTTACAATTAGTGAATCCGCGTCTGCTTCTGTTTGCTCGATATTATAGTCCCATTCCAGCAGTTCTTTCTTTAGAAGAGTAATTAAATTTTTCTTGTTATTTTAATTTGAAAGAAATTTTTCTTGTGGGATTGTCGGAATACTATTGCTACTGCAAATTATATCTGCACAGTGTTGCTTTTTCGACCTCCGAAGACGTTCCCACGATTTGGTGCCAGCTATGTTTGGATCGTCAGAGTAACCATCAAAAACTATACCTACCGATGAACCAAAATGATTTTTAATATATTTGGCATAATTTTGACAAATTACTTTAAATGATACGTTCCGCTCCCACACAACTGTATGGAGAAGGTATCCACCGTCAATAATGAAGAATTTATTTTCTCCAAGCTGCACGGGTGCACTAAGTAGTAAAAATGCTTTGAATAAAGAGGATTTCATGCTTTTCCGCATACCATCCTCTGTAAACAACGATAATGGGAAAGGTGAAAGTTCGTATTTAAAGCATTCTTTTATATCGCCGATTGACTGCTTGGATATACATATTCTTTGGAAAATAAGCAAAGGATTAACTACTATTGGAGATTTATCCACTTCAATAAATCTTGAGACTGCGCTCAAAGGAAGCACTTTATTTTTACTTTTGAAAGATAAATTACTGAAATTCTTGTCAATATTTTGAGAGATCATGGCTTTTCCAATTTCAATTGCACGGTCACAATTAATATAATCTGGGGCAATAATGCCAGTAAAAACTGATATTAATTCCGATCTTTCCAAAAATGGGTCATAAGATGCCAACCAGTGATAAAATTTTTCAACATCTTCGTTATCTCTGATGACTCGTGTATCTCTGTGATCGACGTGTTGTTTCGAATATTCCAAGGAAACATTACAGAAATTTTCTATTTGCTCGCAGATGTCTTGCAATGATATCATTCCCAGTATCCAGGAAGCAAGCGTATTTTCAGATTTTCCACGATGAGTTAATCCACCAGACGTTTTCATCATCCTCATAAGTGTTTGTTCAATGGTTTGGTCGGACATCATTCCACTCCAGAATTTGTTTGTCCGTCTGATAGTGAATCGGCCACCAGAAGTATAGTCCTCAAATTCTTGTGGAGTTATACGTTTGTCTAGTTCTTGCATATTTTGTAGGTAGAGTTGAGCTGATTTTGCGTACAAGAAATGCCCACTAGAGTGAAATACAGGGAGCATTTTTTGAACTGAATCTAAATGAAGGGTCCAGTTACCAGATCTTTCAGCTTCAATGACTTGTTTTAAAAGCGTGATCATTTTGAAATACTGTATCCAGAGTCTGGCTGTTGGTCCTTTATGTTCTAACATTGTAACAGCATCTTCGAATTTAGTAGCTTTTTTCTTAAATGCCGTGATTTCAGCTGCTTGTAAAATCTGTGTTTTATTACTTACAATACTGTCCATTATCAAGGATTTTTTGGTGATGTATTATTAGGTACGGAATTTTTTGGAAAAAAATCACCAGTTTATTAAGGATTATTTAGTTTTTATTTTTTTTTATTTTTATTAGCAACGTTTCGAGACGCAATGCTGTCTCCTCATCAGGCCCTAAATAACATATTAGTATTATAACAAAAAAAAAAAAAAACAATTTTTTTGGAATAAAATTAATAGAACTAAAAATTACTTACAGTTTTTTTTATAAAAGAACAAAAACAAAAACAAAAAACTTATTCTTCAATAAAATGTCAATAAATAAAATTAATTGAGCAACATTGATTGTCACATAAATAAAATAATAAAAAAATTTTTTATATAAAAAGATTAACAATTAAAATTTTTTAAAAGAACAATAAAAACGGATTACGAAGCGAGCACATAATATATTGTATTGAGACATTTTTATTGACTAGTTGAGATATGTTAAGATATTTCTGCCGACTAGTGTATTTATCGATAAAAACAGTTTTTGTGTTACCGACTACTATGATCACTTAGGATCTTCTGCGCAGATACACACAGCTGATGATAAACTGTCAAATTCGAGTTGTCAGTTTGATTGTTACAATTTTCGTGTGTATTTATCCACAGGCTTTCTAGATTCAGTCTTTTTTTGAGATTTCTCTCATATTGCAGCACTCTCGTGTTCTGAAAATTAAAACGGTGGTCTTTTTCATTGGAGTGTTGCGCTAATCCGGTACGAAAATCACTTCTAGCTAAATCCCACTGGTGTTGTTTCAGACGTAGCTCTAACGATTTCGATGTCTGGCCTATATAAAAAAGTTGACAACCAGCACACGGAATGGAGTAAATAAGATTATCCTTCTTTTCAGGTGGTATAGTTGGTTTTTGTCTGGTGTAAAGGGAATTTTTGATAGTGAAAGGATAACTAAATACCGGTCGTAAGCCATTTGACCGCAGAAGAGAGGATAAGGGGCCAGTATGTTGTCCTAAGTGTGGTATTTTTAAAAAATTATTATATTTTGTCGTATTGTCGGTATTATTAGATGGTGTGAAATTATTATATATCTCAATTAGTCAATAAAAATGTCTCAATACAATATATTATGTGCTCGTTTCGTAATCCGTTTTTATTGTTCTTTTAAAAAATTTTAATTGTTAATCTTTTTATATAAAAAATTTTTTTATTATTTTATTTATGTGACAATCAATGTTGCTCAATTAATTTTATTTATTGACATTTTATTGAAGAATAAGTTTTTTGTTTTTGTTTTTGTTCTTTTATAAAAAAAACTGTAAGTAATTTTTAGTTCTATTAATTTTATTCCAAAAAAATTGTTTTTTTTTTTTTTTTGTTATAATACTAATATGTTATTTAGGGCCTGATGAGGAGACAGCATTGCGTCTCGAAACGTTGCTAAAAAAAAAATAAAAACTAAATAATCCTTAATAAACTGGTGATTTTTTTCCAAAAAATTCCGTACCTAATAATACATCACCAAAAAATCCTTGATAATTTATAAAAATGGAAGTTCGACAAATTTTTGACTTATATGACAATGACATAAAACATGATCTTAATCTTTTGAAACGATGCTTTCATAAAATGACTAAAAACAATAACCATGCAAAATTTCTGAATCACTGTAATAGAATAAAAATCCTACCAAATTTTATCAATAATGTCAGGCTAACCCGATTTGACCACTTAAAACAATTTACAAATTATAAAAACTCCTTAAAGCACTTTCTTTTTACCATTTTAAAATGTGAAATTAAAACTATATATAAAAAAATTCATAATCAAAAATAATTAACAGCACAGTAAAAACAGTTGTACACCGACACTATAATAATTTCACACCATCTAATAATACCGACAATACGACAAAATATAATAATTTTTTAAAAATACCACACTTAGGACAACATACTGGCCCCTTATCCTCTCTTCTGCGGTCAAATGGCTTACGACCGGTATTTAGTTATCCTTTCACTATCAAAAATTCCCTTTACACCAGACAAAAACCAACTATACCACCTGAAAAGAAGGATAATCTTATTTACTCCATTCCGTGTGCTGGTTGTCAACTTTTTTATATAGGCCAGACATCGAAATCGTTAGAGCTACGTCTGAAACAACACCAGTGGGATTTAGCTAGAAATGATTTTCGTACCGGATTAGCGCAACACTCCAATGAAAAAGACCACCGTTTTAATTTTCAGAACACGAGAGTGCTGCAATATGAGAGAAATCTCAAAAAAAGACTGAATCTAGAAAGCCTGTGGATAAATACACACGAAAATTGTAACAATCAAACTGACAACTCGAATTTGACAGTTTATCATCAGCTGTGTGTATCTGCGCAGAAGATCCTAAGTGATCATAGTAGTCGGTAACACAAAAACTGTTTTTATCGATAAATACACTAGTCGACAGAAATATCTTAACATATCTCAACTAGTCAATAAAAATGTCTCAATACAATATATTATGCGCTCGTTTCGTAATCCGTTTTTATTGTTCTTTTAAAAAATTTTAATTGTTAATCTTTTTATATAAAAAATTTTTTTATTATTTTATTTGTGACAATCAATGTTGCTCAATTAATTTTATTTATTGACATTTTATAGAAGAATAAGTTTTTTGTTTTTGTTTTTGTTCTTTTATAAAAAAAAACTGTAAGTAATTTTTAGTTCTATTAATTTTATTCCAAAAAAATTGTTTTTTTTTTTTTGTTATAATACTAATATGTTATTTAGGGCCTGATGAGGAGACAGCATTGCGTCTCGAAAAGGCTACAAAAAAAAAATAAAACTAAATAATCCTTAATAAACTGGTGATTTTTTTCCAAAAAATTCCGTACCTAATACTGTCCATTAAATCTCGTTCTTCATCAGTGAAATCAATAAATTCCATAATTTTTTTTGCCAAAGACAAGTGCACCAAAAGGTGACCTCGTACTGCTCTTGCGTATGCGTGGCCAGACAAAATATTATTAACACAATTATCAGCATAAATTAGTTTTAGCAACTCTTCTAATCCACTACCAGACATAATGTACCCAACTGAACCAATAATAATAGTTTTATTTATTTACATACCTCACTTACTTTTTTTTACAGCGCGCAAACTCGATAACTGTATGTTTAATAATAAAAATAAGTACGTCAAATTGTTCCTTAAGAAATTTCCTATGAAAAATATAAGAAGCATTAATCTTGCCGGGTTGAAAATAGAAAAGTTATATGGCCTCAAAGTTTTCCACTCCTTAATTTTCCACAGTTTTTTGTGAATAACTTTTTTAATATCGATTTTCTGACAAAATGTTTCAAATAAAAATTATAGAAAATAAAATTTTCTAAAAAAATGGTCTTTACAAAATTTTTGTATGCCTCACGGTTACAGAGATAATCGAAAAATTAATTTTGACCTTTTTTCCAAGATGGCGGCTAAACGGCAACACCTCCAGTCCCGAAAACTCAGTTTTATATTCATCACAGGCCCTTCTATGAATTTCAAAAAAAAAAATTGCTGCCTACCCGAAATGCAGGGTTCGATCGTTTTGAGCGACGCTTTTACTGTAGTATATCTAATATTTGTAAAATTTTGTTAGGTATCTATAAAAAAAAAAAAATCAAAGAAATTGACAATAATATTTTAAAAATTATCTGACAAAATATTATATAATAGAATTTTCATAATAAATAGTATTGCTAATAATTATTATTGAAAGGAAAAAGGCAACCCTTAGTACATTTATTTCATTCAGTAAATATCACTGTTCATTTCTAGTAAACGTAAACAGACCAAGATATAACTATACGATCGTTTTGAAATCGAATATATGGTTTACTTTAGAAATAAAATTTATTCATTACGAAAAATATTTGATTCACTTTCATATCTTATTACAACAAATTCATGAAAGCAACTGATTGTACGGGACACTGTTAGCGCAAGTACAACTTGCACTTGGCGTTTTTTTTTTTGTCAATATTACTTGCATTTATATTTATATTTAACTATGCATCAATCACCTTTTTATCAAAAATATCTTTAAATATAAAATTCATTCTTATCTTTGAATTGTTTTTTAACTAACCTAATACTTGTATCTACAACTTGTTAAGTAATTTTTAAAAATTAAATTTCCACCTGTGATTTTTCTGTTGCGTTTATAATTCAGATTGTGTCAAAAGTAGTATCGAAAATATACGAGCAGCTCCAAACTTTATATTTCTAGCTTCAAAATTACGATTTTTAAAACTTTTAATAATTTGGTGTTCGTGATGATGTCATCAGCTTTAATTTTTTTTTAAAAATTGAGGAAAGACTATTTTTTGAAATTAGGAATCGTGAATAACAATTTCCTTGGGTAATTTTCTCTCACAACGAAATGGCACGAAAAATTCAATCCTAAAAAGATCTAGGTTATTTCAGAAAAGTTATCTACATAGATAAATATTTGAGTCACTGATTAGCAAAATTAGTCACGCTCGTTTTTTTCTCTGATTTTCGTGCTTTCAATACACTTGTCCAGTTTTCAAACGTCGTTGAGAAACAGCTAAGTACAACTTGTCTATGAGACGATGATCTCTGACGCTGTCGTTGCCTTCATTGTGATCTGTCCCTTTTTAGCATAATATGTATTCCGTGTGTCTCTTTTTAGCATAACAGTTCGTGTCAATTCTCCTCTTCTCTTCGTCCTGCTATTAGAGATCGTCGTCTCATAGACAAATAGTACATATTTTGAAGATTTTTATCTACACAAAAAGGTCATATTTCATTTAAACTGATCAGGTACAGAGAAAATGGGCAATTGACGGTATAGCTGATTAGCAGGGTCGAATTTAGGTATTTGGCTTTATCCGTCTAAACCAATGCATTAAATTTTCGAAGGCGTTGGGATTGCCAAATTGCCCCTGCTTATTTTATCTATATACGTGATTTCTCACGGTATTTTGAAAAATTAATATCTTAAAAACTTAAAGTGAGGCAATGAACATAAAACTTACTAAACTCTTATCACCTAAAGTCTCTTTTTTGCACTCCTCGGATTTTAACCCCAATTTTTAGTTGCCTCTGTGTAACACCTACAGGCATTTTAAATGGACGAAGCATAGTTTGGATATTGAATTTCGATCCATGTTCCTCTGTATTGGTATCTCTGTGGGATATTCTAGGTAAATTTAAGCCAAAGTGCAATATCGATATTAGGAGAAACACTTACAAATCATATCTCATTCAAAATTTTGAAGTGGATTTTATTTTAACGGGCAGGGTATACCTAGTTAACCGGAAATAAAATTTAAATACAAAAAATAGGCACTAATTTATGTCACAAGGAACCAACAAGTTTCAAGTTTACCGTTCCGAGCTCTTTTCGAGGCATTGTCTGATTGAAATATCACAGCATATCAATCTACGAAAGTGTATATTTCAATTTGCGTTAGAAAGAATTTATAATTATAAAGAGAAAAAACTTCTTATTTTTTTTTTTACTTTTTGTTTTAATTAAAATTCTAGCTTAATAAGCTTATACAAGGGTCAGAAGGGAAAGAGCCCTTGTTGATGAAGAAAAGGAGAGACTATAACATATAGAAAAGGTATTAAAATATTTGAAAGGAGAAGTTATCAAAGACGATGAAGGTAAAACAGAGACTCCTGTATCTATATTGTCTTTATTAGCCGATATGTTGTTTATAGGTAGATCTTGCAAAAAGTGCAAGACCGAGACAGAATTGCAAGACCAAGACTGATTTCGCTCATCACTAAATTAGATCTAGCCATCTTAGTCATACTAGGGAGACAACCTAACAATGTTTTTGGTTCCTTTCTGTCTTTAATTCCATTTTAATTAAGAGAAGGACATCTAATTAATTTTATACAAAAATAATTTTTATGCAACAAAATTATACAGTCTCTTTCAGCGAAGTAAAAACATACAAAATTTAACATGGGAAAAAATTGTTGGGACTAGAGTATGCTTGTTTTTTATGGGTATTATTTTTGTATTGGTGTCCATAGTTATTAAAATTTTCTTTAATTGCAAAAAAGTAAATTTGAAAACAAAACAGTAGGTGCTTACTTAAGTCTGCTTACTTTTCTAGTAAGTAGTATTATTACCCAGTGAGCACAAAAGTCAGAAAGATGTCTTTATGAAGTGTTTTTTCTGACATCTTTCTGAACTGTAAATATGACATCTTTAAGACATCTTTTTTAAGAAGTCAGAAATAAGAGTTCTTAAAGACATCTTAAATATGAATTCAATTTAATGATATCAAATAGACATCTTTTTTCTGACATCTTTCGGACTTCTTAAATAAGACTTCTTAAAGATGTCTTAAAGGAGTCATATTTAAGATGTCAGAAAACATTATCAGAAAGATATCTTTATGAATTCATAAAGATATCTTATGCGTCGATTTAGGAGCTGTTTAAGACTTCATAAATATGATGTCTTAAAGAATTCATATTTCTGACTTCAGAATTAGCTCATATTTCTGATGTCTTAAAAAAATATCCTATAAATATATTATTATTTTTTCTATAGAAACCACTAACAAAAATAATTTACACAATATTAGGACATCTAAATGAATTCATAAAGAAGTCTTATTTAAGACATCAGAAATATGATATCCTAAACCGTTCTTATTTCTGACTACTTTATGAATTCATATTTCTGATGTCTTAAACAATTCTTATTTCTGACTATTTTATGAATTCATATTTCTGATGTCTTAAACAGTTCTTATTTCTGACCACTTTTTGTACTCATATTTCTGATGTCTTAAATAGTTCTTAATTCTGATTGTTTTATGAACTCCTATTTTGGATGTCTTAAAAAGCTCTTATTTCTGACTACTTTATGAATTCATATTTCTGATGTCTTAAACAATTCTTATTTCTGAATGCTTTATGAATTCATATTTCTGATGTCTTAAATAATTCTTATTTCTGATTGTTTTATGAACTCATATTTTGGATGTCTTAAACAGCTCTTATTTCTGACTTCATTATTAAGACTTCTTAATTAGTTCATATTTTGGATGTAAGGAAAAAACAAAAAACAAACGAACAATGTAATGTATTAAAATTAATATTTTTATTGAAAACGTTAACAACATAATGTCTAAAAGAAAACCATTTCAATATTTATTCAAAAGTTAAAAAAATAGAAAATTAAAATAGGAAAGAAATTTAGCACGGGATGGAAATGATGGTGATGGTGATACTAAACAAAAATAAAATATGGTAGCTTAAAAAAGATTATTTAAAGTGAAAATGAATTGAAGGAAGTGAATTTACGATAGTGTTAATTTAAGAAGTTATGATAATAATTTGTGGTTTGATGGAATGTAGGATATGGTTAGTTAGTGTTTTTGACTGTTTCTATTGTGACTAGTGTACAAATTGTGACATTTCCTGATAAAATACTGGAGTAAATTTAATCTTAAATGTTAATATTTTAAATACATTTAATACACGTTGTACATACACAGTTATGCAAATAAATAAAATTAACTAAATTAACTATATTTCTTTTATTTCGTAAATTACGCTTAATATTTTCAACGAATTCTTGGTATAGTCCTCTTAAAGTCATCTTTTTTAAGACGTCAGAAATATGAGCTGTTTAAGACATCAGAAATATGAGCTAATTCTGAAGTAAGAAATATGAATTCTTTAAGACGTCAGAAATATGAACTATTTAAGACATCAGAATTCTGAAGTCAGAAATATGACTTCTTAATAATGAATTCTCAATTTAGATATCTTTTTTCAGACATCAGAAATATGAGCTGTTTAAGACATCGCAATTCTGAAGTCAGAAAAAAGAATTCTTTAAGACATCATATTTAAGACTTCATAATCTGTTCATAAATCGACGCATAAGATATCTTTATGAATTCATAAAGATATCTTTCTGAACTGGTTTTCTGACGTCCAAATCAGAAATATGAATTCTTTATGAATTCATTAAGACGTCAGAATGTTGACTGGGTATTTTGTTAATAAATATTTCAACATTAGATTACATTTACTTATAGTTATCTCAATAAATTTACTGCTATTGTCTTTTAATTACTTTTAAACATTATTTTGACGCGATATTATTCAAAGTTTTGCTAAATATTTAATAATAATAAAATAAAGCACCCCTTGATCATAACAAATTTTCCTGTGTTAAAGTTTATATGTTCTTAGTTGCTTGAAACTAGCTGTATGTATCAATTACGCCACATGAATATACGTTTGGCATTTAAAGTGTTAACCAGTGAATCAAATATTTAAATGTATTTATTTGTTACTAAATTAAAAATCGATTAATAATTAAGATTATACCATTAAAATCGTATATAGTTTCATGAAAGTTGATAATTACAATCATTAAATCAATACACAAATTTTATTAGGCTACTTTAACGCTTTAAATTTGAAAATTTTTCAAAATTTATAATAATTAAATCAACAGGAACTTTGTCCAAGTGCTTAGTAATTATGAAATTATCTAATATAGAAATATTAATTTATCAATAATTAAGTTATTTTTAACTATACTGTTGGGGTTAATAAAAACAAGTTTTTCAAGAAATTAATCAATGCTCGTCATCGTCCAGTAATTTTATTATCGAATACTAACGTAATTATACTTCCGACGGAAGTATTTTATAAATTCCATAAGTGTACGTAATCTGTGACAACTTTGTAAGAAGTTTATAGAGATGATGTACCAGAAATAACCAAATTGGGATGTAAATAAGTGAAAATTATATCATAAAAATTTTTTATTTCATATTTGGAATTACTAACTCGTTTTCTTGTTTAGAGCTTTCTTATGAATTCTACGTGCGTATTTTCAATTAATTATATTAATTAAAGTAATAAATTTTTGAAATGTTTGCTGTCATATTTTTGTTTAACGGAAAATTATTATTTTTCAACCAAAAACACTTTTTAATAACACTTTTCTCTCGAAAAATTGCGTCTGTTTACTTAAGCTCCATCGTTTCGGTGAACAAACTATTTATAAGAGTGATATTCAACCGGTAAATCACAAAACGAATTATGGTCGATCTCTTATTTTAATTTACGCAAATTGAAAACAGAGATAAAGCTTAACAGACACATCACATCGGCAAAATAATTCATATTTTTTTAACGAATTTGCCTATTTTTACAGGAAACATGGAAAATTGACACCAACCTAATCATCTTACCTAAAAATAACTAACAGATATAATTTATATCACTTTCGTTGGTATTAATTTAAAAAAATTAAAGCTGACGACATCATCACGAACACCAAATTTTTAAAAGTTTTAAAAATCGTAATTTTGAAGCTAGAAATATAAAGTTTGAAGCTGCTCGTATATTTTCGATACTACTTTTGACACAATCTGAATTATAAACGCAACAGCAAAATCACAGGTGGAAATCACAGTCACATTTTCAGAACAAATTTGGTAATTTTGACCTAAGAATCCGAATTGTGTTAATATAGAGGTCACCGAATAAATATAGAAACCGAATAATAGAAAAGTAACTCGCACAGTAAAAAGATTGAATAGGATTGATGTATGGTTCGTTTCAGTTAAATTTAACCATGCTTCGTCACTTTAAATTTAAATAGTTTCCGTTTTCTTGGTTTTATCTCTTTTATTATTGCATTTACGTAAATTTTAAATTTGCAGTTTGTTTTTAGAAAAAAATAGAAAATTTATTTGTTTCGAATATAAGAATTATTTAATTTTTTAGCGAAAACTCATGATCAATTTTAACTGAAATAAGGTATATAAAATCTACATCGTGTTAATAAAAAGATAAATATATTCCATATAAAATTTGGTATTTTCCAATGGAAAAATCTTTAATTGTAATATACAGGTTTACGAATTTACCAGTTTTTTTATGTGGGTAAATAATCTTTACGAATTTGAGACTGTAGATGATTTGGCATCACAGGCCACATTTTTGGAGTTCGTGGGCCACATTTGGCCGCACAATTACTTTAGGGACTCTTAGCTTACGTGAACTACTCTGGTCGAATTATGCTAAAGAGATAAATAGGGGAGCTAACCTAAAGGTTTATATAAAACCACATGTCGCCTTGAAACTCCGTTACTTTTACAAGAATTTTCTATTTTACTATTTTACTTATTAAAAATACGGAAATATAAAATCTTAGGTACAAGCACAAAGTGCGGGAATCAAAAATTTAATTTTTCTTCTATTTATTCTTGCACGAATTTCATATCGCTCTGAAAAATTGACCCCTGAAGTAAGTAATAATATTTTTTTTTACATTATTATTTAATTAAAAATTTCAAATTAATTGTATTTTACCGGATTAATTAGAATTATTGCATAGTAGTGTAAGATTTTAAATATTTTAATTTTTATTCAAGGATTCGTGTGAGGCAAATTATTTAGATATTATACGCAAAAACAAGAATTTCCAAATGCAACAAATGAATGAATATATTAATTATGTTTCTATTTACATGCATGTGTCGCCAATTTTTCATTCAATTATTTAAAAACAAAAACTTGCTCCATTTATTACGGCTAAAAATAATTATTTTTGTTGAAATTTAATATTTATTGGTGTTGTATTCAAAAAGAGTATTATTCACACAATTATTCCAAAATTACATTTTTTCTATATTTAATTAGACTAAGTGATTTATTTACGGTTAATCAATAATTGTACCTATTATGTGATTTTAATTGTGGCAATTTTCTAATAAATACATTCTGAAATGTCTCTCAAGTGTGCTTGCTTGAATTACAATTAAGTATGGTTTGATTGGTATCAGTTATGATGGTGATTGAAGATTGTGAATGTACCGGTTTAAAATGTTATATTAAGTAGAAGAAACAATCAACAGGCTATTTAATCAAAGGAGCCAGTTGTACGAACCTTCAATATAGTCTCAAATTGGGTCCCTATTTGAATGATGTTTTTTTGACAAAATTTTATAACAGAAATTCGCCGGTTAAATGTTTTTTTAGCACTGTAACCAAACAAGTGAAAGCTTTAAGAGATTTATATATTTTTTCGCGTACATACTTTTCTCACTTAGCTACCTTCTCATGAATTAAGATATTGGAGTGACTTCTCATAGTTACAGAGGTATCTTCTAAATAATCCTCATTATTATCCCATAACGCTTTTATTGTTAGTTGCAGTGGCGATGGTAGACAATGAGAGGCCCTCCTGCGAGAATCGCTTTGGGGGCCCCCTTGGACGACTTGAAACCGGCGACCTTTTGTTGTTTTTTTGCTCGTCAGTTGTAAAAATGCCGCCCTCTTTTTACAGAAATGCTGCCTTTAAAATTTGCAAATGCCCGGGTTGCCCCTACCCCTCCTGGAGCGGGCCCTGCACAGTGATGAGTGCGAGAATGAGACTGTGTTTACTGTTGTACTAGGGACTGGCTGACAAGTGGCAACATGCACGCGCACAGATAGAAGCTGTCTGTCAAGGTCACTCGCTCACAACGCACCGCAGAGTAGAGAAGGAAAACTATCGATAGTCTACGCTATCGATAGTAGCCGATGGTTTTTAATAAACCATTGATAAAATATCGATAGTAGGTGCTATCAATAATTCCTCGGCGGTAAAAAATCATCGATACTTTATATAGTTTTCCTTTTCTACCACAGAGCAGAACAGTGAGTCAAAAATTAGAAACAATTATTGAAAGAAATGACAAATATTTGTTTCGTTTCCATCTTCTCTATTCAAAAACCATTTGAATGTTTAAAAAAAAATCATAAGAATTAATAAGTTTACCACTGCCGGCCGGGGGCTCCTGCGGGCCCGTTATCGCCGCCAATTGTTGTAAGGATATAAATGAAAAAGATAACTTTGTTCCTCTCTCTCTTGTTTATGTTACAAGTTTAGACATAATTCCGTAAATTGAAAAGTGGAATTCCGATTTATAGAAAAGTGGAACAAATGGGTATCCATTCTGGAGACCAAAGTTTAAACTATAAACCTAACCAAAAATATAAGCAATAATAATTTTCATTATTAGTAAATAACTGCATTTATAACTGATATTTTGGTTTAAACGTTTAGTGTCCGAACTTATTCCATATTGTGGAAAAAGTTGTCAATGAATTAACAACTTGTTTCAATGAATTTTTATAATGACACTAGTAAAATTGTTTACACTAGTAAGTTTATGGTAAAGTACCTACTTATGAAAATTCTGTGGGAAATCTGTATTGATACAATTAAGGTATAGTAATTATTTAAAGTCTTGTTACTGCTAAAGATTCTTTACAATTTATATAGCTAATGCGTACATTTGAATTAACATGGACTGAACCAGATAAAAACAGACCAGTTGTTTCCAAAATATGCGGCGGTAGTATGTATTCACCTCAAATACTCCCGTTAGTATGAATAAATTTATAATAGGTCTAAAAATACAAATTAATTTGGGCTACTATGTACATCTTTTACATGAAAATATTTCAACATCTAGTTCTAAGTAGAACCAGTATTCTTTAAATATTTAAATAAGTAAAATTCGATATCTAGCCTCAAGTAATGCTATCAAAGTATTCTTTAAATACCAAAAAGTATATTAACATTTCTACTATTATTAATACATAAGTACATATTAGAAAAATTGTAATAACTCACTGACTATATATAATTAATTGAAAAATCGTAATTAAAGAGTACAAATTTTAACAGACCAAATAAATATTGCGATACAATTTTATCTATTGACAGCGACAAAACTATATGTGTATCAAAGTTACGCTTATGGACAAAACAATGCGATACTTGACTGTTTAAAATTTGTGTAAAATGTTAAATAATTCCATGAATTATTATTACATAGGTACCTACGTTTGATTTCAATACTTAGAAATTTTATTTTGAAAACTGTTAATTTTCAACTAAGATTCAAATTGCTGAAAATCCAACATTCCTTGAAAATGACGTAACCTTTTGTAAACAAACATCGATTTTTATAATTTTCATCGGCCAAGTGAAATTGCGTTTTAAAGAATCAAAATTTTGAGGTTATGAAGATTGAAATTGCCGTTTATTTGTCTTCGAATTGTAACGTCATTACAATGAGCTGTTTCTACCACCAGTTATATTGTACAATTATTTTTTGATGATTTTTACAGAATTTAAAACAAGGCTTTTAGAATGGTTTTTTAATTTCAATCAAGTACCCCTTTGTTGCACTATTGTACAAATCTAGTTTTAGTAGGTTTTATAGAAAAATTCATATGAGTGGTTTAAAATATTTTCTTAAGGAAATTATATCATTTCGATCTTAATAGTTTTAGTTTAAATGTGTTTAATTTTCTTACGTGTAAACCTGGCACAATGAACAAGCTGCTAAGCAAACCCTCACAACTTTTATTATCTATTCTAGTGCTTTTTAATTCTTTGTATTACGGCACTTAAAACTTGTTCACATCCTAGCGGTAATTCGTAAGTAATAAGTGTAAAGTATAAGTAAGTTTCTTCATACATTTACTACATTATTCTATTGTTCCGTCCTACGTGTGGACGAGCAATTACGGTGGGTACGCTTAGGAGATTTTGTAACTGATCCAAAGTCATGTTTTAAATGCTAAAATAATCCAAATATTATCATTGTCGATACATATAGATTAGTGTGGTAAGTTTCATCCACTGTTAAAAATGCAAAGGATTCGATTTATTTATGTATACTCGACTGTTAAAATAGGCATAAAAATCACAAAGAATAAAAGTTCTTTTCAATTCTAGGAGAGGACTGTGATTTTGTCCATCACTGTATCTACATTGTTGATATTTAAACATCTATAAATAAAATTTCTACGAGATTATATGATGTTGATGTATATCGTGAAATTAGATTGGTTATTACATTAATAATGTCATATTCGTAATCAATATAATTTTTTTGCACATACGAACTACCTTAGCTACTACTATATTAGGGGGATCATTTTTGTTTGTTTGACATTTAAAAAGAAAGAGTTCATACACATGTACTTAATATATGGGTAACGTAAAAACAGGTAATCAGTCAAATTTATTGGTATAACTAAAAGTTTTTAGATCAGACAAAAATATTTCCGTTATTAGGCGTTGGTTTTTGAATAATTTATCCATAAACATTAATTAAACAGAAACTTACGAAATTTTTGAGAGTTCGTAACTTAAACTAGGGCAGAGATTCCCAAATTCTTTAGACACGTGATGCCTTTAATGTACAAATCATTTCCGGCGGCGATTTTTGTCCAGAAAATCGGATTTTTCAAAAATTTATCGCTAAAACATAAGTGACATGCAAAATTAAAATTTCTACCCAGCAGTTGTAATATTCCCAGTTTATTTTCCCTAAGTAAATATAATACTCACTCAAAAATGGTATGATTTCATTAAAATTTTAGACGTACAATTTTAAATTACTATAACTTAGTTTAGTAATAATTTAAATTAAATTTTATATTTTTAGATTACTCTAATCTAAAAAATAACAAAAATAAAATGGTACAGCATTTGTTGTCAGACCATTTTTTTAAATGTTTTGACATAATTATAGGGGCCATCCATAAATTACGTCACGCAAAATTGATCTCCCCCCAAGGAAATGAATATACATATAAAGAAAATTTTGTTTTGCTCATCAACTGTAATTTTGGAAAGGAATTGTTCTTTTTTTGCCCGCTGTCTGTATTTTTATTTTTTTATTTTTAATTTTTAATTTTTTATTTTTTGGAAAGATATTGTTTTTTTGCTTGTCAACTTTCAAACGTAATTTGCTGAAGCTCCTACCTCCTCCTTATCACACTTCAACACGCTAGTCCAGTAGATTTCGATCTAAACCTGAATTTTTAATCTCGGTCGAAACCGAGAACTAAATTTTCCACCGAGATCAAAAATCATTAAAAAATTTTTCGCCTTTCAAATTTTAACAATGTCCAAATATACAATTCAATATTTAGCTATAGATGTTTTTAAAATTGCCACGGAATAACATGGTAAGTGAATTTTAGCATTGCATTGAACTGTAGAGTTCAATTTTATACACTTTATAACTAATACTTACTATCAATATGAAAAAGTGAGTTTTATGTATATGTCGGCGACCGATCGTTGAATCGACCAGATCATGATGTGCGTAATTATATACAGACAATTAAAAGCCAGTCATTTCATTGAAAAAGCTAATTTGGATCAGTCACTCGGAGTGGTTAGTCAGTGGACATTGTTGGTGGAATCCCGGACTTGGAAGAAATATTCTTGTTAACAAACATTGTTAATACAAGTTTAAATGGTTAAATAAATTGTTATTTTGAAAAATTCTATTTTTTTATTTTAAAAACTCACGTTTGGAAAGTTGGGTGCTCCAAAAGCGTTCAAGGAGTGAACTAGAGTACCACAACATTGGCATCTGAGCAGGGACCTGAAGGAACAACCGTCAAAAGTCCAAGGAAACCAATCAAGGAAGGAATACAACAAATGGCGTCCGAGCAATAGGGAGGAAACGATATGGCAACTCCAGGAAGAGGCCAAGGAGAGTTGGAAGAAAGCAATACCAGCAGATCCACCTAAGGGAATGGAGGCAACACTGGACGAACACCGGGAAGCGAGTCAACCAGGCCAAGCACTTCCGGAACCTTCATTGACCACGATGCAAGGAATATTCGAGGCAATGATGAACTAAATGCGTCGTGCGATGGAGTAAATGAAACAAATATTCGACACGTTAGGCAAGCAATCGAAGGAAGGGAACCAACGCATAGAGGAACAAATGAGGAGGACATTCATGACAACGAACTAAAGAATAGACGAACCGTTCGAAAAGTCTATCGACGGATTGTGCGCTACCAGCAAAGAGCGCAACCACTACTACAATAAAGAAGTAGATGCACCAATCCACACGAACCCGACTAACACCATCGGACGGATCCAGGTCACTGACACAAGACCAGAAGGTGTCACGGAAGTGACGACCATCTCACATGACGTCCTGGATAGGGCGCAGACAACGCAGCCCCAGAAGAGCCAGGAAGAGGGAATCGTCCAGCGACATAGGGTCTTCAGTAAAATAAGTGAGCCGTCCGACAACGAAATCCACGAACGAACAGAAGTCGCAGATACCGCCAGACCACCAGCCGTTGGCCAGGAAACAACTGAAGGGAAAAATGTGGATGAACTGACGGAACTACCGCAAGATTCCCACAACGGAAGAAGAGGGAAACGAACGCCCCAGAAATGCCTGATCGAAGGCAACCTGTCACAGTTGTACCGGAACGTCAAATCACTCCAGCCAGTTCAGTGACAAGGAAGAGGGTCAATGGGTTAGAGCTCGGGGAGCTGCCCACCGCTCATTTGGCCGGTTCAGAATCTGGAGGAGAACTACAACGTCGAAGAGTACACACACGACGGGACAACGATGAAGATGTGGAAGCTTGGGGAGCTTCATAACCTTCAACTGGAAGGTCCGACTAAAAGAAGAAGATGGCGACAAACTCAGGAGGGGTCGCATACCATTCGATTCAGGAGGGGAAGTTTCGTATAATGGGTAAGGTAGCAAATTACGACGAATATTCGGCCCCTTGTACATAAAGACCACTAGCCACACAACAAGGCGGCCAATAACCAATAACTAGCACGGGCCGATGAAGAAGAGGGACCAGTAACAAGGCCGCGGGGATACACACAGGACTGGCGTCAAGTGGACGGGGCCATACAGGGTGCAGCAAGTTTTACGCCGATGTCTACACACTGGATACAGAGCCCGTTACCATGGCACATCGAAACTCCCCCAAGCCTGCCAACCGAAGGACCAAGGAACAATCGACGGGTTCGAGCTCGGGGAGCTGCCCACGATTATTGGGGAGGATCAAGAGGTTGAAGGAAGAGAGAGCGACCGGTACAATAACAGGACAGGGAGGACCACCGGCAATACAACTTGCGACACAAGAACAAGAAGTTAGGAACGACCGTACCCAATGTCTTTGGAGGGGATGATGTTGGGACTGTATAACTGTTTGTCTTCATCTACCTGCTTGAATTTGTTTATTATTTGAAATTACCTGCCAACCCTATTTAATTTAAGTTAAATTTCTGTAAATTGTGCTTGCTGATTGGTTTAAAAGTGGCAGTAAAATAATTTTTTAGTCCCTTGGAACTAATAGTGAATTTTTTAGTCCCTTGGGACTAAAAGTGGTACTTTACTCCCTATTATGAGGGACTAGATCATGTCTTTTAATCCCGGAATTGCAAAAAATATTTTTTACAATTTCGGGATTAAAAGACATGATTTAGTCCCTCATAATAGGGAGTAAAGTACCACTTTTAGTCCCAGGAGACTAAAGAATTCACTTCTAGTTCCAAGAAACTAAAAAATTATTTTACTCCCACTCTTAAACCAATCAGCAAGCACAATTTACAGAAATTTAATTTAAATTAAATAGGGTTGGCAGGTAATTTCAAATAATAAACAAATTCAAGCTGGTAGATAAAGACAAACAATTATATTGTTTGTATTGTACAATTCGATTGATTTATCCAAAGCATACTTGATGGAATATTATTACATATAATTTGAATGAAATTTCAGAAGCTTATTTTCAAAAGTGGTCGTCTCCAGTTTTTGATATTAAGAAAAAATCACATGTTTTTGTACTAGATTTAAAAGAAAGTTAGGCTTGCTAGTAAAAAATTTTTTTAGTTATTTAAACATCAGGTAATATAAAGAACTATAAAAAATATAAACATTTACAGAGATTACAGGAAAAAAAGGGAATTTAAAGTTGGATTTGACTAATTTTGTTTATTAGGTAGGGATTTAGACAAATTTGAAAATAAGAGAGTGGATTTGGCCAATTATGACGTAGAACGATTAGGATTTGACTACATTTGAATGACTATCACTAATATCATAAATACCCCTGTCGCAGCATCTGCATACCATAGCGAATTTCCGATCATAAAAGTTACTCTTTCTTGAAAACCCGCTTACCTAGAATAATGGTTCAAAACGTATCTTCTGTGATTTTCTTGGTTCTTTACCACAATGTAAAAAAAAAATTGGAAAAACTTTTGCAAAAAATTCATTTTTTTTGAGGTTTTTGGAACCGGACATGTCTGACTGGAGAACTCATATAAGATTTTTGGACTTCCAACGTTTTATTGTTTTATTATATTTGCATCCCAAACTAGTATCTATCCTATAAATATAACAAGTTTCATCCCAAAATGAATTTCTCGGAAATATAGGCACTTAAATTTTCGAAATTTCTAAATTAATTTAAAATAGAGTTAGTCTCCAGAAATTTTGTATTATGGTAAATTTAATTTAATAAATGACAAGTATATAAGTATAGTAATTATAAAGCATTCGCATAGAACAATAGTTTTAAGTATACATGCACATAAGCAAAATAATTTTTGTATTTTCCTGAAGGAAGGAAATATTTTCCCGTAATAAAAAGTATCCTAAATGTTGACGCAGGTAATAAGTTATCACTACACCAGATTTCATCAAAATCCGTTTTCGCGTAATATGTGCACATGCTCAAAAAGTTTTTTTTATTTTCCAGTGGGAACGAGCCACTTTCCCGAAATAAAAAGTATCTGAGATGCTGACTCAGGTAATAAGTTATCACCACACCAAATTGCATCAAAATCCGTTCAATAGTTTTTGCGTACTGTATGCACATGCTCAACATGGTTTTTCCATTTTCCCGTGGGAATGAGACATTTTCTCGAAGTAGAAAGTATCTTAGATGTTGATCCGGGTAATAAGTTGTCAGCACACCAAATTTCATTAAAATCCATCCAGTAGTTTTTGTGTGATGCGCGAACAGACAAACAGACAGACAGACAAGAATTTTAAAAATCGCTGTTTTGATATCTACATCGATAACTATTTACAGTATCTGCACAATTTTTAAAAAATATTCCCTATACAGAAACGGTCTCGTTACATTTTTATTATATGTATAGATTACCTATTAATGGCTCTTTATTTAAAATATTAATTTTTTTTTTCAAAATAAATCGCCCCCTGTTCTAGGAAGTATATATTTTTTAAATTTTTATAAAATTTCTTATGACAGTGAGGTTCTTAGACAATTTTATTTTCAAGAAAAATGTATTAAAACATGAACATTTAAATGTTGGCAATTTCTGTATTGTGACGCTATCAGTGTCCGCGTTTGTTAACTACTTTATTTAAAAATTCGAATAAAATACCAGTCATTTTAATTTTTAATTGTTCAGGAACTTCAGTATCATAAAAGCAAGCAAAATAATATTACAATTTATTAATGTAGATACATATATGATGGAAAGTTAAGAAAAGAAAATGTTTTTTTGGAAGTTCGTGTTTAAGGTAAAATCGAAAAAACTTGGAAATTTAATTAGTAATTAATTTTTTAAAAATACTTTTAGGTTTGGCTGTAAATGAATCTACTGTTGATCTTTCAATATGATACTGAACTATTCATTATTTAAAATGAAAAATTGTGTACTTATTAGATGATGAAAATAAAAAATTAGTAGTTTGAAAAGTCGAAACAAATCGACGTCTTGAAAAAGTCTGTCGGGACACCGGAGCAACGGAGCTAGAACCGTGACAAATCCGGGAAAACCAAGACGTATGGACACTCTACACGGATTGTGAATGTTATAAACTTTAAGTTTTGATTTTTAAGCACACATTATGAGTGAAATTGAAAATTAACAACCTGTGAAATTTGACATTTTAGTTAAAGTGCATATAAAATATAATACCTACATGTTTTCATAAAAATGCAAATATAAATAAATGTTTTCTGTTTTTTTTTTTTTTATTTTAATTGTTATTAATTATTTGGCTTTTTGAATAATTTAGAATTTTTCTGTCAAATGAATAAATTATGAAAATATGAATTTATGACATACTTTAAGTAAAAGTTAAAATGAAATTTTTCACCCACACTTTTGTGGTGCCAATGTACATCACTGGATCCCAATTTTCAAATGGATAGATAATTTCAGTAGCGTAGAAACTAATTATTAAAAAATTGCAAACCAAATGTGTTTATATAATAATACGTACTTATAAAAAAGATGTTTATATACGTGTTCTTCCGAAAATCGTAAATAACTAACTTTCTCTCGATGAAGTTGGATTGACAAATATTTACATTAGGGATGTTATGGATATTCGTAACCGTAACTAAAACTACCGACATCCGAAATAATTAAATATCCGAAACCGAAAGAGTATACGAAAATAAAAGTTTATAAGTCTAGCAAGTACTTAACACATTAATATTTTTTGTATATATCAATATCTAAAAATATTTCAGTCCCTTTTTGACAATCTTGCCAGAACTTAAACACTTTTTTAAATCGTTACGTTATTTTGAAGACGGTTAAAATTACTATATTTTACATTAAAATGTCGATACAATCACCCGCTAGTTAATTATCGCTAGATTTGATACTAGAAAATTGAGAAAAAACAGATCATATAGATTTTTTTATTTAGATTTTATTTGTAATGATTGAATTACAAAATTCAAAAGGATGTCAAAAAATGTGTGTATTCGCTATGAGCTTTTGCCTGTAGGAAATCCAGCTCCTCAAAATCGGTTCCAATATATCAGTTGGTCAGGACGGCATTTGTACATAATTTTAATATTTCCTTTAAGAAATAGTATTTGTTCTTAAATACTTGTTTGATTTTTTCAAGGCGAGTACTTGTTACGATGTGTGTTTACCAAATTCTACAAAATAATTAAAAAAAAAACGTAACCCTACTATTTTGAAATTTTCAAAAAAATATCATAAAAATTACCTCATATAATTATGCTTTTTCTGAGTTAATTATTGAAAAATATTCTATTTTCCGAGATTTTTAAGGTAAAACGAGCAGATGTATGGTTTTTGTTAAACAAATTTTAGTTTTTTAATACATTTTCGCCTTAAAATATTTAATATTTTCAAAAATGTATGATACAACTTGTCAAAATTTAAAATTATTTGTTTTGCTGTCAAAAAAAAAAAAAAAAAAAAACTGAATGTACAAATTTATTTACCACTAAAATGATGTGTTTATACATATAATTATAACGTAGCATTGTCATTTGGATAGAAAATTACGTAAAAATATTATTGTTTGAATATGATTTAACGTAATTTTTATGCGATTGAAGCAAACTCTTATTAATTTTAGGAAGGTGTAAACATCATCTAAATTCTGATCATATCACATAAAAAACCGCGCCGTGATTTTTTATCTCAAAAAAAAAATGGAATAGAGATACATTATAAAAACATTTAACTGACAAAGAAAAAGAATATAGCCGAATCGTTAAATTGTATTAAACAAATCATGACACGCTACTTATAAGGCGGTTTTTTTCGAATTTAGCTCGCAAAAAATGAGACAGAAAAAAAAAGAATGCGAGTGCGAGTGAAATGGAGAACGACATATTTCCTAGTTTTTCTCGAAAAGTAAGTAATTTAGAGCAACGGTATAAAAACATTTTTTACGCATATTACCTTTTACTTTGGCTTGATGTAAAAGAAATTTTGAAAAATTGCTTAATTCTGGCAAAAAACTCATTTTTTGACAAAAAACGCCCGGAAAACCTACTTCTAGGCATCCGACGTGTCTGGATAACGAACTTAGGCAAGCCAAACCAGATTCCAAAACACACACCAAATTTCATGTGCACTAAACATTTCGTTCGAGAGTTATCGTGGGAACACATAAATATATATATATATATATATATATATATATATATATATATATATATATATATATATATATATATATATATATATATATATATATATATATATATATATATATATATATATAAATTTTAGTGAATATCATTTTCGTATTCTAGGGACCTCAAAACATATTTCTAATATGGTCCCGGGCTTAGGTCGCACCATGACACCTGCTGTAAAAGCTGAATTTCCAGTTTTGGAAATTCGCTAAAATGGAATCAGGGTTATAAAAAATTGTATTAAAACAAGTAACTGAAAATATTTAATTTGGACATGTACATTTTTATTAACTTTTAAATATTGTACAGTTTAAAAGAAATTTTTAATAAAAATTTAAATATAATGACTAATAAGAGATTAAAACAAATTTTAATCTATTATCTGGTAATTATTTTATTTCTATTATCCATTGATAACAATATTTAATACAAATTAACGATAATATAATATATTATATACAAATTTATGATTATGACTATATTCTTATTAAAAAATAAAAAAAAATTTATCATGAGATGTGCAACCCTAATCTTTCGAACCTATTATAAGTGCATGAAAATAACGTACCTTTCCCTCTATCCTTGAAAGCGTTTATTATTTTGTAATGTTGCTGTTCTTTTCCTGGATTAATGAGGCAGTACTCCTTCTACGAAATTTTCTATTTTATTGCATAAATCTTAATGATTTTAAAAGGAAATCAATTAAAGAAAACAAGTCTACAGAAGGCTGAATCATTGTTGTAACATACAAAGTACCATCTACCGTTTTCAGTTGAAAAATTATAAATTTGGAGTTGACCACTTTTGAAAATAAGCTCCTGATTTAAGTAATTTTTTTTTTTTAATTTTTATAATTTTAAATTATCCGGAACACCACAAGACTAAACTGCTTTTTTTCATCTCTCGTGTGATTTGTTGAAAATTATGATTAAACATCGTTAAAAAGAATTATCTGCAAAATACTGCAAATATATTTAACATTTTATTATTTGACTAAATGAATTTTCTTTAATTTCAGAACATACATTTGTCGTGGAACGATCTGGCTGACATCAGTTAGGAATTTCATCTGGCCAAATAGTATAGGCATATCATGATTTGACTGATTCAACGATCTGCCGCCGACACATTATACATAAGATACATTATTATTTTATGCATACATTGTTTCAAGCAATAATTAATAATAATTGATTATAATCCGTAATGAGAATGATAAATTTTTATATATAAAAATCGATATCATAATATTAAAAATCATATATTACAACATAAAAACCACAATTAATTTATTGATCTACTAATTTCCTTTTTCATAACTTTTTTTTTTTAAATCATAACTTTTTATTGTGTTTTTTCATTAATAAAATATGAGTTTTTGTTTTATTTAACTACTTATACTCATTATTGGTGACCAAAATAATTAACTTATGATAGTGACAAACATTAACCTACTTTTTGAATACATTAAAAATTGAAATATGTTGTTAACTAAATGTATTTTTAGAATATTAAAATATTTCTCTCAGAAAAAAAAAAATTATAGAGATTTTAATTTTTTGGCTTTACACGTAAGTTTATTGACCTGTTTGTTTTAAAACTAACTCCAAATTAACGGATACTTACGAAAGATTCAACAATTACTAGCTATTTATTCGTAATTATTTGGTGCATAAAAAATTTTGTCTTGTGAAAAGTACCAAAAAGCTGGGCGCCAATAATCAAACTTTTCCATCAAAGTTTTAAATCAGTTATTTTTACTATTATCTCATCTATTCGGTAATATTACTCTTTTGACTGTGGGACTAATTACTAGTTATTCTAATTAGAAAAAATTAAAAATTAATTAATAGACAATTTACTTAAAACTTGAAATTCATATTGCAATTTAAAAAATAAAGTTATTTAGTTACGCCCCAGGCAAGGTTATTAAAAAAATTTTTAAAATATTATATATTTAATTAAATAAGACAATGTAATTTATTAGTGAAAGTTTGTAGCAACGGTTCCATAGTGTAGCGGTTATCACGTCTGCTTTACACGCAGAAGGTCTCCAGTTCGATCCTGGATGGAACCAATTTTTTACTTTATACAATTCACAACACTTTTAAAAACAATAAGTCTGCTATTACACATTTCTCTCTTAATCTACACACACTTCGCTCAAATCTTAATCTAAGATCTTACATGTGCACTCAATATTTTACTTATAATAGGTATCTTTAAAGATAACTTTTTAAATCATTTTTATTTATTGTATTTATACTCTGCAATTAATATTTAAACAAAAATACTGGATAAAATTTTATTATAATATTATTCGTACAAAATTAAGGGCTCTATACAAATTCCGGTAGCTCTATTAATATTGGAAATGGTTGAAATATTTTAAAAACCCAATCGGTAGAGATAAAATTTAAATTGACGTAGCATATAATTGTTTTAGAGCTCGAAAAAATATACAGGGATATTAACATGTATAAATCCAGGGTCGTAGTTATTAACGGGTCTTCAGAAAAAATTAAATATTTACTATACCCAATTTTTATTACAACCTACTTCCGATTTTCCAACATTGGTGAATTCCGTTCGGATCACCATTACTTCACAGATATGCGAGTGTGCGAATAGTAAACACCTAAAAATAAACAAAAGAGATTACTGCTTCTTGTCGAGTATTCACTAACACAAGCAGATCACACAACTTTCGCAGAGGTAGGTATACAAAAATATATAGAATAGGAGTAACCAAATATGCACATGATTAAATAACCAATTCAGTAAGTACTGAAAAATACACGAATCATTATCGTAAACTAAAAATTTATATTTTCATGATGAAATAAACATAAAATGAAAAAAATATAGAAGGTATTTGCAATAAATAACAATGCAATATAATCTACCCAATTTTTTTCTTCCTTATATGTCTTGAATACCACACATATTTCGGAAAAACTCAAAAGCACACCCCTTTTTTTGGTGCTCCCTCCATTTATGATAGTAAAAATTTTATACATTGAACCACTTAGGCTGTACCACAAAATTTACCCCCATTTTCATCCCTCCAGCACCTCTTATAAACCCGACCCTAGTTTAATCTATATAGGTGAATAGGTCTTTTAAAGAAGTTAAAGTTTCCCTCTATCTCTTATACTTTTCAAGATATCTTAATAAATACAATTTGAACCCCAAATGTAAGGGCTGGTTTCACCCCGTGAACGTGGGCCTTGACAGTTAAAAAAAAATACGGGTCCCTTATTTTTGCCTATTTTACACACCAGCAAAGTTTCAAGAAGATTGGCGATTGGCACTTGGGTAGTGTTATTTGTGAGAGTTCTTATTTGTTAGTCAAAGATTAGTCTGGTCGTCATTATGAAAACTGGAATTAAATTTGATACAATCGTTATGTTACGTATATGCTCAGGATAGTGTTGCGTATGTTAATTATAATATATGCAAAGAAATTAACACCACCATAAAATACACGCTCTCTTGCCTTTATAAACTCTATAACAATTAAAAAAGAATATTCGATACTTAACTGACTTAACCGTAGATTACTACAATGATTTTTGGGCTTTACTTACTATACAGGATATTTAAAGATAAAATTGAATTGTATCGATAACAAACGACAGAAGGACAAGGACACAACTCGTACTGATGATGCATACAAGAAAACTTAGCAAAAACTCTCCGCATCCTGTTTTAAATTCTCAAAATATAACAACGTGGGTGTTTTCTCACCCTTTGTACTACTCCACGGTTAAGAGGGACTTAAAGACCTTTTTATAATGTTGTCTTAATAGTTGAAAATTTAAGGCATAATAGCAAGTTGAAAGACGTCACTTTAAGTATAAAAAGAAAATAGGAGCCACTTTGACTCAGTTAAAAGTCGTGCCTCTTTTACCGTAGAAATTATAATCTAAGGAGTTACTTAAAAAATAGAGTAGTAAAAGTTGGAAGTGTTGGAACCCAAACACACTCGATGGATTTTCAGAAATATTTTTCATTAAGCTTTTCAAATACTAAAAATTTTACCCTTTTATATTTATCAGAGGGATCTTTACCCTCGCCTTCCAGAGTAATTTATGTAAAAATTTTCTAGTCTTTGTCTTTATTTAAAACTTTATGAAGATGGGAAGGAAATAGCAGCAGACCTTACAATAAATTAAAGCACTGAGGCTTATTATTCCCGAAGTATTTCGGAAATGTTTTTGGTGACAGTATGAAATTGCTGGTTGTAAGAAGATATCGTGCACAACAGATGCGTGATTGTTCTAATCATATTCGACAGTTTTAATTGTGCTTACAGTATATACGAAAAAAAAAATCTATACCTATTTTGTGTCTTCCGGGCTTTTACTGCAAACATACCTGATGGTAAATTTTTTTTGCTACATATTGCATTTCTGGTGACTTTGTCTAATTCTACACATGCAAAGTAATTTGAGTAATTATTTTTATTATTGATTTAAAAAAAAAAATGTAAGTGGTCATATTCTGTTCGTAGGTATGAAAAAATTAATTACCAAAAATAATTTATAATTTGAAAGATTAATTTTACATTTTACCTCGAACTGAATTCTTGAATTGAAATGTAAGTATTTGACAGTTTTACTTGTTTTGATATTGAATATTTGTATCTTATTTCATGTACCATTACAAAGTTGAAAGTAAAAAAAATATATTTTATAGCACAAAAATAATTTGATTATAATTTATTTAAAAATTTGTTCCTCTTATTAAAAAATTCCTTGTTAAAGGTCTTTCGCTTATTGTTATAATTACACAAGTTACAATTAAAAAACGTTTCCTTTATCTGCGATAAATGCATACTAAATTCTAAATCTGCATCTCTTTAATCTGAATTCTTTTTTATACAAATTTATTTTTGTGTTTATTGAATTATGCTTTTATTGTTTACTGAATTGGACTACTTTAATTTAAAGGACTACTTTAATTTAAAGACAAAAACTTAAAATTATTTTAGTTAAGATTGATTGCCCATTTTACCCACGTAAAATTACCTGAATTATGAATCAAACTTTTAAGATAGGTATTTCGAAATTCTATACAAAATCAGTTATTTATGGTGATTGGTGCTGCTCGTCAAACGACTCATAATCATCTTCATATTTCAACAGCATTGCTAATTTCCGTACGGTAAGACCTCCGTGTTGATACCTGTAGCAATAGTTTAAGACGTATTTTTATTTAGACTGGTCAGGGTACCAAGGACTCGGCAGATAATTTTAACCGTATTTTTATCTTTTTCGGAAATTCCAACAGTATTTTAGAAAAATTTTGTCAAAATTTCTTCAGTTTTTTAAATTAGGTTCTAATTGGTGGCACTGACCGAAAATTTTGACCAGACGTTCATTTAAATTTGATATTCTGAAATTTTGTAAAAAATTGGTTCCGTATCGCTCGCCCAACAACTCTAAAGTAACCATATTCATATTTCGATAGCATATATAATTATTTTCATATTTTGCCAAGATCGATCAAGCTATCGAGTTCTGTTCGTTAGACCTGAAAATCAATTTCGGCTTAAACTTTTAAATCATATATTTTGAAATTTTTAGAAAAGTAGTTCCTTATATCGCTTTGCTTCGCTAGCCTAACAACTTTGAAGTAGCTATATTTATATTTCAGTAGCGTATGTAATTTTCTTGAGACTTTCTCGTAAATAACTTATATTAATAATAATTTTAGAAGTACCTTGATCTTCGACATATTTTGAAGTTCCAGAACTCTGGAAAATATTTCTGAACTCACGTTGTCTCGGAGTCTCAATAATATTTGAGAAAAATTCGGTTAAGATCCATCTAGCCATTTACTTTAGGCCTTTTTTTGGTCCCCAGAACACTAGGGGGCAATTTTAACTCCAGCATCTTATTTTTTTTTAGAATTTCATTACTAAATGAGAACAGTTTGTTCAAAATCCGTCCAGCCGTTTATTTTTAGGCGTTTTTTTGCGTCTTCTAGATTAGTGATGAGCAAAATTGTCTTGCAATCTTGTCTTGATCTTGCATTTATTGCAAGACCAAGACCAAGACCAAGACTCAAGTGAGCAAGACCAATATAAAAACAAGAAAAAAGCAAGACTCTTGTTAAACTATTTAAATAATTTGAAAGTGTAATTAATAATGAAACTTTTTAAAGCAATATTAAAAATTGTTTCTTTAAAAATTCGAAGTTAATTAAATATGAATGCAATTAGAAATGTGTGATGCTGTCATAAATCAGTGTAATGCTTTCAACTACCTTCAAAAATTTTTTGTGGAATAGTAAGTAAAATATCGGCGTTTAATTGATTTTACCACTTTAGTAATAATAGTAGGTTTTAGAAGAACTGAAAATTTCATCTAAATTAGTCGAATAGTTCCGAAGTTACGCGTTGGAAGGTTTTACGAATACTCAGGTGGATAAAGAGACAGTCACAGAACAAAAAAATTTTTTGGAACCGTAAAGAGTGAAAATTTTGATTTTAAAAGGAAAAAATTCGCTAATAAAAGAATGAAAGAAATTGCAAGATTTCTTAGCAATACCAAGACTGCATTTTGCAAGACCAAGACCAAGACCAGGACTCAAACTGCTCTAGCAAGACAAAGACCAAAATTCTTAATGCATGAACAAGACCAAGACCAAGACTTGATAGTCTTGGTTTTGGTCTTCCATTTGTCCATCACTATTCTGGATCAACATTGCCCATATCATTCTTTTTTGATATGTTATTTGCAAGAATTAAAATTTAATGACAGATAAGGGAAAGTAAATAGGATTTGAAAGGTATGCGCCTGGAGCCATTTTTGTAGAAAAACTATACCTACTAGCATTCATTTGATATTGTAAAATAAAATTGAAAGAAAGGTTTCAAGAGCGTCGGTGGTCGTAGGCATGAAACATCGGCCTTCTAATCCAGTTATCAATGATTTCAACTTGGATTTCTTAGCTTTAAAAATGTCCTACTCTATATAAAAACTGTAATACTTTTGAATATAAAACTACAGATTCTGAATTTAATTTCATAACTACTTAGAGTAACTTTGAAGCACCAATCCAGAATTGAAGTTTTTTATTTCAGTTAATTCTTATAAGTTACCTAACAATTATATAACACAAAACAATTTATGGTTTTTTTCAGACACTAATTTGTTTTTCAGAATTACTATAGTTAATAATATATTTTCAAATAAATTAACGTCCTCAAGATTGTTAATACATATATTTTCAGTTAATACTGTTTGCCCTTAGGAGCTGTTCTGCTCTTTTAAATTTTAAATATGTATCTATCAATAATTATTAATAAGATCAAATAAAATAAATAATATATGATAAAAAATTTTCTCTTGCTTACATAATGATTTATGATTTTCTTTCTTTCTGATCGATAACCGATGCAACATTAACATTATACATATTATTGGTTTGGTGACATCATCTGTCTGAACGTTATGTAATTAAAATGTTATATAAATTTTACTATACGGAAATATTATAATACACGGAAAAAAAGAGTTTAGTTCAGTGAAACGAAACTGCGTGTTTGGGAAATATTATTTCGTCCAAATAAAATTTTGATCACTAAAATATTTCTCTTATTTCCAGGAATCAATTATTTTGTTTGTGTTTTTTGATAAATTTCAAACAATCACATTATTTCAGTTTTATATATTGTTCATTTGTTTATATTTTATTTCTGTGTATCATATTTAGCTTCATGCACACCAAAGTTTATTTGGCTCAAACAATTAGTTTGTTTGATTCAAACAAAACAGTTACGACAAAAACAAAATAATTACAACGCATGCGCGGAAATGTGGTCACGTGTAGAAGCCAAGCCAAGCCAAGCAATGTTATTCGTAGGCCTAGTTATACGACTTAGAGTACATAAAAATATTTATTAACCAACATCTTGGATCTTGGTTGAAAACTTTTAATTCGAAATTAAATTTCACTATGTATACCTACATTGTATAAATTGTTTTAGACGTATTTAGCTTTTGTTTTAATATATTATGTAATAATTGTTGATACGACGGATAAAAAAAACTGAAAGAGATTCTAAAAGCTGATGTTTGAAGAAAATAACCTATATTTGTTGGTAAGTTTAAGTAACACATTAATTATTTTAATAAACAGTAGATATACTAAGCGCCCATATTGTCCATAATAAATTGTATTGCTTTTTTTTCAGACAATATACAACATTGAAAATAGCACTGCCGCAACAAATGACATATTTGAAGGCCTTGGATATTTATGTTTGTGTTTGTGTTAATTGGGTTATGTCCTTGTGTTATGTGATACTGATAAGTGATAAGTGATACTGATAAGTTAACGTTAATTTAACGTTTATTTATGTAATACTAAAAATATGTGATTCAGAAAATATTAAAAAAACAAACAACCAAAGTTTTTTTAAAGTATTTGTAAATTTGAAGAATTTCATTGTTTAAAATTTATTTTTGAAATTTTTTTATATGGTTGTTTACGTTACTTGTTTGAATGTATGATAGTTTGCTGTTAATGTACTGGAAAATGCATAAATTATACTACATTTTGAACTTGTATGTTTTATTATTTGATTGTAATAATTAATATTAATAATAATAATAATAATATGGATTACGTATTAACAATAAATAATAATCAGTGTGCTGATAAATTGATTTTCGTTTATTATATCCAATATATATTTATTTTTCAGGTAAATAAAAATAAAACTCAATTCAAATAGAAATAAAATTCAACAGAGTGAAAAATTATTTGATTTAAATAAGAAAACTGAGTGCCCTAAATAATAAAGTGTTTAATACAAATAAAATTATTATTTGCAATACAATATATTTTGTTTCTACTGAAATAAAGTAGGAAGTTCCATCAGAACAACGTTCAAGTTCACGTAAATAACATTTTTATTTGGTGCAAATTAAAAATTTATTTAAATCTCAAACGAAAAATTTAATTCATGGAAATATGAAACTTATTTGACGGTATACAAACAAGAATTTTATTTGGTTTGAATAAAATTTATTTGATTGAAATAATTCTTTTTTTCCGTGTATGCTCTTGTACCATAAAACAAATGTATGTATAACATACGTTATAGGTAACCGCATTATATCCGAGTCTAACACAAAAGATAAAATTTAGTGTCGGGTGTACCTAAAACAAATAAAATTTGTATGTTGAATATTAAGCAAGCCAGTGGCGTACTACATTGAACATGGGGGTATTATTTGATCTGAAAAGTCAGAGTTCATCTTACATTTTTGTGGCTATACTAATCGAACGATTAATCTACGTTTTAGGGATTTGTTACACATTCCTAGCGAACAAAAATTTTTTCGTCTTTTCTTCATTAATTTTTAAAACAATATCGAGTAATTTTTAAACTTCTAATCAGAGGCGTAACTCTAACTACAATGGATCAGTTGCTCAAGGGTGCATGACAAAAGGTGGCGAAATTCACTTTCAATTTTCGAAGTTTTAAGTGATTTTTTGTGCTTGTCAAGTTATTTCTAGGGGAAAGCAGTAAGACTTGGCGACGATGAACGACGAGACCTTTTTTTCTTAGGGGGTTGTACCTCCGTTTTTAGTATGATGCAAATTAAAATTAGACGGAGAAATTATAGAACAGATATCCAACTATAACTACTTGGGTGTTACCGTAACTACTTATGGATGCATACCTGAGGAAGTATTAATATAGGCAATGAAAACGTCTAAACTATCAGGCTTCCTAAATAACTTATGGCACAATAAACATCTTAACATTCAAGTTAAATGTCGAATTTACAAATCGGTGGTCAGACCGGCAAATGTTACACGCTTGGTGGAACGCTTGGCAATAATATAAGGGCATGAGGATTGTAAAATGCCTATTCATATTCCTTTCTGTAATAATGATACTGATATCCATAACTTTACACCTCCTTAAAGGATATTTGTGGCTCTATACAAAAATTTAAGGGGTATAAGAATTTTTTTGACCCCAGATTCACATTCAGTGTTGAAAAATGTATAGAAATACCATAGTCAGTCATCCAAATCATGACCTTGGTCTTTTTTTCGTGGAGATGTTTTATTGTTACTTAACCTGAATTAATATTTTTTTAAGACACCTTCCACCAATCTGACCTTGCTGAAATTTCGACACACGATAACTATGTTAGAGTCAAATAACATATCTTTTTTGGCAGGTGTCACTCAAGGGGTTAATCTAAAACATGCACCCTCAAAAATTCAATTATTATTTTAATATACTAAATGACGTAATACGAATGTAAAAAAATTATATAATATAAAGCTACTACATATCAAGATCCTCTGTTAATTTCATCTAATTATCTTCAATAGTTTTGAAGAAAAAAAATAAAAATTTTAAAGTTAAGGGTTGTTACCCCCATATCTCTGACAATATAAGGGGTAGAGGTCTAATACCTATATTTTCGAACGTTACTCACCATATAAGCAACATTCATCAAAAAGAATAGCCGAAAAAGCCGCTGGGCCGAAATTACATATGCTTACCTGCCGAGACCCTTTGTTGGTATCTTCTAACAAGTAAAGGTCCCGAGGCCGGACCTATCGATTTCGATGAAACTTAAATATATTGTAGAACACTAAAAACTAAGGGACACGTATTTTTTTCTAGCTGCGGAAAAACGGTTTGAAGGGGTGAAATCGCCCTCTAAAAATTGGGGTAAAAATTTAATTTTTCAAATATCTCGAAAACAGTAAGAGATAGAGCAAAAGTTTAAATTGGTGATATTGCTCTTTTTTAAAGAGCTATCTATTGGTATGCAATTTGTTCATATTACATCAACAGGGGTGGTTGGGGGTTAAAATTTGGGGGTTAATTTTGCAAAAAGGGGGTGAAAAATAAACAATATAAAAATTTTGTTTACAGATTTGAAATCTACGTCAAAAAATCGAATTGACCTGTTTTTGCTCAATGCTCTAATATTAAGTCTAGGGGTAGTTAACTAGAGGGTGACTATGTCGAATAGTCGTCTAATTTGGGTATTTCAAGAAGTTCTCGTTCATGGAAAATAGCTTAAGACAATTAGAATAACGTAGAAATGAAATTCTCGAATTCAAAATTGAGTTTGAGCAACATTGGAGAGGGGGTGAGTCACCCTCTTAAATTACATACCAGTTTATATACACTAATTTTTGCTATTAACACACTGATAGTGGGTAAAATAATGTCACAATAAGTGGTTCTGAAGTTGGACTATCATATGTAAAGTCTTTATTAGGTTTGTTTTTTAATGAATATCATAGTTTTCCTTATCGAACATTATCGATACCGAAAATTACATAACCTAACCTAAAATAACGAAACCTAATAAAAACCTTACGTACGATAGTCTAACTTCAGAACCATCTATTGTGACATTATTACCCCCTGTCAGTGTGTTAATTGCAAAAATTAGTGTATGTAAACTAGTATGTAATTTAAGAGGGTGACTCACCCCCTCTCCAATGTTGTTCAAACTCAATTTTGAGTTCGAGAATTTCATTTTAGTCCAACTTCAGAACCATCTATTGTGACATTATTACCCCCTGTCAGTGTGTTAATTGCAAAAATTAGTGTATGTAAATTAGTATGTAATTTAAGAGGGTGACTCACCCCCTCTCCAATGTTGTTCAAACTCAATTTTGAATTCGAGAATTTCATTTTAATCCAACTTCAGAACCACTTATTGTGACATTATTTTACCCACTATCAGTGTGTTAATAGCAAAAATTAGTGTATATAAACTAGTATGTAATTTAAGAGGGTGACTCACCCCCTCTCCAATGTTGCTCAAACTCAATTTTGAATTCGAGAATTTCATTTCTACGTTATTCTAATTGTCTTAAGCTATTCTCCATGAAGAACTCCTTGAAATACCCAAATTGTACGACTATTCGACAGAGTCACCCTCTAGTTAACTACCCCTAGACTAAATATTAGGGCATTGAGCAAAAACAGGTCAGTTAGATTTTTTGACGTAGATTTCAAATCTGTAAACAAAATTTTTATATTGTTTATTTTTCACCCCCTTTTTGCAAAATTAACCCCCAAATTTTAACCCCCAACCACTCCTGTTGATGTAATATGAACAAATTTCATATCAATAGATAGCTCTTTAAAAAAGAGCAATATCGCCAATTTAAACTTTTGCTCTATCTCTTACTGTTTTCGAGATATTTGAAAAATTAAATTTTTACCCCAATTTTTGGAGGGCGATTTCACCCCTTCAAACCGTTTTTCCGCAGATAAAAAAAAACACGTGTCCCTTAGTTTTTAGTGTTCTACAACATATTTTAGTTTCATCAAAATCGATAGGTCCGGCCTCGGGACCTTTACTTGTAAGAAAAATTGATGTGACAGATGAAAACTTTATTTCATAATAATGGTTCATACAAATAATTTATATTTTAACTAATTTAACTAAACTCCATAATTTTATAATTAGTATATTAACTGACCAACACATTATTTTATTTAAATGTGGATATTCATAAGTGAAAATTGGTGCTTGAAAAGTTCATAGATAAACGAATGTAGCAAAAATAAAAAATTAAAAATTAAAATTTTTAAATTTTTTATTATATATTATTATTTATTATATTTATATTTATTGATTAATTATTGGTTATTGATTGGTTGAGGGGTTAAATTTTGTGGGCTACTTTTCGGGTTGATTGGGGTTTCGATCAGCAGAGCATTTCTCCGGGTCTTATGGAGACAAAAGTGAGTGGCAGTGGAAGATTATGGTCGCAGATCGTTTTCCCAAAACCATGAGATCCCCAAATAACCTAAATTTTCTTTCGACTACCAAAAGGGTGGTTTTTTTAAATTAGAAATACGAAAATTCATAAATAACAATTTTATTACAATGAAAGGTGACTAGAAACAATTTTTGAATTACAGCATTTGGAATCTTTGAATTTACAATAAATAATTACAAGATTGAAATAAATTTACATAATATATTTTAAAATAGAATTTGCATCTTAGTCTTTGGTGTAGTCATACTTTCCAAACCGAGACGCACGATATAAGTATATGGTGTGTACTGGCTATGGGAACGTATCACCACATCAGTAGGTAAATTTATACACTTTTGACTTAAATATAAATTTGAAGTTTTGAATTTTTACGGAACAATTTTAAATATTGCTATAAAATATATTTTCTAAAGATATGTTATTAATTAAATTAAATTGATGTCACTATTTGAAATTTTATAATTGTATCTTTAAAATTTATGACTAGAATAACCTGTATAAGTATTGTATAAGTATCAAATTTTATGAAATTGTAAATTAGTCGATATGACCAAAATAAAATTAGATTTAAATTAAATGTTTTAGAAAGTTACGTTACGAGTTCTATTTCGCAAGTAAATTATACGATTTAAAGGATTATATCAGATAACTATATTATTTTGCAAAATTACTATTAAAATTGAATTGAAATAATATCGAAAGTTACTTTATAAGTTATATTTCGCAAATAAATTATATGATTTAAAAGATTATGCCAGATATCGAAATATTAGTAAAGGTTACGCGTGCTTTTTCCAATTTTTTTAAACCGGAAATATTACGTAATTGAAAGAATATTAAGTTATCAAGACAATATTTAAATATTTGAAAACTTACTTAATAACGAATTAAATAAATTTAAATTAACTTAACCTATACTGGCAGAACCGATGTTCGCCGCATCGACGTAAGTGTCGGGAAAACTAAATTTAGATTAACCTTAAACTATACTGGCTGAACTTTACGTTCGCCGCATCGACTTACATGTCGGAAACTAAATTTAAATTAACTTTAAACTATACTGGCTGAACTTTACGTTCGCCGCATCGACTTAAATGTCGGGAAAACTAAATTATAACCTTATGAATTTAATAAACTATAATATTCATAAACTATAAGTTATTTTTAGTCGTAGACTTTTTTGCTAAATCCCCAGGAAATCTTTTAGAAATCTGGATGAATGCGAAAGTACAAACGACGTCAAATATTTAAATGTAAATTATTTTTACATGTTACATTTAATTATTTTTTCTTTTATATATCTAATATATATATATATATATATAAATTATCTTTTATTTTAATTTAAATAGATTTCCAAAATATATTTATTTTAAATTAATTATACGATTTTTCAAAATTTAAAATTATCCTACATACTACGTTTAATTATTTTCTAACCATTTAAATATAAATTATTTTTGATTATGTTTAAGTAAATTTCCAAATATGTTATAGTAAAATAATACTTATCTTAACAATGATGAATTTGTAATTTTCAATAATACACTTAAATAAATGATACTTAAACTAATTCTAAAATATACATATTTTTTTTTTATTTTTGATGTGTGCGGCCCGAAGGCCACACGAGAAGAGAACTTCTCCCTCACTATCCTCTAACTCACTGTCCGTGTGCCTTTTTTAATTTGTATAAGTTATTTATTTAATTATGTAATTTGTTTTGTTAATTATATTTTTTTGAAAAATAAATGTTTAATTAAATAATGTACGCACTTGTTATAAATTTAAATTTCAGATTTCTGCAAACGTGTAATTAGTTTTTTACATTGTGCCTAGATATCAATTTGAAACTATAACAGTAGATGTCGTTAATATATATACATATATAATTGATTTTTTTGAATTCTTTGAGATGACATATTGGACTGATATTAATTTCAAATATAAATGTTAGATGTCAGTATCTTTGACATTTTTACATATCGATTATTTATTAATTAGATTAAAGTTTTATTATCGATTTCCAAAGTAAATGTTGAATTGATTGATCACATGTAGCAATAATTATTGCTACATTTCACCCCGTTTGCAAAAAGCGGAACGCTACGTAAATTTATGTTGGTTCTAAATACCTTATATGACATATACTGATCGGAAGTATGTGGATCTTGCAAAATGGCGGTAGACGGTGAAAGATGTTGTAGAATTTTCTTGTAGACCCATTGATTTACTGCGAAATTCGATGTTGGTGGACGATTTGGTGTTGGATTTTTTAATACATTTTATGTGCTTTTGTTATTGCATGTTGAACCTTATGTGGATCGGGTTTATCAGCTTGTAAGATTTATGATAATTCAGTATTTACGTTCATTGGAGTTAGTATCTGGCGGTTTAAGAATACTTGTGCTAGAGATGCATTTATTGGTGAAATATACGAATTGCCGATGGTGAAGATTGCGTACTTTAGAAAGGTATCCCAATTGCGTGATTGCTTGAATATTGTCAATTATTGTGGTTAATTTTAGTTTTATATTTCTAATAGTACGTTCTGGTGCATTTGCCCTTGGATTATATGGAGCGGAGTAAATTTGGTGAATCGCTCTCTCGAAGCAGAAGTTGTTGTATCTTTCACTATGAAATACTGATTGGTAATTTGATGGTATTGTTGATCCGTATCCCAAATGTGGTGAACGTTATCTAGTGTACTTATAATGACTTTTGATGATGTTTTCCTTGTAGGTTTAGCAATGATCCAACCATTGAAGTAATCTGCAATCACAAGATATATTTGAAGTCTTGTCCTCTGGGGGGTCCACGAGTTCTTATAATTGAGTGTACGAAATCGATGAAAATTTTTTGAAATATTTTTTTGGGGGGTAACTTTGGAAAGCGATATTACAATTTTGTTTACTAGCTTATACCCTGTATAAATATTACAATTGTTTACATATTCTTTTACAATTTTATATAAATTGGGATAATGAAATCTGTTAAGTATTTTACGGTACGTACAAATAATTGCAATATAAGAAGAAAATATCGATGTATGAAAATAATCTAATACATACTGTAAGATTGATTTTGGTAAAACGATTTATTTTTTTTTGTTTGTCAAGAGATGTATCAACAATTCTTCCCGAATACGAAAATTATTAACGACATTTCCAGCTCGTATTCGCTGGAGTTCGGTTTTCGTAAATGGGTCGCTCTGTCGAGTGATCTCGGTAGACATATAATTATTTGGGTGAAATTTTATGTTATTTTATTAAATTCTGGATATTCTCTAATTTTTGATTATTTATGTATAAATTATTTTCATTTGTATAGTATTTTTGTAAGTTTATTTAATTATCTTTTGATTCTAAATTTTTGTATTGTTTGTTAATTATTTTCGATATTATTTAGTATTTATATTTAGTATTTATATTTGCTCTAAGTTTTATTAATTTCGATATCTGTATGTTATTTGATTCAAAGGTATTTATATTTGTTCTAAATTATATTAGTTTCGATATCTGTATGTTATTTGATTCTAAAAATTTGATGAGAGAATTATTTTTTTTTTTGAATGTGAAATTTGGCAAAGGTTTTGAGAATCGTTTGGGAATGTATTTTGATTGGTTTACTGATGGTTGTAGGATTTATGTATGTGGAATTTGTGTATAGATTTAGGAATATACTTATCTTGTTTATCTGTAGATTTGAGTATCTTGAATTGATTGAAATCCCAAATATGATATTTAAAGTTCCATATATAATCTTTTTTGGTATTGGCCGCTTGTGTCAAATTGCCTCAAATGGTTTGATACTTTTCCAGCAATAAGGTATATATAAACTAAACTTCTTCTTGATATATTTCCTGTTACATAGATTGATATTTAAAATATATGTTAAATGTTAAAGATGGAAACCAAGATGCAAATTATAAATTAATAATAACAAGTTTGGGAAATTTTCTTAACTGCTACCATTAATGTAGCAAAAATTAAAAATTAAAAATTTTAAATATATTATTATATTTATTGATTATTGATTAATTATTTATTGGTTATTGATTGGTTGAGGGGTTAAATTTTGTGGGCTACTTTTCGGGTTGATTGGGGTTTCGATCAGCAGAGCATTTCTCCGGGTCTTATGGAGACAAAAGTGAGTGGCAGTGGAAGATTATGGTCGCAGATCGTTTTCCCAAAACCATGAGATCCCCAAATAACCTAAATTTTCTTTCGACTACCAAAAGGGTGGTTTTTTTAAATTAGAAATACGAAAATTCATAAATAACAATTTTATTACAATGAAAGGTGACTAGAAACAATTTTTGAATTACAGCATTTGGAATCTTTGAATTTACAATAAATAATTACAAGATTGAAATAAATTTACATAATATATTTTAAAATAGAATTTGCATCTTAGTCTTTGGTGTAGTCATACTTTCCAAACCGAGACGCACGATATAAGTATATGGTGTGTACTGGCTATGGGAACGTATCACCACATCAGTAGGTAAATTTATACACTTTTGACTTAAATATAAATTTGAAGTTTTGAATTTTTACGGAACAATTTTAAATATTGCTATAAAATATATTTTCTAAAGATATGTTATTAATTAAATTAAATTGATGTCACTATTTGAAATTTTATAATTGTATCTTTAAAATTTATGACTAGAATAACCTGTATAAGTATTGTATAAGTATCAAATTTTATGAAATTGTAAATTAGTCGATATGACCAAAATAAAATTAGATTTAAATTAAATGTTTTAGAAAGTTACGTTACGAGTTCTATTTCGCAAGTAAATTATACGATTTAAAGGATTATATCAGATAACTATATTATTTTGCAAAATTACTATTAAAATTGAATTGAAATAATATCGAAAGTTACTTTATAAGTTATATTTCGCAAATAAATTATATGATTTAAAAGATTATGCCAGATATCGAAATATTAGTAAAGGTTACGCGTGCTTTTTCCAATTTTTTTAAACCGGAAATATTACGTAATTGAAAGAATATTAAGTTATCAAGACAATATTTAAATATTTGAAAACTTACTTAATAACGAATTAAATAAATTTAAATTAACTTAACCTATACTGGCAGAACCGATGTTCGCCGCATCGACGTAAGTGTCGGGAAAACTAAATTTAGATTAACCTTAAACTATACTGGCTGAACTTTACGTTCGCCGCATCGACTTACATGTCGGAAACTAAATTTAAATTAACTTTAAACTATACTGGCTGAACTTTACGTTCGCCGCATCGACTTAAATGTCGGGAAAACTAAATTATAACCTTATGAATTTAATAAACTATAATATTCATAAACTATAAGTTATTTTTAGTCGTAGACTTTTTTGCTAAATCCCCAGGAAATCTTTTAGAAATCTGGATGAATGCGAAAGTACAAACGACGTCAAATATTTAAATGTAAATTATTTTTACATGTTACATTTAATTATTTTTTCTTTTATATATCTAATATATATATATATATATATAAATTATCTTTTATTTTAATTTAAATAGATTTCCAAAATATATTTATTTTAAATTAATTATACGATTTTTCAAAATTTAAAATTATCCTACATACTACGTTTAATTATTTTCTAACCATTTAAATATAAATTATTTTTGATTATGTTTAAGTAAATTTCCAAATATGTTATAGTAAAATAATACTTATCTTAACAATGATGAATTTGTAATTTTCAATAATACACTTAAATAAATGATACTTAAACTAATTCTAAAATATACATATTTTTTTTTTATTTTTGATGTGTGCGGCCCGAAGGCCACACGAGAAGAGAACTTCTCCCTCACTATCCTCTAACTCACTGTCCGTGTGCCTTTTTTAATTTGTATAAGTTATTTATTTAATTATGTAATTTGTTTTGTTAATTATATTTTTTTGAAAAATAAATGTTTAATTAAATAATGTACGCACTTGTTATAAATTTAAATTTCAGATTTCTGCAAACGTGTAATTAGTTTTTTACATTGTGCCTAGATATCAATTTGAAACTATAACAGTAGATGTCGTTAATATATATACATATATAATTGATTTTTTTGAATTCTTTGAGATGACATATTGGACTGATATTAATTTCAAATATAAATGTTAGATGTCAGTATCTTTGACATTTTTACATATCGATTATTTATTAATTAGATTAAAGTTTTATTATCGATTTCCAAAGTAAATGTTGAATTGATTGATCACATGTAGCAATAATTATTGCTACACGAAATATAAATCGCATACCTTGATTAATCGTTGTTTTGTATAATTGGTGGAAAAATAAGTCTCCTAAACATATAATCATATATTATATAAACCATTCCACCGAAAGAAAATTGTATTAACAATAACAATTTAATGCTTACGTAGCTTTACTGATTACACAAAAAACATTTGCTGAAGGTTATTACCAAAGTGACAAAAATTGGAAAAATTTTGTATGTTAAAATGGTATAATCTCAGAGTTTATAGTAGGTATGTTTCAGGTTCTGAATTTTATCGAATATGAAAAATTATACCTCTTTAGACATTTTGATCCATATCAGACGCCACTCACATCATTATTGAAGTGAGAACTTCTACAGACGCATCACACACATTTGTCATAGCAGGAAAAAAGGATGCCTAACCATCACGCTAAAATATAAGAATGCTTTTGGTTAAATCAGTGGTTCCCAAAGTGGTCTATATCGACCCCCAGGGGTCGATAATGACCTGCAAGGGGTCCACGTCGGCGAATAAAAAATTGGGGGTCGGTGAGTTGTAAATGGAGGTCTACAGCAACAGAGTAGATGTACGGCGAAGTAGGTCGGCTTGGGTATCTTAAAATTTGAACTGAGAATTGATGACATTTTTTTTTTGGTCGCCACCTGCATCATTCGTAGACGCACGGCGAGGTAAGTTGGTTTGGTTACCATAAATTAATGTTGATAACCCTGTTTTTACCCACCACATTCATCTTTCCATTTTTCCCGGGGAAAAAGGACACCGTATTTTCGGAAGTTGTTTCTGAATTTGTAAAGTTGTACAAGGGGTCTTTCTAAAACCGAAAACCATGGTAAGTGGTCTACGAGACAAAAAAATTTGGGAACCACTGGGTTAAATTTAATTTTAACAGCTGAAAATTTCCATTAACACGTTGATTATAAATTAAACTCTTCTTCAATTAAAACGATTACTTACTTGTGTAATATGAACTTCAAAAGAATCCATAGTTTTTTAAAAACTTCTGAAGGTGTTGACAGAATTACGGTATTTGAAAATTTTAAGAACAAATACGTGGAAGCACATGTATATATACTGGAAATTAAAACGTCCCTAAAATAGAATTGTCCGAACCGCTACTGGAAATTCTTATAAGTATTACTAAACTACCTACATTTTTCATGACTTTAATACATCGCATGAAATCTTCGCCCACTGAATATTATATTTATATATGTGTCTTAATAACAATACTTAATTTACAAGATTCTAGACCAAATTTACTATGCGGCCTCCACCCCATAAGTGATTTTGAAATAATATGTCGTCTAGAATTTATTTCCTGTCAGACTAGTACTATCAAATTCAGAATCAATACGTTACAATAAAAATACAACAAAAAGCGTGTTCACATTGAAGGAGCACTGACAAACAATTTTAAAATGTTTCTGAAATAACATATCAAAATATTGTATCCGAGACTAAGAAACATTTCACCTTCAGAAACATTTTTACAATTTCCTAAAGCATTTTAACACGTTGACCGTCGTGAACGCTGTACAGTGTCAAGTACCGCGTTAATAATTTCATTAACAGTACAAGCTGTCAAAATAGCGTACAAGTTGGGCGTTTCGTCATAATAGCTTATGACCGTCAATATGTTAATTACCCTAATTTGTTAAATAGAGGTAGGGCACTTGTAGTCCTTGAAATATTCCGGAAATAATTTTGAGATGATTTTGGCAGTTTACTTCACTGGATTTTCTTTCAAACGAATGAGAACCGACAGATTCAGCAGACTGTTTATTGTTTAAGTACAGTCTGTAGAACATTAGAATAAGTTAGCGATGAATTATTCCAATATCTAGTTCCTGTACTATTTTGATTTTCAGTTATATTTTGATATTTGAACTAATTGGCGATGATAAGATTCTCTAGCGACAAGTCGCGGAACTAATATATGACAGATAATTTTCATATAGTTGAATTTTCTAGTAGCAATTTAATAAAGTTTTCACGTAAATTGTGCGTATAATTACGTCATTTAACGTGTTGAGGTGAACACTAAAGAAAAGGGAGTACTTGCTGCTGTGTTCCACAATGCAGGAACTACAAAAGGGAAGGACTGAGTTTTCGCAGTTTTACTACCAGTGTTAAACTTAAAGAAACATTGGGAAACTATTCTTAACATTAGTGTTTATGCGTGTTTGCTCAGAACATTTTGAGGTGTTAACATTACATTCCACTTCATGTGGATAACTTAATACTCCAGAAGTTTGTGCAGCTAAACCCAGATATTTTGTATTACTGAAACTTCGTTCTTTAACACGAACACACATTAACATTACACTTTTAAAATATTGTTCACACTCGCGAAGAGGTCTCGTAGTATATTTTTAATCTTTCATAAATATATCCAACAAAGAAATCATCACAAAATTTTTATAAAACAATGAAATAATGTTAATTATATGTCATATACTAGTTCCATAAACGTTCACCAGGGAAATTTTATCATCGCCAATAGGCGCAAGCTCAAAAGACCTCCAGAAACTGAGGTGAGAGGAACACAAATTGTATTATTTCCATAGTTACCAGTCAAACCAAGTAATTATGTTTTTATATGAGTAAGTGAGTAAACTTCTATTTATTAATATGATAGACAAAGATAAATGCAGATGTAGATAAAAAAGTTCTTTTTAGCTTGCGCCCATAATATTATGTTTTGAAAATAATTTTGTGTTGAAGCAACAGTAATTTTAGTCTTATTAGAGAAACTGAAACTTGCACAATTCTTCTTATGCCCAATCCAGATTGAGCAGCGAATAATCCAGCAACAGTGTCTGAAAATAAAAACATATACTAAATAGGCAAACAATAGCATCACCTACTTCAATGAAAGTTCTTCAATTTGTGAATTTTTTATTGCGATTTGCCGCCCTCCTCACCCGTGATCCTACAGACCCGGGCTACAGTGTAGTAGGCCTAATGGCCCTGCATCTTAAAATGGCAGTAGCGTAATGGGCGTAATGTATTGAATAGACAAAGAATAGTGTTGTCTAATTCATTAACAATTCTTTGAATGTTATATATGATTACTACTTATATTTTATAATTTATTATTTTATTACAACTTTGTGACTCACATCATTAATTATACGTCTATATACGACGAATAGTACGTCTTGTCTGTTACATTTTATTAACAAACTAGTTGTGGCCGGCGCTTTGATGGGTCAGCGTACTTTTTTAAATTAAATATCCCGAAATTCTATACAAAATCAATTATTTATAGTAGGTACTTGGCTGCGTTTACCAAACGACTCTAAGGTAACCATATTCACATTTCAACAGAGTGGGCTAACTTTCACATCGTAAGACCTCTATGTAAATATCTGTTCCAATAGGTTTAGAAATATTTCTATTTTAGGCCATTCTTATAGCATCAAGGCCCTGAGAGATCATTTTAAATTCACTTTCATTTTTTTCGGAAATTGATCGAAGCCTTAATTCGGAGATTGATTCAAGCATTATTTCGTGAAACTGATGAATAATTTTGATTATACGCTAATTTAAATTTGATATTCTGAAATTTTTTACGAAATCATAATACTTCGCTTCGCTCGCCCAACAACTCTAAAGTAGCCATATTCATATTTCAATAACATTTTCATAAAATTTTGTGAGGATCCAGTTGTTTAATTTGTGTCCTATCCAGTAAACCTAGGGGTCAACCTCATCTTAATTTAAAAGCAGATATTTTGAAATTCTTTACAAAATCAGTTGCCCACTTCCCCATAGTGAATCGCTTCGCTCACCCAACGATTCTAAAGTAGCTGTACCTATTCATATTTCAATAGTCTACCTAACTTTCATACCTTGAGACTTTTTGAGACCATGTAAAAAAAAATCACAATTATAATATTAATCGCTCCAATTTTATTTATAATCAATAAGAATACTTTACAAAGAAATAAGGAAGAAATTAATTAATATGCTGAGTTATTGTGAAAAATTAAATATTGCAGGAATCTTTTCCTTTAAATTTTTTAATTTAAATTCCAAAAAAAAAATTCGGTACCTTTAATATCAGTAAAGCGTAGTGCAAAATTTATGTTAACCTTGCAAAATTAATTACTTATTAAGTAATCTTGTAAAAATCGATATTTATAATGTTATTTTGGTATACTAAAAAGACGGACATATTAAAAAAGATTGATATAGCAAAGAATTCTTATATGTATACCTTCTGTTAATAAGACTAAACGGTAGGTGTTTCTTTAATTTTAGATAATTTATTATTCTTTTATATTATAGTGAATTTCTTTGGCATGTATTTTACACAACGAAATATAAAAAAAGATTAGATTTTTTTATTTCAAAATTCATAGTGTCAAATTTCTTTACAACAGTGTCCAAAAAAATTGTTACATAACATTAAAAGACACGTAAGATTCACACATATAGGATCGTTGAAGTAAAATGATTCAATTAAATTTTGAACCGTCTGCTATACAAAGTGATTAGTGTTACATTATTGGTGTACGTTTTTAATATTGTTTCGCGTAAACTATTACGCGTACCTACAATGACAATCAAGTATATTTATTAGTGAATGGAGAAAGTAATTACTGGACATTAAATGATATTGAGAGAGATGAAGAAAATCAACTTGGTCATTCAATTGGTATGGTTTTTCATAAAAGAAGAGGGTTTCTTCTCGCATTTTGTCCACACACTGACCAACTGCTACATAATGTTTATCAAGGTGGGGTACTTACTATAAAGTAATACTGATTACCCCATTTTATGTCAGTAGTTTAAGACATCAACAATTACACCACTTTTTGATTGGATAAAAATTTAAGACTTTTTTTTAGATTTCAATAATTAGGACCATGAAATTACTGGTACGTTTTTAATTTAATTTCGATTTTTGCAACAATTAAAATATCTTAAAATTGTACAATTTTACCAGAAACTTTGGAGCTCATTAATGTTAGTGCTTTTTTTCTTTTCACTTTCAGATTTGCGTTTGTTTATTGATATCTGCTACATTAGCAGAGGATGATAAACCAAGCAAATCATTAGAAAATAAGAAGCACGATAAACGTGGTCTTATCGGCAGTCTTGGATATGGCTCGTTAGGTGGTTATGGTATTGGTAGTGCAATCCACGCACCTGTGATTGCATCACATGCTCCAGTCATTGCATCTCATGGTCCTATCATCTCATCTGGACTCGGACATGGTGCTGTCCTCTCAGGTGGCAGCCTTGGACTTGGCTACGGTTATGGTGGTGGTATAGGACTAGCTTCTGCCGGAGGTTTGGCTGGAGGACTAGGTGCCGGAGCATTGGGCGCCGGTGGAGCTATTGGCGGAGGTGGACTAGCTTCAGGTGCTGTTTTATCATCGGGACCACTTCAATCAACCATCTCTGTCGCAGCAGCTCCAGCTGTCCCAGCTCCACATTTAATTTCTGCCGATATCCATACACATATCACAAGAAAAATTGCTGTTCCAGTAGCACAACCATACCCCGTTCATGTACAAAAGAATGTAGCTGTACCTGTGAAAGTCCCAGTACCTGTGCCAGTTGATCGCCCATACGCTGTCCATGTTCCAAAACCGGTACCTGTACCAGTTGACAGACCAGAGCCTGTCCCAGTTGACAGACCATACCCAGTACCTGTTCCACATCCAGTACCTGTTGCCGTGCCAAAACCATACCATGTACCAGTGCCAGCTCCATACCCAGTCCATGTACCAAAACCTGTTCCAGTTGGAGTGCCACACCCAGTGCCAGTGGCACACCCAGTACCTGTAGCTGTATCAAAACCATTGTTAGTATCTAAACCCTTAGTTGGCTTAAGCTCAGGAATTGGTTTAAGCTCAGGTATTGGTTTAAGTTCAGGACTTAGCTTAGGTGGCCTTGGCTACGGTCATGGATTGAGTTACGGCCATGGATTAAGTTACGGTCATGGATTAAGTTACGGTCATGGAATTAGCTATGGCCATGGTTTGAGCTCAATTGGATCCTCATATATACATTAGATAGTGTACCAAATTAAAAAATGAATTTATAATTCTTTCAAACGAATTTTCTTACTTCATTCTAATCGTGCCAAAACACATTTTTAAAACTATTTAAACAATTCATATAAATTTTTTCTGCCTTCTTGATTTCCGAAATGATCAAAATAGTGGGCAAGAAACAAACAAAATTTCAATTGATACGTTTAAGCCATCTATGATTATAATAATAATCGTTTGTTCAAACAAAAAATAAAAAAAATAATAAAAATAAAAATAAAATATAGCTGTTATATCGTCTTTTTGTATTTTATTTAATTTTAATAATTATTTTTATTTTTTTATTTTTTAATTTGTTTTGTTTGTAAAGATCGCATGAAGTATGATGTATTTTTGTACATATTTAAACAAAATAAATATAATTTTTTTTAAAATCTTTTAATTTGTTTTTTTATTGATATTTAGATATATCAAAAATATAAGATTTTCTATTAGCTGCAACGCAAGCTAAAACGAGGCAGAAATCTAATTACATAATACAATATACAATAAAAATGGTCAGACAAACATTAAATTTTTTTAAGTGAGTAACAATGGGTTAGGCGTTTGATTGGTTATTAAGAGGTTCTGGATTCAATTTCCAGCCAATCCAGTTCGACAATTTTTATCACTGTGTAATTTTTAATTAAAACAATGATTTAGTCATATATACCAAAGTAAATCATGTGTGCAAGTTTCCGTTTAGCTAAGCATTAGAAGTGAGCACATCAAATATAATTAACGTCTGGTTAACTACGAACAAAAGTTTGCCATATTCAATAATTAAAATTCACATAGTGTTTGAAAAATTATCAAACTGGATCGGCTGGGACTCGAATCCGGATCTCTTGGTTGCTAGCCAAGCGCCTTACCAATTAGGTTACCGACCGCTTGTTCGAGTGCCACTCCAAGCCGATAATCAATCAAACACATTCTCTCTTAATGCGAGACGCAGTTATATTTTTAATTTAAAATGTTATCGAGTGCCTGTAAAACATTATTAATGTATGGAGGACTTTTGTTCGTATTTATACCTACACCAATATTCATATGTTCACTTAATGTCCAGCTTTAGCTAATACTTGAACACTCCATTTACTTTGGCATGTAAAAAAAAAATATTTAATAATGTTCACAAACACTTCAATATTGAAATTAGGATGAGCACCTACTGATAGGAAGACAATTTTTGCGTCGGTATAATTCCAAAATTTAACATAAAAATTATATAGCAGTTCTTCCTATAGGAATGTCTTTCACAGTCATCTAAAAGATTGCCAGGATTATTTGAAACGCGGAATAATTTAAAATTTTCAAATTCTTTTACACTACATAAATTTTGTGTTTCTTAAAAACTATGTATAAACAAATGCTACTGTTTTATAATAATACTGTACATTTACAAAGAAATGTTTTAATTCTATGTTAATTATCAGGAGTAATTAGGAAATCAGTACAAATTAAACAAGTTTAGCGTATTTTTAACACAGATACACATACGCATATACAACTTACATATATTTTTAAAATATTACATAATTTTAGCATAAGTGGACATTGTATTTATTTGTAATAGTTATCTATTTCACTTATTCACATCTGATTAAAATATTACTAAATCTTAAGAATTTAACTGTTCAATAATACTGAATTTATTTTATTACATTTGTTTAAGTTAAATAAGACTGGAAATAAATAATTCGAAGAGTAGATATACTCAAAGTTTTAAAATTACAAAAAAGATTCAGAGTTTAAAGAATTATTGTATTAAATTAAAATTAAAAAGTAAAATAACGTAGTAATATATGTTATCAAGTTGTTAGAATTTTCCCATGGAAATATTTTCCCGTGGTCTCTGTCCCCTCTTAACAAGTCAATCATTCATTTTTTAAGAGCTAACTTTCGCAATTTCATTGTTTCGTTTTTATATGCTTTCCTCAGGTACTAAACGGTAATCAGTTAACGAATAAAATAATAAAGCGGCAAAAGTACAGTAACTCTCGTTTAGAGCACTCTCAAAGATTAGAGTATCGTATCAATTATGTACGATTTTGAAATTTCATAATTTTATTTTTAATTAATGTCTAGTTTTTCAAAATGAAACTTGTTTCTTTATTTAAATTAAATATAAAACTTACATATGTAATTCAAGTGAGATTATATGACAAAAATTAATTTGATTTTTTTTTATATATCATGCCCAAAAAAGTCAATATGAAAATTGCCTGATTTAATTGCTAATTACATTAATTAAATAAAATTTTTCTTTTCAAATTGTGCAACATTGTATAATAGGCACATTACAAGACGTGTGTTTTATTGATGCGTCCTTGTACTTTTACCGTTATTATTCTACAGAACGAAAATTTGCAAAGGAAAATAGCTTGAAATGGTACAATTAATTTTCCCAAGATTTTTTCTTGTTTGTTTATTAGATTTAATAGAAGTGTGAATTACGGTTTTTTCTTATATATCAAACAACAATTTGTCATAATTAAACTTTATAATTTTATTGATAAAAAAAATACTGTACCTACTAGTATTAAGTATCAGTTATATACTATTTATGCTATTTATGGTAAAAATCCTCAAGACAAAGTGCGTAAAACCTAACAGGTTCCAAATGACGCATTCTGTCCCTTACATAGTCAAATCTCTTTGAATAACTTGTGCCAAATCTGTTTTAAGAAAACTTTTAAGAATGTTTTTGTCAAAAAGGGGGAAATTAGGTGATTTAGTTGGATAATTGAAGGATATAATTTTGGAGAAAAATCACCAACACTTACTGATATAAAATAAGTATTTATTTATGTTTTCCAATTTTGTAATTATTTTATAATTTATGTATTTCGTTTTTAAAGAGAATTTTTTCCTGATGATGAAAATTATATGTTTTTAAAACGCCGCAAATAAATACTTATTTTATATCAAAATTTGTTCGTGATTTTTCTCCAAAACTTTATCCTTCAGGAATATTTTTGGTGAGTCTTTCGAATGTGTGACAGAATCAATTTGCTTGGTATTAAGCATGATACCAGAACCAAATTTAATTTTTATTAAATAGAGTAAAAATAATTAGTATATTAGGATAAAATATTTATCGGTTTCTTTAAGAAATAGCTTCATTAATATATAAAATATCAAAACTGTTCGAGTATTGAATCGCGTCCGAGCATAGGGGCTTCTACCCTATATATTTATTTTTAAAGTTATTAGCTTTAGATTCCCTAGTATTTTTTTTTTTTGAAGTAAAATCCCACTCTATCTTAAGGTGTTCGTACAATTGATTACATAAAAGGTAAGACGCCAATATAACTAACTCATTACTTTTATCATTTTCGAAAATAAAACATTTTTTCCCCTCCCAATGAAAATATTTACGTACATTTTGCGTTTTACAGCTTGTGGGACAATTTTGGTTTGGTGTCTGCCTGTCGGTCCATCTGTCTCTTAGTCTATCTGCCTGTCGGTCCGTCTGTCTGTTAGTCTAAATTTCATCACACTCAAGGTACCGGTGGCTACGCCACTGCCGTAGTATTCCATTAAGAAGTCAAATCGGCTTAAGAAGAAAAGTGCCTAACACCATTTTAAAAAATAAATGAAATTAGCCTCTAAATATATTATATTTAGAGGCTAATTTTAGGCACTTTTCTTCTTAAGCCGACGATATGTGTGTATGTGTGTGAATACTTTTATCACCACCACAGTGTGTAAATACCTTTATCTCGATACTCATTGAAATAGATAGGCAAACAGTTTGACAAATAAGTGACTGTCACTGTTTAATCAGTATAAAAAATTATTCACATGGTAAAGTATAGTTGGTTAATAAGATACTTAACAATACCGAAAAATTCCATACATCATGTTAAAGACAAAGAGAATATACTTAAAGAGAATTAAAATAAAAAGAGTTTTAACTTTGACTTTAACCTATTTTGTGAGCGCGCTAAATGAAAGAGTTTTCTTTTTTTCTTTTTGTCATTTTTGTTTCTTTATTTTTTCTCCTTTTATACTGAAATTATTTATTATAATCTTAACATAGAATAAAAAATATTTTCACATTTTTTCGTTATACCTATAAAAAAACCATAAGTTGCATTAAATTCTTGATAAAATTCTACTTTTTATTATATTAGCAAAAATTCCTTAGAAAAAGAACACGGGCATTTATTAATATGTGTAATTTAATTCAAATTGTAATAATTAAATAAAAAAGTCGGTCGGTTACTTTGAATTGGTTTCGACTGCGAGTGTTCAGTTTATTTACAAATTAGCATTAAGAATATAGGAATCGCTTAAATGACTTAAAGGTAATTTTTTTGTAAGCAATAATAACTTATTGCTATTAAAATTTGATAAAATTTTTAACTGACCATTGGAAGTTAATGTAATGGGTCCGATTTTACGAATCGCTAATTTGGACATATCTTCACGTTTCAAGATCACTAGAATCTGAATCCATCGTTTTTAGCGTGATGTCCGTGTGTGCGTTCGTGAATTTTTTTTCGTCTCGTATATCTCGAGAATGAATGATGATATCAACTCCCGACTAATTTCATTAGATGCGTAATCAAAAAATGAAGACCGGATAAAGTTTTCAGCAAATTCGGATTAGCAGTTTGTTTTTTGTGATAAAAAATCGGAATTAATTTTAGTAACATAACATAGATTATATGGATTTTTTAACATGTATTTATTATATAATGGGCTAAAAACCTAATAAATATTAATGTTAAAAACCCCAGTAAATAATTATATTAAAAAAAAAAACGAAATGAGAAACTTTTTATAAAATATTTTTTGTCTCGCATATCTTGAGAACAAATTATGGGATCATTTGTTTGATAAGGGTCCCCACCTTTAGGTACAATGGGCGAAACCCCCGGTATGGTGCATGGGGCAAAGCCTCTATCGAGGGCCCAGGGGAGCAGCCCCATGAAATGAAAAAAGAATTATTTATGTACAGTAGTCTCTAGTCTTTAGGATACCCAATGGGAAGTTGACAATGTGGGTAGACCTGTCCTCCCAAATTTTTATTAATAATATAGTAAGATAGTACATTCTGTATTTTAGAACGCATACACTAAGCAATAAAATTAAAGTATTTATAAGTTATTATATATAATAGACTAAAAATTTAGTTTCTTCTAACTACACAGAGGTTTATATTTTTTCAAATGAATTTGTATTTATATATTAACGAAAAACATGCAAAAATACGTTAACGCCGCTGCAGTATCTTAGAGTTGACAGACCTTCGAGTTAACAAATATGAGTTGTAAAAAATACATATATATTCAGAAAAAATATAAAACTTCAATGTATACGTTAAGACAATTTAACTGATAAAATAAGTTAGAATAATAAATTCATCCTATTATTATTAAATTATTTCGTTACTCTAGTTTTCAAATCAGTTAGATTTACCAATAAAACTTTTGTTATATTTTTGTCATGTTTGCCTACAATGAAGTCTACTTATATAATAAATTTCTAACACTGACTGACTGACAAGCAATGCACAGCCTAAACCGATGGGTTTAGAATAATGAAATTTTGCATAGGAGTTCCTTATATAACGTAGGTGAGCACTAGGAAAGGATTTTTAAAAATTCGGACCCTAAGTGGGTTAAATAGGGGATGAAAATTTGTATGGAAATACGTCATTTTTGAAGTTAGAGATTTTGTATTAAAATATGTTACTATATGGCTATTAAAATAAATAATATCTTATTTAAAAAAATCTTTAACACTGACTGACATTCTGAAATGTTGTCGATGGTAAATCCATCGGGTGGGTAAACGGCTAGTAACTAATAAAAAGTTTCCTATTGTAAGAGATTGTCTTAATTTTTTTTCACGGTAATAATAAAAAAACTACAATATTCTTGCCGGATTTAATATACATAATTAAATTGTCTATCGTCTAAAAATAATTCGAAGAACATATGGAAAATTGTTTCCTAATATAAAAATTAGACTGCTTTCTAATCCTTAGAACTAGCCTCATAAATTTAATAGATTTGAGCATTACTTTATGGTATTCCATATTTGATATTAGCAAATAAAAGCACTTTACAAAATACTACTTTTATTGAATATAAAACTCTTATGATATGTTTCGGTCAATATGACCATTCTCAAACGTATTAAGGTACGAGTCGACTTGATACAATTGTAGAGCTACAAATCGTTTGTTGCGCTAGAAATGTTGTAGTTAGTTATTGATGCAAGTTATAGTTTTAATTGATATTATAAAAATTGATATTATATAAATTAAAACTAAAAACTAAAACTAAATTTGAAACATAATTGGCAATTTTACAGTTCAGCTAGTGTGAATTTTAAAAACATTAAAAATTTTTTTAAAAATTCTAAAAATTAACCATTTAATTGTAAAATAAAGTGCATTGGTGTTGGTACATTTGTGATCTAAAAATGTTTCTTCAGTTTAATTTCAGAATTTTTCATAAATTCCTTCCTTTTTGTTTTTAAAAATTGTCCATATTTTCCATAACGTTGATGCTTCCATTGTTTAAATACTTATATTCAAAAATTCAAACTATTAAAGTTGGTTAGTCCCAAAATCATATTTTAATGTTGATAGAGGCAAACACCAATTACATAATCTATTTTTTTTGTATTTTTATTACAAATAGTCTTTGTAGAAAATTAGCCTGGACAAGTATAAACCGGAGTCTTTTGCTAGAAACCGTAGAGTTAACATCAACCATTGTTATCTTTTTGTGAAATCGTGATTCTAGAATTAATCAATTATTATCTAGTTTTTTTTGTGAGTGAAATCAAACCTATAGTATATTGATATCTATAAACTTTTATTTTTTGTGAAATTACACCGCACCAGTAGCTGACATCACAAAATTTTATACAAACTGGTGAGCACGTTCCTTTTTCTTTGCTTATAATACCATCTATATCCTTATCCCTGGAATCCCGTGCTTCCAGGATTCGTTATTTCGTTAATAACTCAACCATTACGGTGAGTTATCATATTTTGTTTATTATCTACATATTATTATAATATAGATATATATTATTTATTTTTTTTTTTGCTAATATAACACAGTTTTTATACTTGTCCGCAAACAAACAAAAAACTTATTTCCCGAGGCCCCTTTTTAACCGTAGAAAACACTGGGATTCACTCACGGTTGATACCAGTGCCAACATAATTGGCGCCCGAGCAGGGACCCATCGGGGTTCAGGATTTGTAATATTATTTTACCATTATTTAATCATTGTTAAAACTTCTATTGAATTTACTTATGGACATATTTACAACCTTTTTTGAATTATATCAGTATTAGTTATATAACAAATAATTAATATAGGTATTTTGATACATTGCGTAACCTTGACTTTACTTACAATTTTGGGTTGTTATTTTATAAAATTTAAAATTAGTGTGTTATTGCCGTATCGATTTATTTTTACAAAATTATTTTGAGTCGGTGAATTTTAGTTTATCATCTACGTGGTATAGTTAAGCGCCTTAGTTCACATTGTTAGATTGTAATAAATAAACTATGGCTCAACTAGAATTAGAATTAAATCGTCTAACTGCGCGTAAGGAAATGTTATTTCGAAGGGCACAAATGTGCTATGATGCTGGGGTTGACTTGCATCGCAATCAAAACGATCAAAAGAAACTTGAAAATTTTCAAATTCGCTATGCTCAATTTACCAAAACCGTAATAGATTATAAAGATATTGTTCATCAAATAGTTACGGTAAAACAAAAAATTGATCCTGCAGAAACGCCATCTTATCAAATGTTAGAATATTTTGAGGATCTGTGTGATTACGTAGAACATTATGCAAATTTATTTCTTAGAAACACAGATTCACAAAAAAATCCTAATTCTGAAAAAACTATAACTCAAGAGCGTATACATATGCCCAAAATTGAATTGATGAAATTCGATGGTGAAGATTTAACTTTATGGCCGTTATTTTACGAAAATTTCAAACATTTTGTACACATAAAAACCGAATTTTCAAACGCTGAAAAACTTCAATATCTATTAAGTAGTTTAACAGGGAAGGCTTTAAAAACCTGTAGTGCAATTGAGCCCGTCCCTGATAATTATAATCTAATGTGGAAACTTTTGGAAGATACGTATCAAGATCAAAAATATCTTGCTAACCTTTATTTAGATCGTTTATTTTAATTTCGATTGAACACTAGTACTAATCAAAATTATTTGCAAACCTTTTTAGAAAGATTTCATACTACGATAGTAGCTTTAAAACGTTTGAAAATTGCTGACCTATTAGATTATACAATCACTTATTTAGCTTTATCAAAACTACCCATCGATTTCATCAATTCAGTCGAACTAGTTAGAAACAATCAAGATTTGCCTACGTACGATGAACTGATTCAATTCATTAGAAAACAAAGTAAAACTACTGTTGTTAAAACCGAAAACAAATCTCGATTTTCGCGCGTAAGTCCCATCACTACTAATAATTATTCAAAAAATAATAAAACCTTTTTCATTCAAAATTCAAAACAAATTGCTTCAGCTGATCGTGTAAACAAATGTTTAACTACAAATGTCACAACAAATAATATAAATAAATCTAACTCAAATTCAAATAATTGTGTCATTTGTAATAATAGTTTTCATCCTGTGTCGCAATGTACTACCTTTTTGAAACTTTTACCCAATGATAGATATAAAATGGTCAAAGAGAAATACTTGTGCCTAAATTGTTTAAATCCCCATCATAAAATAATTTTTTGCAAATCAAAAAATTTGTGTAGCCGTTGTAATTTAAAACATCATTCATTATTGCATTTTGACCGTGTTGTGGCAAAAATACCTTCTGATTCATCACCAAAATTGTCATTTGAGGCCAATGAAAATAATTTACCTAGTACATCTAACCCAGCTAACACCGTACATAGTTTATGTTCTGTAAATCGCAACTTAGTTCAAAATACTACTGTTTTACTTTCGACTGCTATTGTTACCGTTTTAGATAATAATAATCAACCGCAAAATATTAGATTTTTGTTAGATACCGGCAGCCAACGGAACTTTATTTCTGTCGATTGCTGCAAACGTTTAGGACTAAAAATTACCAAAGTGAATTTTTTCGTTCAGGGCATCGATTCCTCAAACAAATTAGTTAATGGGTATGCACATGTGACGTTTTCATCTAGATTTGATAGCAAAAACAAATATTCGATGGATGTTTTAGTAGTAGATAAAATTACCGACCGTTTACCTTCAATACCTATAGATATTAGTAAACTTCAACATATTGCAAATCTACCGTTGGCAGATGAAAGCTATCATTTACCTGGTGAAATAGACGAAATTATTGGCGCAACTATTTTAGCAGATTTATTAGGACCAGGAAAGGTTACAGGGTGTCCCAATACCCCTGTAGCAATTCAAACGGAATTAGGTTTTGTTTTGATGGGTCAAGCCCCAGTTAGTCAATCAATCGGTGATATTTCACAAACGTTTTGTGTTTTTGAGAATTTAGAAAATATTGTAGCCAAATTTTGGGAAATAGAAAATGTACCAACATCAACCGTTTTAAATCAAGACGATTTGGAATGTGAACAGATTTACTTATCAACAATTTCTAGAAATTCTTTAGGACGTTACACTGTACATCTTCCATTTAAATCTGATCCGTGTAATCTTGGAAATTCTTATAACATAGCTTTGCGTAGGTTCTTTTCATTGGAAAGAAAATTAGAAAATAATCCAAAATTTCGGTTAGCTTATAATGACGTCATAATCGATTAGCTACAACAGGGTCATATGTCATTAGTCACAAATCCAAATCTAAAGGAGTTAAGTTATTTAAATTATTTCTTACCTCATCACGCTGTTCTTAAGCAAAGTAGTTCGACACCAGTTAGGATAGTTTTCGATGCATCATCAAAAACTGATAGTGATCTATCTTTAAATGATGTACTTTTCGCCGGACCTAAACTTCAAAAAGATATTTTTAACTTATTGTTAGATTTTCGATTTTTTCCGATAGCATTGATGGCGGATGTAAAACAAATGTTTCGACAAATTCTCATTACTCCTGAACATCGAAAATTTCAGCGTCTTTTTTGGAGATATTCTCCAGCAGATCCGTTATTAATCTACGAAATTAGCACGGTTTGTTTCGGTGTTAAATCATCTCCTTATTTAGCGTTGCGAACCGTGCAACAGTTAGCACAGGATGAAGAGAATCGTTTTCCACAAGCATCAAAAATCATTCGAGATCATTTTTACGTTGATGATTTTGTCTTCTCAGTAGATAACGACAACGTAGCTGAACAACTCTATTTAGAAATTATAGAGTTATTTAAATCGGGACAATTTGAAATAGTAAAATGGTCTAGCAATTCACAAAATTTAATGCAGAGAATACCTGAATCGCTAAAACTATCTCTAGATTTAGACTTTGATCAATCCTTTAAGGTCCTGGGTCTTGTTTGGCAACCAATATACGACCGATTCTGTTTTAGATTAAATGATTTTGATTTAATACTAACCAAACGAAACGTCTTGTCGACTTTGGCCCAGATATTTGATCCTTTGGGATTGATAGCTGGAATAACGATGTACGTGAAACTACTAATTAGAGATTATTGGAATGCTAAACTTTCTTGGGATCAACATTCACCTCAATCTCTCGAAAAAAGGTGGCTTAATTTTAAAAATACATTGAAATTGTTGCAAACATGTTATATACCTCGACATTTATTGGTGAATTCGAATAGTTTAATATCACTAGTAGGTTTTGCTGACAGTAGTGAAAAGGGCTATGCAGCTGTCATTTTTCTTCGAGCTGTTAATAATGATCAGGTATCTTGTCGACTCGTATGTGTGAAATCCAAAGTCGCACCGTTAAAAACTTTATCAATACCACGGCTAGAATTATGTGCAGCATTATTATTATCTAAATTAGTTAAGTTAGTTTTCACCATTTTTAACGCTCGTATCCCGCATATTGAATTGTTTGCCTTATCTGATTCAATGGTGGTTCTCAACTGGTTAAATTCATCTCATCGTTGAAATACTTTTGTGGCGAACAGGGTAGCTAAAATACAGCAAGATACACCAAATTCTTGTTGGTATCACATACCCAGTAATTTGAATATGGCGGATAGTGTGTCTAGGGGGACTACCATCACACAGTTTATTGAAAAACAAAACGAATGGTTTGCTGGACCAGCATGGATCTTATCTCATATTTTTTTTTTTTTTTTTTTTTTTAATAAAATTGGGGTACTGCTGCCGGTGGATGGCGCGGTCAGCAGCACCCGGCGGCATCGCCATCGAAGGGCATGCGCCGCCAAAACGAGAGATAGATAAAAACAGACACAAAGCAGACAGGGACACATAGATGCTATAGACAATGGACAAACACATACAATAAAAACAAAATAACAAGCAGACCCTGCCATCCCAGAGTCTAAGGAAATGCTCTGTAAGGACAGGGCATAGCGTATAACGCCGAAACCAACGAGGTGCCCTGCCTCAAGTGGGTATTATATCTTTACAACGCTGAACAGTTAAAAAAAAACTCCAGCGATGCAGAGCAATTCCGCGATTATATATGTACTTAAATTTTTTTTCCCCTTTTTTTTTTACACGAATGTTACTGATGGCCTAAAGTCACCCAGTGACCTAATAAATATAAGTTTAAAAAAAAAATAACAAACACCAGTCAGACCAGCTGACTAGGCGCATTCTTTCTGAATGTATAAAAACAAATTAAAACAATAACACCAGAGGTGTAAAAAGCCTCTGGTGGCATAACAAAGTTAAAAGAGACGAACACAAAAACACGAATGGTTAAAACAAAAGAAACAACAACGCAAGACTTATTTAAAAAAAAGACAAAACAAGAAATATCACAGCTCAGGTTACATAACTATCACAGCACAAAAATCAAATAACTGCCCCGTGGCAGGATCCTGCTCTCCATACTCTCGACAATTCCGAAACGGCTTCGTCAACTCATAGGAACTCATCCGTGTAAGGAACAAATGACGGCTGCTTACTAAGTGAATAACTTACAACCGTTCAGTCAGCGTCGGGGTTCAACTTACACGGGAGACCGGTACTTGACTAGGCCATATTCGTCCGAGTCGAGGCTACAGAGAACAGGGTAGTCCCACGGAGTATCACAGAGATTACCATTCTATTCCCATCACACCGAGGGGGCGGAAGCGGCCACATCGACCCCATAGAACGCATCCATGTGAGGAACGACCGACGTTTCTGCTTACTAGGTGAGCATGCTCGAACTGTTCAGACAGACGTCGCTCACATAGGAGAACCAGTGCGTCGAGGGCCGCGCTCCTACCCATCGATATGATGAGAACAAAACCCGGATCTTTATCACAGAAATGCACCACTGGTGTGCACTAACCGGTGGATGCAGAATAAAAAGCTTAAAGTAAAACACAGGTACAAGGCTATCACAGAATTCTACAAATCACAGTACGATATCACATTTCCGACTCCTCCGAATTCGAGTCACGATTTCGGTATTCACACACATATGGATACTAAACACATTCGACGCTACAGCCAGACATCAGGGCGAGATTAACAAGCATTAAGCAGACGATGGTATTTCTCACATACGGTGGAAACCTCTGTCGATCCTACGACGTTCGTCCTCGTCGAAAAAAGAACTATCGAGGTTTACACCTCTAGATCCGGCACCTTTCGTGAAAACGGTGGTACCTAGAGAAGGAACGGTGCCGATCTTGGGTAGTCAGAGGCTAATGGAATCCGAAGATTACTGTATTGCGCATAAACTACCCCTGGAACCCTTAGCCTCCTTGACACCAATGGGGGATAAATATCCCTCACGGGTGCCAAGGGCAGCTGCTATAGGTGTCCTCACCACCTTATCTCATATTAATGACTGGCCAATTCGAAAAATCGATATAGAAAATTCCTTTTCGCTAGAAGAAAAACAAACCTCTTCAGTTTTAGTTCAAAATAATCGCATCCATTATATGAAGCTATCACTAGATTTTCGTCTTGGAACCGCTTAATTAATACAACCGTGTATATTTTAAGATTTTTGAAAATTTTACCTAAAAATTCATTAATTTCGGTATCGGATATAAATAAAGCCGAAGAGGTTTTAGTTAAAACTGTTCAATCGGTACATTTCGCTAATGAAATCAAATTTTTATCTAATGGGAAACCTTGTAGTTCTAGCATTAGAAGTCTCAAACCATTTTTAGATGATTCGAATCTATTACGAGTCGGAAGTCGCTTGTCAAATGCTACAATTGGATATGATCAGCAACATCCACTATTATTACCTAATAAAAGTCATTTTGTAGAATTATTGATCATGTATTATCACCAAAAATACCTTCATGTAGGAACCTTCACCTTATCGTCTTTATTAAGACAACGTTTTTGGATAATTGGAAGTAGAAACCTTACCCGTAAAATAATAAACTCGTGTAATTTTTGTTTTCGACATAAACCAAAACCATTATATCCGATCATGGCTGACTTACCGGCCCCTCACGTAAATGAAACCAAAGCTTTTCTTCATACTGGTACAGACTTCGCCGGTCCTTTTCGTATCACCATCTTCCGTCACAGAGGCAATCGTACTCAAAAAGCCTATCTTTGTCTGTTTGTATGTCTGACCACAAAGGCCGTACACTTAGAATTATGTTCGGACTTATCTACTGCGGTATTTATGGCAGCATTTAAACGTTTTCTTTCCCGCCGCGGCCCTGTAAGTGTGGTATATAGTGACTGCGGTTCGAACTACTTAGGCGCAAAAACCGAACTCAAAGAACTCTATGAATTTATAAAAAATTCAAATTACAATGATAATTTAAAACAAGAATTATTGAAAAATAGAATTACCTGGAAATTAAACCCTCCGCATGCACCACATTTTGATGGATTGTGGGAAAGCAACATTAAATCTTGTAAGTCAATTTTATTAAAAACCATTGGTAAACAAATCTTGACCTATGAAGAGTTAAGCACGGTATTAACACAAGTTGAAGCAATTTTAAATTCAAGACCCTTGTATAATCTTAGTTCAGATCCTTCTGATCCCGTGGCTTTAACGCCGGCCCATTTTCTACAGACAGCACCTTTAGAATCTTTACCCGTACCAGATCTTTCGAGTGTACCATCTAATTTAACTAGTAGAAAACAGTTATTAGATAAAATTGTACAGTCGTATTGGAAGAGATGGCGAATTGAGTACCTTACCACTCTCCAAAGTCGACAAAAATGGAATACTGTTGAACAACCACTACGTGTGGGAACCGTAGTACTGATTATTAATGAAAATGTGCCGCCGTTACAATGGCCTTTAGGAGTTGTTGTAGAAACTTTCCCCGGTAAAGACCAAATAGTTAGAGTCGCTTCTGTTCGAACCAAAACTGGCATTTATAAAAGACCGGTCGTTAAACTGTGTCCACTACCGACACAATAATCGAAAAATGAATCAATAACTATATTTGCCCAATTCACCTATAGTATTAGTAATTAGAAACCTATCATCAAAACGTAGTAGCATTACCTTAAAATATATAGCTCAATTTAGTGTATAAACCTATCTTTATTTAGTAATTTTCTCTATAAATTAAATCTTTAGTTGTTTGTACGCAATGTCTCATAGATTTTTAGATAGATTTGTCATTGCTTATACCAAATTTTATAGTAAAACCTATTTAAATCATAAAAAAATCTATAGATCATTTATAGCAAAACCTAGATGTAAAAATGTCCATAGTAAATTTAATATTATTATCATATACCTAATTGTCTTACCTTCCGATTGAAAACTGAGTTTTCAATGCCGGGGGGGATATGGTTAGTCCCAAAATCATATTTTAATGTTGATAGAGGCAAGCACCAATTACATAATCTATTTTTTTTGTATTTTTATTACAAATAGTCTTTGTAGAAAATTAACCTGGACAAGTATAAACCGGAGTCTTTTGCTAGAAACCGTAGAGTTAACATCAACCATTGTTATCTTTTTGTGAAATCGTGATTCTAGAATTAATCAATTATTATCTAGTTTTTTTTTGTGAGTGAAATCAAACCTATAGTATATTGATATCTATAAACTTTTATTTTTTGTGAAATTACACCGCACCAGTAGCTGACATCACAAAATTTTATACAAACTGGTGAGCACGTTCCTTTTTCTTTGCTTATAATACCATCTATATCCTTATCCCTGGAATCCCGTGCTTCCAGAATTCGTTATTTCGTTAATAACTCAACCATTACGGTGAGTCATCATATTTTGTTTATTATCTACATATTATTATAATATAGATATATATTATTTATTTTTTTTTTTTGCTAATATAACACAGTTTTTATACTTGTCCGCAAACAAACAAAAAACTTATTTCCCGAGGCCCCTTTTTAACCGTAGAAAACACTAGGATTCACTCACGGTTGGTACCAGTGCCACCAAAAGTCACAATTTAATATGATACATTTCAACATAGTGATAAATCCATTTTGTGATCTGATTTATTCTTCATTTAACAAAATATTAAAAATTCCTAAAAAAATTTTTCCTCACTTTTTCCTCGACAATGAATTTTCTGTTGTTTAAATAATCATACTAAAAATTGCATCAAATTTGTTTTTCAATATGGATTCATCAGTTATGCCGTAAGAAAAATATTTTGTTTTGTTTTACTTTATTTCATTTTGTTTGCTTAAAAATCATCTTCTTCAAATGTACTCGTAAACAAACTCTTCTTTATAATTTTTGAGTGGATAAACTCTCGGAAATTGAATATTTTGATTTGCTTGATTTTGTTTTTCGGTCTGTTAGACCATGTGATATATCTTTCCTGATGATGACGCTAACTAGGCGTTGAAACCGGTCGAATAATTTTTACAAGAAAATAAATTTTCTAATTTATCGCCTCTTTTAGTCAAAAATTACTTGAATATTGATACGGGGCGAAACTTGGGGGTCCGATTTAATTACTACTGGTAAAATTTTTGCGAATAATTTCGAAATGTAGTTCTTTATAATAAAGTATTTTAGGCGTACTTTGTATTTTTTCTTAGCAAAAATATTTTTATCCATTATCCACTGCAAATCCTTTTCTAAAATTCCAGAACTGTAGTTGTGCAATAAAAAAATTTGACATTTTTTAACATTTACTCGCACATAAAACCATTTCAACCATAGATTTTTTTATCACTCAGTGCACAATTCACAGTACGAACTTGCGCACATAACGATTCACAAATCGTTCCATATACAATCCAAAAAGAGCTAGTTGAAACAGACCCATCATCGCTACGATCCAAGTACGGTTTCAATCGGGTTCCGATCCCGTTCCAATTAATACCAATACGACTCAGATATCAGACTTGTTATGACTTGTTCCGATAGTGTAAATATCTTTCAAATTCCACTCCACTCTGTTAGCACTCGAGATAGCGTCTCGAGAGTGACATTATAATATGGGTGGAATATTAATAGGTACCAACACTGTGATGTGAACACAACAAGATTTTATCGGAGCGGGAGCATATCGAGAGCGGCGCTACAGTGTGAATCAAGATTAAAATAAGATGTTTCTTCAAAAATTTTTGTTGGCAACCATTGCTATAGGTAGTAAAAGAACCTAATTATTACTCGCTTCTTTACCCATTAGTTATAAGAATTATGTTGAAAATTTTTGTCTAAAACAAATAAAACATAATATTAAACTCTTGTTTAGTACCTACATTTTATTTGCATAATAATTATTATCAATTATTAATGGACACATTCGTGTTAAAACTAAAAAAAACATGTACACTTTTTTATTTTTTTATTTTTTGAAAAAGGAAATTTTATGATGAAGTTATGTGAAAGAAAGGACAATAAACAATAAGCAAAATATTTTGCATTTGTTAATATGTTTTCTGATTTGTGGAACAGTAAGTAGTTTGCAAAAAGGAAAATTGTGTTATATGTAAGTCTGACAACAGTGAAAGCAACTATGTATTTAAAAATTTACTCTTGTTTAGTATATCATAAAAGTGAATACAGTATGTATCAAAATTAAATTCTATACTTAAAACCACAACACTAAAGTGAAGTATGGTGATGACGTAATCTCGTAACCGATTCAAAGTCACATAAAGATATTCGGTAGATAAAACTTTATTGAATGAGTCGCGTTTACGAATGAGCGTGTGGAGCCAATAACAAAAATGTGGAAAACAAATAATAAAATTGCCAAAGCGAGTTCAAAGTTAAATAACTTACCAAGAACCAGAATCCATAAGACATCAAACTGTGGCTCAGTTTAACACTTTCATTGCCACTCACGCGATATCGCGTGACAAATATAAGAACCTACCTATTTAATATAAAATATTTGGCCATCTCACAAAGTCTATATTTTCAGCTTGTTATGAACGTGTTAATAATTCAATTGAAATATTCGTAATCTTTTTTGTCATTTTTAACCCTAGAACGACAAGGCTTTGTCATGGGACAGATTTAGCAAGTAGGTGTTATACATAAAACCTATATCTCTTTTTGAATTTTTAACTAATTACCCCCGCTTCTGGCGTCTCAAATCAACATTTAATTGGGAAATATATTTTATGTAAATAGTTGTATAACAGTTAAAAATTTGCATAATACAAAATTTATTTACTAAAAATATACAGAAAACTTCAAATAGAAAATAATGGTAGGAAAAAGACAAAAAAACACTTCTCGAATCACTTAAACTATCGAGTTACAAAAAAATTCTTCTTGCCTAAAAGGTTCAGTTCTGATCTCTTCATCAGTTATATAAGTATATTGAATTCATTGTCTTATAAAAGTACGAAATTACAAGAAACACGTAAATTCCAGGTACAAACATGAAGTAATTTTCGCATATGATAACGGACAAACCGCAAAACTACTTTGGCATCTAGCTGATTATTGACTACGAGGTACCCCAATCACTTAAGTCAATAAAAGGTGTCAACCAGTGGCATAGCTAGGCGTAGGCAATGTGGGCCCACCCCCACGGCCCCACTTAAAAGGACCTCGCGAGTGACTGTTTTTTGTTTTTTTTTTTTTTGATTGTCGCCTAATAAGACAGAAATTTCAAAAAAAAAATTAAAGGTGGCCTCGCAAAAATTATCTTGCCCACTAACCATTTTCGTCTTACGACGGCACTGGTGTCAACCTCGGTATGAAACGGAAGAACTGGAATTTCGTATACACCTTTACTTTGGAAGCCTAAATGTTCCCTCGAAAGTTTCATAAGTTCACGTGTGTGCGTCCTTAGATATTGAAGGTCAAAGGTTGCCAAAATCAATTTTTTGGAAATATCTTGCTTCTTCAAATCGTTTTTGTATGTATGTATTTATTATGATAAATGCAAAAACGATATTTCCAAAAAATTGATTTTCGTAACCTTTGACTTTCAATAGCTAAGGACACTCACGCGTGATTTTATGAGACTTTTGAGGGAACATTTAGGATGTCAAAATAAAAGTGTATACGAAAATCCAGCTTATTCCGTTTCATTCCGAGATCAAACTCTTAATAAATGATTGGGCTAAGAGTATTTAACGCTAGAGACATGTACTAACGGTTTACTCGCGCATGCGCTGAAATTAAGAACGTAGGTGTCATCTATGACACTGCCTTGTCGTTCTAGAGTTAGGATAAATTTATTTATCATTTATTTACCATTATAAATTATGTTAGAAAGTTGGCTTTAAAATAATATCAGTACAAATTTAATATTTGATATCACGGCATACATATATTATATTATTAGGCAAGGCATTCTATTTAATTTTTTGATAAATAAATGTGACGTCATCCGTACCGATCTATTGAATGAGATTTATGAATGTATACACCAAAACTACCAAAAAAAGAAACAAAAATGTTGATTTTTCCCTATTATTTTATTTGTGCATTTGAATTTATTAATTAACCTCAAATTTAATGTTAAATAAAAACACCCATCTGATATTTGTATAACTTACTGCATTTATTAATAATATTTACAGAATAGTTTTGTTCAGTTTTATTTTTTTTTATTTAATGTTTATGTTTGGAAATATTTTAATTTAGTATTTTAATACGATTGTACAAGGGTATTTTGAAGTACAAATTTTTTACCTTCAGTGGTAAATCAGTAATTATGTGATGAGTTATCAAGAAGATAATTTATAAAATTTTTATCAGTCCGTATACAATTTTGATTTATTAACCCAAAAATCCAACTTGTAAGTAAAATGCAAACAAATTTTAAGAATATTTACTCTATTTTACTCTATTTCCACACCAGTGTCCTTTTAACTTCATTGTTTTAGTCGAATTTTTCCTTGACAAAATTAGACTTATACAGCCTATACGACAAGAACGACGAGAGGCGAGAGTAGGGCCCCCCCTGTGGAAGTTAAGAGACAAAATTTGGTAAGTGGGGCTCATTTTCGAGGCACCTCATACTATTAAAGTGGGGTCAAAATTTGGGAAAATTTTTGATCAGACTCAACTTTTAAGGGGGTGGTGGGGGCGGTAAAGCAATAAAACCTTTCCAAACCGGTTGGAAATAATGTCTCGGTGAATTATCTACAACATATCCAAAATTCAGCTTCCTAGGATGATTTGGAGGGAGTAGAGGGGAAAACAACCATTTTAGCTGGATCTAACACGCCCCCAGCCCCCCAGAATTAACGCAGAGAAACTTGGTGTGTTGATAGAGTTCATACCTAGGTTGTTCTTTTTGGAGGTTTTAATATTTTACCCCACCCCCCTCATTTTTAGACTACAATTTCATGATTCTTCGACGTTCTCGAAGTTTGTACCACTCGCACAGGTCACCCAAATAAACTTAGAGGGCTGAAATTTTGTATTCGGATTGAGTTAGTATCAAAGGGGTGCCTTTTAACCCCTACCCCCACCATTTTTATACCAAAAAGAACATGATTTTTCTTGTTTTTTAACAGTTTCGTTCTGGTCTAAATCTCCCCAAATAAACCTAGAGGGCTGAAATCTTGTGTACAGGTTAAGCTAATAGCCAGAAACTGCTTTCTGGAGGTTTAATCTTTTAACCCTTACCGCCACGATTTTTACGCCAATATTTCCTTAATTTTTTTGCTTGTTTTCTACCCCGTCTAGAGACTCTCTAAGAAAACCTAGAGGGCTGAAATTTTGTACGTGTATTCAGTTAGTATCCAGCTAGTACCTTTTAGGGAGTCCACATTACTTTTCCCCCCACTTCTCCCATTTTTACATCGGAATTGAATGCTATTGTTAAATGTGTTTTAAATGCATTATTTTTATTCTAAATACAAGTAGGCGAATAGTAATTTTAAAAAATTTAAAAAAAAGTGAACTTATGTACTTTTATAACAAATGAAATACATACATATTAAGTATGGTTCATTTCAGTTAAATTTAACCATGCTTTATCACTTTTAATTTAAATAATTTCCGTTTTCTTTTCTTTATCTCTTTTATTATTGCATTTATGTAAATTTTAAATTTGCAGTTTATTTTAGAAAAGAACAGAAGATTGATTTGTTTCGAATATAAGAATTATTTCATTTTTTAACGAAAACTCATGATCAATTGTATCTGAAATGAGGTATAATTTAAAAATGTTATTAAAATCACTGTTTATTTATAAATTAGGAATTTTGGATTTTTATTATTTATAAAATACAAATTTTGGATTTTTTTGGAAAGAAAAAATATCTTCACAAAAGCCTTCCAGTTTACTATTTAAGTTCCTTTTTTAATATTTAAAAATAAAACACAAAGGCAATTGGCGGATAAGCATGGGTAGGAATGCCCTCGTACGAATTGTGTTGGCTTTTTCCCTGGTAACTGCTATCGGCACAAAATTGAAATTTACTGAGATTCAGCCTTTAAAAACTTAAAATCTTTTTTTAAAGCCCCGATCAACCGGACACTCATCATCAGTTTTGACACCACCAAAATGACAAATCGCTTGTGGACTTTCAATTACATTTCGCTTGTAGACATTCAATACCGAAGATGAAAGGAAAAATTCGACTTCCGTGATGGGGCTCCGCTGCTCACGGTGTTTTTAGTATTATGTAGTGCTTTTGTTTCCTTTGCTTCATGTTTGCAATTATTACTTTTAATATTAAAAACGCATAATTTTAAAAGCAAACCGTTCATTAATTTCCAACACTTTTCTCTTATGCTCTCTTTTCCGTTTTCTATTTTCTCTTTCAGTAACTTTAAGCTTGGGAAGATTTTTAGATGGGAAGTTACCTTTAATTAAATGTCGTTTCTCTACTGGCGTATTTAATAATTAATCTTTTAAATTTTAAACTAATGTAGTGACTACATTGTAGTCTAACTCTTCAAATTGATCAGAGCAAATTTTTGTTGTCACTGAATTAAAAACGACCTTTTCCCCACATGCTTTCCAATCTATCCAATCAGACGAAAACGAAAAAAAAAACGATTTTTTTATTATTTTCAAATTTTTTCCACTATAATTTTTGCATATATTTTCCGCAAATTTAACCATTTTAAATATTTTATAAATTTTTACAATTCAAAATATTTAAATAATTTAAATTCAAAGTATTTAAATAATTTTCACATAAGTTAAAACTGACGTCTCGGTTGTAATGACGTCACAAAATATAGCTGATGGCGACTGTAGGCTTCTAATTACAATGCCTTCTATCCGTAATATAATGTGTATGTCGTGATTTGATATCAATTAAATACAAACATATAAATAGTCAGATTTTTAAATTTTTTTTTCATGTCTAAATCAATTTTAAGTTTCTAGCATTAATAGAAGTGCTCTAACAATATGACTATATCTAAAATTTGAAGTCCCCATACCCGTCCCCATCGTGAGTAACTGTTTCGAAAGAAATTGCTAAGATTCCGGAACGGAAAAGTTCTAGCATTAATAGAAGTGCTTTAACAATATGATTATATCTAAAATTTGAAATCCCCATAAACGTCCTCATCATTAGTAACTGTTTCGAAAGCAATTGTTAAGATTCCGGAATGAGAAAGTTAAAATTCTGGTCAGATGGAGAAAATTGAGACAAATCTTTAAAAACCAAGACTCTTCTGACATTCTCACTTCAAGGGGGAATATCAGAAGAGTCTGTACTCCTGAGGTGGATTAGAACCAATTTTATTTAGACATAGTATGCGTACTTTTGAAACACACAATAAATATAAATAAAATCATATTTTAACTAATTAAGGCGTGGTAAGAACACAACATAGAAAAGAGACAATTTTTTAACCTAACGCTCCTTTCACATTATACGGTTTTTGCCGTACGGCAAAAAACCGTACGATCACATTTTTTTAGTGAAGTAAAGAAGAGCATTCGACCTTTCACATTACACGGTCACGGCAAAATGCCGTTGCCGTGCCGTGTAGCAGCCGTCTCTTGCCACTGCACTTGACGGTTGCCGTACGGCGTTTTTAACTCAGTAGTGTATATAATTAAATTGATGCTTTCACATTTGACGGTTTTTTAACGTACGGCAGTAACATTATTTTGTTGAATTTTATGTTAATTATTAATTTTATTTGTGAAATGGATGAAATTAATGTTAAATGTGGTAACAAGCGTTTTAATAGATTGTATGTAATTTCAAAATTGTGTGTTTTTACGTTAAGTTCGCCAAGAAATTAATCAAAGGAGCTTGTAAACGTCCGAAAATAGTTAAAAAATTTATTTTCGTACTCATTGTTCAGGTCTTTGTTCATTGTTCATTGTTCAAATAACTCATTTTTCAGGTCTTCAAAGAGTGTGGTGATAAATAATCCAACTTTATATTTCCTCTGATTTATAGAATTAACTTTAATCACACTTGTTACTTGTATGATGTTGCAAATCAAATGAAAATATTCAGTTTTTACCGTTCGGCGAAAACCGTACAATGTGAAAGGAGCGTAACATTACCGCATATTACATCGGTATTTTTATCTTTATTTATGTCTTATATTTAATTACATAGGTATTATGTATATACTTAACTATTTTCTCTCTTGATTCAACAATAACACAGCATATAAACAAATATAATAAAAATAATAATAACTGTCTGTTCTATGTTTTATTTTGATCTAATATAAAATGAAATGATATAGGTGTCACCAATGTGGCAATGTATGTAAGTGTAAATGTACCAAACTAGATTACCTGATGAAGACCAGGTGAAGTGGTGAAGTGAAGATATCTGTGATTCTATAATAGTTCTTTACCGTTTTAATCACCGATGATGTAATCTTACACATACTATGTACATATTGCTCCATTTGAACGATGTTATTTAATAAGCATTTAGTTTTTTTTTTTTGATAATAATTAATTAAAATTTTACAGTTCATTAATTTTTTTTTTTTTTTTTGATGAAATGAACTGGTTTTGATAAAGTGTAACCACAGGATATTAGTAGTGATATAAATTATTAAAAATTAATAAAAATGTCACAGTCAATCAGCTTAGGTGATATAGCTTAGAAAATTTAACGGAAAGAATAATTAAATTTTTTTCAGGAGTACGGTCAGAAGTTCCAAGAACAAAACTAAAAAGAACCGTGGAGTGGTTTTGTTACTCGAGATCATAGGCGACTTTTCAAGTTTACTAATCAGCTGACTAATATCTCGAGGAAAAACAATTGTACATAAGTAAAGTTGACTTTTTGTAACCATCTTATTTAACTTAGACTTAATACGCTTCGATTGTTACTCGAACGAAACTAATATTATAGTTTATTCGGGAGATACCATAAGTAAATTTTTTTTTACTAATAACGTAAAAACACTGATGACTTCGAAACATAATAATATACTTAAACAACCTAAAAGTATTGATTTTAATTTTTGAGACTCTTAAAATGGCTATACTGAGAAGTTAATAAATTCACTTATACGGCGCGAAAACTCAATAAAGCACGAATTTACGGAGTTATTTAAAAATAATGTTTAGGACCATTTTAGAAGTATAATTAATTTCTTTAACTACCTCTGGCATAACAGGAAATACCGCTGTTATAAAATAATACGTAGTTAACTCCTTAAAACTTTATTTTTGCTTTATATTGGAATAGTTTTCTTGCAACATTTAAATTTTACGGGTATCAGTAACATGTATACTAATATTATGATCATCAATAAAGCCGATCGCGTTACTTACTTGGGTGGACGGTTGGCCTTATCTTTGAATTAACCGACGCTGTATCTCTTACAATAAACCAGATTTGTTTGGATCATTGCACCAGATTTTTGCAACACTAAGCGAATAAATACGTATCAACAGTTTAAATTAGTTCTCTTCTTATTTTTGCATGAAATTATTATCTACGAATTAGTCCTGTTTATATATTTTTAAACTAATTACTTTAATTTGTTTGAATTAATAGTAGGCCTTGGAGAGACAGGCAAACCCATTTATCAATCTGCTTAAACTATTATTATTATTAATGAAACTGCAAGCATGCGATAGTGGTCAAGGCTAAAGTAAATTTTAACACGAAGATACAATCACGCTTATGTTAAAAATTCAGTCTGTATAATTTATTTTAAAACGTTTTAAATAATTCACTGTTGAGAGATTTACTTTGTGAAACTCCATTTTAAATATTGAAAAATATTTAAAGTTCGATTACTTTGTCTATTTCACGAATTAAAAGTTATTTTTATTTTTATTTTTTTTTTATTTTTCTTATATTTTTTTTATTTTTTTTTTTAAATCTCAAATAACTTTTAATTCGTGAAATAGACAAAGTAATCGAACTTTAAATATTTTTCAATATTAAAACGTTTTCACTTAAAGATTTCACTCTCAAAGCAAAAAAAAAAAAAATTCAGTGCAGAAAAGAGGCGAACGAAAGCTAGCACGTCAGTGTATCTAATACGATACGTCATTTGAATTAATATAAAATAACATCATTCAGTGTCAGACAGAGTTACCACAAATTAACCGGTTATAATAAAGCTATAAATCAACCACAAAAACTAAAATACCCGACTCATTATGAGTCAACGTATGCTTATCACGTAAAAACTGCTGGATAGATCTCAATAGGGTTTCCATAGCTGGGTTAAATAACCTGTCATGATAAAGCTATCACTCACGAGAACTGATTAATCACACGTAATTAAACGTTATTTTTATAAATTGTTTATTAATAAAGCAAATTGTCAATAAATATGTTGTTTAGAAATACACTATCTATATCTATCTATACTATATAAAATAATAAATAAAGAGAGAAAATCTGTAAGTCCGAGGTAAATTCAAAAAGTACTGGACCGATTTTAAAAATATTCTCACTGTTAGAAAGCTAAGCTATTCTAGACCAACATAGGCGATGTTATGAGGCCCTTTGGACCCTGCTGACCCAAAAAGGACCTAAAGTAAGCTACCCGATCGATTTCAAAAATTTTTCCACCGTTGGACATTTTAAATTATTCCAAATTAATATGGGCTACGTTATATGAGGTTCTCTGAGCAATGGGGCCCAAAAAGGACCTAAAGTAGACTACCAACCAATTTTGAAAATTTTTTCACTGCCAAACAACTAAACTCCTCTCGATGATTAATATAGGCTATGTTTTATCAGATTATGGGGTCTCCTAAGATTCTAGATACCCAAAAGGTGCTCAAAATAAACTACATAATCAATTTTGAAAATTTTATTTATAAGTATGAGATTATGAGATCCACATGGTCTTAGGAACGCGAAAAGTGAACAGAATTAACTACCTAGCCGATTCTTGCACTGTAGGAAAGCTAAAGTATCCCAAACTGACATAGACTATGTTATATTTGGTTTCTCACAGTCCTGGAAATCGAAGAAACGCCTAAAATAAACAATTGGATGGGCTTAAACCAAATTTTACTTATAAATTTTTAATTTTTGATGTTTTACAAAACTATCTGTCAGGAAGTCGCTTCTCCAAAAAAGTCTACGGATAGGTGTCAAAAATGGAGATCAGGTCGGCGCTCCGAGGGTCCCATTTTAATACTTGGGAAATGTGCTGATTTTATGAAAATAACCGGAATCAAAATCAAACGGAAGTAGGATTGGGCGAAATTTGACAATTTTTCTTGACATTAGGAACAGACGGGAATGACAAATTAATTTTTGCAATGGATAGGAACGGGACAAAAAAGTCTCCCAGTGATATCCGTTTAGGGTACGAAGCTAATCCACTATAAATAATTAATATCATACAGAATTCCGGAACAAAATCTAAAAATCTATTCCTAAGCAGGAAATTACATAAAACACCAAAATAATAAACAAAATAGATGACACCTGAGCGAAGCCAGGAGAGGCCACTAGGAACACATAAAGCTTAATGGGCTAATTAAAACATCTGACCCTTCGTTATTACGAACCCACTTTAAGGCCTTTAAAACTTTTAATTTAAAATGTATACTTTCAAATTTTTTTCTTTTAAAACAGGTAACGCATACAGTATGATATTTCGCACACAATTTAAAAAATCGCATAAAATTGGTATAATGGCGGCACACGAGACTCGGTCATCGAAATTGGGACTGTCCGAGTAGATTGGGGACGGCTATAAGCCTAAAATTTGTGAGAGGGACATTTTGCTAACTTATATGTTAGCCAGTTAGTAACCCAATTCAATAATAAATCAAGTAAGTATACCCAGCCGAAAAATATTCATTTGCAAAAAAATATTTGACAATTATACCTATTAAGTGGGAATTATCACAAGTTCATAATATAAGTTTTCAGTTTAAGGTTTAATAGGTCATCTCCACTGGCAAGTTTTACTCTACAAAGTCGCTCTCTGAGAGCACTTGCTGCAAGTTTTGACTCTCTCTGCAAGTACTCTATGCTTGCATGGACTTGCCCGTGTATACGTGCGACTTGGGAGAAGTCAGTTTTGAAATTTTTTCTGCAATTTTTTAGGTAAATATGTATTTTTTTTTATGGGCATAGGAAGTAATACAATAGACAAAGCAATAAACGAATAAAAATTGATAAAAGGAGATATTTGGCGTTACGATATTTGCAATAAAAAATATTTCATGTCAGAATATCGCCAATAAGTACGTTCATAAAACGTCCTGCAAAAAGGTATCAAGATTCAGTGAATTGGAAGTTGCGTATATGAATAATTGAGTAGAAAAACTTTACTAAGAATCATTACTACACAGTTTATAAAAATTTTCGCAAGTTTTTACACAAATACATATTTTATATACGTGTATACAACTTCTGTTTGTGATAGTATATATTTTATACCTACAAAGGATACCTTTTTTATTTTTTTTATTCAATGTATTTATAACGTAATATGTAATAAAATATAAATGGAGATGCATTTATTGCGAGAGGTAATTATCAGTTTGAACAGTTTGAAAAATAATAATGAGAAATAATACGAGTAATAACGTAGTTATTATTATCCAGCGTAGTTTTAACTGAATTAGAAATTTCTCATATCGACATAATATCTAAATTTTTTATGACAGATGATATCGCTCGTTTGTTGGGAACATGTAAAATAAAAAATAAAAAAAGTGGGAACAAAAAATGTACCTATAATAAAGTAATATTAATTTTTAATTTCACGTATCAGATTTAATAAATATGTTCATTGATATCATATCAGTGATCACTACCTACAGTGATCAATGATAAGTTGATAATAATTAATAATATCTAAGTATTCAAATCTACAAATAAGGTTATCAAAATGAGTATATTATTTATAAAATTAAAAATGAAAAAATTTATTGATGTTTGTAATATTCAAATCCATTCTGTCAGTGTTAACAAAGCAATGATGCCATAATAGTATATTACGTGATTGAGGTTGTAAGTTGCATATTACAGCGGCGAGTGCGTAATTGCGCAAGTGTGTAATATGCCTTATAACCGAGTTACGTACTATACTTTATCTACGATTGACAGGAAATTCACAATAAACGATAAAAATTTGGTACAAATGTACAAATAGAATACATTAAAATTATGAAGTATTTGAAATTTATTAAAAACAAACTTAAACATTCAGTTGATAGGTAAAATTTTTGTTCAGATTCTAATATGTATACTATGTATATCACTGTATAATATAATATAATATATAAGAATTAATAAAAGTGTAGTAGACGTTTATATTTTAAGCATTGGTGCGTGTAAAGGGCCATTTTTTGCACAGCTGGATATATGCATATGGCTGTATGTAAAAGGCAGCTGAGTTAGATAGTATTTGTACAATAAACAAGCAATTTCATGGTAGTCGTAGATAAAATCATAAAAATAGATAAATTTGAGAAATAGTACTATTTGCCTAGTAAAATATATATATATATATATATATATATATATATATATATTTATATATATATATATATATATATATATATATATATATATATATATATATATATATATATATATATATTTAAAAAGACATTTGTTATTAAAGAGTACTTACTGACTAGGGTCATTTCGCCAGTTTGCCGTCTAGTATTCGTTCATTTTACTGTACTGTTTCAAACAAATTGCATAGAATAGTTATATAAAAACAAATAACCGAGCATATCTGAATTTATTAGAAAATTATTATAATAAATATCAAAATACTTATTTGACTAAGTAATGTTTCCAAAAAAAAAGTTCCCAAATCATTAAGAAGGTCTAAGAAGGAAGATAAGAGGGCCTAAATTAGTGCAAACATTTGCTTTTTATTAAATTCTTTATAACAATCCTTATCCTAAATCGTGGTCGAAAAATAGCCTACCTACATGTAGACAACAACTAATTGTTTTGGACGAAAACTAGCGAAATCCGTATATTTATCATTATTATTTTTTTTTTTTTATATAAAAGCAATGAACGTAATTAGTTATCATTTTATTTACACTTAAAATACAAAATATAAGTAATAAATAACAATATAATTCATTAACATTAAATTAATAGAACATATAATTTTTATTATGTCACGAACCTATGAACTCCACTAATTGGACGAAAACCGGTGAAATGACCCTATGTACAAAACTTGCAAATAAAAAATAATTTATGTGTAAACGTTGTCGCAAGTCCTTACATAGAGCGACTTCTGATAGTAACTTGCAAAATAAAACTTGCAAAAAGTATGAAATACGTGGACACGTCTGTGTAAATAGTGTCTGCAAAAACATCTGCGAGTGACTTGCATGTGGACATTAAGCATAAAAATAAAATCAATAACAATTTTAAATTATTTCAGATTTCTAAAAATTTCAGTGTGAAAAATAATAATCCGTAGGTACTTCACAATGAACCCATTTTCTTCAAAAAACGAAAAATTTCGCTTCCGAAAAGTCTTAGTAAATAGGGAAGTATTAAAAAGGAAATTTTTCGTTTTTTAATAATAATATTTTTGGAAAGTGTAAAAAAGTCATTTAAACGTACTTTTAAACCCACTTCATTCTGACTAGGTTGTTTATTTGGCTCACTGCGAGAATTAATTTTCGCCTCTAGTAAAGAGTTACTTGAGCCGTAAGATATAGTTACTTCTTTTTAAAAAAAAATTTTACTTCAGTTTTATAATTTATGCTAAATTTTTAATAATAATAGTTATAAATTGATCGATTTTTGTCTGTTACTGCAAAATTAATATGCATTTGTCTGTCACTAGACACAACTAAAGTACAACCTTACCTAAACTTACAGGTAGTGTCCCCGACCCGAGTATAGTTTATCGTCTTATCCTGAATATTGATTGCATGTCAGTAATAATGGCAGCACTTAAATAAGTGTAGTGTTCAGATAAACAATGAATATAATTTCCGTGTTGAATATAATTTGATAATAATAAAATAGAAAAATCAATTTCCATTGTCATATAATAGCTTTGATTATTATCATTTTTATTCAACTTTTTTTCCTTTATTTTTACATTTTTTTTCTTAGCCAGTCACGAAATAACAACAAATATTAGTATTATACTATATTACTAATATGAATATTCACATGTAAGTTATAGAGACAATATTGTACACATTAATATAAATATTAATATAAATATAGATAAGATACCACATTTGATTAGCATCTTAATGCCTCCTAAACGATTTTATTTTTAGAACAATAAACTTTTTTTGGGACAACGTACTTTTTATTTTCTATTGCAGAATAATTTATAAATAAATATTAACTCTATGACATAGAGTGACAACTAGTAATACATAGAATGTCAAAGTAGGAAACACAGAATGGTTTAAATATTCGATGAAATAAGCGATGAGAATATTGTATTTTGCACAAATATTGTTTCGCCATCTATGTATTTTGTAAAAAACGACAGTGGTTATTTTATTTTATTTCAGTTCTAAAACAAATTTGTCAAAATGGAGACAATTTTTCATTATTTGCAATTTCAAATCAATATTTTTTTTATTTACCAATTGATGATACGCTCCGAAATAAAAAAAAAAATTAATAATAAAAATTTTACGATTTTAAAGCAGTAAATAAATATTTTAGACTCAAAAAGAAATTAAAACTATAATATAAATTTTAAGTTATTTTACGTACATGATTTAAGTTACATACAAAGGTTACATCTGTACTGAATTGAAATACACATATATATATAAATTATATTTGAAACCAAATAAAAAGGTGATTTAGCTCTTATAATTTCTTAACTGGACTAATAAAAATTATTTGTATAGTTTTATTGCGCTAACTTCGAAAATTAACTGGAAAATGTTGAAATTTATAAGGCATGTTTCTATAAATAAACATTGATCAAACGCAAAAGAGACACATTTAGCAAAAACTGTTTAATATATATATATATATATATATATATATATATATATATATATATATATATATATATATATATATATATATATATATTTCTTTAATTAAGCAAGGAAACTTTAAATGCGAGGTGAATTTAAATTGAAAAACAATCATTCTATTAATAATAATTTTTGTTATCAGACGTTTCTTTCAGAAATAACTTCATTAATAATATGTAAATGTCAAAACTGTTTTAGTATTGGATCGCGTTCCAGTATGGGGGCTTTTACGTTATATGTGCTGTAGGTAATTATCTAAAATAATCTGATTTATTGAGTGACACTTATTATAATGAGCTTTTTTATTGATTATATTATGAAAATTTAACTTAAATGAATAATATTCGATTTCCTTCTTTAATTTCTAATTGTTTTTCAGTCAGTGTAAACGAAAAAACAAAGCTATCGGCAAACACGAAGACCGAATAGTTCGTAGAAGCTTAATCGTTTTTAAAAACTCATCACTCATCAGTTTTTATTTACTGAAATTATACTCAAATTTGAACTCTGAGACTGCTCATACACAGACAATATTATTAGCAGACACTATTGATAAAAATATTGAATATTCAAAGGCTGACCATCCACACATACACACACAAGAGGATGAAACTGACTGCAAAATAGTAGCTCCCTCGGAATTTGAGAAAAAATATTTTCCAGACATCCTCTATTAGCCCTCCACCCAGTTCTAGAATATTTCCTCTTTTGCAAGGAAAAATGAATATAATTATTTAGAATTGGGATTAAATCTGTTTCTAGCTATAAAAAACAAAACTGATGGCCCCATTTTAACATCTTCGTTTTTAAAAAAAGTTCAGCATTATAAGGAATTAGTTAAAATACTAGAAGTCAATACTAATACTGGAATAGGAATAGGAGTCTTTTGCTAAATATGAAAAAATTCAGTTTTTCTTCTGTGAAAGACTATTTCTTGTTCAATTTTTATTTTTATGAGTAAGACTATATAATAAATTGCAATTAGTTACTGTATATTGAATATCTGAATAACTGGACGTCCCAATTACTATCGCCTTTCGCCGATTCCGAAGGATTCCGCACAGTGAACAGTAAACAGACATTCCATTATTTTCCTAGCAATTTCAGCCAATTTACCCTAGAATCATACGTTAGTCTACGAGGAACGTTAATCATACGTCGGCGTCAATGGACTTTTGACGGAGAGTTTTAGAGTTAATTTCCAAAAAAACATTTTTTTATATAACAATACTACAAAAGCGAACAAAATATTTAAAAAAATTGCATTTGGAAAAAATTTTTAATATAAATATTAATTTTTTTAATCTTTTTATCAAAGCAATATTTTCATTATAAAAATTAAAATAATAATAAAAAAAAAAAAAAAAAAAAAACATAAATACATCAATCGTATCATAAAACATGTCTTTCAAATTATTAATTTATGAACTATTATGAGTCGGTGGACATGTGTGACTTTACAGAATGTAAAATTTCTCGGTTACAAATATTCCCGTAGATATGTAGTTATTTCCTCATTGGGCACATTTGTAAATTTTTTAAAATTTGTTAGTATTTTTTCGAATAAGATCTCAAAAAATAATAAAATTAAAATATTTTCCACAAAATAAATTGTTAATGATTTATTAAGTCACTTGAAACGCATTCTTTAGTTTTCGATTCAATATATTAAAACTTCAGTATTATGTCGTCTCTATTAGTCAAACAGCTGTAATCATCTTTCACATTATCACTATCATTGAATAAATTAATTGTAACAAGTAACAGTATGATACGTCTGATTTATTCCTTATCATAAGGAATAAATTGGAGCACAGAAGTTTTAGAACAGACAGGCAACGACAAGTTGTAGTACTGGAGCAGGTAGAGAAGTTCGTTCGTCAATTTGACGAGTACGTATGATTCTAGGGTGAATGTATTTTCTTTTAAATCCTAAATACAATTCTTTACATCTTGAAGGAAAGATATTCTATTTGTGAACACAAAATTTACGAAATTTTTAAACAAAAAAATTAATATAAAATTAACTTAATATTAAATGGGCCTTTAAAAGTAATTTTAATTTATGCCACTATATGCGTATATGTCACAGTAATTTCAAATATTTATAGGTATGATTGAACTATATTGTTGCGGGTATTATGCATGCGGTTCAAGGTGCTTATTATCCATAAACTTGACAGTAAATAATAATATTTTTGCAATTCCAGGACTAAAAGACATGATTTAGTCTCTCATAATAGGGAGTAAAGTGCCACTTTTAGTCCCAAGGGACTAAAAAATTATTTTGCTCCCGCTTTTAAATCAATCAGCAAACACAATTTACAGAAACATAAATTAAATAGTGTTGCTAGGTAATTGAAAATAATAAACTATCAGGGGCCTCTTGTTCGTTTTGTGTAAGATGCCATGATAGCCCTCTTGGCCAATTGTTCAAATCATATGTATGTCTATTGTCACTGTTGTGAATTGTCTTTAAATGTTTGATCCTATTTTACCCTAACATTTAAATTTACTAAGTTACTGGCAAAGAATGATCAAAAGATCGGAGGCCAAAAAAAACCAAAAAAAAAAAAAAAAATAATAAACTAATTCAAACTTGTAAATAGAGACAAACATTTATATTGTATTGTACAATTCGATTGATTTATCCAAAGTATATTTGATGGAATATTATTACATACAATTTGAATAACATTTAAGTAATTTTTTTAAATTTTTCTAATTTTAAGTTATTTGGAATTGCAAAAAATAGTATATACACCACAGATTAAAGTGTTTTTTTCATCCCTCGTGTGTTTTGTTGCCCTCGTGCCTTTAAAGGCCCTCTGGTAACAAACTTCACACTCGGGATTGAAACTCACACTTTAGTCCCTTGGTGTATAACATACTATTTTCTACTCCTGTTGAAGAACACACCCATTATATATCTGTTAATTGTTGAAAAAGTTAGCATTATTCAAAGGTGTGGAGGAATAACCATTACTCAATACCTTTTTGACCAATGAAATCATAGTATTAACCATTATTCAATGGGTTTACGATTGTTTTATGTATAATGTATATATCAAGTTTTAATTTAATATAGGTATATTGCGTAGTAACGTTCAAGTAAACAAAGTAATATATATTTTGTTTTGATCGCTTTATACATATTATACAAACATTTAATGAAATTAGAAATAGATTAAACATTTTATTTAAAATTTATATTCAATTTTATTTAAATCAAAAAAGAAAAAAGTCGTAAAAAAATATCGTATTCTACTCGCTTGCAATGGCTATTACTCATTAGATGCATTAAGACACTCGCCTCGTAAACTCGCCTCGTGTCGCAATTTCATCTTCGTGAGTAATAGCTATCATTAGCAGCTTGTTGAATAATATACTATTAGAAGATATTTGTTAAGCAAATTAGATACCAAATTTTTGCCTGATATTGAAAAACAAATGAAATTGCGAGTTATTAAATAATTTACTGCATAACACTTTTTAGACGAAATGAATTCAAAAAAATTATTCTCATATTACAAATACAAGATTCCTAAAGAGGCGATACCTATTCATTTTTTATGTAAAATAATTTTCAGCACACCAAATGAATGACAAAAATTCGTTTTCGTTAAATTATTCATATATATATTTTACCATTCTATCCTTTCATTTGTTAAAGGTGCAAGAAAAGACAAACACCAAACTTAGAAATATAGATCAAATCAGTCAACCAGTCGCTGTTAATGTTTAAAAGATGACCAGACTTTAGTAATATTAATTATCGCCGATATATAAAGAAATTTAAAACGGTATAAATGTTTAATTGCTAGGCTAATGGTGATCAGTAATGGGAGCAATTCATTTTTAATTTTTTCCACGTCCAATCAATTAATTAACAAGGTTTACATTTTTTTTTCTTTTCGAACAAATTGATTTTAAAAAATAATTCATTTCTGTATTATTTATATTTATAATAATATTGCATGCTTATTAATTAGGTAAAAAGAAATTAAAATTCAATTTTTTAAACGTTAACTTTTGTAAAAAAAAAAAATGTAACAAATATCCGCTTAATGCTCTGTTCTTTAATAATTGTGGATTTATAAGATTGCATGGAATATAAATGTATTAATTTTTATTATTAATGTAATGTAATTTTTCGTTCAGACAACACCGTTCGCTACTCTCACAAAACTTACAATCAGTCTAGTTACAATGCATATATTTATATATTTTGTTGAATTAATATTCTGCGTCTAAAGCCAAATAGTTTTTCTATCATAATGGGATAATTACGGAAATGTATGAATAGTCTTTAGTTTTTAGAGGTTGTTTTTTAACTATTTTACTTTTAATATCTGAAATTAAAATAAAAGCTTTTTTAAAAAACCGACTTCAAAAAGTGATAAATAATGAATAGCACGTATTTTGAAGATTGCACGTGGTATAAAAAGATGCGATCGGATGTGCTTGCAAAATTAATGAATTCTTGTGGATCTACATTTTTATACTACGCTTTTACGCCCGACTTCAAAATACGTGTTATTAATTATTTATTACTTTTTGAAGTCGGTTTTTTAAAAAAAACTTTTATTTCATACCTTTTAGTGACAATGCTTATCAACTCACCCTATTGCAATATTTTATTTGGTTTTTAAATTTTTTTTCTTAAAGTCCAAATTTGATACGTTTAGGTGGAATAGCTTCCAAAATACCAGTGTCTAAAAATTATAATTTTGGGCACTCACTGACTGCTTTGAAATTTGAAACATACCTAGTGTTAAAAGTAGTAATTACTAGGAAAATAAAAAAATCGATGAAAATCAACAAATTTTTCAAGTCATCAAAGAATTTTTTTAAACTAGGTAGTTACTGATAGAAAATTATTTTTAGGATAATTGTATCAACATAAATTAAAAAATATGTTACTATAGTTTTTAAAGTAAATAATTTTAATATACAAATTTTAAAATTGCCATAATTATTCATATTATTGAAGATGGCTATAAAAATCACTCAACCAATGTCAATAAAATTTTTATGGGACCATCTGGAGAGCTTTATCTACTAACCAAAAAAAGAATGGCGAAAATTGGTTCAGAAATGTTGGATAAATCGGTGTACATACATAAAAAAAAAAAAAAACACGGGTTGAATTGAGAACCTACTCGTTTTTGAAGTCGGTTAATAACTGTGTCTCGCATTCTAGAGAGTAATATAATATGTGATTGAATGGTTGTTGAACTGGAGTGACTCTCGAAAAAGGATCGTGTGGCCTACGGGGCAAGGCACTTGGCTAGTTATCAAGAGATCCTTTGTTCGAGTCCCTGCCGATCCTATCATTTTCCTATCAAACAAACGATTCAAAACCAATTTTTGTCGAATACAAGCCTATAGCATTAAAAAAACAAGTCTATACCATTACAATTGTGTACGCATAAAGATACCTACTATGGAAACGCTAACTTTAGATTCAAGTAGTTAAAATTTATTTCTTTAAAGTAACGTTTTCCAACCTTTTTTCAATCATGGCCCGATAAAATCTAAAATAATTTTTACGTACCGGTCACATATAGAATGGCATATGACGATTATCAGTTTTCTAAATTACATTTATATTTAATATGTGGTTTTTCGACTACTTGGCCGACCATGTATTTCAAATAAATATTGACCTTAAATAGAATTCTTGCAGCCCGGAATCACTTCCACCGTTAGTTGGAATAACATTAGGTCGGTAATACGAAAATGTCGTTTCCCGACCACTTAGAGGACAATGCTATTCAGTTAATTCAATGTGAAATCCGTTTTTTTTTTTTTTTATTTCCAATCGCTGTCTCATGCTAAAGCTCGAAGCGTCCTGTAATTGTTATAAAATATGCATTGATAAAATACGTGAAACTTTTCATCTATATTCTGTAGAGTAAGAAAATCCAGTAAAAAAATTAATTTGTAAGAAATAGGCATGAATTAATGTGTGATAAAATTAAAAAATCTTTTTTAAACTGGTAAACTTTACTGAAAACATTGACTCTTTTTGACAAATTAAAATTTAAAATTTTTTTCAGTTATGAAAAGTTTGTACGATTGTTTTGTACAAGAAATCATTGTCCTCATTATTCGTCATAATAAAGAATAATATTTCAATCATTACGAAATACTGATACATTTCTGTGAATGGCAATAGAAAGAAAGTCTTTATGATTTATTAAAAACAGTAGCTCTTTCTTATATATTTCAGTACCGTAAACACGAGTTACTTGAGCCCAGATTTGCAAATCATCTGATAATTTTTAAAATTCAGCGTAACTGTTATATACGTATTTATTTGGGATAAAGAATTCAGTATATTAATCTGTATATGACTACGGTTAGTTTATTACATAATATATGGATTCTTTTTTGATGGTTCATACATTTTATACATCTTTAGATTTTGGTTCAAGTTAACCTCAAGATCGGGTTACTTGGGCCCAAACTTAAATTTCCAAGTGATTTCCATTTGAAAACAGTTTGAGACCATGCAGGATGTTGGTTTTTAACTAAAGCACATTGTACAAACATGTATTTATTCAAAAAACATGAATAGGTACCAAAACAGAATAAAAATTTTCAAACAAAACTTGTTATGGATACCAAATTATTTTTATGAGTTAAAGTGTGTCTTTTAGTCTACCTAAAGAGAATAATCTTTTTTTGATTAGTGTAGGTGGAGGCATTTTCTAAACTATATCTTCCCATTTGTAGTACAATACGTCCTTGTTTTTTGACCACTTCCATGCCTTTTTAATTGAATCCATGTACCATTTTATACCAAAGTTACAATGGGCCCAAGTTACCCTAATCTGAAGGTTATGTTAATTGGCTTATCAAAACCTTAAATTAAGAAACTAAGGAAATAGCTGGCAATCGAATGTGTCTGAATTTGCTTTAGTAACGAACCAAGTATGAAAATTATACACTTACTTTACTTTGTAAGCTATCGAAATATTTTTTTATACGATCTTGTATTTTCATGCATTTACCGATGCTGTTGACATTGCTGGTAAGTTACATTTCCCGAACGTTTGTTTATATCCATGGAAACCAAAAAATAACAATGCGGCAAGTAAAATAGGTGCCCCGTAAGTAAATAGGAGTGCGGTAAGTGAAATTAGCTCAAAAATAATGGTAATTATTTATTTATATTGAAATTAAAAGTACAATTTGAACAATTAGGAAAATTAACCGATTAATATGAAAATTTTCACTAGTTTGCACATTATTATTATTATTGTTGTTGTCATTGGTCTTCATATTTTACTGACATTTCAAAAGGTCGTTCAGTCATTAAAATTTTTCAGTGGTTTTCATAATCTTTCTTTCATTTTACGAGAATAAATTTGCAGCCAAAAATGACAGCTTATCCGAATTTTATTTTTATTTAATATATTTTTATTCTTTATTATTTGAAATCAATCGTGCAAAAAATATTATACAATACATGATGCGTTAAGTGCCTCTACTGATCCCGAAAATTGCAAAAATTCGACCCTGCAGGTCTCGTTTTCGCAACATTTTCTCGATCAGTAAATGCAACTTACCGAACTTATATTGTAAAATACTATTATAGTTGAAAGTTAGCAACATAACAAAAACAGCAACTTCAAACAGAGGTAAACAACACTTGCCTGACACGTAGTGTCAATTTTCAGAACTACCTAAACATAAACACAGTGAACCTAGTGCTGTTACCTATCAGATAAACCTGTAACTTACTTTTATTACTGGCTACACTAAGAACGAAACAAAAGATAATACTTTTTCCATTTTAGGCTCAAGTTACACCTTAGGGCTCAAGTAATCCGTGTTTACGGTACCGTTTAAATTGTTATATTTGTGTAAATATTTATTGTTTTAGGATTCTGTACCTTAAAATGAAAAATGGAACTCTTACAAAATCACTCTCCTTTGTCCGTTTGTCACAGGGAATTTCTCAAAAACGACGTAACGTAGAAATTTGAAATTTGGCATAATGGTAGGTTTTGATGACGTGATATTGGCAGTCAACAATTAGAAGAAAATTATTTTTTCAAATGACAAAAAAGGTATCATTTGAAAAAGTTATCCCTGTAAAAAAATTCTAAAAATATTTTTTTTTTATATAATTTTTGAAATCCATTAAAATGGTATGGTATAACTTGCGCTATAGATTACCGGGAAACTAGGATTTTTTTGGGCGGTGTAATACTTATTTACCGAAATAAAAATATTTTAAATAGCAAGGGAAAATACAGTAATGGACAACGTACTTACTAATGTTTCGGTACAATGTGGGACAATTTATGTATTTGCAATTATCACAAGCAAATTTAGGTAGAATTTAAATATACATAAAAAAAAAATTGATCTATTTCCTGCTCACTGTACGAAACCTTAATTGTGTGAGTCCAGTTCGCTCTTGGCCCGTCTTTTTTCAAAATGTAGGTTACATAAGATGGGTGGCAGTTATATAGATGCAGTCGATACATGTTTTGCATGTTGCTTTAAACATATTATTGACAGGTAAACGTAATTATTGGATCTATTATATTTTATTTATTTGTAAATGTCCATGCACTTTATTCATACCAATTTGAAATTCATAAATAGTTAGTAGTTATATGTTTATGTAAAGTAGATGTACTTCAATTTGTCTTATGTCTTGATAGGGCTTGAAAGTAGCTAGCCTGAAAAAAAAATTAGAGGATTACATAGATACAAAAAGATGTGATAGTTTTAAATTATAATTTATTGAAACTACAGTAGTGATATTGATCCGGATAGACACCTATAAAGCCTTGTTAACTTATAAATTAAGAAAATTACTGGAATTGTCCCAAAAAGATTCACATCCATTAATACAGCTTATGATGCTAGTTTGCGCTTCAGACACCTCGAGACAGTGAGGTGTTCTCGCCTCGCCTCAATACTTTCTTTTTTCTTATCAGTTTTTGTTCCTGAATGAAAAGGATTTCGCGAAAGATCATTAAGCGAGATTTATTTAATTTTCTTGAACAAGCTTTACATATCCTGGATGGTATCTATTGAGTGACATTCTCATCGTATTTTTCGCAATACCACGTTATCCTTGTTATGGTATAATCAAAATGACTTGTTATTACTTATTATTTTAATCTGAAAAAATATAAATAATTACTTGTTCAAGCGACAAAATAATTCAAGAAGGCTAAACAGATCGACATAATGTTTTTTTTTTAAATGTTTATTTCAATTTTTTTTTATTAAGTACTAAATTATTGTCTACGGTGTAAAAATGTTACTCTAATTAACAATTAATTACTCTGTACTAAGAATTTACCCTTTTCGTTTCCAATTATCAAATTCCGTCAAATTTAGTTACACGTTATGTATTAATTGCTTTAGTTAAAAGAATAATTATTAATAGTTTATAAAGATATTTAAAAAGTAATTAAACTAAAGAACTGTAAACTTGATTTTCAATGCACAAATTATACTAGTTTTAAATAATTAAATAAATTCTTTACGAATCCTTGCTCTAAAAATGTCTAAATTATATTAATGGAAGAGTAATTTTTACTGGAAATATTTTTAGCAGTTTAAAGTAAAATGTAAGTTGCTTCGTACCTAAAGATACAAAATTGACTTCGTTACAAAATTGACAAAAGTGTATTATTGTCGGTATTGTTTCTCAGATATTACACTAGCAACCCGCTTTAATTTTAAATTGGATTCGTTAATCGACTAAAATTTAAATGATATAAAATTCAACATTAATTGCAACTACAGAAATAATGGAAAATATAAAAGGCAATGATACATGAAATGCGATAAATATATCATGAACATCTTGATTATAACCTTGAATTGTGCACTATATAAATATATTAATAAAATTAAATGTTTTTATCATCATGTTCATTATCGACATTCTGCAACAAATTGTGTTTGTGAATTCCAGGTAAACGCCATTTTTAAGAAATAATTAGCAAATAATTGCCCGTTAATTAATTATTTAATCACAGACTATCCACAAAAATCACTTGTCTAAGATCCTGTAGGTTGCTAACTAAATTTTGAATTAAGTATTACAATTCTGAGCAATGATTCAAGGAAAGAGTTTTTGATTTATGTAAGGACAGTTTCCGGTAGATGGAGTATTTACAAGTACCATTATAGTTCAGTAACCATAAATTTCGAACATTTAGGACCTTTAGAAATGATAATGTGGAAAGGTAAGCTTATTAGATGGAGGCTCTAAACAGGTGTTGACAATTAAAGGATGTTCATTCAATTAACGACTAGATAATTTAACCGTGACTTACATTTGGTTTTTCTTCTATCTGAGTTCCACTACCGAGGAATACAATAACATAAAAAAGTTAAAATTTCTATAACTTTTCAAGTCGTCAATTTTAAATGAAATGTCCTCAACTAAATTTAGACGTTTCACTGGTAAAATAATTGTTATTTTGGATAATGGATGCAATGACAACGATTAAATTTTAGTTAAAGACCGAGCGTATACGTTTCAATTCTAACTGATCCAGGTGTCCGGTTCGGGTACCTATAGATGTAAATATCATATTAACTGTATTTGCTAGTACACATTTTTTCTTATTTTTATTGGTCAGAACGTCTGGTCAGTATACATTATTAGTATTAGCAGTATACAGTTAGATTGACAAAAATTGTTGTATGGATTGGGAGAACCGGTCAGAAATAGCTACGATTTGTGCAAATTTTGGCTTCCTTAGGCCAGACTGGTAGGGACATTCCATTATTAGCGTGTACGTTTAATTCAGATTGAATTTTGTTTACGAGCACTACAAGCAAATTGAACTTAATTTGGGGGGGGGGGGGCGTCAAGAAGAACACATTATTAGTATTTTGTGGTGATAATTATATGGAATTGCCAACAATTTTATTACCTCTAATTACCAATATAAATCAATTAACTGTTTTGTTTCATCAAGGTATACTAAATGTTCAACTTTGTAAATATACATTGTCTTGTGTGTTGTTTTATGGTACATATATGTATATTGCTTATTTGTAGTTAACTATTTAGATCAAATGATAAAATTTAAAATACATAAATTCTTATTATAAAAACAATATTTTATTATTTTATTCCCACGAACGAATTGTCGGTATACAAAAGATAATTTCATTATAGATTGCATTACAAAATAGTAATAATATATATGTTACTTATGTTTTTGTTTTTGCTATTTATAATTCATTAGATGCACGATCTGAAAATTCGAATCACAGAATGTTTTAAAAAATCATCATTAAATATGTATTAATAAATTCATGCCAATAATAAATAAAAAAAAATGAAGAATTTTTTGGGAAATCTTTTCCTGTAACAATTGCGCTTTAAGATGTTGAATAATGTATCACTAAAAGAAAGACAGTAATTTAATACTTAACTTGATTTGCCAACTTTTATTCGTATTTAAACATACTGGGGTAAACTGAGGTGTAACTGACCACTTTCATTAACTGGCCAGTAATCACTTTGAAAGTTTGAAATAAGATTTACGTCATTGTTACGCCATCTGCTTCTCTTTTCATGCATCATTTTATCAACGGTCTTGTATTTTAGTTACTTTTTTTCTGTTGCAAGTTTCTAAATTTGGTGGCCAGTTTCTACTTAATTTGCACTACTTGAAGTTTTTAATAAAAAAAAGTATTATTCACTACTTTAACTGTTTGATTAAAAACCTTTTAAAACTAAAAATATATATGCCTTTTACATTTATATTGAGAAAACACTGATCTGAAAACTCGTTTTCACACAACATAAAGTTGTGGAAGCGCTTAAGTGGCCAGTTACTACTAAGTTTACCCTACGTTAGTATTCATATGCTCACTTAACATTCAACTAAACTAAAACTTAAGCATCCAAATTTTTAAGTTTAGTTTTGGATATTTTCTGCAATTTTCCCTTATAATTATAGATGAACATTATATTATGTTCTCTGAAGAGACAGCTACAGATCAGTTTCCAATACTTAATCGATATCAAAACCTAATCTTCTACTCATATCATAATAATGTAATATGTAATGCAAATTTAACCTAATAAAATGTAAAATATATAAAAATGATGGCGCATGTTGCCGATAATAATGAATCCGAAAAGCGGAAATATTTTCTGTTATTATTAACTGACTTACCTACTCTATTTTCGATTTCTCTTATTTTTTTATATATGTATATTTGGGATCCAAACTAGGAATCTTTGTATGGTAATGATATAGTAAGTTTAAAAGCTTGTGTGTAAATGATAAAATGAGAAACTTGTAAGATATAGCTGAGCGACGCTGTACAATGTAACTTGTTGTGGCGTAGATGTTCAGTTAGAATCGTTACTATCAGTGCTTTTAGTTGCAACGATAATGCGTTTCAAAAAGCTTGCTGACAAAAGAAAAGTTGATAAATATCGTCCGCAGCCTGGTTACTTCAAAACAGGGAAGACGTGAGCAAAATAATCCACTGTACACATTGAGCCTAGAGACAATCTAAGAATAAATAAAGAAAGTACCTTTTGCTTTCTGAATGTCAAGATTGTATGCGGATTATAAAAAAGTTATAACCACTTGGAGATTTTTAATACACATTCTCCGAGAGGCAGTTCTTCTGAATCGTCTACTTGTCCATCGGCTCCAACACGCTGTGCGTAGCGTAAACTTTTCGCGTGTAACTGCAGAGGAGAACTCTACTAAACAAGAAATACCGCCTCTACAGGTGAATCAAGGAACACGGTCAGACAAATTGTCTTGCAGAGATGCTCCGATTACGGATAAAAGTACGATAGCATTAAAATATAAGAGAAAGTTGTGACTGAGCCTGAAAATGTCCTTGAAACAGATGACATAACTTATTCAATTTATTTTATAAACAGATAGAAACCAATATAAATCTCTCTGGATAACCTTTCGATGGCGTTTTACAAAAGGTGTCCATTAACATTTTTGATCGATGATTTTATAGAATGGGCACTCTTCTCTGGGAAAAGAAACAAAGAGGTCACTCCAACATTTTTTTAAAGAACCTTTTAACGATAGATAATTTATTAAAACAGAAACAAAAATAAGGGATGCAAATTAAAATTTAGAAATTAAATTTGGAATTATGAGAGTTATGAAAGTAAACAGAAGAGTAAGCAAGAATAATCTTAGTAATTTCTCAACTGTTTTTGATATATTACATACATTAAGAGTAACCATAAGCATCTATCAATACAGAAGCGGGTCGACACCCCTCCCCCCTGTAGCTCAAAATTTTAAAATCAACTGGCCAGTGTAAGTTGTGAATATTCAGATTTCATAAACCTACAACCTAGTTTCTATTCTAATTATAATTATTGTAATTAAGGACGTTTTTAAATAATTTTGTTCTTAGGATTTTTGTCCTCCACGTTTCTTTTATTAGACTAATTTATTTATTTATTTAATCCTTTTTAAGACATATAAAGACATAATTACCTTACAGATAAAATTCTAAAATATTTGTACTGTGTTCAAGTTTTTTGAGTAGGTCAAATAGTGTTAATTAAATTTGAGACGTTTTTAAAAAATAAATAAATAAATAAATAAATAAAAACAGTAATTAATTTTCCAGTGAGAAGAGGCCGGCTCCCTTAACAACACTTCTTAGAATAAAAATACTTCTTACAATTTTACTAAACACCTACCTTTACATTTATAAATCATTACGCTTATAAAACTTCCAAAAAATTTCTGCTGAAATAACTAGCAAAGAAGTTAATTTAAAAAAATCAAAAAACCCGACTGCGTAAAAAGCAAACTAAAACGGTGAAAACAAGATGAAATAGAGAAAAAGAAAAATGAATAAAAAAGTAAAGCAGTTGGAGACATCAAACATTTCTGTTTTATTTGGTACCAGCCGTAGGTACCCGCACGTTTTGTTATAAAATCAATGAGAAGTATAGAAATGTAATGTAATAATTATACATAACTTGCATAGAAGAATAATCTTGGCGTAATGCTCAAAAAAATTCAAATGATTTGTAATGTTCAAAATGATTTTTATATTTTCCCAAGGAAAGGAGACATTTTACCGTAATAAAAAGTATCTTGTATGTTGACCCAGGTAATAAGTTAACATCAGACCAAATTTCATAAAAATCCGTTCAATAGTATTTGCGTAATGTGTGCACATGCTCAAAATGGTTTTTTTCTATTTTCCCGTGTGAATGAGACATTTTCCCGGAGTAAAAAGCATCTTAGATGTTGATCCAGGTAAAAAGTTATTATCACACCAAACATCAAAATCCGTTCAATAGTTTTTACGTAATGTGTGCACATGCTCAAAATGGTTTTTCTATTTTGCGATGGGAATGAGACATTTTCCCGGAATAAGAGGAGAAGTTGACCCAGGTAATAAGTTATCATCACACCAGATTTCATTAAAATTCGTCCAGTAGTTTTTGCGTGATGTGTGAAGAAACAAACAGACAAAAATTTTAAAAATCGCTGTTTTGACATCTAGATCTATAACTATTTACAGTACCAGTACAATTTTCAAAAAATATTCCATGTACAGAAATGGTCTCGTTACAGTTTTATTATATGTATATATAGACAATATGTATGCTTCCCACTGCCTTACTTTTTTATTCAGTTTTCTTTTTCTCTACTTCATCTTGTTTTCACCGTTTTGGTTTGCTTTTTACGCAGTTGGGTTTTTTGATTTTTTTTAATTAACTTTTTTTATTTATTGTCTTTTTAGTGTTGTTTAATTATTTAAAAGAAAAAATATATAGTTACGTATAAGAGATTACAGCGGCTGGCAGACAAAAATTACCACGAATTTAACATTAAAAATTTTTTGGCCGTATACTAACTTTTGTCCGCGACTTCCCCCGCGGAGGCTCGTTGTAAGTTGACTAGTTGTACACACTATGTCGTTATCAATTCTACCCATCCAGACGAATTCGTAGACAAAAGTTAGCTTCCATATAAATTTTCATCCTTTATTTTACCGCCTTAGAGGATGAATTTTCCAAAATCCGTTCTTCGCGCTCATTTACGTTACTAAAGAAATCTCTATGCAAAATTTCACGTTCTGAAAGCCTACAATTTTTTTATATAATTTTTCATCCCCTGTTTTAGTCCTTTGTAGGACAGATTTCCAAAAATCCCTTCTTAGTGCTCACCTACGTTATATAAGAACCCGTTAATCCGTTAGGGGACGAATTTCAAAAAATTCTCTTTTGTCCTTGCTTAAGTTACTAAAAAAACCTTTGTACAAAATTTCACGTTCCTAAATCTAGCATTTTCTATATAGATTTTCATCCTTTATTTTGCGCCCTTAGTGGACAGATTTTTACAAAAATCCTCCCTTCCCCCAGCTACGTTACTGAGGGATCTCTGTATAAAATTTCACGTTTTTAGAGTTAGTGGTTTCCTATATAAATTTTCATCCTCCATTTTATATCCTTAGAGGATGAATTTCCGAAATTCTCTTCCTGGTGCTAGTCTACGTTACATAAAGTACTCCTGTCCAAAATTTCACGTTTTTAAACCCAACATATAAATTTTTCATCCCCTACTTAGGAAATGAATTTTGACATTTCATGAAGCCTATAGCACTCCCGAGATTTAGACGAATCTAACGACACGTTCTTTACCAAAATCCGTCTAGCCGTTTAAGCTTCAGGCTGCGCCACAGAAACAGACACAGGATACATACATACATACTCGTACTTCTTAAACACATTACCCTCCTTCTGGTGCAGTCGGGTAAAACTATACATCTTATTAAAAGAAATTTATACGGAACAACTTTGTTCCTTTTTTCTTATTATCAATAATTTTTTTCCAGACAGTATATTATACAAATTCACATAACGATTTTAAGTGAAAAAAGGTAATTATTTTACTTATTTAGTCTAAAATATTACTACTACTTGTGTGGAATAACTTGATACCAATTTGTTCATAAATAGATACAGTTTTTTTCCTAAAAGGACAGATTTACTTTCTGAAGTACCTAAAACGAATATATTAATTAGAAATGTCTGTAGTCGTAACAAAGTCTTAAAATAAAATGATTTAATTAATCTTAATTCAGTAAATTATTCTGCTGAATATTTTAAATTACATTGTACTTGACCATCTTAAATGGTTCTTATTTTTTAACCCTTTTATTTCTTGATGTTTATAGAAAATATATACTGAATATAAATATATTAAAACAGTAATGATGCGACTTGAGTCAAATTTTTTTGACTCTGATAAATCTATAGTATCTCACAAAAGTGTTTAGACAAAAGTTTCTTTAAAGAAACTTAAAAATTTTATTTAATTTTTTACGAGATCTTTTGTACAAAAGAAAATACCCCTGTCGCAGCATCCTGCATAACATAGCGAATTTCCGTTTATAAAAATCCGTTTTTCTGTGATTTTTCACCCTTTTAAGTGATTTTTCCTCCTCTTTCTAATGGTGTAAATAAATGTCAAAAAAAAATTTTAACTTTAGAAAATTTTGGCAAAAAACTAATCTTTTTCACGAAAAATGGTCAAAAAAACCATGTTCTAGGCATCCGACATGGCTGGCTAACGAATTTGTCCAACGGTGTGGGACTAAATATAAATTTAATACATAAATTTTAGTGAATATTATTTTTGGTTTCTAGGGACCCCAAAACAAATTTCTATTATAGTCTCGGAGATTTATTTCGGAGCTCTAAAAAATAGAACTTTCTTCGGAACCCTAAAAAACGGCATATAAGTAACATACAAACATATACATATGTATGACGTATATGACTTATATACAATCTATATATCTTCCTGTACCACAAACACATTCTTTCATATAATTATGCACATAGGTATACCCCTGTCGCAGCATCCAGCATAACATAGCGAATGCTCTTTTATAAAAATTAAATTTTCTCGGAAACTAGTTGACATAGAATAATAGTTTAAAGACCTTTTTTATGCAATTTTTTTTCGTCGTTTAAATGATGTAAAAAAATTTCGCAAAAAATTTTAAATAAGTGGAAATTTTGGCAAAAAACTAATTTTTTGCAAGAACAAACACCATGTTCCTGGCATCCGACGTGTCTGGCTAACGAACTTGTCCAACGGTTTGGGATTTCCAACATTTTCACCAAATTTCGTAAACCTAGGACATTTCGTTCGAGAGTTATCGTGCGGACACATATATATATATATATATATATATACATATATACATATATATATATATAAATTTTGGTGAATATTATTTTCGGTTTCTAGGGACCTCAAAACAAATTTCTGCCATGGTCCCGGGTTTAAGTCGCGTCATGACAGTGGCTGTAATAGCGAGCTTCCATTCTGGAAATTCGCTAATAGAAATAAGGGAAATAAATTCTTCAAAATCTGTACTACAAAACCATACTAATTAAAATCACAGCAAATATTATAACTTTGTTTAAAAAAAATAAAATAAAATTAAGACATGTATTATAGCACTCACAAAAGTCTTTAGACAGAACAGTAAACAAAAAAATTACAAGTGGAACATAGGATAATAACTATTTTTGATATTTCTTTACACATCCCTTTGCTTTAATTATTGCTTGCAAGCAATTGGGCATTGATGCGATTAACTTTGTTGTAAAACCCGGAATGTTTTGGCTCTGTTCATTAATTTAATGCTTTAATTAAATCCTACTTATAGAAATATTACGTTTTCTTATTTTAACAATTAGATATTGGCCATAGATGTTCGACAGGGTTTACATCTAGTCACTGTAGAGGTGTATGAAGTAAATGTGGCACGTAATACAAGAAATAGGTGTACTGCTTCACTATAATGCCGAATGTTTAGGGTCACTGTCCTGTTAACAAATTAGTTCTTGGAAAACTTTCGGATAAATTTAATTTTCTGGTGCTTGCACGCTAGTTCTTTTTAAAATATTCCGATAAACATATTTATCCTTAATTTAATCCAAGAAATGTAAATTTCCAACAACTATACACCCCTATCTCATATCGACGTATGATCATGTTTGACATTGAGCAGCAAATTTTGTTTCCGAATGGTTTTAGGGCCTCGGATGCACAAAATTAATCGCATCAATACCCAATCGCTTGCAGGCAATAGTTAAAGCAAAGGGATGTATAACGAAATATCAAAAATAGTTATTATCCTATGTTCCGAACTTGCAATTTTTTTGTTTATTGTTCTGTCTCAAGACTTTTATGAGTGCTATACACGTCTTAATTTAATTTAATATTTTTTAAACAAAGTTATAATATTTGCTGTGATTTTAATTTGTATAATTTTGTAGTACAGATTTTGAAGAATTTATTTCCCTTTTTTCTATTTTCTTTTGTACAAAAGATCTCGTAAAAAATTAAATAAAATTTTTAAGTTTCTTTAAAGAAACTTTTGTCTAAACACTTTTGTGAGATACTGTATGTATTTTTTATGACTTGAAGTCATTTACAGTTACATATTCATTCCAATAGTCATTTTTTTCAACTCAAGATAAATTAGCTTATTGGTTTTTATTCATTTAACAAGGAACTGTGTCCGAAACTTTTAAGCTAAGTAGGTACCTTAAACAGGAAATGAGTCCTAACACAAATGAACAACATTTTACGAACTACGAAACAATACTTGATAGTGACGATTTTAGCGGGTAGACCTTATAGACCTGGGCTTTAAAAAGGATTTCAATAAGGATCTTAAATCAAATTACTACATCAAAAAGATCAAATCACATTTAAGATATCCATAACTGGATAAATACTCAGTGGCTTGGAAGTCACTGCTATAATAAGAAGAAAACAACTAAAACATAAAATGTTTTCCTGTTTCTGTTTTCGTCTTTTAAAAAAAATAGAAGACTTCAATTTATTCAAGCCAAAATGAAAAGAAATTTCAATTCTGAACGCCATCAGGGGCGTATACAGCCGAGCTTCTTGGGGGGGGGGGGGTGTCATGCGGAAAATAATAGGATTAAAAAAATTTTAAAAAAATAATAAACTGAATCGTTGACGACCAAAAAGAAAAAGTCAACTGGTACATTTATCCATATGGTGTTTAAAATTAAATAATTTCTAGTGTATATTTTTACTTTTCGTGGGGGGGGGGCATGACCCTTTGCCCTCCCCCCTTGTATAGTCGCTTGAACGCCATAAAAAGATTTTTGTCTATTTCCATAATTCTGGTTTCCTGATAGTTTTGTGTTTTTGGTAACAACATTATCACTTTTTATCATTTTGAAAAAACCTCCCTATAGTTTTTTATAAATTACTTGCCTTTGTTATTTAAAATTTTCATGTAACTGATTTATATAGATTTTTCATTAAATTTATTTAACGTAACTATGCTTCCTATGTTGGTCAGTCCTAACTAAATACATACTAAACCAAGTTCAGTAAGTTCAGAAAGTCCTTTCTAAGTGGTATGTAACTATCTGAAACAGCTTGCAAATCTTGTGTAAAAGTCTTAAGGAACTTTTTTTATAGTTACATAATTTAGAGTTTCAAAAATAATACATATAATTTACACGATTTGTAATACAGAAAAATTCGGGCCTACCGTAAAAGAAATTCTAAGGTCGTCCCTGATACATGACTCAGGTATCAAAATCTAATCTGAGTGAAATTTGATTTCCGTGCATCAAATTTAAATTGTCAAAAATTTAACTCGAGTAAATTGGCTTGAACACAATTCAAATCTCATAAATATTAAATACAAGCAAGAATAGCAATTAACACAATGTAGAATAAAACTGACATATAGAAGCCTTTTTTCGTTATTAACTACATAATTTATAGCTCTTGGGGTTAAGTTTAACGACCCAGACATTCTTTATTCATGTTAAATCTACTACATATAAATATTCTTTCGTTTTCCCAATTAAGGAAAATGAGTTAACAAAATTTTTCGTCAATCGTTTTTCTCTATTTATAAGGTTTCTCTTAACATGTCTTACCTACAATGGATTTTCCATACCCAGTATTGAAATAATTTATATAAAAAATTACAACTTCTTATGATATCTAAATATATGACATAAAAATTGATACAAGGTGTCCTAACTGACAAGAATGAGGGTTAATAAACAAACAAAACCATATAGATAAATATTCCTAACTTTTCAAATGTCTAATTCTACGCGAATCTTTGAAAATTCAAAACTGTTTCTTTTACCATTTTAATAAAATTTAATTCAATGATTCGGACAGAATTGGATATTTTATGTAAATAAGGCCAAAGAAAGTAGTTCTGAGAAAAACGCGATTGAAATTTTGAGTAAGCTTGCAGTTGGCTATAGGTCGGTGCTGCTTGAAGATTAAGGCTAAACTTAACATTAACCTGAACTGACTATAAAGACGGTATTTTTAGAGTTGCGACATTTTTTTTTTTTTTTTGGCACTCAGCCTATTTTTGAAGTTCAGTCTTCAAATGCCAACAATCTAAGTACATAATCGGATATTGTGCGTCGACCATTGTCCAATTCATTCCGGTGCGGTATAACTGCTGCCTCATTTATATAATTCTAACTTCGTAAATACTGAAAGTTTTAAAATTTTCTTTTGTAGACAAATCCTTAAAGATCTAAACTTTAAACTATTTTGAAAGCTATTTCTACGAAATCAAATAAAGTTTGGACTATTGTAAAACTAGGTTTTTAACGTAGTTCTTTCTAATATATACCTACAAGTAGTTTTTAATTGAGAATTCTAAATGAGAATTTTTTTTGTCTAGCTAAAATCATCGAGAACTCGAGAATTTTTCAACATAAGTACAATAATAATCGAATATTAAATAGAAATTCGCACAAGTATTATAGGTACGCAAACAATGCAACCACTTAGAACGTGTTCAGACCGACTGTTAAGTGTTTAGTGCTAAGTGATTAATAGCAAGTAGAACACTTTAGGAATAAGTAGAACGCATAAGTGGAAGAGGAAAAATATGACAATGTTAGTAGATGTTAAGTAATAAAGATAATTTAGTCTGCAATAAATTATTGTGTATTTGTATAGTACCTACCTGTGGTCTGTGCTACTAATCATTTAACACTAAACACTTGATATGAACACGGTCTTATTCGTATGAAGTAATTTCATAGGAGATCATACAAATAAATTTTCTTACTAATGTGGCTCCATTGGATATTATTTCGTAATCAGTATAGCAGCAACCTTAACAGGAAACTAAGTTGTTAGCCGTGTAAGGGTTAAGTATGGAATTGGTCACTGTTCGATTTTATGTCAATTGTCCATGATAAATATTTCATTATTCAGAAAACTAAAATAGATTTGATAATAGCGTTGATAGCGTGATAGTGATGAGTCATAATGACGTAAACTGTCCATACCTCTTTTTAGCAATTCTTTTCCTCCAGTATTTTTCATTAATTATCATATAGTGGTAATTAAATTATCCAAAATGGCGTTTCTGATTTAAATTATTTAATTTTAGAAGTTACAAGACTGACTGGTATAGTATTTAAATATAGATAGCTCAAAAATATGCTCACTTTGCAACCAATGCAATTGTTGAAAAAATGTTAATATATTTTTAAAAGGAGCAAATTTAATGATCCTAGAGTTTATTTGCCTAAAAATTGGTCTTACAAGGAGGTGCACCCAGAGTGAAATTCAGCATTTTGATGAAACTTCGCTGGTGTGTAGAATGGGCAAAAATAAGGGAACCGTATTTTTTTATCGGTCATCGTCCACGTTTACGGGGCGAAACCAGCCTCTAAAGTTAGGGGTTCAAATTGTATTTCTTAGGATATCTCGAAAACTATAAGAGATAGAGGAAAACCTTAAATTGACGAAATGTTACTCTTTGAAAGGCCTATTCAGCTGTATCGGTTAAACCGCGGCCGGGGTCTTAAGAGGGGCTGGAGGGGTGAAAATGGGGGTAAATTTTCTTGTACAGGCTGAATGGTTCAATGTATCAAATTTTTGCCATCATAAATAGAAAGAGCACCAAAAATTAGGGGATACTTGTTTTTGTGTTTTTTCGAAATATGTGTGGTATCCAAGCCATGTAAGGAAGAAAAAAATATGGTCGATTATATTGCATTATTATTGATTGCAAATACGTTCTATATTTTTTTATTTTTATGTTTATTTTCATCATGAAAATGTAAATTTTCATGATGAAAATAAACATAAAAATAAAATATACTCGTAAAAATAAAAAATAAACATACTCGTAAAAATAAAAAAGGATAGAACTTATTTCCAATCAATAATAATGCAATATAATCTACCATATTTGTTTCTTCCTTATATGGCTTGGATACCACACATATTTCGAAAAAACGCAAAGACAAGTATCCCCTAATTTTTGGTGCTCTATCTAGTTATGATGGCAAAAACTTGATACATTGAACCATTCAGGCTATACAAGAAAATTTACCCTCATTTTCATCCCTCCAGCCCCTCTTATGACCCTGGCCCTAGTTTAACCGATACAGCTGAATAGGTCTTTCAAAGCGTAACATTTCGTCAATTTAAAGTTTTCCTCTATCTCTTATAGTTTTCGAGATATCCTAAGAAATACGATTTGAACCCTTAACTTTAGGGGCTGATTTCACCCCGTAAACTTGGACGATGGCCGATAAAAAAAAATACGGGTCCCTGATTTTTGCCCATTCTACACACCAACGAAGTTTCATCAAAATTCTGAATTTCAACCTGGGTGCATCTCCTTGTTAGTATTGATCTAAAACTTATACAGTAGTTAGACTATTGAACTTTGTGTTGAAATATCCGCGAGTAAATGATTCCCAAATATTGGATTTTATCGACAAAATTCGCGTATACCTAAATTGTCTAGTAAATGATATCGTGCCTATATAATTTAGGATAGAATACTGTAAGAATTTTTCTACGACGCAGCATACCGTTTATAAATTAGGTCTATTTAAATTTGCCTGGATATGAAGAAAAAATAAGAGAAACTATTTTTACAGCTATTTGAAACGTTAGATATGGTATCACGGATACTACGTCTATGGCTTATAAACCATAAAAAATCGAAAGTAATGTTCTTTCGAGAATAGGACATAGAGGATGTATCTATCAAATTTACCGATTTTACTGGCTAAATCGTCTAAACTATAATTATATTGTCAGAAAATTTTCATTATTTGTTGAGTAAAGAATAACAATGAAAAGACTAGAAGTTTTTAAATATTTTGGAGAGTATCCTGACTTCAGTGTCTTCACTAGGGCCGGATTTACCTCTGTGGAGACCCCGGGGCACTTCTAACATGGTGATCCCTGAATACTTCACATGTGGAGGCCCCCTTGGAGAATTTTCGAAATATTCCCGAAAAATAGGATGGGCAAACAAAAAAAATTAACGAAAAAACGATTGTCCTTTTTCTGTTCTATATTTCTTAATTTTGAGATTTTATTCGATTTTGTGGAGGCCAGGCCCCTATTGCGTGGCGGCTCCGGGGCACGCGCCCCAAGTGCCCTTGTGTAAATCCGGCTCTGGTCTTTACTAACTCTGAAGTACTTTTTTTAAATTTTAGATAACTATTATTACGAAATTAACATCAAAAGACTTTGAGACATATTAATTTAATCGAAACACTAGAAAAAAAATATAAATGTAAATTTTTGTTACTTTATGGTCATAAGTATGAAATGTATATAAAAAATGTTGAAACATTTTTTTTTATAGTAATAGGTAATTATTACATTCTTTTTATTATAAAAATATGTAGGTTTCTGATTTATTATAAATTAAATCAAATATAGGTAAAATTGTGTGAAAGACATTGTAGTGTGTTGACTCTTTATAGGTTTGCATGGACGTGACAAATGTGTGGCGAATCAGACTTGAGATTGATAAAGGCGTGGTTTGATGCTCAGGAAGGTATTAAAATACCGAGGACTATACTTTATAAAAAATAAAAATTTACTCACGGCCTGTGTATTTTTAATAAATAGTTGCAATAAAGGAGGAGTATCGATAAACTAAAAAAATTACAAAATTTTTAGTAAAATACAGGACACTAACTTACAGTATTACAAAAAAATTTTAGTAAAATACAGGACACTAACTTAACGCTACAATAATTTAAAAGTAAAAGTGACTACGTTTTCTCCACTAGAAAAATCGACAAACTCTGGTTAAATTTTTTTTTCTTTTTTTGAAAATTGTTTCTTTTTTATTATATCAAGTTTTTTTAGACGTCGATCAATCATCGCTATTTCGTCCCCAGATGGTTAAGAGTCAAAACTATTTGACAAGAATACGGATCTGAAGAAAATTCGGTGAAATTTTTTATATTTAATTTTTACTTTTTGCCTATACAGCTACGACGTGATTATCTCTACGCAGAACGTTTTCGAGCACTACACCATAATACACATACTTCTTATTTATGTTCATATTAATTTTGAACTTATTGTGAGAAATATGAGCATTTCAATAAATATAATGTAGCGTAGTTTACCTTCGCTACATTTAAAAATTATAGATTTTCAATAAAATTGTAAATCAATAAAATCAGATCAATAAATTAATCCGTTCGCTCATATTCAATAATTAAGCTAAATTTTCCTGAGCGTAAAAGTGTAATAAGTAGATAAGAAGGATTTAGAAATGGCGGAATTACAGAAACAAAAGATCCAGCCATGGTTGCACTTCTAACCGAAAGTATTGTCAGTCGCTGGGAGTTACTCTAATCATTTTTTACCAGTCATCCAAGCTTTTAAAAATTCTATAATAATTTTTGAGTGTATTCTTAAAGCAGAGTTTAAACCATTCTCTTTTCATAGACATCTACAAGCACAAAACTGTCTGTAATGAACATATCATACCTGACACACTATAATATTCCATATTATTCTATTATATTACTTGTCTCCTTTACAAATTGAACAAAATAAAAAAAAATAAATTGTCTATCCGTTCTTTGAAAATTGGGGTAGAGAGATTGGATTGTAAATTTTAATGTACGTTGCTATAAAAACTGCTTACCACATCGGGACAAATCAGTCAGTTTTGGATTATCGGTCCCAATAGATTTAAATTAATATAAACAAACAATACATAAATATTAAAACAATGTTTAGATTGGTGAGTATGTAAATTCAGTTAACAAAATACAGTACATAATACACTTACAAAAACATTGCACATTTTCTACATCATGTTTACAAATTAACACAGTAAGGGTATAACCTGGTCGAGACTTTTTGTAATTCAATAACATTATATAAAAATTTCAGAGTAACATTTCAAACCTTTTAGACTCTAAAATTACTTGTATTACATAACTGTATATCAGAAAACGGCAGAAAAACCTTTGCACGTTTTTCTTGCAACTACGTATTGATGCAACCGCTATAAAGTGATCTAAATTCTTTTAAATAGTTTTTTTTAGTAGTACGATTTTACTTGTATCTAACAGTTTAAACCAGAATCAATTTAATAAGGGAGAAAATAAAATTAAAATCCCATAAAAATTACGATAAAGTATATTGTTTCGAGGAAACGCATTTGATGCATTCCTATTCATTCTCAAATACATAATAGCTACTTATGCAACAAGTACATAACGAAGTTCTTTATAAACGAATCGCTTTTACAGTTGAACGAGCTTGCAAGCAAAGTTAACAAAAAAGGCGAATTCATAAAATCGAATTATGTATAAGTTGTCCATAAAGCTTTGTGTTCGGCTGTTGATTAAAACTCTTAATTATGTACCAAAATTGAATTTATAAATTTATCGTCTGTATTTTAAATAAAAAATTATTTTATATAAGTATAGTCGTTTAGAAAAATGTATTATGTGTTAAAGCATGCTTTAGTTGCTATTATCAGTCATTTGACTAATATAAATACTGGGACATTTTTAAGAAGATTCATAAAAAAAAAATATTCATATTTAAGGAAGAGAAGACAAAAAGTTGCCTAAAATAAATGTGAAATAATATATGAAATAAATATGAAATAATAAATTTTATTAATTATTTATCGATAAATTTATAAATATGGTATACAAATAAAGTTAGCATATTTTCCGTTTATCGTAAAATTAAAATTAAAATTTATGAAGCAGGGTATTCTTTAATGCCTTTTGTTTTTCATTACGGAACTAGGGCCATAAAATACTACTTCACACATTTTTAACAGTGTAACAAAATAGGCTTCTATAATACAGTCATGTATAAAATATGTAACAAAAAACACTATAGAATCTATAATACTTGGAACTACTCCAAAATAAATATAAAATATAATTATTTTTTTAAAACCTGGATTAAATGTTTGCCTTAGAAAAATAGCTTGCAGGAGTAAAAAATAATTCAAAAATTTTCTTTCTTATTGAAAAAGGTTTCAGCATAAATATGTGACTATTCTTTGATTAAATTATCGAAAAATTTTTAAACTTTTATTATTATATGTAATTGTTAGATGAATTTTTAATGTAAGAAACTTTAAATCACTTTTTCTTGAAAGCTATTTGATTGACTTAGATGCATTCATACAATTTTCTCTTTGATTTGATAAAATTATTATTTTAATCTCTTTGTGATGAACGCTGAAGGTTATTTTGTTAATTTTGCTTTAAGTACAGTTTAAAAATTAAATGCTTCCATAACTTTTTATCTTTTTATCGTATGTCATCGAATAAAAAAATTTTTGATAAATTTTAATGAATCGTGTGAAAAATGTTTTTCTTTTTCGTTTGTAATATAATTTTATTACTGCTTCTAAATTTTGAAGTTTTGAATTTATTATTAACATAGTGTACGTAATTTATTATATTACGGTAGTGATTTGATGATTAACGGCCGGTTTTACATTCACAGTTAAAGCCGACTTTAACACTAAAGCTAACTTTAAAACTGATTTTATTTTTGGTACTGTTTTACAATCAAATTTAAAGCCCCGTTAGTGTAAAAGTCGATTTTAAACTAAAGTAAGAATTATTTCGACTTTTTCTGCTTAAAGTTGGCTTTAACATATTTGTTATTGCTGATTATTATCATTGAATTTTGTTTATAAGCATAATTTTTCTATAAAATATTCGTACCTTAAATAAATAAAATAAAAATTTTATTTGTTTGCTTATTTTCAATAATATTTTTGATTATTGTTACGTCTTGGATTAATATCAAACATTCCTTTTGGGTTAAACTGGCTGAAAGATTTCTGGGTTACCCGCGATTTCTTTTATAATTCATTGTATTTATGATAAATTTCTTTTAAAAAGAAATAATGTAGTTTTCTATTCCAATCTCACTGGCAGTAGGAGTGAAATGCGTATTTTTTGAAATTCAATCATGTCGATATTTTCGTTTCTATAGTTATTTTTTTTAAATGTAAGATTGGCTACGATCATTCATAGTTCGTTTTATCCATGCAACACTTAAAAGTCCTTTAACAAAAGTAAGCAGACCTGATCATTGTAAAACAATGCTAAAAATAAAGTCAACTTTAAATTAAAAGTAGCTTTAGTTAAAGAACCTTTAAAATTATGAATATAAAACCGGCCGAGTGATTTAGTATACGCGCTTGGTAGAAATAGACAGAAGTTTTAAAAATTTAACATTTTGCTTCGTTTTATATGTATGCTTTGTAATACTATTAAAAACACGACTTTTCTAAAAATTGAAGAATCTCCCAATTCCGAAAGCTCTCTAATCTTTTTCCTTATTTACAATATCTCTTCCCCTAGTCAGAGAGAATAAAACAAATTTTTTTTTACTACGTTAAATACTGTTTGATTATTTTTAGGTATACTTTGCTTTACTTCTTGGCGCAGTATCTGCAGCTCCTGGCTACTTAGGCGGCTATGGCGGCTATGGTGGATATGGTGGATATGGTGGATATGGTGGATATGGTGGATATAGTGCTGGTCTATTAGCAGCACCAGCAGTATCGTACGCACCTGCTGTCCACGCCGCACCAGTTGCCATTGCCTCTGCTCCCATTGTCAAAGCTGTTGCAGCTCCGGCTCAAAGTTATGCCACCGTTACGCAAGTTCACGTACAACATCCACCATCGGTAGTTAAAGTTGCTCATCCCGTGGCTGTTGCCCAGCCTGTGGCCGTAGCTCAACCAATTGCCGTTGCGCAACCAGCGATTGTTAAGGTAAAATCTTCAGTTACTACGTTCAGCAAAGGATAAAACTAATTCGGTTTTTTCTACAATGATAGTGAAAAGTAGGCTTTTGCGCTCTGTGAAGAGAGCGCAAAATTTAAGTTAATTATCATTTTTATTTATTACTAAATAATATAATTTCGAAGAGGAATAGGTAAAAAGTGCCATCACATAAAGAGCTTTTCCATAAATAAAAAATTAAGTTTTTAATATTTTTTAATGAAAATTAAATACGTGAATAAACTTTTATCGTCATTTTTATTTGTTTTAATGCTAAATTAATCAAAAGAAAAAAGAGAAAATTTGACAGCTTTATAGGTTGGCACAAAATTTGGGAATTACCCAAAAAAATTTATACATATTTGATGGAAATATGCAATAGTGACAGTAATTTCTCAAGTACACCTCCAGATATTTCTGAAGCTGCAAAAATTATAACAAGAAAGTAAATATTAACGTCTATTATTATTTTTTCAAGTAACGTAAAAGCCCCTATGCCGGAACACTATTTTTAGGTGTGTAATTGAACTGGCTTATAAAAATTGACAAATAAATTAAGCACCCATTTTTTCTCTTAATAAGCATGAAAGAAAGTTTTCTTAATCCAATGAATATGTTTTCAAAAACATCCAACCGAAAATTTTTTATTTATTAATGTTTTCTTTTACAAAATGTCGACATCTATATCCAAACAGAGAAATATTAATGACACTAGAAGTTGGGAATGGATATACAAACAGACGTGTAATATGAGTAATATGGCACATAGACGTCAAAGTAGGAAACATAGAATGGTTTAAGTATCAGACGTAAATAAAGGATCAAAATACTGTATTCAACAAAAATTGTTTAATATATATATATATATATATATATATATATATATATATATATATATATATATATATATATATATATATATACATATATATATATATATATATATATATATATATATATATATATATATATGTATTTCTTTAATTAAGTAAGGAGGTGAATTTAAATTGAAAAATAATTATTCTATTAGTAATAATTTTTGTTATCAGAAGTTTCTTTCAGAAATGACTTCATTCATATACATATATAAATGTCAAAACTGTTTGGATGTATGATCGCGTTCCGGTATAAGGGCTTTTACGTTATCTTTTAAATAACAAATACATTTAATAAGATAAAAATTTTGTGTGTAATTCGAGCACAAAATGACATTGCGCTCTCATGAAAATAACACGCTCCGCCTGGCGGCGTCGCGCGTCAACATTCTCAATCGAGCGGCAATGTACCATTATGCGCTCTTAGTACACAAATAACTATTAGTGCACAATTATATTTAAAGTGAGACTATTCAAGAATTTTTGGAAACTAAATTTGAGTATTTAAATTACTAATTAATCAGTAGGGAATATCTTGTAAATTAATCACTAATTTAATAGAAAAACTGGTGATTATTTTCCGAAATATTTCTTTCTTTAATATGCAATATGATCAAAAATCCTTTATAAAATCATTCTATTTCTTACTATAACCATCCAACCCAAATTTCATTTTCCGTAGACTGCAGCAATCGGCCTTGGCGGATACGGTCTTGGAGGTTATCATGGTCTAGGAGGTGGATATGGACTTGGTGGATATGGATACGGGCTTGGAGGAGGATATCATGGCTACATTGGTGGATACCATTAAACCAAAGTTTGATTGGGTATGTTATCAATCATTCTCTGAATAAATAATTGCAAAAAATTCAGTTAATTAATGTTTAATATTTAACATTTCTTCTCTTGGCTTTTAGACGAAAATATTGCATTAACGCGTAATGGAAAATTTGAATTTTGGAAATAATGTCGAAGAAGATATAATTTGGTACAAATGTGTAATTTTAAATAATGATATTAAATTTATTTTTGTATGTATACAATGTGAGCAGTCTGTCTATTTATTTATATTGTAAAAAAAAACAATTAAATTTAATAAATAATCTAATTTTCCTACCTGAAGATATTTTCAGTTTGATTGCAACATTTAACTTCGCTGTAACATACGTAGTTATCCCGTAGAAATAATATTTTTGTTATTTATAAGTATTTAAGGTAGGGATTCCCAAAAGGCGGTACGCATAAGATGTCTATATTTTGATAAACTAAAACCGGGACAAAATTTTAAAAAAAGAACGTAAAATAGTCAATTAAAGCACATATTGATACAGAATTCTGCATAGTATTTCGAACTTTCACTTATAGGAAAACGAATTCGAAATGATACAAAAGAAATTGCTTTTGTAGAATTAACCAAGTTATAATTTTATTGACCTCCATCATCCCTTTGTTTTCCGTCCTCTTTAGACTCTTAATTTACTTTTGACAAATTATTATTAACTCTACAAAATTTTTATTAAATTCACAGTTACGGAATACACAGTTTGGTCATTTCAATATGATAGGTACTTGTTGAATTATTTACTACCACTTTACTTACTAGAAAATTATGCATATGATGATGATAATAAATAGTTTAAGAAATCGTGACATATAGCCGTCCCGAAAGAATCTGTCGAGACACCGGGGCTAGAAAGTTAAAACCGAGGCAAATCCAAGAAAACCGGGACGAATGTACATCTTAGGTACGTATGGCCCACCAATCCTTAAAATTAGGCCTATGTTTTCATATCATCCGTCATTTCCACTTCATCGAGATATTTTACAATTTTTCATCCAAATGTTCCAGAGAATACGGAATTTAAATCAATTAAATTAAAGGAAAATGTTGAAACAAAAATTGTTCATTGTAATAGTAAGTCTTATAAGGACTTTTTGGAATAAATGATCACCAAGTTATATCAAAGAATTTTTATTTTTTATTGGCTACGTACGTTTGGAGAATAAATCTCTTTATCGACTTAGAGCCAAGGGTTTGTAATAAAGAGCAGTTATCGTCAATCAAGAGTGACAATGCCATAGAACTAGTATCAGTTTTCTCTTGTATCTTTTTGATTTTATTTTTACCTTTATTTTTTTGGCTCATCAAACGACAAAAAATTTTGGGAATCCCTAATCTAAAGGATCAAAATTTACAAGGGGAGGGTCCCACATTAGGGTTGTCGATTGAGATCGGCTTTATTCCAGAAGTTGATCTCTTTGAGTAAAACAAAACCTTAGAGCGGTTTCTTCCAACTCGTTTGCAAAAAAATTATTTTTTTTTTAGTTTTTCAAAATCTATATATATATATATATATATATATATATATATATATATATATATATATATATATATATAAGTAAACAAATTTCTCTATAGAAATAAGTATAGTCAGTCGCCTGTTATTCATTTTTATTAAAATTACATTTCTCACAGACTTTATTATTTTTTCCTGTTTCATGATCAAAATCAAGGAACCCTTTTTTATAGTTTCGTCAAATTCGTTTGTCACTCCGACTGCTATATCCCTCATAACTAGAATATCGTTGAACGTATGAAGATGAAATTTTGTATATGTGTGCTATAATAGGTACAAATCTCAATAAATAAGCAGCAGAACAATACTTTACCTTAATTTTTAGAAGGTCATTTCCGTATTTAAAAGTGAGGTTGAAAATTATTTTTCTACGTACCACCCTGTTGGCATATCGTTAGGAATGTCTCGAGATTGAGGTTGAGATTCCTTTCACCGCTTTTCATTTTTAGGACTCGTTCCTTTTACCAAAGTAAGGTTTTTCCTGTCCCCGCTTGTAATTTTGTAATCATGGATACAAAATACTAATGCTAGAACTTGGTAAGGAGAAGGAACCTTTATTGTATATCTTTTTAAAAATTTGGAATCAGCCAAAAACAGCCAAATTGTAGTACTATTTTTATTTGTAATATGGGTAAATGTAAGTTTGATAAGTCTTCTATTAGATATTTTAAACAAAATTATAAAAGACACCCAAAAAGCTATTTTTATAAATACCAGATGCTTGAATATGAAAATGGAATAGTCTGACGTAGCCAATTTTCTACTTTTTCTCAGATTTAAAACTATTGGTCGTAATATTTTCACTTTACGAATCTTAACTAAAAATGGAAATCAATAGTGTGTATAGATAGGTTACCTCTATATCTTTAAAAAAAAAAAATCAAGTTGATTTTAATATCTGATAAAAAGGTAAAAACGTAAAGGTAATATTTTAATTTTTTTTTTAAATATATATTAAAATATACCATTGTTACTATTGTATAATAATATTGTATGTTATTAGAATGAATCTTTGTTGTTTATATAATTATTAAATAAATTATAAAATATTTAAAATATTTACATACGTGATCCAAAAAATATGATAAGAAACAGTAATAGAAGACAAAAATCAATATTTTATTATTATGTTATATAATGGCAAAACAACGATCGGTAGAAAAAAGAATAAAAATAAAATTTAGAATTCTTAGGATTCCGAAGAAAAAATCCAAAAATTCTTATAATTTCGTCATGTCTGCCTGTTCGTTGATGTTGGTTCAGCCTATTGCTTCAGGCTGTGAAAATAACATTTCGCACATACTTTCCTAAATACGCAAATTTTTTTAATTTCTTGAGATATAGGTACTTTCTCGAACTGCTAATTGAGGATAATTTTTTTTTACGTTATATAGATAGGTAGGATATTATTAAAAAGTTCCATTAAAGTCCCATTTGTGAAACATAAAACTTGGAAATAAAAGTTTTTGCTCTAAACCAAACACACCCTCCGTCCGCCCCACGAAACTTTCTAACAGTAACCACGAAATGTAAAAAAAATATATAGATAGATAGATAATTTTAATGTATATAAGCCAGTGGCTTTTTACATGTGTTGACAAGTGAATTATCAAAACAAAAATAATGAAGAGCAATTAAAATATACATATACTCTCATGTAGACTCGGGCATGGCTCATCAGTGAAGTTACAGATACCCAGGAAACATTAAAATAAGGGTGAAAACAGATCGTGGCGAGCGCCCGTTACATTGCCCGTGCATCCTACTGCACGAGCAACTCCACACATGTATTTAAATGTATGTATTCAGACCAATACGGTCTAGTTTTTGCGGGCAAATTGTCTACGATCACCGTACGAACTGTCAATTGGGTAATAAAATACCATAAAACAAAAATTTCAAGTGGCCAAACCCTTGAAAAAAAGTTTTTTCTACTTTTTAACAAACTGTTAGGTAAAAAATCTAAACATAAATGCTTTTACTAATGCAATTAAAAGAGTACACAATTTTAAATTCATTGTATAAATTACGTATTGACCCAGAAAAAACAAGTGCCATTGCATCTTACCCAGTTCCTAAAACGACTAAACAAGTCCGTTCCTTTTTAGGAATCGTATCGTGATTCCGTCGTTTGGATTCCTCACTTTACGGGACATGCAGCCCCGTTACTTAAACTTACGAGGAAAAACTGCAAGTGGATTTGGAACGACGCCACGCTGAAATCTTTTGACACACTTAAGCAACGTCTTTTATCACCACCAATTCTCAGTTGTCCTGATCCGGACTTGCCGTATACAATACATTTGGATGCCTCTCAACATTCGGTTGGCAGTTGCCTCGTTCAACAAACCTCTGACGGTAAAGAAAAAGTAATAGCATATGCGTCCCGCGCTCTGTCGAAAAACGAGGTCAGTTATTCCGTGACCGAAAAAGAACTGTTCGCGATCCTATCGTCTATTAAAAAATTTCGCTGCTATGTGGAAGCTACTCGCTTCACCGTCGTCACCGACCATTTCGTCTTAAAATGGCTGCATAATCTTAAAAATCCATCTGGTCGCTTAGCACGTTGGAGTCTGCAACTTCAGTCTATGATTTCGACATCATACACCGCAATGGTTCTTCCCATACTTTACCTGTCGGTTTGTCTCGCATTCCGACCGACATCAATTTAATAGAGCTCACTAACACTCATCACGATCGCTGGTACTTAATTTGGATGAAGATACGTGGAAGATAGTTTTACCTACATCACTTCGTATGAATACCTTAAGGGAATGTCATGACAGGGTAACATCCAGACACTTTGAATGTTAAATTATGTCGTATTATTATTATAACATTATTATTGGCTCGGTTTACGTACCGATGTACTCAGGTAGTGCCGATCATGTCAGATTTGTGCTCAACACAAAGTCGAGCGTAAATTACCTGCTAGTCTTACGGGTAAACGGATAATTAGTAAACCCTGGTCTGTACGTTGCACTGACTTGGCTGGATCATTTCCTATGTCCACCAATCGACATAAGTACGTGTTTATAATATCTGATCTGCTCACAAAATTTTCGTTGATTTTTCCGCTAAGAGAAGCGGATTATTAAGATCTTTGTTAAGGTATTCCTTACCTTCGGTTTTTGCGACTCTCTGGTTTGTGATAATGGAACTCAATTCAGAGAGTATCAACAGAGGTTTTACAGTACTTTAAAGACCTCTCCTAAGTTTCGTCCACAAAGTAATCCCGCAGAAAGAGTCATATAAACCGCAAACACTTTAATTGCTTCCTACATTAACGACAATCAACGTAATTGGGATGTGAATCTAGACGCGTACAATTTCGCTATTAATTCTTCAGTGCATCATACTACCCAGTTTTCGCCCGCATACCTAACGTTTGGACGCGAAATTAAGATATCCGGTAACCCCTCACAAAAAAATCCTTTACCTGCTGACATTGATCTGAATAACTTCCGTGAATGTATCCGACGTTTAACCACCTCCTGCCAATTAGTACGTGACCGTATTTATAAGTCTCAAAATAGTAGTGTGGTTAGATGCAACCTTCGTGATCGTTTTGCTACTTTTAATGTTGGCGATTTCGTATGGAAACGACATTTCCCGTTATCTAACGCTGGTATCTACTTTAGTTCAAAATTAGCTCCAAAATTTATAGAGTGCCAGGTATCTAAAAAACTCTCCGATAATCGTTACCAGCTAACTTCTGTTGATGGCAAAAACCTAGACGTATATCACGTTGCATTCGAAATTATTCCTTATAGTGGACTAGTACCATTTGCATGATTGGCGCGAGACGAACATGTATATATAGTTTCACTTGTCATTTTGACAATTCTTTTTGATCCAAATTTCTCGTCTGTGCACAACTCCAGGTTAGTTGGTAGGTAATGAATTAAAAATTAATATTTTTACTTTCAATTGTTGTTAAAAAAAATAGCATTTTGTAAATTTTTTTTTAAATTTATTTGTTTGCTTATATAAAATTGTAGTTAAAATACTACAGTATTAAGTAGTTAAAAGAAAAATTGTTTGATGATTTTTTAATTGAATTCTTTGTTTAATTTGGCAGATTTTATTTGTCCAAGGATGGTACTGAATTCGTGAGTTTTATATGTAAAATTTCCCAAGGATGATGTATTACGTTAACAATGCTAAATTGTATTGATTAAATGGACGTTTTTTCTAAAAATGTATGGCCGATTGGAACCCAAGCCTTCGTGAAGGAAAGTGGTGACCGTACAATTGTCAAACTTCCACAAGAATTAGTACCGATGTTATACCAGCAAACATCAATTGCCCACAGAAAAAAATCAGATAAGTTAATTTTAATTTTGACAATTTCTTTTGTCGTGATATGAATTTCATAGAAATAATAACTAGACTAACTTATGTAAACATGTACTAAAAATTCAAGTCGTGTTGAAATCTTATTTAAACTAATTTAGTTTTTTTTTTAACTTTCTAAATGAACAATCGAAGCAGAGACCACATTTAATTCAATTTAAAATTAATTTTATTTTGTAAAATAGATTTAACATTGGCTAATAGTTGCTATATTTTTTTTATATCTTATAAATTTGCTATTTTCTATATATTCTATACCTTGGTTATTCTTGTTACGGTTGTAAACTTCTATACAACGCTATGTAATTATCTTTTACTTTTCTATTGGCTTTACTAAAATTTACTGATATGCTAAATATTTGTCAAGTTTAACCGGTCTTGTATGTGAACTAACTACTTACGTAACTTTCCTTAAATTCTTTTTCTAGTATAATTTATCTTGTACGTTACATAAAATTGGTTAATCCTGTGTGTGCTTATCTTTTCTATTTTTCTATTTTTTCCTCTTACGTTACGTTTACACTGCGATTTAACTAATTCTGTGTCACATAGTAAATTTCATGGTTGTTAAATATTTAAATTTTTTTTTAATACTTGCTCTAGTCAAACAACAAAAATTGTAAAGTTAAATCTATTATTAACTGTTTTAAACGTTCAAAACAATTTTATTTTATGGCTACTTAAACTGACTGATTATTGTTAAATATATGAACTTCTATGTAACATGTTAAGTCTGAACTTCATCTTCCTCGAACCCAAAATCCCCTGAGAATACAAAGAGGCAAATAAACTTTCATGCTAATATTTTAAGCAACTCAAAAATTTTTATTTTATATATATATATATATATATATATATATATATATATATATATATATATATATATATATATATATATATATATATATATATGTGACTGATAAGAAAACTCAAATTATCTCGGCTAATTTGAGTCGGTGGCTATAGTCTAGTTCACAACTTAAAAACTTGAGAAATAGTTATCAAGCTCTTAAAAATATGAGCAATAGTTCATTCGATCTGCAATGACCTTTAAAAAATATATATTTTAAGGATTTTATAGCACATAAAAAATTGCAATTGTTATTAGCAAAATAAGATGGTAAAAAACGAGGTATTCAGTTTTTTGTTAAAACTTAAAACCTATAAACAGTTAAGAAATGAAACAAAAAGATTCTTAAAGAGGAGGAAATTTACAATAAAAAAGTCCTAACTCTCGAAACTCCTTCATCATTTCTAGTTTTAATTTAAGGCCGAAAATCGGGTTCCACGCACCAGTTTTAGCACAGACGCAGCGACCGTAAAAACAGCATACCACCGAAAATTTCTCAAAAATTCAAATCTAAATCATTAGGGGAAGTGCTGGAAATTAAATAATATTTTCGTTTCTGGCTATCCTATATTTTGTGGTGTTACATACATAATGATTAATGATTATTATACCCATAAACTTGCCTGTCTTTGTTTCCTGGTATAATATTCAACACTTTTGAAGAAAATGGTTTATTTTAAGGGAGATATTAGGGAACCAAATCATCATAATATAATTGACCTTTATTGTAACTCAATATGTGCAACTAACATTGTTTAATATATTGGTCCATTTTTATGATAAACCGTAAAAAACACACTTAAATATCCTGTATTTTGTCTCGAAAGCTGTGATAATTCTAGCTACTGAGGAGCCCAGGTTTTATACGTATCCAACACACACTTGGCGGATTTTTAAGTATGATGATTGCTATAGATAACGTAATGTTAGTAAAAAATAAATAAAATTTTATCTCTAATTTTTTTTTTGCTGTCATTAAGTAGAATTATAATAAATTATAAAAATTTTATGTATGCTTATTTGCTTATCAGTGAACACGAAATCGTTAAGCTGATTGCAGATTTTTAAAATAGATAAAATTAAGTTTAAAGCCTAACTTGAGAAACACGTGTAGTTTTTTCTTAAAATATCGTAAAAGTCTTTTAAAACCCTACTAAGAACTATTAGTTTGCCCGTTGTTACCACCATACAATTTTCATATTCTTTCAAAAAATATGCCCAAAGATTTACAAAAATCTAAACAAGATAGTTATTTTCTAAGAAAAATTATATCTCTGTTTATTCATGTTAATCCGACATAACTTATAATGATTCTATTCAAGTATAAAGCTGTACCTTAGTTTGTAAAAATTTAATGGAAATAATTTTAAAAAGACAACACGAGTCTATATAATTATGTCAACCAGTGGCGACGCATGGAATTATTTCCTGGGGAGACACAGTCTTTTTTACCATATTGAAATAGACTTATTTTGTACCTATTTTTATTTTAATCACTAATCTCTTTATTAAAGCTTTTTTATATGACCCAGGACTTCGATTGTAAAACAAAAATATCGAAATTTTTGACCAGACATTTGTAATTGTTGTACCAAGAGAAAAAGATGCTGGATTTTTTTTTGTTTTGTGATTGGTATGAATTAAACATATAAAGGTCTTCAAATAATAATTAGAGATTTTAAAATAACTCTAGTTACAAACTTAGTTGTTTAGATAGTGTTTAAATATATTTTATTCTAAGGTAGTATCCATTTAAAAATTTAAGACATCCGAATTACACTAATTGTCAGTAATGAAAAGGAGAAACTTCATAAGTAAAAAATTTAAACAGATAGTGGAGAAAAACAAATTAAAAATAAATACACATTTTAATAAAAAGTTATAAAAAATAAACAACAAAATCTAAAATTAATTCATTTTAATATTAAAATTAAAAAACTGAACTAAACCAAAGGGCAATAATCTATTAACACAAGATCAAAAATATGATTAAATTTCACCATTTCACAGACTATATAGCCTATATAGTACCAAATACGACCAGATACCTACGTACTATGTCGCTATACTGCTATCGCTGCTATCTACCGAATGTATGCACATTATAACTAGTATACAGTTGCACTGATATGTACTGAGGACAATAAAAAAAACACAGGAAAGAATGTTTCCCTTGAATAATTGTTTCAGTTTTTAGTCGAATTTTCTCCGAAAAATTAGACTTATACAGTCTATATGATAAGAGCTGCGAGAGGCGAGACCAGGGGCGCTATCCGTTTTCGGACCCGTAGAACACGATTATGTAAAAAAAAAAGATGTCTGATATATATATATATATATATATATATATATATATATATATATATATATATATATATATATATATATTTTCCCGCAACCTTTTAATATGTGTAGGGCCCCCCTATGGAAGTTAAGAGATGAAATTTGGTAAGTGGGGCTTATTCCGATGCACAACAATACTATCAAAGTGGGGTCAAATTTTGGGCAAATTTTTTTTCGGACCCGACCTTTAAGGGGGTGGTGGGGGGCGGAAAAGCAACAAAACTTTTCCAAACCGGTTTTAAATAATGTTTCGGTCAATTATCTACAACATATCCAAAATTCAGCTTCCTAGGATGATATGGTGGGAGTAGAGGGGGGAAAAACGATTTTCGCTGGATCTAACAGGCCCCCAGCCCCCCAGAATTAACGTAGAGGGTTGAAATTTGGTGTGTTGATAAAGTTCGTACCTAGGTTGTGCTTTTTGGAGGTTTTAATATTTTACCCCCACCCCCCTCATTTTTAAGCTACAATTTCATGCATTTTCGACGTTTTCGAAGTTTGTACCACTCGCACAGGTCACCCGAATAAACCTAGAGGGCTGAAATTTTGTATTCGGATTGAGTTAGTATCAAGGGGGTGCCTTTTGGGGGTCTCGACTTTTAACCCCGACCCCCACCATTTTTATACCCAAAAGAACATGATTTTTCTTGTTTTTTAACAGTTTCGTTCGGGTCAAAATCTCCCCAAATAAACCTAGAGGGCTGAAATTTGGTGTACAGGTTAAGCTAATAGCCAGACACTGTTTTTTGGAGGTTTCAACTTTTAACCCTTACCCCCACGATTTTTACACCAATATTTCCTTAATTTTTTTGCTTGTTTTCTAACATGTCTAGAGACTCCATAAGGAAACCTAGAGGGCTGAAATTTTGTACGTGTATTCAGTTAGTATCCAGCTAGTACCTTGTAGGGAGTCCGCATCACTTTTCCCCCCACTTCTCCCATTTTTACATCGGAATTGAATGCTATTGTTAAATGTGTTTTAAAAGCATTATGTTTATTCTAAATACAAGTAGGCGAATAGTAATTTTAAAAAATTTAAAAAAAAGTGAACTTACTTTTATGACAAATGAAATACATACATATTAAGTGATTTAAAAATGTTATTAAAGTCACTGTTTATTTATAAATTAGGAATTTTGGATTTTTAGTATTTATAAAATAGAAATTTTGGATTTTTTTGGAAAGAAAAAATATCTTTATAAAGGCCTTCCAGTTTACTATTTAAGGTCCTTTTTTAATTTTTAAAACTAAAACATAAAGGCAATTAGCGGATAAGCATGGGCAGGAATGTCCTCGTACGAATTGTGTTGGCTTTTTTTCTGCTACCTGTTTTCGGCACAAAATTGAAATTTACTGAGATACAGCCCTTAAATACTTAAAACCTTTTTTTGAAGCCTCGATCAGCCGAACACTCATCACCAGTTTTGAAACCAACAAAATGACAATTCGGTTGTAGACTTTCAATCACATTTCGCTTGTAGACATTCAATACCGTAGATGAAGGGGAAAATTCGACTACCGTGATGGGGCCCCGCTGCTCACGGCGTTTTTTTTATTATTATTAAAAAAATACTGATTATATTTTAGTTATTTTTGTACTGTTAGAAAGATTACTACATTTTACATAGAGATAAAAAAAAATTTTTGCAAAATTTTTCTTAGTTTTTGAATTATAATGGTGTAAAAATTGGAGAAGATCTGCATACATGTATGATATAGACTGTGTCAGTGTGTGTGTGGATGTATAAAATGGGATGTCTGTTACCCATACACACAAAGCCAGGAGAATCAAAAAAAAAAAATTGTCTACGTACTACGTATTGTCCATTTTGTTTCTGTCTAACCACATACACATAATATAATATAAATAACTATATAAGTTTATATTTATCATGCATATGTATATGTATACATTATTGCAAACGTATCTAAACGTATGTATATTGGATATTCTTAAATGTGTTTTGTTTGGAAATGTGAATGTATAAAAATGGACAATATTATTGTATAAATTTCATAATTATTTTAAATTTTATAAAAAATTTTAAATTTTGTGAAGGTTAATTTTTTTTGGGGAGACACTGTCTCCCTTGTCTACTCTCACGCGTCGCCACTGATGTCAACAAAAGACATATAACACGACCAAATTATATTATACCAGTTAGTGACGGAAATGAATCTAGGATACAATAATACTATTTAAAATTAAAGAACGGCTTTTAAATATTTCTCTAATACTTAAGAAAGTGTCCATATTTATCTGAATTACATGGTAGACGAAGTTGTCGGAAAAGGGTATTTTATATTATATGACTAAATGTTATACGAACTAATGGCGGAAAAGATTCCAGACTACAAATAATATTTAAAATTAAAGAAAGCTTTTTAAATATTTCTCTAATATTTAAGAAAGTATCGTAAATCACATCCAGTCCCGACGAGAGGATGGGTTAGCCGGGGTTGCAGCCCCAGAGCCCGAACTTAAGAAGGAAGCCCAAGAAAATAGTCAAGAGTCTTTTTTTACGCACCACTTGTTTTTTGGCAGAAAATTTTTTAAAAATGCGGTTTATTCCCGGGGCTCGCCAGTGCTCAGATCAAATAAATCCTTGTTAAAAATTATGTAATGTTTACTGGAACCGGTTTTGCTGGTTTTGAACGATTAAAGGTAAAAAAATTTAATCAGAAATACCTACTTATTAGGGTCTTTTGGCGCCAGTTTAAATAAGACAAGTTTATGGGAATAATAATCATTAATCATTATGTATGTAACACCACAAAATATGGGATAGCCAGAAACGAAAATATTATTTAATTTCTAGCACTTCCCCTAATGATTTAGATTTGAATTTTTGAGAAATTTTCGGTGGTATGCTGTTTTTACCGTCGCCGTCGCTGCGTCTGTGCTAAAACTGGAGCGCGGAACCCGATTTTCGGCCTTAAATTAAAACTAGACATGATGGAGGAGTTTCGGAAGTTGGGACTGTTTTATTGTAAATTTCCTCCTCTTTAAGAATCTTTTTGTTTCATTTCTTAACTATTAATGAGTTTTAAGTTTTAACAAAAAACGGAATACCTCGTTTTTTACCATCTTATTTTGCTAATAACAATTGCAATTTTTTATGTGCTATAAAATCCTTAAATATATTTTTCTATAGGTCAATGCAGATCGAATGAGCTGTTGCTCATATTTTTAAGAGCTTTATCACTATTTCTCAAGTTTTTTAACTTGTGGACTAGACTATAGCTGCCGACTCAAATTAACATAGTCAAATAAACTTTCATGCTAATATTTTAAACAACTCAAAAGATTTTTATTTTATATATATATATATATATATATATATATATATATATATATATAATATAAATCTTTTGAGTTGTTTAAAATATTAGCATGAAAGTTTATTTGACTCTTTGTATTCTCAGGGGATTTTGTGTTCGAGAAAGATGAAGTTCAGACTTAACATGTTACATAGAAATTCTGTATATTTAACAATAATCAGCCAGTTTAAGTAGCCATAAAATAAAATTGTTTTGAACGTTTAAAACAGTTAATAATAAATTTAACTTTACAATTTTTGTTGTTTGATTAGAGCAAGTATTAAAAAATTTTAAATATTTAAAAACCATGAAATTTACTATGTGACACAAAATTAGTTAAATCGCAGTGTAAACGTAACGTAAGAGGAAAAAATAAAAAAATATAAAAGATAAGCACACGCGGGATTAAGTAATTTTATGTAACGTACAAGATAAATTATACTAGAAAAAGAATTTAAAGAAAGTTTCGTAAGTAATTAGTTCACATACAAGACCGGTTAAAACTTGACAGACATTTAGCATATCAGTAAATTTTAGTAAAACCAATAGAAAAGTAAAAGATAATTACATAGCATTGTATAGAAATTTACAACTGTAACAAGAATAACCAAAGTATAGAATATATAGAAAATAGCAAATTTATAAGATATATAAAAAATGTAGCAAATATTAGTCAATGTTAGTTAAATAAATTTTACAAAATAAAATTAATTTTAAATTGAATTAAATGTGGTTTCTGGTTAGATTGTTCGTTAGATTAGTTTACACAAGTTAGTCTAGTTATCACTTGTATAAAATTCATATCACGACAAAAGAGATCGTCAAAATTGAAATTGACTTATCTGAGTTTTTGCTATAGGCACTTGATGTGTGCTGGTATAACATCGATACTAATTCTTGTGGAAATTTGACAGTTGTACGGTCACCACTCTCCTTCACGAAAGCTTGGGTTCCAATCGGTCATACGAAATCCCATCATTGCACGTTGAATCAGATGTAGTTTTTCAGAAAAACGTCCATTTAATCAATACAACTTAGCATTGTTAACGTAATATATCACCCTTGGGAAATTTTACATATAAAACTCATGAAATCAATGCCATCCTTGGACAAAGAAAATCTACCAAATTAAACAAAGAATTCAATTAGAAAATCATCAAACAATTTTTCTTTTCCACATACAATTTATTTAATGCTTTTTGACACATGGTTCCTTAGGTATTTTTAATATTAAAAGCTATATCTATTACGTGATTGCTTTTGGTACTTCGATTTTCTAATTTAGTAGGGCGCCCAGCTAAAGTTAATTTAAATTTTAAAACAACAAATAACAAATCGTATTTATTAAATCAGTGTACATTTGTACGATTTGTCATTTGTTATTTTTAATCTTCTTTACTGCTGTTTGAAAACGATTGGCAAGAGCTTGCATATTACCTACAGGGTGTCACAAAAGTCAACGATATCCCTTGGAAGAATGATAGACCAACTCATGTCTGACCAGAATATCAAAATATCGTGAGGTAAAATGTCGTTGGTTTTCGGGATATTGGCACTTTTATGGATGTCGGGAAAATCGACAATTTTGATCAAATGTTCGAGTACCACAGATGCAAGACTTTACTTTCTGAAATTTTAATTTTTTTTACGCAACTCTGAAGAGTTGTTCTGTAGATGGCAATCTAAAGTAAGAGTAGTAGACCTAATATCTTGGAAAAAATGAACCCTTTTAGGCATTCATACCTAAATCTTTTTTTATTAGCTAAGTGGGCGCGGTATCTTTTTAAAAAAGATCTTTTTATTCGTCTTGCACATCTTGCAACATTTATTTGTTGTGCACATTCATTAATGCGATGTCTTATCTCATTGAAATTATTCACTTTTTTTGTATAGACCTTTTTCTTTAAGCAATCCCTGTAAAGAAAAATCTAGTGGATTTAAATCCGGAAACCGGAGTGGTCACAAAATGGAACAAAGATGACCGATCCATCTCTGAGGATATGCTTAGATTGAAAAATTGCTTACTTCACGTATATAATGAGCTGGGCAGCCATCGTTTTGAAACCACCTTAATCCGCGTGTGGCCAAAAATTTTAAAAGATTAGGGAGTTTATTTTCTAAAAACATTATGATAAATTTTTCTGCTCAAATTTCCAAGTAATTTAAACGGAACTGTTATTTGGCCGTTCAGTGTTCTGATCCACCAATTTACCTTAAAGTGATACTGTGACCATTTCTTTCGTAATTGAATCTGGGTTTTCGATCGCATAACTATGAAGATTGTGCATGTTAATGAATCCATTCTTTTTGAATGTGCTTTCATTAGTTCATAAAATTTTATTTAGGAATTCTGGGTTTTCTCTGTGTTTCTGTAACATACTTCGGTAAAATTGGACATGATTAGCGTGGTCGCGAAGAAGCAACTTTTGCACACCAATGTGAATTGACTATCTATATATCTTCAATCTTCGGTTATCATCTATCTTCGATTTACACAGACGAAAAAGCCTCGCAAGTAACTGAAATAACTTGAAAGTAAATATTGAAATAATTTCACAATGACCTTTTTTGCAGTAAAAGTAAAGTAGCAATACCTTTTTTTCTAAAGTAAAGCGAAGCAAATGTTACACCAATTTAAAAACTACAATAAATGAACAATTATTTAACATAACTTGCCCGGGTAGGGTGGTACATTTTTCTTGCAGTATCAAACTTAACTAATAAAAAAGATTTATGTATGAATTTGCCTAAAAGGGTTTGCTTTTACCAAGATATTAGGTTTATTATTCTTACTTTGGATTCTGATCTACAAAAGTACTCTTCAGGGTTACGTAATAAAAATTAGAATTTTAGAAAATCAAGTCTTGCAGCTGTGGTAGTCGAAAATTTGATCAATTACCCGAAATCCAACGATATTTTACCAGACGATATTTTGATATTCTGGTAAGACATAAGCTGGTCTCTCATCCTTCCAAAGGATATTGTTGACTTTTAGGATACCCTGTATACTGTCCTAGGCAAAAAAGTTCCCCTAAATTTTTTTAAGGAAATCAGTGCGGCTGATGAAGAAGCATTAACAGATCAATATACATTGATGAAGAAGGGAATCATACTCGTAAGTCGTAATCCGTAATGCACGAAAACCTAAATGGAGATAGCTCTAGACTCCAGTAATATAAATAAACCGTTTGCTTTACATTAACGATCGACAAATTGAAAGTTTACAAATGACAGGTTTCTACAAAATTTAGAGTATTAAGAAAATCGTTTAAGAAAAAATAGAAAATAAGCAATAAAAATACAATGTTGTGTAGTTTTTATTAAGATTATTATGATAACTTTTTTAAAAAAAAAATACGAAATTACAGGATTTACAATGCAGTTTTATTCACCAGCACTATATTATGATATTATCGCGTAAGTGTCAATATTACAATTAAAAAACAAATATGACCTTCCATTATGAATTTATATTGTACAACGCTAAAACTTTTTTTTACACTTAATTGTATATTATATTGTTGCCTTGAAATAGACAATCATAATAGCATAACATTATAAAATTGATTTTAAAAAAGAAATGAAATAAAAGCATATTTCATGTAAACGGCAAATAAAACTGATCGATAATTCCAATCAATTGAGTCTATTTTCAACAACAAATACCATTAACCCATTTAAATGAAGCACCACGTTTTATTATGACAACTGTCAGAGCACAAAATACCGGTAAAGCGTTTACTCACGTTTCTAACACTGAACCTATTACATACGTCCACGACACAATATCTACCATATCTAGGAAATAATTAAACTTTTTTTATTTATTTAAAAGTTTCGTGTGGTACAAGGTGAAATGACAACAATGAAAGCATACCGTGATCATTATAGTGTTCTGAAAAAGAATATTTAATTTAAATTTTTAAATAAATTAAACAATGAATAACGTATCAAACGAACAAAATGGAAATTATATTTCAACGATTACACGTATGTTGTAATACTTGCATATATTTTAGTAGTTGTTTTCAAATGTTTTAGTGATTGTTGTTTTAAACTTTTGTAATGGTTATAAATAATTACATATTGTGCATTTTACAAATGCACGAAACTCGTTGCCAGTTTTTTGTCGCTTCATTCTCTATTTCAAACTTTTTTTTTCTAGATATGAAATTTATTTTTAATTAATTGATTTAATTTTTGTTAACAAGTATTAGTTTTTAGTTAGAAATATTTTTTTGATTAATTATTTTCGTGGAAATACATACTTTTATTTAATTAATTTTTTTTTAATTATACATAATTACTACTACTAGTTTTCAGTATGAATGATAATGGTCTATATTTTCACCAGTGTTCATTTTTATAATATTCCCACTATGGAAGGTAAATTTTTTTGAGTAAAAGTTTAAAACGTTGCGTACCTAATACATAGTAGAAACGTAGTCCCCATTATTTTAAAACTTTTTTTTTTTCAACAAAAGACTTTGTAAGTTCCATTGTACATATATTACTATGGTTCATTTCAGTTAAATTTAACCATGCTTCGTAACTTTGAATTTAAATAATTTCGGTTTTCTTGGCTTTATCTCTTTTATTATTGCATTTATGTAGATTTTAAATTTTCAGTTTATTTTTAGAAAAGAACAGAAGATCGATTTGTTTCGAATATAAGAATTATTTAATTTTTTAACGAAAACTCATGATCAATTTTATTTGAAAAGAGGTATATTATAAAAACTGTTTTTAAATTGATAAGTTTCAAGTAAAAATTTGTTGATGCTACTTCAAATACTGACTATTTTTTCAAGTAGTGTTTTAGTTTGCAAACGTTTTTACCATGCACTTCCTGAGAAATGTATTAGTCGCTTTAATGTTATATTTAGTACAGAACATTAATATACCTATCTTTCATCAACGGCAATTTTTAGCTTTATGTTTTGCAAAGCCGTCTCGTGCAGTGGGACTTTCGGTGATTAATCCCGAAAGAAAAAGTAGTTTGGCCTCACCAATTATAAAAAAAAAAAAAAAAAAAAAATAAAAAAATAAAAAAAAAAATTATAAAAATATTCAGAAATATTTTTATGGTAAAAAAGAAGATAGGAATTTAAATATTTTTTTTTAATATTTTTTCAAAATTTCCTTTGAATATTTTTTTGTAATAATAATTACTTTATATATACTTCATATAAACCTTTATTTGCGGCAATTTCTCAGGGGTCACGTTCGTTACCGGGTGTGTGCGCACTTTATTTCAAGTTGGTGTTATTTTCGACAATTTGTTTCATTTTTAACTCTTTTAATATTATATTTATAGTTTTTGTAATCTTAGGGGCAGATTTAAATAATTAACAGATGACGAGGTGTCACCGGTATTTTAAAATTTTTACTCCCGACAGATATCACAGATTTAGATTTTGTTTTTCTAGTTACAATAATTTCACCAAATTAGGCTGGCTGCAGACTGATAAAACAAAAACGCCTTTATACAAAACGTTTTTGACTAGTTTCGTTAGAAGTTGTTTTCCTTAAATTTTTAATATGAGTGCACACACATTAGTACTTCAAAACAAACAAAAAAAAAAAACGTTATAAAATATATTAAATCACTATAAACCTGTTTTAAGCAAAATGTTTTTGGTTTAGGATGTTTTCTCTTGATCAGTGTGTTACAAAATGTTTTTTCATCTAACAAAATGTTTTGTTTGTATAAAAGCGTTTTTGCTTTGCAAGTGTATCTACATGAAATTACTACAATCAAACGTTTTAACAAGAAACATTTTGTTAAAAGCACACACATTGACACTTGTTCTATTAAAAAACCTAACAATACAAACATTCCACGTGTTTTATAGATTTTTATTTAACGTACATATATTTTTTTAAATGAACGTAAATACAAGGGCTGTGCGAATTATTCAAAATGTCGAATAATTCGCATCGAATCGAATAATAATATTCGATTCGAATTTCGAATCGAATAATTCGATGTTTCGAATAATTTGAAAAATCGAACTATTCGAAAAATATTCGAATTATTCGAAAAAAAACGAATAATTCAAAAAATCGAAAGAAGACGAATAATTCGAAAAGTCGAATTATTAGTTTTTTTCGAAGAGCTCGAATTTTTGTTTTTTCTTTTGTTTCTTAGAGATTTTTAAACATTTAATTTAAATATAAAAAAAAATCGGATACATTACAGTAATTTCATAAATGAAAAGTTACATTATGCCTAAATAACAAGATAAATTAATCAGTAGATATAAAAGTTTATTGTTACAAAAACTTACGTAGTTATGTAACGATCGATCAATATGTAATTATATTGGTAATTATATTATTATACTTATATACATTATAGTGAATGTCGTTTTCGAGTTTCAAGGACCTCAAAGCAAATTTCTGCCATTGTCTCGGACTTAAGTTACCCCATTACAGTGGCGGTAATAGCTGAATTTCCGATTCGAAAATTCGTTGAAACATAAAAATGTGACAAAAGAACACAATGCGAGTTAAAAATACTTAATTATTTTTTGGATGAATCTGCTCTCTAAACCAAACTATATAATATACACAAATTATATTATTAAAGTTTTTAGTATATTTGAGTTTTTTGAGTTTGAAAAATTTGAGCTATCCGAAAAAATGAAACGAATAATTCGATTTTCCGAATTATTCGAAAATAAGCGAATAATTCGATTTTTCGAATTATTCGAAATAAATCGAATTATTCGTTTTCTTTCAAATAATTCGATTTTTCGAATTATTCGAAAAGTCGAATTATTCGATTCGAAATCGAATCGAATAGCACTATTCGATTCGATTCGATTCGAGCACTATTCGCACAGCCCTAGTAAATATTGAAGAATTAATTAGTTTGGTGGACGCAAGAACGTCATAATCTAGAACTTATTGATAAATTATAGTTGGAAATTTCAATTGAAATGTAGTCAAAAGTGTCAAGGAATTAGTCTAGCAAAATCAATCAATTTTATAGGATTTTTACCTAATTTAAAAATTGGTTTTTTTTAAGAGTATTTTCTTTAATTCGTTTTTTTTTTTTTTAGGATGTATGCAATAATTTCTTTCACATTGTATTATACATTTTTAAATATGTTCAAAGACGTGACAACACACAAATAATGGACACACTGATAAAGCAAAAACGTATTTGCAGAAAACGTTTTGTTCTACGACAAAACATTTTGCTTGATCAGTGTGCGCTAGTATGAAGCAAAATGTTTTTGTTTTTAAAGAAAATGTTTTGATTACAACATTTTTGTTCTTTAAGAATGTGTCGAAGTGTTTTAACATTAGACAAAACGGTTTGCTTTACAGCATTTTTGCTTTATCAGTGTGCAGGCATCTTTAGGGCACGTAAGAAGATTGTTCAAAACAATAAGCTACGGGAAAAAAGCCATAGGGTGCCAAGAACATAGGAATAGTTAAATTAATATTTCCAAAAGCATTTTAACTATAAAATAATAGTTTTTTCATTGCCTCTAATGATAAGTTTCAGACCCTGTTAGGTAAAACCTTTTCTCGTTTAAAAACTCAAATTCAGCTAACTCCTAACACATTTCTCCTTTTAACAATTTTCGCACGTTTCTCTCTGCTGTACTTGTATGATTTCTTATTAATTGTATTAACATTCAAAAACAGATATTAATAGAGCTTTAATTTTTCGTTATTGAATGTTAATCGAATTACGGTTTGAATGGCTATATGATTGACATTTGATATTTTCTTTCAGCCGCCGCGTCTGCTCAAGTTTTACATGTTCCCGATGGAAGTCAAGAACATTTAGTACCTGTACGGTCAAGGTTATCAATGTAATAAGTGTTCTTTTCAAAGAATTTCAAATAAAATTATCAATAATAAATAATTGTAATGTGATGAATTATATGCTATTTATTATGTATAAAATTATAATAAATATTAATATACCTACAGTGTGTCTTCCGAAAACTTGTATGGTAGTTAAAATAATTTGTTTTGTTATTGATAATTTGGCGTAAAAATACTCTTTTGATAAAATAAGAGCTGTCTTATGAGAAAACAGAGTTGAAAAAATAAGCATTCGTAAAGACAACAATTTTTACATTAGTATAATGCCGGTTCTACACGATGCTACGAACACTTTCCAACATTGGACGTTCGATGGTTCATCGCATCGTGTGGCCGTTGTTCGAACCTACGAGTGTCCAGTGTCGAGCGTCAAACATTCGCATTTGACCATGTCCCGCTCGATGTCGGTATTCTTGCACCGAGTCAAAGTGATGCTTCGAACGTTTGAAGGTCAATGTTGGTTGCGTTGGTTGGTTCGACTCAGTAGCTGCACGACTCGTTCATGTGAAGAGAGACAACATCAGTGTATAACATTAGAGATAACATCAGACAGATAACAGCCTCGCCACTGAATAAACGTTTGTACCAACACATCATCATTCGTATTGGATCAAACATTCGATTCACCCTGTAGCAGATACATTCGTCGCACCAACTATCGAACTTAATTGCCTCAAACGTTCGATCGAACGTTGGAAGGAACGTTCGTACCATCGTGTAGAACCGGCTTAATAATAAATTACTATTGCACGACGTAAGCATTAAAGACTAATCTGACCAAGCAATGCATTATTAATTTATGACGCATCTGTCTTATCGTACTGATCAGACTAGTCTTTGGGCTGCGGTTATATTGAATATGAATTCGTACGGAAATTTAGTCATATGAACGCTTACGAAATTCATTCATACGAATGACTGCTTACATTGGTTAGGTAGTACTCGTACAAATTTTTATTTAACACTACACGGTCCGCGCACTTTCACAGCAAACTTCCCCAGGGGCTGGCAATATTTTTAAAGAATTTAAAAAAAAAATTATATAAATAAATTCACGAAATGCTTCAACATGTAAACTGTAAACATACACATAAAAAAACAGAATATTTTATTCGTATGAAAAAGTCGTACGAACTCGTTCGAATAGTTGCAAGCAAGTGATCATATTATATATTTAAATATACGTACAAGAATACCTCAATTTGCGTCGTGGTTACGTTCCAAAAAAACACGACGCGAATTGAAACGACGCAAAGTGAATTATGATTTTCTATAGCAAATTTCGAAAAAGAGATTAAAAACTCAAACCCAAAACAACGCAACTTCGAAAATCTAACGAAGTTAGATTAGTACTAATTCAGCAACGACGCAACTTCGAAAAAACGACGCAAAGCGAGGTATTGGTGTAGTTGTTTAATCATCCGAGCTCATATGAATAAATTTTCGCACGAATTCGCACCCAGTGTAACCGCAACCTGAGTATGCACTCTATCATTTACCTAACATTTTAAAAGCACTCTATAATAACAGATAATAAACTTTTCCTTTTGTTGCAGTTTTAAAAAGAAACGAGTCTATGGAATAAAAGCCATATCATTTTTAATTATATTAATTATTTTGTTGATATTAACGGTTATTATATTGTCAGTTTTATGTAAGTATTTCTCAAGGATATAACTTAAAACACAATTAAAATCGAGTTATTCGAGAATATCAAGTTATTTTATTCGCTATAACTTTATAAAATTTTGTGATGCAAATAACTAACTAGAACAAACACTACTAGCAAACAATTAGAGTTTTAAGAAGTTCAAAGTTGGAACCATTCAGAATTTATCTATATAACATTTCCGTATAAAAAGTTATTACCAAAAAATAAAACTAAACTTCATTTTAAAAACTTTCATGAAATTTTAAAAGTCTGAATATTAGAGAGACCAAAAAGGAAACTAACATTCTCCACTAGGAACTTTTTTTTAAAACAATGTAGAACTTTGATCTGTCGAAACAGGGTTTTGACTGTGTTAGAATTACGTGTTAATATTAAGAGCTTGGCCTTTTAGTGTTGGCCTGATTTATTTTCACGTTTTTATTGAGATCCTGGTACGCCAGTAATCTGAGGAAAAAATAATTATTGTTTATGAAATATACTTTTACTTTATTAAATTTATGATAACATGGCTTAGTTCCTCAATAGTAATGATAATGCTCGGACTTAAACCCAGAAGTCGATATTTTTATTATAAAAGTATTTTATAACTAAAGAATTTAATAGTCTCTTTTATTAATTATTTTCAAAACAAAATCTTTACAGTCTGGTACAATAGTAAAATATACCGTTAAAACTTAAGAATAGCCATATAAATATTATATTATTAACTTAAAGAATCTCAAAGGTCGTTGACTTCTGCCATAATACGTAGACACTCTAGATACATGGCGAAGATACTTCTCAATAGTTCTCTAGCAAACTCGATCCGATTAAAACGTAACTATTTAGAATTATAAATCATTATATTACATTACTCAGTTCTTTTTAGACGCTATATCGAATAAAAATCAAGTCAAAACAATATGTGAAAGTTTTGAATGTATTCGTGCCGCAGCCACGTTAGCTATGTCAATGGACAAGACAGCAGATCCATGTACAGATTTTTATCAATTTACATGTGGACATTGGAGTGAGGAACATCCGAAACCTGATTCAAAATCGAGTCACGATTGGTTTTTGGATCGACAAGATCGTGTAATACGCCAAATTCGAACATTTTTACAAAATAATGCTTCAGAAGATGAACCAATACCTGTGCAGCAATCGAAAGACATGTATAAAGCCTGTATGGATGTAGGTAATATTTTTACTTGTAATTTATTTTGAATTTTAATTTGTAATTTCGAAATTATCTAAATTATTTTGTTAATTTCGAAACGAAAAATTTTCTAGTTTTCTTAGTTTTAGCTTGTTCTACTCTTTAGCGGTCTCGATTTTTAATCAGATTTAATAATTTAGCATACTTATGTCAAAAAAAGACTTAACTGTTCTTGTACATATTTAATAACAAATTATTATTCAAAGTTTAAATCTTTTGATTAACACAATAATCCACTCCATAAATACAAAACTGTAGTTTTATAGGCAACAGCTTTTACAAAACTGTTCACGATGTAATCTAGTTGGGTTGTTATGTGAAGAATTCGTTTAGTGACATGTTGTGCCTGTCGTTCAAGCTAAACATGCATGAAAACAACACGAAAAATTATTGTTTTATGTATTTTATATATATTCGTATTTATAGGGATTAATGCAACAAACAAAGAACATCATACATAATATGAGAAAGTAGTGCGTTAAATAATGTAATGATACATATATCGTCGGTTTGGTGCGAAAACTCATTAAGTAACATTTTTAAGTTCCAGAGATAAATGGAAATGAAAAATTGTTAATTATGTTTGCTTGTCCAAAATGTTTAAGCAACAGATATGTTTTGTTTAAGTTGTTAATATCGCTAGAGATATAAGAAAATCAAAATTTTAAATGAGGTTTAGTAAAAAAATTTTCAAAGGTGTTTCACAAACTTTGTTTTTCGTACTTAATGAATTTTTGCACATAATAAAAATACTGCAGCTGAATATATAATGACATTTTATTTAAATGAAAATCATATTAACTTATAAGTTAACAAAAAAATAATATATAAACAAATTAATAATATATAAAAAATCTAGTTATTGATCTAAATATAACATTATAAAAAATTTTTGCAAAATAAACATTTTAGAATTTTATATAAGCAAACTTAGCATTACAAAAATATTAGAGGCACTACTTTTTTTATACATAGACCAAAATTACAAGAGCTAATCTTCAACTTCGCCATCAGTACTATCCCGTACTGCAAGATTCATTACTTTCCATAGGAACATTCAATTTTAATCTTCCAAATTAACAGTATCACTGTTAAAACTATTTTTTAACAATTCAAAAATAATTGAACTGTATGAATATAACAAAGGGTTTGTTTCAACTACCTATTTTTGGATTGTACATGGAACGATTTGTGAATTGTTGTGTGCGCAAGTTCGTACTGTAAATTGTACACTGAGTGATAAAAAAAATCTATGGTTGAAATGGTTTTATGTACGAGTAAATGTCAAAAATGTCAATTTTTTTTATTGCACAACTACAGTTCTGAAATTTCAAAAAAGGATTTGCAGTTGATAATGGATAAAAATATTTTTGCTAAGAAAAAATACAAAATACGTCTAAAATACTTTATTATAAAGAATTACATTTCGAAATTATTCGCAAAAATTTTGCTAGTAGTGTTCATTTCTTTGTTTTTGGCCATTAATTTAAACTTTTAATTAGTCTTCGTCATATCTGCTTTAAAGAAATTATTATCCCACTCAATACCATTCATTTTAAATTTTCTATATATTTATTTAAAATTATGCAAAAAGTACTGAATAACTTTATCACCAATAATAATAAACATTTGAATTTTAAATTTTAGCGCTCTGTTATTCAGTACGGTCCAAACGATACCTACTCTTCGTTGTTTATCGAATTGATGATACATGAACCAGTTTCCAAAAATAAGTTTAAACGCTACATGTGTCATGTCATGCACTGTCAAAAGAGAGATTGAAACACATTTTTTATACTGCGCAAGCGGGCAACCATACAATGTATGGTTTTTTAGGGAGTTGAGACAAACCTAAAGTAAACCGAACGCATCAATTTATTACTTAACACTATTTATATGTATACCTAGAATAACAAAACTTCAAATAAAATAATATGAGAGAACGGAATTTAAAAAAAAAAAACAAGTTATCACTTGTTTGTTATTTTGCCTGGAAAATGGCCTAATGAGTTTTATATCTCATATCTCTAATATTTGTTATAGTATTTTGTAATGCAAAAAGTCAGAAAGTGACTTTAATGATTTTTAGTTCTACAACAAAATGGTAAATATCAAATACTGATTATTTGCAAACACAAAATGAGGAAATCTAGTGGTCGTATCGTCTACTGAGTAGTATCAATCAAAACAGAAAGTAAAAGTCAGCTGAAAAATATAAAAAACTCATTTTTGAAAAATTTGTCACTTAATGAGTTTTCGCACCAAACCGACGTAATTATATTTATTGGGCAGGTGTTGTATTGTTTTTAACCAGGGGTAGCCAACCCGCGGGCCGCATGTGGCCCGCCTTGAACTTTTTTTGGCCCGCGAGATTCATCACACTTATACAAAATTTATTCATTTTATAATGAATAAGGTAGTGAAAACCAATGTATTGAAAAAATACATAATATATGAGAACACATAATTTTATACGCGGCCCGCGGAGTTATGATGAGCTTCCATAGTGGCCCGCAAGATCATTTTTGTTGGCCACCGCTGTTTTTAACATTGTAAATATACTCGTATGTATCTATCATTATTTAACGCATTTTCCTTAAGTTCTCTTTGTTATAATAAACTGATTTTTAACTTTAATTGTGAGTTTATTAATTGATTTATTTTCAGATAAGCTAAATGAATTAAAATTTCAACCAATATTTGAATTTTTGGATTCAGTTGGACTGCCACGTATCCCTCATTATTTTAATTTGACTGAAATTGCACCAGATGATTTTCAATTTGACTGGTTATCGACAATTGTAAATATTAAACGTCGAATACGTAAAGATGTTATAATTGGTTTTGCAATTTATCCAGATCCAATAAATCGTACAAATAATCGTTTATGCATGGGATCGCCAAGTAACAGTAATTCACTTCCAAGGTAAATTAAAAGGGAATAAATTATTCTTTGAGTAGTAGTTTAGTTTATTGAAGAGCAAAATTTATTAGCTGAACAAATATTTTAACGGTGAGAAAATTATTTAAGAAACAGTTAAATTATTGTTAGTAAAATGTGGTCAGCAAAAAAGGTAAAAAAGAATTATTTAGAAGCAAAAAATATTATTAAGGGGAAAATTGGCGGATTTGATAGAATCTTTTTTCTTTTTTTGTTTTGGCGTGTAATCAAAAACTAATATTTTTTTTTTAAATATTGGGAATTTTAAAAAAATATACCTACCTAAGTTAACATTAAAAGAACTACTTCAAAAACTAATAATTCTTATCTAGTCTCATCATTCTGTCATTTTATTAACACTTTTTGAAGCTTTAAAAAAATTTAGTAAATTTGATGACGTCATAGATAAAAAATTTCCTTTTTCTCAAAGCAAATCATATTAAAGTGATTTGAATTAAGATGATTGGTTGTATTTGGGTAATTTGGTTGTGAATTTTACATTTTTGCTATAAAGGTGACCAAATTATCTTTATAAATGTGACTTTTTATCCAACAGCAAGACGCTTTTTAGTGGTCCTATTAATTTAAATTTTGTAAAAATGAAAAGAATGACGTAATTCGCATTCAGTTTCTATCATTTTATTTACGGTTTTTACGGAATTTAAAAATTTTAGTAAAATTGATGATGCCATCAAATAAGCCACGAGAAACTTGACCTGGTTCATCATCCATGACCATCCCCTGTATCCGCTCTTGCACATGACTATGAACAATCACTACAATGTGTCCTATTTTTGATTCTTTTGAAAGTAAATTACCTATATGAAGAAGTGGAATTAAGAACAACCACAGGAACAACTTATACATATGTATGAGTAGTTTAGAATTTTCTGTCTCACTCATTACCATATCTATTATCTATGTATATGTTCATATCCGTTAAATACTTTTATTAATTTTTGTTTTTAATTTTTGGATAGACCCAGACCTATTTGACCTATTCCTTAAAACCGCTATTCCATATCAAAAAAAATTTAATACTAAACTAAATTCCTATCCTGTTTATAAATTTTTTTAGTATACCAATTATATTGTCTGACATTCAAATGGTTTACGAGCTAGCCATATAAACATTAAAAGCTGACCACTCAATCAGCTTTTTTTGCTGATCAAATTTTATTTATTTTGCTGCTCAATTGAATCTAAGCCAAAATAAAATACTTTAATGGTGAAGTTAGTAATCCCTAATTAATATTGTGATTTTAGTTTCAATCCAAAAATCGATAAATATGTAAATAAATTTTATCAACGAGTTATCATGAATGAAAATTCCTACTATGATGACGAGGAATATGTGGGCCACGATTTTGGTTACAACAATGATAATGAGTACGGCAATTACGGAAATGATGACGATGATGATGATGATGACGACGATGGTGATGAAAAAGTTAAAATAGTAGTTTATAGGGCCTATGCTCATGCCGTAATCAAAAATATTATCCTAAGTACGAATATAACTCAAGTGCCTGTGAATTTTGATGAAATTTTAACTGAAGCTGTAAAAATTTATTGGAATATTTCAAATCAATTACAAAAGGTACATTTTTTGGACCAGTATTTTAATTACAAAATTAACAAAGACAAAACATAAAGACCTTTAAAATATAAAGTTTTTAATTAATAATTCAAAAGAAAGTAACGTGCATAATTCTTGTAATTTCGCCATAAAAAATTGAAGTGCTTTTGTGTTAAGAAACTGAGATCCATCAATTATACTGGTATAACTGGTGAAACGATTTAACTCTCTAGTATTTTTTTTACTGGGTCATAAATTTCAAAATGTATAAATATTTTTGGGGAAGAGTTTAACAAACTATTGTTTTTCGGACAGGAAACTGGAATCCTCAATAGTCGTATAAAATAGTCTGGTTCTAAAGGAGGGGTTTTAATAAGGCCATTTATCGGCTGCCCTGAATGAAATTTTTTGAAATTTGTAATCGAGTTCATTTTTATATTTTTTTTATAATGTTGAAGATATAAGCTTTTTAAAATAATATTTTTTTTTTTGTATTATTTGATTGGACTTTTATGAAAATAATTGATAAAAATTTGGCTTGTTTTGCAAAAATACCCTATTTTTATAGTTTTGGTGACATTTATTTAATTATTTTAACCGAGTAACAAAAAGGTTTTCATATATATATATATATATATATATATATATATATATATATATATATATATATATATATATATATATATATATATATATATATATTAGCTAATGCACTTGTGCACCATATATATTATATGAAAATCTTTTTGTTACTCGGTTGCGCTCTATGAAAAATAAAATCGAATTGCAGGATGAGTCTTCTTGTTATGAGTCTGTCAACTTGTTTTTCCAATGAAGACCATCACCCTCCATAACTAGAAAAAAAAATGATTTCTGTCTCTCGATATGAGACCATACTATGGGTAAAACGAATTATATATCAAAATAAGCAAGCCGACTCAAGTGGAAAAAGAATCATGCTTACACTCATACACGTGAAAAGTAGGGGAAGTATAACTCACGGCAGTCGACTGCTGAGCAGAAGTGGGAGTACGATAATTTGTAAAATTTTATTCCCCTACATCCCTGTGAGCAGGTTTATAACGTGACTCGACTGTAAATGTCACAAAAACTACAAAAATAGGGTATTTTTGCAAAACAAGCCAAGTTTGGCAATTATTTTTATAAAAGTCCAATCAAATAACATAAAAATATATACATACCATGTGAGTTTTTTGAGAGTTGTCATTTCTATTACAACCAAATTTTTATGATAAAAATGGTACTGGAAAAGGTTCTTTTCTTGGATGTAATGGAAATTTAACCAAGAAAAACACTATTGGTTGAAGTAGTCTCAAGTACATATGCATATTTTTACCGCCTAACATATAAATTTAAAAAAAATTAAAAAATTAAACTTGGAGAAAAAAATTTTTGTTGCTCATTTATGTTGTTAATTAATGCATTAGATCAGTTTTATCGAAAAATTAATATATAGTCTCATTTAAAAATCTATAAGTTTGTATCATAGCTCGAAATCTATAAGAGCTATAAAGCTCCTGACTATAGCAATTTTTCGATTAAATCAATATGGCTGCAATAAAAATGGCAACTTTCGAAAAACTCACATATTACAGTGGAACCTCTCTGAACCGGACAGCATTTTCACGCGATAATTTTTTAAATCAAATATACCGAAATTCTATACAGGGTCCTTTATTTATAGTGCTCCACTTCGTTCGCTAAAGGTCTAAAAATTAGCCATTTCCATATTTCAATGGTAATTTTCGAGTAAAAATGCTGTCTGGTTCAGAGAGGTTCCACTGTATATATTTTTAAAAAGCTTACATCTTCAAAATTATAAAAAAATATAGAAACAAACTCGATTATAAACTTCAAAAAATTACCTTCAGGGGGGCGGACAAATGGCCTTATTAAAACCTCTCTTTTCATACAAAAAGTATGTGATACAAAAAGTACATTAACTTTATCGGTTAAGCTTTTTTTTATTGTCAAGTGAAGTGCGGCTTGCGAGTTATTTTTGGTTAACAACAGATAATTTGAAGCTAATAAATGGAGATGGTTTGAAGAAAACGTCGTTCTCTTTTCGAAATAGTTCATTTTGTTCGCCAGTTATGTAAATAATATCTACAAGTCTTACTGATTTTTTTGTCATTAGTGACCTGGATTTTTACGCGTTCCTAGTCAACAATTAATTCATAAAATACAATATATACGAATAATTATACTTCCAAAATACACAATAACATCCCCAATTTTGTATGAATAAAAATAATGAATTTTCGTTAGATTAAACTGATTAAAATATGAAATTTAATATTATACATGTATATGTAAAATTTACAAAAAGATTACTGTAGAAAGTATTTAAAAAAGCAAAAAGCTTAATAAAACCTAAGTTAATTTAAATATAAATTATTAATAAGAATTCTATTACGTACATTATCCTATTATTTTAGTTGGAAAAACTAAGTAATGAAACAATGAATAACACACTCAGTGTCGAAGATTTTTTTGATATGACCGTAGATGAAATACAAAGCTATACTGACAATCATTTAAAATCACTGAACTATCCAACATTTAATATTTGGCGACAATATATTGAACTGATGTTTAATGGAACTGGAGTAACTTTAGATTTGGACGAACACGATCAGATATTGTTAGATGAAAGTGATTTAGAATATATGAGACTGGTAGCGGAATATTTAGCAAAAATACCACATATCATTTTAGAGTTTTATACGTGGTGGGCTGCTATTGAAAATATGGTGATGCATACCACCAGCGAAATTAGAGAATTGAGAGAAAGACTGTATAAATTGTTAACGAATGTGGAAGGTACTCGGGTGCGGTAAGTTTTTAAAAAAATTTAAATATAAGTAACGTAAAAGTACCAATCATGGACACTATAAGAACATATGTTTTAAGTTCGCACGTTATATATCGGTTAAATTATATAAAGGATATCCAATCAACCGTATTATCTGATTATAATTTGCTTGATAGAATAAAATAGAATATTCGACACCCATTTATGGGTATAATGCCATTCTTGCACATCCAATTATTAATATACAAATACCTAAAACAAATGCTTGCTTCAGCAGCAATTTTTATCCCTCGATTTACATCTTGTATGGTTTTTACCACTTTTGCCACTTATTTCTTAGTCACATTTCCTTTTGATGTCATTTTTAAAGCATAAATATTTTAATTTTAATAGCGTAAACTTCGTTACGGTTAAAAATGGAAATTATATTCCAACGCTACCGGTTATGGTCTGTTAGTGGATCGTATACTATTTAATACTTATTTGGAATTACCAGTGCTAAATGAAAAGTTATGTTACTTATAAGTACCCCTAAAATACAAAAAATATGAAATTGACAAGAGAATCTAATAATGTACAAATTTTCATGATTGAATCAGTAGCTATCAATTTTACCTAGTCATAAACAATACATACCTACATATAGAGTAGCAACTTAACCCTAATTTTTAACAAAAAGCAACCATGAGCGTTCTAGTGTCTGATTTTTCTTTTAATCGATTCAAAATTTAAAAAGGAATAAAAAATTCCAATACTATTTTTTTACCAAATGCCGGCGTCACTGTAAGAAGTTGAAATTAATGAAAGTAATAGGTAAGATACATATATAAATTTTGTATTTGTAGTATTCTCCAAGCACAATTGATATATAAAAAAAAATTATAACATTTTTTTAGAGAGAGAGAAAACTATTGACAAATATGATATTTTAGAATGAATACGTAGACTAAAATCTGCTAAAATCAAACATTTATAAGAATACTTGCCAAATTATTTATTTTTATCAATTTTTAGCATTGAAGCCGTGGTTTAATCAAAAAATAGTATTTTAATTTTATATTTTATTTTAAATTCTGCGTCGATTAAAAAAGAAACCAGCCACTAGAACGCTCGTGGTCACTTTTTCAATTTCTAAGCATATTTTTAAGGGTAAGTTGCTAGCCTAATATCAAAATTTTATTTAACCTATTTCAAAATTAGATTGTAATGTATATCCCAAACAATTATATAAACCGGGCAAAATAGATTTTTAACATCAAGTACAGACTTTATTATAAAAAATTAAAAAAACAATTGTTACATTCATTTGCATCAAGATTCTTTAAGCAACGAACGATTTTTCATTAATTGTTACCACACTTCAATTAGTAATCATTTACCACTGCTAGCAAAGGCAAATCGTTTAAATTAGCTTGTTTTTTTGTTCAATATTTAAAATGTCCATCATTGGTACACTGTCCATAAGGGGTTCTTTTACATTACAAAGATTTATACCACATTTTTTTTTAGTTCTTATTATTGTGCCACATCCGTGAATTCATTAATGGGAATGGCTGTGAGTTATGCAATTATCGATAAAAAATTTTTAGTCGAAACAAAACCAAAGGTTCGTTAGTTTCAAAATAAATTCTTAATATGGCTTAATAAAAATTACTAATTTATGATGATTTAGGTCCAAACAATGCTTGATGACATTAGAACAGCTTTTAAGCAGCGAGTTAAGCAAATAAAATGGATGGACAAAGAAACGAAAGAAGCGACAATCGCAAAATGTGATAGTATGCATAGTTTAATAGGATTTCCAGAATGGCTTCTAAATAGAAAACATTTGGAACAGTATTATTATGGTGTAAGTAGTTTGTAATTGAGATCAATATTGTGATGAAATAATCTTTAATATTTGAACAAAATTTTAGTTCGGTCGAGTTTAGTTATTCGAACTAGATAAATAGTTTAGGTTTAGGCGAAATTAACACTCGACCGGAAGCCCAGTACATAGATGTCTACCGGGCTGTAAGAGAGGAAAATAGGAGTTGTACTGAAAATATTTGAAATAAAGCTGATATTTCGAAATTCCCCTTTTAAAATATTATTATTAAGTATAAACGCATTGGATGATATTAATAAAAATACTATGTAGGATTCCAAAGAAATAAATTTTAATTTCAAGAATTTTTATTTAGAAATTAAATTTTGAATAGCAAGCCACTTTAAACAATTTATAAAAATTAGCTTTTACTTACTTAGTTATAGAATATTTGGATATTTATACTTATAGATAGATATCGTCTAACTTTACCTATTGAGTATAATTTCTTTATGGATTACCTTATAGAATAACTTACAGATTTTAAATTAAATTTCTTCTTCAACAATAAGTAGCGTACAAATATATTAAATATAATAAAATAATTGAATCGGTCAGTTGAAAAAGGTACATGTTCCATAAAAATGGCAAAATGAACTGAGATAGCCATTTTATATTTTAAACTAGCCTCCATCTGGTGGGTGTAAAAAAAGTCCATATTATTCTATTCACATAAAAGACCAATAGTCCAAATTAGACTGTTTGGTAAACGATATAACCTCGTTAGACCTTACATAGCCTTAATATCCTTTTTGATATAGCAAAAAGTAAAATAATTCTATTAAAATATATTAAATCTTGTAAAAACATTAAAAAGTATAACTAAACGCAGAATTCTTGAGGGATCAAAGTCCAACAAAAAGGAAAGATATATTTTTAATAAGAGATACATATTTTGTTACAGTAAGAATATAAAATACTTTTGCAATAAAGATGGATATAGAGTAATTATATCTAAACTCCCTCTATCAGTGTTTATATCTTTCACTCAGGTAATATTGCACTGTATATACAATGTATAAAAATACACTACGTTGTAAAAAAAGTAATAAACCTTGAAATAGTTTGCTTATTTATATAGTAATACAGTGATATACCTACTTAAATAAGTAATTTTAAATTAAATAAGTAATATTAAGAAATTCATAATAATAACAACATTACAAAAGTAGATTTTATGATTGCATCAGGTAGTTCAGTAAAATTGAATACATTTCATTTAGGTATTTATAAATACGATTTTTTTAATGGTGTAGACCCTTACTGTCATTTATTTAACGGAGTACTGTAAAGTGGACTTTGATCGCTCAGAAACTTTGCGTTTAGTTATAGTAATTATTCAACTTGTAAATATTGACTTGAAAAAGGAACATATTCCACGGAATTTTTATGTAAATAGTTTATATACTTTAAGACATTTATTTTATTTTCATGGCTAAACATGGGCTACTAACCTCTAGATGAACACTTTTCCTATAGAAAAGTTTGCTGTGAAAAAATTACTTTTCATATAAAACAGTTTTTTTTAGTTTTCCTTTGTACCTTTTTCATCTGACTCATTCATTTTAAAATCGGAATTTTTTTCTATAGTTAATTATTATATTCCATTTTTCCTAGAACAATAGGTTTTAAATTTTTTGGATGAATATCTTTTGTCTTCCATCTTTTTTCATTTGCATTTTGCATATAATTTCTTTTGTACCTATATAATACAATCGCTTTGTTCGATAGATTTTTTGAAAAAAACGTTTTGCTCTCAAAAATGATGCTAACCTAGCTAACCGTATCGAAACATTTCGAGATTATTAACTTTTAAAAATTATCTTTTGTCGCTTTTTCAAAATATTTTATAGTATATTAAACACAACCTTATCTTATCACGCTTTATATTAAAAAAATAAAAAAAAAAAAAAAACTAAAAATAAAAAAGAAATTTTACAGCACCAGTAGTTTGTTTAAAATATTTCTATCACAAAAAAATGATGCAAAAATTATAAGCTTTGAAAATTTCATTTTCTAACACAAAGTGTGGTCTGTTAGAATTGTGTTTAATAGGTAAAATTAGGCATGTTGAGAGTAAGAATGTACTTAGTAACTTATACTTGCATGAATGAATGCTGTAAGTAGGTCGGGATTTAAAGTTCCCGTTGCACGTAGGCCACCAAATACGGACCCATTGTACCCCAGCAGAGTTGTGCCATGTGATGTAAAAAACCAGTTTTTTACATTTTTATGTAAAAAATTGTAAAATACGTAAAAAAACTGTAAAAAACCGTAAAAAATTGTAGAAAATTGTAAAAAATGTAAAATACTTTTAATGTAAAAATTTAAAAAATGTAAAATGTAAAATGACTGACAAACAATTTATTTTGACGGTTATTACTTGTTTATAAGTTCACATGCAAAAACGTGTAAACAAAATGTCGACACAAAAATGATTTTCTGCTGGTGGAAGGCCATCCACAACTGACTACAAAGCTTTAAATTTCCAAATTAACAAACTGAGTTTTGACAGATCAAAAAAACGACTGCATATTTATCTCTCTTTAAATTATAATAAGTTAATAGCAATAAAATCACTGATGATAATTTTGATGATGAAGATGATTGAGACCTTTAATAAAATTTAACTGAATAAATAAAAATATTTTTAATATTGAATTCTTAAATAAACTATTCTATCAAAACTAACCTTTCATTTTCCTCTTTGTCCCCATTTATATTTTTAATTTTCAAATTACTTAATTATTAAGTTTTACTTTGCAAATATAGTAAATACTTTAATAGCAAATATGGAATACCATCAGTAACGCCTACATATCTATTAAATTTAAAACATTTAGTTTTTTACATTTTTTACATTTTTTACAGTTTTTTTATCAAAACAAGTATGTGTAAATTACAAAGTTTTTTACATGTAAAAAACTGTGTAATTTACCCGAAGTAAATTACAGGCACAACTCTGTACCCCAGTAACTTATACTTAAATCAACAATGATATAACAAAATAAAGTCAAAAGAATTTTACATTTACGGCCGATTATGACAGATACGAATGAAACTTCCCAAAAAATTCCTAATCACTCACAATTCCTGAACTTCCTGACCCACTATATTTTATTTATATTTTTTGTATATAGCATACTTGCATGTATGCACTTTTATTCATCATCCAATAATGCATACACTGACCTCTCTTAATTAATTACGTCAGTTGATTAAGTTAACGTGAATGTCACAAACATCTACTCCGTCAAACCCTTAACTTCTCTTGGATTCCGATAGCGTCTAAGTATATAATTTTAGATAGTACTGTTATATTAACTGATTTATCACAGAACTCAATAAATTAACTTATTAATTTTTAGTTAGAAATAAATTCAACTCAACATTTACGAAACATGATAAACGTCATAGAGTTATCAACGTTGTACATGTTAAAGCGATTACATGTTCCTAACCGTTTGACGTGGGCAACTGTGCCAACTGACGTAAATGCTTTCCACGCTTTTCAAATGAATGCAATAAGTAAGAACCTATAATTATTATATTAAAATGAATAAAATGTAACATATAATAGATAATTAGTTATATTCTTGCAAATTATGAATCACTCAGAAGCTAATGTAACTAACTTGTGACTTCCAAATGCATTAAAACTTATCTCCTAGGATTTTTATTTTGTGACTTTCCAGCTAGTCGTATTAGTTTCTGATTGATTCATATATCAAAGTAATGTTATAATTAAAAATTATTCTTAAATTGCATGCAGCTGTACCTATGGCAATTTTACAGTATCCATTTTATTATCTGGGATTAGAGTAAGTATTTCGCCAATTAAAATACTTTTTGTTAAAAGGTTTCCTGGTGCAATTTAATTAATCAATAAAAAAATCTTCTAATCATATATTAACCGTCTACTAACCTGCACCGTTTTTACAATTACACCGGTTCCTCAATTTATGCGAATATCCGTTCCACGGAGATTCAATTTACGCGAATAAAAAGTCGCGGAAAATGGATCTATCATTATAAAAGGAAAATCCTGGAAATAAAAGCTACTAAAAAATTTTAGAGAATTTTATAATACAAATGATAACGAATACTTAAAAATTTACATATTAAAATTTTAAAAATATTTTTATTTTCGATATCGATAATTTTCGATAACAAAAAGTAGGTTTTGACAATCCCAGTATGCAGGGCCGGATTAACCTTGAGTCCGCCCCTAGGCACCTTGAAAAATGCCGCCCCTATCTTTTGTTTGAAAAAAGGAAATCTTGGAAAAGAAACGCCAATCACAATTTTTTCTGCCCTGTTTTAAAAATTTTCCGCCCCTTTTCCCACCTATTTTACAAACTTTCCCTTAAAAAAAATAAGTGACGAGCAAAAAAAAACGTTAGTTACTCATTTTTCCGCCCTATTTTAAAAATTTACCGCCCCTAGGCCATGGCCTAGGGTGGCCTATTAGCTAAGCTGGTCCTGCAAGTATGTTCGGAATACCCACAACTTGTTAATGCTTAAGCCTTCAAAAAATTCGTTATTTTTGAGCTATGATGTACCGTTTACGAGGTATTTACGATCAAAAGTTTACGTTTACGAAAAGTATCGAAAACTACTTTGTTTGAAAATATTCTATTGGTGACCAAATAAAAATGACTAGTGTACCTGAATTAATCAATTATAATCAGTTTATGAAGAGTAACTCCGTATCGGCAATTTTCGATAACGAAAAGTAGGTTTTGACAGTCCCAATATTTTAATATTTTAAAGTTTTGATATTCCCAATACGTTTGGAATGCTCACAATTTGTTACGCTTACGCCTTCAAAAATTTCGTTATTTTTTTCGCTACGCCACACGGCTTAGGATATAATTACAATCAAAGTTTTGAATAACGTAAAGTATCATTTATAGACAAACAATAAAAAACAGGTACACTTGATAGTAGACGGAATTCAGAAGCATTTCGAAAATTTAACACATGGCTAATGACAATTTTTACAAAAAATAAGATCGTGGAAATCAAATCCGCGTAAATTGAGTTCAATTTTCCACCTAAAAAAAGTAAATTGAGGGACCGGCGTTCGTAAAAGTAGCCAAGATTTCTTCTTTAAAATTAAATCCTGTATTTTATTTTAAAGTTTAAAATTATACATTTTGATTTATTTTAGGGCTTTAAATTATGGTGCAATTGGAAGTATACTTGGACACGAATTGACCCATGGCTTCGATGATACAGGCCGAGAGTTTGATAGATTTGGTAATTTACGTAATTGGTGGACTGAGAGGACCATTGAAGAGTACGTCAACAGGACAAAATGTTTTGTTAAACAGTATAAAAATTTTTATATCCCGGAATTAGATATTTATGTAAGTGAAATTAGAATAATAAATTGATTTTATTATTTTGTGAACTATGGGAAATTTTAGTTTAACTGCAAAACTAGGAAAAAGTACTTGTTTGAATTTTATTTCAATTTCCATTCAATGAACTCGAAATAATTATTTTTTTACGTTGGCGATAATTTTACCATTTTTGAGTAGATTTAATCAGTGGCTTTTTGATCCTAAGTAATTATTTATTTTCACTATAGATCGATGGAGAACGTACACTCGGTGAAAATATTGCGGATAATGGTGGATTAGCAGAAGCTATACAGGCCTATAAATTATACCAGAAACGACATGGCAGAGAACCACTGTTACCCGGTTTCGAAGAATATACACACATGCAACTGCTATTTATAGCATTTGGAAATGTAAGTTAAACACGAAATGCCTCTTTCGAATAATTTCAATGTACTGTCATGTTCATAGAAATCGCACTACTAAAGCATTAGAGCTATTAAAGAGATGTACTAATAGTTAGGCAAAATATGCAAAGATTAATGCAAAATATTGGTTAGATGTGGACACACTGGACAAAAGCACCAATTTTGGTTTACATATTGGTTAAATTCTAATCTTTAAGTTTTGAGAAGAATCCACTCAATTTCATCACCTACAAGGCGGCCATCTTGAGTAATGTCCTCCAAAGACCTGTAATGTTATTGACAAGTAAATATACTTGCTAAATGTGCCCACGATGTCGTTTGTTTTCTCAAAAATTGCTGTTTAAGTTCATCTATATCGGTCACTATCTACACCAGTGTTTCTCAACCGCCGGTCCGCGAAAGTATTTCGTCAGTCCGCAGAAAGTTGTGTGAAATTATTCATTAAAATTTTTATTTTAAATCAGCTAATCAAAAAACACATTTTAATGGTATCTCGCTATTTTTAAAATTTAATTATTAATTATTTTACAAGACCGGACCTATCGATTCTGATGAAATTTGAATTTGTTACAGAACAAGCCTAATTTCCATACTACGTTATTCTAATTGTCTTAAACAACTTTCCAAGGAGAAGTTCTTGAATTGCTCGAATAGTACGATTATGTCAACACAGTTATCCTCTAATTAACTAACCCTAGACTTAATATTAGGAAATTAGGCAAAAACAGGTCAATTAGATATTTTTACGTAGGTTTGAAATCTGTAAACAAAATTTTAATATATTTTATTTTTTACTCTCTTTTTGAAAAATTAACCCCCAATTTTTAATCCCCAAGCACCTGTGTTGATGTAATTTCAACAAATTTCATATCAATAACTAGGTCTTTAAATAATATAACAAAATGGCTAATTCAAACTTTTTGTCTATGTTATACCGTTTTCGAGAAATTTGGAAAAAATTAAATTTTTACCCCAATTTTTGAAGTCATACCAGTTTTGTGTATTGAGTTGAATTTGACTACTGAGTTATTATGTTTATAAAAAGGCCTTATGTTGTATTAAATTTCATTTTAAATAAATCAAAGTGCTTTGTCAAGTAAAGTATGATAAATGAATCAAAGTGTCAAAGTACCAACTGAATCGATTTTGTTTCCATAATTTTAATGGAAAATTTAAAAATAAAGTTGAATGAAAATTCCCAACGGTTCCAGAAATATTTCCGTAAATATAATTTGTAAACGAAGTAAGAAAAAGGGGGCTTTTCTTTTGCGCGCGCGGATTTTATGCAAAATAACTTTTTTTAATGTGGTAATACTGATATCTCAAAAAATAATTACCTTATGAAAATAAATTCGGATTTACTGTATTCATTAATGTATTGCCCCGTATGCATACTAAAATTGTGAGCTTAATATGCATTTGTTCAAAATTTATCGCCTCCCGTAGATGCATTTTTATGTCCTAAAATTCTTAAATCCTGAAATTTTGACTTTATTCTAATTTGTACACTGGAGAACACAGTTTGTAATAAAATGCCGTTTGTAATTTTTGTTTCAAATGTCTTGGACCGAACTTATCGGTGTTGCTGTTTCAGCCTCTTTTTGCGACCTCCGCTTCTATCCCCTTTATAATAAAATACCCCTGTCGCAGCACCTGCATAACATAGCGAATTTCCAAATTTTGGGGACTGGCGGATCTCATCTAAGAACTGTACCTATTTAAAATAGTTTAGCTTTCTAAGAGTAAAAGATTTTTTAAAATCGGCTGGGTAATTAGTTTTGATATTTTTGGGACCCAAGAACCCGAACGGACTTTGTGCAGCATAGTTGTATCCATCTAAAATAATTTAGTTCTCTAACAGTGGAAAAATTTTCAAAATCGGTCGGTTAGTTTATTTTTTACAATAATGGAAACAGTAAACCCTAGCGGAAATCATACAACATAACCTTTATTCATCTAAGATAATTTTAGTAAAAAGTTTATCCTAACAGTAAAAAACGGGTCCTAGGGATCTCATATAACTTATGGTAGTCCGTAAGGTTCTTGTGGACATCATTTAATTACTTAATGAATTCAAATACTTTAACTTACTAACGGTGAAAAAATTTTCAAAATTTTCGACATTCGCTAAAAAATTCATTGAAAAATATTTGATATGTTTCGATCAATTAATGGTCAACATCAGCAAATAAAAGTTACTCAAATCGAAGAAAAGAATGAGTTATTTGTCCGTAGAAATTAAAATACAAATTCTGAAAACGAGCAAAGAAATATTGAAAAAACTAGATCGGCAAAACATTCTGACAAATAACACTACCCAACTAATACTCGCCAATTTGAATGAAACTTAACATACTTATTAAACAGCGAAAAATATTAAATACGTGTTTTTTTTTATTTCGGCTAAATACGCTTTTTAGGGGTAGAAAACACCATTCAACCTCTGTAGATGAAAACAGTTATAGCTAAATATTTTTGAAACGACATATTTTCTGAAAAAAGGGCTGAGTACCAAATTTGTAGAATTTAAAGCGATGCACTTGATAGTGACCCTGAAATCGATTTTCAAGGTCAGTTGAAAATGATTAGCCATTGCCGAATTTTGACCATATCCTGTACCTATAAGCAGTAATTTCATGTATTGACTCAATCTATCTTCAAAATTGATTTGTTGCGTTATTTTTCTAAAATAAAAAAAATAAAACCTGGCGAAATGGAAAAATAGACGCAAATTTATAGAAAAAATTAGAAGAAAACATTTTTGTAAGTAATTTTAGAAGTAAAGTTAAGGAAAGATTTAATATCACTCCAATTGTAAGTTAAACATTAACTTTATCTTATATTAGAAATTTTCAAAATTTTTTAAAATTTTTATTGCTACTCTATAGTTATCATATTAGGAATTCAATTGAACATATGATTAACTATTATTTTTCCGATTGCGATTAAGCAAGTATTTTTCAAAATTACTTCTTGATCACTTATTTTCTATCTTGCATGTGAAATTCGTTCGAATATACTTTGAACCATTTAGGGATGAAAAGTAAACTACTCCTTTTGAAAAATATTAAATGATTTTCAAATGACTTTGGAAATTGACCTCAAGGTCAACTTCAAAGTCATCACCGCTAGCTAGCACCGTAGACAAGGATGAATAGGTACGCATTCAGACTTCACACCGTATTTTTTTGGATTTATTTTATGAGTACCTAATCTTTAATATATTAAAAATTTACGCGAAGATGGTCACTTTATCAGCAGTATCCAAAAAAATTTAAAAATATCGGTGGTTTTTGAAAAATTAACAAAAATCGTATAATTTCTTCTCTATGAAAAATTGGGGTCAAAAGAGACGAGAAAAGAGTAAATGGGGACAACCCGTAGAGTCGACCAAAATTGAAATTCTAATATAAAATAATTTCGAACTTTTTGTATTTATACATTCAAAAAAGAAATAATAGGTACTTGATGGTTTTCTTTAAAAATAAACGTAGAATCTAAAATAAAGTTTATATACCCCTGTCGTTTACCCCTAAGTTTATATTCCTTCTATTCTTATTTTAGTTCAAAAAATAATTTTTCAAAAGACTAAGACATAATAATTAATAACAGTGAGATTCTACGTCCATTTTCAGACTTTTGTCTAATACAGACGTTACCTAGAATTTTTTTTATCTACAAAAACATCAGTCTACAGAATTTAATTTATTAGTTAGCAAAATAATTCAAATATGTCTCACTAACAATAAATGTCTTAAATGAGTTTAAAAAATCAAAACGATACTGTTTATTAAATTGCGTAAAAGCTAGTAAATGCAATAACAGATATGATGAATTTATAAGGATTTTCTTGTACTACAAAATCTTAAAAATATGGGAACGCGTACTTTTTTTCGTTAATTGTGTTTTATTTTTTTGCACAAAATTTTAAAAATACTTTATTTTCTTAAGAAAGGGAGGCAACTTTAGTGACAGATATGCCTATGAAAAGTTTTTGGTAATCCGGGAAAAACGAAAACACTTTTTAAAATTTTTTTATTGTTAAAATCGAAATGTTCTTTTAAAGAGGGTTAAAATTATCATATTTTACATTAAAATTTTGACACAATCACCCCCTAACTAACGAGCCTTACTTAATATTAGGAAATTGAGAAAAAACACGTCAATTAGATTTTTTTACACAGATTTTATTTGTTATATAATTCAAAAGGATATTTTAAAAATGTGTATGAATGGCTTTCATTAAATAAATTTCAATATATTTTCCATTTATTTTAACAGTGGAATGTCCTTATTAGTGGCTATACTTTCGGCTTGCAGCGAATTAGACGAAGATTTTCTTCTAAAACCAAATTTAATAATTAATTAAAGTAATAAAAAAAAATTTGTGGATTTCCTACCGTTCAAATATAATCTTTATTGTATGTAAAAATATTATTACATTTTTTCAAAAAACTGTAAGTAAACTGTAAAATTTTCTTTACAAATATGTTAAAATAGAGAAATGTTTCCTTTTTAATTTATTTTTAACTCTTTTTAAATGATTCACTTTAAAATTTTTTAATATTTCTTAATCGAAATTTCATAAAAGAATGTGTCAAAATTTAAAAAAATTTTTCTTTGTTAAAAAAAAAAATTGAATGTGCAAAATTATTTAATATTAGAATGCTCTGATTATACAATTCTAATCATAACTGTATTGTCAATTGGATAGAAAATTACGTAAAAATATTATTGTTTGAATATGATTTAACGTAATTTTTATACGATTGAAGCAAACTCTTATTAATTTTAGGAAGGTGTAAATATAATCTAAATTCTGATCATATCACATAACAGATATCGTCGGGATTTTTTTTGTAAAAAAAAATGGAACAGAGATACATTATAAAAACATTTAACTGACAGAGAAATAGAATATAGCCGAATCGTTAAATTGGATTAAAAAAATCATGACACGCTACTTATAAAGCGGTTTTTTTCGAATTTAGCTCGCAAAAAATGAGACAGAAAAAAAAAGAATGCGAGTGCGAGTGAAATGGAGAACGACATATTTCCTAGTTTTTCTCGAAAAGTAAATAATTTAGAGCAACGCTATAAAAACATTTTTTATGCATTTTACCTTTTACTAGGGCTTGGTGTAAAAAAAAATTTGAAAAATTGCTTAATTCTGGCAAAAAACTCATTTTGTTGACAAAAAACGCCCGGAAAACCTACTTCTGGGCATCCGACGTGTCTGGCTAACGAACTCATCCAACGATTTGGAAAATCGAATTCGCACACAAAATTTCATATGCATTAAACGTTTCGTTCGAGAGTTATCGCGCGGATACATATATATATATATATATATATATATATATATATATATATATATATATATATATATATATATATATATATATATATATATATATATATATAAATTTTAGTGAATATCATTTTCGTATTCTAGGGACCTCAAAACATATTTCTGATATGGTCTCGGGCTTAGGTCGCACCATGACACCTGGCGTAAAAGCTGAATTTCCAGTTTTGGAAATTCGCTAAAAGAGCGAAAACCGAAAAAATTTGTCATTTTAAAACTTTGCTTAATAAAATATAAGGAAAGAAATGTACGTCTAGTTATAAAATCACTGAGAAAAAAATTATTGGACATTGCGAATTTTTTGGTCAAAAAATAAGAATACTCCCTTAATGAAAGTACTCAAACATGGGTTGCATTTTGAATTAGATTACCTGTTGCACCAAAAGTCTGCAGAGAAACTGCAGTAAAAAGAAAGACTAGACATGCACGGAACATTGCAGCTGCATATGTCAAGAAGGTTTTTTTTACAGTATCCATGGCTAATGGTTATCAATTGATTATTTTTAAATTTACATATTTGTAAAAAATGAAAAAACAATTTGGCGGGAAAAAAGCTCCTGTAAACCCCCATCGTTCAATCTTTTTGGTTTGCGGGCTTAACCATGGCTATGTGACGTTTCACGTTTATACTAAGTTTCATAAAAATTACACATTTCCCTATGGTAAAATTCAATAAAAATATTTTAAACATAACTTTTCTGTATATTTCAAAATGATGGGGTTAATAGGGTTAAGTGGATCCTACCGAAAATTTGAAGCTTAAGGTAAGGGTAGTTAGTAAAAAAAAATTGGTACTTTTGTCAGCATGTCCACATGTTTTTATTAATCTTCCTGACTATAAGGGGGAAATAATGAATATGACGACAAGATTTTCACGTTGATAAGACTTAATTACGTGGTAGCAACTTTACTACCATTTAACGTTCGGTGGCTTAAAGTGATTCTTAAGAAATTGATAATTATTTTTAAATAATTTTTAATTTAGTTCTGAATCATAAGAGCTATTAATTTTGTAATATAACCTTTTCTCCGTCCAAGTAACCTCATATTTATTTTTCAAAATACATAAAAAAATAATGTTGACTAAAAGGTTTTTGTTTTCTAGCCACTAATATTGTGGGTAATTAGATTTTTATGAATGAATCTGTACAGTTTATATTTATATTTCAGTTCAGTGTCAATACAGAAAAATCGAATAAATAATTAAAGGTAAGGCGAATGTCTACCTAGTAATCAGGCATACAGTATATTTAATAGACATAACTTTCACATTATCAGTTCGAAAAACATAATACCCCTGTCGCAGCATCTGCATAACATAGCGAATTTCCAAATCTTGGGCACTGGCGGATCTCATCTAAGACCTGTACCTATTTAAAATAGTTTAGCTTTCTAAGAGTAAAAGAATTTTTAAAATCGGTTGGGTAATTAGTTTTGGTATTTTTGGGGACCCAAGAACCCGAACGAATTTTGTGCAGCATAGTTGTATCCATCTAAAATAATTTAGTTCTCTAGCAGTGAGAAATTTTTTAGCATCTTTTCGATAGCTTATTACTGGCGTTTTCGGATCTGCAAGATCCCGGTGGACCTCATTAAAAAATCAGCTCGACCGTATATTCTAGGCGGACTTTATGTAAAATATATATATATATATATATATATATATATATATATATATATATATATATATATATATATATATATATATACATATATATATATATATATGTATATATATATATATATATATATATATATATATATATATATATATATATATATATATATATATATATATTCAAAACCCGTTGTGTAGCATTCTACGCCGCATTTGCATCCGCAGGACAGTTGTGGATCTCAGATAACACAACCTGTACCTATCTAAAATAGTTTACCTCCGTAATAGTAAAAAGGTTTCAGTCAGTTATTTTATTTTTGACACTTTTAGGTCCTACTGACACTTCAGACCTTACATAACGTAATCTATATGTATCTAAAATAGCTTAGCTCCCCAACAGTGAAAAAATTTTCAAAATCGGTCGGCTAGTTTATTTTTGACGCTTTTGGATCCGATGGACCCTGGCAGACTTTACATAACGAAATCTATATTTATCTAAAATAGTTTAGCTCTGTAACAGTGAAAAAATTTTCAAAATCGGTCGGTTAGTTTATTTTTACCACTTTTGGGCCCCATGGACCCTGGCGGACCCTAAATAACGTAATGTATGTCTATCTAAAATAGTTAGTTCCCCAACTGTGAAAAAATTTTCAAAATCGGTCGGTTAGTTTATTTTTGACACTTTTGGATCCCATGGACCCTGGCAGACCTTACATAACGTAATCTATATTTATCTAAAATAGTTTAGCTCTGTACAGTGAAAAAATTTTCAAAATCAGTCAGTTAGTTTATTTTTGACACTTCTGGATCCTATGGACCCTGGCAGACCTTACATAACGTAATCTATACTTATCTAAAATAGTTTAGCTCTGTAACAGTGAAAAAATTTTCAAAATCGGTCAGTTAGTTTATTTTTGACACTTTTGGGTTCTATGGACCTTGGTGGACCTTACATAACGTAATTTATATTTATCTAAAATAGTTTAGCTCTGTAACAGTGAAAAAATTTTCAAAATCGGTCAGTTAGTTTATTTTTGACACTTCTGGATCCTATGGACCCTGGCAGACCTTACATAACGGAATCTATATTTATCTAAAACAGTTTAGCTCTGTAACAGCGAAAAAATTTTCAAAATCGATCAGGCAGTTTATTTTTGATACTTTTGGGTCCTATGGACCCAGGCGGACCTTACATAACGTAATCGATATTTATCTAAAATAGTTTAGCTCTGTAACAGTGAAAAAATTTTCAAAATCGGTCAGTTAGTTTATTTTTGACACTTTTGGGTCCTGTGGACCCTGACGGACCTTACATAATGTATTCTAAATCTATCTAAAATAGTTTAGCTCTGTAACAGCGAAGAAATTTTTAAAATTGGTCGTTTAGTTTATTTTTTACAATTATGGGATCAGTAAATCTCATACAAGTCTAGTACTCTAACAGTAAGAAAAGGGTTCTAAGGATCTCATATAACTTATGGCAGTCCGTAAGCTTCTTGCGGACATCATTTAATTAATTAATTCAAATACTTTAACTTACTAACTGTGAAAAATTTTTTAAAATCGATTGGTTAATTAATTTCTGGCCTTTTTAGGTCCCGAAAACCTTGACCTCACATAAAATACCTTAAATCCATTTGAAATGGTTTAATTTTTTAACATTATTATTAGTGGAAAAATTTTCAAAATCGATTCAAAATATTTTTCCGTACATACATATGTACATTGTACAGATTTTGTTTTGTTTTATATTTAATAATATTTATATCATAACATAATCTTCAATTTCTTGTTTACTTAAAAATTCAATAAAAAAAAAAAAAAAATTCTTCATTACATTAGCTTAGAAAATCTGTTTAATTTACATTTTTTAACATGGAATAGAACCATGCTAATTATAATGCAATAAATGAGAAACAAAACTCTATACATGTATGTGTGTTATATCTCATATATGTGAATAGTTTTCACTTGTTCTCACAAAATTTTTTAATAAAAAAGTGAAATATTTTTATACTTATTAAAAACTGAGATATAAATATAAATTACTTATTAGACTAACAAAGAAAGATTAAAAGTGAAAATTTACATTTTCTCGAAAAATACTTAAAATAGAAAGAAAATTATAAGAATATTTTCTTCATAATTTTTTTTTTCCTTTTCAACGATGTAAAAATCGAACTGCCTTATGATAGGATCGAATGATAAAAAATGGCCAGAAAACCTACTTCTGGGCATCCGACGTGTCTGGCTAACGAACTTAGCCAAGCCAATTCAGAATCCAGTCCGCACACAAAATTTCATAAGCGTTAGACGTTTCGTTCGAGAGTTATCGCGCGGATACATATATATATATATATATATATATATATATATATATATATATATATATATATATATATATATATATATATATATATATATATATATATATATATATATATATATATATATATATATATATAAATTTTAGTGAATATCATTTTCGTATTCTAGGGACCTCAAAACATATTTCTGATATGGTCCCGGGCTTAGGTCGCACCATGACACCTGGCGTAAAAGCTGAATTTCCAGTTTTGGAAATTCGCTAAAATGACATGCAATTAGACAAGTAAAATTGTTAGTCATGTGGGAACAGTGTTAATTTTTACGCGCTGTTCGAACGCAACTTCTTTAATATCAATTTTTAATCATCGGTCCTATTAAAATTATGTTGAACATAAAGCAATTTTTTTATTCTTATAGTATTTGAATAGCAGACACGATTATAGATTCTGTAACGAATTAGATGAAGCATCGTACACATTATACGCCTACAGAGTCGTACTCTTAGTGTCATTAATATTTCTTTGTTTGGATATAGATGTCGACGTTTTGTAAAAGAAAAACATTAATAAATAAAAATTTTCGAGTCGAATTTTTTTTAAAACATATTCATTGGATTAAGAAAACCTTTCTTTCATCCATATTAAGAAAAAAAATGGGTGTTTAATTTATTTGTCAATTTTTGTAAGCCAGTTTAATTACACACCTAAAAATAGTGTTCCGGTATAGGGGCTTTTACGTTAATTCATTATAATTTAATATTTCGTTACTATGGATTTAAAATTAGTTAAATTTACCAATAAAACTTGTTTCTTTTTAAACTTAAAAAAATATACCATTTTTTTTTTTTGCTGTATCTGTCCTTAAATCTGTCCTAAATTTGTTTCACGGCAAAAGTTAAAAACAAAAAAAATAAACTGCAATATTTTTATGAGACTAAATATACATAAGTTCAATTGTCCTTATTATATTTTAACCATCATTGTTTTAAAGGGCACTAAAATTATTAGTACGGATATAGGGAAAATTATCTAAAGTTGATCTGACGTCATTAACAAATGAAACAAAATTAGACGTACAAATTTATATTACTATAATTACTCTAATATAAAAAACAGAAAATTTTGTATACGTCTAATTTTGATTAAATTGTTGCATTTGTTTAATGACGTCAGAAGTAGGTCGTATTTTGATTATTTCCTATTATCAAGCATTTTTACACAAATATTGACATAATTCTTAATAGAAAATCAGCCTATGCCGTTTCATTTGTTTAATATTTTTTAATTAAAAAAAAAAATGGGTAAAATTCTGGAAATACCAAATTTGATATCATAATTCAATAAAGAAAAGGAAACTGCTAAGGAAGAAATCACTAAAAAAATTCACGTACATAAAGTGAAAATGAGATGTCAAGGTATTAATCACATATAATCAAAATTATGTAAAACAAACTCACGTAAAGCAAAGGTCTGCGGCATTTCTTAATTAAGACTGGTGGCTTAGGAAATTTGTAGACGTAAAAAAGAGAAAATCCAATAGATCTTTTAGGTTTGAGTACTATAAAAAATTATAGTCCTTTTACAATCTATTTCTCTAACTGTTCTAATATAAAAATGAGGCAATAGCCATAGTTTATAACACTTATAAATTGTTGATTTAAATGAAAAATTATTAATTTTATAACTGATCATTGTATTAAAAAGCTATTGGAACAAAAGTTGTTCATTTAAAACCAGTTTTTCTAATTAGAATTTTACTGTTTCGTAAAACATTGTTGCTATAAAAAATATACGTCGTAAACGTCTTTTTAAATTTGGCACAATACTCTTTGTTCGCAGACGATTAGTTTTCACATTAGTTTTCATTGTTTAACACTTCGTTACACTTTATATTCTTACCACACGAACTTACTTTTCATCAAATAAAGTACTTCACTTTCATAAATAATAAAATTACTCTTAATAATAATTGCAAGTTATTAGTGCATACTTTATAACAACTGACTTATTTGATTGCTCTATCTCTGAATTTAAAATTCTCTCGTTAATTCTGGAATTTAAATTATTTTTCTTAATTGGGATTATATTTGGTTTAGATATGGTGCGAGACTTTAACGTCAGATTCACTATGGGTTGTTCGGGGCGACACACATTGTCCAGGAAAGATTCGGCTACACGGTGTCATATCAAATACAGAGGAATTTGCAAAAGCATTCAAATGTCCAAAAGGTTCCCCGATGAATCCAGTTCAAAAACGATGTCGAATATGGTAGAACGCACAAAATGATCAATTCAATAAGAATAAAATTATTCACGTGTGTGCCTAAAATTACATTTTTTTCAATATACTGGTTGGTAAATGTTGATTGTAAAGTTGATTTTATCTCAACAACCTTTTTTCTAGAGTCGTCAGAAACGAAAAATTAATATTTTTACTTCTACATAGACCACATTTAGCCGAATTTGCCTTATATGTACCTTTGGATGGTTTTTAACAAAAATTGATATGTATACATTAAAATAATTAACCTGTTGTACATAATTAATATTATTTATACATGATTCAGTAATAAAATGACAAACAAGTATTTTAAAAATTTTATTTTTTCTCATCGATGATTATATAATTGCCTAATTAGACTTGTAATCAATTCGATTTAATTAATTAAATTAATAACAGTATAATAAGATATTTACCGGTAATGGCCATGACTTTTTGAAAATTCAGATTTTCAAAGAAATGCACGTTTTTGGAATTTATGTTATTGGATGCCATTAATATTAATAAATATGGCCGGTTTTTCTGGTATAGCACAGTCAGACAGGTGTATCCAAGTAGGTAATCTATTTCATCATGTTTCCAATAAAGTTCAAAGTTTCGTACAATCAAATGAATCAAATATTTTTAAGATCCTGTTAACTGATGATAAATTTGAGAAAACTGACTCATTTACATTTTAGATACGAAGATTTAATTCAAAACATTTGAAAATCTTGAAACCTATGTTATAAATAAACTTTAAAATTATTTTTAACCCAGTTAGTAACTATAATGTACTAATGTAATTCGAATCGGAATTTCTGACTTGAGTTATTCGAGTCAACTTCTTTGACTCAATTAAATTTTTTTAACTGTAGGTTGTAAATTTTTTTAATTGCTATGCAGTTAATTTCACTGAATATAAAAGGTCAGTAATTTTTAAAAAAAGCAAGTTAAAATACATATTAGAAACAAAAGCAAAGAGAAGTTTATACTGCTTCAATGTCTTCGCTAATACATAATTTTTCTTTATTTTATTTCATTGCAAATTAACAAGAGATAACAATTTAAATCTTTTAGTAAAAAATAAAAGATCTTACATTTAAAATAAAGTGAAACTTACAAGCAATGTTACGGAAGTGTTCCCCTGCGATTTCGTTCATTTTATTTTAAAATATACGAGTTGTACGTGCCCAATCCCATATTTAGAGGGTAAAATCCTCCTTCAAAAATTTTTGCTGAAAAACAATATTTTGGTATTTTTCTCATACTAACAATTTTGATGAAAAGTGGTGAAAAGATTTAGACTGAGGTTACATTACTACAGAATATTTTCCATTGGGGTCACTTAATTTTTAAGGGGCTAAGCACCCTTAAGAGTGAGTTTATTAAACATTTTTTAGGAAAATCATAGCTCAAATTCTTTAAAATTCTGTAAAAAGGCTACAAGTTAGTAGTTAATAAATTTACTCACTGTAATGGCGCGGCGTAATTGGGGGGGGGGGGGGGGTTATGGTAGGCTGTATATAAGAACAAAATTTTTAACAAAAATTAAATATTTCGGATTTTTCCTATTATAAAATTTATAAAAGATAAGAAAAATCAAGTTAATTAGTAATTCCTTGACTTGAAATAGATAGTTTTGAAACATTGGTTTTATGAGAAAAACTCTAGAATTACAGATTGTAATTAAATGTCATGTGTTATGAAATAGTGGAAGAAAATACAGGTAAAAAGATAAATTAAGTTTCAAGATGTCGATAAAAGAGGTATTTTAAGCTAAATACCGGTAAAAAAGTGTCCTTTTAGTAAATTAGAAGGGTGAACATTTTTCGAGTACCTACCATTAATGATTTAACATTTACCGATAAAGAAATAACAGTAATGACAATACCTAAACCTAAAGGGACTACGGGGAAGATACAAACACTAGATGTATATGGATTCCGAATATGAAACAATTTCATCAAGCGGTTTTCCGATAGTAAATGCTACTTAATTACAATATCAATTTTCATTCTCGTAACAACGCAATAAAACTCCAATCATTGATTCTTAACCAATTTTCTTCTCTTCGATATCAAAACTTATTCTGTTATTCATGGTACAAAAGCGGATACATAAGTAAAAGACCAGAAAAATATGAAAATTCAGTTGCGTTTGCTCTCCAAGTGTCCCCCAAATGCAAAATTGAGGGTTGTGAACAATTATCTTTTATAAGATGTCCTTGGTGCAAGAAATCGCTATGATTTAAACACTTTTTTGAAGAATACCATTACTGCGTAAACTATCATCAATAGTTCTAATTAATACTTTTTTAATGCCTCTATAAAATAATATATTGTAAAATACAGTAATACTGATGAATCTTAACGTTTGTTTACTGTACCGTTATTCAACACCTACTCAAAATAATAATTGAAACGTAATTTGTATTTTTACTTGATTTTCTTCCACTATTTTATAATGGAAGTGACAAAGTGCCATTTAATTTCAAACTGCAATCCTAAATGCAGTTTGAAAATGCCTTTCTCATAAAGCTACTTCAGTGTTTCAAAACTATCTGTTTCAAGTCAAGGAATTAATAACTAACTTGATTTTTCCTATATTTTACAAATTTTATAATAGGGAAAATCCTAAATAGGTATTTAATTTTTGTTAAAAATTTCGTTCTTATATACAGCCACCCATAACTTGTAGCTTAACCTCTTAGAAATTAAGTGATCCCAATGAAAAAAATTCTATAGTAATGTAACCTCGGTTTAAACCTTTTGACCACTTTTCATCAAAATTGCTTAAGGGCATGTATGAGAAAAATACCAAAATATGATTTTTCAGTAAACTTTTGAAGGGTTGTTTTACCCCCTAAATATGGAATTGGGCACGTACAATTATAATATGTTTGTTACTTTGTCAAGTACTGCAATATATCTTAAAAGGTGAACGAAATCGCAGGAGAACACTTCCGTAACATTCATTGTTAGAAAACTATTATAAAAGGGTATCCCGGGATAAGAATGGCCGGTTGGCCCCCAGACGAGATTTTCAACGGTACTTTGGCTACTATAAAGGCAGCTGATAAGAAGTCTTGCGTGCAAGTTTTAACCTCATATCTTGAGTAGTTTAGAAGTTATTTGGGAAAATAGGTATTAAGGCCATGATTTTTTAAACATTTATATCTCGTAAACTATTAAAGATATTGAAATGAACTAAAAACCATTGAGTAGATCTGAGTTAGTACTATAACATATATTTCTTCCATATTTTTCCGCTTGTAAACAACCATAGAAAATTCGGGAAAAAAATAGAAAGACACTTTTTTAGTGGTTCCTTTAGACCTTTAGAGTGACAATCACGAAAAAAACATCAAATATTTCACATTATGTTTTGTTTAAGTACTGCAAGTTTTGTTAAAAACAAAAAGGTGGAACACTGTCAAAGAGGAGATACCTCGATCGAAGCCACCATCGGAAAGATGGATTTCATCATTCTTTATGTGTTTATCCCATGCGCACAAGATTGATTAAGAACCTGGTGATGTTTTAACGATATGTACCTATATACCGATCATGATCCCCTAAATATACAATGTGTTCAAGGTTAGGTGAGGCCAATATATAAATGTGTAAGAAAACTTGTTGGTACGATAACGGTCATATTTCTTGACCGACAGAGCTACTATTTGGTATTATAACTGTTTACGTCAAGTTCTAGGCTAAGTTCGTAGATGGAGTTGGTCGTCAATATGCGACGGTTTCAAAATTGACTTTTCATTATCAATTTTATTATTATATTATTAAATTATTGACTTTTTGAAACTATTCAACGAAAATAGCTCATCCACGAACAGCTTAAACCTTGACCCCAATTATAGTTATAATAAAACTAAGCTGTCATCCGAGAAACGTAACCACAACTCCCATACTTCAGTACACATTTGGGTATTTGACTACTATACTATGATTGACATGATTGTATATTTATTTAGAGTTAATGATCAGTAAATATTAATTAAAACTGAAATTCAGCTCGTAGATAAGGATAACTGATTAAATAGTTTCTCAAAAGACAATAATTTTAAACTTAAAATTCCTAACTTTTTGAAACTATCCCATATTGACAATTAATTACATCTATGAAGTTAGTCTGGAACTTGAGTTGAAAAATTGTGTTACCAAATTTCAGCGCGATTGGTTAAAAAATATAACCGTTATCGTACCAACAATTTTTTTTTACATATTTATATATTAGCCTCATCTAACCTTGAACACATTGTATATTTGGGAGGCATACCGATCATCGGTACATATCGTTAAAAAACCACCAGGTTCTTAATTAATTTTGTGCGCATGGCATAAACACATAACGGAATGATAAAATCCATCTTTCCGATGGTGGCTGCGATCGGGGTTTCTCCTCTCTGACAGTGTTCACTCTTTTGTATTTTGCGAAACTTGCAGTACTTAAACAAGACCTACTGTGAAATATTTGAGGCCTTTTTCGTGACTGTCACTCTGAAGGAACCACTAAAAAAGTGCCTTTATATTTTTTTCTCGAATTTTCTATGATTGTTTACAAGCAGAAAAATCTGAAAGAAATATATATTATGGTACTAACTTAGACCTACTCAATGGTTTTTAGTTCATTTCAATATCTGTAATAGTTTACGAGATATAAAGGTTTAAAAAATCATGGCCTTAATACCTATTATCACAAATAACTTCTAAGCTACGCAAGATATGAGACTAAAACTTGCACGCAAGACTTCTTATCAGCTGCCCTGGTAATAGCCAAAGTGCTGTTATATATATATATATATATATATATATATATATATATATATATATATATATATATATATATATATATACATATATATATGTGAAGGCCTTCGAATATCGACCTGAAAATTTGGGAGTATTTTCTTGAGATATTGCATGAATATGCTAGGTCAAAAAAATTTTCGTTACAAACATAATATTTCTCCTCTTAAATCTGAATTTTTATAATTTGCATATTGTTGTACCTTTATTATACCTTACATATTTATATATATATATATATATATATATATATATATATATATATATATATATATATATATATATATATATATATATATATATATATATATATATAGGGTAAGTACGGGAGAGATGCCGCGTCGGGAGTGATGCCGCAGTAGCCATAGTTCGTCGGTTGATTGACAGATAGCGCTATTGATGGATTATATGTTTAAAATAAGTTACTTATTTAAGCTGTATATGGTAATATTTATGATTAGTCCATCAGTTTAGTAATTATCCAACTTTTTATTATTGAAAAATACGTTTTTTAACATAATATTTTATCAGCCATTTAATTCATTAGAATTTAAGAATGTATACTTCATTGTTTTAATGAAAATGAGTTTTGTTATTAATTTAGGTATATTTTAAAAGTACTGTATAAAATTTTAGGTTGAAATTCCGCACTATGCTTGCTATAGCAACATGCGGCATCTATCCCAACAAAAAGGAGAGACGCCGCATTTAAAGTTGGTATAGATGCCGCATCATATTACATGTTAAAAACATAGACCTATATACCTTAATTATGCAATTTTTTTTTTTGGACTGTAAATTATGCCACGTAAATATAAAAGATCCATTAATGGATCAGGAAGAGCCCTCATATTAGTGAAGATAACGAAAATAATGATGACTGCCTGTGTATTGAATGTTTTAAAAGGTACTCAGAAACAAATAAAAATTTGACTGATTAAGATGCATTAAGTGCCAAAAATGGTTACATATGGCATGCATCATGTATGGAGATGTGTGTAAAATGCAAAATTTTTAATATGAACTATGCCGCGTCTCACCTTCTTTGATGCGGCATCTCTCCCATAGGTGTGGGAGAGACGCCGCTTTGCAGGCTGTACAAAAATGTTAATTATGAATCCTTTATGACTCAAAATTTACAATTATTTATAAATAATTGTAAAGAACAATGTTTAGATTTATTGTGTACCAAATTTCAAATCAATTAAATGCTTACTTTAAGAATTATCAAGTGTTTTCAAAATGTGCGGCATCTCTCCCGCATTCACCCTATATATATATATATATATATATATATATATATATATATATATATATATATATATATATATATATATATATATATATATATATATCATTGAAAATAGATCTGATTTTTACAAGTATTTTATAGCGCCTTGTCTGTGCATGTTATTTTATAAACGAAAAAAAGCTAAAAATTCGCATAGAGCTGAAAATTGGTACAGACCTTGCCTACACCATTATGTGCTAAAAATTTTATTCAAGGTCAAAGGTCAAGAAAATACGTTTTTCGTAAATGGTAAGATTTATGGTAAAAATAGTTTAGGTACATTTTGTAGATTATGCAATTGTCTACAAAAAAGGTCTGAATACTTTTTGTTCTAAGATCTATATTTCATGAGATATTGCGATTTAAAAAATTGGAAAAGTAATATTCTGCATAATATGCACCGCTTTTTACGCCACCATCGAAGTAAACTTGATACATTTTTTACATGATTTATCTTGTAGATAAAGTACACGATCTGTTTTAATGATCTCAAAAGTTATTTTATTACACCCTACTTCCTATAACGAGCTTTTACCGCAAAATCTTTGCTAAAAGAATTTTGCGAGCAATGGTTGCGAGGGCTCTTCTGCTAAAGCTGAACTCTTTGGAGTAATAATTTGAATGATATATATATATATATATATATATATATATATATATATATATATATATATATATATATATATATATATATATATATATATATATATTGCATGGAAAGTGTTATAATCGTCCAAAGTATTTACATTTATACCAGCATTGTCTTATCTTCATTGAACAAATGGCCCAATTTCTTGTGGTGAGGTATGAGGCTGGCAGTAAAGCACTACTACTACCTCGTACGTCATATAATAGTATCATTGTAAGATGCATCAAAAGAGGAAAAAAAGATGTGTAAGACGTTTTGAACCACATCGTCGGTGAGGAAAAAAGACATCCTTTTACAATCTCGAAATGAAAAATAAGCCGAAAAGCAGTTACGATACAGCTGAGAATTGTACATATTAATATTAAATTGTAAGTTATAGAGTTTATTTTTCAAAATTCCTCGTTCTAAAAAATAAATCAGTAACTAGGAGGCCGATCAGATTCGCTCTACAATCGACAAGTTGAACATCACTGTTTTATATAGTTTGTTCACCGAATCGACGAAGCATAAGTAAACAAATTCATTTTCCTATGTGTTCTTTCTGATTTTAAAATTTTTTCTTAATCCTCCGAATATTTTAGTACTTACAATGAACACACCGACGCAAGACTTGGGGAACCTTGCTTTAGAGTTTTAGATGGTAATGACACTCTCTACGTAATGTGTATCATTCAAAGTACATACTATTCCAAAAAGTTCAATTTCAGCAAAAGAGTCTTCACAACGATTGAAACAAGACCTCTCAGTATAAGATTTCGCAGCAAAAGTTAATGTGCCAATATGACAGTGCAGCAGGATATAGTGAAATAGTTTCTCAAAAAAAACAAAATAAATCGTGTATTATACCTACAGGAGAAACCACGTAAAAAAATGAGTCAAGCACTTTACCGGACGGTGGCGTGAAAACAGCATATTATATTATGTAGGTAGAATCTTGTTTTTCAAAATTTTGAAATTGCGATATCTCATGAAGGATAACTCGCAGGAAAAAAATGTAGAGACCTTTTTTGTAGAAAATCTCCTAATCTACAAAATTTATCGAATCCGTTTTTCCCATAAATTTTACCATTTATCAGATATTTACAAAAAACCAATTTCCTTGACCTTTGACGTTAAATAAAATTGTTAGCACAAGTGGGATCGATGGTGACTTTTGACATTTTATTTATAATGGTCTATTTAAGGTCTGTACCAATTTTCAGCTCTATGCGAATTTTTCCGAAGTTGAATGTTTATTTTGAGTGGATTAGTTGTTTTATGTGGAATAATAACTGATAACTCATTTTGTTTTGTAGTTACGTGCTATCCACTTTTGTTTTTTTTTTTAATTTTCAGACCTTGTAAAATATAAACTTTGTACCTTTTATAATGCATTTAGGCTATAATTCGTAAATAATTATGTAAACCTTAAATGAGATATATCACATTGAAGATATTAAATTGAATATAATAAATATAACAAAAATATTATTTCAGGAGTTAGCAATGTCAAAAAATGCACTATAAAATTTAGTTATTTATAATTATGGAGAAATTATAATAAAAAGACATACGGTTCATTATTATAATATTTTTCATAAATTACCATTTTCTTTAGTAGGTATCTATATCTAAAGCTTCTCTTATGTTTTTTATTAAATCACCATATAACACCACAGATTCTTTGTGATAGTCAAGTCATTAGCATGTCATTAGTATTCAAATTTTAATATATTTTTTTTATCTAAAAAATTTAAAAAAAAAATATTTGTCCATGACTTTTTTGAAATTTTTGAATAGCAACTAACTACTCTACATTTTTTTTAATCAAATTTGGTGGGATGAAATTAATTAAATTTTTTCAAATGGCTAAAATTTGATTTGCAAATTTATTTTGGGCCGCTGACATAATAAATTTATCGTAACTGTTTTTGTAAGTATGAATTCCGTCGTAAACAGATGTATACTTATTTAATTGAGTTGAAATTTTATTAGATTGTTTTAGAAATTACTGAAATTTTATTCAAAAATTAATAATATACTAAACTTTCTCGTCTTGCATAAAAATATTATTACCTAATAATTTATACGAATGGGTCTTCTTTTTAAATACTTCATTAACATATAACTTTTTTAGTTTTTTATGTAACATATTGTTGCAAAACAGCATCGATTATCAAAAAATTTATTTATAGCTTTGTTTTCATTTTGACTATTGTTACAAACGTGTGATTATAACAAAATTAGCACTATTAAGCCGTGTGTATTGATTTTATAAAATTTAATTGAAATTCAATTATTGTGAAGTATGTTCAAATTTCCGGAATCGTCAAATAGAAAAGGAGAAAAGAAAATAAATACATTTTTCTGTTTTATCTTTTTATTTGTCAAATTCATAATTTAAAATAAAATTTATAGATTGACTAAATATGTCTTTTATCGGATAACTTTACTGAATTAAAGTTAAACATAGTTTTTTCGACAATTATTACAATTTTTGTATCAAAGTGATCAGGTTGTTTTGCAATTTTTTTTTTTTTTATCATAAAAAAGTAGTTACAATAACAAAATAACAATGTAACTAATATCTTAAACAGTCAATTGAAATATAAAGCTAATAGTTGATATTTATCTATCACTTATGATATGGAGCATAAGTGGAAATACCATTGTATAATCCACCATTTAATCCATTTCCGAGAGTAATACCATGAGAGATTCCATTAGCATAGCTAAGACCGCCTAAGCCATATGATGCACCTTTGGCTATTGTTAATCCAGATCCATATCCTAGTCCTGAACCATAGGCTAATCCTGAACCATATCCTAGTCCTGAACCATATGCTAGGCCTGAACCATATCCTAGCCCTGAACTATATCCTAGTCCTGAACCAAGCGCTAGTCCTGAGCTATAGCCTAATCCAAGTCCACTTACTCCAATACCACCTAATCCATATCCTACACCAATAGCTGGCCCTGCAGCTATTCCACTAGAGTAAGCTAAGCCAGTTCCACCAACTGCGAATGCTGGTGCACTGGAAACTGCTACGGCGGGTGCAGCAGCAATACCAACTGCTGGTGCTTGAGCAATAATTGTATGTCCTGTACGGACAGCTACTGGATGAGGAACATTGACGACATATGGTTGTGGAACACGTACTGGGTATGGTTGTGGTACATCTACTGGATACGGTTGGGGAACAGGTACTTGAACGGGTTGTGGAACACGTACACGAACTGGAGTTGGTACTGGAACAGGTTCTGGTCTGTCAACCGGCACTGGAACTGGTCTGTTTACAGGTACACGAACTGGTTGTGGTACTGGCACAGGAACTGGGCGTGGTACATTAACTGGGTAAGGCTGAGGTACTGGGTATGGGACTTGACGATTTACTGGAACTTGTACTGGTACAGGTCGTGGAATATTGACGGCTTGTGTACTTTGCGAGACGGTAGTACGTCCAGGTACTTGACTAGTAGAAATTGTACTTTGAGCCGATCCAATGGCTAATCCGGCACCGGCCCCGTAGGCCAATCCTGCGCCGCCGCCATAGGCTAACCCTGCGCCGCCGCCATAGGCTAACCCTGCTCCGGAACCGTAGGCTAATCCTGCACCACCAAGAGCAAGACCGGGACTAGAAGCAAGACCGATAGCGCCAGCACTACCAAGAGATCCTCCTTCAATAATTACTCCACCATGTCCATATCCAGCTCCATAAGTTGATCCAGCTGACAAAATTTGTCCGTGCTCTTCTAAGGCACCACCACCTAAGGCAAGAGCGCCTCCACCGTTCAAGATTCCACGTTTTTCAACAGTTTTTTCTGTTTTTGGTTTTTCAAGGGCGGCAACAATAGCCAAACAGGCACAAAAGACCTATAATAATAACAATGCATTAAAATTAATTTAGTGTTCTACATCTTTCAGAATCAGTCAGTCACATATTTTTTTATTTTAAATAAAAAAAACAATCAACCACTTACCACGAACGTTCTCATGGTTATTCTTAAATGAATCAAGAAGATGAAATGATATCCTTATCCTAACAAGATTCTGTTTTTATAGAAGATGAATTTTTGTTGGTAGGGACAACAACAAATGAATTTAGATAATGAAGATGACCACTAGATTAGTCCGTCTCAGTATAGTTCTGAGGATTCAGATTTGACAAATTTTTTTACTTTCACTATTAAAACGAGATGTCCATTATATTTTGTATATTGCACATCGTATTCAACACTAATAGCGACGTCAACAGTCGGTCTTTTTTTAAAAATTTAACCTTTATTAGCATTTAGAAATTAAATCACAACAAAATATTTTTAAACAAAAATTAAAATTTTTACATCTGGCTATTCTTATTATTTTTTCTCTTTAAATATTTTCACTTTTATTTCCCATATAGCTACATAAAAAATATATCTTTTTTTTTTTTTTAAATTTAATTCAATCTTTTTTAGGATACCTATTAATGATATAGTAGAATAGTTCATAACAAAGGTCGCCTGACTGGCATACAAATTTATCAAAAAAGTAAAAAATTTTATGTATAATTTGCATTTTTTTTATTTAAAAAAAATTTATATAGTATAAATTAATAAATAAAGTTTACAATAATACAAAATTGTTGACATTCTAACCTCATTGTTGCCAATGAAATATTCAAATTTAAATTTTAAAGAAAATGTTACAAAAAGACCCTTTTTAAACAAATTTTTTATACATTTCAACATTTTAATTTATCAACTTGCGATTAATTCTTCATTTAATTGAAAGCGATTAGAAGTTACTAAACTATATACAGAATTTTTATAATTCAGCATGTTATATAATGACAAAAACCCTCTTTCATTAGAAGGGTCAATTATATATTATTTAGTCACTATAATAATTATTACTGACTCACTTGTTATTTACTGATTTCAGTGATAGTTTTGAGTAGACTGATTATTTTATATTGTAAGTCTGAATTTCTAGAAATTGTAGAATTTTTAATTAAATTTTTACGCAGTATCCAATCAATTATGAAAACTCGTAAATAAGAGAATTAAGAAAAATTTTATAAAGAGTGGGTTGCAAAGAGTGGATAGCTAAGATAACTAATTTAGACAAATAGGAATCTATAAATAAAGGATAACCCCAGGAGTAACTTAACGAGCTCCGAATTTGGGTAATTTAAGAAAACCATTTTTTATTATAATTGTCCCAAAAATGATCTTACATTGACTTTACTGGAATTAGTTCCTTGAAATCAATTTTACGATGAATGCTTTATTAATCTCATTGTTTTCACCGATATCATAGTTGAATAAATGATTTTCGCCATTTTTTTTTAAATACAATTAAAAAACAAAATAACATTTGTTCCAACAATCTGGCCCACATAGCGAATTTCTCAGTCTTTCTCAGAAAACAGTTTACATAGAATAATATTTCAAAAACCTATCGTATTTGACGTATATCGTATCATATATTTCAAAAAATTTTGAAAATTAGAAACTTATTTTAATTTTTCTCGAAGACCAGCTCACTTAGAGCAATTGCTCATAGCTAATTACAAAACAACAAACAACAGTCATGTGGTAAATTTTTCCAAAATTCTATTAACATGGAACGTAGGTTTTTTCTCAACGATTATACAACATTATGTGTTTCACAACTGTAAGAAGTGATAATAATTTGGTAAGCAATTTCTTCTCTTCATTACAATTTATTAAGCATAATTATATAAAGGGCACCTAAACACCATCTTATGTGATTTTTAACGCTTTTTCCGATGGTATAAAAGAAATTGGAAAACTTTTAACTTTATTTTACTAAATTTTGGTAAAAAAACATTATTTTAAAATAAATTTGTTTTCGCCAAAACGGTCCAAAATACCTTTTTATAGCCAATGCCAGCAGCTGTGGTAGATTAATATTTCTGCTGGAAATTTGCTAACGTGCAAGAATATACTTAATTGTGATATTTATTTACAAATATAATAGTCCAGTTTATCTCTACATATGATTATATTTGGTTTTGGCTACTATGAAAATTGATAATACTTAAATTCTCTATGTAAATTTCGCTTATATTATACAAATTTTATTTTTTACTTAATGTATTTATCTTTTAATTACTGTCTTATTAAAGATTTCGAAAACTGGAAAAACTCGTAACCTGCCGATCTTATCATATATCGTAAAATATTATTATTCATTTCTATAGAAACGAGTAAGCGCAACTTATTTTTTATCAATATTTAATTGATAAAAAAAAAATTTTCTCTACAATCTTAGTGGAAAGTAGGCTTTTACGCTCTGTGAAGAGAGCGCAAAATGTGTATTTGCCGAAGACTCTAGTTACCGAGCAACAAATTACTACTTTGCGCTTTAAAGTGGAAAAGTAATACTTTGTCGCTCGGTCAACGTATATTTAATTACAAATCGGGTAGGTGTTGTTTATATTTTCTATGGTAACCAATAAACAGATTCTAAAATTATTTTATTTTTCTGGTAATCAAGTGAAATATTAATTTTATTAAATTTCAAAATAACTACAAAATATTAATTAAAAATAATAAATAACTATAATTAATAAATAATAAAAATAAAAAATTTAAAAAATATGTACATATGTGATGGAAATACGTCGAGAGCACCAAAAGTTCTCGGCCTAACATGATTAAACTTATTTAGAAGTGACGTAATTTATACTCACAGAAAGTATTAAGTCTCTAGTAATCATAAACGCATAGTGGACGAGTTTACATGTGTTTTATTTATTCTGTTGTAAAAGTGTAAACTTAATATGTCGACCGTTTCAAAAATTGAATATCGTGTAGTAATAAAATTTCTGACAAAAGAAGGACAAACTCGAGAAGAAATTAAGGACGGATTGGATGGTGTATACGGTAAAGCTGTGCCAAAGGTTTCGTTTGCGGTACGAGTCCCTCAACGACGATGATCGTTCTGGACGTCCGGCAGATTCGACCACTTCCTAATATTGTAGAATCGCTACAAAGAATTTGCTTATTATTATAAAGGCATAGAGATGCTTATCCCACCTTATAATAAGTGTATTGAAATAGAGGGTGGTTATATAGAAAAATAAATTCTTTTCACTGTTCTCTCTGTATTTTTTAATACTCAGGCTGAGAACTTTTGGCGCATCCTACGTATGTAATAGTGACAGTGATTTCTTAAGTACACGTCCAGATATTTCTTAAGCTGCAAAAGTTATAATATTGAAGTAAATATTAACGTCCATTATTATTTTTTCAAGTATCTTTTAAATAAAAAATACATTTTATAAGATTGTAGAAAAAATTTTGTGTGTAATTCGAGCACAAAATGACATTGCCGCTCTCATGAGATTAACGCGCTCCGCCTGGAGGCGTCGCGCGTCAACATTCTCAATCGAGCGGCAATGAACCATTTCGCGCTCTTAATACACAAATAACTATTAATTAGCTGTGGCAATAATATTTTTGAATTTTTTATATATTTGGAATTCAAGTGGGTCACTTAAAATTATCAAATGGGTGACTAATTACTGACAAGACAAATAAATTTATTACTTACATATAGTTTTCAATTAAAGCGAGATGACGTAGACATTTTGCTAAAATGACTTGCGAGTATTTCCTGAATCTGTAAGTGTATTTATAATTTTAATATTATTCAAATAAATACAAAAACAAAAATAAAAAAGCTTAGCGGCAACCACTAACTGCTAAATTTTATAAAATTTCTAATTTAACTGCAATAATAAGCTTGGTGGTTATTGTAAGCTTCAAATCTTGACTATTATAAAATGATAGCCAGCACTTGGCTGTGTTAAATATGATACAAAAGCTTCACAAAAATAGATATGCAGGATGTATATTTTTCTAAATCAACTTTGTACATTTTGATGGTAATTTTATCCTGAAATGAATAATTTCTACCATCAGTAGGTACTATAAGAAAATTGTGTTCTATAGGTACGTTAAGTTAAAAAAAATGATTCTAATAATATTGAAGAAAAATGGATAATTAACATAATTCTAAATTAGTAAGTAACAAAAAATTGGTGTTTAGTTCTAGGCAGAACTTTTTGTTTTCCTCATTTTTATTTCTGATAAAATTAAAATATAGTAAGATTGCTTGAGAATGAAGTTTTTGAGATTTGATCCTATTACCTGGTTGAATTTTCATATTTTATAGTAAATATCCAGAATTCTATTCAATATTTAAAAATATTCACAACAAATTTATGTCAAGTTATTTGATTAATTTTATATTTAACACATTGACGGTCATAACCTATAATGACGAAACGCCCAAGCTGCTATACTATTTTGACAACTAATAAAATACATTTTCTATGCAATAAAATTGTTTAATTATTTTAGATGGGCGGAGGCTATGTTATATAAGGTCTATTAGGGTCCTGGGGTCCCAAACCCATCAAAATGAACTAGCGAACTGATTTTGAAAATTGTTTCACCGTTAAAAAGTTAAACTTTTTTAATTGCATATATTCTATATTATAAGAGATCTGTTTGGGTTCCGGGAACCCAAAAGCGCCAAAAATTAACTACTAAACCGATTCTGAAAATGTTTTCACTGTTAGAGAGCTATCGTCAGTTGGGCCGAATCTGGACGATTTGTTCAGTTTTATGGCAATAAATTGTTTAGAGTTTATCTAAAAAATTCTAAAAAAATAATTTAAATGCTTTAATATCACGAGCATATAGGGCAGTAATAAAAATATCAAAATTGGACTGCAACATTTTTTTTTTTTGTTTTGTTATATAGAGTCTAGATTCGCCCCTATGTATGAGGCGAATCTGGACAGTGCTTTATTTGCAATATAAATCACATTCAGTCATGCATATGGGTAAAATCGGACATAAAAAGATAAAAATAGCTGAATTTCCAATCTGGAAATTCGCTAGGTTAAATAACTGCATCAGCGAATGACTTTTGATAGGTGGAATAAAACATTTTGGATTTAAATGAATTTTATTTAGATTTGCCTTTGAGTCTATCATCCAAGGTCGATTTGGGAACATGGAAATATTCAGCAGCTTGTCGGAGCGATTTTCTTTTATTTTTAATATCGAAAAGCAGGTTCGCAACAACTACATATCTACAGGGGGTCCAACAACAATTTAAATTATCAAATTTTTTGATAAAGCAGTTCTTCGATAACAATGGAGGAAAATGTTGTAATAAAATGTCGTCTCCAAAAATTTGATTTTCAAATAAAAAATACTAGTAAACCACTAAAAATGTTACTTTTTAATATAAATAAAATAAATTGAAAAGAAATTTCCAGGTAATTTTAGGGGGTCCGGACCCCTTGGACCTCCCCGGTTGTTGCGCCTCTGTCGAAAAGAGCCCATTTTATGTTATCTGGACTATAGTTTATGTAGTTTATATCCATTATCATTTTATATTGACGCACCATGGTGTATGAATTCGCTCACCTATAGACAATTTTTTGTTAATCAATTTATAAAAAAAAAAAAATAAATAAGCACAATACAGCTTTCATTTTTAGTACATATATTGTCAAAAAAACGCCAAACATTTTGTTGCCAGTCCCTACTTTATATATGTATATAACTTTTTTTTTGTATAGCAGTTTCTTTATAAGATTTCAAAACGCGCGTTATTTTTAAAAATTATAAACAATGCGTCTGTAAAATAACAAAATACAAAGATGTCACGCTCACCGCTTTTTTTTGATGACTAACTCATAACTGACAAAATTCAGTAGCATAAATTGATCTATGACCTTGTACGGTCATAACACTGACGAAGAAATATCGAGAGGCAGCTCTGTCTAGATTCGTCCCAACTGACGGTATATTTAAGACGGATACAAGTTGTTATATAAGATCTGCCAGTGTCCAATCTTTGGAAATTCACTATGCTATGCAGATGTTGGGACAGGGGTTTTTTTGTTTGAATTGATATAAATAGATTTAAGGACCATCCCTGCGAATTTTTAAATATCGTTAGTGGAGAAGAAAAGTGATGCAACTCAAAAACTGATATTTTCGAGTTTATTATGAAAATGTGTAGCAAAATTTACATATTTCTATGTCCTAGAATGACATATTGCTACTTCCAAAAATGACCGCTGGATCATCCTTCTCAAACTTCAAATTGCAAGTTTTTTTTTTAATCAAAATTTTTAATGTTTTCAAAACTGACCTGTTATTGTTTAAGATAAAAGATGAACATTAGTAATTAATTCCCCAGAAAGTTTTGAAAATTTTATAAATTCAAGATCATGACAATTTTTTACAGGAAACAAGAAGTTTTGAAATGGCTATACTGAAAAAACAATTGTTTTTAGTTTTATCTCTTCTTTTGTGCGCTGATGATATCTCCATCTGAATAATGCCATTCTCGGTAATACTAATAACAAAACTTGAATATTTTGCTTATAAGTCAACTTTTACATGCAGTACAAAGATAACATTTTTTTTTAAATTGTTGATATTATTCAGAAATGTAATGGTGAAGGCTGTGGAGATAAAATACAAATATGACTTCCCAAAGTATTTTACTTCTCACTTTCTCAGCTGAAAAAAAAAATTGACATTACTGAGAGCTCTTCCTTAATTAATTATTTTTTTCAAGTAACTAAGAATGACAAATTAATACTTTTCACTTTTACTCGAAAACTGATAAAATTAAAAACTAAGGAATTATTTTTGCGTTATTTTAACCCAACGTAGTGTTTTATTTATTTCTTTCTTCAAAATAAATAAATAAATAATTGAATAAACAAATAAATAAATAAGTAAATAAATAAAATAATAATAATAATAAAGGTGGCTACACCTATGTGTAAAAAAATTAAAACCTGGAGTACCTACGACAGGGCTGTAACTAGGTCGTCAGGGGCCCCGGAACAGAAAGTGTATTCGGGGCCTCTACGCTGCCCCGGGTAAAAACCAAAAATTCGGTCCTTAAAAAAAGAAAAAGAACGGTGACTGTTTTGTTTTGGCTCATCAGTCTTTTGCTGCCCGAATTTTACAGAAATACTATTTTTTGCTTGTCTGTCGTCTAATTTTACAGAAATACCGCCCTTAAAATTTGCCAAGAAATAATTATTGTATTCTCTTGGGGGCCCCGGGGCAATGCCCCGTCTGCTTCAGCCTAGTTACGGCCCTGACCTACGGTTGACAGATATAAGTAATGATGTTACCCCATTCATAAATTCGATTAGTTGATCATTTTATGATCGATATTTTCGAGTAATAATTAATTTTGTTTAAAAAGCAATTTATTAAGTCAAATAGCGTAACTACTCTTCAGGACAACGTCATTAAACATCAGGGCTTAATTTCGGCCGGAACGCGACGGAATAATGTTCTGGCAACCAGGGCCGGCGAGAGGGTAGGACAAGTTGGACAACTGCCCGGGGAAGTGGGCCTAAAAAGGGGGCCCACAGGTGCGATTACTGGCCCGGAGAAACTGAGATGAGGCTCTTTATTTTTGTGCTTCAATTGTATTATGCTTGGTGGAGATTTTCGGGCCTAAAAAGGGGGCGTGGGGAAAGCAAAACGAAGTTTTTTTTTTGCTCATCGATGCTCGGAAGGGACTTACAAAGGGGTCCCGTCGGCTGAAGCAGGGGCCCGGGAAAGGTTAGATGAGGTTTTTCTTTGCTCGCTAATTATATTTTCGAGGAAAAAATGTTTAAAAAAAAAATTTTTTGTGCCCGGTGGCCCATCATCTCTCTCACCGGTCCTGCCGGCACCTCCCAGAGATTTTTTTGTCGGAACTAAGTGGAATGGTGTTTCAGCACTTCCCACGGATTTTTTTTATTACTTAATGGCTTTTTTCTGCTCATCAGTCCGTTTAGGGAAAACGATACCTCGGTTTTTGCTCGTTTCTTTTTTTTCTTTTTTGCTCGTAATTTCTACTTTTGGGGAAAAATTGTAGTTTTTAGAAATTAAGCTCTGCTTAATATCATTATTATGAACATTCTTGGATTTGACTGATTAGTTCTTTTAATATTTGCAATGCTTTTCAATACCGAAAACTTTCCTAAAATGGCTCTTGTGCAATAGCAGCAAATAAATCAATTTAAATTTGTCTTTGAAACTGGGTGTATATTACTTTGCATCTAATTAAAATAATTCACACAAATATAACTATGCGATATTTTGGATTAGATAATTATGGAAATTAATGCTTCCTTAAAAATGCTAGTTTCGTATTATTTACGATGAAAATGAACATATTAAATTTCATGAACATGTTTCCATTAATAAATAAATAATCAATTTTTAATCATTTTCACTTTATTATATCTTCATATCATATATGTACTATACCTACATAACTATGTGTTCTTTGATAACCATGATCAGCTATGATATCTTCTTTAGAGTTGGATTGGCTGAGGTTAGGTGTTTTACTACATAATAGGTGGATTACTGTTTCATGGTACCTATCATTAATACTTTTAAAAATAATGACAAAAATATATTATGTCCAGTTTTAACAGCTGGTGTCAGACGCAGTTGTAATTTACGTTAAAAATTTATTAAATTTCTATTTTATTAAGATTTTTATTTTTTTTTTAATTTTTTTTAGCGCTCCGTGTCAGAAGTGAAAAGCCGGAAGTGAATATGGATTGATGAAAAGGACTGAAACTTTGCTGAATAATGAAATAAAAAATAAAAGATTTTTAGGAAAACATTTTATCCTTATTTTAGTTTAAATATTAACATTTTTTTTCTCGTTACACATTATCAAGGTAGTAATAAGATCAAGAGAAAAGGGAAATAGACTGATTATAATGGTAAACATTATATAATTATACAAAGATAAATCATGATATTATTGGCAACCATAAAAACCATATTGCTCTTTATTGGAACAGGCGATATCTTCCTATAAGTAGCTACTCACCGCTAATAAAGAAATACATTATTTTTTGGAAATAGTTATCTAAATAAAGATGTATTAATGATTCATTTTTATTAAAAATTTATTTTTGGTCAGTTTTATTTTATTACTTATCATTATCTATTTATTTATTTTTTCAGTTCGTTCATAATTTTATTGGTTAACAAAATAGCTATCAACAACTCGAGGCTTCGTTCTTTCATACTGTATTCGAGGCCACAAAAAAAAAAAAAACACTTGCGGGTCTCAGTAAGTAGTATACTATGAATAAGTTTATGTAATAAAAGTTTTGGTGTGCTTTATATTGAGCAGGCGCCAAGTATTTTTTTATGGAATAAAGTTTTGAGCAAAGTTTTTTTTTCCATAAAATTGTCAGTTTAAGGGCCAGTAATAAATTATGATGTTTTCTCCCGCCACCGAATATCGTGTAACTCTTTTTGAGGAAAGAGGAAAGGTAAAATATTATTTTCTGGCCAATTCCTTAGTTTTTCAAATTTTACGGAGAATATGATTTAGCACAAAATTAAAGCTACGCTCTGCCAGGTTAAAATTTTTTTTTAAAATGACCTTATAAGATCAAGTAAATACTTGACCATTAATTCTGCAAAATAATAGGGGAGAGTCTCCTAAATTGGACCACTTTTGCCATTTTTGTTTGCAACAAGGAAACCAATTAAGATAGAGCCATAATTTTTGGTTGTCTGATTAATCAATCTTTATGCTTTAAAACGAAAACATTAATTCGTCTCTAGTTGAATTTTAAAAAGACCCTACCTTGGGTAAAAAAAAATTATGTCATTTCGTCCAGTTTAGGAAACTAGTATCCTAAATTGGACCGATTGGTTCTTAATAATGTTTTTCTACAAAAACCGTTATCTACATCTTATCAATGTATATATTTTTAAGATTATGTCGTTATAATAAATTACATATGATATAGATAAAATATAAATATAAAAAGAAAAAGTTATACCTATCTCTTAAGTATTTGGTCGAACGGTGAGTAAAGAAAATTTAACATCGGCTTAACACTTTTTCATAAATTTGCGAGTTTTCAAAGACTGCTTACTTGACAATTACCTAAATTTGTACTAAGAAATAAATTCGAATGTTGTTTAATATTTATATTGTTAGATCGTTTTAACTGTCTTTTAATTGCTTAAAACTGACGCGGTCCAATTTACGAGCCGGTCCAATATAGGAGACTTTCCCCTATACAATCCCTCTCCATCTGGCATTTCTACCTGGCAGAATTAAAAATTAGGTAAATAGCGCAAAATTTTAAGCTATTTACAACCTTTCATATTCCGGAAATTAAAGATTTTGAGCTAGTCAAACTGAACAAGAATTTAATATTCATAATTTGTGGGAGGCGCGGTTATGAGTTAAGTTTGACTCCCCGGTCTCCCGTTACTTAAATATAAAAGTATCAGCAGACAATCAAAAATATTAGCAGTAGAATTAAGAGCTATTTTATGAGTTTTTGAACTGAAATAATTTCAAATTTAATCTCACCTTCTAGCCCTCACAAACCTTTAACTGCTGAAACACGGGATAGAGCTAGTATAAAAAGAAGAAAATATGTTTCAAATGTATTATAAAACTCTGAGAATAAATCTTTAAAATACCTACAGGTGGTATTTTAGTTCAGTGTGAGTTTAGATGATGTCGCAAAACCAAATCAAAGGGATTGAATATTTGTAGAATTCAGAGGTCAGGAGATTTGACTTTGTAATTTTAGAAGGTTATTTCTTGAAGGAGTATTCACCTAGTAAAATAGATATAAAAACTTTTTTATAGTTTTAATTTTGTACTGAACCTCTCTTCCCATAAAATTGAAGAAACCCAAAGAATTGGCCAGAAAGTAGGTAATACTTTACTTTTTTTCCCTCTTCAGAGAAGGTTACACTGCTACACGGCTAGATAGAGAGGGATGACTTATTGATGACATCTAGACTAACAATTTTATGAAAAACAAAACTTTTGTCAGAATTTCTGAATTTGAATTTATTTCAAATTTCTTACTAGATGCCGACACCAAGAAATAACCGAACGTGTTTAGACAATGGTACTTGAAGTAGGATAACACAAGATTGTTATAGTCGGCTTTGAATCTTGCAATTTCTGCAGTTTGCTTTCACAATTCCAGATGAATGGCAGTGTCGTTTTTTTTGGCTGTTGGTAGACAGCCATCACTTTCTTTATCCTCCACGCACATGATAAATGTAATTATAATGTATCAAAAATTGCAACGTATAAAGCATAATAATGTCGATGGCGTCTTGTATTTTGACAATAAATTTCATTTATTTGAGTGTTACTTTAGAGTATTCCGTATTTACTAATGATTAACAAAACATCACTTTTATAAAAGTGGTATTTTTCCAAAGTAAAGCGTTTTAGATTTGTTACATAAAACAATTATAAAGATTCACAGACGACAAATCACAAAATATCATATTTAGAATAGTTTTATTATATTTATTAAAATTAAGGTACAATCACAGTGTAATCGGCCGAAAAATAGTCAATTTTCCTGATTTTTTTCGGATGGGTAGGATGGGAGAATGAGATTGAATTTTTTTACCATTGATTTTTACCACTATTTAACAATACAAAAATATTTTTTTATTCATTTGTATTTATATTTATAATTATTATAATTTTTTGAAAAAAGTGTCTTTCAAATACGGCGAAAATTGGTGCCCAGGATTGCAGCCGCAGTTTTCGTCCGAAAAAAAAAATAATATAGATTATAAATCTGTAGGTAAGCCGCTATGTTCCTGTAGGAGCTTTTTTTTATTTCGAAATTTGAAAAAATGGCGGCTGTTTGAATAAAAAGTACAAAATTTTTGTAATTTTTTCTTGTAGAAACATAGAAAGATTTCAAAATAAAAAAGCTCCCATAGGAACATAGTGACTTACCTACAGATTTATAATCTATTTGATTTTTTTTTTCGGATACAAACTGCGGCCGCAATCGTGAGCACCGATTTTCGTCCTTTTCAAAGATACTTTTTTCAAAAAATTATAATAATTATAAAAATAAATAAAAATGAATAAAAAAAATATTTTTGTACTGTTAAATAGTGGTATTAATCACAAAAAAAAATTCAATCCCATTCCCCCATCCTATCCATCCGAAAAAAAATCACGAAAATTGACTATTTTTCGGCCGATTACACTGTGATGATACCTTAAATATAATATAAAATATAATACGTTAATGAAAACTTAGATAGATCGGTTCTTTTAAAAACTAGTTCACTACTAAATGTCAAAGAAATTTCAAGATTTTATAATACTATGGTTCACATAATACTTTTTTTTTTAAATAAGAATGACATAAGTTGAAAGCATGTATCATAGAGAGGCATATAATATTATGTGTTATATCAAATCTATTTCCTTAATATTATGAAACAATCCTAATTGACAAGCGTAGAAAAAATTTCCCAATTTTTAACGTAGGTACTTAAGGGGGGATTCATTTTATAGAATAAATAAATTGATATGTTTCTTAAATATTTTTAAAGATGATAGACCTAACGGACTTATAACGACTATGACTAAGCTTAACGGCAGTGTTTTAATTATTTATGGATAAACAACATATTGAATCTTCTCAATATTCTCATAAATATCATCTCAATAGTTTTTACAATTTCGTAGTTCTAACAACGAAATCTTTATGAATTTGTTATTTGTGTCATCGCACCGTAGGTGGTCTACCCGCACGTGACCACTTTGTAAAAGCAATTAGATCTTAAGCAATTTAAAAGACAGTGCCGTTTTTTCTGTTTTTTAAAATCCTGATGGAAATTTTTTTATTTCGGATAGAAAGTAAAGAGTTTAAATAATCATATTATTTTTAACGGATTAGAGGCTAATTTTAATATTTCATAAAAGAAATATTTTATTCGGAAAATTGTGAAAAACTTTAGCTATACTAAACTACGAAATTTTGACTTAATATGTGCTTAGTGCGCACTTGCCGGATTTTTTAATGAGCAATAATCATTTCTAGATAAGCAGTGTTTCTTTTCTTATACCATAAATTATGTAGTTGTTACTAACCGGAAAAACTGTTTCCAGTTTAGTCTACCTTAAAGAGAACATATTTCTGAATATTTAGGAAATTCACAAAATGTCTACTAATTTAAAAAATATGATTCTGAAAAATTTATTAATTCATTCACTTCGCTGGATTATAGTATTGTCAATTTTGCGCTTTACATCCTGATAAAATGACAAATATTGAAATACATTTATCGGTTTGAAACAGCAAACTTAATTAAAAAGCGATTGTTATATTTTCTCATTTATAAACAGATCTGCCGGACTCTTTAAAGCTCTATTAAGTTAATTGAGCAATTAAATTAAGCTTCTAAATTAATTTCCCAACTCCTTTATCCTTGTAGGGGAAGGTAAGATAGGTCTGTCGTGTAGGATAGACAATATAATAATAATCTAACGGAAAAGAAGTTAAATTTGTTTAAATTAACTATATAAGGTAACTAATTGACCAATTGTTATTAAAGTTATTTCCTCATAAATATAATTCTCAGATTGTCTAGATTTCGAAGAACCATAACTTGGAATGTCCTGACTTTTCCAAAATTTTTTAATAAAAAATTTTTATAGCAGAATAGGGGAATATTTAAAAATTAACATACACGTAAAAAGTTATTTTAAAAATAAAAAAAAAATTCAGTTCAGTATAACCTCCTGTAGTCCCTAGGGGTCAAACATTTGTTTGATAGATATCTTTGGAGATCATTTTAATAATGACCTAAGAATTTAAATTTAAATTTATTATTTCTAATCAAAATTACCTACTGGAAAATCTAAGATTAAGATTGGTAATTTCTATTGTCACAACTATAATCTCCTTCAGATGAAATTAGTTAGAATAAAATTTAAGGTTACATTTTTTAACATCTTCCTGCCCCAACAACCACTAGGTTTAATTTACAATTCAACATTTTAACTGAATTAAAAGTTTAGTGTTTTCCCTGCATTAAACTTATTTTTAAGTAAAATATTTGATAACATTTTGTTACTTAAATAAAAAATAAGATGGATTTTGCAGGTACATTTACTTATAAGCTGGTGTATGTACAAAACTACTCTGTAATGTTTATTTCTGCAAAGAATATATATTTTATTTAAAACTTTTAGTATGATTTAGCATGATTTTGATAAAACTTAGCCTTTTTTGAAAGAACTTATTAATAGCTAAAAAAATTTTGAAATATTATTGAGAACCAAGGGTGCCCATATGAAAATTTGTAAGGGGGACTAGAACTGAGGGTAAGGAAAATTTTTAATATTTTGGATGTCGAATGGTGATTGTAAGTAACTATAAAAAATTTCAACTCTGACATTTAGGTCCGGCGAGAGAAACGACGGGCCTCCGGGCACAACAAGAGTTTTTTAAACATTTTTTCCTCAAGAAATCCAAGTGGCCAGAAAAAAAATAAACAATAAACATTTCTATATTTGCAAAATTTTTAAAATATTTTCTATAGATCAAAAATAAACATTTATATATTTTATCCTTTCTAAAAGCCAGGGAGGGAAGGCCCAGCCCCCTTTTCCCGGGAATGGGCGCCCTTGCTAAGAACGGTAGTTATTAAGCTTCTAGAATAACATAAACATACACAATGTAAATTGCAACGTGTTCCCTTTTGTTAGGAACCTCACTACTTGCTAACTTTTTTAATTACCCTTAATTTTGACTTTTATTTTAGCTTTATTTCTAAAAATGATGGCTAGTATGAAAGTACAAATTCGATCAGTTTTCTTTAATATTAATGAATTAAAAAGTTAATAACATTTTAATGAGTTTCATTTTTTGTAATAAATTTAATTAGGAATATTTAAAAATTATACAAAAATATTTTGTTTGGATATAAATCAAAATAATAAAGGTATTAAAAAAAACTTTCGTAATATGGAAGTTAATTTTATGACTTTATAACCAATAAATTTTTACAAAAATTAATTTTATGAATTTGCTACTAATTAAAAATTTAGTAAAAAACAAATTTACACTGTCAGTTATTGATTCCCACACTTGAAATTTTCCGATGATTCAATTAATCAGAAATACTGACACCAGGATTAAATTTATATATATCAAGATCACATTTTAAAATACACATATGCACCAGTATCCAAAAAAAATCCTTGACAGATATATTTTCTAATACCAGTCAAACATGAAATTTTATTAATATTCATATATTGACTAAAGCTAATTCTTATATCTTTTTTTTTTTTTAATAAAACATCATCTTACGCCATAATCCATATTTTATCTAAATTTTATTAGTAACTACATAATTTAAATTAATTCAATGCAAAGAGGAGAACCACTTTCCGAATTAGCCGTTGATGACATTTTAATAATAAATGATGATCGCCTTATCAAAATGTGGGGTCCAAGGGCATGAAATAAAGTTGTCAAAAACTAAAACATTAGCAATGCAATTTATTTTTATTGGCAATCATAAATTATACGTTGTCAAATTAATGTCAGGAGTCAAAAAATAGAATGTCATATTAATTTGTCAAAAAAAAAAGAAAAGATCAAAAAGAATAATAATAATAAGGCGTTAGTTATAATTTTTAATGTTAAATGTTACTGGAATCATAATGATCTAAAAATGGAAAACAAAAAACTTTTTTTTCTTGCTTTGTTTTATAGTAAAATAATAAAATCCATCCAACGACTAAAATGGAGCCCTTTTATGAAAGTTTTATAAGGAAAGATGAACCTAATTTCTAATCTAAAATTAAAGATATCGGCGCGGCGTCACATAAACCAATAGAGTCACATAAACCAATAGAAAGGGAAACAATTGTCCAGTCCACAACTCCACACTACTGATAAAAGTTACCCAAAAGTTCCCATTCTAAAAAATTATATATAATAAATACTAAATATATAAACCCAAAAAAATTCATCCCCACTTACAAATACGGGAAAGTAACTCTAAAAATTAAGAAAATTTGTTTTACAACTGTAGCATATACCTACATGTAACCATTCATGTTCACGGGCCAAGAGATGTTGGAATTGCATGTGAATGAGAAACACGGATAGATAAAAAAAGTCGGAATTCTTCGTCTTTTAGACGCATTATAGTCTTTTCGATTATATTTATACTTATCAACTTTATATTATGGACTTTTTTTTAAAGCAAAAAAAATTGAGTTAAAAAAAAACAAACTAAAATCAAAATTTTTTTAATTATAAAACATATTATCAACTAACACATTATTTCAAGTACCTAATAATTATCCAGTTTTTCATAGCTTTCGAAATAAAATACATGTATGGCATTTAACGTAGTTGCTCTGAGATAGTCAGGTACAAAAGTATATCTCAAAAAAAAATTGTTCTTTTATCAAAAATTAAATAATGTATTAATATTCTTCAGTGATTATATTTGTATACCACTTGCTTTTTTTAATTTCCGAGCGCTTATGTTGTAGCAATTTAAAAATATTGTTGAAAAAGCGTGGTAAAAACATTGCAAAATGATGTTTTTAAATTATATTTCAAAAACGGCGTGGTCAATAATTTTTATTTCTTATTAAATATGGTTTGTAACTTTATTTTAAATAACATATTAAAATTTTATCAAATTCCTTTGACTCGTTTTCATTTTATTCAAAAAAAATTGAATTTTCCCATAAGAGCCCATGTTAAAATTATAAAACTTTGAAGTCGTTTTTCTCAAAATTGGGGTGGTCAATTTTTTTTCGGTAAGGACTCGTATTATTGGTATTGGAGTAAATAAATATCTAGAGAAGTTTCGTTAAAATCCTTTGAAAAAATCATTTCATCGACCAACTACCTTAAGTACATTTTGCATGATTTGTCATAAAAATAGATAAATACATTCAACAATGTTATTAGCACCTGTATTACTAGCGTTAAATTCCAAGTACCCTATCGCCCGGGATAAGTATTGTTAGAAAGATCCTTCAAAATGAAGTTTATGTTTCTTTAATCACTTTTTACTTTTAAGCTTCGTTGGCCAAATATATAATATTGGACTTCAAAGTTTGTGTTTCTTTAACAGATACCCGTAATTGATCCTCAAGTAACAAAATATAAGGTACCTGAGGCAATTAAGGCCCACCTAAGCAAAATATGCTTATTATTTATATATCTTATAAAATATCAAAAATATAGTATTTAATTATAAAAATTTACTTATTTTTTGATATAAATTACTAAAAAAATTAATGAATTTGTAATAATACAAGTCAAAAATTTGATTCTAAAAAGTGTCTGCAATTGGGCCTTATTTCCGACTGGTGTAGAAAATAAGGCCCACCTATTACAACTGCCTGAAATAGTACATTTATTATTTTTTTTCAAATTAATTGGGGGATTTTAATTATTTTAAGAATAACTTGAACTTGAAAATACTTTAAGAATAACTTGAACTAATATATCAAAATATTTTGTTATTTTTACATGTTCAAAAAAGTTGATCAAAAATCCTTGAATCCCGCTTGACTGCGTGGCTGTTATTGAAAACAACAATAAAAATAATTACCTAAGTCATTATTTTTAATTTTTAATTTTGTTTATCATATTTTTCGAATAAGTCAAGTACTAGGTGTTTGGATATATTAAGTCGAAATAAATAAATATTAAATCTAAGAGTTCTTCTTAGAATTCCGAATCTCCTTGCAACCTCTCTTTGATTGCCATGTCGAGTGACATAGCTTAAGGCTGATGCCAGTGCTTCCTCAGACCACAACGCTCTCTTCTTTTTATCAGCCATACTTCCAAACACTAAGGAATAAAAATAAAAATTCGACCAAACCAACTAAAACTGATCTGGCATCATTAAACAAATGCAACAAATAAATCAAAATTAAATGTACTTAGTTTTTTGTCCTTTTTCCTTTTGTTATTTTTATATTAGAGTAACTATAGTAATTTAAGGTTGTGCGTCTAATTTTGCTTCATTTGTTAATGATTTCAAACCTGTTTTAATTGATTTGACTTTGTAGTATTTGATTTTAATTGTGTTGGTAATAAAGCCCAAACAAAATTTGCATGGGCCTTATTATCAACATGTCAATATTTATGCTTATATACATTTTATATAAATACTTTAGAAATAAACTAAATTAATTGATGTAAAACTTAAAGAATATTAATTTTTTTCAATTTTGATAGCAATTTGAAAGAAACATACCTTTAAAAAATCATTAATATAACACTCACAATGTGCACAATTTTTATATCAACGAACGAAAATGTAACCTCTAAATTTGTTTGTTAAAATATGACATGAGTTTGTTACTCTGAGTAGCTCAACTTTTGTATCTGGTTTTGAAATGATTGAAAGTTCATTTTAAACTTGTTGATAAGTTAGAGAACTTTTCTGGGTAAGAAATATAGCTAATGGGCCTTATTACCCGCTGGGCCTTAAATGCCTTAGGTACCTTATGTGTAAATACCATTGTCTAATACCTGGCCACGGAGGAACCTCAACTTAATTCGTGTTTAACACACACTTGACAATTTTTTTAAATATAAATATCTATTTTTATCTATTTTTAAGTGTCCCACATTTCATCCCAGAAACTATGAAATACTAGCCATTGGCAAACCCTGACATGCACTTGGCTAAATTTTTGGTATTTAAAAATTTGAAAACTTGTTAAAATTCTGTAAAATCATTAAGCTATACATTTAAAATTTATTTCAACTTAAATTTTTTTCTGTTTAACTCTTAATAATAATAAAGTTCTTAATTATTAATTTATTTATTTAGTGATAGCAAAAATAAAAAAATTAAAGAATAAATAATGGGAGTACAGCCATTCTTTTGTTACGGTCGTGACACTTACACGCCTTTTCTTAAGAAAAAAAAAAAGTAAAAGTTTTTTCTTTTTTTTTTTTTGTATAAATTTTCAATAATAAGCAGATAGAAAAATATGCACACAAAATTTTTATACCGAATATAAAATACATAACATTATTACTTTTAATGCTATTGCTAATAAAGTTGGTGATACGGACGTGACGTGAAAAGCACTTGGATTCTGACATACTGTTACAAATTTACAATTATTTAAAAATCTGCTAATTGTTTGAGAAATATGTAATTTAAAATTTTCTCTGATAACCTTAAGAAAAATGTCTACAGGGAAACATTAATATCTCAACTGAAAACATTGCAAGATTTTATTTAAAAAAATTGAAAAAACGTTACGGACGTTACTGGGGTTTGTTACAGGCGTGACAATAAAGTTAACAGTTTCATTAAAAACCACTTATTTTGCACAATACACACTTTTATTTATTTATAAAAGTCGCAATATTCTTTCTTTGCTATGTATTAGTAGTTACAAATTCTGCTAAAGTTATTACTCAAAAACTTCAACACATTTTGGAAAGTGGTAAGTCACTCAATCTCCAACCATTTTTATTTCAGGATCTTGCAAAATTCTCTAAGTGTCATTCAAATCTACTAATTTATCACTTTTTTCACTCATTCTAATTTTTTTTTTTAAAATTAGGTACTTTTTAAATTAAGTACTTTAAATTTAAACTTTATTTTAAGTACTTTAAATTTAAACTTTATTTTAAAAAACTTTTTAAATTAGATACTTTTTAAATTAAGTACTTTTTAAATTTAAATAATTGTAATACTTTAAATTAAGTATTTTTTAAATTAGTTACATTTAAATTAGGTATTTTGATGGCTTTATTAAGGGTTATATTAGGAAATTCAAAAATTAATTATTTTACTGCAAGGTGTTTGAGAAGAATGGCTGAGTAATTTTTCCAGATTTTTATGGATTTTAGATTTATTTTTTTGACTTTTGTAACTATTAAAGTTACTGACCGAAATTATTTGAAATAAATTTTAATAGGAGCTGGACGAAATGTTCAAATTAAAAAATATTAAACAAAAAACTTATTTCTTTAAGTAAAAGTACTAATAAAAATGATAATACTAATATTGAAAAATTGTTTGCGAGCCACATAAATTCATTACTCGGGCCAAATCCGATCCGCGGGCCGTATGTTGGCCATACCTATGTGTTAATACTTCTACTTTTTCGACCTATAGTTTAAACGTTACTGGTAGGTGACATCATTTAGAAATTGTCACAGGCAACTATAATGTTAGCTCTTTAAGGGCAGGGTAAGGTACTAAAATAATTTTTTTTTTTGCATTTTTTTAATTTTTTTATTGAATGAATAATATCTCAAGAATATTGTCTCAAAATTTCAAGTTGATTGGAGCAAAATTGACGAAGTTATAAGCATTTTTGTTGTTACCTGCAGGTGTTTCGCTCTCTATATATCTCTCTCTCTCAGTTATATTATAGAAATTTCAATGCAAGTACAAACGTGTTTATACCCGTACTGTATATTTTGTCACTGTAGGGTACAAAATTTAGTTTAGCAGTAAGTATTCTATATCAGTTTTATACAAGAATTTTTAAGTGTTCAAAATTTTAAAGCGCTTTCCTCACAGCTCACGTTTTCAAAGTCGGTGCCCCTCATGCCCACTTCAAAACCACAGCACCGATCCGTTTGAAATTTTAAACACTATTTCTGTACATAATTTACGAGGTAACGTTGGAGAGTTTTTTTTTCAAATTTGTTAATAATTTTTATTTTACAGTAACAAATTAGCCAACTTTATTCGCAAAAATCGTGTTTTTCCGTTCTAAGTGCTCCAAAAAAGTGAAAAATTGAAATTTCGAAAAACCCTCCCAGCGTTACCTGAGTAAAACTATTATCTAACGAATGAACTTTAATTTTTTTATTTCGGACGATCCAGCACCAAGTTATGAGGGGCACCGCAATTCTACTTTTTTCCGAGACACGTACGAATAATTCCCGCCATTACTGTATTTTTTAATATTTCTTCGTGAAAATTTTATACAATATTCTTGGAATGTTATACTTTAATGTACCACTGATTTTAATAAAGAGATTTTAACTGTGTCGTCACAAAAAAATCACAAAAACATGCCTTTTTTTGTAGGAATTAACCTTACCCTCTCCTTAATTCGGAATTGCAAATACTACATTAGTTAGCAAGGATCGAAAGTGTGTGGCTTCGGATACAGTTTGAAAATCCAAGACTGAAAGCCAAGGATTCTAAACATCCATGGTCACAAAAATAAACTTACGGGCCGAATATGACTAATTGTAAGTTATTTTTTCAGCCGAAAAAAATGATGAATAAATTGATAAATATGAATAAAAAATAATAAAATTCATCGAAAATGCAATTTGAATAGAAACAAATAGTAGCCGTCTATAAAATATTTAGCCGTGTTAAAAATATTTTCATAGAAAAGTCTATTTATTATTGACAGTAAGCGATTATTTACGTTCCTGAGTAAATGTTAGGTACGTACTCAACAAGTTATCTGCTGTGTAGACGCCAACTTAAGATTCAAAAGTTTTAAAAAAGATATTTCTGTACCCAACAGAAAATTTTTTACTCTCTAATAAACGCTATAGCTTAATTTTTTGCTTTGAACCGTTCAATTAAAATATTTCTAAGGCCTAGTTTCCCTATGGCATATAATATAATAATATGCTATATAACATACATATTATATGTACATCAATGTAATAGAAATATAATTTTCTATTAATAATGTATCTTTTAGTACGACATATACCAAACGATGCATATCACCTTAGCTGTGGCGCATCGAAACAATAAAAAAAAAAATAAGTATCTTTCCTATAAAGTCTAATATTATATTTTTATTTTTATTTAATACTGTTTTTATTAATTTTTAAAGTTGTTTTAGATAAAAATTAATAAAATATTTACTATAATTTAAAATAAAAAAGTAATGGTTCCATCCAGGATCGAACTGGAGACCTTCTGCGTGTAAAGCAGACGTGATAAGCGCTACACTATGGAACCGATGTCTAGGGTGTCTTAAAAACCAATGACTTTCACTTCACTAATAAAAGACTAATGGACTAGACAAAATTTAAAAATAGATAATTATCTATCTATATCAAATTGAAAGAAAGTTCGTACAATACAAAAATAAATTTATATGTAACAACAGTAGATATATAAAATTTGCGATTTTTTATACAACATTTTTGATCTTAACATTTTAAAATAATGGATCGATTTTGATAATTTATTGAATATGAATATGGCCTATGGGTATTCTAAAATTTTGCATATTAAAAATTATCATATATTAATAAAAGGTGATATTATTATATGCAATAAATATTTAAAACAGATTATAGCAATTAATTTTAAATAGACCAGAATATGCATTTAAAACTTAATTTACACTAATAAAAAATTCAAAAACTGCATCTTCTGAAAAGTATGTGACATTTTAACTGTACGTACGTGTAGTAGGCTTATTACACGATTACCCCAAAAAAGGAGTGTAACGTGTTGTATGTGAATATTTTATTTCATCATAACTTTTAAACACCTAAACCGATTTAGATGCATGTGGTCTCGTTAAACTTTTTACGCTGAAACTCTAAATGCAACATATTTGGCACTCAAGGTTCCCCTTATGACATCACCGTTATCTATCTTAGATTTTGTATATAGCTCGCTATTTATACATAAATACGGTGTCTTTTCAATATTTGTTTCTAAACCCCCTTCGAATTGGGCCTGTTTTTAGTCATCATTTTCTAGATCGTCTAGGTTTTTTTGTTACTTTAAAAAATTTAATAACATAAGGTGGAATTAGAAATGTAAAGTGAAAGAAAACATCGGGAAACTCAAAAAACATCTGAGAGGCAACACTATATGTTATTATTAGTTTTGAAACAGATATGTAAAATCGGGACGGTGGTGCTCTTTTCACGAAATTAATTATTAATAAATAAATTTTCCTTCTTTATGGTACTATAATGTTTTGATTCTCATTTATTTTAAAGAACTCACAATAAGGAAAACTTTTTTTGCCTTATGTAAGCGGAAAACTTGTATTTTAAGAAAGAGTATTAGCTAGGTTTTATGTACAATTCTGAAAGTTTAAGCAGCGATTTTCATTATTTTTAAAATTATTGTCCAAAAACTACTGGACGGATTGAAATAAATCTTTTTTTAACGGAAGTACCCATTTAAAGGGTGAATATCAGCTAGCTAATTATTATAATATTTTTTAAAAATGCAACAAAAACTAAAAAAAAATGCGAAATAAAAATAATAATTTGAAAAATTAAGACGCGACTTCAAAATTGCTATAAAATTGATAATTCTATTTTTTTTGACGTCTCTATTCTTAGGCTTCTAAATTATTAGTCGAACAACCTTGAAGAGAACTTAACGATTTGACATTAGTATTTCGTTTTGTTTAATATTAATTTTTGTGTTAGGTTAACAAGTCATTTAAAAGATTGTCGAGTTTCGACTGGAAAAAATTATTTTCAATTATGTAGAGATTTTTTAAAATAATTTTTAATTATTTAATTATTATTTTTATTAGTTAATGTATTCGTGATCAGTGGCGTAACTGCAATTTTTTATAGCCTAGAAAGATTTCTTAAACATCAACTCCTGAAAAGTTTATTTTTCCTCAAAAATACAACTTACGAACGAAAACAAGAAAAAATACCCCTGTCGCAGCACCCTGCAAAACATAGCGAATTTCCAGTAATAAAAATTATTTTTTCTCGAAAACTCGCATAGGTAGGGGAAGGGTGGGCAAAGTGTTCACTCTAAGGGAACTTAAACTATTTTAATGACTAATCGTCAAACAAATTAATTGAAATTTTGCAGTACTTCGCAGCTTTAATGTGGTTTGCAATAGTATAACTGAAAATATTAAACTTAGCCCCTATTAATTTTTATATACTTTTTTACAACATATTACAAAATGACCACTTTGCCGGCGTAGGTAGGGCAAAGTGGCCACTCGTAGCCACTTTGCTCGACATTTATAGCATACGACTGAAAAAGACTGTGTGAGTAACAAAGTTTAATTATTAACTTGAAGTATTGTTTATTTATAATAACAGTAAGTATTTTTACACAAAAGAGATACAAGATTTTCATTAAACAAAGTAAAAATAAAATTTAATAAACGGAGTGGATCGTAAAACTATAGTAAATAGAGGCGATGGGTTCTTGGTAGAGCTATTTGAAATTTAAAATGTAAAGGTAACTTATTCCTTGATTCACAGTTCTCTTTATTAAAGCTCGTTTTTAACAGCTTGAATCGCTCTCTTCATCACATCTGCCTCCCACGACTGCTGTTGGCTTTTTCTTTTATATTTGCACACTATGATAAAAACTGCCTAAAACAAGAACAAAAAATTCTGTGGAACCTTAATGTGTATAAAATTAATTTTAAATTTATCCAAAAATTTTTGAGAAAACTAAAAGCTACATCGCCATAACCACTTACTCACAATAAAAGTCATCATCAGAAGCGTTCATGATTACATGTGTTATCACATTTATTTTTACATTGTTCCAATAATATCAAACAAACCTGCAAAATGTATACCCTTTCTACTTTACTGTGATAATAATTATAAATCATTCAGAAACATAAAAAATCCAACTTCGGGCAAAGAGGCCAGCTTGACTACTTTGCCCGCTTGATATTTTAGCCACTTTGCCCGTATTAAAGCCATTACAGAGACACATCTCTGAAAAAAAAACAACAAAAATTAGGAACGTATGTGTCATATGAAACTACACCTAAAATTATACTTTTTTTGATAGAAGTAATTGATAAACATTAGCTGACATTAATAAAAAGACAATAAACAAAGAATTAAACACTTACCTTAGATCAGATGTAGTAAAATTCAATGTTTTTGTTATAAAATCAGTTGTAACAATATATTAGTCTCCACACTTCACTAGAACACTATTGGCATGCTAATGATGTACCGTAATTGCGGGTTACTTGAGCCCTGTGGTGTAACTTGAGCCCAAAACGGAAAAAGTATTATTTTCTGTTTTGTGCTTATATTAGTCAGTAGTAGAAGTAAGTTAGATGTTTAGCTAGTAGGTAACAGCAGTAGGTTTACGGTGTTTAAGTTTAGGTAGTTCTGAAAATTCATACTAGAGGTGAGGCACGTGTTGTTTTCTCTCTGTTTGAAATTGATGTTTTGTTACGTTGCTAACTTTTGACTGTAAAAGTAATTCTGGCAGTCTACAAAGGAAGGTAAGTGTATAATTTTATTACTTTGTTCATTACTAAACTAAATTCAGATATGTTCATCTCCCAACCATTCCGTTAATTTTTAAAATTAAGGTTTTGATAAATCAGTAAAATAACCTTAAAATTAGGGTAACTTGAGCCCATTATAACTTTGGTATAAAATGGTGCAAGGCTATAGCAGAAATTTCTAAAAGTCCTAAACCGTTGGACAAGTTCGTTAACCAGGCACGTCCGATGCCCAAAACATGTTATTTTTGGAAATTTTCATGAAAAAAATTAACTTTTTTCCAAAATTTCTCCTTATTCAAAAATTTTTACACTGTTGGAACGAGGAGAAAAAATCACACAAAAAAGGTCTTTAAACTATTATTCTATGTCAACTAGTTTCCGAGAAAATCTAATTTGTGTAAACGGAAATCCGCTACGTTATGCAGGATGCTGTGATAAGAATATTGAATAAGTAAAGTTCCTTATATGTTTGTACAATGTTTTAATTAGTAACCAACATCCTACATGGTCTCAAACTGTTTTCAAATAAAAATCACGTGGAAATTTAGGTTTGGGCTCAAGTAACCCGATCTTGAGGTTAACTTGAGCCCAAAATCTAAAAAGCTATAAAATTTATGAACCATGAGAAAAAGATCCATATTATATAATAAACTAACCGTAGTCATATATAGATTAATATACTGAATTTCCTATCCCAAATAAGTATAACAGTTACGCTCAATTTTTGAAATTATCAGATGATTTGTAAATCTGGGTTCAAGTAACCCGCAACCACGGCAATTGATCTGATTGTTGTAAGATAGCAGTACCGCACAGCAAAGTAGTGCCGACTGGCAACTTTGCCCACTCTGACCATTTTGCCCGGCTCTCCCCTACATAGAATAATGGTTCAAAACGTATGTTGTGTGATTTTTTACACTCTTTGCCATGGTGTAAAAAAATTCGATAACTTTTGAATTTTGGAAAATTTTAGGCATAAGCACATTTTTTTGAGGTTTTAGGCATTGGCGGTGTCTGGTTGAAGAATTCATCCAACAGCTTGGAAATTCGATTGTTTTCACAAAATTTTGTAATAACTAGATATTCCGTTCGAGAATAATCCTTACTAATATTATAAATGCGAAAGTGAGTTTGTTTGTTTGTTTGTTTGACTGGCTTTCACGCCTCAACAGCTTAACCAATCAACTTGAAACTTTGCACAAACGTTGCTTGCGGGCCAGAGACGGTTATGCATTAAATTACAACAGCTGACTATTAAAAAATGGATAAATGATTTCAAACTTTGTATATTGCTAACAGAAGGGATGAGAAAGGACACAAACTACTTTACACCCCGGGAAATTTCCCATGGGAAATTTCATTCGTGTGGAAAAATATATTTTAAATGAAACAAAAAATGATGATAGACAAATACGGCGATATACAGCGATAAACATAGGTTATCTTTTATCCCGATAAAATATCTCATTCCCGAGGGAAAATGTTTTAAAATGAAACAATGAAATAACAACTGACTATTAAAAAAAGTATGATTGATTTCAAACTTTGCATATTGTTTACAGAGGACAGACTACTTTCTATCCCGGGAAAATATCTAACTCCCGTGGAAAGTCTTATTCCCGTGGAAAAATATGTTATAGTCTATTTTTAACCCGGGGAAAATATTGTATTTCTGTGGGAAAATTCCAAAGAAAAAAGTAACAGTACCTACTCGACGGGCAATAAGCGACGTGATGAAAGTACACTTTATATGTTTTAACTGGATGCCATAATTTCAATTTCGCCGCGGGCGAAGCCGCGGGTAAATGCTAGTTGTTATATAAGTACAAATTTTAGTGAATATAATTTTTCAGTTTCTAAGGGCCTCAAAACTTTTATCATAGTCTCGGACTCACGTTTCATTATGACAGTTGCTGTAAATAGCTGAATTTTCCATTAGGAAATTCACTAAAAAATCACTTCCCAATGAAAAATTATTTTCGGTCTCTTTTGCATTTCCCTATTGTGCCCTTTCTGTTATGGGCCTTGGAGCGAGGGCCCTATTCATGCTGAATTCTGTATATTTTTATGTTAGGTAATTTTGTTACGTATAGGTATATTATATTTAATTTTGCGTATACATAGTACACATCTCGACTTTTCTTATTTTCTGTTTACTTTGAATATACCAGCGCCAACTCTAGCGTTTACGCCGGCCCGGGCAAAAAGAAAAAATTCCGTCCCGGCTAAAGGCGTACTTTTTTTCTTGCTTGTCAGCTTTGTCAAAATGCCGCCCTCTCTTCCCCTTGTCTGTCTTGAATTTTACAGAAATGCTGCCCTTAAAATTTGTCACCCCGAGCAAATGCCCGGGTTGCGCCCCCCCCCCCCCTAGAGCGGGCCGTAAATATACTCGTTACAATCCTAGTAATATAGATATTAAAAAAATCTCTACAATGTCCATGTGTAAAATTATGAAATTTAAAATTGATATGAAAATTATATACCTATTTTAAAAATTATGTAAATTTAATTAAATATCTAGCAAATTTTGTTGTACCAAAATATAAGTTAACATTATTTTGACATAACATATCGAACATGCATTTTAATTTTGAAATTATGATATTAAATTTTTTTAACAAATGGAGTATCTTACAATATTACACAATTTCAATAACATGATGTTTATAGGCGTTATCCAATTTATCAATTGGCTATTGCAAAAATTTACTTTCTTAATTTTTAATACAGTTTTAAAGTGGGTATGATTAATAGGTTGAATAAATTTTTTTGGTTGTATAGAACTTTTTTTAACATGAAGTGTGAGTTAGAGAAAAATTTTTTTTGTTCATATTTGAAATATACATATATGACATTTATTGTATTTGTATGAAAGTAATTCCAGTGTTACTCCAGCCAGTATAGCCTTATTATAATTATCCTAATTGTTATTTTAACTCACAAGTAAAGGGCCTGAAGCCGAACCTATCGATTTGGATGAAACTTAGATATGTTATAGAACACTAAAAAATAAGCGACACGTATTTTTTTATTTTGTTTTAACGGTTTGAAGGGGTGAAATCACCTTCCAAAAATTGGGGGTAAAAATTTAATTTTTTAAATATCTCGAACACGGTAAGAGATAGAGCAAAAGTTTAAATTAGCGATATTGCTCTTTTTTAAAGAGCTATCTATTGATATTAAATTTGTTCAAATTGCATCAACAGGGGTGGTTGCTTAAAATTTAGGGGTTAATTTTGCAAAAAGGGGGTGAAAATTAAATAATATAAAAAATTTGTTTACAGATTTGAAATCTACGTCAAAAAATCTAATTGACCTGTCTTTGCTCAATGTCCTAATATTAAGTCTAGGGGTAGTTAACTAGGGGGTGACTGTGTCGAATAGTCATACTACTTGGGTAGTTCAAGAAGTTCTTCTTCATGGAAAAGAGTTTAAGACATTTAGAATAACGTAGAAATGAAATTTTCGATTTCAAAATTCAGTTTGAGCAACATTGGAGAGGGGGTGAGTCACCCTCTTAAATTACATACTAGTTAACATACACTCATTTTTAATATTAATACACTGACAGTGGGTGGGTAATAATCTCACAATAAGTGGTTCTGAAGTTGGACTGTCGTATATGTAAGGTTTTTATAAGGTTTGTTTTTTAATGGATGTTATAGTTTTCGTTATCGAAAATTATCGATACCGAAAATAACGATATTTTCAAAATGAATGGAAACCTAATAAAAACCTTACATACGATAGTCCAACTTCAGAACCACTTATTATGACATTATTACCCTCTGTCAGTATATATATATATATATATATATATATATATATATATATATATATATATATAAGTATATATATATATATATATATATATATATATAAGTATATATATATATACAAATATATATATATATATATATATATATATATATATATATATATATATATAAGTATATATATATATATATATGTATATATATATATATATAATATATATATATATATATATATATATATATATATATATATATATATATATATATATGTATAAATTTTAGTGAATATAATTTTCGGTTTCTAGGGACTTCAAAACAAATTTCTACAATAGCCCCAGGCTGAAATCGTGTCATGACAGTGGCTGTAATAGCTGAATTCCATTCTGGAAATTCGCTAAAACTCCCTGAGCAGCGGGGGCCCCTCACGGGAGTCGAATTTGTCGCTACATCTTCGGTATTTTCAAGATATCTAAATGTGGTTGAAAGGGTACAGGCGGATTGTCATTTTGGTCTTTTCAAAACTGATGATAAGTGTTCGGCTAATCGGGGTTTTAAAAAAGGGTTTAAGTTTTTAAGCGCTGAATTTCAGTAAATTTCAGTTTTATGTCGATAGCAATTGGCAGAAAAAAAGCTAACACAATTCGTACGAGGGTATTCCTACGCGCATTTACAAGTATTTTTGGCTTTTTTTTTGGCCGGCACTTATTTTTTGACAGGGAAATAAGAAATGACGTTTTTTTTGCTCGTCAGTGTTATTTTTTGATAGGAAAAAGGAAAAAAGTGACATAGTTATGCATACCATTTTTTTAAATTTTTGTTTTACGAAAAAGCAAGGGCGGCATTTTTCATCGTGCCTAGGGCGGCGCTTAAGGTATGTACGTCCGAGTTGACAGGTTTATATAATTTTGTGATGATCCAATTGGAAAAAAAGTTTGACACCATAAAGCAAGTACACTTGTAATTTAAATTTTAAAATCAAATATCGTAACGCGTGAAAACTGAAAGCATAGTCTTCTGTTTCAAGTTTCTATAAAGACAATCTTATTTTTACTAGCAAATATATTTACAGGTCAAAGAAGCTTTGTAATTAGTACTTTCCGAAACACAATAAAATATGGCTTGCCAATCCAAAAGTTACGAAAAATGTCCTTTATTAATTAATAATCTGAGCAAACTTTATATATAATAATTGCAAGTGGGATTATTTAAATTACGTTAAACAGTAAAAGGTTCAATATCAGCTTATTCACTTTTTGTAAGATCAACAATATAAATAAAGAGAGATTAATAACCTTCACTTTGAAATGCATGTAAGATCGATTTATTGTTTGAAACAAGATTAAATGGTAAAAACGTTATAATATACAAGTCTTTTTCTTTATGTTTCTATTAATGGATCTGATCATAAAAAATAATTACAGATTAATTCGAAAACCTTCATTTTACTACAATAAATTAATAATTAATTGTAGGAAACAGACAAGTAAAGAATTAATTCAGACTAAAATGTTTTTGTATGTTACTAGTATGGATACTTTAAATAAAAATCAAATCAGACAGATTCGCCTACATTAATGCTATCGTTTTCTAGCTAACGGGAAGTAATGTGGCCAGGCATTTTCCCGTGCTATTCCAGAATTGGTTCTCCCTCCTTGCACCATTCTTAATTATTTTAATGTAAACCTTTTTCATGGCACCTTCAACCACTAGACACAGCGATAAAAGGCTTGAATTTCATGACTGCTGTATGTTATATTCTCCTGTCTCCTGTTATTCAAATGTTGCTATACTTTTGGAGTATTTGTTTTAATTCCATTCGTCCATATTACTGTTTTACGAATTTTATCAATATTCTGTAGATCTACCGCATAGTACTTGGGTTAGAACCCTAATGTTTTTTTTCTTTTTTTGTGATGTTCCTGCACGGCATGAGAGCTCGACTGGTTTTACCGTCAGTTTTCACCAAAATACTCGAGTTAAATTACTCCGGCTATGCGAGTAGATTTTAGATTCGGCAGCTTCCATTTCCTTGTGAACACTCTTATAATAGTTTTATTTGGATTTACATTTAATTTCATTAAAGGGGCAATAATATTTCCTGACAGTATGCAGCGCATTCTAAATAATTTTATATATCTTCTTGCACTTATACATACAATTCAGTACATACTCAAGTTGTACAATATATTGATTTTTATGTATGTTTTATATCTTATTGTGCTTCATAATTTAATTAGAACGTATTGTGTTCTTACAGTCGCATAAAAATAACATATTGAAGTACTGAAAATTGGTTTTGGGGTTAATCAACAAAATTTATAAATATCGAATCCTATGTAGACAAACAGTAAATAGAATAAAAAATATTTATGAAAATTTAAAATATATACTTTACAAAATAAAATAATACAAAGTTCCACAGGTACGAACGACATCTTTAACTTATTTTCGGTGTCAAAAATTACTCTTGTGGACCCTGCATCTTCGAACTGGAGTTCGTTTTATTTAAATAATAAAATAATCTTAGTTTTTATATATATATGACAAGATTGTATTTTCAAAAATATTTTCTTAAATGATATTCGTAATAGTTACTTCCATTTTATAGTATAATTAAGTTAATTGATAATTTTCTTTAATTTATGCTAGTAGTACACTCTTATTGGACCCCCATCGCTGGTTCAGGAAATTCTAGCTGACAACGTTACTGTGTGTACAGTTGTACCGTAAATTATTATAAATCATTCAGTGGTAGCTTCTGAATTATTTTAAAACTTTAAAAAATGTATGCGTTCCATTAAAAAAACGCCGTGAGCCGCGGGGGCCCCATCACGGAAATCGAATTTTTCCCTTCATCTTCGGTATTGAATGTCTACAGACGAAATTTGATTGAAAGTCTACAAGCGATTTGCCATTTTGGTGGTTTCAAAATTGATGATGAGTGTCCGGCTGATCGGGGCTTTAAAAAAGTTTTAAGTTTTTAAGGGCTGAATTTCAGTAAATTTCAATTTTGTTCCGACAGCAGTTAGCAGGAAAAAAGCCAACACACTTCGTACGAGGGCATTCCTACCCATGCTTATCCGCCAATTGCCTTTGTATTTTATTTTTAAATATTAAGTAAGGACCTTAAATAGTAAACTGGAAGGCCTTTATGAAGATATTTTTTCTTTCCAAAAAAATCCAAAATTTCTATTTTATAAATAAAAATCCAAAATTCCTACTTTATAAATAAACAGTGATTTTAATAACATTTTTAAATTACTGAATATTTGTGTATTGCATTTGTTATAAAAGTAAGTTCATTTTTTTTAAAATTTAAAATTACTATTCGCCCACTTATATTAGAATAAATATAATGCATTTAAAACACATTTAACAATACCATTGAATTCCAATGTAAAAATGGGAGAAGTGGGGGGAAAAGTAATATGCGGAATCCCTAAAAGGCACTAGCTGGATACTAACTCAATACACGTACAAAACTTCAGCCCTCTAGTTTTCCTTAGAGAATCTCTAGACGTGTTAGAAGAAAAGCAAAAAAATCAAGGTGTAAAAATCGTGGGGGTAAGTGTTAAAAGTTGAAACCTCCAAAAAGCAGTGGCTGGCTATTAACTTAACCTGTACACAAAATTTCTTCTTCTAGGTTTATTTGGGGAGATTTTGACCCGAACGAAACTGTTAAAAAACAAGAAAAATCATGTTCTTTCTGGTATAAAAATGGTGGGGGTAAGGGCTAAAAGTTGAGACCCCTAAAAGACATCTCCTTGATACGAACTCAATCCGAGTGCAAATTTTCAGCCCTCTAGGTTTATTTGGGTGACCTGTGCGAGTAGTACAAACTTCGAAAACGTCGAAAAAGTATGAAATTGTAGATTAAAAATGAGGGGGGGGGGGTAAAATATTGAAACCTCCAAAAAGCAGACTCTAGGTACGAACTCTATCAAAATACCAAATTTCAACCCTCTACGTTAGTTCTGGAAGACTGTGGGCGTGTTAGATGCAGCCAAATTACTTTTTTCACCCTCTACTCCCTCCAAATCATCCTAGGAAGTTGCATTTTCGATATGTTGTAGATAATTGACCGAGACATTATTTCCAACCGGTTTGGAAAAGTTTTATTGTCTTGTTGCCCCCACCACCCCCTTAAAGGTTTGGTCGGATCTAAAATTTGCCCAAAATTTGACCCCACTTTGATAGTATTGTTGTGCATCGGAATGAGCCCCACTTACGAAGTTTCGTCTCTTAACTTCCATAGGAGGGAATATATATATATATATATCTGATAGACAAACACACACACACACACACACACGCATATATATGTATATATATATATATATATATATATATATATATATATATATATATATATATATATATATATATATATATATATATATATATATATATATATATATATATATTTTTTTTTTTCTAAAGAATTGTGTTCTACGGGTCCGAAAACGGATAGCGCCCCTACTCTCGCCTCTCGCCTCTCGCCGTTCTTATCGTATAGGCTGTATAAGTCTAATTTTTGCAGTTGAAAAATTCAAGTAAAAAATATTTGGGTCATATCTCCCGAAGTAAACACAATATCAAAATTTGTTCAATATTTGCCAATTCAACTTTGAAATGTTTATAGTTTAACTTGCCTCATATTTTTTTTTGTCATTACGAACAAAAGAAAATACTAAATGAATTTACTATTTAATATACAAAAATAGATAGGTTTAATGTTTTGCAATCATTTCGCGTAGTTCCAATTTTCAAGCCAGAGTACTAAAACAAAAACAAAAACTTTCATTATAATATCGTTTTTTAATCATAACCATAATAAATTAGATATGTACATCATTTTCTGACATAATGTTATAAATTCTTGTTTTGTACAATATTTAATCGGAAGTTACTTAAAAATTATTCCACTTTTTTTCCAAATACAATTTACTTTGATAGTGATTTAATTTTATATTACATTAACATAATATTAAATTGTATCTATCCATAGATTACTGACCTGGACAGTGTTTTAATCATTTTGAATTTATTCACACAGGCAGATATACTTTAAATATATGTGTTTAAACGTAGCAGGTGAAAGTGAGTAATAAAAATTAATATATTGAGAGAATATTTAATGATTAAATTTATTGTTATACTTAATAGGATAGCATCAATTACTTTTTATCAAATCTTTTGGTAAAATACAAAACTACCGACTAATTGGAATTTGGATATGAAAAATAGCAATTATTACGTTTCAAAAAAATCGCCAAGTGTGTGTTAAACACATATCAAGTTATAGTAATATATATCTGAATTTTTACTTTTAATATATATGTAAAAACAAAACAATAATAGTTTTTAAAAAACGCTAGTATCTATTAGAATAGCGTAAGGTCCGACACTGGTTATTTGATAGAGATCAAGATACTGGTAGACGACGTAATGCGAATTTATAAGGATTTCAGTGTTGTATTACGACATCGTAAAAATGTATTTATTTTTTATTACACAGATTTTGCCCTAGCGACTCAATGGTTTTTCCAACGGAAGGTTAAAATAGTGTACTTTTCGAGGATTTTATGTCGTCGTAGTATGTTACCAAAACATATCCCAGCTGATTGTAAATTTTGTAACGTTTCACACCTAGCTTGATAAAATGCAGTAAATAAATTAAAAAGTTTAGAAGATCATTCTATCTCTTCGATCACCAATAGGTGATAAGTATCCGAACGCGCCCCTCCATTGCCTGGACGCTATTACTCGAATTATATTACGTTGGGAATGTTAGAATAGGATAAGATTAAGAGAGTTTAGTATAAAAAATTTGATAAACTTTTCAATTGATCAAAATTTTTATTTCATAATACCAACGTCACTTACAATTTTAACGGTTTACAATTTTACATCACTGCGAGTTAAGTTATTCATTTACTGGTCAAATTCTTCTAGTTAGATAGTTACGTTACAACACATATAACAAACTTTCATAGTTTCATGGCATTATTTTTTTGATAATTTTTTTTTCATTTTTTTGTATCTGGTAAATATGTGATAAAAATCCTGGTTACTCTATTTATGTCCTTATATAAAAAAAAATTCCCGGAAAATACTGTATTTTTAGGTCGCCGCATGAAAATTTCCCTTTGGGTCGCTTCTTACGATCAGCTCAATAAAAAAAATGAATTCTAGACGTAATTATTAATATCAAATAAATCGACTATTATTATTTTATCGCTCCCCCATTTATTACACTTAAATTTGAACAAAACTAACAAATAATTTGTAATACTTCATTTATTATATAATCCGTAAATAAATTCAAATTAATCACGAGTCAATCACTATTCTTTCTATAACATTTACTGGTGACTTCTTCTATTTTTTAATAAGGGAACATGACAAGCCATAGTCATATTATAAGATACATTTGTGTTGTAATATGAATTAATAAAATTTCAATTACTTTATAGGCTACTGTGCTATGTAAGGTAATATACAAATAGCTAATGTTCTTCAGTTATAAATAGTTCATAAATAAATTTATGCATACTTCCAGTTATACTAGAAGTGCAATTACGAGCAGCACGTGTCTTATATAAAAAATTTAAAAAAAATGTTATTACATAATTTGCATAGAAGTTAGACTGATATATGACTACAGGTTTGAAGTTTGCAATAAATTACAAGATATTTTTAAATATTTAACATTGTCAGTATATACTTGGCTTCTATTACCAGTTAAGAATATTTTGAAGATCGAAATTTGTTTACGAAAGAACAATTTGGTTATAGAGAAAAACGATCAACTACTCTTGCAATATTGAACATAACCGAACATATATTCGATGCTTTAGATAACAACCTAAGCACAGCAATTACTTTGATAGATCTGTCAAAGGCCTTTGATTGCGTTGACTTTGACATCTTATTAGATACCTTATATTACTTTGGCATTCGAGGACACGGTCTCAAGTTTTTGCAGTCATATCTACACGATAGAGAACAAACTGTTTTTGCTAATGGTATGGTTTCAAATACCACTAAAGTGACCTTAGGTGTCCCACAAGGTTCCATTCTTGGTCCAATTCTTTTTTTAATTTACATAAATAATTTACCTAGGCATCTCACTGCTGAGAGCGTCTCATTATTTGCAGATGACACCATTTTTTTAAATAGTTCTGATAGCGACGAAAGTCTAACTATTAAAAATAACATAACTTTAAAACAGGCCGAAAAGTGGTTTTATGAAAAATAAATTGAAAATGAATACCAATAAAACTCAGACTTTAAAAATTTCTACAAGGAAGAACAAAGGACCTTATTCCTGTGTTAACTTTTTGGGAATTAGTGTAGATTCAGACCTTAGTTGGGAAGATCATATTAATAAATTATCTAATAAACTTTCATGCACCTATTATCAAATATCTAAACTAATGAAATATGCAACATTAGAGGCGGCTCTTACTCTTTACTATAGTAATTTCTACAGCTTGCTATCTTATGGAATAATCATATGGGGACACTCTGGGAAAATAGAAAGATTATTTAAAATTCAAAAGAAGTGTATCAGAGTGATGTGCAATCTTAGAAATTACGATAGTTGTAGAGAGCACTTTAAAAAATTAAGCATTCTTACCATTGCAGAGATCTACATATTTAAAATCCTTGTCTACGTACATGAAAATAATAACAAATTTTGTCTAAATAAGGACAAACATAAACATAACACACGACATTGTGGTGATATGTGTATACCCTTCCACAGAATTAAAAAAACCCAACAAACGACTTATAATGGGATTAGATTTTATAATAAGCTGCCCCATCACTGGAGGGAGTTACCGGCGGAAAAATTTAAATGTAAAATAAAAATATTTTAAAAAAATAATATTTTCTATTCCATAGAGGAATTTTTAAATTATAACATAAAATGATTTATTGTTGTTGACACGTCTATTTACTTTCTTTGTAATTTAAGACAAGAATAAATAAATAAATAAATAAATAATAAAATGAGGAGGCACATTCTTAGGAAATATAGTTTTCCGATTCAACCTTGCCAGTATAATACTCTGAATGCTTGAAGAAGTAAAAGAGAGTTGAATGTTTAAGGGCTGATTCCGGCCTATTCCCCGATTATTAAAATAGCATTTTATACTTATATTGTATAGACCTTCATATTTAAAACAAAAAAAATTGTAATAAAATTTAAATCATTTAGTCATTAACTTAAGTGCTTAATTTTTTTCCTTTATTTCTTGTGTAAATTATTTTAGATAGTCACAACAACTGTAACTTACCCCGATATTCTGTGCAAAATCAGTTATTTATAATGTTTCACTATTTTCATCAAGTAAATCTAAAGTGGTTATCTTTATATTTTAATAATATGCCTCATTTCCATACCTTGAGGACTTTCCGGTAGATACCAGTATTGACTATTTTAGAAGTACTGGAATTTTTGGTTTTTCTAGAAGTACCACGACTCTCTAGCATATTTAACCAATAATTTTCGGGGCTTTTTTCTCCATAGGCTGTGGCGATCAATTTTAATCTCAGGTTCAATAAATCTTAGTTTTAATCAATGGTATTTGAGTAAATTTTATTGTCCAACCGTTTATTTTGGTCTCTTTTGAGGCTGTAAGACTTTGTCAGACAATTTTAATCTTCGAAATGTAGCCTTTGAAGTAGGATATCACTTATCAACGAGTGAAAGAAATTTTGAAATCGATTGGGTAGTTCTTGAGATTAGTCCAAACTAACAAACTTTACTTCCCTATTATATTAGTATGACTAAGGTCGCTGCATAATGAAGTTTATGTTATTTTAATCATTTAAATTAAATCATAGAAAAGACGACAAGCCCGCATAAAAAGTGATAAGGATCACTACATCTAAATTACAATATTCAAAAAATAAAAAAAAAAACAAAAACAAAAAGAAATAAAATCAAAGACAAAACAAAAGAAAAACAGAAAGGTCATGTTTATTTGACTAGTTTCGAGTTATATAATACTCATTTTCAAAAACGGTAGACCCCAAAAAAAAGCAATCATCAAAATCAACATTTAATAGAATGTTTAGAAATTGTCAAAAGTAACAATAAAAATTTTTATTTTTGTATCTGGTGTGGAGAAACAAATTTAATTATCATAATTACATTGACTGGATAGAACCAGCTTATAAATAAATTTAGATTTTTACAGTTAGGATAATTTTAATACATATTAGTGAAATTTGAAAACAAAGAAATGCGAAAATGCCACACCATAAGACAGACAAAGAAAATATCAAAAACATAACATGTTGAAAATATCACTGAGTACATTTTAAAATTAACATGTGAAAAAGCGTTAAAACATAAGAGAAAAAGTTAATAATTTAGAAGAAAAACACTGATAAACCAAATTTTAAGCTCCATTATCACTGATTAATAATTAAAAAAATAAAATAGATTGTAAAAATGAATGATATAAAACGTAACTTAGATGCACCGCAAATGAACAGAGGCCAGTGTATTAATTATTTAATAACCAAAATACAATTTTTATATCGTGGGCTAAAATCTATATACATAACCGGGCCATAACTGCTTTTGCTCGTTACTGACACTAATTACGAACAATTCATTAGTTGGTTACTGTTGAAAATCAGGCCCGACGAAAGGGTAGGGTGGCTGGAGTAGCAACCCTGGGGCCCAGACTTGAAGAGGGGGCCCATAACTGCTGGTAAGGGGACTGGGTAACAGTAGACTTTTTTTTGGTCGTCACTTTATAGTTTTGGAGAAAAATTTTTAAAAAATATGGTTCATTCTTGGGTCCCGCTGTTTCTCTCCACGGCTCTGATAAAAACATCAACACAATGTCGAAAAATCTTTTGGAATTTCAAAATAAAAAAATTATTTCCACTAAGGAATCGTAATGAAGTATTATTTTAATTCTTGGAAACTAATATTACTACTTGGGTAAAACGTTCAAAAATAAATTTATAAAAAAAAATTATATTGTCGGATTTAATTAATCTATCCAGAGTATACTTGATGTCATATATCTATTACTCCACACATTATTCTACAGATGACCGTAAGTAAACCAGATAAATAGCTAACGTAGCTCTTGTCTCAATGTGTACCTACTGAACTGTAAAACATATCCACGACTTAATGTTTTTCCATGCAGTGGAGAAAATTCTCTTACATTTTATTTTACATAGTACTATTACAATGTCCAATTAAAATATACACATTTATTACTATAAACATGTAGGTGTGTTAAATTTTTAGTGGTACCTGTTGATGACAATAGGTGATAATACATGTAGTAAACAATAATAATAATAATAATAATAATAATAATATAACAAAACATTGTTGATGATAATAACCGTAACGCAACAAATAATATGCACTAACGTGAATCTATTTCATTGTAATTTCCATGTCATTGTTTATTATATTAATAAAATACACTACAGCGACAAAAAGTCGGCTTCGAAGAACCGAAAAAAGTATATGTACTTGTAGACACTTGGGAACATACACATGAATATTTTGAGAGTTACCATTTTTTATTACGGCTAAACCATTGACTTAACCAAAAATTAATAAGAGTTGTAGCTACCTAGGGGGCAAACGATTGCTATAGCTAAGAGCTTCACAGCGCCTTCAGTTTTCCAATTCAAACATATTATTTTTTAAGTTTTTTAAAAATTAGTTTATGATTCAACACTACTGGTAATACTAAAATTTTGTTTATTGTATCGTATGTTCTTGAGTAATGGCATTATGAAAATTAATTTTTGAAAGTACGGAAATTTAAATATTATTACAATTTATCACAAAAAATACATAAATAAGTTCAACAATGTTACTGAAACTCCCAAAACAATTTCTTTGTTTAAATATTAAAAATTTCTTATTTTAATTTCATTTTTGAAAAAAACTTGAAATATTTTTCTTCAATCTTTGAACAAACAAATCGTATTGAAAGTGTATAAATATTCATTGTATGTCTTACTATAATAATCAATTACCGATTATCGATTAAAGTTATCGATTCGAAAACAATTTTTGTTGAAAGTTCTTATTAAGTACTATCATTTATATTTTTTTCAGTTTTTTTTTTTTTTTTTTTTTTTTTTTTTTTTTGGATTTACAATCCAAAATTTCGCATTGTGCATGCTATAGAAAAAAGTTTTTAACTTATCTCAGTTATGATTTTGGGATATCAATATGTTATACAAAAAAAGAGTTGGATAGGTACAAATGAAAATACCCCTGTCGCAGCATCCTTCATAACATAGCGAATTTTGAACGAAAAAATCATTGCTAGGTAACAAAACCACGCGTTAATTCGAACTCATCGGCGTCAAACACGCGACAATTCGAAGTTGCAGAGAGAAAGAGACAGAAAGATTGTAAGTACATTTTATATATATATATATATATATATATATATATATATATATATATATATATATATATATATATATATATATATATATATATATATGCGTGTGTGTGTGTGTGTCAGCCAGATACGTCCAATTTTTAGAACCCAAAATTTTGGCAACTTTCCGTCATTTTTAGTGGCTTTTTGCAAATTTTGGACAGATTTCAAAAATTTTTTAGCTTTTTTGCCATCGAAAAGAGCGTAAAAAATTAAATAGGACAAGCCTTTAAAATACTGCTCTAAATGAACTAGCTTTTGAGAATAATTTGCTGAATTTCTTTACAATAAATGCTTCATCGTTTTTATCATTACAATAACAATATTTATATGTTTCATTTTTAAAAATAAAAATTAACTAACTTTTCAAGAACGGGTCATCACCGATTTTGAAAAATTGTTAAGTGTTAGAGAGCTAATCTATTTTAGATGTATATGTTATATGATATGAGGTCCGCTAGGGTTCGGGGGTCCCAAAAGCGCAAAAATAAACTACTCAACAGATTTTGAAAATGTTTTCACCTTTAAAAAGTTAAACTCATTTAAATTCATATATGCTTTAACTGTATGAGATCCGTCACGATCCTGGGAGCCCAAAAGTGCTACAAATTAACTATTCAACCGATTTTGAAAATTTGTTCACTGTTAGAGAGCTAATCTATTTTTTATAGTTGTTATATGAGATCCACCAGTGTCCAATCTTTGGAAATTCGCTATGTTATGCAGGTGCTGCGACAGGGGTATTTTTTTCAATTTTCGTTGTTTTAGTGTATTACTATAATAATGAAATAACAGTGAATGTGATCTCTTAATTTCATCTACTTCTTTTATTTTTAATGTTTGTTCCATTTTGTCATTGAACTTACCTGATACATGCAAAAATTAAATAAAAATTTACTTTCGCTTACATACAAGAATAATATTACACTTTTTTTCTGAAAATGTGTATTAAATATAAGTTAAAAAAGTAGATAAACAATAAATAAAATTAAAATTTTTGAAAAATTTTACCTTATATGACTTTTGGGGGTTTCAATTTTTAATTCTTACCCCCACTATTTTTTCCCCAAATCTTGTGCTTTTCATATTTTTTGATGGGCATGATACCTAAATGAACTCCCAAATAAATATAAAGGACTGAAATTTTGTACATGGGTAGAGTCAGTAGTTGTACTTTTGAGAATTCTAAATTTTAAAGAGGAGTTGGAGAGGGCGGGAATTCCTACAAAATTTCTAATAACATTTTTATCGTTTTTTTTTTTTTTTTTTTTTTTTTGGGAGTTCAGATATACTTATTGTTGGGGGGAGGGCTAGGGGGCTCAATTTTTTTAAAATTTAAATGTAATGTGGAAAAAGTTCGACTCTAATGATAAAGTCCTGCCGCTTATGGTTTTTCCCAACATGCTTTATATTAAAAGTAATGTTGTAACATAGGGTTAAAACTTTTTGATTACTCTTTTGTTTTCCTGTGAAAATAGCGGGCACTTGAAGGCGTCCTACTACTGAAGCCAGTATCTTTGTGTGTCTTCTGTTAGAATGTGTGTAAAACTACTGTCAACTATCATTCGTTTAAGAAGTTGGTAACTTAGACATCTACTGTAAGAAAGATAATCTTGCAATCTAACAATCAGAGGATACCCGCATTACTTAGAATCCATATCTCTTGGATCGTCTAAATCAATCTATGGTCAAATACATATTCAAACAAGTGAATGTTATCGCAACAATGATAGATATTATTTAACGAAATTAAATTTTTGACAGTAATGTTTACTCAATATCCGTTAGTTAAACATAATATGATTTATGTATTGCCAAAAAAATTGACGAGAAATGTAGGTATTAATTATAATCAGTCCAAGAGAAAACAACAAAAATAATTTGTATATTAATTAATTTTTATTCCTCAGAAAACCTTTCAATAACAATTTATTAAATTACAAAAACTTCTACAGAAAGATGAACGTTCAAATAAAATGAATAAAACAGAAATTAAATTTATTTTTCTTAATTATTTTTTCGAATTGATACAGAAAAACGATTATAAGGCCAGATTTACATTAACACTCCGCTCTTGGTACGATATCGCTAGGCTCTCGGTTCGATAAAGTATTCTTACACAATAAACAATGAGTGTATAGTATTCACATCATCGCTCGTGACTGATATCGGACCGATAATGTGAATACACTCATTATTATTTATTGTGTAAGAATATTTTATCGAACCGGGAGCGAAGCGATATCGTACCGACAGCGAAGCGTTAATATAAATCGGGCCTAAATGTTCTAAATATTGCAATCAATAATCATTAAAAATAGATTAAAAGAATGTAAAAAGTTTGTCATATAAAAAGAGAAGATATGTTGATTGTCTTATCTATGAATATAAATCGGAAAGAAAAGATTATATAATTAGGTAAATGAAATTTTAATTTAATTTTAAATTGAAAATAAGATATGTACATACGTGTGTGTCTCAAAAGTATAAGTATGTGTGTGTTTTGTAAATGCAGTTTTTTTTCGGAAATTATTTGGAAGTTCTTAATGTGTTGTAATTGACAAAACGACCGGAATAAATAATAATCTATATGTATCAAATCAAACAAGTTTTACAGTACAGAACAAAAATAAATATAGTTTTGCACTAAATATGGAACTGATCAAAATTTTGTAACCAGTTGATTAATTCTTAGGTTACTTTTATTTTCTATTAGTTTATTCAAAAAATAAATTGAGCCTTAACCTCTTCACCACTGATGTATATACCATGTGAGTTTTTTGAGAGTTGCCATTTTTATTACAACCAAATTTGTATAATAAGAATGATACTGGAAAAGGTTCTTTTCTTGGATGTAATTGAAATATAACCAACCAGAACACTATCGGTTGAAGTAGCCTCAAGTACACATGCATATTTTTACCACCTATCTAATAAATTAAAGAAAAATTAAAAAATTAAACTTGGGAAAAAATTTTTTTTTTCCTCATTTATGTTGTTAATTAATGCATTAGATCAGTCTTATCGAAAAATTAATATATAGTCTCATTTAAAAATCTGTAAGTTTGTATCATAGCTCGAAAACCATAAGAGCTATAAAGTTCTTGATTATAGTAATCGGCTGCCCCCGTCGATATCTACAACTCTTATTCGAACAATTTTTCGATTAAATCAACGGTTTGGCTGTAATTAAAATGGTAACTCTCAGAAAACTCACACAGTATATGGTACATTAAATTTAGAAGTATGTTAACATGATTTTTTAACTGAAAAAAATTAAAAACTTCTTAATGTTATTTAAAATTACTAAATTACGCTTATTTAAAGATGTAAGATTAAAAATTTTAATTAAAATAAACGCTTGTTTAAAATAATGTCCAGTATGCTGGACAAAAGTATACTCATTGTGTAAAAAAATTTTAAAAAATTAATAGCGAAGAGGTTAATCTTTAATTTCAAAAAAATTTATATCTAAAATTTCAAAGCTGAATATATGTAAATTTTATTCAGCAACTAGTTAAGCTGGTGTAACATTAAAGTTTAAAAAATGTCCCAAAAAGTCGTGTACCTACTTTCTGCCAAATTAACATTTTTTCAAGAAAAAATAGTCTTATAAAATTGAGTTAAATCACTTGATCATTAAATTTTACAAATATTCATTACGATTATATTGGGTGGCCAGTGTATCGATAGTGTATTCATTCTTTTAGTAGTAAAAACAGTATCCATTCAGGATTTTTAAGAAAGTCCTTTATATTTTCTATCTTCTATCTACTCGATTCTATGAGACTGATTATTCGTCTCACTCTTTAACGTCTAGAGTTTTGTCTTCACTTAAATTATTTTCACAAATAAAATATAAATTTTCTACTATTGTTGTACCTTGCTGTGAGTGTAATGGCAGTGAAATTTACTTAGTGTCTATTGATGATATAATTTAAACTAAAGATAATAATATTTCTTTAAATCGCACTATAGGAATTTTTTTATTATTATATTACATTTTTCCGAAACTTTGCAATGTCGAAACTCAAAAAAAAAAAAAAAAATTAACTGGGCAAAAAGTAAATGTAAAATACTTTTACGGGCAATTTCGTAAGCTTTCATTTTATACTAAATCATTTTTTCTGCAAAACTGAAAATACCCGAAAAATCAACAAAAAAAGTTGTTTTCCATCTTTTCTCCTTCCGTAAAGGGAGATACGCGATTTTCACAGGAGGGTAGAAATTTCAGAATTTATTCAAAGCCCATTAAATGACTATTCCACGAAATAAAATTATTTGTTCAGAATTTTTATTTTTGTCCAAAATATCTACTTGGCTGTCGGTCTATAAGCATTTTCCCAAAATTGTATATTTTGACCAAACGATTAGTTTGACAGCGAAATTATCTGGGTTGCCAAAAAGATTTTTAAATGCGAAAAAAGTGGCTTTTCTTCTTTAAAGAGAAAGCTTGAACTTTTAAACAAAAGGAGAGATTTGGAGCATAGATTAAGAGCTAATAAGACTAAATATGAATGTCCAAATTTCGACTTTTAACACTATAATTAGTATGGGAATAATTACTTTTTGAAATAATATGTTTTCACGGATTTTTGCAGTTTGTAGTAGAACTACTAGGCGCTCTTACTTCAATCGGGACTGGTTTCTCTTTTTATTATACATATTTATCACATTGATAACTTTTGTATACGAATCCAGCTAACCTTTGATTGTCTTTTATTTTTGGTCTACCATTTATCTTTCGAATATAATTTTTTCCCAAGGATTGAAGTTTTATTGAAAATGAGGGTTTTTTCGCTCATTAGATCGAACTGCTATTTAATGAAGAAACTGTCAGAAATAAAATAAATATTAATTTACTCTAATTTAAAAGAATTTTTAAGTGTTTTATCTACATGTATTCTTCAGAGGTGACTAGGATTTTTGTTTTGTATAGACCAAATTTTTCTTTATTATAAATTATATAATTTATAGGTATAATTTTTCTTGAAGCTAAAATTACGAATTTATTTATAATAATTAATAAATCCTCAATTGTATTAAAACTTATCGAATTCGTTAATAATTTCGAAAATTTTTCATTTTCTTCCACTCATACTAGAAATTTGGAAAAATACACGTGTTGTAGCATTATTAGAGGTTTTTACAGAAAAAATTTCGTAGTCAGAGCGTATAAATGAAAAGGAAAAGTTTTCTAAAAATGAAACATTCACATTATTTTTTTTTTTTCAAAAGCTGGGATATTAATTGTATAATAGTACTATACTTTAACTAACACATATATCACAGCCAATTTAAATATATAAAGCCATTAAACCTTAAAAAATTTCAAAAATTTTAATATAGTTAATTTCTAAAAAGATAATGATTATAATGACCTAAAAATGTAGGAAAAAGGTGCATTTTATTAGATCTCACAAAAAAAAGTAAATAAAAAAAAATATATATCAATCCTAAATGTGTCTGGGGCCAATACTCCATGGTTATTCCGCCATACTCTATTTTGTGTTTTCTATGACTCAAATTTACTGTTGCGAAATTAAATTTCTAGACAACAAATTTTCGTTAAATACCTAAGCACAAATTTATTTGGAAAAATACAAACCTCTCATGTAATAATAAATGACAATTAACTTTTGTACAGTCCAGTATAATTTGATACAACATACCTATACCTAGTGAAAATGAAAGTCAATTGGAACGTGTTACATGGCAGTCACTGTGATGCATTTTACTTGGTGTAACGACCAGGCCGAACCAGGCAACGTATACTTACAAATACAAGTAAGTATTATGTAGTCAGTTAGCATGTGATGTCATTATTTGACTGAATATGCACGTGTAAGAGATAAGAATATCAAGTGTAAGTATGACGACAATTCTTTTGGATTGGTCTCCGGTACCAAAATGAAAGGGTGGACCCCATCATCTACACTGAAAGAAAGCACCTGTGATGGTCATTATTATCAATTACTTCATACTATCCGTCGGAAGAGAATGTAAATTGGTATATAAATTCACAAATCGGAAATAAATTTCTAACAGTTCTTTTACATTCTCCAAACAAGTGATATTAAAATGTTTATATTTGTGAGTGTTCCTTGTATATTAATGTGCCTATGGTTTTATTGCTAGTTTTTTCTAATGATTTACATTTAATTGTAGGTAACAATACTATGCCTGTTACGTCCATTTACAACAATCGCTTCTGAATCAGCAGATAATGGCGGTTGGCGTGGAATTTCATCTGCTAGTACAGCAGCTGTTAGCCAAGGTGACTCATCTAGCGCCGCCGGCGAACATTCGGCAGTAGCTATTGATGTTTCATCTCTTGGACATAGTTCGGGCAGTTCATTAGGTTACGGAGGGTCAAGCTCTGGTGGACACTTATTAGCCAGCTTGGGTAGCTTAGGCAGTCTTGGTGGCGCCAGTGGTGGCGGTCATGCACTTCTCGCACTTGGTGGATACGGCGGTGGCTACGGAGGAGGATATGGGGGAGGAATTTCCAGTTACGGAGGTGGACTTGGAGGGGGTCATGGATTATCATATGGCGGAGGTTATGGTGGAGGAATAGCAAGCTATGGCGGAGGACTTAGCGGAGGACATGGTTTATCATATGGTGGAGGATTAGGATCAGGACTCAGTCTAGGTGGCGGATATTCCGGCGGATCTGGGTTAAGCTTAGGAGGTCATGGAGGTGGTCTCGAAAGCTTGTCCGTGCATGGAGCATATGTGGGTGGTTCCAGTCTTGGTCATGGATTGGGTGGGGGCGGTGGACACGAAGCAGTGGTTAGTCTTGGACAAGGAGGATATGGAGGGGGTATTAGTTCAGGCGGTTACGGTATATTAGAACACGGAGGTGGACACGTACAAATCGCTCAGTCAAGTATCCCACTCTCGAAGACCTTACATGCTGTACCTAGTCTCTATGAATTTGGCCACAAATATCCAAAGTTTGGTCTATTAAACTTAGGTGAAGAATCACACCATAAGCCAGCTTCTAAAGTTATCAAAATATCAAAAACATTTGCATTCAAAGTACCAGTTGCTTATCCCGTTAAAGTACCTCATCATGTTCCAGTTCCCATTCCCGTTCAAAAACCATATCCAGTTACTCTTTCACAAGTTGTAAAAGTTCCTCATCCTGTTCCCGTCGAAGTTCCAGTACCTGTTGAAGTGAAGAAAGAAGTGTCAGTACCTCACCCAGTTCCTTATCCTGTCCCATATCCTGTTGAAACTCCATCTCATTCACAAAATCTAGAAGTGGCGAATGTAGGGCATGGTCAAAATATAGATATTTCTTCGGGTGGGCAGGGGTACGGTTATGGTGGACAAGGATACGGCTATGGTGGGCAAGACATTGGTCAACAAATTTCCCACAATGATATTGGCTATGGACAAAGTGCTGGTGGTCAAGACATTGGCCAAGGTTATGGACCAGATTCCGGAGTTGCAAATCAAGTGTCACTGACATACGATAGTCAAGCCGGGGCTGGTTATGGTGGAGGTCATGAAGGTTATGGACAAAGTGGATATGGAGCCTCAGCTAGCGGTGTAAACATTCAACAATTTGGTGTTGAAGATGCAAGACATGGAGCCAGTTATGATGCACCTCAAGTGCAAGTACCACAAATTGATTCATATTCCGCTCTGGCACAAATCAAACAAAGCATTGAAAATAATTTACACAATGACCAGCAACAAGCTAGTTATGGCGAAGGATCAACGAATTATGAAGTTAAGGAACAACCTATGGAAAATCATATGAAAAGAAGTGCAAATAAGCAAATGGATAGTATGACTAAAAATTAAGCTTTATTAATTTTTAGCGAAAAAAATTGAACTGTTTCTAAGTCACTTTAAGTTATTAAGTAGCCATCGTTGTTGAGTTGTTTTGTTATCTCGTTTGTTAAAAATAAATTATTGTTGTTAAAAAAAATATTATTGTTGTTTTCTTTTTATATTGTTTGAATAATGTTATTTTTACATTATTTATATTTTTATAAACAAATATAACAAAACTTTGAATTTCGATTGTCTTTTTATTTCCTTATATTCCAAAACGAACCCTACAATATTATAATAACATACGGTAATAAACAAAACAAGGAATAAAAATGTTCACCATAAGAGCGAAAATTAGAAAGAAACAAGTAGTAACAAGTAAAGATAGTTTGCTAGAACGAAAATCTTGTACTAAAGATAAAATAGTAGGCACATATTCCATATTCGGTAAGACGTCTTCGTATTGAAAAAAAATTTCAAATTATTGCAGGTAATATAACACTTGAAATACTCAAATTGATATGTAGATATGGATTACAAGTTTTCCGTAAAACATTTTATTACTCAAAACTAAAATGTTTAAAAGTTACCATATAGGAAATTAATTTGTCATGATTTCTGAAAAGTTTATTTCAAAAAGTCAGGTCTTGTCTACATGGGCTTAGTAGTTGCTACAGACACGCATTGAATTACATTTAAATACTGTTTCCATTGTGTTTAAACATAATTCTACATAAGATTATCATGCATAAAATAAATGCCATTAAATCACCCAGGTACGTACTAAGGAATATTTACCGGAAAGAAGTTAGCGCCAAAAGTTTAAAAATCTTTTTGTTTTTTATATGGTTAAATTGCTCCCAAATTGCTCCTTTGAAATCAGTAATTGCTCCACCTGAAACTTAATTAGTTAATTAGTTATTTATAAAGAAAAAAAATTTTTCCCGTTATTTAAGTTATCAAAATCTCCCAAAATAATACTTTTTTATATAATTTCTTTACGTCAATAAATTGCTCCCAGTTTGCTCTATTTAATTTAAAAGCTAAATCTTAATTTTTTTGAATAATTATTAAAATATTTTGTTTTTTTATAATGCTAAGCACTTGTCATAATTCATAATATTTTTTATTTTAATATATTTTAATTATTATTCAGGGAAACTAATAACTAACTTTTAAATTAGATGGAGCAAATTGGGAGCAATTTTTTGATATAATATAATTGTATAAAAATGCATTATTTGACAAGATTTTGATAATAGAAATAGTCAAACAAAAAAGTTTTTTTTTTTTTTTTTTTTGTAAATATCTAATTAAGTAATTAAGTTCCAGGTGGAGCAATTACTGATTCCAAAGGAGCAATTTGGGAGCAATTTAGCCATATAAAAAACAGAAAGATTTTCCAACTTTCGGCGCCAACTTCTTTCCGGTGGAATATTTACATATTTTATAGTTATAAATAGATACTATGTATAAGTTTTATCATACACAAATCAACATGATAAAAGTAAAAAAATCGTTTTTAAGAAAAATTAAATCATTTTGATACTTAGCTGATTAATTATATCTCTGAAGCTGTACGTTTAAAAAAAACTGAAATATTTTTGGAAACATTACACAATTCTATTTTACCTTGCTATTTGTTTTTTATAAAGATCATGATATCCAATAGTTAACAGTCATTATTTCTGGATGATAAATTAGATTCCAAACTATTTAACCGTCCAGATACTAGATTGTTTGAAATTTTTTTGGTAGCACTCTTTCAAGTAAAATTCTTTTGCATAAATAAATAAGGTTTTATAAATTTGGTAAAAATGCCCTTCATAATACTGATGTCTTTCAAGACATGAAAAAAATATAAATTTAATAAATTATTTGCTACTATCAGATGTAGAACATATTCATTTCAACCTAAAAATTTGGAAAGAAAGGAAGAGTTTTCAAAAACAAATCCTCTTGATTTACAAAAGTGAAAATTATATGCATTCTTCAAAAAAAGTTATTTTCATCATCCTTTAATAATTTGTTGCCCTAGGTTGGGTATCAACGGATTGAAAACTAAATCTGTCTCTGATTATATTTTCAATTTAAACAACCTAACGGTTAGAAATAGTAATTGTAACTTTTAGCTAAATACCTTCAATGTAATAATTGTTGTTTACCATCTACCGTTACCATTCTTGTGAAATAATTATAGCACTTGCTTTATACTTTGATAGATGGTATTAATTATCCATTTTTCAACAGAATGATTGTTTTAGAATTTAATACTTAACTACAAGATATTTTATTAAAGTGTACAAGCAGTAAATAGTAATATAAGAGATGAATATCAGTATGCTGATATTCATCCAATGGTTCCTATAAAAAGTCTGCTGCAGACTCACATTTTCCAAATCTTAGTCCCTCTCCACTGACATCATATGTTTATAACTTAACAGAATTGTAAAATATATGAAAGTATAAATAAGGATACAAATAATGATGTAGAGGACGTCTATTAGAGACGAAAAGTCTCAAAAACAGACGTTAAACTATATTATTATTATATATTATACACCAAGAGACGAAAGTGTGACTTTTTATCTCGAGTGTGAAGTTTTTTTGCGATAGGACCTGTAAAGTAGGGATGTTGTGGATATTCGTAACCGTAACCGAAACTACCGGATATCCGAAATAATTAAATATCCGAAAATGAAACCGTATCCGAAAATAAAAGTTTCGGATTTGTTTTAGAAAATAACAAACAACCTCCATTGGAAAACTGAGTTTAAATCGAAGCAAGTTTTTTTTTTTGCAGGTATTTCTTTTGATAGATTTTTGTTAATTCGTGTATGACCTTCACTTTTTGGAGCAAAATTTCCGCCTTTTTACTAAAAAATATTTTCACTAAAAAGCAATTATCCGGTACCGTAACCATATCCGAAACATTATCCGATAATATTACATATCCGTAACCGAAACCGAAATCGAAAAAAATGTTTTTAAATATCCGTATCCGTATCCGTATCCAAAATTTCATATCCATAACATGCCTACTGTAAAGGTCCGAGGACAACAATTTATACGAGAGATCAGAAAAATAATTTAGTACTGTGGCGTAGGTATATATTACTTTTTGCAATTTCGAATAACTTAAAATTATAAAGAAAATATTATGAAAAATATTATTTAAATGTCATTCAGTGAAATAGTAATATTACATCAATTGTTCCTTTTTATCTACAAGTTTGAATTTTTTTTATTTTAAATTACCTAGTAATTTAATTTAAGTTAAATTTCGCTTGTTGATTAGTCACGCTCTGTAAATTCTGCTTGTTGATAGGCTAAAAAGTGGGAGCAAAAATATTTTCAGTCTCTTGGCATAAAAGTGACACTATATACTCTCTATTGTAAGGGACTAAATTTTGTATTTTAGTCCCAGAATTGTAAAAAAATATTACGGTGCCAAGCGCAGGAAATGTTATAGACAAGAAAATAAATTAAAACAACTACTTTTCCCCGTGGTACCACATTAAATGACTGCAGCTAAAAGTTTAGGTGGTAATTAATGTCAAAACGATTTTTCATATGTATTTTACAGTTTTATTATTTACAACTAAGATGTAAAGATTATTACAACTATTAAATTTTCATTGCATAAATACCATAATATTAGCAGTAAAGTAATAATAAAAACCTATTTTTATAATAATATACAAAATAAATTATTCCATAAATACATTTATAAAGATCCAGTTTAACCGAAACGACCAGTCGTACACGTCATAAACCAATAAGAATGTCATAGTTGACGTAAATAAAACCTCAAATGGGTCATAAGATTTTTCCGCAATAACAACCAAGCAGTGGCGTAGTGAACATAACCGGCGCCCGGGGCACGACACTTTATTGGCGCCCCTGTAGAAAAAAAATATTGCTTTTTTCCTCCCAAAGAACAAGTGCCGAGCAAAAAAAAAACTCATACCTAATTTTTTTGGCGTCCCCCAAGACTTGCCGCCTTTGGGCACATTTGACGCTCCTCTTTGGTGCACATTTGGCGCCCCTCTGCGAGTGGCGCCCGGTGCATGATAAACTCCTCTGCACCCCCGTCGCTTCGCCTCTGCAACCAAGTACATATTTGTTTTTAATTGGCTTTCACCAAATTATACGTTTTCTCATGTCAAATGTGACATTCTTATTTATTTTATAACACTATACGACTGGTTACTTGAACGAATTGGAGTCTGATAACACAAAATATCTATAAACTAACTTTATAACTGCTACGGTAATTTTATCCACGGATACATTAAGAAAAATTGTTAACATTGAACTCACATACGGTCATTATCTAAATGTAACTTTATATATGACTGGCCTGGAACTTAATATTTAAAAAGCAGAGTTTAACAATTAATGTACCTTGTAGCCGGGTAATGACAAAATTTATTGCGCTTAAAATTATAATAAATTTCAAACTGAAACTAGCCGTGTCCAATTGTCCATCTATTGAAAGTTTTCAAATCAATTAAAATTTTATGTTTCGTGTAATGTGCATCATAATATTATTCATATTATCATATTACAATTATCTCTAAGTTGTTAATGTTAGTCAGTAAGGCTAAAATATATCAAACGCTCGTACCAACTTATCTTGAATACCGAATTATACTCAGTTAATTAAAAGTAAATGCAATGATTAGTTTTAAAGTTTGCCTTTCTCATCAGTCTCTCACGTATTCAGTTAGACGGTCCTTATTATTTTTATAAATTTACTTTAGATTTGGAAATATTTTTATAGGAGGCGTTACTTCTTTGTTGATCAAAATCTTCGGAAAGCATTAACCAGCTTTACTCAAAGACATCTTCATGTATTGGCTTAGCTAAAACTGGAACTGTATTTTCAACAAATTTCGATTTGGATATTGGATTATATGGTACAGTTTTTTCAATTCGTACAGCATACGGTTTTGATACGTGTCTAGGAACTGAAGGAATTACAGGAATATTAACTGGAGCCTTAACTGGATATGGTTTATTGACCGAATAAAACACTGGTTTTGCTAATGGTACTGAATATGGTTCAACAGAGATTTGTTTTTCTGTTGATACTGAATATGGAACTGAAATGACAGGCACTGCTTTTGGTATTACTGTGTTGGCATGATTATTTATAAATTCACGACCAAATCGATCTCCGTAGCCGTAACCGAAGCCAAAAATTTCTCTTTTTTCTTGTTTCTTTTCATCAGGACTTGGCTCCTCTACAACTGGTTTCTCATTTTCGGTTGGTTCAATTTGTTGTGCTGGTTCCGATAAGGTGCGTGTTATTGTTAAGGAAACTAATAAGATGGTTATTAATGTCTACAAACAGAAATAATATATAAGTTTTAATAATATAAGTTTTTTTTTAAGTACATTACTTACCCTAAACATTTTTATAAAAGATGCAAAAACTTACAAATACAATTTTATTCAGATTCACATCAACAATTTGTTTAATTGTTTACGAAGAATATAATAAACAATGATGTAAACCATATAAAACAAATTTTATTTATATAGCATTACAAAATCTCATCGATTTTAAGGTTAGATGTAGAAAATTGACAAAACTAATCAAAAAGTGGGGAAAAAGTTTGGTTATTATGTTTATTATTCGCAATATTTGCGTGTAATACAAAAGAAATATGTCGATAGAAGAAGAACAAAAACGGAAAAATATGAATGTCAAGATCAGATAGTACATGGCGCGTAGTTCCTTTTTTGCTAAAAATGTAGTAGAGCCACTTACGTACAGATATATCTATGATGCCCTTCAATTAGAATATTATGCAATTTAAACATATTTATTTCGAATTTAAAGCAGTAGTTACAAAAATTGGAACATATTTTTAATTTATATCGAAGCCGATTTGACGAGAAGGTATTACTTTAAGTATATTATGTGTACAACAATAATTTTTGCTTGTACTGATCAAAAGCCGTATAGAAGGTGAGTGAAGTAAGCGTCCGCCTATAACCTTATGCTTCAAGGGATCTTGCACTATAAGAGAATTATGAAGAATTGGTTTCCTTTGTTAATTCCACGTAACTTACACCAAGTTCGTGTTAGACATGTATTAAGTAAGGATTTCTTAGTGGTTGGTTTTTCACAGCTTATACATGTCGTACCCTACTTGAAGGTAAATTATGTCATAATTTTATTTCCTATATTTTTTAAAGAAACACCTTTTGGAAATTTATTACTTAGCAAACGAGGTTTAAAAATTAAAAATGTTTAAGAGAATCTCAACTTCATTTTACAAAATAATTCACGAAAAACTACAAATTTAGAGTATTTTTCTTAATAATTTTGACTTGAATTAACGCAAAATGTTTTCTAATCCCCAAACATATCTCATTACAAAATCTCGTTTGATGGAAGCTATTTTCTCTACTTCAAATTTTTTAATTTTCCAAAATCTAATTCTCTATATTTTCGAAAGTTACCAATACAACTTAACAAAAATAGTTTTAATTGAGTATTTTTAACATGTTCTAGTATCTGTAACTTTTTTTTAAAAATTTTTTGGATCAACAGTTTAAGAATTACAGGTTATTTGTCACTTTGAAGTTTATAATTTCGCAAGTGACTTTTCAAAACGAAAAATGGCAAACAGAAACTCAATCTCACTTTACGAGTCTTTTCCAACCATATTATACACGTGGTACGTAATACGTGAAATGAAATGTTTCATCCCGACTTTCTAATACGGTAGAATACTACTATAAAAACTACTATAAAAAACATAGTAGGTACACTGAGAAAAAAATACGGTAATTTTTACGGAAATTTCTAGTAAAAAATTACGGAGGTCTCTGGTAATGCGGGCATAAGTGACAGGCAAAGGAGAAAGTACGATGAGTATAGTAAAAATTACTCTATGGCTCTGTAAAAATTACACTGTGACTCCGTAAAAATTTCGGCGCTGTACAAGAAAAATTCTACTCTCTTATCGTATTATTTATAAGGTTTTTTTTTTATTTATTAATAAATAATTGAATTAAAATAGTTTAAAACGATATTGATAGAAGGGTAAGGATTAAAATCAAATTATTAATATGGAAAAAATGTTCTGTGGTTTTTTATTATTTGCGGAAAAACGTTTCAATAAACATCAATACATATAAAAATCTTAATTTTTATATCTTAATTATTAGTTTTTTATTAATAATAAAATAATGCGATTTTCATGAAACACAAATAACAATTCGTTGTTTTAAATATAAAGTCCATTAAATAGTTTATTATAAAAAAATAACACATAACACAGTACAAGGCACACACAACAATAAGTGGTCTGTTTTCAGTAGAAGCTGTATTCCAAATGACCTTGGTTTGGTGCGGACCTCGGTTTACGCGTGCCAGAGCAGTTAGAAGCAGACAAGCACATAGTCTTCTAGCGTTACGTTGGTACGATGCCTGTGTGAGAGAGATGCCGAAAGAGGTTTCAAGTAGAAAATAGAGATAACAAATAGCGTGTACCCTCTACTTTTCCTATCAGCTTAGTAAAAATTACACTTTGCCTCCGTAAAAATTCTTCTATCTCTAGTATAATTTAACAAAAGTTACGTAAATTTTCCTGGTATCCATTTGAAATTTTACTAGCCCATCGAATTTTACGGAGCAGTATAGGAAAAATTCTTAAGCTGTACAAGAAAAATTTTCAAATGAATCGTAAAAAATAATGTTTGAAAGGCATTTTTTATATTGTTGCTTGATAATTTTCTACCGACTGGTCACTTGAGCCTGGTTTACCGGAGGCAGCTTCGTAATTTTTACTGTAATTTTTTCTCAGTGCACCTCAAAAATTAAAGAAATTTTTTGCTACGACTTAATGAAGATCTCGACCGGTAGCATGTACATAAAAAATTTTGTATCTACGTGACGGATGGACTGCAAAAAACAGGCGGATTTGACGTATGTAACTATAAGTTAACGAGCTATAACAGAATTTCTCTTCGGAACCATATAAAGTAATTTGTTACATGAAATTTGACTTGTGACTAAGGAAAGTGAGGCGTGGTACCACCACTGGTACTGATATCTTTGTTGAAGGTTAATAGTGTGGCTGTGTTTAGCAGAAAAAAATTCTTTAAAGTGTTTTAAGCCACTGATAGTTTTTCTGTTAGGACAGTGATCGGGCAATTGCATCTTCCGCCAAGTTTAAATTTTATGTTTCCAAGTTACAGCTGATGGCAATCATATGTTTTTGTGCCATATTCGGCTACATTTTGCGTTTCAGCGCTTTGTTATTCTTAGTAAATTACCATTTTGCTTTAACGTAGCTGCCCTGAGATAGTCAGCTACAAAAGCATATCTCAGCAAAAATATTTTCTTTTATAAAAAATTAAATAATGTATTAATATTCTTCAGTTATTATATTTATATACCACTTGTTTTTTTTTAACTTTCGCGCGCTTATGTTGTGCAATTTAAACAAAATTGTTGAAAAACCGTTTTAAGAGTATTTTAAGAGTAAAATGAACTGTAAATGAATAAAGAAAGTGAATTTGATCGACTCACCTTGTGTCCGCTGTTGTATGGTGTTTTCCAACGGCGTTGAATGTAGAGAAAAAGGGGGAAAGGGTGATATTTGGGGATGAATAAGGTAATATAGCCGTTATGATACAAATTCACTATTCGCTATAGTTTTATACGAAAAATTATAGGAAATATTATTAAGAATAAATTAGAATAAATTGCACACAGTAGAAACTTGTTACTGAACACAACTATGAGAATATCATTCTAATGTAAAAGGACAATGTATTACACGTGTACATTGTACAACCGCCAAAAAACTACTACTGACAATAACCAAAGGGATGGCGGGTTAATTCATATAAAAAATGTATTACTCCGCGTGTAAGTCTAAAAAATTGCATCAATATTAAATCGATGGCGGAAGCTCCGACAAATAGAGACATCTGTTGATGCTTGTTATAAATACATTGTATACGGCCCAAACATCCCGCCGGCTCTGGACAATTTGTTCAGAACTGTGGGTGGTATACCAACAACTAGAAAGAACAATTTAAATTAGATTATTATGCAACTAAAAGAATTAAATTGCGTCGCGATCAAACTAGGTTTGAGCCTATAAAGATTCATAAGAAACAACAAACTATAAATTTTATTGAAAAAATCTACTATGCAAAATATTATGATAAAAAACTATAACTACAAATGTAACTAAATAGGGAAATTCTTGCAAACATTGAACTAAGAACCTAATACTATTTGAAATTTAACTAAGGAAGTAAACTATATATTATTTTGTTAATTTACTGCGTGGGCAATGGGCAAAGTTTAACGATCGGTCTTTGCCAGATACCGTGTTTTGCTGTAAACACCATTTTCCGCTACAATTATCTTTTATCGTTGTATTTCTCGATCAATGTATTGAGAATAATAGGATAATTATCCGCAGTGGGTGCTAAACTACAAACATTTTTAGCACTATCCGACAAACTAGCAATTAAGTAATGCGCTTTATCTACATCCGATAATTCAGCATTATTTCCAATTAATGATTCGAACAATTCATAAAAAATTACCCGTTGGGTTATATCTCCATTAAACGTACGAACGGGAATTTGTGGTAGATAAACCGAATGTTTTGGCACTTTACTACTACTACTTGAAACTTCTAAATCTGTAGATTTTTTAAGCGAGTCTACAACTGATTGAACATGACACTATAATTCATCAAATGGATCTAATGCTGCCATATCTGGAACGTAATCGGGACTTAATTCACTTGAACAAATGTTTATTTTACGTAAAATATCTTCAAATCTAGCTTTAGCTTGATCGAGCGTTTTTAAAGGAATTAGAAAGTTTTTTCTATTTTCTATTTACGGGGTTATTTACTTTTTTAATTTCTTCGTAAAATAACTGCAAACTACAAAATAATTGTTCCTTCTCAGCATTTAAAACTCTTAAATTTGCAGTGGCCATTGTCAAAAAACAAATTAGAAATTACTATAAATGTAAGAAACAATATACTAATATTAATTATGACAACAAAAAATTTTAATTTCTGTCAAAAGTCAATATTTATTTCAAACAAAACTTGTTCAGTTTGACAGAAGAGCATTAACGCATTAACAATGTAAACAAATACACGTCGAACCAATATGCAGCTGTACGAGAGCAACTGTGCATGCTATTTCTCTATAGCCATGTAATTTAAACTACTAATAAACAAAGATAGAAATTAGCGCGAAATATGCACTATCATTCAAGTTTGAACGGGTTACATATTATGTAGTTCTATAACCATGTGCAATTAATTCCAATTTCTGAATTTTTTGGAATAATTACTAAATGAATATCGCAAATATTCAACGAAAATTAATATTTTAGCAATATTAAAGAGAGTATATTTGTGTATTTTTTATACGCGGTTTAACTACAAAATAATATACAAAAACAAATTAAAATTTTAAGGAATTTTACTACGCAAATTTTAAGGAATTTTACTACGAAAACCTAAAAAAAATGTATTTTAACCCGAATCAAATCAAAAATTTAACACAAAGGTCCAATATTTACGTCGCAGGCCCAAAATATTTGGCGAGGAGGACCAAAATGTTTTGTATGATGTTACAATAGTTATATTTTAAGAGTAAAATAGACTGCAAATGAATAAAGAAAGTGAATTTGATCGACTCGCCTTGTGTCCGCTGTTGTATGGTGTTTTCCAACGGCGTTGAATGTAGGGAAAATCAGGAAAAGGGTGATATTTGGGGATGAATAGGATAATACAGCCGTTATGACACAAATTCACTATTCGCTATAGTTTTATACGAAAAATTATAGGAAATATTATTAAGAATAAATTAAAATAAATTGCACATATATTTTGTTTAATGTGTTTAGCATATGAATCTGTTCTGCAAAACAGAGAAGGAAATATGGTGTTCATTCCAGGTGTTCATATTCCAAACGAAATATACGAAATACGAAATATATTTTTTCTAAAAACGGTACAATATTTTACAAAATTTTAATGTAATTACAATACTTGACTTAAATCTAGGTACCTACAACTAGTGCTTAACCCTAACCTAACATGTACAATCTAAGTAATACAATACATGAAAATACTTAATTATTAATGACTCTATACAAAGGAAAATTTTCAAAAAACCTTTAAACATGAATAATTATAAAAACTTAACCTAAACACACTTACGCGCACACTTTCTCTTCACTTACTCCGTCCGCACGTACACATTTGACCACCCCCCGGGGCCGAGGGCAGTCACGGTGGGGAGATATCCTTCGGCAGGATGAACTTCTTGCTCCGCTTGGACAGCGTCTTTGAGGGCAGGAACATGTCAGCAATTCGGTCGTTGTGGTGAAGACGGCATCTGGCCAGGTGACGTGAAGTTAGTGACACAATGTAGTCAAGAACAGGTTCAACGCCTGATTCTTGATGTAGTTGTTATTCCAAACAAAATAAAAAGCTATATATAGGTACATATATATACCTACGAACACTATATTTCCTTCTCTGTTTTGCAGAACAGATTCGTATGCTAAACACAATAAACAAAATATAGTAGAAATTTGTTACTGAACACAACTATGAGAATACCATTCTAATGTAAGGTTGCCTGTACACGATCAGTAACAGTAACCAGTAATACTGTCAGTATTTAGAAATACTGACATTATTACTGATCGTATATTGATAATACTGAAGTTTTCGTATATAGAATTTATATTATAAAAATAATGATTCATTATTTTTGTCAGTAAATACTGACAGTATTACTCATCGTGTACAGGCCGCCTAAAAGGACAATGTATTACACGTGTATATTGTGCAACCGCCAAAAAACTACTACTGATAATAACGAAAGGGATGGCGGGTTAATACATATAAAAAATGTATTACTCCGCGTGTAAGTCTAAAAGATTGCATCAATATTAAATCGATGGCGGAAGCTCCGACAAATAGAGACATCTGTTGATGCTTGTTATAAATACATTGTATGCGGCCCAAACATATGGTTTGTAACATTGTATTAACTAACATATTAAATTTTTATCAAATTTTTTTGACACGTTTTCCTTTTATTAAAAAAAAATTGAGTTTTCCCATAAGAGCCTGTGTTCAAATTACAAAACTTTGAAATCGTTTTTCTCAAAATTGAGATGGTGAATTTTTTTTTCGGTAAGTACTCATATTGTTGGTAATGGATTAAATAAATATCTAGAGAAGTTTCGTTAAAATCCTTTGAAAAAATCGTTTTATCGACAAACTACCTTAAAACGCTTTAAAGATTTTTTTTCCGTCAAGCATAGCCATTGAGATAAAAATACTATGAAAATTATCAAATAATAAATTTTTGTTTCTGCTTTCTTCAGTCGGTTTTTCGAAGAACCTTTGACCATATTCACCTAGAATTGTGAAAAGTAGGTAACTCAATAAAACTCGCCAACTTGGCAGGGCAACTTTTTAAATGCATTATTTTAACATTTTTAATAGGGAAATTGCATCAAACTGAAGTTTTAATTCTTCTATATGAAATTTAAATTTAAAGACATACTTATAGACATATTTCGTAAATCGGATACCGGAAGTAAAATTATATTTTCGTAAATTTCACTTGATCAAAATTATGAGGAAAAATTTTTTGTACGTATAATTTAATTTTATAATTATAGTTTGTTCAAATATCCGCCCAAAATACAAATAACATTACCAGTTCTTCAAATTATAACTTATACAATCCATTTACAGTGAAGCCGTTCATATAATCTAATCAAAAAGTGCTGGATTAAGTGTTTTTCTTCTTCTCTTGTATAACTGTTGTAGTAAATGCATAAGTAGGTATATTGTCTTATAGAGCAAGAGCCCACGACGGCCAGACCTTCGTTATTTTATAAAAGCTGAAAATTTCTCTGTGCATGTCTCTTATACCCGTAAGAACGACCAGCGAGTATAGAGTTTGGGTTGTGGTTACTTGGGCAGATAACAGGTAGTAAAGGTGTATAAAATAGTAGCTTAATTTCGTTAAAGTATAAAGCTCGTTTTTTTTATATTTTCGTCGGGATAACTTTAGAAATCTCGTCATCCATTGCCGGATACTTATGACAGCTGCTACCCCCTGGCAGACACCCCTAAACTTTAATAAATTATGATTATACTTTCGTTATAATATAAAAGCTAAATTTTATATATGTTACATGGGGACCTATAAAAAAATGGTACCTCAATAGCCGGACAGTTTTAATGGTTTCTACATCTTGCCAGACACATTGAAAGTCCGCAGTAGGTGCGAGCGCGAATGCTTAGTCAATTACGATCTTTTAAGATATCTAATAAAAAAATAATTTTATTACGTTCATAGCCTTGTTATATAAAGTAAAAAATGTTATTTTAATATGATAAAATACAAAAAAAATCGCCAAGTGCGTGCCGGACACGCATTATTAAAGTTACTTGGTCAATAGCTAATTTTTCATAATTTTTAGGATCAAATCTAGGAAAATTAATAGTACGTATCGACGGCTTACTGCTAGAACCACGTATGCCAATTTTTCACTGTTTTGAGATAATTAGATATAAATGTTCACAATCATCTTATACTGATCATAGCTAATAAAAATTTCATTTTATTTATCAGAATGAAAGTTTTTTTAAAAATGTCACACTAGTGGTCCCCCTTAAATAAAAATCTTAACGTGATGGAATTTTTTTACTATTTTTTATCTTCACTAACTTCTGGTTCACAAATTTCAATATTTTCATGAGAAGTTGTAGATTGAAATCCTATTGATTCAGAAGTTAAACTTGATTGCAATGTTATTGAAGATTCTGTAGAGGAAGACTGTAAATGAGATGGTTCTGTTGTCAACTTAGGTGTCAACGACGAGGTTGTTGAGCTTTTTTCTGTAGGTACACTGGCTGATTTTTGTTTTTCACTGTTTTTTGTCGAATTTTCAGGTTTAGAAGTTAAGTATTTTTTCATAAGTCCTGTAAATGCTTTATAACATCCCCGGTGATACCCATTTTCTGTATACTCATCAGGCAAAATAATATCTTTATATTTGGGATTATGTTTTTTTCGGATTTTCAAAACAGCTTGACATTTTTTTAACGTTTCCTCTGAGAATTTTACCATCACTTTTGTTACAAACGACGCAAATTAATGTAGCGCCCATGATAATACCTTTTACTAAAATTACACTTTTATTTCACAAAAATATCAATTATGAAACGCTGGTTGTACCTACACAATTATAAATGTTCAATACATCACTAAATGATAGATGATGCATAGTAAAAGATCGCAGTCAACTAATGCCATAAAATAATTTATTACTTAGTTTGGATATTTATGTACACTATAAAAAATAGATTTAAAAAATTTGTAAAATTTTTAATTGTAAGAACACAGACCAACATCAGATTTTCTCATCAAGGTTAATCACTTTCTGATAAATTTTGGGATAATAATTGTAAAAAATAGTAAAAAAATTCCATCACGTTAAGATTTTTATTTAAGGGGGACCACTAGTGTGACATTTTTAAAAAAACTTTCATTCTGATAAATAAAATGAAATTTTTATTAGCCTATGATCAGTATAAGATGATTCTGAACATTTATATCTAATTATCTCAAAACAGTGAAAAATTGGCATACGTGGTTCTAGCAGTAAGCCGTCGATACGTACTATTAATTTTCCTAGATTTGATCCTAAAAATTATGAAAAATTAGCTATTGACCAAGTAACTTTAATAATGCGTGTCCGGCACGCACTTGGCGATTTTTTTGTATTTTATCATATTAAAATAACATTTTTTACTTTATATAACATGGCTATGAACGTAATAAAATTATTTTTTTATTAGATATCTTAAAAGATCGTAATTGACTAAGCATTCGCGCTCGCACCTACTGCGGACTTTCAATGTGTCTGGCAAGATGTAGAAACCATTAAAACTGTCCGGCTATTGAGGTACCATTTTTTTATAGGTCCCCATGTAACATATATAAAATTTAGCTTTTATACTATAACGAAAGTATAATCATAATTTATTAAAGTTTAGGGGTGTCTGCCAGGGGGTAGCAGCTGTCATAAGTGTCCAGCAATGGATGACGAGATTTCTAAAGTTATCCCGAAGAAAATATAAAAAAAACCAGCTTTATACTTTAACGAAATTAAGCTACTATTTTATACACCTTTACTACCTGTTATCTGCCCAAGTAACTACAACCCAAACTCTATACTCGCTGGTCGTTCTTACGGGTATAAGGGACATGTACAGAGAAATTTTCAGCTTTTATAAAATAACGAAGATCTGGCCCTCGTGGGCTCTTAGGCTATTATTTTTTAACGGGCTTCAAAAAAAGGAGGTTCTTAATTTAACGCGTCTTTTCTTTTTCATTCTTTATGCATGGTATTCTGGGTATTTCTTTGCCAGTTTGACCATATTTGTTGTGTGTGTTAGGCAGATAAAATTTTCCAGGTGATTCCATGAAAATTTTCTTGACATTAGTTGAATAGCTTCTTTCCATTAGCTTCAGTAATATAAATAATTATGTTATAGGTCATATCAACTAAAATGGTCTGACGCCATTAAACGAGTGTAGCAAAATTAAACCTAGTTTTCTACTTCAAATTTTTTTTTTTAATAGCAATAATTGTACAATTTGTTCAGTGTGCGAATGTTTTGTATAATATTTTAAAAATTAAATGGATAAGTACAGAGCCGTATTTATATGAGGGCACTTGGGGCACGTGCGCAGGACCATAAAGGACGTGCGAGTAAAATTAAAAAATTTTCGTAGGTCCACATTTTTTTTTAATATTGTGCCCCACTAAAATTCAAAATACGTGTAAAAGAATTATGTTACGTATATTCATTAAAACCCTAAAATTATCTGCATACACCTAATCATCGCTGTAATATTACCTTTAATAGTATTTTTGATGTATTAAGAACATCAAATCATAATAATTCAATATGGTTTCTTTAAATATAATTTAATGGGCACGGAAGAACATTATTGCTTTACTTTTATACCAGTTTAGTGTTATAATGAATGAGGAGGTATTTGAACTATAAATATGAATTTATTAAAATATACATTGATATTCTTTAGATCTTTAGTTAAAACCAGATCATGGTTACGGATAAAAGTATAGAGGTATTAACACCGTTTAGCATATAGTAACTGACAATAAGCCAAGTTCATGTAATTTCCCAAATATATCGCAACACTGCTGTTGTTTTGACTTATATATTAAAAAAAAATTCAATTATTATCATTTAAGCTGAGTAGAAGACACTTTACTTGAATTGACGTCCTCATCATTTTGTGCATTTTTTTCACTTCTTAGTTCTTATGTAACCGTATATGTATGTACCTATAATGTTTTTCTTAAAACAAGAGAAAACATTCAATCGATATGTTTTACTAATTTATAAATTTTAATTAGATATAAATCAAAATTCAATTAAAATTGTTCCAGCTAAGTTGAGTTAGTAACTTTTGAAGACAGGCAACCAAATTTTCGAAGATTCAACAAAAAAGTAAGTGAGACATCCCCAGTAAATGAACTTTTGTATCAAAGATATGTTTCAATGTTAAAAAAACATCCTTCAAAAATTAAAGTCCAAATCATTAAATGAAATAATGGAAAATAAATTAAAAAATTTCCTTAGCTCCAGAAATACCACTTACCTCAATATCGTTGGAAAGATCTATCAAAACGAAGTTAAGGTTCCTTTATTATTCAATTTTAATTTTTAAGCCTGGTTTGTGAAATATCAAAATTCAATGTTTACGTGTTTTTTTACAAGATTTAATATAATATTATTTAACTGCTAGCCGTATACCCACCCAATGGATTTATTATCGGCAACAAGATATTTATTTTAATAGCCATTCATAGTAACATATTGTTATACAATATCTCTAACTTCAAAAATGACGAATTTCCATACAAATTTTCAATCCTTATTTAAACCGCTTAGGGGACGAATTTTCAAAAATAATTCCTTAATAGTGCTCACCTACGTTACATAGGAAACCTCTGTGCAGAATTTCATTCTTCTAAACCCAACGGAAATTTTCAAAAGGAAAATATCAAACAATTAGTAAAATATAATAATGACAATTTTGAAAATCCAAAAAATTATTAAAGTACCATCACAGTGTGATCGGCTGAAAAAATAGTCAATTTTCGCGATTTTTTTTCGGGTGGATAGGATGGGGGAATGGGGATGATTTTTTTACGATTAATACCAATATTTAACAATACAAAAATATTGTTTTTTATTCCATTTTATTTATTTTTTATAATTATTATCCCTTAACCGGTAAGGTGAGTCGTATTCAAAAATATTCTTTCAGTTTTCTCTCTACCTGCTTGTTTTTGTTAACTGAACGTTTGTGTATTCTTTTATGGTTTAGGGCAAATTTTACCCTGCTGGCGTAAGGGGAGTGTTTGATAGATGCATATACATGTGGTCTCTAGTTTTGCCTAGCTATGATACCAGCCCGTGGTATGGTAATCTGTTGATGTCTCTCAGACATCACTTTACCGTGAGTATTATAAAAATTCACCTTACCGGTTAAAGGTTATAATTTTTTGGAAAAAGTGTCTTTAAAAAAGGGCGGATATTGGTCCCCTTAAAGGAATTTTAACAAATATTGTTGAAATCTCGGGAAAAAATAAAAGTGAAGTAAAGTTAGATAATTTTACGCGGGTGAAACCGCGGGCAGCGGCTAGTCTTTTATAATAACGGTTTATTGATTTTTTGCATTTTCAAAATTGTTATTATACCTTATTAGGGACATTCCATTTAAAATCAACCAAAAATAAATAATTTTCAACTTGACAATCCCAGATTTCTTTGAAACTTTGGTTAACTGTACTCTTTAACATCCTGAATTCAAATATGATTTTTTAAAACTTCTAGCTCTTATATTTATCACTTTTTTTTACTCGCGTTCGCGAAGAGTGTTCCAGTTTCAGTTCTATATATCCTAGAGAGTTGCTTGATAACCTCATTTTAAAGATAATTTAATGGGCTGTAATTTGATACCAATCTTGAACATTTTTGAAAAAGAATTTTTATAGTCTTTTTTGAAAATTATGAAAATAGCATATATTTATAATGGTGACTTGGGGAATGCACCTTAATAATTTCAAAGTAGGACCATGATGGGATCAGCAGTTATGATAAAAAATGTATTTTAATATATAGTATTTTAACACATTGCGACATAAGAGCTTGTTCCAGAGAAGATTTTTTTCGGAACACGTTAAAATGTTATACACTAAAATGCATTTTTTATCATAACTGCTGATTCCATCATGGTCCCACATTGAAATTTCTGTGGTGCGTTCCATCAGGAAGTCACTATTATAAATATATATATATATATATATATATATATATATATATATATATATATATATATATATATATATATATATATATATTATTTTCATAGTTTTCAAAAAACACTGTCTCAAAAAAATTTTCAAAAACCATTTTTGAGATTTCCCCCAAAAAATGTCTTTTTCAAAAATGTTCAAGATTGATATCAAATTAAAGTTCATTAAATTCTCTTTAAAATGAGCTATCAAGCAACTCTCTAGGATATATAGAATTGAAATTGGAACATTGTGTAATGCTGAGCGCGAGTAAGAAAACGTGATATTTTGCGATTTTCAAGATTATATATCTCAAAAACTATAAGAGTTTGAGTTTTTTAAAAATCATATTTGAATGTTAAAGAGTACATTTAACCAAAGTTTCAAAGAAATCTGTGACAGTCGAGTTGAATGCCTTGTTGGTTTTATATGTACTGACCCATTAATTATTTGATATTTTCCTTTTAAAAACTTGAATTTGTATACATAATACATACATATAGATGTTTTTATATTTAACACTATTTCTTCATTTTTGTGAATTTTTGTCATAAGTAACTAGTTTTTTTTTTTTGGTTTTTTTTTTTTTTGTACATATAATTTTATACTGACAAAGACGATTTCGTGTCATGTACATGATAAAATGATAGCTATCTTCCATAAGGATACTTCTCGTAGTTAGATGTCTAATGGTACGTTTTGTTGGGGTACTATTAAACAATAAAATCCTTTACAGGTAAATATTGGCCCAAGTGGTACGTTTTGTCTCTGGTACGTTTTATCGCGATACCAGTTTGACTGTGTGTGCTTCTGTCCGCTATCTATTTTTCATATATGCTCCTAAAATTTTAAAATATTTAAGTATATTCACCCTTTTTCAAATTTTACATCCAATTTTATGAGAAGTACAGTAAATCCGAACTGGCGTCTATAATAAAGTGCCAGCGGGGCTATAGGAGCAAATTCCACGTTGGTAATTGAATTACACAGTAGCTAACTAACAAATGTATTTATTTTTTGAAACACTAATATTCCTGACTGGAACCTTCCTACACTTTGGATCCCAAGTTTTAGATGTACATAATTCAGGATGATGAATACTATATACTTAATTGATCAAAAATAAGGTGCTTTGTAAAGGTAAAGTTTTCTAAAGTTTCCTCTACTAGCTATGGCTTTAGGTAGATAAGTAAATTGGAATTTTGCTCTGATTTTGAAAAGCGATTTCATTTTCCGAATTTGCATTAAACGGTTTTGATGACTAAAAAGTCCTCTGTTTCTGATTGCGTTATACATCATCAGTTTCAATACATCTCGGTTAGCGTATTATTACTAAAGTATTTTTTAGAATAAATTTTTAAATAGGTAGACAACATTTTATTTTCATAAATATAATTATTGTAGATATATGATATTTCATGGTAATGGAAAGCGGTAATCAGTTCAGAGTTTACTGAACCAAAGAAAAAAATTAAATTCAGTAGTTACCAAAGTATGATTGCTATAAATTTAATTATATTTTCTTTTCATATGGCCGTATAACATAAATATTTTTTAAAATTATACAATGGTTCATATCGGCTTGAATGATTTTTATAAAACTATTATACGTATACATAAATGTGTAAATAATTAATGGAAGAGTGGAAGTACTATTGCAAATAATTATAAAATTAATTAAGAACCATATAAAAAGCGAGCCTCTGTCCATCGTAAACATCAAATATTCCTCAAACATCTTCTAATTCATTACAACAATGAAATTTTGGGTATGTGCATTATTATTATTAAATTTTCTACATTACCAATAATTATTGTTCTGTTGCAGGTGTGCACTCTCCTAGTGGCGGTGGCAGTCGTTTCTGCGGAGGAAGCTAAACAAGTTGAAAAATCAGCTGAAAAATCCTCAAAGACAGAAAAACGAGGCCTCTATGGGTTGGGCTATGGCGATTTTCATAGCAGCGGCCTGTCACTTGGCGGTGAATATGGTGGCTTCGGTGAAGGACACCACATTGAACACAAACATATTCCAGCTATAACCATCACTAAAAAAGTTCACGTACCAGTTCCGCAACCGTACCCCGTTGAAATTGAGAAGAAAGTACCTGTACCATATCTAGTAAAAGTACCAATTCATGTGGATAAACCGTATCCAGTACCGGTACCAAAACCATACCCAGTACCAGTTGAAAAACCGGTACCATACCCAGTACACAAACCTGTACCATTACCAGTTAAAGTACCGGTCAAGGTACCATACCCAGTACCGCAACCGTATCCGGTACCAAAACCATACCCAGTCCATGTGGAAAAACATGTACCGGTACCGGTACCAAAACCAATCTACATTACGAAGCATGTACCAATAGTTGTTGACCATCACCACGGTGGATTGGAACACGAAGGTTTTGGAGGATTCGGCCACCATTATTAGGAAAATTCATTGTTGCTAGTGAAATGTATATTTAATTCTAATTTATTGTTTTCTGTGATCGCAGTATAATTTACTTATATTTACCTACTATTATAGCCTCTGATTGATACTTTAATCTTACACTTCTGATTACTGTCAAGACACTTAAGAGGATATTTTTGTACGTTTCGCATTTCAATAAAATACGTATATATTAATTTCTAAAATGTATCTTCTATTACTAAAAGAATTTTTAAGATGGTTACATAATTAATCATTACATATAGGCAAGCTAATCAGTCCACAAGTAATGCCATTTGCCCGATCGTACACGCCTGCGTAAAAAGATTATGCAACATTTAACAATATGTGTTTACAACTTTTGAATACTCCATTAATCATAAGATACTTCTATTTAAAAAAAAAAACGTAAAAAAATTGTAACATTACTTAATTAAATCATTAAAATTCTTGCTTTTTGAAGTGTAATATGTAATAATTGCAATAATTAAAAAAAAAAAGAAAATTTTCAGATAATATATGAATGCACATGATGTAACACGTTTTAACTATTGTAAAATTATGTAATCCACTAATGAAATTTGCGTGCATAATTATAAATAATTAATGTTTTTTGTAAGTAAATATTACAATCAGTGTTGGTTGATCTCGGTTTATTCTAGTTGAAGAATATGTGTTAACTTTAAATTACTTGAAAATTAGTGAAAATTTATAAAAATTCTCACAGTTATGTGAGATAACTATAAGATAGTGGCAATCGTAAATAAACGAGAATAATAATGTTGTTAAAACGAGGTTGTGATGCTTTGGTCAACCATTTCCGATCAAATTAATTACGCAGAATATCATAACAGCGATACCGTAAAATTAGTACCGAAAAAGTTTTATATTTATTGAAAAAAGAATTAATACATGGTTCATGTTTTTACAAATACTTAACGGGATTTTAATTTTTTTTTACAAACCTATTTAATACTTATTAATTGATAATTTTAAGTGATCCATTTGAATTCGGAAGATAAAGTATAATGTATAAAAATTTATTCGAAAATATTATATTGTCATAGCTAACTTAATAGATAGTTTTTCCATTTAAATGATAAGTATATATATATATATATATATATATATATATATATATATATATATATATATATATATATATATATATATATATGTCCATTTCACTTAAATTTAACCATGCTTCATCACTTATGAGTTTAAATAATTTTCGTTTTCTTGGCTTTATCTCTTTCATTATTGCACTTACGTAAATATTAAAATTGCAGTATGTTTTTAGAAAAGAGTAGAAGATTGATTTGTTTTGAATATAAGAATTATTTAATTTTTTAACTTTGACTCATGATCAAATGTATTTGAAATAGGGTATAGTACGAAATGTATTTGATATCAATTGTTTATTCGGTCCTACAGAAATGAATAAACAAATTCATAATGTTAATAATTTCTCCAAAAAAAAAAAAAATACCCCTGTCGCAACATCTGCATAACATAGCGAATTTCCGATCATAAAAGTTACTTTTTCTCGAAAACCCGCTTACCTAGAATAATGGTTCGAATGTATCTTCTGTGAATTTCTTGGTTCTTTACCACAATGTAAAAACAATTGGAAAAACTTTTAAATTTTGGCAAATTTTTGGCAAAAAACTCATTTTTTTGAGGTTTTTGCAATCGGACGTGTCTGACTGGAGAACTCACACAAGATTTTTGGACTTCCAACGTTTTATTGTTTTATTATATTTGCATCCCAAACTAGTATCTATCCTATAAATATAACAAGTTTCATCCCAAAATGAATTTCTCGGAAATATAGGCACTCAAATTTTCGAAATTTCTAAATTAATTTAAAATAGAGTTAGTCTCCAGAAATTTTGTATTATGGTAAATTTAATTTAATAAATGACAAGTATATAAGTATAGTAATTATAAAGCATTCGCATAGAACAATAGTTTTAAGTATACATGCACATAAGCAAAATAATTTTTGTATTTTCCTGAAGGAAGGAAATATTTTCCCGTAATAAAAAGTATCCTAAATGTTGACGCAGGTAATAAGTTATCACTACACCAGATTTCATAAAAATCCGTTCAATAGTTTTCGCGTAATATGTGCACATGCTCAAAAAGTTTTTTTATTTTCCCGTGGGAATGAGCCACTTTCCCGAAATAAAAAGTATCTGAGATGCTGACTCAGGTAATAAGTTATCACCACACCAAATTGCATCAAAATCCGTTCAATAGTTTTTGCGTACTGTATGCACATGCTCAACATGGTTTTTCCATTTTCCCGTGGGAATGAGACATTTTCTCGAAGTAGAAAGTATCTTAGATGTTGATCCGGGTAATAAGTTGTCAGCACACCAAATTTCATTAAAATCCATCCAGTAGTTTTTGTGTGATGCGTGAACAGACAAACAGACAGACAGACAGACAAAAATTTTAAAAATCGCTGTTTTGATCTCTACATCGATAACTATTTACAGTATCTGCACAATTTTTAAAAAATATTCCCTATACAGAAACGGTCTCATTACATTTGTATTATATGTATAGATTACCTATTAATGGCTCTTTATTTAAAGTATTAATTTTTTTTTCAAAATAAATCGCCCCCTGTTCTAGGAAGTATATATTTTTTAAATTTTTATAAAACTTCTTATGAAAGTGAGCTTCTTAGACAATTTTATTTTCAAGAAAAATGTATTAAAACATGAACATTTAAATTTCTGTATTTTGGCGCTATCAGTGTCCGCGTTAGTTAATTACTTTATTTAAAAATTCGAATAAAATTCCAGTAATTTTACTTTTTAATTGTTCAGGAACTCTAGTATCATAAAAGCAAGCAAAATAATATTACAATTTATTTATGTAGATACATATATGATGAAAAGTTAAGAAAAGAAAATGTTTTTTTGGAAGTTCGTGTTTAAGGTAAAATCGAAAAAACTTCGAAAATTTAATTAGTAATTAATTTTTTAAAAATATTTTTAGGTTTGGTTGTAAATGAATCTACTGTTGATCTTTCAATATGATACTGAAATATTCATTATTTAAAATGAAAAATTGTGTACTTATTAGATGATGAAAATAAAAAATTAGTAGTTTGAAAAACCGAAACAAATCGACGTCTTGAAAAAGTCTGTCGGGACACCGGAGCAACGGAGCTAGAACTGTGACAAATCCGGGAAAACCAAGACGTATGGACACTCTACACGGATTGTGAATGTTATAAACTTTAAGTTTTGATTTTTAAGCGTATTTTGAGTGAAATTGAAAATTAACAACGTGTGAAATTTGACATTTTAGTTAAAGTGCATATAAAATATAATACCTACATGTTTTTATAAAAATGCAAATATAAATAAATGTTTTCTGTTTTTTTTTTTTTTTTTTTTTTTTTTATTTTAATTGTTATTATTTATTTGGCTTTTTTAATAATTTAGAATTTTTCTGTCAAATGAATAAATTCTGAAAATATGAATTTATGATATAATTTCAGTAAAAGTGAAAATGAAATTTTTCACCCACACTTTTGTGGTGCCAAGATACATCACTGGATCCCAATTTTCAAATGGATAGATAATTTCAGTAGCGTAGAAACTAATTATTAAAAAATTGCAAACCAAATGTGTTTATATGATAATACGTACTTATAAAAAAGATGTTTATATACGTGTTCTTCCGAAAATCGTAAATAACTAACTTTCTCTCGATGAAGCTGGATTGACTAACATTTACATTAGGGATGTTATGGATATTCGTAACCGTAACTAAAACTACCGATATCCGAAATAATTAAATATCCGAAACCGAAAGCGTATACGAAAATAAAAGTTTATAAGTCTAGCAAGTACTTAACACATTAATATTTTTTGTATATATCAATATCTAAAAATATTTCAGTCCTTTTTTGACAATCTTGCCAGAACTTGCACACTTTCTTAAATATTTTTATTGTTAAAATCGAAACGTTATCTTGAAGACGGTTAAAATTACTATATTTTACATTAAAATGTCGATACAATCACCCGCTAGTTAATTATCGCTAGATTTGATGCTAAAAAAATGAGAAAAAACAGGTCATATAGATTTTTTTTATTTAGATTTTATTTGTAATGATTGAATTACAAAATTCAAAAGGATGTTAAAAAATGTGTGTGTTCGCTATGAGCTTTTCCCTGTAGGAAATCCAGCTCCTCAAAATCGGTTCCAAAATATCAGTTGGTCAGGATGGCATTTGTACATAATTTTAATATTTTCTTTAAGAAATAGTATTTCTTTTTTAAATACGTGTTTGATTTTTTCAAGGCGAGTACTTGTTACGATGTGTGTTTACCAAATTCTACAAAATAATTAAAAAATACCCCTGTCTCAGCATCCTGTATAACATAGCGAATTTCCATTTACAAAAGTACGTTTTTCTCGGAAACTAGTTGATATAGAGTAATTGTAAATAAAAAAAACCTTCTTTATGTGAATTTTCCGCCTCATTCCGCCAAATCTTTTTCACGAAAAATGTCCAAAACACCGTAAACGTTTTCACGAAATTTCTTAAAAATAAGAGTTTCGTTCTTGAGTTATCGTGTGAACACATTTATATATATGTTTACTAAGTGTCCGCACGATAACTCAAGAACGAAACATCTTATTTTTAAGAAATTTCGTGAAAACGTTTACGGTGTTTTGGACATTTTTCGTGAAAAAGATTTGGCGGAATGAGGCGGAAAATTCACATAAAGGTTTTTTTTTATTTACAATTACTCTATATCAACTAGATTCCGAGAAAAACGTACTTTTGTAAATGGAACTTCGCTATGTTATGCAGGATGCTGCGACAGGGGTATTTTTTCTTTTATTTACAATTACTCTATATCAACTAGTTTCCTAGAAGAACGTACTTTTGTAAATGGAAATTCGCTATGTTATGCAGGATGCTGCGACAGGGGTATTTTTTATTTACAATTAGTCTATATCAACTAGTTTCCGAGAAAAACGTAATTTTGTAAATGGAAATTCGCTATGTTATGCAGGATGCTGCAACAGGGTTATTTTAATTAATTTATAATTGTTCTAAAAATTGAACAATAATGTTAAGTTAGCTATGATAAACAAATAGAGACGTATTTTGAAGACGATATATAAAGACGATTATTATAAAAGATGTATTTTTCAAGACGAATATTTTAAAAGACGTATTACCCAGACGATTATTTAGAAGATTAATTTGAAGGCGATTGGACATAATTACTCAATATATTGGATTTGTTAATGTGCCTTTGTCAAAATATTAAATTAAAGAATTTATTCAATTAAAAGAAAGACTAAATTATTATAAATATTTCTACATATATATATATATATATATATATATATATATATATATATATATATATATATATATATATATATATATGTATATATATATGTATGTATATATATATATATATATATATATATATATATATATATATATATATATATATATATATATATACTCCTCAAAACAAAATAAGGGCCACTTGAAAGCTTGTATTTTAAAACTGATTTATGTCGATCCATGTCAAAATAACTTTTCTAAATGACTGTTGTTATGATATTAAGTGGTTGAGTAAATGATAACAGTTAGGTTTAAGTGATATTATTGTTGAGGGGAAGATTTAAACGTTTTTTTGTCTCGCACAGCGTCAAGTGGATAGTTTTACTTATTTTTTTGAATTTGATTTTAAATCAGTTTGCGCTAGATTATTGATTGCTGAGGTTGTTTTTTGAAGTTTGGCGTGTTATTCAATCATTTATTTTGACAATGCCGGGAATTCGACACCATATGGACAAAGCTACTGCTACCAGAGCCGTAACGATGATTGAGGGTGGTCAATCTCAACGTTCCGTGGCTCTGGAGTTGGGTTGTTCACGAAGGGCTATTCAAAATGTTTGTAATCGGTATCAGCAGACCGGTAGTGTAACCCGGCGCCGTGGCTCAGGAAGAGTTCGTGCTACCACTGCCCGTGAAAACCATTACATTCGACTGTGTGCACGACGTGAGCCGACTGTTACCGCAGGTACTCTGCAAAATCGCTTACATCGATCTACTGGTACTGTTGTCAGTAATCAGACCATACGAAATCGTTTGCATGAAGACCAACAACGTTCAAGAAGACCAGTAATCCGTACCAAACTGACCGGAGCGCATCGTGCAAAAAGTTTATATTTGCACGTGAACACCTTAAATGGGGCTTGGAGGAATGGCGTCACGTACTCTTCACGGATGAGTGAAGGGTGAAGTTTTTTAGTGATGATCGACGTGTAAGAGTGTGGAGAAGAAGTGGGGAAAGGTTTTCTGATCGTCACATTCATGAACGCGACAGATTTGGCGGTTCTAATGTCATGGTCTGGGGTGGAATTAGTTTGCAAGGCAAAATTGAGCTTGTTTTCCTGAACGAGTGTACTGTAACGGCTCAATATTCCATCGAACAGTTTGTCAGACCCCATGTGATCCCCTTAGCACAACGAGCGGCCGACGGATTTATCCTGATGCAGCATAATGCCCGAGCACATACCGCTCGAGCGACGACAACTGTCCTTAGGGAGGCTAATATGCAGGTTTTACCGTGGCCTGCAAATAGCCCTGACTTGAACCCAATAGAACATCTTTGGGATCAATTAAAACGGCGAGTCAGAGCAGCCGGAGAGGATGTGCACACCCAACAACAACTGATTGATGTCTTGAGAAGATGTTGGGAGGAGATTCCTGATGAAACCGTTAGGCATCTTATTGAAAGCATGCCGAGGAGGCTTCAAGAATGTGTTTTAAAAAGGCGAGGGTATACTCGATATTAAATCACCGAAAAGTTGCATAATGTGTGCTTTTACTCAAAGCGTGAGCGTTTGTTGATGACTGTAAAAATGACTATAAAAATGATAAAATCCTAAAAAAATGTAATTATGGATTAATTTTTTATTTAATCTTATTAAAATTAATTTTATTTAGTAAAAAATTAGTTCCTTAATTAAATGTAAGTATACCTTATACTGTAACTTATATAAAAATAAACTTATGCAGGAAAACATCAGTGGCCCTTATTTTGTTTTGAGTAGTATATATATACATATATATATATATATATATATATATATATATATATATATATATATATATATATATATATATATATTCCAACGTTTTCAAGAAATTTCTTAAAAATCAGGTATTTCGTTTTTGAGTTATGGTACCCTCTTTTAAAATAGTTGCTGTACCTCTGTACTCTTACTTGTTCTTACATCAAAATTATACATGTATCATAATTATGTGATCGTATGGGTATACGCACACGATATTGGCGTTATACATATTATATACACTATATCTTCTTTGACTATACATAGTGTGTCGAATATGTGCTTAGAATGTGAGTAACTTAAGACTTTAAGATTACATCCTAAGATCACATTCTAAGACACATAGTTTTTCTTGGAAACTAGTTGACATAGAAAAAACGTTTAAAGACCTTTTTATGTAATTTTTTCTTCTCTTTTAAATGGTGTAAAAAAATTTCGCAAAAGTTTTTGAATAAGTGGAAATTTTGACAAAAAACTAATTTTTTGCAAGAACAAAAACCAAGTTCCTGGCATCCGACGTGTCTGGTTAACGAACTCATCCAACGGTTTGGGACTTCCAATACTTTCACCAAATTTCGTAATCCCAGGACATTCCGTTCGAGAGTTATCGTGCGGACACATATATATATATATATATATATATATATATATATATATATATATATATATATATATATATATATATATATATATATATATATATATAAATATATAAATTTTAGCGAATATTACTTTCGGTTTCTAGGGACCTCAAAACAAATTTCTGCCAGGGTCCCGGACTCAGGTCGCGTTGTGACAGTGGCTGTAATAGCTCAATTCCATTTTGGAAATTCGCTAAAAAAAAAAGAAAAACATTGTAACCTTACTATTTTGAAATTTTCAAAAAAATATTATAAAAATTACCTCATATATGCTTTTTCTGAGTTAATTATTGAAAAATATTCTATTTTCCGATATTTTTAAGGTAAAACGAGCAGATGTATGGTTTTTGTTAAACAAATTTCAGTTTTTTAATGCATTTTCGCCTTAAAATATTTAATATTTTCAAAAATGTATGATACAACTTGTCAAAATTTAAAATTATTTGTTTTGTTGTCAAAAAAAAAATAACTAAATGTGCAAATTTATTTACCACTAAAATGATGTGTTTATACATATAATTATAACGTAGTATTGTCATTTGGATAGAAAATTACGTAAAAATATTATTATTTGAATATGATTTAACGTAATTTTTATGCGATTGAAGCAAACTCTTATTAATTTTAGGAAGGTGTAAACATCATCTAAATTCTGATCATATCACATAAAAAACCGCGCCGTGATTTCTTATTTAAAAAAAAAATGGAATAGAGATACATTATAAAAACATTTAACTGACAAAGAAAAAGAATATAGCCGAATCGTTAAATTGGATTAAAAAAATCATGACACGCTACTTATAAAGCGGTTTTTTTCGAATTTAGCTCGCAAAAAATGAGACAGAAAAAAAAAGAATGCGAGTGCGAGTGAAATGGAGAACGACATATTTCCTAGTTTTTCTCGAAAAGTAAGTAATTTAGAGCAACGGTATAAAAACATTTTTTACGCATATTACCTTTTACTTTGGCTTGGTGTAAAAAAAATTTTGAAAAATTGCTTAATTCTGGCAAAAAACTCATTTTGTTGACAAAAAACGCCCAGAAAACCTACTTCTGGGCATCCGACATGTCTGGCTAACGAACTTAGGCGAGCCAAACCAGATTCCAATGCACACACCAAATTTCATGTGCACTAAACTTTTCGTTCGAGAGTTATCGTGGGAACACAAATATATATATATATATATATATATATATATATATATATATATATATATATATATATATATATATATATATATATACATATATATATATATATATATATATATATATATATATATATATATATATATATTAGTGAATATCATTTTCGTATTCTAGGGACCTCAAAACATATTTCTAATATGGTCCCGGGCTTAGGTCGTTTCATGACACCTGCTGTAAAAGCTGAATTTCCAGTTTTGGAAATTCGCTAAAAAAAATTAACTAATTTAATTTTAAGAATCCGTAACTCTGAAATGAAATTGAATTTCATAATGAGGTATTTGACAATTTTTTAAAAACCACTTTAGTGTGTTTATTACTTCTTACTAAGCTCATAATACACATTTTTTTAAATTATTTTGTACTATATTTTTAATAAAAATCACCGATAAAATTTCAGTTTTTAGAAAGACCGTCAAAACGATGCTTTCTGTCTCCTTCAAATCATATGACGTCATTGGCTCTAAAACATTGAATCGGTAGTGGTTTTACTTGTGATATTTGTGTTATTTTTAGAACTTAATCTTGAATCGCGACGTAACTGGACATATCCAACTGCGTCGTCTCTGTAAGATTCTCTGGAGGCACTGCCACAATTAAAGAAACACATGTTAGTAGGTTTATCATACATACTTTCAAAGTTTTATACAGATTGTCTCACAATGTAGTTTTTACATTTTTTATTTCGACGGAGTAAAAATCAAATTATTTTTAAAAAATAAGCCGATCATTAATACGTCTATTCTTGGCAAATTGTTACTATCAGCTTTAATAAAATTTTCTTCCATTTTATAACGATTAAACAGGGTTGAGTGTAAACGGTTAAACACGTTTTAAATTGTCATTTCATAGTTACAAAAAATAAAGTAAAAAAAATGTTTTTTTAAGAAAAAGCTTTTATTTAAAAATGGGCTAAAAAAAATAAAATAACTTTTGAGTGAAGTTTGAAGCAATATGCAACATAATTGATAAAAGCTTGAGGCGTTATCATTAATTAGGTATTTCTGTTTTGGATATGACTGTAGCTATTTTACTTTTCAGTAGTTACTAAACTTAATTAAACGCCTCAAGCTTTTATAAATTATGTTGCATATTGCTTCAAACTCCACTCAAAAGTTATTTTATTTTTTTAGCCCATTTTTAAATAAAAGCTTTTTCTTAAAAAACATTTTTTTTACTTTATTTTTTACTTTTTAGTCTGATTACAATTAATTTTAAAAAAAAATTAAAAACTATGGAAACAAAAAATTGCAGTGTAAAATCAATGGACAATATCTGACAATTCGAAATGTCAAAAAGTTGCACAGGACTAAAAATCAACAATTTTGGTTTGGGGCGATTTCGGACAAAACTAATGGCAAAATTTGAAACCTCTAGCTCAATTAGATTAGAACCTGTCTAGATTTTGATTCCAAGATTTGATCTAAACCAACATACTAACTTAAAAGTAGTAAACAGTTTTTTCCTAACTACAAAATAATACAGCGAGTTTGTGACGTAAGCTGCTTTTGCTTGATGTTTTTGATTACGTCATTTTTAATGTAAATTTTGTAATTTTATTTAATTAAAATTTTTATATTTTTGAATGAAATAGCTTGTAAAAAAGCAATATTCAGTATCATTATAGCTCGAGTAATTATTTAAAAATAAAAAAATATTTTTTCAACTACTGTCAAATACCCTATTGGAACTTCGTTAAGCCAGTGTTAGAGCCATCTTCTACTGAGAGACATCTTACTTGCCTATTAAGTCATTTTGGTTGTATGCATTCCACAAAGTTTTATTTTATTCTATTATTGGTACATACATACATATACATTTCAGGAACTTTTTACAGTATAAATTAGGTTTACAACTTTTATATCTAACAACCTAATGTCTAAACACTATAGGTATATAATTTTTAATCGCATCGCGGAATTTTATGTCCAAATGATTCAGTTTATTTCATTATCCTTTTTTCCTGTATCTGTACACATTAATGTTGTTTCTTAATATTTAAAAAGGTCAGAAAATGAATTTTTACTCATAGCAAAAAAATTCAAAAGAGACTTAAGTATTCCCACAAGTCAGATGCATTGTTCTTCATAGTTGGTAAGAACGTATAACCACTGTAAATAAGGGGCTTGGTATATTCAGAAATACCTAGTTTTAAATGTTACTTCCAATTTCCAGAATAATTGTGGTACATATTTAATAACAAAATTCTATTATTTAAAGGGAGAAATTTCATTAGGTAGCCAGGTAGGCGAAAATAACGGCAATTTCGGTAATTTGACAAGGAAAAAGTTGGTCCGTATTCTTGAGATTCCGTGTTTTATTTATTATGACCTTAACCCCTTATCGCATACGAAGCCGTATATGGATTCTAAGTTTTACTATTTTTTTCAACATATTAAAATATTTTTTTTTTTTGAAACTAATGTTAAAGCCTAACTTTATACTCTTTCGAGTAACGGAACGTAATTTTTGTTGTCTTTGGTAAGTGCGGGTTGTCAAATTATTTGAAGTTATGTTCAAAGTGTCCGACCGTTACAGTGCAATTAACTGGTACTAATATTATTTGTGAAAACTAAAAACAATAAAACGGTAAGTACTAAAATCAAAAATTTTCAAAACACATTCTTTATATATTCAAGAACATGGAATAGTTGTGATTCGTGTGTGTTTTCCTGTTTTCTTCGATTTTTGGGGCTTATTTTGAAGATGCCATATTTAGCTTCGTATTCGAGTAATTCCTATACTATAAGACTTAATTTATTTTTTCTTAATTTGACTACTAAAATAAAAGAAGTGAAAGACATTTTCAGTAAAAAAAATTTTATTCTTCATCTCCTTCATAATTCATGCAATAAGGGGTTAAAGTTGTACAACATATTTTTTTTCTCAATATATATAGAAATGGTGCCGACAGAAGTCTTTTATTGGAGTGTGTTACTCCGAAAGTTCCTAAATTGCAAACGCCTTAGCCGTCGTAAATATTATCTGAAAAATTTCAATTTGTTTCCGTGTTGTTTCAGAAAATTCAGAGTTAGTTTATTACAGGGGAATCTGTAATTTTCATTTTTTTACTACATTATTTAAGTATATAAAAGCCGCTAATGTTATTTCAATGGGTATCCACTTTTACGAAATTTAAAAAAAATCTAAACACAAAATAATCTAATTAAATTGTTTAAACACCTTTTAAAAATTCAAATAGGTGATTTCCAATTATAAAAATTATACAATTAAATAAGAGTGCAATAACTTTTATTGAGCAACAATACCTACAAAAAATTAATTAATTTTACTAAAACATATTATTTTTTAATAATTTATTAATTCATACACATAGACTAGATTTCCTTTTATTTTGAAATTTAATCGGAAATACTACGTACTTCGTCTACATGGCCACTGAATTTTCTTTGAAAGAATTTAGTTTTTCATCATTAACCTCTTTTTAATAACCTCCACAAGCATAACTTTCCTACGTATTTTCTCGTAATTGCATTTTTACTTAAAAAAATTTTTTCTCGGAAACTATTTATAAATTCTCCTTTAATTTTTAAATGTTTTCACAAACTACCAAATGGGATTACCTTTCAGTACACACATACGTAATTGAACTCAAAATTGAAAAAAAAGTTGAATTGCTGTCAAAACAAAACACACCTTTTATTTCTGAATGTTCTCTCGAACAGAATCAAGTACTCATCATATTGATAAAGCCGCTGCTACACGATGCTACGAACACCTTCCAACATTCGACGTTGGATGGTTCATAGCATCGTGTAGCCGTTGTTCGAACCTACGAGTGTCCAATGTCGAGCGTCAAAGGTTCGCATTTGGTCGTGTCCCGTTCGATGTCGGTATTCTTGCACCGAGTCAAAGGGATGCTTCGAACGTTTGAAGGTCAGTGTTGGTTGCGTTCGTTGGTTGCGCACGACTCGTTCATGTGAAGAGAGACAACATCAGTGTATAACATTAGAGATAACATCAGACAGATAACAGCGTTGTCCACTGAGTACCAACACATTATCATTCGTATTGGATCAAACATTCGACTCACCGTGTAGCAGATACATTCGTCGCACCAACTATCGAACTTAATTGCCTCAAACGTTCGATCGAATGTTGGAAGGAACGTTCGTAGCATCGTGTAGAACCCGCTTAAGAATAAGGTAAGAACACCAGTAGCCGTCATTGACCCAATAGCCGTCAAGTTTCAGTAAAATGGTAAATATTAACCCTTTGCGGTTATAAGACAAGACGGTGCATGACAAGATGGTTTGTCCATTAACTCTACGATATTTAATGGTGTTTTGTCTGTTGGATCATAAGACATGTACCACATGACACACTGAATGTTGAACTATAATGACTGCTCATACTTCACATTACATGAATATTTTATTTAATAACTGCAGATTCATTTATTAGAAAAATAGTAAATAAAATAATACAAAATCACGCTGAATTATTTTTTTAAAATTAAAAACTAATAAAAACAGCATTGAGAACATATTTAGCGCATTTAGTATTCAAATTTGGGGAAACAAGGTTAGAACGTCAAAAGAATCCGTCAAAAAAAGAACGTCCGTCGTTGTCATGTCCTACATGTCTTACCAGCCTATTTACAACTCACTTTTTTTTGCTTGAGTGCAAAGAGTTAAGATATTAAACAAGCATATATTTTTTGTGTTTCCTGCTACACGTTCTGGAAAGTATTCTCAACCGTTATTCCATTTATGATAGCACTCAGTTAGCATTAGATATAATAACGACTCATTTGAGAGTTAGTGTTTGTAAAATTTGCATATATTCACTAATTTTAGCTAAGGTAAGCACTAATTTCATTTTACTATAATTTTGGTTTAACGAATAATTAGTTATATTTTTTTGTTTTTTGAGGATTATTATGAATTAAATTTTGTTAAAAAATAGTTTTTAGACCAGAAAACCTAACAGAAATTTATTATTTTTGGTGGGGGCTACTAGTACATAAAATACAGGCATTTTCCAGTAATCGTCATAGTGACAGTTATTGGGGTAACAAATTGTACATATTTTAAAAAAGGATACATATTCTCCTATGTTTCTTACACTAAAATTTTAAAATCTGGATTACATTCATAACAATACCATAAAGCTACTGACCATATCCGTCATTATTTTCTGTAACAATTAAATTTTAGTAGTCCTTGTAAATTAATGTCGGATATTGGTACCCTATAGTAACGGTATTTGGTACCGTCTTTTTTGTAGGTAAATTTCAATATAAAATACAGTAATGAAGATTAAATAAATGCTTTTGATATACTATTCGTTAAAAAAAAATGCCAATTTCTATCGTAGTCAAACAATTTCGTATATCACAGATAATTGTCATACCACATTGTCAGATAAATTAAAAGGAAAGTAGCCCATATTATGCAAAAAGTGCCTCCACAATTATTTTAGCCAACAAAGAAGATGAGAACATAGTAAAGTGAATGATACATTTGAATGAAATTGTGATCCTTAACTGCTAGACAGTAGCCAACTACTAATCCAAAACTTGAGAAAATCTATTTACTCATGGTCGACCTGGACGAAAATGGTTCTTGTCTTTTTGCAATAGACATCCGGAGTTATCTAAGCGATTATCTCAAAATTTAAGAAAATCAAGGGCTTCGGTAGCGTAAAATATATCAAAAACTGGCTTAAGGAAATTAAAGAATATTTTAAGAAAGAAGAATTTATAGAAATTTGAAAGATACAGAGCGTTTGATGGAATTATGATGGATTAGTATATTTTTGAGCCCGATTAATAACCATGTAATTGTATAGAAAGGACAAAAATCAATACATAATGTTATTAATTCCAATGAAAAAGAATGTACAAAAACAGCATTTATGGATATTATGGATAATGCTTCAGAAGAATTAGCTTCACGGATGGTTGTACTAAAGTTAAAGAGAATTCTAAAAGAATCAGTTCAGTGCCAATCTAAGCAATATATCTGCAGGAATTGTAGAAAGTAAATAACAGAATCAAATAATTATTTTTAATAAAGCTTTATCCTTAAGTATTTTAATTATATAGCTCAGTTGTTTAAGATTAATGATATTTTAAAGAATGACGGATACTGGGTCTCTCTTCTGACGGATACTGGAACATCCTTTATTGTTTATTGACGGGTACTGGTACACCACACTTTTTCCTTTATTTTATTTTTATTAATATATTTATTATAAAAGTATTCAAATAAATAAAAAAATTCGTAAAAGATCATAAAATTATCTTTCGTTTTAGCTTTACTGTTGGTTATTTCGTATAATTATGAACGAAAAAAATTAATGTAAATTCCTGCTCATGTCTTAACATGACGGCTACTGGTGCTCTTACCTTATATGAGATTATAAATGACTGGTTGAGAACTGCGTTTGGTTATCGGGGAATTGTGATACAAAAAAGTATATCTTCGAGTTAGCATATATGCGAATATATTATATCCGATATTGTACTGACTCGTTTTGTCAATGAGTTTTGGCAAATAACTGCTCCACTGACATATTAATAGACAGCCAACGTTCTCACAGCCTCACGCTAAATCTGATAAATTGTGACATAAAGCTGTATTCTCTTTGCGACAAAGCACCACTTTACTCTGCACCAGTGACTCGATTTAATGTACTCATAATAATATCAGCAAATATAGCAGTAGATGAATTTCATTTTATATCGGTATCCTCTCCAGTCCCTTCATAATAAATGCTAAAATGTTAAATGCATATATTATCTGAGAAAAACATATTGTTACAATAGGCATTGTTTTCATAATATTGTTTGCGCCCATCAGTTTATTAATATGTCATGATTTTAAAGTCACTTTTCAAAAATTTAGCAGTCTTTACAGGTGTAAAATGTTTAGAGTCGTACCCAAGTATATACCTAGTCTAGTAGAAAGCTTTTGTTCCACCAACACGATCTTGTATACGATAGTACAAATGATTATAAAACTATACCTCATTTCAGATACAATTGATCATGAGTTTTCGTTAAGAAATTAAATAATTCTTATATTCGAAACAAATCAATTTTCTATTCTTTTCTAAAAACAAACTGCCAATTTAAAATTTACGTAAATGCAATAATGAAAGAGATAAAGCCAAGAAAGCGGAAATTATTTAAATTCAAAGTGACGAAGCATGGTTAAATTTAATTGGAATGAACCCTACAAAGTAATTATAATTATATTTATAACATAAGAGGATTTAATAATATGTAATAAAGAAAATTTTGAGTGTAATCTTCTTATAAACAATTTCAAATTAGTTAAGAGGGGGAAGATATTTTTTGATACTTTTTTCAAAATTTGTCATATGAATGTACAAGATTATTTTGGTAAAATTTGAAGGCCCTTGGAGCGAAACGAACGAAGATACATATATAGTTATAAGCCTCCGTCCCGCCAACTCGATTTAGAGCTGCAGCGAACAGCTGCCCGACACATACACAGCGACGGAAATACCTGGCAATTGTTTCGCTTTCTGTTTGCCAAAAAACTCTTTGCTTTATTGGGTTGACATCGATGATTAATTTTTGATGATCTAGTGGATAAAATTTAACATTCAATAACATTCAAAAATGCGTTTTTCTCATTCTTATAAAGTCGGTGAACTCTTTAACTCAAAATTTACTGCACCGATCCTTTTGAAATTCTACATATTTTTTCTACCCATATATTACGAGATACCGCTGTCAATTTTTTTTTTAAATTTTTTGAGAAACTTATCAATTAATAAAATCTTTTTGATCTTTTTATTTCGAATGATATGGTGATGAGTTATGCAATTCACCCTGTAATGTCAGTAACTTTTTTTAAGACAACTGTAAAAATTTACTACCAGTAACTCCTATCTATCTGCATATTTTTCAATGAAATATTTACAGAATATTCTTCGAATGTCATTCTATTATGTATTAATTATATAAATCGTATCGTCAAAAAAATTTTCAAAAATATATTTTATAGCGAATTAATTTTTCGACGTCAAATAGTATATGGTTAACTGAATTAACAGTCTTATTAACCAAATTAGACAGTTTACACAATTCGCTTTGCACACACATAGACAAAAATTTACAGTATTGTCTTGTTACACATTTAGAAAACGAAATTGATATCTATTTGTTTCACATAATAATAATTTATAAACATATAATTTGCTTTAAATTATTATTGTAAAACTATTAAATAATACGACACATATTTTTTTGCATTCTAGAATATGTTACAAATACATACAAATAAATAACATTTGATATATAACATAATTTTATTGTAAAGCGGGTTCTACACGATGCTACGAACGTTCCTTCCAACATTCGATCGAACGTTTGAGGCAATTAAGTTCGGTAGTTGGTGCGACGAATGTATCTGCTACACGGTGAGTCGAATGTTTGATCCAATACGAATGATGATGTGTTGGTACTCTAATCTATCTCTAATGTTATACACTGATGTTGTCTCTCTTCACATGAACGAGTCGTGCGCAACCAACGAACGCAACCAACATTGACCTTCAAACGTTCGAAGCATCCCTTTGACTCGGTGCAAGAATACCGACATCGAACGGGACACGACCAAATGCGAATGTTTGACGCTCGACATTGGACACTCGTAGGTTCGAACAACGGCTACACGATGCTATGAACCATCCAACGTCGAATGTTGGAAGGTGTTCGTAGCATCGTGTAGCAGCGGCATAATATATTGCAGACAAAAAAAAATGTATAAATGTTGAAAACGTTCAAGTCAAGAAATCATTCATATGTTATGATCAACTTAGTAATCAGTAAGTGTGTAACCGCTAGTTAGTTAATTGTGTAGATATTTATATTTATTACTATTACTACAGGATGTAACTTTTTTACTTTTCCTCAATCATGTAGGAAACGTAAAGTGTGCCTTTTATACACATATACGTAGGAAATGTTGATAACACGGAGATTCTTACGGAATTAATTTTTATAAAAACAAATGTTAAGGTGATATAAAAAGCCATTATTTATTCGCAATAATCAAGCTTATATTTAAAGTAGTTTTAAACCTTAAGATGAGTGAGTAGCCCAGGTGCTAGGTGACATTGAGTATGCACTGAAAGAGGTATAGAATTTGACTTTTGATTATTGTTAGGGGGCCTTAGGTGAGTATGAAAACCCATGTCGTCGACCTCTATGGTGGTCGACAAATTGGGGGGAGGGGGAAAGTTGCAGAGAAAGCCGATCGGGAGATCGCTTATATTTTGCTTATTATTGATCACAGAGTGATGATTATTTTTTAGATTTGTTTGCAATGAAATGATCTAAAATTTATGTTATATGCAAACTTTTGATATACCTAACGGTTTTCGTGTAAAAAAATGAAAATCGAAGCCAACGTTAAAATTTAAGTATTTTTAGTATACAGGGCTAGTCAAAAGTATAAAAAAGTCAAAAAAAATGAGGACAAAAGTTTCACCATTTGTTACGGCGCATTCGATGATGACCTTAACCTTGTCCTCAAAGTCAAGGTTCAAGGTCATATCAAGGTCAAGTCCTTTTTTTATAAGTGGTAAACCCCACTTTTGACCCCGAAAATGGAAAGAGCGGAAAATTTTGCGTCCGAGAGAACAAACTTAAAAAAAAAATCATCACTCTACGATCAATAATAAGCAAGATATAAGTGATCTCCCGATCGGATTTTTCTGCAACTTTCTATCCTCCCCCCGCCCAATTTGTCGACCACCTTAGAGGTCGACGACATGGGTTTTGATACTCACCTAAGACCCCCTAACAATAATCAGAAGTGAAATTTTATACTTCTTTATGTGCATACTCAATGTCACCTAGCAAAGTGTGTTTATTATACTCATACCGAATTTAGTTAATTGAAAAATATTGAGCAATTGTCGAGTTACATATTCAAATAAAATAGATTAGTAGATGTAAAAAATAATAAAATATATAACGTTTTCAAAATCGGCACACAGGCACAGCTGTGTGTTCTAAGCCATAATAGATGTTTTTTTAAGCATCATCTTTAACGGTACGTATAAAATGTATCGTTATCGGGCAAAAGGGAAATGAAATTTTTTTTGTGACTTAAACGAATGTCTGATATGTAAAAGTTCCAGATCGACTGCATATAAAGTTTATTTAGGAAAAATTATTGAAAATATGTCTTTTTTAGCTTTTAACCCCGCATAAACCCTTAAGAACTTACTTACAATTAGATCACATGCAAGACCATTTTTTTTAGTCGAATTTTCTCCGAAAAATTAGACTTAATATATATATATATTCCCGCCACCTTTTAATTTGTGTAGGGCCCCCCTATGGAAGCTAAGAGATGAAATTTGGTAAATCGGGCTCATTTTCGAGGCACCTCATACTATCAAAGTGGGGTCAAATTTTGGGCAAATTTTTTTTCTGACCCGACCTTTAAGGGGGTGGTGGGGGGGCGGAAAAGCAATAAAACTTTTCCAAACCAGTTTTAAATAATGTTTCGGTCAATTATCTACAACATATCCAAAATTCAGCTTCCTAGGATGATATGGTGGGAGTAGAGGGGGGAAAAACGATTTTCGCTGGATCTAACAGGCCCCCAGCCCCCCAGAATTAACGTAGAGGGTTGAAATTTGGTGTGTTGATAAAGTTCGTACCTAGGTTGTGCTTTTTGGAGGTTTTAATATTTTACCCCCACCCCCCTCATTTTTAAGCTACAATTTCATGCATTTTCGACGTTTTCGAAGTTTGTACCACTCGCACAGGTCACCCGAATAAACCTAGAGGGCTGAAATTTTGTATTCGGATTGAGTTGGTATCAAGGGGGTGCCTTTTGGGGGTCTCGACTTTTAACCCTTACCCCCACCATTTTTATACCCAAAAGAACATGATTTTTCTTGTTTTTTAACAGTTTCGTTCTGGTCAAAATCTCCCCAAATAAACCTAGAGGGCTGAAATTTGGTGTACAGGTTAAGCTAATAGCCAGACACTGTTTTTTGGAGGTTTCAACTTTTAACCCTTACCCCCACGATTTTTACGCCAATATTTCCTTAATTTTTTTGCTTGTTTTCTAACACGTCTAGAGACTCCATAAGGAAACCTAGAGGGCTGAAATTTTGTACGTGTATTCAGTTAGTATTCAGCTAGTACCTTGTAGGGAGTCCGCATCACTTTTCCCCCCACTTCTCCCATTTTTACATCGGAATTGAATGCTATTGTTAAATGTGTTTTAAAAGCATTATGTTTATTCTAAATACAAGTAGGCGAATAGTAATTTTAAAAAATTTAAAAAAAAGTGAACTTACTTTTATGACAAATGAAATACATACATATTAAGTAATTTAAAAATGTTATTAAAGTCACTGTTTATTTATAAATTAGGAATTTTGGATTTTTAGTATTTATAAAATAGAAATTTTGGATTTTTTTGGAAAGAAAAAATATCTTTATAAAGGCCTTCCAGTTTACTATTTAAGGTCCTTTTTTAATATTTAAAACTAAAACATAAAGGCAATTAGCGGATAAACATGGGCAGGAATGTCCTCGTACGAATTGTGTTGGCTTTTTTTCTGCTACCTGTTTTCGGCACAAAATTGAAATTTACTGAGATACAGCCCTTAAATACTTAAAACCTTTTTTTAAAGCCTCGATCAGCCGAACACTCATCACCAGTTTTGAAACCAACAAAATGACAATTCGGTTGTAGACTTTCAATCACATTTCGCTTGTAGACATTCAATACCGAAGATGAAGGGGAAAATTCGACTACCGTGATGGGGCCCCGCTGCTCACGGCGTTTTTTTTCTTTATAAAATAGTTGTTGTATATTACTTATGATTATTTTGGTGGAGCAAAAATGTTATACAAAAATATATAATATATTCTTTTTTCTCTATTTATTAATGTTTGTGAGTAATTTAACAGTATAGAATGTTTCGAATCAATCAAAGTTCTAGTTGGGCATCAGCGAAAACGTAAGTGTCCGGGTCTACACCCCAAATCCGTCTTGACCCGGACACTTACTTAAATAATGTAATAACATGCAAACTAACCTCCCCCGTCGGGTTTAGGACAGTGTTTTATATCGTCTGATGTCTTTGACCCTGTCAAAGACTTCAAAATATTTTGTGGAAAGGGAGAGGGGGCAATGCATAGTATGCCTCTCTATAAAGTAAACATACGATATGACACCAGAAGGAAGCATAAACCACGTAATTCTGGGGGAAATATTAACGTATGGACAGTGGGAGTTACAGCTGGTGCGAACCGCGGCTACAGTGTAATAAACAGATGTGTCCGGGTCTAAACGGATATACATATATAGCATGTACTTTTTTATATATACATCGAATATAACTTCAAACATCAATAAATAATGCGCGATAAAATTCTAAACACATACATGTCAAAACTAAAACAATATAACAATTATGACGAAAATTACATGTCTAAGTTAGATACACATTTTATTTCTTTGAAAAACTGTAAGATAGTAATCCTGTAAAATGAAATAGTAAATGTTGAAATCCGTAGTTTTATTGGTACAGCTGTTTAGAGGATGTTTTTCTCTCTCTAATGACGTCAAGAAAAAATGTTTATTGTTGCAGGTTAATGTAGCAATTATTTAATTTGAAAATTGGTGCAAAGTGTCCGGGTCTAGACCCCCTGTCTGGGTCTAGATGGTTTTACGGTACTAAAAAATATTCACCTTATTTCAAATTGTATTTGCAATTTCTCCTAAACAGTCCTTCCAGAACGGTCCTGGATTTACGTATATCAGTAAAAAGTTCTTTGTAAATAAGGTGGGATAATTTGAATTTTTCCTCTGTTTGCTGTAGTTTTAGAGTAATCAAGCAAAATTGAGATTTTATCTTAATTTTGAGGTACGATTTCATTCTTTAAATAGCCAAGGCGTCAGATAAATAAAAATAAAAGTCCACTATTTTTGCTTGTGCGACGCATATATACCGAGTTTTATCAAAATCGATATTTGAAACCAGAGAACCTTCCCATATTAGTGTAACTTGAGGCAGCAGTTAAAACTTACTCCTTTAGGTATATTAATATATGGGTAATCGGCGTAATATAATGAACACAAAATTATATGCTCAAAAAGTTACTTCTCTGATGTTAAAATTACAAATTAAAGGAACCTTCAAGTTCTTAAGAATTTAAGATTTACTTTTAACCAAAAATTATGGTTTCTATTACAGAAAAACGCCGTGAGCAGCGGGGCCCCATCACGGTAGTCGAATTTTCCCCTTCATCTTCGGTCTTGAATGTCTACAAGCGAAATGTGATTGAAAGTCTACAACCGAATTGTCATTTTGTTGGTTTCAAAACTGGTGATGAGTGTTCGGCTAATCGAGGCTAATCGAGGCTCGAACAGGGCTGGGGGCCTGTTAGATCCAGCGAAAATCGTTTTTCCCCCCTCTACTCCCACCATATCATCCTAGGAAGCTGAATTTTGGATATCTTGTAGATAATTGACCGAAACATTATTTAAAAACGGTTTGGAAAAGTTTTATTGCTTTTCCGCCCCCCACCACACCCTTAAAGGTCGGGTCAGAAAAAAAATTTGCCCAAAATTTGACCCCACTTTGATAGTATGAGGTGCCTCGAAAATGAGCCCCATTTACCAAATTTCATCTCTTAACTTCCATAGGGGGGCCCTACACAAATTAAAAGGTGGCGGGAGTATATATATATATATATATATATATATATATATATATATATATATATATATATATATATATATATATATATATATATATATCAGACATTTTTTTTTCTACATATTCGTGTTCTACGAGTCCGAAAACGGATAGCGCCCCTACTCTCGCCTCTCGCAGCTCTTATCTTATAGACTGTATAAGTCTAATTTTTCGGAGAAAATTCGACTAAAAAGCATGCATAATTTCTGAAAATTCTAAATTAAGTAAGATTAAAATTAAAAACAGATTGTGAGTCCTAAATATGTACTACTTTTGTTATAAGTACAGTTAGTCGTATTACCAATCAGTTTATTTTATGTTGAAGATGGCAAATTCTGGTTGTTCTGGTTTAAAATTATTTAAATCTTGAAAAGTCTTATAAATGAAATAAATCAACCACAGTGACACCCAATTAAATTATTCGAAATAAAAATTATCTAGTAATCTTGTTGTTGATTTAAATCGCCACATCCACGTCTGTTTACATACATATATGTGCAATATAAATAACATGGGTAACAAAAATTTAATAAACATTCTTTTACTTTCACTGTATGTAATGCAAGCTAAATGAAAATAGAGCAAATTTAGTTGAAGATAATAATGTAATGAAATTGTCTAGATAACAAAAAAAAAAAAAAAAAGAAAAAATGTTGTGATTAATAAAGATAAAATTATTATATAAACAAACGTTTTTTTGCACATATTAAAAAAATCACCTTCTTTTCTGTTGAGCAATGATAAGGAAATTGATATCATTCAACAAAATCAAAATAAAATGTTGAAATGAAGAATTATGAAAAAGTACCAGTAAATATTATAGTTTTATTATATATTATACATTTTATAGTGTAAAAGTGTAAAAGAAATGAATGTTCAAGGTCAAAGTAATATAGTTTTATCTTTCTAGAGAATCCTTTATTAAGTATGTAAAAAGATGTTGTTACGCATTTGAGGCGATACGCACAATTTTGTAGAGCTGGGTGGTTCTGGTTAGATGCTACAATACGTAGTACTAAAATTGTTAAACAAAACCTATACCTAGCGAACAAGATACTTTAATAATTAATGTTATAAAACTAAACTATATTATACTTATCCTAACAAGGGCGCTACCTCGTTTATCCAGTGTCCAAAACGAAGAAAATCCTTTAGCTGCTCCCCAACGATCAGTACCTAGATTTGTACGATTCGCTACTGAAAATAAGGAACGAACAACAAGAACAACGTTTCAGTAATAAGGGCTAATATTACAGTGCACATTCTGAATATTTCCATTCTCAATAGTTCCGCTTCCCCAGTTCGAGACTCCAGCGTTACCACCACTCTACCACCTGTTATTTATTTATTTCATCAAAGCTAAGAATCAAAAAGTTTGATTTGTTTATCTGAAGTGAAAGAAAAATTATCTAAATTGAATAAATTTATGGTATTTTGTTTACGTATACTATACAGAGCTCTAGTAATAAATATAACATTATTTTTTGCATCCACAAATTTTCAATGGTTGAAACCACCCCTTCAAGTGCATATCTAAAAAATTAAAAATTGTCGATATTTTGTTTTTACGCATTATACGAAATTCTAATAATAAATATAACATTTTTTGTACGTCCCTACATTTTTAAAGGGTGAAACCACCCCTTCAAGTGTGTGCTTAGAAAATTTAAAATGGAAAAAATTTTATTTATATATACTATATAAAGAATTTTAGTAATAAATATAATATTATTTTTTATACCTATACATTTTTAAGGGGACCAAAACACCCGTTCAGCTGTCGAAAGTTCAAAAATCCCGAGATTTTATTCACATAATATCATTACATAAATATGGATTAATAATTTTTTTTTTTTTTGCTTCCATACATTGTGGTTAAATATCCTTTCCAAAGTGGAAATTAGAAGCAAAAATTTACGAAATTTTGTTTACATGTACTACCCTGTAGTCTAATACACTATTTAAAAGCTATCTGTATTGCTAATTTTATACATTATTATTATATTTATTGTAAAATTGTTGTGTTTGTTGTATATGTAAACAAAATTTTGTCAGTCTTGGAATTTTTAGTGTACAATTTCGAGGGGATTTTAAACCCCCTAGAACTGTGTGAAGGATATATTTATAATATATTTATCGTTAGGTCTCTATGTAATATATGTAAACACAATATCTCCAATCTTCAAATTTTTAGGTATGCACTTGAAGGGGTGGTTTAAAAATTTGTGGATGCAAAAAATAATGTTATATTTATTACTAGAGTTCTGTATAGCATATGTAAACAAAATATCATAAATTTCTAAATTTTTAAGTACACATATGAAGGGGTAATTTCAACCCCTAAAAATTTATAGATACAAAAAATAATGTTATATTTATTACTAGAGCGCTATATAGTATATATAAACAAAATATCATCAATCTATAAATTTTTAAATACACATTTGAAGGAGTGGTTTCAACCCTTAAAAATTTGTAGATGAAAAAAATAATGTTATATTTATTACCAGAACTTTTTAAGGTACCTATAAATAAAATTTCATCAGTTTTAACAAAAATACGTTTGAAAGGGGACCAATTCAAAATAAGATTAACAACAAATAACAACGTAAAATTTGAATATAATTCTCCGTTCAAGCGTTTTCTTAAAATAAAACAATTACTAACAATAACAAAAATAAGTGTTAACTAAAAATTTTTCGCTAAATTTATCTTTTTTTTTTGTTTAGTGAACATTTACTAACGTCCAATTTTACGCAACTTTTATCCTTACAGTTACACGCACAATTTCCGAAGAATCTGGAAAAATTTTAGTCACCATTCCAATAATTCCAGTGACGTATTACAACAGCTTCAGGAACATTCCAATTAACCACACCCACGTAATACTTCGGCACCAGCCATAACTTTTCGACCACGTGGTGACTAGAACAACAACGGATTCTCCTGAATCCAAAAATTTCCATAAAGCGATGGGGAGGTTTCCAAATGTAACAAATCCGATAGGAATCACACATCGATAAGTTAAATGCTTTAATAGAGTTTTTTTTTTTTTTTTTGAATAAGATAACTTTGTACGCGTATAATTATCAATTATTAAAATGGGATTTGGATCAACAGATCTTCAACAATGAATTTACTTTTCGGTTCGACTACTGCCGACCTCCTCATTCGATGTCCCAATTGAGAGTGATTTTTTGCTTTTTTCCTTTGTCCAGACCCTTTCACAAAGACCACCCTTTTCCTGTCCTTCCACTCATGCGCACTTGTGATTTCCGTGTGCTGCCAACTGTCTTAGTACGATTTTTTTTTTTGTTTACATTTTAACTGTCATTTATATCTAACCCTTTGACACACCTGTCATTTAAACTTTTATTAAACTTTACATGAATTTACATAAATTTATTTTATTTTATTTTACAATTGTTTAATATAATTTTTCTGTTTCAGGTACACTTCAGTGACATTGCAACGAATCAACTTCATTATAAATTTTGTGTTACAAAAAGAATGATTGCAATTGTACTATGGATTGTCAAATAAACAATTAAGAAATAACTGTGTTCTTGTTATTACGCCCTGAATACTCTCAACATTATTACTGGTGGGTAAAAGGATTAAAGCATAATTAATAACTGAAAAAAAATTTCAACACATAAAATGGTTAGCTTCGAGTGGTTAGCTTAGAATGTTTAGCTTAGAATGGTTAGCATAGAATGGTTAAAAGTTTTTAATGAATTCTACGGTTAAAAAAAATACCCCTGTCGCAGCATCTGCATAACATAGCGAATTTCCAAATCTTGGGCACTGGCGGATCTCATCTAAGACCTGTACCTATTTAAAATAGTTTAGCTTTCTAAGAGTAAAAGAATTTTTAAAATCAGCTGGGTAATTAGTTTTGGTAGTTTTGGGGACCCAAGAACCCGAACGAATTTTGTGCAGCATAGTTGTATCCATCTAAAATAATTTAATTCTCTAGCAGTGAGAAATTTTTTAGCATCGGTTCGATAGCTTATTACTGGCGTTTTCGGATCTGCAAGATCCCGGTGGACCTCATTAAAAAATCAGCTCGACCGTATATTCTAGGCGGACTTTATGTAATATATATATATATATATATATATATATATATATATATATATATATATATATATATATATATATATATATATATATATATATATATATTCAAAACCCGTTGTGTAGCATTCTACGCCGCATTTGCATCCGCAGGACAGTTGTGGATCTCAGATAACACAACCTGTACCTATCTAAAATAGTTTACCTTGGTAATAGTAAAAGGGTTTCAAAATCGGTCAGTTATTTTATTTTTGACACTTTTAGGTCCTACTGACATTTCAGACCTTACATAACGTAATCTATATGTATCTAAAATAGCTTAGCTCCCCAACAGTGAAAAAATTTTAAAAATCGGTCGGCTAGTTTATTTTTGACGCTTTTGGATCCGATGGACCCTGGCAGACTTTACATAACGTAATCTATATTTATCTAAAATAGTTTAGCTCTGTAAGAGTGAAAAAATTTTCAAAATCGGTCGGTTAGTTTATTTTTACCACTTTTGGGTCCCATGGACCCTGGCGGACCCTAAATAACGTAATGTATGTCTATCTAAAATAGTTAGTTCCCCAACAGTGAAAAAATTTTCAAAATCGGTCGGTTAGTTTATTTTTGACACTTTTGGATCCATGGACCTTGGCAGACCTTACATAACGTAATCTATATTTATCTAAAATAGTTTAGCTCTGTAACAGTGAAAAAATTTTCAAAATCGGTCGGTTAGTTTATTTTTGACACTTTTGGATCCCATGGACCCTGGCAGACCTTATATAACGTAATCTATATTAGCTAAAATAGTTTAGCTCTGTGACAGTGAAAAAATTTTCAAAATCGGTCAGTTAGTTTATTTTTGACACTTTTGGGTTCTATGGACCTTGGTGGACCTTACATAACGTAATTTATATTTATCTAAAATAGTTTAGCTCTGTAACAGTGAAAAAATTTTCAAAATCGGTCAGTTAGTTTATTTTTGACACTTCTGGATCCTATGGACCTTGGCAGACCTTACATAACGGAATCTATATTTATCTAAAACAGTTTAGCTCTGTAACAGTGAAAAAATTTTCAAAATCGATCAGGCAGTTTATTTTTGACACTTTTGGGTCCTATGGACCGAGGCGGACCTTACATAACGTAATCGATATTTATCTAAAATAGTTTAGCTCTGTAACAGTGAAAAAATTTTCAAAATCGGTCAGTTAGTTTATTTTTGACACTTTTGGGTCCTGTGGACCCTGGCGGACCTTACATAATGTATTCTAAATCTATCTAAAATAGTTTAGCTCTGTAACAGTGAAGAAATTTTTAAAATTGGTCGTTTAGTTTATTTTTTACAATTATGGGATCAGTAAATCCTGGCGAAACTCATACAAGTCTAGTACTCTAACAGTAAGAAAAGGGTTCTAAGGATCTCATATAATCTATGGCAGTCCGTACGCTTCTTGCGGACATCATTTAATTAATTAATTCAAATACTTTAACTTACTAACTGTGAAAAAATTTTTAAAATCGATTGGTTAATTAATTTCTGGCCGTTTTAGGTCCCGAAAACCTTGACCTCACATAAAATACCTTAAATACATTTGAAATGGTTTAATTCTTTAACATTATTAATTATTAGTGAAAAAATTTTCAAAATCGATTCAAAATATTTTTCCGTGCATACATATGTACATTATACATACTTTGTTTTGTTTCATATATTTAATAATATTATATCATAACATAATCTTCAATTTCTTGTTTACTTAAAAATTCAATAAAAAAAAAAAAATTCTTCATTACATTAGCTTAGAAAATCTGTTTAATTTACATTTTTTAACATGGGATAGAACCATGCTAATTATAATGCAATAAATGAGAAACAAAACTCTATACATGTATGTGTGTTATATCAAATATATGTGAATAGTTTTCACTTGTTCTCACAAAATTCTTTAATAAAAAAGTGAAATATTTTTATACTTAATAAAGAACTGAGATATAAATATAAATTACTTATTAGACTAACAAAGAAAGAATAAAAGTGAAAATTTACATTTTCTCGAAAAATACTTAAAATAGAAAGAAAATTATAAGAATATTTTCTTCATAATTTTTTTTTTCCTTTTCAACGATGTAAAAATTGAACTGCCTTATGATAGGATCGAATGATAAAAAATGGCCAGAAAACCTACTTCTGGGCATCCGACGTGTCTGGCTAACGAACTTAGCCGAGCGAATTCAGAATCCAGTCCGCACACAAAATTTCATAAGCATTAGACGTTTCGTTCGAGAGTTATCGTGGCGACACATATATATATATATATATATATATATATAAATTTTAGTGAATATCATTTTCGTATTCTAGGGACCTCAAAACAGATTTCTGCCATAGTCCCGGACTCAGATTGCGTCATGACACCTACTGTAATAGCTGAATTTCGAGTTTTCGAAATTCGCTAAAAAAACATAACAACGTACATATACTATAGAAACGTTAATTTCAATAATTTTTTGCTTCCTATTGAATTCTAACTGTGGTTCGCGATTTCATCCACCTCAAGATCCTCCACCTCATTTCAATCCGTTATTGATAGTGCTACTTTCTACGATTTTAAAGTAATAACCATCCTTGTAATTCATTAAATAGAATATCTAATTTCTACATCTTGAAACCAGGAACACAAAGGCACTGGAATGTTATTATCATTTCACTCATTTTTTTCCGGGATGTCAAAAGTACTGGAGCAAAACTTTTCGATATCCATTAAACTATTGGTCCCTATTTGATGACGCTGAGGGACAGTTTTAATCTTTCGTATCAGGATATCCTCAGATATTCTAAAATTCTATACAAAAACAGTTCAGTTGTGCTTCGCCCCTCTTGCTCAACGATCCTAAAGAAGTCAGAAATTCACATTTCAGTAGGATATATTCTAATTTCACCACCTTGACATAGTTTTGTAGAAATCCATATTAATTATTGTACTAATACTTCAATTTAGGTCCCAGTGGCAAAATTTTTATTTTATTCAATAGTATTTGAAGAAAATTTGGTCTTCTTCGAGCTCTACCATAAAAATCATATAATTTAAAGAGATTCTGGTAATTTTTATTTTCGGAAATTTTCATGCGATTTTAGGTATGATAGAGTTTATTCTTTGCTACCTATTGTAGTTTTATGCAAGCAGTTCGGATTGAAGATGTCGCCGGGAGTAATTTTTTGTCCCATTCCACTCCCAAAATTGACTTGCAATTCCCGCCCGCTCCCAATCCTGATAAAAATTGTCAAATCCAGACCAATCCTACTCCCGCCCGATTTATTAGTTTTAATCCCGATCCCGACGGAGTCCGATTTTTCCGCCCGGTGTCTCTAATATAGCAACGTCAGCCGGTAAATGAACTTAAAATACTATTACAATACACTGTGTTTATATGCATCACCGTAAAGATAACTTTAAAATTTAATTTAGTATATGAAGAAATAATAATTATAGTTTTTTAATAAAAAAAATCCAATATTTGTGACATTTAGTTGAAACCTTAAGAAAGCGAAGGACAGTCACATCTCGATAAATATAGTTGGCCAGAAACAACTGAGGCACTGACACGTTTATTTCCGCAATAGAGACTTTTCATACAACTCTACGATGCGGAGCAAAACAGCTTCATGTCAAAATGAAATATTGGAAAATTTTTATCAGTCACCTTATACGTACATATGTTTAGTAGTTAGTTTGAATCCCATAGTTTATAATTTATTATTGATCTTAAATTTATTTTACTGAAAAATAAATTATTTTTAATAACGCATATTAAATAGAAAGTTAATATTATTTTGTACTGCTAATTATAAATTAATCAAGAAGTAAGTAATCTTTCTTGAAATATACAGAGTAAATAGTAAATACACTAGGTATATAAGAACATGCATACTTACATACATATACATGAATGTGAAACAGAGCTAAGATAAAATTAAAAGTTAATTTTAAAACGAAATTAATTATATTCCAAAACGTAATTATGACATAATAATAAATAATAATCGCAATCAATAAGAAATATTGATATACTGAATTGTTTCAGCAATTCAGTACTAGCTCGAGCATTCAATTGATTTTTCTTCCTATACATTTAAATATGAGTTACACCTCTGATGGAAGATTCTTGAGAAATACTAAAATATATAAACATATTTAAGAAATGGAAAATCTTGTAATAGTTACTCGATATTGTTTATACCGTAATTGCGGGTTACTTGAGCCCTGTGGTGTAACTTTAGCCCAAAACGGAAACAGTATTATTTTCTGTTTTGTGCTTATATTAGTCAGTAGTAGAAGTAAGTTAGATGTTTAGCTAGTAGGTAACAGCAGTAGGTTTACGGTGTTTAAATTTAGGTAGTTCTGAAAATTGACACTAGAGGTGAGGCACGTGTTGTTTACTCTCTGTTTGAAATTGATGTTTTGTTACGTTGCTAACTTTTGACTGTAAAAGTAATTGTGGTAGTCTACAAAGGAAGGTAAGTGTATAATTTTATTACTTTGTTCATTACTAAACTAAATTCAGATATGTTCATCTGCCAAACATTCCGTTAATTATTTAAATTAAGGTTTTGATAAATCAGTAAAATAACCTTAAAATTAGGGTAACTTGAGCCCATTATAACTTTGGTATAAAATGGTGCAAGACTATAGCAGAAATTCCTAAAAAACCTAAACTGTTGAACAAGTTCGTTAACCAGACACGTCCGATGCCCAAAACATGTTATTTTTGGAAATTTTCATGAAAAAAATTAACTTTTTTCCAAAATTTCTCCTTATTCAAAAATTTTTACACTGTTGGAATGAGGAGAAAAAAATCACACAAAAAGGTCTTTAAACTATTATTCTATGTCAACTAGTTTCCGAGAAAAACTAATTTTTGTAAACGGAAATTCGTTACGTTATGCAGGATGCTGCGATAAGAGTATTGAATAAGTAAAGTTCCTTATATGTTTGTACAATGTTTTAATTAGGAACCAACATCCTAAATGACCTCAAACTGTTTTCAAATGAAAATCACCTGGAAATTTAGGTTTGGGCTCAAGTAACCCGATCTTGAGGTTAACTTGAGCCCAAAATCTAAAAAGCTATAAAATTTATGAGCCATAAGAAAAAGATCCATATTATATAATAAACTAACCGTAGTCATATATAGATTAATATATTGAGTTTCCTATCCCAACCAAATAAGTATAACAGTTACGCTCAATTTTTGAATTTATCAGATGATTTGCAAATCTGGGCACAAGTAACCCGCAAACACGGTACCTAAAATAAATGGTCATCCGATAAATATCCCTACACCATTAAACATAGCATCTTATAGACTTTTGTCATTAAAAAATACTTAATGATACCTTTTTAATGATGCTAAAACAAATGCAGTCTGAATCATATTATGTCTGTAGATCTGAATCAACATTAAGAAGCAATGATCGGACACCGTCCCTTTAACGCTGACATCACTTCTTCTTGTATGTACTAAGAAGCTTGAATCCATATCATCAAAGACGAGCGTTCTGCAGTACGCAGCCACAATCAGTAGCTAAAAATTACTCTCATAGAAAAGATGCAATGTTCTTTAATAACATCTTCTCGTAATGGAACATTTTTGTTTGATTTTTCTAATCATTCTTCTGAAGTTGTTAAGCTCTTCCATATGATATAGGTACCTATAGAATCAATGCAAAAATTTTTCTCGATTGAGGCTATTGGTGCTATTTTTATAGTCAGTGTATTTTTTAGAAAAAGCGATAGGTACTTAAATGCTACCCTGATAAGCCAAATTAACTTCGGTAGATGTCAAAAATTCTTTAGTGGAGATTTTATATATTACAATTGCTTACTCATTTTCTTTCTCATTAATTCAAACCAACTAGTGAAACATCCTTTATTTTACGATTTATTAATTTCTATAAGGTAGATTACGAATCCTAGAACTAAGAAAGAAGTTAAAATAAGCAATAAAATAAAATTAACACGTTGACTTCGATGAGGGATCATGATGAAACGCCCAACTGTTACACTATTTTGACAACTAATTATTGTTATGCACAATGGATACAATAGGTACCACATGTATTTAGTCTGCTCTAGAATACGTAATGTATTGTAGAGCACACCGCACCACTCTAATATCCATTGTGCCTAGACAGAGAACGAGCTATGTTTGTAAATGCACCTTATTGATGTACACTTGGTATGGAATTGTTGACGTGGTTTAACGTTGTGTCACAGTTAATCACGTTTCATTTGACAACGACCGCGTCGTATGGCCTTACTGACCCTCAACATGTTAACATATAAGAGCTTAACATTTGCAAATTGTCACTACTTTTTCAGAAAGTTTATATCAATAAATTATTATCATTAATACTCGGTTGAGTAAAATTGTTGACATCAATGAAATATTTCATAATTACTTACAATTGAATTAATTACAGACAGTGAGTGGATAGTTTTATAAAATTATATTGCAGTTCCATAAGTTTTTTTCGTTTTTGCTTTTTCCGTTCAGTTAGTAAATGACCAAATACCCTGAGGAAGTTAGTTTTAACATACAAATAGGGAAGTAACATTATTTTTTAATATATTCAGTCTGTGGAGAAATTTATATTGACGGATGGTATGTATTAGAGAGTAAATTCTTTCCTTTTTTTTTGAAACATAAAATGATAGTTAAATGTTAGATAAAAATTTAAAACATCAGAATTACATCAGATTTTAACTCTAGTTGCATAACTGTTTTAGATTAGTGGAAAAACAGTTGGATCTCTTATTGCACGGTGTTATGTATATATTTACTATTAATGAAGTGAATATTCTTATGAGAAATGATATTAACTTCAATGCTAGAGTTTACAAGTATTCAAATTTAAGTAATCAGTTCAGTTTGAATAATTAGATTAGTCAATTCCATAATGTGTACCTAACAACAAATTAAGGATTGAAATTCATTTACGAAATTTAAACTAAATAATAATTACAGTCCTGATATTAGCGGAAGGTGGAATCTATCATTATTATCATAGTGAACATTAATTCTAAGATGTATTCGATCTTATGATCCAATTTTTAGCAACATGTTATTCTAGTATATTAAAAAATTTTGATAAGCTAAAATTTAAATTAGCACATTTTGTTAAACAGTTACTTACAGATTATTTCTATATTTTGCTCTCATATTCTATAAGGAAGTATTTATAAAAAATAATGATTAGAAACATTTAAATACCTAAGAATATTGCTGGGTGTAATAAAAGAATAGGATTTTTTTTTAAAAAAATATTTATTTCCATTGAAAAACATTCTCATAAAATTAGTGGAGTCATTACAATCGATCTGCATACTTGTGAAAAAAGAAATGATTAAAATGGATTTTTGGTGTGATGAAATTAGATTAGGTATGTACAAAGGTTCACGACAGATGAGAAAATAAGAACATAAGATGATTAAAAGACAATTCAAAAGAGAAAATTAAAAATAAAATCACAAGAATAAGTTAAGAAACGACTAATACAATATCTCATTAACAACAATGAATATCTAAATTACAACTAATCCTAATGATGTCCAAAACTGATTCCATGTCCGAATCCACCTCCGTAGCCACCGCCATATCCACCGCCAAAACCACCTCCAAATCCTCCACCGCCGAATCCGCCACCGCCGTGGTGGTCAATAACAACTGGTACATGTTTGGTAACGAAAATTGGTTTTGGTACTGGTACTGGTACATGTTTGGCAACAGTGACTGGATATGGTTTTGGCACTGGAACTGGATGTGGTACTGGGTATGGTACCTTGACCGGTACTTTAACTGGATATGGTACCGGTTTGGCTACTGGGTATGGTACCGGTTTTTCAACTGGTACTGGGTATGGTTTTGGTACCGGTACTGGATATGGTTTATCCACATGAATTGGTACTTTTACTGGATATGGTACAGGTACTTTCTTCTCAACTTCAACGGGATATGGGTGTGGAACTGGTACAGGCACTGATTTGGTGATTGTGACGGCCGGAATGTGTCCGTGTTCAACACTTACACCACCACCGCCTATTCCGCCACCAAATCCGCCTCCAAATCCACCACCGTATCCGCCGCCGTATCCACCGCCGTATCCACCACCAAGTGACAGGCCGCTGCTATGTCCACCGCCATAGCCCAGCCCAAATAGGCCTCGTTTTTCTGTCTTTTTTGAGGATTCTTCAGCTTTTTGAGCCTCCTCGGCAGAAACGACTGCCACTGCCACTAGCAGGGTACACACCTATAAACAAATTAAATAGAATTATTATTCTTTATCACAATTTTTTTAAACTGAGCACATCACTTGATTATAATTAGTTTATTTTTCTAATTAACATCTAAACAATAGTGTTGCGAATTTTTTTTTTCGAATTAACTAACTCACCAAGAATTTCATTGTTGTAATGATTTGTTTTTGGTGGATGAGAATTGTTTGACGTTTTCAATGAGATCATAGTTGGCTTTTTATATGATCTTAATTTACAAAGTGATTGTACTTTCGCCATTATTACCAAAATCCCCTACCCTACCGTTATTTTATATCATTTACTTACACTAATTATTTTTAAATTGTGTGCAAACTCTAATTTCCCCATTTGAGATATAAAACACATATAGAGGTGTACAACATAATGCATGCATGAGATGTAGAGTAAATTTCTTAGTTGGTCGATTATACAATACTTCTTTTAAAATTATTATACAATCGATACAAGGGATATATCTACAGTGTCTTACAGATAAAATTTCACCGTTCCTATCATTAAAAAAAAATAATTATATAAGAAAAAAACACCGAGAGCAGCGGGGCCGAAGTCGAATTTTTCCCTTCATCTTCGGTATTGAATATATACAACCGAAATGTAATTGAAAGTCTACAAGCGAGTTGTCATTTTGATGGTTTCAAAACTGCTGATGAGTGTCAGAGAATCAGACATTTTTTTTCTACAGAATCATGTTCTACGTGTCCGAAAACGAATAGCGCCCCTACTCTCGCCTCTCGCCGTTCTTATCGTACAGGATGTAAAATTCTAATTTTTCGGAGCAAATTCGACTAAAAAATGAACTTACTTTTATAACAAATGCAATACATAAATATTAAGTAATTTAAAAATGTTATTAAAGTCATTGTTTATTTGTAAAGTAGGAATTTTGGAATTTTATTTATAAAATAGAAATTTTTGATTTTTTTGGAAAGAAAAAATATCTTTATAAAGGCCTTCCAGTTTACTCTTTAAGGTCCTTTTTTAATATTCAAAAATAAAACACAAAGGAAATTGGCGGATAAGTATGGGTAGGAATGCCCTCGTACGAATTGTGTTGACTTTTTTCCTGCTAACTGCTATCGGCACAAAATTGAAATTTACTGAGATTCAGCCCTTAAAATCTCGAAACCTTTTTTTAAAGCCCTGATCAGCCGGACACTCATCATCAGTTTTGAAACCACCAAAATGACAAATCGCTTGTAGACATTCAATCACATCTCGCTTGTAGACATTCAATACCGAAGATGAAAGGAAAAATTCGACTTCCGTGATGGGGCCCCGCTGCTCACGGCGTTTTTTTTTTATACAGTGGATTTTAGACATTAAAGAAGAAGTAAATAATAACTGATAAATCTATACGCGAAAAATATATTATACAATCTCTACACCTGAATATTATCTAATATTTCTAAGATTTTTAGGTAGATATTCATAGAAATAAAAAATCCAAGCTACCGATTCAAAGAAATTGGCAATTAATATTTAAATAATTTTATGACTGAAAATATTAACTAATATAATTTTTATAACAAATGGTACTGTTAATAGTGATTATTAAAAGAAAAAAAAAGCGGCGACTCTTAGAACAGTTACTTCATTCAAATCACTGTTTGTTTCTGATAAACGTAAACGCGAATTTTGAAAATATACCCGAAGTCAGAGCTTGTGACGTCACTGATCGATCTAGGATCGGGTATAGTTTACAAAACAGAAACTAACAAAATGATTCTTTAAAATATACCTCATTTCAGAGCCAAAATCGGGTATATTTTCAAGTACAAGAATACTACTATAAGAATTTGAATATATACCCGACAATAAATTAGTGAATAATCTTATACAGTTACTAATAAGGTATGATTTCAAACTTATTTCAACTGTAATTTATACTCGATCTTCATAAAAAAAAATATGCACATATGATTTAAAACAAGACTTACTTTGTCGCAAATAAAAAAAAACCGTTACAATTTTTTAAAATAATTTTTAGCTTCTTCTTATCTTAATTCTTAATTGTTAGCGTGTGAGTTAAATGTGCAAAATTTGTTTAAAATTAAATAATGATTAATAAAACAGATTTAGAAGGGGTTTTTACAAAAGCGTATGAATATGGATAATATTATTTGAATTCGAATCCGCTGAAAAATATTTGGTGCAATTAAGGTAATTAAGGTCTGGTAACTTGGATTGAAAAAATCGAAAAATTTTTTTTTGTTTAATTCGAAAGTACAATATATTGAGAATAGACTGTGAAAATGGTGAAAATTTTAGAGCTAAATTCAACGAAAACAAAACAAAACAAAACGAAAAATTTTTGAATCCGTTGCTATTTTATGAAAAAAATGTAAAAAAAAAACCTATGCATAACGATAGCAATAATTATGTACTTGAATAATTTTTTTTCTTCTTTTAATTTGAAATGATTCATCATTACCATATCGTTGGTATAATTTGCAATTTTTTTAGGTGCATTTGCATTATTAAGTTTGCAAATATTTAATATTATTCTATACAATTTTATATAAACAAATGGATACTCATTAAAGTCTTTTTAATTCGACCCTCATATAGGTATTTACTAACATTTGCAAAAAAAAATTCGCTAAAATTGTCAATTTTTTGCAACGTCACAGTGCTGTTTTTCCTTAACTACTTGATTGAACCATTTGTTTACCAGTAAATTGAAAGTGGGTATGTTTTTCATACTATTCTTATTAAATATTGAGTGTGAAAATATACCCGAGCTCAGCGCTTTTAATGGGTATATTTTCAAGTATCGAACTATGCTTATTAAACATTGAATGTATACCCGAGTTCAGATACATTGAGCTCTGAATACGGGTATATTTTCCAAATACGCAACGTAAACAGACCGACATAACTATACGATCGTTTTGAAATCGAAAAACATGGTTTATTTTAGGAATAAAATTTATTTATTAGGAAAAATATTTCATCGACTTTCATATTCCGTTACAAAAATTGTACAGAACACTGTTAGTGCAAGTACAACTCGCACTTGACGACTTGTTTTACAATGAAAAGGATCAAATCACATTTAATACCTTGATGTCATTGACATCATAAGACATTAAGTGAAACCTTACTAACTCATACACCACGTCGTACGACGTCAAAAATTCCATATAAAGTGTATTAGCTGTTAAAATAGTATACCAATTGGTCATTTCGTCATAATTCTTCATGATCGCCATGCAAAATCATCCATGAATAAAAATATTCAGTAACTTGAGAGTCACTACTATAATAAGAAGAAGGCAGCTACAAGCTAATATGTATCTCTGATTCTATACCTATTTATTTCTTGTAGCTAAATATAGAAGACTTCGATTTACTCAGGCAAAAATGAAAATGAATTTTAAGTACCCCCTAACATTTAGAATGTTCATTTAACTGATGAAATAGGTACCCCAGGTGTACCTCACCGATTTCTTTCATTTTGTAATATGTTAGGGTACTTAAAAAAATATTAGATATGTATTCTTTTTTAAGTGCTAACTCGTCGATTTAAGGGGTGAAAATCGCCCTTAAAGTTCACTTCCGTAATTTTTTTTTAAATATCTTGTAAACTAGTTGTGCCTATATAAGCGCCTTTTTAATAGAAACATTTTGGCGTTGGTTTTATTTCAAAATTCCAAATTGTTTACGAGATATTTAAGGAAAACTGTTTTTGGGGGTGAATTTTAAGAGCGATTTTCATACCTTAAATCAATGAGTTAGCACTTAAAAAAGAATACATATCTAATATTTTTTTAAGTACTATAACATATTACAAAAGAAATCGGTGAGGTAAACCTGGGGTTCCTTCCTTGTGAGACCCAATGTTGCTTAAGCGTAATTAAATACTTTAACCAAGTTCAGTAATATATAAGCGTTCCTAAGTGATATGTGATTACTTAAAGTGACTTGCAAATGTTGCTTAAAACGGAATTTTGTTCAGTTCAAAATTATACAGTAAAAATTTTGAAGCTTCGAGAAAAATAAAAATTCTAAAAGCATTTGTAATGTATACTACCAATCATGTTAAACTGTGGACTGGATTATACATAATAATAAAATTTTTTCCCTTAAGAACCCACAAATAATTATTTGTGGATCCTTAAGGGAAAAAATTTTATTATTTATTATGTACTATTATTATGTTTATAATGAGTATAATACACTATTTACTCGTTGTAAGCAACTTGAAATAGAGGCATATATCTTACTCTTTTTAGATAATAAAATTTGCCTATACGTAAAAAGAGTGAGGCATATGATTCTATTTCAATTTTTAAGTTGCTTACAACGAGAAAAAAGTGCCATAATATCTATGAACTTTTGAATCTACTGTTTTTCAGACTACTATAAACGCCACCCATTTGAAGTATTTTACACACAAGCAAAAAAGTTTCTACGAGAGTCATAATATGAATCTATGTCCCAGTGACTGCGCGGCCGGTCATTTAGTTAATACTGTGTTGTAAGTATAAAATATGTATGACTTAATCTGTAAGTCACTATTATTAGCGTTCAAATTCACCTGTCGGTATTTTTATAGACAGACATCCAAAATTCATAATCAACCCCTCCATGATTCATAAGAGGTATTTATTACATATTATTATGTTTTGTGTGCAATAAACTTTGTATTGAATAACCCGAAATTAGTTAATTATTAATTATAAAATAACTGAATAATCATTGTTATACAGTGTGACCTCGCATGTACACAATCAATTTGCCAAAAATTTTAATACAAGTAGAACATAATTCACAAAGTCACTTAAATGGTTTATAACAAAATTTGCATCTTGATTTATAAATATTTAAAACTTTTGTTTAAGTTCAATCACACCAACAGTAGGTACATACATAACAATAAAATTGTTGGCAGTTTAAGCTGGATGAAATTTAGTTCAAGGCGGAGTAAATCATTAAGGTTGAATGAGAAATTAGGAAAATCAAGACATCTTAATGACAATACATAACTGACGTAGATGCTTGATACAAAATTCACCTAGCAATAATCCACCCACTTTACTCTTAAAATTATATTTTTCGTGGAAAGATATCTTGTATTATCTTAGCATATCTAAAACATTAAAGAGTTTTAACTATGTATTTATTATATAAAATGATAATCTTTAATGCTCTTAAACTCCATTCGAATTGTTTTATTTAAACCCATTGTTTTTCCTAAATATATTAGGATACGTTTTCTGTTTTAAAACAGTAGTACCTACAACGCTTAACTTGTGAAGAATCCAAAAAATGTTGATCAAAAAAGCATTTAATAATACGAGTAATATGAAAACTGTCAGCGATCGATAAATAGACGATACAACATTTGATAAGCAAGAGCAAAAACAAAACTATTTCTAGATATTAATTGTTTTTCACTGACATCATCGGCTCATGTAATTGTAATGTAAAGGAATAAACTAGAACAATAGTCGCAGTGACACGCATCAAGTTTCTTCTGGTTTAATTTTTTGTCTTTTTGTCTTCTTAAAAAGTCTCATAAATAATTTTTGATAAGACATTTGTTTAAATATTCGTTTCATAACGTGACAATTATGGAAAAATTAGAAAATATCCAAATATTAGTACAGTGAACTTGTGGGAAACGTACAGTAAAAGAAGCCAGATGCTAAGCATCAATGAGTTTGGCGAGGACGTTCTAAATTGTCCCGTCACCAAAGTGTATAAATTCTCGGTACAAATGCAAGGGGTGTTGTACAGAATTATTTTCTATTTTCCACGTTATCCTGCCATTTTCGCGTTCAAACTAGTGCTCGCTTCAACTTTTTTTGCAAGAACTTCCGTAATGAGTTGTTGTTACGGTATATTTACACTTAGATACTTAATACTCTTATAAAACAGTCCTGGAGAGAAATGACGGTCCCCGGGAATAAATCACATTTGGAAAAAATTTTTCTCTATCACAAAAGTGACGAGCAAAAAAGGTTTTTTTTTTAAAGATTTTTTCTTGTACTCCGGGCCTTGTGGTTGGCACCCCGGCTACCTTATCCTTTCGTCGAGTCTGACAGTGTACCGCTTGTAAATTTAGAGTAGCTTGTATTTTCAATTCAACATTTTAAGAGCCAAGAATTGCTTTAAAGAAAAATACCAACTAAGCTTTTTTGTTCCATATTTTAATTGAGTCTACCTATTCGTCAAATATATTTTAAAAATTCTAACTTTTATACTAGACAGTTGCAACTATTTCAATATATACATAAATATAGACGCAGACGGATCTAGAGCTTTAAAATATTCAAAAAATTTTAACAAAACATGCTAAGTATAATATAATAAAAAGTGTTTAAAATATTAATACACAAAAAAGTAGAGCCCAAAATTTAAAAAAAAAATTAAAAAATAAAAACAATTAAAATATTGAATACTGATGAGTTAACAATTATTATTAGTGTGAAATATAATTATTTATTAGTTAATCTTTTCTCTTAAGGTATAACACTGTGGTCCAAACCAATTACAAATTCTATATACTAACATCATTAGACAATTGCATGTTAATTAGCCACAACGTGTAATAGAATATATTATTTCAGTTTATGCTTCAAATAATTACATACGGTGTTGGTTTACAAGAGATTTAATTTAAAATCATTTATCGGAACCATTACTTTCTAGGTTGTTTGTTGGTCAGTTTCTTCAGTATACGTTTAATCAATGTAGCTATCTAGATATGTACATGAGTTTGAAACTGTTTTCATTTTCTATGTGTATTATACCGTTTACATGTACCTATAATAGAATATTGGGGAAAGTAATCGATTATCGCCTAATAGGCTATAAGAGCCAAGACACACGTACCACGCGACGACCACTTTTTTGTCGTTGTCGTGTGTTTTATAGCCCGCCTACACTACACCAACTTTTGTTTGTGCAAACTTTTACACAAACAAAAGTTGGTGCAAATGGTACGTGTGGACGTGAAGTTTGCGCAAACATTTTGTAAAATCACACAAACTTTTGTTTGAATAAATTGTTTGCGCAAACATAAGTTTGGGCAAACGATACGTATGAACGTGATATTTGAAGTTTCTACCAGTGTTTGTGGATTTTTGTATCTCGCATCAAAAAGTTGGTATGAACGTGTGAGTTTGACAACTATACCGTAAAAATGACTGAGTAGGCACGAATTCAGGCTTTACACCGTATTTCTTTATATTTATTTTATGAGTACGTATTCTTTAATATTATATTAATTAATATATTAAAGAACATTAATTTAATATACTAAAAATTTACGCGAGAATGGTCACTTTATTACATTAATCAAAAATTTTGGAAAATGTCCCTGGTTTTTAAAAAAATTACAAAAATAATGTAATTTCTTCTCTATAGTAAACAGGGGTCAAAAGAGACGATAACAGGGTGAATGGGGACGACCCGTAGGGCCGACCAAAATTGAAACAGAAATATAACATAATTTCGAATTTTTTTGTATTTATACATCCAAAAAAGAAATAATACTTTATGATTTTGTCGTACACGTATATTTTTACTTGATGCTAATTTTAATTGTACCACCAGAGGTGCGAGTGAGAATCTTTGCGTCGCCAATAGTCAAATTAATTTTGACTATGATTGAAATGAAAATGATTTTGTGTAGAAATTGAAATGAAAATGATTTTGTGTATAAGAAATTGAAATGAAAATGATTTTGTGTAGAAATTGACAATAAATATTTTTTTTAAATTTTTCAGATATTATGTTTCAAAATAACTAAAATTTCGATTAAACAAGAATTCTTTTATTAGAGCATCAAAATAAATAGTTCTTAGAGAAAGTTTTAAAAACAAAAAGTAACACTGCGTTGAAGACGTCAATTTAAATTGATTTTTTAATATTTTTTATTCAACTTCAACCTTAGTTATTGTTGTTACCAAAAAATATTATCATTCTACTATATTTTAAGAAAGATATCTATTCCGATTTATGTTTAGTGTTTTTAAACCAAGCTCATGAGAACATTTTTCCGTGTGTTCCTATTCACCCGCCTTTCTCGATTCATTCCAGTCTAGGGTAATGGTCTCCGAAAGACATTGAAACTGAATACCTACAATAAATATTTATTATCAATAAATTAAAAATATTTATTACGACCGACACTTTGTAGGTTGTAAAAGGGGACTTGCTTCAAAAAAATAATGTGTACCTACTTGTATCTAGTGTATTGTATACTTTAACCATCGATATTTGGAATGACTTTTTGAGAGTGATTATAAACTTTTAAAAAGTTAGTTATTTTATTGCTTGTACCAAATATCACCCTATGCTCACTCCAATTGTGCTTAAATATATTACCTGTTTTATGAGTGGCGGTTTCTATTAACACTAACCTAGATAAGTAGACAACCTACAGCGCACAATACTAATAATTATTGCTGTACTTGAGAAGTCATCCCATTTATATATGGTCAAACTTTACCAATATTCTCTACAAAAGTTTGCTCAAACAAAAGTTTGTGCAAAAATTCACTCAAACAAAAATTTGTGTAATGTGGACGTGTTATTTGTACAAACTTTTGTTTGTGTAAAAGTTTGTACAAACAAAAGTTTGTGTAATGTGGACGGGCTATTAGACGACCACCTACAAGCCATTTTTTAGTGGCCGAGTGACGTATAATCACTGTTGGACAACATCAACCCCAGAGGAGAGAAGCTTTATAATAATAATTTTTACAATTTTTGTAATGTTATATTATTACATTTATGTACCATTAACCATAATTTGACACAATTTTATTTGATATGGTATCTTTTACATAATTTGATATATTCTTATTTGTCTAGGAAAAAAAAATTTCAAAAACCTAGTGAGATTATTTGCTACTTACAACTAACTTAACTAACTAATATTTACTAAATCTAAAACTAAAAACTAAAATTTATGACGTGTTATGTCGTGTTATGCGTTTGTTTGGTATTTTTCAAAAGGATACCTTACTTTTCTACCCATTTTGGACTTGTTCGTCGTGGTTGGTTGGTTTCTCAGTAGCACGTTTTCGTGCGTTGCTACTTTTTTCTTTCATCGAAGTGTCCTTTTTCGTACCGTTTCTTCCAGGGTCTCGATCTTCATGAGTGAGTGTAAATAATCCTGCGATGTTTGCCGATCGCATCCTGTTATTTTCCTTAGCGCGTTGTTTTGCAGTCGTTGCGCGGTATCAACCCTACCAACATTGTCTGTTATATACAGTGTAGTACTGGTATTTATGTATCTGTCGCTTATAAGTCGTCCACTAGTCGCAAGTTTTGGCCACTAACAGCGACACTCAAAGACAGTAGACGACACATTGCGACAGTGTGCGACTACGGCGACAAGTTGTGGTCCGTGTGTTTTGAAATTTGTGTTTCCATAAGAAAACTACATGCTTACATTCCTGGCCACAGAGCAGCCACTATTTTGTCGCTGTCACGTGGTCATCGTGTGGTTCGTGTGTCTTGGCTCTAAGAGTGACTATCCCCCTTATTTATCTAATCTTTAAAGCGTGCTGGTTCAGTCACCTATAATACATACTATCTTGACTTTTTCTATAGTAATCCTACAAGTTCTTTAATTAATTTTATAGTAGCTTTACTTTTTATACCTATGTGAACTACGTAACTGACTTTCGAATATTCGAAATTTAAAAACGGTATTCAAAAGAGTATCGTTTGTACCTGACTGTACAAATTTTTTTTTCGTTTGTATCTAGCCCAAAGAATAAGCAGTTATTGTTCCTCGTCAAACCTATTTTTCAGAAAATTTTGAAAAATTTCCAAGATGTCTTTACCGCCTTAGGAGGGGTCTCCATATATACTTATTTATTTTAAGGGGGACCACTAGTGTGATATTTGTAAAAAATTTTTACAATTTTTTCAAAATGTCACACTAGTGATCCCCCTTAAAATAAATAAGTTCATGGCACGGGCAATACCTTTTAGTTTAATAGGCTTTCTGTTTTTTTTTTATTTCAGGCACTGTGAAGGTCGCTATCACTGCAGCAGTGGGGGGACTTTTTTGGAGCTTTGGGAGATCGCGAATAAATAACCGAATTTTCAATTTTTTGGTCCAATTTTTTGTCATGAATTTATTATATATCAACGAATATATCCTTAAAATATTAAAACATTCCATACAGTAATTTTCTTTAAAAAAAATTCCCAAAATTCACCTTTTTTCAGGCGGTTACACTAGTGGTCCCCCTTAAATGGTAAACGATTTATTGAAATAGTTTATAAATGTTTCTTAAAACTATGTTTTGTTCAGTACTATAAATAATGTATAGCTCTTATTGTTAGAAAAATGATACATATGTTACATTTTTATAATACTGAAAAAATTCAGGCCCAGCCAAAATAAAAATTCTAGAATCGCCTCTAGTTAATGGTAACAGGTCGTCAGTATTAACTTTGTGATTAAAGGCCAAACAAAATATTATGAAAATTGGAGGTTTATTTTTAGTACAGAACGTTTCCCTTTTGTGTTATTTCGCCAATAAATACCTTAAACTTAAGTACAGCTTCATTTATTCCATTTAAAAGCTTATCATAGAATTTTAAGTTGTATATTATAGAAATTTCTGTATAAAATATTGTTGAAAATTTTTAGTCCAAAGTTTTGCTGATTGGCCAATAATAGTATAGAACGGAGAGTCTCAAAAAATAAATGATATTATTTGAGAAAAACCATAGGATCTTTCATCCGATGCGATGGGACGACTATGCAACACAAATTCCCATCTTTAACTAACTTGAATTAAAAATAAGAACTCGACTAATAGACTCGAACTATTATATTTGGGCCCGTATTTGGTGGCCTACGTGCAACTAGAGCTTTGAATCCAGACCCACTTACACCATTCATTCAATAGACTTGAAAGTTTAACTCGACTAATAGACAAACCATGCTTATGTCCTCAAGGTCATAGGTGCCCTGTGGCACTGTGACAGTGGATACATACGTATGGTTTGACTATAAGTCGAGTTAAACTACGAGCATTGTTAATAATTTAAAACCTCTATAAATTAGGTTACGCCTGTACTATTCTTGCTACTATTCTGAGTTTTTTTTTCGTAATGCTCGAGTTGACTACTAATTTTAGCTATTTAAAACGACAAAAAAGCACAACTTTGAAATTTTTATAATTTTTCAAAAAATTTCAGGTATCAAACACTCACCTAAAATAAAATCGTACTAGGCATATATTTAAATCATCAAAATAATTTTCACAGAGTGTTATAGACATATATAATAGATGAGCTTATTGTCTCTACAAAATTATTAATAATCCGAGCGTTAGTAAAAACTGATAGCATGATTTTAATTATTAAAATCATGCTATCAGTTTTTCAAAAACTAACCAGATGTTCGATATCAATAATTGATATCGAACATCTGGTTAGTTTTTGAAAAACTGAAAGGAAACAGTATAACAAACACAAGAGATATATGATTTTGATTTGACCAAGTCTAGTAGTGTTAGAAATAATGATCTAATCAGTGTTCATTAACTTGACCCGCGGGTTGGAACGAACTTCTACCAAGTTTCGTTTGAACCGACAATTACTTTTGTTACTTTAGTAGCATACCTTGACAGCTTAGCCTTTAATTTAAAAAAAAGAAGTATATTGATGTCCGGTGCTAGTAACCACTCGAAATTCACGGATGGAGTCAAAAAATTGGTTTTGTAAACATAGTTATTTTTCTACGAAATTTGTACATTTTATATAGATAGTACCTATATCTATCACGAATCCACAGGCCTAAATATTGAACACTAGATAATTAGCTCATTAATTCGATTCGAATATTTGAATTTGGTCAAAATCATATATAGAACTTTTTGTGTTTGTTATGCTGGATGTTCGATACTAGTCAAAATTATACGGTCAACGCTTGGACTGTATAATATCGTACATATGAACTGACATTAACTTACTTATGATCAATACTTTCAATTATAAATTTATAAATTAACAAAAAATCAATCAATATTTATAGAATTTAGCTAAATAATAACTTCAAAAGAATTAGATAACTTCAAAAGAATTAGAATATATCATAATGTTATTTATTATTACACAATTTTTTCTGATAAATTTTGACAAGAATTAAATGAATAAATACGATATTTTCTATTTCCTTATTCTATTCTTTCTTTAAAACTTTCTTATCTGATTTTTTTCAGATTACTTACAAAAATATCTACTAATAATAATAGGGTATTAATTTATTGTTTATAAATTTGCGACTTTTAAAAATGACAATAGGTTTGCTGTAATTCACAATAATAAAATTATTCAAATAGTTAAATAACCATCAGTAATAACATTTTTCTTACAAATTATAAGTATCAAATATTAACTTCTTTAACGAAGTACGTGAAATTCTTTTTAATGTTCCGTACCAAAACAGGCAAAACGGAACAGTTATGTAATCACTTCGGTGTCTGTCCGAGTGTCACAGGCAATTTCCTCTGAAACCACTAGATGCGAAAATTTGATACTTGACACGAATATAGGATGTGGGGGTCTAATCCCAGATGTGAAGTTGAATTTCGATTCTGGGGGTTAATTTTAGGGGATAACCTGGAAAGTAAAAAAAAATTTTTTGCCAACAGCATCGAGTAAGGTATCAAATGAAAGCTTATTAAGGCACGAATGTAGTAATTTATAGGTACCTATAACTACCATACGTTTGTGTATTTTTTTTTGGAAAAACATTATTAAAATTGCTATCCCCGGCCTTTATTACCAGAAGCATTGTTCAGAAAAATCTGAAAAATTTCAATGAGGTGTAGATTGATCATGAAACTGAATGGTGAAAATCATCAAACTTGAATTTCCTTGCACAACTTCCTTGGTATGTAAAAAGAAAAGTTGATGACATATTTTGCTTTGATCAAGATGTTGTTAATCAATAATTGTCTTACTATTATGTTAAACGGGTATTTTCGTAATTTTTTTTTTGGAAAGTGAGTTTTAGAAATTAACCTCTTTAGTACCGCCATATATTCCAATATTTTAGATAAAAAATTTAATATCTATATAAGTATAATTACAAGTATGATACATTTTGCTTAATTTATTTACAATATGACCGCTCTTTACTATAGAGCCTCCAGTTACCGATATAAGACAATGCACACTCGTCAGTTGAGTTTCTTTTCAAAATTAGTATGACGAGCTGAGCTCGTCATTAGTCCTAAAGGGGTTAAAGAGAAGTAAGAAGTAACTGATAATAATAATAATAATAATAATAATAACTTTATTTCCATAGATACATAAAGTACATAGGATCGTCAATAAATAAATGCTTAAATATAATAGTTACATAAGATGCAAGTCTAATATTGACAAACAATTTACTACATAAAAACTAAAAACATCCATGTATAAATTTTGAATTTTCAGAATATTATACAATTATTCAATCGTCACATGTTATTGTAGGGACAGAGTTCTATGAAATACTTTTTTAATTGTAGTTTAAAATTATTAAAATTTTGAATTTCTTTTAAGTTATTCGGAAGTTTATTATAATATAAAGATCCTGCAATAACTGGGCTTTTTTTGTATTGTTCTGTTCTAAAATAATCAATATTTAAATCGGAACAATGTCGGGTTTCATGTTGATGAATTGCGTCTCTCAACGTGAAGTTCTTGTAATTTCTCTTAACATACAATAATAGTTCCATGTTATAGATCGCGTAAAATGTTAGTATTTTATGATTTATAAAATATTCCTTACAAGACTGTTGATAGTTTAAGCCAAATATTATCCGTATTATTCTTTTCTGTAAGATAAATATACGTGAACATTCTGCAGAATGTCCCCATAAAGTAACACAGTATTGCATCGAGCTATATGCAAATGCGTAGTATACTGCTAATAAGGTATCGATATCATGGTTACGCTTTAACTTCTTAATATGATAGTATGTCTGACATAGTTTTTTGCATACAGCATTAATTTGTAACTGCCATCGTAAATTTTCGTCAATTATTGTTCCTAAAAATTTCATATTATCGACTTTCGTAATTTTATGTTTAAGCCTTGTCAGGTGCAATTCATCAACTTGTTTATTATTGAACAACATGTATGTAGTTTTGGTCATGTTTACTATTAGGTGATTGTTTTTACACCAGTCATTAAACTGGTCAATAACTGTATTGGCCTGATGGAACAAATCTTCCACATTATGAGAAGATAATACAACAGTGGTATCATCTGCATATAATATTACTTTTCCGTTTGAAATTCGCTGAGGTAGGTCGTTAATGTAAATTGAAAACAGGACAGGTCCTAAATTAGACCCTTGAGGAACTCCGATATTTAGATATTTTACTTCTGACCGAGATTCACAGACCTCCGTAAATATTTTTCTACGATCTAGGTAGGACCGAAACCAATTGTTAGCCAAGCCTCTCACCCCAATACTGCTCAGTTTACTCAATAAAAACTCATGATTGACACTGTCAAAAGCAGATGTTAGATCAAAAAATAAAGCTAATACGTACTTCCTGGGATCAATTTGTTGTAGAATATACTGTAAGAGTTCAATACTTGCACTATTAACTGAATGATTGGGCCTAAAGCCATGTTGAGAAGAAGTTAGTATCTGCTCCTGTTCCAAAAAATCAATAAGTCTAGTGTACATAAGTTTTTCTAATATTTTAGAAAATTGAGAGATTAAAGATATTGGACGATAATTTTCAATATTTTGTCTGTCTCCTTTTTTGAAAATAGGTATTATTTTCGTTAATTTAAATTCCTCAGGAAATTTCCCTAGTTCAAAAGATTGATTAAATAGATAGCACAATAAATTTGATAAGTCATTAATTATAAATTTAATTAATTTCATAGAAATTTCGTCACTGTCAGAAGATGTTTTATTATTTAGTTGTGACACAACAGTAATAATCTCATGAGGTGTCACTGGCTTAACAAACATAGATACAGAAATCTGTACACAAAAAATATATTACAATTTGCACCTGAATATTATCTAATAAAACTTATAAAATTTTGTTAGGTATCCTCAGAAATAATAAAATTCAGGCTACTTTAATATTTTCTGTTTTAATATTATCTAATATGGTCCATTTCAGTTAAATTTAACCATGCTTCATCACTTATGAATTTGAATAATTTCCGTTTTCTTGGCTTTATCTCTTTCATTATTGCATTAGCGTAAATTTTAAAACTGCAGTTTATTTTTAAAAAAGAATACAAGATTAATTTGTTTTGAATATAAGAATTATTTAATTTTTTAGCTTTGACTTATGATCAGTCGTATTTGAAATAGGGTATACAATTTAAATAATAAATAGTACTGCTAATAATTTATTATTATTAAAAAAAAAGATGACCCTTAGTATATTTACTTCATTTAGTAAATATTACTGTTCATTTCTGGTAAGCGTAAACAGACTAAGATAAACTATACGATCTTTTGAAATCGAAAATTTGGTTTACTTTAGGAATAAAATTTATTCATTAAGGAAAATATTTCATTCACTTTCATATCTTATTACAACAAATTCATAAAATCAACTGATTACACGGTATACACTGTTAGCGCAAGTACAACTTGCACTTGACGACTTGTTTTCCTTTCCTTACTTAAAAAAATAAAGTAAGTTCAATTTTATCGAGAATATTGCAAAATATATCTTTAACTTTTACAGTTTGTTAAAATACTTTTATGCACCATAGGTTAAAAATGGTTAATTACTGAATAAAACTAATCTATTTTTGATTCATTTTCAAGTCATTCACCGTCTTTATTTTAATGTACGTTACATATTACCCGATGTCTATTGCGTTGAATGCTATTGTTTTTACTGTTAAAAGTCGGAAGTTCGTATTTAATTCTACAATCAAGTAAACTAAATCCATAATATGAATAGACAGGCAGACAGACATAAAGAAATAGTTTATTCACTATCAAATCAATATACATAATAACGGAGAGTGCTTGGGCGTTCAGGTTATGGTTTCATTTAAATAAATAAATAGAATAGCTGAATTCCATTTAAATTTAAAATGTTCCTTAATGGCCATAATGGTTGAAAACGCGTTCATACATTAAACGAAAATTTAGCAAAGTAATTTAGCAAAGTAATTTTGTTTCATTTACTTAAATTTAACTTTCTTATTAGTGACCTTTTAACCTGTTAAAATTTGATAACACGAAAAAATTCGCTAAACTTTACAAAATAATTTAAAAATTTGATATATTCTGTTTCTAGAACTTGTAAAAAGAAATAGTTAAAGTATTTGAAAAATAATAATCTTTCATATTATTGCAAATATTACGGTAGAAGCGCTGAAATACATTTTCTCAACTAATACGGTACTTGACTGTATTCAAAATTTGTTTTAAATGTGAAATAATTTTATGTATTATCCTTAAATATATTCAATTTTAGCAGTAGTGACAAATAAAAATATTCTTTGGTTATTTAAAAATTCTATTTTAAAAATTACAAATTCTTATCCTTCATTTAAATGACTAAAAACGCGGTGGTATTTGAAAATGACGTCATTTTTTTTAACAAATATTATTACCGTAGTTACAAATTACATTTTCACATTGACATTTTCACAATTCAAATTGACCAAGTGAAGTTGTTTTTCTTTGTAATTTATTTTAAATTTTTTGGTTTGTAATTAATTTTGCACCCAAATTATATTGATGGAAGAAATACACCGTCACTTAATATGTAAAATATCTTTATCAACTTGTTGTAAATATTATGTTAAAAATGCTTTTATTTTTGCTACAATTTTAAAGTTAGGTAAAACTGTTTTCTTAAAGTGCATTTAATGCTTGTAGGGCTTTATGAAAATCTTACGGTGATGATGCTATTGGTTACATCCAAGTGAAACCAGAGGGGATCATCTGTACTGTTAAGTGTAAAATTTTGCTTGAAGATAAAATAAAAATCCAGAACATATTCTGTTGCATTAGCTGTAAATAAAGAAGATAACAAAGTAAAAAGTTATAAATACCACTAAAACTGAGCATGATGAATGCTGAATATTGTGTAAAAATTTGACATGACACCGTGTACCGTATGTTGACATGAATTAAAGCGACATCTGTTTGAGTCAAATCGTAACGTCATTGCATACGTCACTACGACGAGTCGTTTTTCGCGCCAATTTCTTCATTTAAAATTGAACGGTGGTTTTTACAAGATTTTTAAATAATTTAACAAAAATTAACTAATTTGTACGTAAGAACAAAGCATTTAGAAACATTTTTCAATTGCAGTCAAGTACCCTATTGCGAGCTTGACTTAAAGAAGTTTTTAGAGTTAAGTTAATGATGCTACAGTGTTTCCATTGCAATTCTGAAAATTCAAAACCCTTGATTTCATTTAGGTTTCCAAATCTGACTATGGTTCCAGTTCTTGAGACCGTGTTCAGACTGACTGTTAAGTGTTTAGTGTTAAGTGATTAGTAATAAGTAGAGCACTTTAGTAATAAGTAGAACGCATAAGTGGAACAGGAAAGGAATTTGAAAATGTTGGTAGGTGTGCTAATTAAAAAATGATAAATAGCCTGCAATAAATTATTAAGTATTTGTATAGTACGGTCTGTGCTACTAATCACTCAACATTAAACACTTAACAATCGGTCTGGATACGGTCTAAAACAAATGTTTACAAGAGTTTACGAACCCATTGGAAATAGCAAAAACCAATGTCAACGATCGCAAGCTTATTACATACCGTGCGTGTTGCAAGGAAGTTCCAAAACTTGTTTGCTTATATTCCTACATATATAAATGTACCTGGCTCCCACTTCGTGGAGTTCGCTAAGACTTCCAATAACTACTACAAAAATTCCCTTTATCCACTGTTCAACCTACTGTTGTTTACGTTGGCTACATATTTTTTTTTTATGCTAAAATTGTTTTAAAGACGGAATTTATGCAAAACGCACGCGACTATGAATAAATTTGTTTATGTAAACACACTGGTATACAAAATAAGTTTATGGCATATTATACAAGATATTTTAATGATAAGATACTGTCAATTTCCTTACTAAAATAGCATAAAATAAAGAAGAGACATTTATATATTTTATGGTAAGCAATTAGAAAATAATTATTTTGTATTAATTAACAATTTTATGTAACATGATCAATTTATGCCTGCATAAAATATTAATAAATTTTGCAAGTATAAATATTTTTGCAAAAGGAAGCACACTTTGTTATATAAACATAGATTTTATTCAAAAATGTACAGTCTAATCTGAATTGACAACCGCAGTCTCGGTATACAACTTTTGCCTGAGTTAAATAAACAGCACGGTTAAAACTGGTTGCTAAGGAAATTAGAGGTTTTATATGGACAATTTAACTCATCTGTATCAAGTCCCATAAGAATATTATAGTTTTTTCACTTTTACCATAGAAGAAAAGTTAGGACAGATTTTTACTGTGAAAAAAATGATACAATAAACAATTCATTGGTCATTTCATTGTAAACACGGTAAAAACAAAACAAAAATGCCTTACTTTCACCAAGTTTCGTAAAAATTAAATTATTTTTGTGGAAATGAGAAATATAAAACGAAATAAAAAAAAAAAACAACAAAATCCGCATTTTTCTCCGAAATTTTGAGGTTATGTTAAAAAGTGCCCTTTACAAAAGTTATAGATTTTTGCATGATCTACAACTTTTGTAAAGGATAATTTTTTCTTTGACTTCGACTTTCGCCGGAAATTGTAATATTACAATTTTTCAGTCTTTTGGATCCCCCCAAATCAATCCTCCATCGCCCCTGCTCACGCATTTATTTTTTTTACGTTTATTACAAGCCTCTTTACCATTTCCACTTCTAAAAATCTAGGTAGCAATTTTTTTTTCTCTCTATCTCGCTCCTCTAGAATGTAAGTGTTCTATCTCCATTTTCAATAAGGTCGATATAGAAAGAGAGAACTGTAGAATAAACATATGCATTTATACAGCTATCTCTCTCTATATCGACCTTATTGAAAATGGACATAGAACACTTACATTCTAGAGGAGCGATCTGTAATTTAGTTAGACTATTTTGGCTAAATATTTACTGTATAATGTTATATGTACTATATGAACCCTCTATAACTACACATAGTTTCGGTTTTTCTTAGTTTTTATATTGATACCGGTAAAAGTCCATCAGTTTCTTTGCAAAATTTAAAAGAGCATAAAATTCTGAACACAGTGAACCCAAAATCATCTATCTAAGTCATTAGAGATTTTTGCCAGGGCTGTCCAAATTTGACCTAATTTGAGTGCATAGAAATAGGAAACTGTACAATATAGAACAAGTTTTATTATGTTGTAACATATTATGGAGCTTCATGAATTTACCCATAAAAAATCATCCAATTCAAATCCTTTGTTTGGAAAATATAGAATTTTTTATAAAAGAGATGCAAAAAACGTGATAATTACCGCAATTTTCGAAGCAAAATATCTCCAGCCTAAATAATAATTTTGAGAAATAAATGTCAAAATTGGACATAGCTCTACTGGTGGATAAATTATAGTGAATATGAAAAAAATCTGAGAACTTTACTTTTAAGACTGGTCGAATTGACGTGAAAAGGTCCATATGAAAGAAAAATTTAAACACCGTATTCACTATGAGACATATTTGAATATTTAAAAGTAACTCAAGTTATGGCTACCTAATAAAATGTCATAATGAAATAACGAAAACTTGGAATTCAATTTCTGACAGATATAGCTATCTAAACAATTTTTACAATTTTTTCGTTTATATGTATATGCCTAATCATTGTTTTCGAAAATGAGTTACATTGAAGACTCGCACAGAAATCGTTTATCAAATGACTCAAATTCTGTTTGCATCTAGTTTCCAACAATAAAAGTCTCATTTACTTTTTCATTACCATTTCATTAGTTAATACCATAGAGTAATAGAGACAACATATCTATGCCTACACTACTGGAACCAGTGTAACATGTAAGAGATAGACAATATGTTGTATACACACACTGGGTTTACATTGTATTAGTGGGATTTTGTGTATTTGTGTGAGTAACGCAGATAGTAGGGGGCGGTCACGTGGGTCAGACACCACACGCATGTACTAGGGGATGTAACCGATGTAACAATACCAACAACAATCAAGTCCATTATCGTGTGGTTGATATTCAATCATCGACTGCTACTGACAAACTGACAACTAAGAAGCCTAATGAGTACAGAAGGACACACTCGTGATTTCAGAAAAGAGATAGATGCGGCGTCTCTGTCCTCTGTGGTTAATGCATATCTGTGAATTTTAACATAATTGATGATCATCTGTTGGTGTTAAGAACCGTCCTTAATGAAGCATTTTAATGTCAGTAACTTTTGTTTTTATTTTACCTTACTTTTTTGAGATGTCAGTGGCACGTCATGGCCACAAACTTTTATATTGAAATGACACACAGTCACACAGATGTAAAAAAGGTGGCCATTCTTGTATTACAGCAATGTTTTTTTTTAACTTCCTTGAATTCACAGTATATGCCAAGAAAAATCGGTGGAATGTTGGTAACCACTACAAACTGTTATAGAATTCTACTATATCCGAGAAGTTTACACAACATTCAAGAAGTTTCTATTACATTATAGAACAGTTTTTATAAAAATATTCTTCTTCCAACGGAAAGAGATTAACAAAAAACTATTTGTAATTTCATTCAATATTTTTTTTTCTTTTCATTAAAATTTATTATATAACTGCGGTTTGAACTACATTCATTTTTCATTTTGTGTTGATACATTTTTACATAATAACTGTCCCAATTTTACATGCTATTAATATATGTATTGTGTATATACAGCCGACTCTCGTTAATTTAAACCTGCGATAATTTGAACCTCTATAATTCAAAGTTATCACAAGTTCCCTACAAAATCTCTTTATATTTCGAACTAAAACAATACATTTTTACGCACTTGGTAATTAAAACGAAAAAATCATTGCTACGTAACAAAACAACGCCTTAATTCGAACTCATCGCAAAGAGAAAGAGACAGAAAGATTGTAAGTACATTTTCAGACAAGTTCAAACTTGTACATATCATCGTACACGAGCCTTTGTTTTTGTTATGATCGAACCATTTGATATTTCAAACACTCGATAATTCGTAATATTTTAAGATCCTCTCGAGTTTCGAATTAACGAGAGTCGGCTGTACATATTTAAAGCCGACAAAACTGTTTTTGTACAAAACGTTTTTGCTTTTATACGTACAGATCACAAAAAGTAATGTAAGCGGTTATATCATTAAATTTGACGATCATTCCGGTTTTCTTGGTCTCTTATTTTTGTTAATAAAAGATTTTTAATCATCTTGTTATTTTTAAATTAAGAAATACACGGTTAATTTTATCTTTTCAAATATTTTGTAGTGAATGGGAAATATTTTGATTTGGTGTGTCTCACTCCAATTTTGCTAATTAACGTAATTATAATTTGCACTGTACGTAGGGTTGCCAACCATACTTTATAATAAAGTATCTTACTTTATTTTTCATAAACATACTTTATACTTTTACATAAAAATAAAGTATGCTAAAATATTTTATTTTGAATCTTGACGGAAATTACACTAAACAAAACTTTCCAATACGTAATTCCCAGACGTTTTTGTTAAATACTGATGGATGATTTACCTATATTCTGAATCAATATTACTTAAAGAAATTCAGGAAAAATGTACTAATAATAACAAAGAATTTGCAAAGAAAAATACTGCCGAAAAACGGCAATATATAGATACTTAAAAATGCATGTGATAACTTGCCAAATATAAAAAAAAATTCTTATTTGCCCTCTGTTCCCGCAACCCTAGCTTTCATTGAGAGTTTTTTCAGAGATGAATGTGAAGTGGCGAGCAGAGAGAAATAGATCCTCCATTAATAGAAAATGAATTATTTATTTATTTAAATCTAAACTTAGATTGTAAAACTATCTATGAAACATGCATAGATAACAAAAATACAAAAAATACTTTTTTTCCGACAAATATTTTATTTTTTCTTATTCAAAAGATTAGATACTTTATTTTTCTCAAAAAAGTTGGCAACCCTAACTGTACGTAATAATCTTTGGAACGAAGTAGTTTGCTAATTATGTACAATAGAATCCAATTGGCATATAGGTAATATTAACACATTCAGTCCCACGGCTTCGGCATCCGAAAATAATCAAAACAACCGCAGAGGCCGATCGCGATCAATGATTAATTGATTACGCATTATGTATGTGTGCGATGTTACCACGCCGATGTGTATATACTCAACTCACACAAACACCAACACACACTACTCTCATGGAGTCTACAAAAAATTTTAAAATAAACAATATAAAAACTAATAAAAGTATTTATTTGTTTCTTTTATTTATTTTTACCAGTTTCTTATCTAAACTTTCTGTAATTCTCTAATTGATTTGAATGTCAAATATATGTATCTACGTATCACATGTACATGTCGAATCATTTTATGTATTAATTTGTTTATGTAAAGTTTACTGTGAAAGTGCTCGGGCCTCATAGTGTTAATTAAAAATAACTAGTGATTAGGTACAAATTAACGCAGGAACGTTACTCCTCTTAAACCTGTTTTGATATAATGAAATATAATAAGATGTAGGGATAATCGATATTAGAAAAACATTGATGTTGACATCGATGTTAACATCGATTCAAGAGTATTGATATACGATGTATATCGAAAGAAAGACATTGATGTTTATGTAGCAAAATAAACAACCATTAATTAAATCTATTATTTTAATTATTAAAAATTAACATTGCCAGTATTTATTTGGTACACTTTGCAAAAAAACTCACTTTGTTAGAAGCTTCCCTTTAAATATGTTCCTTTGTTGATACAAATGCTGCCCAGATTTTGAAAAAAGTCTCTCTGAAGCTGTTGAAGTTGCTGTGAAACACAAATATTTAATGGTAATTTTTTTCAAGTTTGGATAAGTGGATCCTAGAACTTGCCATAAAAGTAATGGATCTTGTTTTAAATCAGCTACAGGGCTTTTTAAATACTGGATAGCTTAGAGTAATACCGATGTTTCGATATTATTCTCGTAACATCGATGTGTCGATCTTATCGAGAACATAACATCGATGTTTTTACATCGATGTTTTCCCCCTAAACATCGATGTTTTTCTACCATCGATGAAAATCGATCATCTATATATATATATATATATATATATATATATATATATATATATATATATATATATATATATATATATACGAGAATAATATCGAAACATCGGTATACAGAGTATCAGAGAAATAAGTGACCATCTTTTGAGAGGTGGCTCATAGCACCCTGTAGACACTAAGACCGCAGGAATTTTTTCGGAATTAACAATCGCGTCACCCCTCAAAAGGATAAGAGTTATTTCCCTTACACCCTATATATATATATATATATATATATATATATATATATATTAGCTGCGACCCGCGGCTTCGCCCGTCTTAGATTTAATACGATATTTACCATTAATACAATATATTTTCAGTGTCTGTGTCTGTATACTAAATTTCATCAAATTCGGTTCAGTCATTTCGCTATGGTTGAGTAACTGGTTTTGTATCCCACAGGAACCTTTAGTCTGGATAAATATATATATATATATATATATATATATATATATATATATATATATATACGAGAATAATATCGAAACATCGGTATACAGAGTATCAGAGAAATAAGTGACCATCTTTTGAGAGGTGGCTCATAGCACCCTGTAGACACTAAGACCGCAGGAATTTTTTCGGAATTAACAGTCGCGTCACCCCTCAAAAGGATAAGAGTTATTTCCCTTACACCCTATATATATATATATATATATATATATATATATATATATATATATTAGCTGCGACCCGCGGCTTCGCCCGTCTTAGATTTAATACGATATTTACCATTAATACAATATATTTTCAGTGTCTGTGTCTGTATACTAAATTTCATCAAATTCGGTTCAGTCATTTCGCTATGGTTGAGTAACTGGTTTTGTATCCCACAGGAACCTTTAGTCTGGATAAATATATATATATATATATATATATATATATATATATATATATATATATATATATATATATATACGAGAATAATATCGAAACATCGGTATACAGAGTATCAGAGAAATAAGTGACCATCTTTTGAGAGGTGGCTCATAGCACCCTGTAGACACTAAGACCGCAGGAATTTTTTCGGAATTAACAGTCGCGTCACCCCTCAAAAGGATAAGAGTTATTTCCCTTACACCCTATATATATATATATATATATATATATATATATATATATATATTAGCTGCGACCCGCGGCTTCGCCCGTCTTAGATTTAATACGATATTTACCATTAATACAATATATTTTCAGTGTCTGTGTCTGTATACTAAATTTCATCAAATTCGGTTCAGTCATTTCGCTATGGTTGAGTAACTGGTTTTGTATCCCACAGGAACCTTTAGTCTGGATAAAACTTACAGTGTATACTTACCAAATTTTATATTAAGTAACAGGAAGGAATTTAGGGCCGTGAAAACAAAATGGCCGAACTTGGAAATAAAACACAATTTCCCAAAAAATAAGTAGTGAGGAGAAAAAAATTTCTTTTTCCCCGGGTCCGTTATCGATTGCTATGAGCCGCCTCCTCAAGCCTGGCCCCGGGGCTGCAATACAGTATATATGTATGGTACATACTCCGGTTATTGCAAACTTGACTTGTTTCTTGTAAGTTCCAGATTCCGAATGAGTGACTATTTGGAATATCCTATTAGGGATGATCGATTTTCATCGATGGTAGAAAAACATCGATGTTTAGGGGGAAAACATCGATGTAAAAACATCGATGTTATGTCCTCGATAAGATCGACACATCGATGTTACGAGAATAATATCGAAACATCGGTATACAGAGTATCAGAGAAATAAGTGACCATCTTTTGAGAGGTGACTCATAGCACCCTGTAGACACTAAGACCGCAGGAATTTTTTCGGAATTAACAGTCGCGTCACCCCTTAAAAGGATAAGAGTTATTTCCCTTACACCCTATATATATATATATATATATATATATATATATATATATATATATTGGTGATATAGGTCTATATACACATACTATGGAGCATGTATGTATATATAAATTATTGGTAGGTAACCGTACCGTAGGTAAACGACCGAAGTAACACAAATAAAAACATTTTGTACAATCTTGTGCAGGTGTAACAAGGTACGTATAGATTTAAACCTTGAACTTCCCTGTTAAAAATATCATAATTTATTTGATAATAATATAAACATGCTCTTGAATGGTTGTTACACTATTATTAGTTACTAATAATAAACGTATGCAGCCAATGTACACATTCTGTACATTATAAATGTAAAAATATTATGTAAGAAATAAAATTTTTTTAAATATAAATACGACCATTAATTATTGCTGCCGGGAAATTATTGCTGCATTTCCCTTCAAGTGTTAAATAATAGTGTAAATTTAGCTTATCGAAAAAACTTAAAAAGTGTAACAACACATTCCTTATTATAAGCTATTATTACTTATTAAATTCTCTTTTCATTAAATTAAGTATTGTTTTGATAATTATTGTGAAAACTTAAAGATGTCACAGTGTAATCGTCATTGGTGTTATTGTCAAAAAGTATTAATGAATTTTAGTTATTATTATATCATAGTTCACTTTAATAACATTTAATTATGCTTTGTTTTTTCAACAATAAAACATAATGTGATGTTCATGCTGTAATATGTATAATTGAGCTAAAATTTAATATAAGATGGGATATAGTTCAGTATATAAATTAAATATTTAACGTGTAAATAAATCGCACTAAAGTGATTTTTTGGCACACTCCTTTGCTGAGGCGTAATAAGCATTAAGCAGTACGTGTGTCGCAAGTCCATATCTGCTAAGTGAATTATTTACGGGCAAAAGTCGTAAAAATCACTTTTTCACAAATGTTTTCTTTTTTATTGGTCGCAGAAAATTGCCGTTGCTATAGTAATTTTAATAATTATTTACTAGAAAATTTCACATAAAATAGATTATATAGATACAATTTTCTGGTATGACCAACAATTTTTGGGAAACAAGATAGTGAATGTATAATTGTTGAATACATTTATATCTGCATCATCTTCGAGGTAGGTATGGAATTAGTTCGATTTATTTTTTTACATAAAAGTCATGTAAAAAATACCGTACTTACTTTTTGTCTCGATGAGCGGTGATGCAAAAATGAATACATTTCATAGTACACATATTTTTAAACCCATATCCGAAAAAATGTTAAACGTAAGTACGTGATATATAAACTTTTTATAGCGATTTTTCTGGTAAATATTTATTATGATTACGAAAATTGTCATACGATCAAGAGAAAAAAAAACGATTCACGAAAACTGATTTTTATGGCCTAGGAATAACTCGCTTAGCGGACCATATTTTAGACTAGACTTGAAATTTTCTAATGAATAGATATTGATATCGTCCATTCTAAAGAGTTTGCACATTATATTAAAACATAAAAGATAATTATGTACAAAAAAAAAATAATAATAATAATATTAATAATAAACGCCCTGTGGGTGTGGGCTTCACTTTGCAGAATTCCTCCACAGTAAGTCCTGCTTGTCGTAAAAGGCGACTAAAAGGACAACCCATTCATATGGAGAAGATAACCAAAAAAAGCTTCGGAGAAATGTCGCTGCCGGTGGAGCGACCGGGCGCATCAGGGTCACCACTGAATGCGACAGTTTAGATCGCGGTGACGACAGGCTGGGTTATAGGCAGCCATCTGTTAGCTGTAATAACACCTTCAGCCAAAATACTACTGCCCTACTTACAGAGCCTCCAACACCTTTGGCTCAGCCGACTTTAAGTGTTTCCTCGGAGCATCCTTTGGGGACCACTAAAGCTGGTAAGAAGCGTGTGCGTATGCAATGGACAGATGAACTGAATGAATTCATCATACGCACATACTTCAAAGTTTCTAAACTTGAAACGGACAAAACTGGTTACCGTACGAAATTACATCAAGAGTTCGCGCACACATATCCTCATCTAAATCGCGTCGCTGAACAGAGACCGGCAGATCAAAAGCGTATAATTTTCACCAATAACCTTATCCCGTCTTCCCTTATAAACTTGTATGATATGACCTGTAATGGTGTTACTTTGTTTAACGATCATAATATCGATTCATCGACAATACGTAAACAAATTTTTGAATTAATATTTTTTAATTTAAAATGAATTTTGACATTTAAAAAAAAGAAGGAAATGTCTGACAAGAAGAGAACCGTTAATTTTACTAAAAAATTCCATTTTCTACAAAGCTGACCCTACGAACGATCTCAACCATATAGAAGATATAACTTTGTTATACGATGCTAGGTATATTTTTCTATGATCTCAACTAGATAAACTTAGTTTAAAAGTGATTTAAGCCACCTTGACTGGTAATTTAAATATAAGCTGAGTTTAACAAGTAAACTCAGTATTTAAAACGATCTTATTTGCTTAAACTTGGTTTAACTAATAAACTCAGTTTAAACTTGATTTGTAAAACCGGCCGTAAATAACATAATACTGCCTAAACACTTGCAAACTTGTGACAATTTTGTCGAGTTACACACAGCTATTTATGCATAATACATAATCTGTTCTTGACTTACAAGTAAACGTCCCGAGGCCGGACCTATCGATTTTGATGAAACTTAGATATGTTGTAGAACACTAAAAAATAAGCGACACGTATTTTTCTTTATCGGCGGAAAAACGGTTTGAAGGGGTGAAATCGCCCTCCAAAAACTGGGGTAAAAATTTAATTTTTTAAATATCTCCAAAACGGTCAGAGATAGAGCAAAAGTTTAAATTACCGATATTGCTCTTTTTTAAAGAGCTATCTATTGGTATGCAATTTGTTCAAATTGTGTCAACAGGGGTGGCTGGGGGTTAAAATTTAGGGGTTAATTTTGGACAAAGGGGGTGAAAATTAAACAATATAAAAATTTTGTTTACAGATTTGAAATCTACGTCAAAAAATCTAATTGACCTGTTTTTGCTCAATGTCCTAATATTAAGTCTAGGGGTAGTTAACTAGGGGGTGACTGTGTCGAATAGTCGTACTACTTGGGTAGTTTAAGAAGTTTATTTTCATGGAAAATAGTTTATGACATTTAGAATAACGTACAAATTAAATTTTCGATTTCAAAATTCAGTTTGAGCAACATTGGAGAGGGGGTGAGTCACCCTCTTAAATTACATATTAGTTAACATACACTCATTTTTAATATTAACACACTGACAGTGGGTAATAATGTCACAATAAGTGGTTCTGAAGTTGGACTATCGTATGTAAGGTTTCCATTCATTTTCAAAATATTGTTATTTTCAGTATCGATAACTTTCGATAACGAAAACAAACCTTATGAAAACCTTACATACGACAGTCCAACTTCAGAACCACTTATTGTGACATTATTACCCACTGTCAGTGTGTTAACTATACTAAAAATTATACTAACTAATATGTAATTTAAGAGGGTGACTCACTCCCTCTCCAATGTTGCTCAAACTGAATTTTGAAATCGAACATTTCATTTCTACGTTATTCTAAATGTCTTAAACTATTTTCCATGAAGAAAAACTTCTTAAACTGCCCAGTAGTACGACTATTCGACACAGTCACCCCCTAGTCAACTACCCCTAGACTTAAAATTGGACATTGAGCTAAAACAGGTCAATTAGATTTTTTGACGTAGATTTCAAATCTGTAAACAAAATTTTTATATTGTTTAATTTTCATCCCCTTTGTGCAAAATTAACCCCTAAATTTTAACCCCCAGCCACCCCTGTTGACACAATTTGAACAAATTGCATACCAATAGATAGCTCTTTAAAAAAGAGCAATATCGCTAATTTAAACTTTTGCTCTATCTCTTACCGTTTTCGAGATATTTAAAAAATTAAATTTTTACCCCAATTTTGGAGGGCGATTTTACCCCTTCAAACCGTTTTTCCGCCGATAAAGAAAAATACGTGTCGCTTATTTTTTAGTGTTCTACAACATATTTAAGTTTCATCAAAATCGATAGGTCCGGCCTCGGGACGTTTACTTGTTAGTCGACCTAGGTGATTTTAGTCAAAAATTTTAATACCTATTATCTAAAAATTCTGACGTGCTTTAATTTTTTGAATATTTTTTTCGTAATCAGCGCACCGAAATACTTCCTTGACTCAACCAGACGTGCGACGCTGCTTTGTCGACGTTACTCTGGCTAAGATCATGTGGATGTCTCCCATGTAGAGGCTTGCGGATAAATTGCTGGATTTTGTCCTCTTACGGCAAAAACTATCTGGCATTTCTGTGTGTGAGAGGTTTAATAGTGTGTAGGCCATCAAATCCAAAAGGGGGTGACATGACTTAAAATTCGCAGGCCTATGTAATCGATATTCATTACACGTATGTAGGTAACACAGGCCTGCGAATATTAAGTCATGTCACCCCCATTTGGATTTGATGACTGATCTTAGGGTATTTTGGTGCGCTGATTACGAAAAAAATATTCAATAAATTCCAGCACGTCAGAATTTTTAGATATTAGGTATTAAATTTTTTGACTAAAATTACCTAGGTCGACTAAGTCAAGAACAGATTATGCATTTTTATTTATTTCTTTAGTTTGTATATGTACGGCCCCGTTAGCACCGTTTTGCGAGGTTCCGGTGCTAACGTACTCATTTGGGGTAATCAAATGGATACCTACGGACTTGACAAACATCGAGATTAAGACCCGCGTCCTTATGACCAAACACCAAATTCATCATCCCAAAGCAGCGATAAAACGACTGACGCTGCCAAGAGCTGAAGGGGGTCGGGGTTTTATAGATATAAGGAACATGCATAATAAACAGGTTCATAACTTGCGAGAATACCTTTACACTAAAGCACACATCACACTTACACAATGTAATAACCCAAGCCGACAAGGCCTACACACTATTAAACCTCTCACACACAGAAATGCCAGATAGTTTTTGCCGTAAGAGGACAAAATCCAGCAATTTATCCGCAAGCCTCTACATGGGAGACATCCACATGATCTTAGCCAGAGTAACGTCGACAAAGCAGCGTCGCACGTCTGGTTGAGTCAAGGAAGTCTTTTCCCGGGCTGAAGGATTCATGGTAGCTATTCAAGATCAAGTAATTCATACAAAGAATTACTCAAAATACATTCTTCGTGACTCGTCAGTAACATCTGACTCATGCCGGAGATGCCATTGCAAACCCGAAACGATCCAACATATCACAGCTGCCTGTACTGAGCTCGCTCAGTCCGAATACAAACACCGTCACGACCAGGTTGGCAAAATTATATACCAGAAACTGGCCGTTAAGCACCATCTTTTAACCGATAAAACCCCTTACTACAAGCTCACACCAAAAGTAGTAGTGGAGACTGATTTCTGTAGATTTTACTGGGATCGGTCGATTATTACAGATAAGACCATAAATCATAATCGACCAGATATCACCTTCGTAATGAAAAAAACTAAGACCACCTATCTGATCGATATTGCGTTCCGAATATACACAACTTACAAACACACGCAATTAAATTGGATAAATACACTGACCTCGTAGCCAAAATAAAACAACAATGGTGAATGGAACATGTTGACATTGTTCCAATAGTGCTCAGTGCCACCGGGGTCATTCCACACACACACTACACAATAGTTTGGGCCTCTTGGATCTCCCAAAATACACATATGTCACTATGGCAGATGTCACTATGACATATGTCACTATGCCAAAAGGCAGTGATCATAAACACGTATCGTATAGTACGGAAGTTCCTCAGTAATACGAATCCGACTGCGATATGTGAAAGCACAAGGTCTGATTCTACCCCATCTGAACCATCTACAATGAGCGAACTGACACTCATCTTACAGACACACAACACACATACATAAACACACAATACACTAACATGGAAACACAAACACTTAACACACATACAGATCCAGATTCGTCTTATGGAGAGGAAGGATCGACCAACTGCCTCACTCTCACTGTTACCGCTCTGGTGCACAATCTTCCCCAACCCAATAACACACAAGGTCCGTCAACCTCTGTACCATCTAAACGCGCAATTCCAGGAACACCCGATCTTAATGAGGAATTTGATGAACCAGAACACATTTACACCAAGAAACCTAAAATAGAACGACATATCCACACACATACACGAACACACACATAATCACAAACAATCCTTTCCCTTCCCCCTGTCCCCACTCCTACCTATCCTATGAGGATACGAAAACGAACTAGGCTTTCACAGCCGTCTGTCATTGAGCCAACATCAACGGCCCCACAAAACTCTCGTCGTACGACCCAGTGTACACCAAAATAGACGCATAACACCTCGTTTTAAGCAAAAATAACAACAATATAAGGAGTGATGTGACGAACCCGTCCGTACTACGGTGCTTTTACGGGTTGGTTTGGCACATTACCCTTCCACAGATCCCAATACCTGGCATAATGCCAATATAGGTGAAAGTTACCCAGTACTGTCCTACTCAGTAGTGAGCGCCAGGTTGGCGTTAAGTCTATAATAATAATAATAAATACCTTGCATAATGAATGCCGGTATAGGTGAATATTACCGAGTACTCTCCTACTGAGTAGTGAGAGCCAGATTGGTGAAAAGTCTATAATAACAATAATTTGTTTGGACAAATAAATCATTTAAATAATTTAAAAACACGACTGTCGTGACAAAAAGTGCAAAAAAGTTCATCCCTAAATTTCTATCACAGTCACACTCTTTGAATAGTTGTGAAAAATATTAAATCGGAAATTCAAGTAGAATGGCGATAATTAACGAATATCTTTTAAAAATTGTAACGAAAAAAGTTAACTTTAAACCATGAACAGTAAATCTTCTCAACGTCTCGACGAACTGAAATTCACTCAAGTGGTAAGCCTATAGCAGTAGCGTTGAATCCATCGGTCACGATGAGGGTCGGCGAGAAAAGTAACGGGCCCCCGTTCACAACAAAAGATTTTCAAACATTTTTTCTCCACAAGTAGAGTTGACCGTCAAAAAAAGGTCTTCTCACTTTGTCCGGACCCCTAACTGGGACCCCGAGTCCCCTTTTTTGATCCAGGCCCCCTGGTAACTACCCCACCTGATCCCCCCTCTCGCCAACCCTGATCAAGATCAATTGGTTGATCGCGGAGCGATTTCTGATCGATCTCTTACATATTTTTCTTTATAGCTAAAAAAGTTAAATTAACATGGACGTCCATCAATATGAGTAAGAAGGGACTCGGACCCCTCTCGCTCCTGCTCCGTTGATACTGGAGTTATGAATATGTATACGTACCTTTTTGTAGCAATTTAATGAGTATATCTGCCCGAAGTATACAAAAGACATTCTATCTCATTAAATATCTTAAAATTATAGAGTTTATTTAAGAAAAAAAAAATAGCCATAATATTTAAAATGGTTAACTATATTTAATTTATTTTAAATAATAAATATATTTCATATACAGATATAAATTTATTAAAAATTAATCAAAACAATTTAAATAAATAAATAAATAAATAATTTATAACAATAGTTAATATGTTCATGGCCAGTTAGTGAAGGAACTATTAAAGAAAACATAATAGCCCTCTATGAATTGTTAAACTAATTTTACTACCCAGTTACCTACTCGCTAGTGGAACACCAATTTGTACATTGGAGCTTTGTCAGTACTCGTCACCGGTACAATACGATATCGTTGACGTAAGTTTTTCGTTTCAGACTGCACAATTTTTTCAGGAATCACATCTTTTTCTTGCCTCAATTGTTCTTTTGGATTTGTAAATTTTGTGTATGTTGTTGGTGGTGTTGATGACACAAATTTAATGGAATTGGTTTCAGCAAAACTTTGTTCATTTTCTACTCCTCTGGATGGTTTTTCGCGTAAAATAAGTTGATATTTTTCATGAGTTGCGGCTGTTTCTTGTGGTGTTGCCTTTGAGTATAGTTGCGATAAGTCTTCCAAGTATGAATTGGGTGTATAAACTGGTTTCGGTAATTCAACATTTACTTCTTGATTGGCTCTAATTGTTGAATATTGTGGTGAAACTTGTACTGTGGATTCTTGTCTCTTAACTTTGTCTTTATATTCTTTCGATTTCGAATATTTTTGAATCAGTTGCATTATATCGGCCGGCAATTCACCATAGTGTTCTGTTTGAACTGATTCTGATTTGATTGGAGTTTGTTCTAAGATTGATTCTTGTTTTTGCACTGGCAACACGGTTGTAATTTCTGGGACGGTAACACTTTCTGGTGTGTAAGTTACTGGATTTGAAGTTTGTGTTGGTTCGACAGGAGGCTTTGCAGTTGAATTCTTTAAATATTCTTCGTAGAACTTCATGATATCAACTGGAATTGAATTATGATTGAGTTCTGTGAGTTTTAATTGTTTCCGTTCTGCAGTATTTGAAATTGTGAGAGTATTTTTTGTTGGATTATTAACAGATAATAAATATAATTTTGTATCATTTTGTTCGACTTGAGATTCTGTAACTGGTGCGACATTCTCTCTTAAACTGTCAGACTCTTCTTTTTTCTCAAAGACGTCTGATCTGGATTCATTTTCTTTGGTATTCTGATTTTCAGCATAGATCTGATAATTCGTTTCAGAGCTATCGCTTGCTGTGTCTGGCACTTTGCGTTTACTCTTCCCGAAATAATCGTCTGATTGATTCGTTTGTTTTGGTTCGGATTTAACATCATCTCTTGCGGACGTGATTTTTTGAATTAAAGTATTGATGACGTGATGAGCAAATTCTAATTCTGGTTTTTCGGATTTGAACATGAAATGTGCTTTTTCTGAAGAAATATTTTTGAACAAAATAATGTATGTGTCAGTTTCTACAACAGGGATCAATACAATTTCATTATCTTCTGAGTTGTTTGAGTCCGTGCTTTGATTCGGGGCTTGAGCGTGAGGGAAATTAATTGAAACTTCATCTTGAATTAAATTTTCACTTTCAGGCACTGTAGGTTTCTTTGATTCCCAATGGGAAATTAATTCATTTTGTTGCTCGGTCACTTGTGGTTGCACTGATGGTCGCGTCACGATGTTGGAGAACGCGAGCGATGCATAAATTGGATCAATCGATTGATGTACTTGACTTTGCGCTAGATCAGAATCTGATACAGTAGAGGTCTCTTTCTCCGGTACATACAATTGCCATTTCGTATGTTTTATACTGTTGTCAGTGGATTCATGTCCAACATGAGCGGATGTTTTTACGGTTGGCGTTTCTTCTGGTTTTGCGGTGGTTGTAGTTGTTGTGGTGGTTGTTGTGATTGGTGGAATTGTTTTAATTGGTTGGCGATTCTGCATGAACATGTCCAATAATCCATTTTCTTTGAGCTTCAAGTAGATACGATGACCTTCGTCCATTGGATCGTTCAGTCTGATGTGGTTCTTATTGTATTGGATAATTTTTCCATTTTCAACTTTAAGACCAGACTCCACGGACGTTCGGTAGGATTCTTGATTTTCTCGTTTCGATGGATGACCCCTTATTCTTGTGGCATTTAATGGAATGAATACTAAAGTGAGTATGAGGAATAAATATATCTGCAACAAAACCAACAAGAATTAATCAAAAATTGAATTGACAAATTACTCATAAATCGTTAACTTACCAGTTTACCCATTGCTAATAACTAGATACTAATAAAACTAAAGCTAAATTGTAATTATGATCGGAAGAAAGCGATCTATCATTTTTATATGATTTCTACTCATCTCAATAAAATTTTGGATGAAACCCCACTTAAATGACCAATTTACCGATAAGAGGAATTCAATTAAACATATTTACCAAATATATGTTCAGTAATTTACTGCTTATTAATGCGTTTTTACTTTATTGATAAAATTTTTACAGAAATCACTAATTGCAAACTAAATAACTAAGAATCATAATAAAATATGGATTAGATTGTGAAGATTAAGACAGAGGTGTATTTAATATAAATTCAATATTATATCATTTATATGAAACTCTAAATATCAAACCTGTCAGCTCAAATAAGGACTGTATGTAATGAAACCAAATAAACAGTGGCGTATCGATAATTAAAATTTAATCAGGGTTAACATACTTATTTGGGACATTATATACGGTTTTTGTTAAAAGAAAAACTTAGACAAAAGAACAGAGTATCTAATTAACTATAAACACAACTGCGTAACATGTAAAAAATTAACAATGAAACGAATTCTCGAATAATAACACTACACAATAGTGAATAAAACTTGAAGGACGTAGCGCCAAATCAGAATTCTGAACCTCAACTATTTATCTTACAAGAATCGTAAAACTATCATACCTGTTTAAAAAAAAATGTTACTGTTTCTTTAAATTATTACTTTTTTTGACAATAAAAAGGTTTCTAAATATTTTTACAATTTTATTTCTGTTAATTCTAACTTTTACTCTTGATTAAAATAAAATAAAACGAATTCACGGATATCACTATCTATACAGACACAGACCACGCTACTACTTTAAGATACGCCTATTAAGGTGACCAGCCCCATAGGAGAGACTTGAATTGTTTGTTATACTAGTTCCTAGAAATAAGAACAATCGAACAAGTAATCTTACTATGCAGCTACAAGGTATATAATATGCTGCTGAGGTCAGTTCATTTCTTTCGGGGCTAAGTCCCGGGAGCCTCAAAAATGAGACATTACTGCAAATAAACGCAAGAATTTTGATTAATTTTTGTTTTAGCCAAGTCAGTCGTTTCTTAATGTACGTTCATACATTTCTTTTCGACCTAAATCGCTTACTGTTTACTAACATCTTTTTCCCTTGAAAGGCTACTGATATACTTTAAATACTTAGGATCTGGTAATACTCACAAGATTTAAAATCCAGATCATCATAAATAAACTCTTGTTAATTTTACTTCACTAAAATACATTTACCAGTGAACAAGTTTCAATACACATGTCAAAAATGTTTACTTAATCCAGATCTGATAAATTATTAGAATTTAAATTCTACCAAAAAATATTTTGTTCTGCTTTGATAATTTGTTTTTTTATTTTTATAATATACATAATATTTAACTTAAAAATATCGTGAATGGTTTTACTCTTATCTTTCATCTTATTGTTTTTTATAGCAAAGGAATTTCATGTTGAATTCATAATTAATAACTAATAATTGGGTCAACTAAATTAATTTATATTTAATTAAGATATTCAAATTTGTTTCTCTGTACATCAAAATTTAATTAGTGATTTTTTCCCCCTGCATGAGAAGATATTAGTTTACTTTTTACACACAATGAGGTAGAAATAATAGTGGACGATTATATTTCAGACATAATCGATTAATGTTTCGTGATGGAGTGTTATTTTAAAAAGTAAAATTGAATTTTAAAATGTGTTTAAAAGGTATAAGAAATAAAATATTTTCGCCTTAGAGGTCAATTTTATGCGTTAAAAATTAAAAATTTTGTAGTTGTTAATAATTCTAATAGAACTAGGTAATTATATAATTTAAGTATATCAAATACAAATTATGCTTTTATACCTGGATCCGAAATATTTTATTGAGCTGTACTATCCATATAAGCAATAAGTATGCTTAAAAATATTGGTCCTTAAAATAAAGGTCACTAGAGAAGATTACACAGAATAGTTCGCCCAACGATGTATTTTTACTCACAGTTTATAAACGTAGGCAAATACCGTTAGATAGAGGAAACATCTTATACAATGCTGTAACAACATAATATTTGACTTTAATTGACGATACAAAATAAAGATTTTTTTATAATATCAAAGGGTGTATTTATGCAAAAAGAAATAAACTGGTGTGGTGTAAAATATATTAATTAAAAATTATTCATTTATTTATATATTACAGCCTCCTCTTTTACTAAAAAATATCTGATAAAATTAGGGGTTGGCGGTGGAAGATGAAACCCCAGTGATTTTATAAATTTAATTTTGGTATCATAATAAAGATCTTAAAGTGCCATTTACAAATATATATATATATATATATATATATATATATATATATATATATATATATATATATATATATATATATATATATATATAGTTTCCCTACCAAAGCTCTTACCATTTCCAAGATATTTAAGATACAGTTGGATACCTTTTCTTGTTAAATGAGTTCGTGACCCAGATACCCCCGATTTTTGGAAGCCACAATTTTGGCCCTTTTTAGTGTTTTTTGCAAAAATTGGCTAGAATTCAAAAATGTTTTTAATATTGTGTACACCGTCGAGAAGAGTGGGAAAAATTACATAATATAACTTTTGAGAAAAATTAAAAAAATGTTAAATTTCAAGAACGCGTCATCACCGATTTTGAAAATTTGTTCACTGTTAGAGAGTTAAATTATTTTAAATGGGTACAAGTTGTTATGTATGAAATTCACCAATATCCAAACTTTGGAAATTCGCTATGTTATGCAGATAATAAATATTTTAATGTTTATAATTATCTTTTTTAAGGTCTGTGTGCCGAATTAGAGATTGCCTACTATTGCAATATACGATAATACTTATATAGATTACTACAGCCCGTTCAAATAGCGAAGTACATCACTTCTGTGATTGCCAGTATTACGATTTGTCTCTTTCTCACACATATTATATACGATAATATGTACATTGTTTTGTACATGTTTACCATCATAATCAATCTATTCCGCTCTTCTGTTCGTCCTGATGTTAGAGAACGAACCGATATGTAATTTATGTTACTATATAATATACTTGTATATACTGGTAAACGGTATAAAATATTGCTTTCGAGACTACGAAAGTAGCGGAAGCTTGTGGTCACTTCTGAAAAATAAAAAATTTTTTCCCTCCAAAATACAATTTTTAGGTACATTTTACGTTTTATAGCTTTCTGAACAATTTTTATTTGGTGTCTGTCTGTCTGTCCGTCTGTCCATCTGTCTATCCATCTGAACTATTCGATTGTTTTTAATGAAATTTTTAGAAATTGTGCAGTTTGGTTCCTAGATGGTCCCTTATCAATTTAATCGAAATCGAAGTAACGGTAGCGACACCGCTACCATGTCATTCCATTAATATACTAAATTGCGCCAAGTGACATAACTTCTGAACTTATTCAATTCTGTTTTATAAAATTGGCAGAAATTATGAGGTCTGGTTCCTAGATGATCCCCTAGTAATAGTATCCACCACAGTATAAATAAAATATTATTACCATAGGCAGTAGCGAAACGCACTTTCTATCCTTTTTTGATATAAGTACAAACAATTATGTATGTCCTTTTTTACTTATGTGATTGTATGTGTTTGTACATGTGAGATTGAGGGTTGATAATGGTCATGTTAAATTATATGAACAACTAAAAGCAAGTTTCTTCAAAATGAATAGAGCAAACGCGAAATTGATGACAGTATTCAACACGAGAATTTAGATCGTCACGACCTATTAGCACCAACCATTGTCGAAATCGGAAATATTAACTGAATTATTATAAAATATTAATAATGATTTGTTATTTAACGTATTTTTACATAAGCATTAAAATTATAAGAATACTTACAAATTTGCATCAAACGGCACTCAGAAAAAACATAAATTGAAATTTTGTTTTGAATGATTTAAACAAAATTTAGCAGCACAAGAGTTATCACCAGACATTTTAAGCCACCATAATAATTAAATACATATCCGAAATATCTTACAGATCACAAAACACACTAAAATTACAAGGAAATATCAAAAATAACTGATGACAAGCTTTAAATAAAAAAATTTAATGACAATTAAAATCGTTGTTAAAAATTTTAAAAAAGTCAGTGAAACTTAGACAAAATTAAATAATTTACATAATTATCAACTGTAAGTTTTCACAAAATAATTTGACCTGCAAATTTATTTTTCTAAATTAAATTTACTTTTGTGATGATATTTTCACTGTATTAGTATGCATTTGGAATTTTTGAATTCCAAATGACACTCTTACGTCATCTCGTTTCGTAACTGTTTGTGAAACAATTATTTAAACTGTGGTATCCACGGCGCTACCATGAAATCCCATTAATTGTCAATATCTTATTTACTGCTAGTCCCACTTCGCTCAATTTTTTTGAATCGGTTTGTTTATTTATTTTTATTAATTTATATACCTATATTAAATTATATAAATATATATTGGGCATTAAATTACCAAGATGCTTTTACGAGTACGAGGAGGCTGTGTGCCACACCCCATTGGCAGCGTATTTTTTGTAATTTGGCTTTCATTAGTTGATTGACAACATTAAACTTTAGCTCATAGTCAATAAAAGATAACTTGAACTTGATCCAACTTCCGACAACTAAGCGGAAATGATTGTTAAAATAAACAAACCACGATTTGTTAATTTGAAAATTCAATACTTGACATTAAACTAATCTATAACTTGTTTGTTTATTTGCCTCGCTTTCACACCTCAAGAACTTAACGGGTCAGCTTTACATAGAGATAGCTGGGATCCAAGAAAAAATTTCATTCGCAGGGAAAATTGTATTTAAAAAAGAAATGAAATTACGTCAATTGACTATTAAGAAAAGAAATACTTAACTTCAAACCTAGCATATTACTAATAGGAGACAAATAGGAGGCGAAAAACGCCATAGGCTACTTTTTATTTCAAAAAAATTTTCTACGGAAAAATATAGGTTCTTAAAACTAAATATACATAACACTCAAGGTACACCATATCATTAAACTTGACGTCATTGCGGGTGAAGCGACGGATAAATGTTGAAATATAAAATCAATAATTTTCCGAGCATGAAATAAACATCAAGTTATTACATTTAAACAGATGATTGTTCTGAAAATATGTAGTTTAGAAAATTGTTATAAGTGAAAAAGAAAGCGTAACGAGCGAACTGTAAAACATATTCTTTATAGTACTAAATTTTCATGAAATTCTTTAACACAAAAATAATGATTTTAAAATGGAATTTTGTATATTTTATCGCTTTTCAAGTAACTAGATAACTCTTTTTATTATGTACGAAGTAGACTTATGTAATCAGTGAGAGAATAAAATGGACAAAAAAATTACTTTAATACCATGACGGTCATAATCTATAATGACAAAACGCACAATGACAGTACACATTTTGACAGCTAATTACACTTTATTTGAAACCGACGAAGTCGCAAAACATGGTGTATAAGTTAATAAGGTTTCACTTGACGCCCTACGACGTTCAAATTGATGGAAATATGACAAAATCTTGATTTACCCTAGAACAAAGTGTCTGATATAAATATAGTTCTCGAATTCCATTTTGTTCAAGTGTTTTTTAGGCGATAAAAGTGTTTGACTTATCTCGAGTTTGATCAATAATTTTACAGTTTTAAAGCAATATTCTAGTACAGACTCTAGAACTTTTTAAAATTCAATTTTTATTTTCAGTTTTTGCAAGTATAGACATTTAAAATTTAAAAATTTTGAAAATTTACAGACTTAAAATTGGGCACGTACCTTTCATAGATTTTGCTTTATAGCAAACTACGTATATTACGAAATTTTAATTTTTAGTATTTTACAAAATAAAAAATATTTTTCTTTTAGCGAATTTCCAGAATGGAATCCAACTATCACAGCCACTGCCATAACGCGACCTGAGTCCTGGCAGAAATTTGTTTTGAGGTCCCTAGAAACCGAAAATAATATTCGCTAAAATTTATATATATATATATATATATATATATATATATATATATATATATATATATGTGTGTGTGTGTGTGTGTGTGTGTGTGTGTCCGCACGAGAACTTTCGAACGAAAGGTCCTATTTTTACGAAATTTGGTGAAAATATTGAAAGTCCCAAACCGTTGGACGAGTTCGTTAACCAGAGACGTCCGATGTCTGAAACATGTTTTTTTTGGCAAATTTCGTGAAAAAAATTAGTTTTTTGCCAAAATTTCCCTTTTTTCAAAAATTTTTGCGACATTTTTTTACACTATTGAAAGGAGGAGAAAAAATCACACAAAAAGGGTCTTTAATCTATTTTTCTATGTCAACTAGTTTTTGAGAAAAACTAATTTTTTTAAACGGAAATTTGCTATGTTATGCAGAATGCTGCGACAGGGGTATTTTTGTTTTATATAAACACAAACCCTAACATCTTGTCAACCGGAACATCACTTTTTTTCATGACTATATTTAAATCGTTATAGCTCCTTGAATTTTCGTTTCTTTTGTATTAAATTTTTTGTATATTATGTTCTTAAAACTTCAATAAATAGATGATAGAAAATGTGCAGTAAAAATATTACTAGTTTTTGTTTCTTAACTCTTAATGGGCCTTCAAAGAAATTTTTACTGGAAATGGATGGAATTCATTTGTCCTTTCATGGTATTCTGTGGAAAAGTACTACGGGACGGAATCTGTCTGTATTCCGTAGTGTTTTAATATGTCCTATTTATTAAAATATATTAGCCATTTAAGTGTTTACATAAACAAACTAATATTGTCTTTTTCTTTTTTCAGGTACTAAACTGCAAATTAAGAAATTGCCGAATTCATTTAAGAAATAAGAAAGTACCACTCGTATATAACGTTGCTGAACTAATGGACCCAAAATTCATATAAGAAAATAAAAAAATTAAAAATTTATTTGTTGAATAGATTTTGTAGTAAAAAATTGTAAAGCAGGAAAGTGCCGTCTATTAATTAAGTAATATTCCTGTCTTCTAAAAACTTGAAATAATTCAATTAATTATCTTTTTTAGTTAAATGTCAGATATTGAACTCACAGGTTAGCAATGCTGTTATTAAATTTTTGAAATTTTTTTTTACAGAGCCGTCCGCTCAGTCACATGGCAAAGCAATGTGAGAAAAACTCGATTTAATTTTTATTTTTTTATTTTGAACAAGTAATTACTTAAAGTTATTTTTAACTGAATCTTTTTAAGCAAGGAGCTAGCTTTACCAAAAAAATAAGAAATTTTTAAAATAAATTTCTATCTAAAATTTTTTGCGGTATCTCATCTATATCCTGCAGATAAAGGAATTACAGTTCATTTTCGCAACCGATGTACGGTTCACTAAAAAGGTCGAATATCCTTCATTCAAAATGATATAAATAACCACAGACCAATGAACATATTATATATTATATTATATAGACTATTTATATGAATGTATAATTGAGGCAGCCAGATACGACCAGGGTATGACCGAATAGTATTCTGTAATAGAGTAATCAATGCAATAACCGATGGTATCCGTAGTAACGTTTTCAAATAATTATTGTAAAAATATAATATTGATAATAAAACTTTACTTTTTTGAGAAGAAACTGCAAAATTTTGAAAGAAAAAAATGGTTGTCACTTTATCTTCAAAATACGTACGTATAAAAATTATGTCCTGCAATAATTATAGTCCCATTTGCTCAAAAGTGGACAATATATTATATTCCTTAAATTTCACCCGTCTCACCTCGTTACCTGCTTCAAGAAAAATGCCTACAAAATGGCTTTACGCTTTGTCTAGTAGTATGTATAATATATGTGTATAATTATAACTCTAGTTTTTGAATGGACAGACTACTACTGCTATGATCTCAGATTTCAATAAAAACTGTAATATAGGAAGCCTCAGTTAGTTGAAAATACTCAGCAAAGAGTATGGGATAGAGGAGAAACAGCCCATAAGAACTAATGTAAAATCGTAGTATACGAGTTTCAGCGCCTCTACCGAGTAAAGCGCGCCATTTTTTATCGATTAACGAACCATTTTTTATCAAACTATTAAATTATTATATTAATTTTATATTAATTTTTCAACTACTGTAAGAAATCTTAACATCCAACTCATTCAACTGTCACTAACCCAAGCGCATGTTTCATACTTCAAATTTCAAAAAAATCAATTACCTCGTCGCCCTCGTAAAGGCCGACAAACTTCATAGTTGGTTGCCACAGACTCAAGATGTCACTAAAAACGTATATTTCTGTTTCTCTTCTACCCCATACTCTTTGATACTCAGTACAAAGTAAGCTAACAAATATTTATTCGAAACTTCAGAAATATCAGTTGTAATAAATAAACATTAATCGGTGGCAATCAAATATATTTCCATTTTTTATCAAACCTGTAAAAAAGTTTAATAGTAAAGTAAAGTAACATTTTTCAAAATACATACATAATTTTTTTTACAAAAAGAATATTTTATTTGTCAGTCAAAAGTAGCTAAATACAAATGTTCACTGAAATATATAACGATTTGTATAAAACTAGTTATTACTACTGGAACACAACAAATTTTATAGAGGTCCAATCAATAACACTATTATATATTAAAAAAATAATATACATCATTAACAACAATGAACTAGATCTTTTTAATGGTAGCCGTAAGATGAGAATTCACCACCGAAATGTCCGTGTCCACCGAAACCACCCCCGAAACCACCGCTAGAATATCCACTTCCATACTCGTGATGTTTCTGATGTACAATGTATGGTACCTTTTTCTCAACGATGTATGGTTTAGGAACTGGTACTGGAACATGTTTCTCAACCGGAACTGGGTATGGTTTAATAACGGGGTATGGATGAGGTACACCCACTGGCACCTTAACAGGTACTTTTACTGGATACGGTACTGGTTTTTCCACTGGATATGGTACTTCTTTTTCAACTGGAACTGGCACAGGTTTTGGTACCGGTACCGGGTATGGACGTTCAATATGAACGGGAATTTTGACCGCGTATGGAACCGGTACATTTTTCTCTACTGGAACTGGGTATGGTGCTGGTACAGGTTGGGCAACTTCACGATGGATTGTGATACTTTGAATTTCTCCTCTCTCGCCCCCGCCAATTCCACCTTCAAATCCTCCACCATATCCTCCACCATATCCTCCGCCATATCCTCCGCCATATCCTCCGCCATATCCTCCGCCATATCCGCCACTGAATCCTCCAAATTCGTGCCCACCTTCAAGTGATAAGCCTTCACCATGACCATAGCCTAGGCTGTAGAGGCCTCGTTTTTCCGTTTTCGATGATTTTTTGGCATCATCTTTAGCAGAAACGATTGCCAATGTCACAAGAAGGGTGCACACCTAAAAAAAAAATGTTATAGTACGTTCGATCCATTAATTTTTTGTTTTAATTTTAACTTACCAATAACTTCATTGTTGTAAATGAAGAATCTGTGTACAGAAGAGTGAGGAATGTTTGTTCGATGGAACAATATCGGTCTTTTTATACCATTTTTTTATTTTTTAACACGGTGGTGATTTTTCTTAAATTTATCATCCCTTCTCTGATTTTGATTAAGGCGCAATTAAAATATTTCCGCTAAATAACGTAATATTTTATTTTTCTACATATTTTTTTTATTCAGTGCCTTCATAAATAATTACCACAAGTATAATTACTCATCCATATCTTGTCTGGCTGTTTTATTTAGCTTAATTGCGAAAGAAGGAATTTGTAATTATGACTATATATGCTGTTATAATTAAAAATAACAATATTAAAGATAATATATGTAGGTACTTATACATATACGGCTAATATATCTTATTACAATTATTTGTGAATTAATTTTTAATTTATTCATTATATAGAAAAGAGTAGATTTCTATGGTACAGTAAACAAATAGAACTAAAACTTGGGAAATATAACACGAGTGTAAAATTAATGTCTAATAATAATTTTTAAAGGTCTAGAAAATGGTAACATTGCCTTGTGATATTAATAGGACATAAAAATACTGTCTTGCGATATCAGTATCGCAGGGCCGACCAGAGAAATGACGGGCCCCCGGGCAAAACAAGTTGTTTCTTCCTCCCAAAATACAGTTAACAAAATAAAAAAAAAATTTTTTCATCTTGTCCGGTCCTCTAATTGTAAAAGAGACACGGGGTCCTCTGGCAATTACCCCACCTGACCCCCTCCCCTGTTGCCGGCCCTGAGTAGAGGAGATTCTTGTACCTAGGGACACTTTCGTTTAAAACTTCATAACTTGAGTAAAAATTTATGTATTTTGAGGTGAGTAAATGATTAAAGATACAAATAGTTATTATGCACATTCGTAACTATTTATTTTGACGTATATCACTGGATTTCCTAATTAAAAAATATAACCACACTTTATTGTATGCAATTGAAATTTGTACCTTGGGACAGCAAATTTTTTGTACCTTGGGACGGTCCCAAGGTATAAAGCATTGCTTTTTTACAGAGGTTTATAGGTAAGTTTGTTTTCAATATTTGTCTTTATCTATCCAGATGCCGCGAAGTAAGAACAAAGTCACCCGGCCAAAGCCCAATGAAGAAAACGTTAAAAATGGTCAATGAAGAAAACGTCAAAAATTAAAATGGTCATTTTTTTCTATAATGAAAATGATTGCAAGTAAAACCAAACAATTTTTATTGCTCTTAAAAAAATAGAATATATATTAAGTTTTCAGGGCTTAAAATGGCATAGTTTGTTCTAAGGTACAACCATTGATGTACAATCACAAGTTCTGATTGTACCTTGGGACAAATATCCTCGATTTTTCAATGCAAGTTTTCGCAAAAATGAAACACAATATCGTGATATATTGTATCATAATATTCAAATGTTATTGTGTGCTTAGAGAATTTTCAATATTCGAAGTCATACATTAATTTTTACTCAAGTTATGAAGTTTTAAACGAAAGTGTCCTCAGGTACAAGGATCTCCCCTATATTTTTATTTATTTGTAATTTAATAAATAAAAGTATCATATTTACCATACCTACTTTGCTTTTATAAAAAAAAAATTGTGTCTAAAAATTGTGATGTGAAAATAACCACCAGGTGCTTTTCGTCTATTTAACCATTACCAAGTTGAATTTGATCTATCCAGTTGGTTTAAATCGCGACTAAAAAGCAACATTATTACTTATTTTTCTTAGGGAGGTTCAGTTAGCCCATGCAACTGAATTCCAATGGAATATTATGCAATAACTTCGTCTATTTACTGATTATGCATAAGAAGTCAGTTTTTTTTTTGTTGAGATCTATTAAGCTTTTCATGAGTTCTCGATGAATTGTTTCAAACTCTGTATCCGATCCCAGTATTGAATGCCTATATTTTTTCAAGGACAAGTTTAAACAGCAGGCCTGGAATCATCTAAGCTCATTAAAGAATTTGACTTGGTACAATCTGATTGTTATTTTCAGTTAAAATTAAAATATAGGGATTTTTGGAATGTTTTTGTGCTAAACTGCGATGTCCTAAGTAATAGAGAGACAGATTTAGAATTTTGTCTCCTGTTCATAAATGATGTCCTTATTACCCCTACTACTATAAGTTACCTATCTTACACAACTAATACTTACAAACATCATGTTATCATAATTCATACTTTTAATTTTTGCTATCAAAATGATGAAATTCGTTTTAGAAATATGACTGATACAACATCTTATGTGTTTTTTTTTAGTAGTTTTACTTAAAATCACAACAACGGCTTCGGAAACTTCTAATTTCATCACTTTAGCATTTTATTTACGGTTTTTAAGACATTGAAACATTTTAGTAGACTTAGCGTCATCAATCAAGGAAAAGTTTTTTAAGGTTGAATTTTTTGAAAGTAAATTGAATTAAGGTAACTTTGGGGCGAATTTTTCATTTTTATTGTTAAAATGACGAAATTATTTGTAGAAGCATAACTGATTCGGCAAAATCACTTTTTTCTACATTCTTAATTTTCGTAAAAATAAAAAGAACGACTGCGGGATTCTGTAATTCATTTTACAATCTTTTCATTTTATGTAGGGTTTTTAAAGTATTGAAATATTCATCATTAAATCAAAAAAGGTTTTTCTTAAATGAACTTTATGGAAATGCTTTGATTTAGGATAATTGGTTGAATTGTAATTTAGTGGTAAATTTTCCATTTTTGTTATAAAAGTAATGCAATTTCTTTTAGAAAAACAATTCCACCCCTGAAATTTGATTCATATAAAGATGCTTTTGAAGTAATATACCTATCATTATATTAGCGAATTTCCAGAATGGAAGCTCGCTATTACAGCCACTGTCATGACGCGACTTGAACCCGGGACCATGGCAGAAATTTGTTTTGAGGTCCCTAGAAACCGAAAAGAATATTCACCAAAATTTATATATATATATATATATATATATATATATATATATATATATATATATATATATATATATATATATATATATGTATATATGTATATATATATATATATATATATATATATATATATATATATATATATATATATATATATATATATATATATATATATCTGTGTCCGCACGATAACTCTCGAACGAAATGTCCTAGGTTTACGAAATTTGGTGAAAATGTTGGAAGTCCCAAACCGTTGGACAAGTTCGTTAGCCAGACACGTCGGATGCCAGGAACATGGTGTTTGTTCTTGCAAAAAATTAGTTTTTTGCCAAAATTTCCACTTATTTAAAAACTTTTGCGAAATTTTTTTACATCATTTAAACGACGAAAAAAAATTACATAAAAAAGGTCTTTAAACTATTATTCTATGTCAACTAGTTTCCGAGAAAATTTAATTTTTATAAAAGGGCATTCGCTATGTTATGCAGGATGCTGCGACAGGGGTATACCTATATGCATAATTATATGAAATAATGTGTTTGTGGTACAGGAAGATAGATTGTATATAAGTCATATACGTCACACATATGTATACATATGTTTGTATGTTACTTATATGCCGTTTTTTAGGGTTCCGAAGAAAGTTCTATTTTTTAGAGCTCCGATATAAATCTCCCGAGACTATAATAGAAATTTGTTTTGGGGTCCCTAGAAACCAAAAATAATATTCACTAAAATTTATGTATTAAATTTATATTTAGTCCCACACCGTTGGACAAATTCGTTAGCAAGCCATGTCGGATGCCTAGAACATGTTTTTTTTGACCATTTTTCGTGAAAAAAAATTAGTTTTTTGCCAAAATTTTCTAAAGTTAAAAATTTTTTTCGACATTTATTTACACCATTAGAAAGAGGAGGAAAAATCACTTAAAAGGGTGAAAAATCACAGAAAAACGGATTTTTATAAACGGAAATTCGCTATGTTATGCAGGATGCTGCGACAGGGGTATTTTATTCTTGAATTTGTTGTCATGTTTCATTTAATGCAACATCGGTAAGTGTTCTCAGATTCTAGTCTAATAATAAACCAGCCGGTCGAATCGACGTGTAATCGACACGAAACCAAGATAATTTTTTCAGTTTTGAAATTTGTGGAATCTTGTTGGTTTCAGCTAGTTTTCATCATTTTCTTCGTAATGTAAATGCTGTAAATCTCGGACAGTAAACAGAGAATAGTATAGTCCAAGCAGAGTTAAAGCAGTTTTTTTCTTTTTTTTTACAATGGTATATGAGTCTTTGTAATGCACAGAGATCTTATAAAGCAATTACAGCGAGGTAAACTCACCTATTTTCACTTTCTTTCCAAACAAAAGTCGTCCTTCATATTGCCTCTTTCGGCTTTACATTGAAGGAATAAAATTGATAGGAAATTAACCATTTACAAAAACTTGTAAAGACTTGTGTGTGCCTCCAAACTTAATTCTGGAGAAATAGTAACTTTGTTCAAACATTTTATAATTTTTATGTTTAATTTAGCTAAAGGTGGATCAAAATGTAAAATATTTTGTTGTTTCTTAATTTTTCAAATTGTTTTTGTGTGATATTGACAAGAGATAAGTGCAAATTTTCGCTTGCTGGTCTCTTGTGTTAATACCTTGATGGCTATTAACGTCATAAGACGTGAAATCTTACTAACTCATACACCACATTGTACGACGTCAACAATTCCATATAAAGTGTATTAGCTGTAAAAGTAGTGTACCAGTTGACCATTTCGCCATAATTCTTCATAACGGTCATCATGTTAATACAATTTATAAGAATATCATTGCAACTAAAACGTATTTGAAACATATAGTGTAATATATAGTGAATTTATAGGGGAACTACACCGATATCAGTCAGTATACATGTAAAGTTGAAAACAAATTTTGAGAATTTTGTAAAAGCTTTACGAATTTACGATATAAATATAATACACCGATTTTTTTCTTTTACATAATTTATTTAATTTACAGTTTTATAATTTAATTTCTTTTTATTTTAGTTTTAAATTAATACTTTTTTTTCATAATACTTTCCGTAAATACATAATACACTTGACTTTGAAAATCAAACTTTCAAATGAGTCAGTGAGTGGTATTAATAGATGAAATCTATGATGACTGATGTACAAAATGTGAAAAGTAATGAGGAAAAACAATAGGTAACAATTTACAATAATTAGGTACAAACAAAATGTACAAAACTCATTAAATTAATAACAACAATGAATTGAACTAGTTGAGGTTTTAGTGGTGGCCATAACCGCCACCAATGCTTCCAATACTGATACCATGTCCGCCTCCGAATCCACCGCCATATCCACCACCATGTCCACCTTCGAATCCACCACTTAATTCAATTCCATGTCCACCTCCAAATCCGCCACCGTATCCACCGCCGAAGCCACCACCGTGCCCACCTCCGAAACCTCCACCGAATCCACCGCCGCCGCCGCCGCCGCCTCCATATCCGCCACCTCCATGTACTAATACTGGAATAGTTTTCTGGACTAAGTATGGTTTAGGAACTGGGATTGGTATGTGTTTTTCTACTGGGACTGGATATGGCTTCTCAACTGGTACTGGATGAGGGACTCCTACTGGCACTTTAACTGGTACTTTTACTGGGTATGGTACTGGTTTTTCGACTGGGTATGGTACTTGCTTCTCAACTGGAACTGGTACTGGTTTTGGTACTGGCACAGGGTATGGGCGTTCAATATGAACGGGAACTTTGACTGGATATGGAACTGGTACATTCTTCTCAACTGGTACTGGATAAGGAGCTGGGACAGGTACACTGACTTGTCGATTGATAGTGATAGATTGAATTTGTCCTTCTTGTCCGCCACCTCCGCCTCCAATACCACCTCCGAATCCACCGCCTCCGAATCCACCACCTCCAAATCCTCCGCCAATACCTCCTCCAAATCCTCCTCCATAACCGCCACCATAGCCTCCTTCTAATCCACCTCCGTGACCACCGCTTAAGATAATACCTTCACCACCTCCATGGCCACCTTCAAAGCCACCGCCTCCGAAACCTCCACCACCATAACCGCCGCCACCGCCGCCGCCGCTATGACCACCGCCAAAGCCACCACCATAACTTAAACCAGAGAGGCCTCGTTTCTCATTTTTCGAAGATGTTTTTTGATCTTCGGCAGAAACGAATGCCGTGGTGACCAATAAGGTACATATCTAAAAAAGAAAAAGACGCATCATTAGATTTCAAGTAAATTAAATTTAAAATGAATGAGAATTCGAAATATTAATATGTAAATTTTATATTAAATTATTTTGATCCAAATCAATTATGGTCACACTATTTTTAACAAATTCACACTTTTAATTTGTATTTCATTTTCAACAATATATTCTGATTTTCGATTGGAATTAAAATAAACGCAACTCACCAAAAACCTCATTGTTGTCATAAATGATATATTTAAAAGTTTAAGAAATGTTTTTGATGCATTAAATAGATCATTGCAGGCTTTTATATGATTTTTAATTTATTAAAGTGATTGTAATTTCCCTTTTACTCTTACTAGCGAAACCCCACCCTAATCTGATGTTAATTATTTTGATTACTGCAAACCGACAGACAATATTTTTAAGAAGAAATTTTACTATCTCTTTACAGCCTGTACGTAAGTACAAATATATATTGGGATACCATTAAACATCACTTAAAACGTGTAATACACATATATACGAAAAGTAATAACAGATATATTATAACGGGTCTTTAACCGAAAAAAAAAAATGAAAAGAAATGTAACAGCAGAAATTATCCAAAAAAGTTGTATAATTATTGTTTTTTTTTTTTTAAACATATATAATTTATAAGAGTGGTTCTTTTATAATATGTGGAAAGATGCATGCAAGAAATTTACTCATCATATTTGTTGTTATTACGATTTTAATGGATTACTTACCCTGTATGTTAAAATAATTATGGTATAAAATAGTCAGGAATATATTAACTGTAAATTTTCCAAAGGAAAAGATACTAGCAAGTAAAATTCTCTACAATTTCCACTAACTTTGATTTGAATGAAATATCCAAATTCAGATTGTTGATCTAATACATTCCTAATTTTTACACATTTCACAATTTTTAATTATTTATTTGTCTAAGAAGAGGTATAATGAAAAGTCAATGTTTATCAATACTGATTTGCTAAACTAAGCAAACATAATGTATTTATAAATGTAGTACTTCGAGTTGGAAGACTTTTAATTTCACAAAAGTAAACTTTCTAAAGGTTACTGTAAAATCTTAAAAATACTAGTCCAGGATATGAAATTCATTGTGTTCGTACGTTAACAAAAACCGTATGTTTTTGTTCAGTGTACCTAAAAGCTTTTTCCGTATCCGTATGAGAATTATTAGACGTAAATCCGGTATGTGGACTCACTTTCCTAGAATTTTGCATTGTTACATATGCGTAATGATAAATCAGATCAACGACCCAGAATTCTTAAGTGTATGCAATAAAATGCGGATACATTATACTGGTAAACTTGGACACACTGTTTGTATTGGTAACATTCTGCCAATTAAAAATCACACAGTAATTGAAAAATTATCAAACTGGATCAACTGGAACCCAGAATCTCTTGGTAACTAGCCAAGTGTTTTGCTTTTTACGAAATTTGGTGAAAACATTGGAAGTCCAAAAATCTTGGATGAGTTCCTCAGCCAGACACGTCCGATACCTGGAAACTTAAAAAAATAGATTTTTAGGGAAACTTTTCCAAAATTTAAAATATTTTCCGGTTTTAGCAATCTGTACCTTTTCCAAAATTTAAAATATTTTCCGGTTTTAGCAATCTGTACCTTTTCCAAAAAAAAGTCATCTATTTTCTTAAAGATAAAAAATCTGTCTTTCTAAAATATAAACAATAACGCTGCCAAGGGAGTTTATATATAATGTGCTCACTTTTCGGGAGCAATATTTCAAAAAAAATATTTCCGACTAATTACTCTTGAAAAATAACTTTAAAATTGGGAAGAAAAAATTGGCGCAACCGTAACAAGAAAAGTATATACTTTTTAATTTTCGTAAATAAACAAAAAAAAAAAATTAGTGTACATGATTTTTTGAAATAAAGTGTACCACTAACCAGTTGTGATAATACGGTAAGTGTACGGCTAATTACACAGGAAATATTTAATAATATAATAATAATTGATCTAATCTGTATTTTGAACAAAATTTTCACTAATATATGAAATAGTGAAGTTTATTTTAGATTCAGTAGCTCCAGGGCATGCAAGAAAGAGATATGTGATTCATATGTAAATAAAGTTAAAAATTATCGAACACTTGTTCGATAAAATAACAATAATAAAAAATTTTAGTTCCCAGATCTTCGATCATTTTCACAAGTTCTTATTCTAGGTACCTAAATATTAATGTTTACAATCTACTATATAATATTAACGGAAAGTAAAAAAATCTTTTCACTTTTAAATAAAACTAGAACTCTTCTTTTTATCTTTTTTTAACTCTTATAAAAAGCACTTTTACCTTGGATTTTTTTATACCATACTCATATAATAATAATTAATAAGGCAAATCATACACTTACACGTTGTGCGTGATGTAAAATATACAATGTCACCGAATAAATAAAATGCTTGAACAATTTATTAAAGTTTATTTCATTTAAGTGTAATGCTACGTTATTAACAATGATCGAAGAGATTGGGGGGCCGACAGTATTGTCTTTATCTTTTTAAAGTATTAAAAATTGTTTATTTTTTTTAGATAAAACATTTTGATGCGATTTTAGATATAAAGAATAGGTAATTATTGATACCTATATACAGCTAATATCCTTTTATATTGGCATATTTTGAATATATTTTAGATATGCGTGTATACATTTCTTGTCATAACTTGATTGTCTGTTTTTCATTTTATGTATTGTGTAAGGTAGTTTTTGATGTTACAAGTAAATGATTTATGTGCATCAATTGTCTTTTTTCCTCCAGTAAAATGCGAGTGAGGGAACACATTGTTTTATTTTCGTAAAAATATTTTTTTTAAATGACAGTTTATTTTTTATTGACAAGTTTTAAGTTACAGTCAGTCAATCAAATTTTCAACAATTTTAATTTTAAAAAAGTTAAAATTTTTGTTCTTTTTTAAAATAACGCTTTTTTGTAACTTGAAACTAATTTTTATAAACAGCTGATGGTTAATAGAGAATATACCCATATAATATTTAAAAAAAAATGTATTTACCTCGATTTATTAACGTTTTAAGTTTTTAAAATATAAGTACGGTCATGTCAGCACCCCAAGATTTCGAACATTAGTTATTAAATAATAAAAGATTTAAGAGAGTTCATTGTTCCAAAACAAAAATACGTAGGTATAATAGAACATCTTTCTATAGATCTATGGATCATTAATAATGCTTAATTCAATTTTCGGGTTCAAAGCAAAAGATAAAAAAGTCACTTACATTAAATTTCAATTTCTGTACTGCTGAATTAATAACTAGCCAAAATTGGCAAAATGGAACACGTATGGAAACACTTTGGTGTCTGGCTGTCACTTGCGATTTTTTCTGAATCTCTCCGGCGTGAAAATTTGAAATTTAACACAAATATAGAATGTTGCGGCTTAATTAGAGATATGAGGTATTAAGAGTTGAATTTTGATTCTGTGAATTGTTTTCAGAAGATGAATTGAAATATTTAAAAAAAGAAATTAATTACAAAGGCATTGTGTAGGATGTGTAGAGGCTAACAAAGGAAAACTCACTGAATCACAAAGTCAAATATTTTTAAAAATATTTTCCGCAAAAAACCATTGGAAGCAGTGGCGTAGCTAGGCGTGGGCGGTGTGGGCTTACCCCCACGGCTTCGCGCCTTAAGGGGCCTCGCGAGTGGCTGTACTAGGTTTCTTTTTTCTGACTTATTATTATTAATTATAAATTATTGACTTTGATATTTTTTTTTTGCAAATTAAATTATTATCTATTATATAAAAGGCAAATACCACTCACCTATCACGAAATCTCCAGAACTATAATACCTAGAAACTTGAAATTTGGTATGTAGGTCCCTGTTAGATCGTAGGCGTTCGCTAAGAAAGAATTTTGCAAAATTTTTAGTCTAACCGTAGAAATTTACGGAAAACCGCAAAATATCAATTTATTATTACTGTATACAGATATTTGTGGAAAAATTTGTAAAAAAGTCATGCAAATTAATTTATTGCTAAGCACTTGGAGAACAATAATTTTGGAATTTTTGTAAATGTTAATAAGTATTTCTATAGATACCACCAATAATATTTTTACCTACGACTACTATGAAATTACTTACCTACTGTGCAAAATACTATTTGTATCCTATAAAGAAATAAGCAACTGGATTGTCCAGTTATTATCAATTGGCACTTCTCTGCTGTTTTCAACAAATTCCACACATATGAAAATTAGATATGCTATAAAAATATAAATATGACTTGAAAATATGAAAATCTAAATTATACTCTAGAGTCGTCAAGCGAGCGAAGCGAAGGACATAAGAAACTAATTTTGTACAAAATTTTAGAATATCAAATTTAAATGGACGTGTGATCACATTGTCCGTTAGTTACACCAAATGGGGCGCAAATTAAAAAGCTGAAGAAATTTGACAATTTTTACTTAAGTACTGTTGAGATCTCTCTGAAAGATTAAAGTGGCAAAAAAATGGTTTCTCATGGCCTTGGTGACTTGAAGGGCCTAAAATAGAAACAATTCTAAAACTGCTGGTATAGGTACACATACTAAGTTCTTACGGTGCCATGCTAATAAAATATGAAGATAGTTATTTTAGAGTCATTGGGCGAGCAGGGTCAAGTACTATAAATAAACACCCGATAGATGGCGCTGTGTTTCGATTTCTAGATTGTACATTCTATTCCACGTCATATTTGTTTATGTTCACCATGGCTGAACCCGGCTATGGCAGAAATTTGTTTTGAGGTCCGTAGAAACCGAAAATAATATTCAACAAAATTTATATATATATATATATATATATATATATATATATATATATATATATATATATATATATATATATATATATATATATATATATATATATATATAACGTCACGATAACTCTCGAACGAAATGGCCTAGGTCTACGAAATTTGGTGAATATGTTGGAAGTCCCAAACCGTTGGACAAGTTCGTTAGCCAGACACGTCCAATGCCAGGAACATGGTTTTTGTTCTGGAAAAAAATTAGTTTTTTGCCAAAATTTCCACTTATTCAAAAATTTTTGTGAGTTTTTTCTACATCATTTAAAAGACGAGAAAAAGTTACATAAAAAAGGTCTCTAAATTATTATTCTATGTTAACTAGTTTCCGGGAAAAATTAATTTTTATAAACGGCAATTCGCTATGTTATGCAGGATGCTGCGAGAGGGGTATATATACATGATATATGAACGTAGGTATTTATACATACTACGTAAAGGAATTTATGTGTGTTGTCTATTAGCTTGAATATAGTCATATACATACATATGTATGTATATGTTTATATGTTATATGCCTTTTTTAGGGTTCCAAAGAAAGTCCTATTTTTTAGAGCTCTATAAGAAATCTCCCGGGACTATAATAGAAAGGCTATTGGCGGATAAGCATGGGTAGAAATGCCCCCGTAGGAATTTTGTTGGTTTTTTTCTGCTAACTGTTTTCGATATAAGATTGAAATTTACTGAGTTTCAACCCTTAAAAACTCACGCTTTGGGGGTTAAAAATTATTTTTTGCAAATCGAAAAAAAATTATAACTTTTGAATGGCTCGACGGATTTGGCTAAAATTTTTATATGTTTTAGATACCTCTATAGTGTACCTCAGAAAAAATTATCAGCTTCCAAAAAAAAACATAACCCCCCCAAAAAAATTATTTAATTTTTCAATATTTTTTTTCACCAACTTGTATTTATGGTACAATCATCAAAATTTTTTTGCAGGCTTCTTACCATGACCGATACAACATATAATTTTTCCAGAATTTTTTTCCGGGTGCGTCATAGTTAAAAAAAATAAAATTTCCGAAAAGATTTTTTTTCGAGGTTATGTTCGTTGTACAATCACCCAAATATTTCTGCAGGCTTCTCACTATGATTGATAGAACATATTATTTTTCCAGAATTTTTTTCCGGGTGATCATAGTTAAAAAAATTAAATGTCCGAAAAATTTTTCTAAAGATAGGTATAGGCTTCCGGGTTCTCAGTCGATCGGGAATCGTTTGCAAGTTTTGAGTATGTTCATAAAAACGTTTGTGAGTGCGTAGTTTTCGAAAAAAAGAAAATAGTCCACTCAAATCTTCAAATTATTCGATCAACCAAACACTTATCATCAGTTTTTGAAACTACCAACATGATGATTACTGCAAATGAGACTGAGAAATATTTTTTTAGACGTTACGTCCGCTGTACATTCACCAAAATATTTTTACATGTCTTTGATTCAATTTGATGCAACATGTTATTACACATAGCAAGTTACATTTGATAGAACATATGATACAATATTATAACTACATATAACAGTAAGTTCTGTTAATTATTGAAGGTAGATTAGATAAGCGGGTCTCCCTAGACAACCAAGATTAATATACTACATAGAAGTTTACCCAAGTTTAATAAAAAAGTATCGGTCGATATATTATATTAAATATTATTCTTCATCAGTCTCATTTGTAGTAATTGTTATTTTGATGGTTTCAAAAATTGATGATAGGTGTTCGTCTGATCGAGGAATTTGAAGATTTGAGTCGTCTATTTTCTTTTTTTCAAAAACTACGTAATCACAAACGTTTTTATGAACATATTCAAAACTTGCAAACGATTTCCGATCGACTGAGTACCCGGAAGCCTATACCTATCTCTAAAAATATCTTTTCTGACATTTAATTTTTTTAACTATGATGCACCCGGAAAAAAATTCTGGAAAAATTATATGTATCAATTATAGTGAGAAGACCGCAGAAATATTTTGGCGATTATACAACAAACATGATCTCGAAAAAAAATTTTTTCGGACATTTTGTTTTTTTTATCTATGACGCACCCGGAAAAAATTCTGAAAAAATTATATGTTGTATCGGTCATAGTGAGAAGCCTGCACAAAAAATTTGGTGATTATACCATAGCTACAAGTTAATGAAAAAAAATATTGAAAAAATAGACAATTTTTTTCGGGGGTTTATAATTTTTTTTTTTTTTTTTGAAGCTGATAATTTTTTTTGAGATACACTATATAGGTGTCTAAAACACAAAAATTTCAGCCAGATCTGTCAAGCCATTCAAAAGTTATAAATTTTTTTAGATTTTCACAAAATAATTTTTTAAGCCCAAAGGGTGAGTTTTTAAGGGTTGAAACTCAGTGAATTTCAATCTTATATCGAAAGCAGTTAGCAGACAAAAAATCAACAAAATTCGTGCGGGGGCATTTCTACCCATGCTTATCCGCCAATAGCCTTTGTTTTGAGGTCCCTAGAAACCGAAAATAATATTCACTAAAATTTATATATATTATATTTAAATTTAGTCGCACACCGTTGGACAAGTTCGTTAGCTAGCCATGGCGGATGCCTGGAACATGGTTTTTTTGGTCATTTTTCGTGAAAAAATTAGTTTTTTACCAAAATTTTCTCAAGTTAAAAAATTTTTGCGACATTTATTGACAGCTTTACACCAATAGAAAGAGGAGGAAAAATGACTTAAAAGGGTGAAAAAACACAGAAAAACGGATTTTTATAAACCGAAATTCGCTATGTTATGAAGGATGCTGCGACGGGGTATTTATACTTATACTGTGTATTGTGTTATAATTGTGCAGTGTATCGTGTGAAATGATAAGAAAAAATTTATTCACTCAATTATAACTACTGAGCCACAGCACCTATATTTTCTTAAAACTGCTGCCAACAAGCAATTATATTTTCTTAAAACTGTTGAACATTAAATTTGTTTCGAAGAAAAAATAAATTATTAGACATAAAATATTGTTTAGTATCTAAGAGCCAACTTTCGTCCTTACCTAACGTTTTTTAAAATTGTTAATTTTAAATATCATAGGAGCTTACGTTCTTTATTCTGTGACTCCTACATTAAGCTGGTCTTAAAGATGTATTTAAAATTAAAAATTAAAAAAAAAACGTTAAGCGCGAAAGTTGGTTCTTACATACTGAGCAATATTTTTTGCTAATAATTTTTTCTTTAGAAACAAGTAGATAGCTCTATACTAGCGATACCAGCATCTTCAAAAGATGACGCTTGTGTACACTGCTCTGTATAGAGTCTGTACGGTGGTCGGAACATGACATTCTTCACACAACAATTATCAAAAATTCATGTGTAACCCGTTCATTGCTTTTGAACGAGTGAATAAAAAGTTGCCGGACTTGTTCAAAATTGCTCAGTACCAACTACACAATTTTGTTTTTATTTTCGTTCTGTACTGGGGGTAGGAACACTCTTTATACAAGTAGGACTTTTAAGTAATCGAATTTTTTTAATACAATTCAATGGTTTTCTTGGTCATTAATCAATTTTATTTTTTTTAGTTCATCATGAATAATATGTTGAAATATTAGAACTCAAGCTTCTACCTACTTTTAAAATTAGAAAATTGTTTATAACTCGTTTTGCATAGATAGCAATTTTCTTTTCATAGCAAGTTTATTTAAATTTATTTAAAATTGAAACATTCTGTTTAATAAAATTGCACTGTATTTGAAGATGTTATGCATCGTAAACTAAACAATGATTCTCAGATTCTTTTTTATCTCATTAAAATTGTATATCAATAATAAGAAAATAAATGATGAATACAGGTTAATTATATTTTCAAAGGTTTCGGATTTCAAAATAAAGAAGAATACCATGAAGCAAGTGACACATTTTTGATATATTGTGACATAAGCATGTGAATATAAAATATAGTTTTTTTTTACGCTCTAAAAAATTTACATATTCTCAACGAAAGTAATTTGAGATTTTTTATAAAAACGAATTTGAAAAAGAGAGTTAGGTATTAAAATATTATGCAAAATTCTTAACTCTTGCAGTGTACACCTCCGGAAATCAGATATTACAAATTTTTATAGACTGTATTATCTCTAAAATTATCGATTATTTAAAAATTTTGAAAAAACAGATTCTCTGTCGCAGAATAAAAAATTTAACACAAGTATATTTGTTTTCGAAAAATCAATATCCAAATTTCAGGTGTGAGTAAAAAATTATTTTAGGTATAGGAAAACATTATAGGATTGTAGGATCCCCTGTGCTCTCTAACGATTAAAGTAACTAACACCTTGCATTATTTTTTACTAGTTACTAGAAAGAAAAACTCTAGCTGAGATGTTAAATAGTATACTAAGGTAGATTGAAAATTTTTTATTTGAATTGTTAAACGTTTTTGACACTAAATAAAATAATGATTTAATTATTTAAGGGGAAGCTTTCTGATTTAGATCTAGAACTATTGTAGAATTTGTAGTTTCCATCCAATTTTCTCCATTCTACCGTCTACGCATTGTAAATCTTTAATTAGTGCTCAAGTTTGAATCAAAATCCTCTGACGTAACGTTTATACATTATTCAAAAATATGAACTATTCTTATGTAAATTATGTTAATGTTATGTAGTAACGGTAGTAACTATACAAAGATCTTATAGATAATTAATCTATCTAGCTATTGAAATACCAAGATAATTTTAAATTAGAAGAGGAAGTGTTTAATATCCACTAACGAATAATAAATTTTTAAATTGACAGCCCACTCAGTGTCAATATAATCTCCGTGGACAATGTCAAGAGCATAGAAATGACATAGGTACCTCATACATGTTAGAGAGTTGAATTAACAAGTTTTGATCGAACGATTAATTTGAAATTTCATTTTTGCTACAATTTTCACTTTAGCTTGTTCTTCTTGTTTTTTGGATAATAACATTTTTTTGCATAATAATTATATTTATTAGTATCGAACTAAATACTGATAATTGTAAATAAATATTTCAATCTCTAAAATATAATTCGATAAGTGACAAAAAGGAGTGGCGAAAACCATCGTGGATTGTATTGCAAAGGGCTGCATGTTCGAATTCTATCCCTCTCTCTAGATTTGAATCAGTTGATTTTTTAATTTTGTTTCAAAGATTGAATATTCGTTCACTTCTGAATCCACGATTACGTAACAATATGTTTTAATAATGATGAACTTCTAGTACTTGGAATTATCTCATTGAATGTTAAACTACCTACATAAAAAATGTGCTACCCTTATTAGTTGCAAGAGCTATCTCTAAAAAATCGTCATAATCACATGGAAGTTATTTCTGTAGTCGATTGTCTAAGTTTTCCTCTTACAGCCAATAATTAGGTAAACATAAAAATTCAAGAAAAAAATTTACTTTTTCAGTAACTCTTTACTGTTAAATATAAAACTAAATAGATCAGTATACTTAAATACCTATGAATAGTGCGTACCAAAAGGCAACCATTCACCAAAAGTCCTATCCTAAATTTTGGCTTCAGATCCTTTTTAATATACTCAACGACTTACACATAACACAAGGAATACAGGCGGTCGAGGTCCTACTGCGCATACCAGATACGTAATATATCGGAGATGACTTGAAAAGGTTAGGGGCATGTGAAAAAGGTTGGTACATATGAGGAGTATATTCTCTAATGTTAGTAAATAAAAACACTTTACAACATACCAGTTTTATTGAATATGAGACTCTTATGACATGTTTTGGTCAATATGACCATTCTTAAACGTGTCCATTCTAGAAAAAGCTCTGTGACAGACGGACAGACGAACACGAAAATGATCTTATAAAGGTTCCGTTTGTTCCTTTTAACCTAGGGAATCTTGAAAATTAGTTGAATGAAAACTTTTATATATATTTATAAGTAGGTACAGCTTTGGCAGCTTGCTAGAAGAATGTCGTCTGATTTAAGCGACAAAAAAGACAATGCCGTTACTTTTTTCATATGACTAACCTCTCCAAAAAACATGTATGTATTTAAATTCACAGACAGTTTCCATGAAAATCTTTTTGAAGCAAATTGTTACTATTTTAATTGTTGAAATTATAATAAAAACTTTTTTCAAATATCATAAACAAACAAATAGGGGAGGGTGGGGATGTTTGGGACAATTTTCAGTGATTATTTTTTCTACGTCTTATAATTTTAGCTTAAAGAACCAGAACAATTGCAAATGGTAAAGTAACTTTTCAGCTATATTGTGATATTTTTTTTAAAGTTAAAATAATAAAAATTTGAATTAAAATAACAATTTTCTTAAAGTATATCAAATGTCCCAATCCTCCCTACCCTGGGGAGGTTTGGGACTGTGCTCGGGGAGGTTTGGTATATATAATAAAACTAAAAGATATCACTCAAAATCTTTGTATTTTTGCATTACTAAAGTAATTGAAATTAAATTAACAATAGTTTAGGCATTAGAAACTAAAATAATAATAATAACATAATTATTTGATTGTAAAACAGTCAAGTTCATGAAAAATTTTATAACTAAATCCCGCTACATGATGTCTTTCTTCCAAAAAATTCAGGTTTTTAATTACATGGAAAGGTTACTATTTACAAAAAATATTTATTGCCTGACAAAACACATATCTCAATCTGTCCCTTGTCATTGAAATTCTCGGAACTGGTAAAATTCCTAACACACTTTCAATTCTCATAACAGATATGTCTTCTTCTTGAGTAATGAAAGTTTTCTTTGATGAATCAATACATTTGAGGGACATAACACTGACTTCTATTTCTTCAGAAGGCGCATCTTCATCAGGTGGTCTTTGTACAATACAGGCATACCTATATTTAGTAGAGAGTCTTGCTCCTCCCTTGAACTCCACCAAAACAAATGTGCCGTGTTTCAAATCTTTCGGTTGAAAGTCTGAAAGATCAGCATACTCTTCATCTGAAACATTCAGAATACTTTCACCGGAGGAAATGTCTGACGAACTCTCTAATGAGCTGTCAATGTTTTCAATTTTCTTCTGTTTTTTCTTTTTGATCTGGTTGGTAAATTTCCGAAAAATTATAGGTTTTTTCAGTTATTGACGAATATAGTTTTATTAAACGTTTAAAAGTGAAAATATTTTCTTACATTTTAAGGTTATTTTGTTACAGATTCAGTTAAAAAAAATCATGTAAGCTTATTTGAGAGTGTATTATATAACATACAATCTCGCAAGCTTACATGATTTTTCTCTAGGGAGGTTCGGGACACTGTCCCAAACCTCCCAACATGAGCTGTCCCAAACCTCCCAAATGTGCCTGTTAAGTTAAAATGTGTTCTAAAATCATAACCTTAAAAAGATAAAGCTGTTTTGTTCATTAAAATAAACCTTAATGATGTGGTCATTTGATAAATAATTTACACTTACTTGATGATGTAAAATGAAGATAGAGTGAATTGAAACTTCGGGTTGAAAAACCCAGACTTTTTGAGGAAAAATCACAGTTTTCTCAATGACAGCAGCGTCTTCCAATTTAACTTCATGGAAGTCAAGGTACACTAATATTGAAGTTAGTCCTTCATTCTGGAGGGAAATTGGCTCACTGCAGCCAACGTAACAAAATAAAATGAAGGTGTCCCAAACCTCCCACGTCCCAAACATCCCCACTCTCCCCTAATGTTTAAAAAGTGTGTAATGAAAGGGTCAGATTTAATTGGTACTTATTCGTAAAAAAAATGTGCATTTTCTATATTTGTTATGGTAAATAAAGTGAAATAGTTCCTCCAAAAAATAATTATTTTTGATACAATCAATAAATTGTGAAGAAGCAATAAAAAAATTTCGTTTAAATTACTTCCGTTTCTCTACATATAATATAGATAGAGCAAATTTATTTACACATCGTAAGTTCATGGATGATAGTGAATTGAAGCGACCGCGAAGATCATTATTCATTATTACAAATAAATAATTAGAATGTATACAGTTTCTTTTTGTTAAATCAAATTTTTTATTTGATATGTCTTTGTACAGGGCCGTTTATAAAGCTTGTGAAATAACTACAAACATTCTACCTTTCATTTGTTTTACCAATAAGAAAACACATCTGTATGAAGCTTATTAGTGATGAACCTTTTGCTTTACCTAAAACTTTAATAGTAATTTAATAGTTGTGAGAGTACAGTCAAGTCTCCTATAACGCAGCATCCTTATAACGCGAAATCCAGATAACGCGGTCTTCGTGGTCGCAATTTTCGTACAAGAAAATTTCAACAACTCAAATGACTACAACAGCACTTGTTGAATCTATTAAATTTTCGAAGTGTTTCTGAAGTCGGTCTGTCGTAAAATGTATCTGTTTTTCATTTTGTTTGTTTATAAATGATACTTTTCGTTATAGAAAATTTTGATCATAAATATCTCCTAAACCGTGTGTCGTAGCAAAAAAATAACGAAATTTTTGAAGGCTTATACGAAGTAAGTTACATATTAGCATTATTAAAATGTAGTTTTCATTATATAAAAAAATATCGATATCGAAAATAACAATATCTAAAATTCTATTTCTATGTAAATTTCAATATGTAAGATTTTACTTTTATTTTACATATTGAAATTTTACTATTTTATTTTTGAGATTCCATATAACTCGGTACGATTTATTTAAAATGTATATTACTTCTGATTCTCCATACAACGCGGTCTCCATATAACGGGGTAAAAAAATTCTTTTGTTTTTCATATTTTTGTGATTCTCACAACAGGGTTTCCATAGACCGCATTACTGATATCAATTAATTTTGAGTCTCCTATAAGCCAGTTTTCGTATAACGCGGTACGAATTAATCTCGCTATAGGAGACTTGACTGTATTATAAAGTACTATTTGACAAGATTTTGATAATAATTGAAATACTTACAAAGTTTATTTTTGTTTATAAATAACTAATTAAATATTTGAGTTTCTGATGGAACAATTAACGATCTCAATGGAGTTTGGAAGCAATTTGGCTATACAAAAAAAAAAAAAAAAAAAAAACAAAATGATTTTTCAACTTCCAGTGCCAACTTATTTCTGTTACTTGAGGATTAATTAACAAACTCCCGCTAAATTTTTGAATATTTTTAGAATTTCCATAGTTTCTGCAGAGTACTGTATACATTTGTCCATTAAATGTTTTTCGATGTATTTAGATATTTAAAAATTCAAATAAAAAATCTTCTATACATAATTGAATAAATTTAATACAATTTTAGGATTGAATTTTTTTTTATCTCTTTCATTTAATTTTTCATATTGATCTTATTATATTATATACTAGTAACATTATCATTATTAACAATTAATCGTATTGTGTATTGTTTGGAGAAATGTTTTAAGGAAATGGTGAGACTTACTCAAATGCATTTCACTGTAGCAAAGTGGGTACATTTAATGTATAAAACATATACCTACCTACATTATGTTTTACGTTCAACTCAGAGTAGTCTGAATGAAAGTGAAGATTGTGAAGAATGATTGTTATAAACATATTATGTGAATAGAAAGATGAGTTTTAATGAAATTTTCAATATCCCGTACGGAACTACATACATACTTACCTTGCCACTCACGTGTTGTCCAGTACTTATACATTGTTTGAGACGCAGTTCTTTAGATTAATATCAATATGGATGAAATCTCGATAGTGAGAACTTTTTCTCTGCTAACAACAAAACTGACACACTAAGACATCCCCCGATAATGGGATATTTGACAGTAGTATCAAGGAAAAGTAATCAAAACCATTTTGAATGAAAATTTATAATAAAAACAACCATTTATTCTGCCAATCCATACAAACTTTTATAATTTAATTTGAAAAAGTTAATTATACTAGTCGTTATGTGTGAACTACACTTGCCCGTATAGTTTTCCGTATTATCAGTTGTTATTATGGGTTTGATGTAATAGCGTATAACGATAGACAAAATGTTTTTTGATAGATTTGAGCGTTACTTTATGGTATTCCATTTTAAAATTAAAAGACAATTTTTTACTTCGCTAATACCACTTTATTTAAATTTTTAAATATCTGTGACATGTTTCGGACCCATATGGCCATTAACGGCCATATGGGTCCGAAACATGTCCGAAACAACAGATATTTAAAAACTTTAAATAAAGTGATATTAGCGAAGTAAAAAATTGTCTTTTAACCCTAGAATCATACGTACACGTCAAAACGACGTACGAACTTCTCTACCTGCTCCAATACTACAACTTGTTGTTACTTGTTTGCTGTGAGATTTCTGTTATCTAATTTATTTGTTATTATAACACACCACATATATTTATTTTGTTTATAGTCATTGTCGTTTTGTTTGTATTGAAATAGTGTCCGTCAAAAGGACGTCGATGTATGATTAACGTAAGTTTTTTTTGAAGATTTTGTACACTACATATAAAAGTTTTCCTAATTTTTTTTTTAATTTATTAAAGATATGGATGTTATAATTAATTTATTCAATGATTATGATAATGTGAAAGATGATTACAGCTGTTTGACTTATAGAGACGACATAATACTGAAGTTTTAATATATTGAATCGAAAACTAAAGAATGCATTTCGAATGACTTAATAAAAGATTAACAATTTATTTTGTGGAAAATATTTTAATTTTTATTATTTTTTGAGATCTTATTCGAAAAATCACTAACAAATTTTAGAAAATTTACAAATGTGCCTAATGGGGAAATAACTACATATCTATAGGAATATTTATGATTGAGAAATTTCACATTCTGTAAAGTCACACATGTCCACTGACTCATAATAGTTCATAAATTAATTATTACAATTGATGTATTTATCTATTTTTTAATTTTTATAATGAAAATATGCTTTGATAAAAAAATTAAAAAAATTAATAAATATTTACATTAAGAAATTTTTCCAAATTCAATTTTTTTAAATATTTTGTTCGCTTTTGTAGTATTGTTATGTAAAAAAAATGTTTTTTGCAAATAAACTCCAAAACTCTCCGTAAAAAGTCCATCCGTCAAAACGACGTCGATATATGATTAATGTTTCTCGTAGACCAACGTATGATTCTAGGGTTAATTTCAAAATATTTTTCCTGACGAATAAATTTTATTCTTGAAATAAACTACAACTCCTGATTTACGCTTATCAGGAATAAATAAGGATATTTACTGAATATATCAATACGTGTCACCTGTTTTTGTTTCAAAAATTAACAGGGATACCGTTACAAGTATTAATAGTGATTGATTATAATATTAAGAGCGAGACTGTGCGTTATAATGTACAATAATAATATATTTGTACCGTTTTCCCACAAAAAGGGAAATTTTTGTGGGAAAGGGGTAAAATTGTACAAATATATTATCATTGTAATATATTAATAGGTAAATATCAGGGTGCCCAAGCCCGGCTCGGTGGAAATTTCATTTGTATGGAATTTACTGAGAACAGCAGAAGTGCGAATTTATGATAACTGGACAGTTAATGGTTGTTTATTTTTGGTATAGGATACAAATAATTTTTTTTTATAGTAAATTAAGTAATTTTATAGTCCAATCGTTTTAACGAAATTTTATGAATTATAACGATGAAGATGTATATGAAAATAATTTATTGTTAATGTTTCCCAGCCCTGAACTTGCTTCCTTCCTCACAGAAATTAAATAAATTTCAATATTCATTTACAAAAAGAATAGTATTTTAAAGAAAAAGTAGCATAATAAAACATATACGTAACTAATTAATTACTGGTATTTAATTTTTTTTAAAATAATGTTTATTAACACCTTTCTTCACCAGTAAAGTAAAGCACATGTCTTAAAATCTGACTGTGCTAGTTATACGATCATTGAACTTATGGAATACCATCTTTATGTGCGTTTACTTAACACTGCAAGAACCATTGACGGAAATGTGTTTAAAAAAATCTTCGGAACAAAATTAATTATCTATATTTAAATTCCAATAATAAACAGGAATTTAATTTTAACTACCTACTCTTTTAATGACATACTTATAAGCATATAATATGAATTTCCTATTTAAGTAATTCATGGAAATGAATTTATTTATTTATTTTTTTAACATGACACTAAGATTACCATTGTATATATTCCTAGTGGTATTAAAAAAAACCAGAAAGCATATTCTTTCTTCTGAGTCTTCTCAAGTCAGGTATGTGCAGAGTTGCCAACCATCCAGCTTTCGATTGAAGAGTCCGTTTATGGTGTGATTTGTCAGGGACCGGTTCTCTGCGTGCAACCAGACAGGAAAGTCTGGTCAACTGATAAATTTAATAAGTATCAACCACAAATATTAGTTCGATATTAGGTGAAGTATGTTCTAAGTAGTAGTGAAGTATTTTCTTTTTTTGTCACTCAGAGAAGAAGGATTCTTTTGAGGAATTAGGGGGGGGTGAAGTTCGATAGTCAAAATTTGAAAAGTTTACAAGTTTAGGTATATATAGCATGTTTTTGAGCAAATCTTTACTACTAAATAAAAGATTTGATTTAAAGGGAGAAATGTGTTTAGACAGACGAAAATAAAGATAATTTTGAGAATTTTTTTAAGAAGGAAAAAATAGCCTATTTTGAAATTAGCGAGAACTCCCATTCAAAAACTACTCGACCGATTTTTTTTGAAATTTATAACAAATATACTCGATATTATTTACCTTCTATATGAATCAAAATTTTATGTCAATATAATTATACATACGATGTCGTATAGCATATAACGGAGGCATGTAAATAAACTATAAATGCTATTGCAGACTCTCGAGAATGTTTTATGTGCGGATGATAAAACTTATGAAGGGCTTCTAATATCACTCTGAAAAATTGGGGATATGTTCTAGAGATGTTTTTCTAATATTCTACGAAAAAAAAATTTCAATTTTTTTTTTAAATGTATTTCTCTGCTTAAATACTGGCAATATAAAGGTAACGACTTAAAGTAAATGGTGCAAGTTACTAATTTCATAAAGTGGTATTGATAACAATTCTACTTATAGATGTTATGTTATTATTGTAATCTTGGAAAATTTTAAATAAATGATATTATCTAATTAAATATTTATGTCCTATTTTAGCTTTTGTAATGTAGGTACTCAATTAGATTTGGATGTAACTAAACTGAAGAATAGCATTTGTAATAATTTAAAATGGATGGAATTGTAATTTTACATAAATATCCAGAATATGAATTCGCTGGTAAAAAATTATTTTATTAAACGTAAACAAAAATTAGAAAATTAGAATTACGTTCAAATTTAATATTAAAAATTAATTTCCCAATTACTAATTTTTGGTAAACGTTGGATCTCTGTGGAAAATGAATCTCCGTTTTCGTAAATAAAATTATGAAATTAGTGTTTCCTTTGACACAACTGTCTCATGTAATATCGGATATATGAATAATATTAAGAAAACAAAAATTAAAAACTACCTATTCATAAATGTGTCTCTACCATAGTATGTTATATTTATATATGGGTATAAATCGGTCTGTAGTAAAATTACACAAGATCTTGCAGAACTTTGACGAAAAGTTGAGAAACATAAGCCTAGCTTTGATAATATTTCTTTTGAACACTGTTTAGTTGCTTGTAAATAGCTGTGTAGACGTACATATTAGAGGGAAAAAATAATAATCAATACTTTAAGAGTGTTTCCCGGATAAAGTTGAATAATTCTCATTTGAAAGATTTACTTTGTGAAGATCCATATTACTAAATATTAGAATAACTTTCTTTGCCACTTTTCCCTAAAAATAGATTCTTCGATTATTAGCTAGCTTTCAAGGAATTACTCATCGAAAAGCTAGTTGGTAACACAAAAGTCTATTTTTAGTAAAAAGTGTGGAAAGCTAGCTAGTAACCGAACAGTCTATTTTTAATGAAACGTTAGAAAGAAAATTATTCCCATTTTTTTGAATAATTCGAATAATATACAACTGAACAACATCTAATTAGTTCATATGAATTACCTAATGGTATTGGTAAAGAACCTTTTTTTTTTGTAAACTAAAATTCTTTAGTCTCTTTTCTTTTATAACTATACCTATATATTTTTTTGATAAAATAAAGATCGTGTTAAGCATTTTAGAAATCTACAAAACATTAATAGTAATATTTTTTATAAAAAAAATTTATTTTTAATAAAAAATATAATAAACGACAAGACACATCTTCATACAATCAAATAAGTAAATGTACAGAGAATTATGAATTAAATGACAATGAACAAGAACAATGAATGATAAAAAAATGAAAAGAAAACAATATTCTATTTTTATAATTCATTAAACGTGATCCTAACTTAAAATAATTAAAAGAAAAATCACAATGAAACTTTTCGCTTCTATCCAAAAATGAATTATAAAAAGAAAACATTTTCTTGAGAAATTATCTTACAATTCTCATAATTATCATTAACAACAATGAACTATTAGTAATTAATGGTGATGACCACCGTAGGATGAGCTACTGATAAATGATCCTCCATAAAGGCCTCCGTGTCCTCCACCGTATCCACCTCCCAAACCACCATGTCCTCCTCCAATTCCACCGCTGATGATACCTCCATGGCCACCTCCTAATCCACCACCGCTAATGATACCTCCATGGCCACCTCCTAATCCACCGCCACTAATGATACCTCCATGGCCACCCCCAAAACCACCACCGAATCCGCCTCCATATCCTCCACCGTAACCTCCTCCAATGCCTCCGCCAATGCCGCCTCCAAATCCTCCACCAATGCCTCCTCCAAATCCACCACCAAGACCACCTCCTCCTGATGATACCACAATTGGAACTGTTCTTGTCACAACAATGGGTTGTGGAACTGGTACTGGTACTGATTTAGTAACAGTTACTGGGTATGGTCTTGGTACAGGGACTGGTTGCGGTATCGGCACTGGTACACTGACTGGTACTTTAACAGGCACTGGCACTGGTTTTGATACAGGATATGGCACAGGTCGTTCTACTGGTACTGGATATGGTTTTGGTACAGCAACTGGGTATGGACGCTCAATGTGTACTGGCACTGATACAGGCACTGGAACTGGTACTGTTCGTTGTACTGGTACCGGAACCGGCTGTGGTACTGGTACGGCTACTTGTCTTGTAATTGTAATCGCGGCAATTGATCCTTGTGAAACACTGGCTCCACCGCCGATTCCACCGCCAATACCACCACCACCACCAATTCCACCTCCTAATCCTCCTCCAATTCCACCGCCAAATCCACCTCCGAAACCACCGCCGAATCCTCCTCCATAACCACCTCCATAACCCCCACCGTATCCGCCGCCATATCCTCCGCCTAAGCCACCTCCTAATCCTCCATGTCCACCAGAACTTATAAGGATGCCACCACCGCCACCGTGGCCACCTCCATAGCCCCCACCTAGCGACAAGCCGCTGCTATAGCCACCGCCATAGCCCAAGCTTGAGAGGCCTCGCTTTTCTGTCTTTGAGGATTTCTTTTCAGCATCCTCAGCAGAAACGAATGCCGCAACCACTAGTAGGGTACAAACCTGTAACAAATATCAATATTACTTGTAGCGATACCTACAGAGCAGATATATAAAATAGAAAACAATAAATTAAGAAGTAATAATTGTATGTATGATATTAGTAATATTTTTGTGTCTGGTATCTGTTTATTCTTATATACAGTATCTGTGGAAATCCGTTATAAATTTTGGAAAGAGATACCCAGAAAATCTCTATATGTAACGTCTATAAAATATGTAACGGTTATAAAGTCCCAAAAATTAAACTTATTTTTTGAAAACAACTTCCAGAAATAGGAACACTATTGAGTATCAATTAGAGTACTGAGTTCACATAAAGAAAACACAAATTTTTGCATCACTTGGGTGTTGATTTTCACAAATCTCACAAAAATTCACTATGTATTGATATCCAAAATAATATTGCATAACTCACCAAAAATTTCATTGTTGTAAATGTATTGAAAATGATATATGAGAAATGTATGATGATTTTTAATAAATCTTAAGGGCTTATATATGATTTTAATTTCTATAGCGAATGGACTTTCGCTAATAATTTGCCGAAAAACCCCCCTACACAATGACTGCAATTACAATCATACGTATTATATTTTTATTAACGAATTATGATTTTTATTCACATTTAGCATTTAGGTGAGGTGATCATACTTGCCATATTATATTCCCTTCTCATCATTAAATTGTGTCTGTCCGTTTGTCGACCGTTGTGCATGACCCCACTATTTAATTGTCCGTCTATCATCCGTCCAGTTATTTTATGTCATGGAAGAAATAAAAAATTGTAACAAAATTATTAAATAAGAAATATAATTATTAATTATAGATAGGTACCTACATAGTACTTATGTTGTAGGAATTATATGTAAATGCTACCATATACTCTAGAAATTTATTTACGTAAAATGCAATTTCATAGAGTTTAACAAGTAGCTAGAGCACGGTATATGTATAAATTTGATGACCAATTCAATCAATAGTTTCTAAATTATATCTAATCATAAATACAGAAATTTTTGTCTTTACCCAAATGTATCCACTGGAGATAATTTCATTTCAAGGCTGAGAATTTGGAACAATTTTAAATTCACAAAGTGTGAATAGTCCAAAAATTTTAATATTTACTTGATCCACTTTAGGTATGTACATGAGTTATAGCGGAGCAGTAATTTATTGAAAATTCATAAGAATCGTACACTTTGTCCCAAGTCTTTGAAATTTAGTATAATTTTAGGTATGGTCATAATGTTTTAGGAAATCATCGCAAGCAATTTATGCGCGACCTCTGATAGCCTGTTTATATGGCCGCCATTGAGTAATACCACTTTTTATAGGGTTCTAGGATGCTAAAAATTCATTTCTCAAGTCTAATTTGTGTTTCAGAATCAATTTCAAGATCATTACGTATTTTTATATGACAGATTAGACAATACAACGCAAGGTAATTTGTGTTATTAATTCTATGTAATTTATTAATTACAAAATATAAAAAAAACATGAATGGCTGACACAAATAGGTACGATAGAATCTGACGTAAATTACAGCTTTACAACCTGACATAATGATCGTTACTTCATGTGTTATGTGAGTTATTTGTGCAACTTTCTTGACACTTACACAATGGGTTGCAGTGAATCTCGGTTCGATAACATTTATATCGGCCTGTGCATGAAACCAAACAACCGCAATAAGTAGCAACGAACATCCATGGTTTGAATCTGGAAGATCAGTTCAGTAGGGTATCCATTCTTTAGTTCTGTCATCCCATTTCCAATCCCATTTCCAACACTGTAATCAGGGATATCAGGCGATTTGGACAGATTTCAGATTTGGTATAGATTTATGAGACTTCAGGCCTTGAGTAAACGTCGCCCTCCTTGCATCATTGACTGAATTTTCACCACAGTTTTTACTGCACTGTATAGCGTTCAAGATGAGACTCGAAATTCCAACGTGAAAAATATCTAAAAAAATAAGCATTGCAGCAAAAATTAGCCTGACAAAAAATTAATATTTCTGAAGAGGGAATTTATTTCTCTTAAAATCAGTTCTTTTCCTTGCGTCTGGGCGGGGAACGGGGGGGGGTAACTTTGAAATGTTATTCCCATTTTTTATTGCAGATTCGGATTCTACGGGACGAAATACGTAACTTTTGTCCGAAACATTATTTTCGATACGCAACAGATGGCGCTATAATTGTAAAAATAAGTTTTATCCTGATTCCGGAAGAACCCGGTATATAATTATATTATTCTTATAATTATATTGTAATGAGAGTGAAGTTGACAGCCCTGAAACTTAATTTTTTCTTACATAAATTTAAAATTGTCGACCCTAAATAATTTTTAACGTAACTTATAACAAAATGCACTGATAAAATAACGAATGCAGCCAATGCAATTAATTCGCAGAAGAAATTAAGATAAGAAAATAAATGCATGCATGATGCAATAGGGCGTTGTTGGCTTGGCTTGGGTACGCGGCGTCATTCGAAGCCGAGAGTTGGTAAGTGTGGGAGTCATTTTTGAAGCCGGGAGTTAGTTGATGGCCGCCGGTTAGTTAGTGAAATTAGAATATACAAAAAAAAATTTTAAGTTAGTTGTTGGCCAAAGTAAAATCGGAAAAGTTGCGTAGTCAAAATTTTACTATAAGAGCTGTAGTAGTTAAATAGTGAAATACAATTAAGTTAGTGTGTTAACCAGTGAAATAAGAATAGCCCACCAGCCGGAAAATTTGTATGAAATAAGTAAGGAGAACTAGCAGTTGGTTAAGGTAAAGAAAGAAAATTCATTAGAGAAACATTACAAATTTGCCAAAAAGGTAAGTCACGTCTTCCATTCCTATAATTCAATTCTAATTTTCGTTTTTATCATAATTGTTAATACTTCAAATTCATAGGATTGTTGATAGCATTTTTTTATACGTTACCCTTTTTCATATAATAAAAGTTTAGGCTAATAAATAACGAGAATATTTAGTAAATTCTATTGTTTTTTTTTTTATATTAATTTTGCTCAATTTTATTTTTTTATATGAAATAAATGTCCCCATTTTACACAGTTTAGGACATTCGATTTTTTTTAATATTAAGTAAAAGTGTAGTCATCCTAAATTTTTAAGTGTACCGCTAAGCTATGAAACAATTAGAAATGTTTAGAGATTATGGTCCAACATAATGTTCATTCTTTTATTTTATTACTTTTTATTTCTATTTTTAAGTAGAAAGTTTTTTTCTTTTAAGAATCAAACAGTAAAAATCATATATTATTGAGTAATTATGGTTGGTAGGAACTAAATTGATCAGTTATTTGTCTTAAGATGTTAAATAAATTTTGTAAATAAATTGTAACCTTTTGTTTTGAAGATTTATAAAATAAAACGTATAGCATAAAAGTGGTTGACGGCCAGTTAGTTTTAATATTATTTTTTTCAGATAAATTTTCCACCCCCAACCCTTCTGTAACCTTATTTCGCTGCATATTATCCTGGAGTTCGAACCCTCGTCGTACAAAAAATGAATCCGGGTAAACTCGATTAACATCTTGAGAACCGGTTTCATTACAAAAGTGGTGGCAGCGGTTTAATATTCGACGAAGTCGATAAATTTTTCGACGATTCAACCTCGTCGATAAACTTTCGATTTTGGACAAAAAGGAAATTGCAGCGAAATAAAAAATTACAGTAATTAGTTTTGCAACAGTATCCCCAGTTTTGTTTTTAAAACATAAAATTCACTTAAATAAATTAGAAAATATATAGAAAATTAGTTAGAAATGTTAGAAAATTTACAGTATGTTAATTTTAATATAGAATTTCATGCAAAAAAATTTAGTAGACTAATAAAATTTTAATTAAAAGGAATTAGTTGGTAAATAATTGTTAAAAACTTATTTCTTTTTTTTTGTAATGTTTTTAGTTTGATTTGAAGTAATCTAATTCGAAATTAAAAAATTCTTAATAATCTTTTTCAATAAGTATTACTTAATGTTAGTTGTTTAAACGTTAAATTAAACGATATCTTTAAAGTAAATGTATTAGAGTAGACGAAAACGGTTAGATAATAATACAATCATTGTAGCTGTTAATACATATTAGGTGTGAGTAATTAAGTACATACACAAAGAATAGGTTTGCGTAAAACATATGCATATATCAGTAAGTACACATATAGACATATTGTTTCAATGCATTTCTCTAATATGTGCAATAATAAAATATACATGTATTGTTGGATAGTTAGTACACAGTTAGTTCATTTGCGTTAGGATAGCGTCCCCACCAAACATTTACAAATTTACCCACACTACTATGACGTCGTTGTACGTCACCATTGCGTAGCGACTGGAAGGGATTATAGATACATGTATGTATGTATCGCTATCAACGGGTCCACGGATAAGCGGTGAGTAGGTGATGTTTGATATTGAAATTCTTTTTTTTAATTTTTCGTATTTTGTATTGTTGAAATTTTAAGCAATTATTTAATTAAATTAGACCAGATAGAATTTGCACCTTTTGAATTTGATATTTTTTTGAGAAATCTAGTAGTATTGTCATTAAACATATAAATCTTTTATTCATAATTTTTTGTTAAATTTGGTAAATTAAACTTGTACTCATGTCAGTATATAAGCATAGATTAATTTTTACGTTGAAATAAATTATAACTTATTGATGTACAATGTGTAGTAAAAGTTTCTGAAGTACAGTAGCACCCCGTATTACTGTAAACTATTTTATAAATTAATAATTAATAACATTTTTTTTTTATTATTTGCTTTGATATGTATCTATAAATATATATACAATTTTATTTTATTCTTTATTTTTGTGAATTGGATTTTATTTTATTTTAAATTATATATAAGTACGAAAAAAATATTTTTTGAGGGAACAACTTAATTTAATTAAACACTTACCTAACCCTATACTAAAACAAATAAATTAAATAAATCAAAGAAATACACTAAATAAGTAAATTAATAATTGAATTATAATTAAAAACAAACTTAAATACATAAATAAATAAATAAATATGGTTGACCAAAACGGACAAATTGTAAATAACGGAGTCATTGGATCTAATCCACAACCCATAAATCAGGAAGCCACTACATCGAATTCTCAGTCTTCGAATCAGGAAGCCATGGCATCAAACGCACAGTCAGTCTCATCGAACCCAGTCACACAGCAAACGACTATTCCGAACGTACAAACACAGCAAGTTATGCCAGTATTCAGAACAATTGGACAAACGTTAGTTGGACTACCAAACTTCAGTGGACGGCCTCAAGAAAATGTTCGAGAATTTTTCTCAAAACTGGAACAACGAGCACGTATTGATGAATGGACTGAAACACAAATGTTAGCAGTAACTCGATGTCAAATTACAGGCGATGCATTCCGATATTTTGAGTCCGAAGCCAATCTCAACTCAGATACAATAACCTACCAGGAATTTAAGAAGGCCTTTATCAAAAGGTATAGCCCGAAAATTGTGCCAGGTCAAGCGTTAAATAATCTTAATAAATGTATTCAACGCCACCGTGAAAGTATCGACCAGTATGCCACTCGATTGAAGATCATTGGAAAACAACTATTAGAGGAAAACTTAAGCTACGTAACCGGGACTTCTGGAACCGAGTCAGAAATCAATGCAATTAAAAGACGGCATGAACGAGATTTGATCCACCAATTTCAAAGAGGAATTGATACGGAGATCGCAAAATTAATTTTATTAGAAGTTGGCCGAAATCCACAGTACACATTCGATGAAGTCGTAGACCTAGCTCTGAAAGCGGAAACTGGTAACGAAATAGTAAACTTATCCAGAAGGGTAGCCGACGCCTTTACCGTGCAATCAAATCAACGTAACCACCGACATATCAGTCAACAATATCGGAGAGAGGAACCACAACGGAATGTAGCCAATAACAATCAAGGAAATAGACCACGAATGACAGGAGTATGTTTTAATTGTAGACAACCAGGACATCAAGCTAGACAATGTGAAGCACCGAAATCAAATAATTGTTTTAAATGCGGTCAAGCGGGACACTATGCCAACCAATGTACACAATCAACGAATGCTTATACGGTTCATTCTACCAGAAATCAACATGGAGAAAATAGTTATAATTCAACCCGTTTCGTAGAAAATCGTCAAAGACCACGAAGAGAGAATGCTTTTAGAGCAAATGGAACCTCAGCGGATATGACTCGTAACAATAATGAAGGTCGGGAACGGAATACAAACAGTTGGACAGCTCAGTATACTCAAGAAAACCTTCCTTTAAATGGGCAGCGTCCTTCGTTCGCTCCCCAGAGCGAAGGAAGTTGGGACTAAAGCAACAAATTTTTATACCGCGCGTCGAAGTAGGTGAAGAAGATAACGAAAATTATAATCCCCAATGTTTTATCAAATTAAGGATCAACAACATGACCTGTCAAGTTTTGGTAGACACAGGCGCGGCGGTATCAATACTGAAGGAGAAGGTAGTGAGGAAAAGTGGGGAACCCATATTTTATAATAAAAATATTAGCATTAAGGGAATAACTGGACGAGAATTAGATGCGTTAGGTTATACCATAATTTCGACGGAAGTTGGAGGTGTTAATTATCCTACCGAATGGGTAATATGCCCAGATACCTTACCACTAGAAGCAGATGGACTTGTTGGCCGAGATATTCTAAATGAAATGCAAGCCATCATCAATTTTGATTCTCAAACAATACGTCTGAAAAATCACAACTTTTTCATGTCAGCCAAAGAAGATGATAGTGAAGAAAATGAAAGCCCTAATGATGTCTACGTTACAAGAATTAAGACAGCAAGCCAACCGAAAGTGAAAAACGATAGCCACCTTGAAAGACAAATAGTTAACCCTGAAAATCAAAAAAAGAAAAATTCTGTTAGCCACAAAAAAGGACAAATATATGTTAGCCACCAACAGAGACAAATAAAAAGCCAGGAAAGCCAAGAAGGGGAAAAATTTGTTAGCCAACGAGAGAAGCGAATAGCTAGCCAAATGAAAAATGGAGTAATTAGCCACAATCAAATTCAAAATGATAGCCAATTTAAAGAGAAAAACGTTAGCCACCAGGATAGCCAACTTAAAAAGAAAAATGTTAGCCACAATGATAGCCAATTTAAAGAGGAACATGTAAGCCACAGTGATGGTCGATCTAAAGAAAAAAATGTTAGCCACAATGTTAGCCAATGGAAGGGACTAAATGTTAGCCGAAAACTAAATGTTAGCCAAGAAAGAAGTGTTAACCAAGAAGGAAATGTTAGCCCAAGAGATAATGTTAGCCAAGAAGAAAATGTTAACCACTATGTAAGTCAAACTGATAGCCAATGGAATTTAAAGGTCAGCCATAAAGACAGCCAAACCGATAGCCATCAGAATGAAAAATCTGTTAGCCAAAATGGGAAACCTTGTATAAGCCAAGACAAAGATGTTAGCCACAAAACAAACTTATTCGATAGCCAACATGTAGTAACCGAAGACAACCAAGAGGAAGATCACGATACAAAATGCACAAGAGAAGACGAAATTGTAATGGTTATAAAGGATTTAAAGAAGGAAATCAGACAATTGACGAAAAGTCAAGAAAAACTACTTAAAGAATGGAAAGCCCGAGAAGACACAATTACGGAAAGTATTGGACAAATGAGGAAATTAATAACTCAGCCTGAAGGACAGCCAAAATTTACAAAAGATGGACGGAACGCAGATAACCTGAAAAAGAGAAAGAGAGTTACGTTTAAAATCGACGAAGAAAATGTTTGTGACGTTAAACATACAGCAGGTACATATCTCAACAAAGAAAATTTATTAGATAAACAGGATGTTAACTTAACGAATGAATTCTGGAGTGACGATGGAACAGAAAATAAGGTAATAAATGAGAAAACTCAGGAGGTACTATTTTTAAATGGAGATGGAAGCGAAAGTAATTGCGAGGAGAAAATGGAGATGGGTGAAGATCGGACAACTGGCCATTGTTTGGTTTACAACCCGGAAGCCATTGTTATTCCTCCGAGAAGCCAATGTATGATAGTCGTGGAACAAACATCACCCGAATTTATTACACCAGAAGATGATGTTGTGATTGAACCATCGAACATATTAATTCATGGAATAATGGTCGCTAGATCTGTGTCGAAAGCAACTAAAGAATTACCCATATGTATCTTAAATGTATCAGAAGAGTTAACCAGAATACCAAAGAATACAACATTAGCATATGCATACAAGTTGGAGAAAATGGAAGCTGACAGAAATGAGAAGATAACACATCAGACATATACTGTGGGATTAAATGTAAGTCAACCGATAGAGGAACTAATAAATTTACATCACATTGAAAATGAAGAAGAGAAAGCAATGCTGTTAAGTTTGTTAGAAGAATTTAAGCACATCTTTATGACAGCGGATAACAAATTAGGATGCACTGATAAAGTTTATCATCGTATAATCACCGAAGACGTACCACCGATAACAAAACGCCCATATCGAATACCGTTTGCCCAAAGAGAGGAACTGAAAAAGCAAATTAACGAAATGTTGGAATTAGGAGTGATTACAGAATCTGATTCACCGTGGTCAGCACCAGTTGTGATGGTTGCTAAAAAAGCTGCTGAAGGAGAAAATAAAATTCGTATATGTATTGACTACCGCGGGTTAAATGCAATCACAAAGCGTGATTATTTTCCTCTCCCAAATCTACAAGAAACGTTGGATCAATTGGGAAATGCTAAATACTTCACGACGTTGGACTTAGCGTGGGGTTATTGGCAGGTGAAAATACATCCGAAGGATAAAGAGAAGACAGCCTTTTCAACGCCCGATGGGCATTATCAATGTGAAAGAATGCCATTTGGACTCGTAAACGCACCGAGCACATTCCAGCGTTTAATGTACGCCGTATTGTCAGGATTGACGGGACACCAGTGTCTAGTATACTTAGATGACATTGTCGTATTCAGTAGTACGTTCGATACACACTTGGAAAGATTACGAACTATCTTTACACGTCTTGAAGAAGCCGGATTAAAACTGAAACCATCTAAATGTCTGTTCCTAGCGAGAAAAATAAAGTATTTAGGACATTTAGTGTCCGAAAATGGAATACAAGCGGATCCCGAAAAACTAGAAGTAGTTAGAAAATTTCCAGTACCGAAAAATGTGAGAGAAATAGGCGGATTCCTAGGACTCGTCGGATTTTATCGAAAATTCATCCCTAATTTCGCTGAGCACTCCGTACATCTAACACAATTAACAAAGAAAAATGTAAAATATAAATGGACATCCAAGGAACAAGAGGCATTCGAATATCTAAAAAATAAACTTTGTGAGCCACCAATACTTTTGCAACACCCAAACTTCAACAAACCGTTTATAATATCGACTGATGCGTCAGGATATGCAATATCAGCTATTTTAAGCCAGGAAGTTAATGGTACAGAACACCCGATAGCCTATGCCAGCCGTCAGCTTAATGGAGCGGAGAGAAACTATACGGTAACAGAGCAGGAATGTCTTGCAGCTGTTTGGGGTATAAAACATTACAGATGCTACTTATATGGACATAAATTTAAGTTGATTACTGATCATCGGAGCTTAAAGTGGTTACTAACTTTGAAGGACCCAACATCAAGATTAGCAAGATGGGCGCTAATGTTAACCGAGTATGATTTCGAAATAATGTACAGACCAGGAAAGAAACACAATAATGCCGATGCTCTGAGTCGAATCACCATAAACGTTGTAGAAAAAGAAGAAATACCATACCTACCAATTTTGAATAAAGCATTAGTAAGAGAAGAACAGCAAAAGGATCCCGAAATTAATAAGTTAATTTCAGAAATGGAAACTGATGAAGCCACCTCTGAATACTACTTAGATGAAGAAAATCTACTATTCAAACGAAGCAAAAATGAAAATTCGCCAGACAGACTTGTGATACCTAGAATTTTAATAGAACAGATTATGTATGAACACCACGATTTACCAATCTATGGTCATTTAGGTCAAAAGAAAATGTTAAATCTCCTTCAACAAAAAGCATACTGGAAAAATATGAGCGAAGATATTAAAAAGTATATAGCAAAATGCCATTCATGTAATACCCGAAAAACGCCTAGTAATCATAAACCTGCACCACTGCAACGATTTACTGGAGCACGAGAGCCTATGGAGTTAACTGCAATTGATATAGTTGGCCCATTTATTACGTCAGATCAAGGAAATCGTTACATATTAACATTCCAAGATTATTTTACGAAATACCTCGAAGCCATTCCGATAACAAATCAGAAGACAGAAACGATAGCCCGAGTTTTTGTAACAGAAATCATATGTCGTCACGGAGTACCGAAGAAGCTACTAACCGATCAAGGCTCAAATTTTGTATCTGAGTTAATGAAAAATGTGTGCAAAAAGTTAGGAATAAAGAAATTACAAACAACTGCGTACCACCCGCAAAGCAATGGATCACTAGAGCGTAGTCATAGAGTAATAAAAGACATGCTTTCACACTTTATCTCTGAATCTCAACGAGACTGGGATTCGTGGCTACCTTACATCTTAATGGCATATCGAGCAACAGTGCACACATCTACAGGAGAGACACCGTACTTTCTTATGCATGGACGACATATAACATTACCTGGTGATGATATATTTAAACCGTTGGATCGAAGATATGATTATAGCGAGAATTACACGTCTGAAATGGTCGCAAGATTAAATCAAGCTTTTGAAAGAGTACGACAAAATATGCAAAAAGCAGCGATGCAGAGGGAAGCCCATTACAATAAAAACAGTAAGCCAGTCGAATTTAAAGTTGGAGATAATGTCTATTTACAAGACCAATCAGTTAAGAAAGGACTATCTAAGAAATTAAGGAAGCCCTGGATAGGCCCATTTGTTATTACAGAACAAATAGGTCCAGTTACTTTCAAAATACGAAGAAATGGAGAAAAGAAAGAAACAATCGTGCATGCAAATAGACTGAAGAAAATAAAAGCTGGAAAAGAGCAAGAACCAGAAACCAACAAAACAAGCGAGGATGGTCAAGATTTGGAAAACAACATATGTCGGGAAGAGGATTGGGTTGGAGTTGAAGCTCAGTACCCAGAAAATCTAATAAAAAGATATGAAGAAAATGTGGATGTGGATGATGAAAGATGGAACGTGATTGTACATCGTGAACCAGAACCTGAAGAACGGAGAGAAGAAGAAGTAAATGAAGAACCTGAAGAGTACGAACCATGGATAGGGTCACCTAAGTCGATAGTCACAGAACAGGAAAATGATGAAGCACGATTGGAAGATATACCGTTTGAAAATGAAGAACGATTGCCAGAATTAGAAACACTAGAAAATGCACCAATGGAGCTAGAGCCAACCCCTGTAAATGAATGTGCAGACACTGGAAGTGACGAATTTCCACAGAATCTTCATACGGAAAATGTGACTCGATACCCACACAGATACTTTACAAGGAGCCGAGGAGCAGCGCCTCCACCCGAAAATCTACCTAAGAGAATTTAAATCATTGTTCTGTTTTAGGTTAATACAAGAGGCAGTCAAAAAAAAAAAAAAAAAGTTTTAAAGACAAAAAAAAAGAGTTTGTGTTAAAAAAATTCGTTTCAATATGGTATTGAACTAGGAAAAAAAAATATTAGTTAAGTGACAATTTAGTTAGGTGAAAATTAAGTTAAGTGACAGACAAATAAACTAGGAATTAAGTTAATGCATAAAATAATAATTAAAGTGATAGAATATCTTTTCCATATAAACTAACAAAAAAAAAAAAAAACTAAACGTACTGTGTAGTGGAAAAAAATAAATAAATAAATAAATAGACTAATAATTAAAAGTGAAAGAAAAAAAAAAACTATAGTATCAAATAAACAATAAGTTAAAAAAAAAAAAAAATGAATCAATATACTTACCTTTATTCATTAATAATTATAATCTTAGTGGTTAATTGCTGCGTGAGCAATGCAATCATCGCGTATGATTGTCAAAATATAAATATGAACATTACAACCTTTAGTTTAATAGAGACAGGAAATTGTCAAGTACAGGACAGTGACGTAGTGACAAGTAAAGAAAAAATACAGTTAGTTCAAATAAATGACTTTGAAATTATACCCGTAAAACAATGTAAAATTCACGTAACGCGCCAGATATTTTATTGCGGTATGCATTCACATATATCAGCAGTAACAAATGGACTAGCAACTTATCTATATTCAGTTTCTAAGCATATGTGCGAAGATATGCATAAACACAAAGCTCTAAATTTCTTTTATGGAAAAGTTATTAATCAGTTGGTTATTAATGGAACCTCACATGCAACGGTTATGATGGCAGGGAAAATGAAATCTGAGAATTCATGCGATGGAAGCGACTACGAAGATCACAAGGGACGTTGGACCAATGTAATTGTGCAAGCAGCACTAGAAATTGGATTGTATGAAGAATATGCACCAGTCAATGTAAACGAAAATCAGATCGTGTTATCAAGTGGAACTGTGTGTCCATACAAGGAGAAGACATGTATCGATTCTATACGAGGCCATAGTTTTTGGGAAAACGTCGATTCAAACAAATGTACGGAAAGACGTTATACAGTACTATATGAGGGAGAAGCCACCAAGATAAAACCACGAAAGCCAGATATGTCATATGAAACCCCTATATATTCAGTGGACCAAGGAGAGAAAATATTTGCCATGCCTATAAACAAACCTACGATCATCTGTGGACAGACAGCCTACGAGACAGACCACCCGAAATTTTATATAATAAAACCATCAGAATCAGGATTATTTTATTTCACAAAGAAAACTCAAAATGTATTCAATATGGATCCAACAGCATACACAAACGCTAAAGTAGTGTTTGTAGAAAGACACATTCGAGGCCAGATTGTTAAATTATATGCCGACGTAACACAACAGAAGTGTGCGCTGGAACAGCAAGTGTTAAGGAATCTACAAACTCTAGCAATTACAGCACCAGCGGAATTTGCATATACCAAGATGAAAGCCCCAGGATACACAGCGGTTAATTATGGAGAGGTAGCGCATATCATAAAGTGTACTCCCGTTGAAGTGAAAATCCGAACAACGGAAAGATGTTACCATGAGCTCCCCGTAACCTATGACAACAAGACTCTTTTTATGACACCACGGAATAGAATTTTGCAAAAATACGCAACGGAAGTCGGTTGTGACCCATTCTTATATCCTGCATATCAACTAAGTGGAAAGTGGTACAAGACAGCAAAAGAAATTTCGGAAATACCGTCACCCCAAATATTGGAGCCAGCAAATCAAAATCAGTGGAAATATACTAGCCCAATAAATTTATTTAAAGGTGGAATTTACACCCAAGAAGACATGATCAGACTTCAGCAACATCTACTACTACCAACTGAAAGACAGGCAGTGTCGGATATTATGACCAGAGGAATGACGGGATTGACCACAGATTTACAAGGGACGAAACTTGATGCGTTAATAAATGAAGATCTTCTTCAATCGTGGGCAGAGAAAACGTGGGGCAAAATGTGGAAGTGGTTTACCAATGTAGGAATTATAACATCTGGATTTATGGGAATAATAATAGTAGGGAAAGTCATAAAACTCATTGTAGACACAATAGTTCATGGGATGGTTCTACATCAAATTTTTGGTTGGAGCATAAGACTCATTGCTGCACTATTTGATAGCATTACCATGTATATCGTACATAAATATCATTCTACTAAAGAAGTACAGAAGGAAGGTGATACGGAATTAGAAAGCGACAGGCAGCCGGAAAGCGATAGCAAGTTGACAATAACGGAGGAAGCAGAAGCACCCAACATATCTACCGTGCAACCTAAAGATGTACCTGTAACAGTAGCGTTGTATCCAGTAGCCGACATCCAACAATCCTCTACAACCATGAAGCAACCATGGCTACCATAAAGTGAGGAACAGGAAGATAAGTGTTTGTGAAAGGTGAATATTAAAAGAACAAAAAATGTTAGTGTAAGTGAATATAGTTGATAAGTGAGAAAAAGAAAGTTTTTTTTTTTTTTTAGTGCCGAATAAGGACAATTTTAAGACGGCAATAAAGACTTTTATAGAGACATTAGGACAGATTAAGAAATTAGATTAAGGAATGTAACCCGATTAAGAGTAAGTAAATAGGAATTGAAAATTTATTAAGAAAGTAAGGTAGGAAAGGAAGACGGTGACAATGACAAAGTTGTCCTAAAGAACAACTTTGATTCTAAGGGGGAAGGGATGTAATGAGAGTGAAGTTGACAGCCCTGAAACTTAATTTTTTCTTACATAAATTTAAAATTGTCGACCCTAAATAATTTTTAACGTAACTTATAACAAAATGCACTGATAAAATAACGAATGCAGCCAATGCAATTAATTCGCAGAAGAAATTAAGATAAGAAAATAAATGCATGCATGATGCAATAGGGCGTTGTTGGCTTGGCTTGGGTACGCGGCGTCATTCGAAGCCGAGAGTTGGTAAGTGTGGGAGTCATTTTTGAAGCCGGGAGTTAGTTGATGGCCGCCGGTTAGTTAGTGAAATTAGAATATACAAAAAAAAATTTTAAGTTAGTTGTTGGCCAAAGTAAAATCGGAAAAGTTGCGTAGTCAAAATTTTACTATAAGAGCTGTAGTAGTTAAATAGTGAAATACAATTAAGTTAGTGTGTTAACCAGTGAAATAAGAATAGCCCACCAGCCGGAAAATTTGTATGAAATAAGTAAGGAGAACTAGCAGTTGGTTAAGGTAAAGAAAGAAAATTCATTAGAGAAACATTACAAATTTGCCAAAAAGGTAAGTCACGTCTTCCATTCCTATAATTCAATTCTAATTTTCGTTTTTATCATAATTGTTAATACTTCAAATTCATAGGATTGTTGATAGCATTTTTTTATACGTTACCCTTTTTCATATAATAAAAGTTTAGGCTAATAAATAACGAGAATATTTAGTAAATTCTATTGTTTTTTTTTTTATATTAATTTTGCTCAATTTTATTTTTTTATATGAAATAAATGTCCCCATTTTACACAGTTTAGGACATTCGATTTTTTTTAATATTAAGTAAAAGTGTAGTCATCCTAAATTTTTAAGTGTACCGCTAAGCTATGAAACAATTAGAAATGTTTAGAGATTATGGTCCAACATAATGTTCATTCTTTTATTTTATTACTTTTTATTTCTATTTTTAAGTAGAAAGTTTTTTTCTTTTAAGAATCAAACAGTAAAAATCATATATTATTGAGTAATTATGGTTGGTAGGAACTAAATTGATCAGTTATTTGTCTTAAGATGTTAAATAAATTTTGTAAATAAATTGTAACCTTTTGTTTTGAAGATTTATAAAATAAAACGTATAGCATAAAAGTGGTTGACGGCCAGTTAGTTTTAATATTATTTTTTTCAGATAAATTTTCCACCCCCAACCCTTCTGTAACCTTATTTCGCTGCATATTATCCTGGAGTTCGAACCCTCGTCGTACAAAAAATGAATCCGGGTAAACTCGATTAACATCTTGAGAACCGGTTTCATTACAATATTGTATTATACGAAACTGGTATTACGGTATTATATTACAGAATCGTATACATATAATATGTTATGTCCAATAAAAGCTCATCTATTAAAAATACCAATACAGATGCGGCCATATTTGATTTATAGCAGGCAGGCCATTAGAGGTCGTGCACAAGTTGCTTGCGATGGTTTCCTAAAAACTTAAGATCATACCTAAGACTGTACCAGATTTCAAAAACTTGGCACAAAGTGCACGATTCTAATGAATTCCCCCTATGCTATTAATAGGTAAGTGCATCAGAAGAATGTTAAGAACTACTGTACTAGAATATCGTAGTCCCTACGATAGATAGTTTTGTTAGAACTTGTATGGTCTTTAGTATACATTTCTTCTATAGAAATAGTTCGCCCAAATTTGACAGTTTTAATAGTAAATGTAAATCTAAAATTCCGCAAAATAATCCAAAACCACTTTTAGACATTATTTATCCTAATGTACAGAGGCGTAATTACAAATTTTGCGCCCTGGAACCAAGCATCACCCTACCCGAAAATTTAGAGTGGCAAGCAAAAAAAAAATGTTGCCAGCCTTTCTTTGTCCAATATTTTCTTTTGTTGCGCCTTATATCTTTCCTCTATTTCGCCCCTTTTTTCCACGCGCCCTGGAGCGACTGTCTCATTGTAATTAGTAAATGACTTTTTAGGGTTTCGTACCTTAAAAAAGAAAAACCTCGTGCCCGTCTATTACAGAGATTTTTCTCGAAAATTATGTAAGGTAGGAAATTGAAATGTAATATAGTATTTTGGTCTTAACGACACGTAGGTACATATGAACCAGTCAATGATTAGAAAAAACATTAGTTTGGATTAAAACGGGGGGTCAGTTCATGGGCGCCCATATGATGGATTCCAGGGAGGGGCCCGAAGGGTGAAAAGTGAACTTCCGGAAAAAATCTTTTTTTTTTATATTTTTCTTCGTAAATTTTTCCCCACATAATATTAGACCTTTTTTTTGCTCGTTTTTTTCCCTTCCTTCGTATAAAGCACGGCTGTCAATTAGGGGCGGCCACGATTCTGAAATACTATATATAATCCACAAAAAACACCATTAACAACGTCGTTTTGCTCTCTTCGAACTCTTTTTTTTTAATTTTCTTCCAATCCTGCCTAGCTAGGGGGGGGCCATGGCCCCTCCCTGCCCATAGGGATGGGCGCCCATGGGTCAGTTTGATTCAAAGAAAAGTTTTCAAAAATAAGAGTTTTTTCGACAGTGTAGTAGTTCTGGTAATGGTAGATTAATATTTCATCTATGTATGTAGACAACTCAGGACAAAAATCCGCTGCAGAGTAACGTTTTGAACTCAACTAACTTAATTGTTAGAGATCTTCCCGCACATTATCCAGTTCCGGTCAAAACAATAGAATTCTAATATTCAATGTGCTTTAACCTCAAGAACAGGTAATTTAACAAGATATACTGACAAGCCAAAAATATTCATAAATTGTTTACTCGTAGAATATTTTTAATAGAATTGTACTTTGTATTCATCTACCATTGATTTTTATATTAAGTATGTTTCATAATGAGCGTATCAGTTGGTTCACGCTACTACTCGGTAGTATTCCCTAAATGAAATGAGAATTTTAAATTCCAGTTATGAAATTATAGAACTTCCCTAGTAAATATCAAAAGACAAATTAAATTATCAAATTTAATAAATAACGAAAAACGTAACACTTATTCGTCTGAACAAATTTCTAACAAACTGGTCGTACATGTATCAAGACCTAAGACCTTTGCAAGTTATATATGACTTTATAGGTATTATCTTGGAATCTTCTACTACACTTCATTTAACGCGGCGCGGCGTTGCCAGATTAATAAGTTGAATTATTTTGAAGCTTGTTGAAACCTACTTGTTTAAGAAAATTTGAATGTTTGGTATAATTTTTCATTGAAATATAATTAAAAATCCCATATTTTCTATAAAAGTATTTATAATACCTATATTCTAATGCATTTTTCTCAACAATAGATATCCTAATATTCAGGAAACTTCAACGAAGTTTTTCTTATTCTTAAGTCTGCTCAGTTTTGTTGGTTTTAATTGATGATTTTCTTCATACACGGAGAGAAAAATCCTATAATTTTTGTAGAGAAAATTTCAGAAAAATTACCATGCTCGCCTATAATCCGTGCGCGATCGGCGACCTTATATTGGTTGCACTGTACCTGTAAAAACATGTATACAAAAATGATTGCCAACAATATATTCTAATACATATACTAAAGATAGGTAAATAACAAAAAGATGAATTAAACGATGACATCATCCTAAGAGAGTGTAAAAGCAACTGACTGCTAGCTGCTTGTAACACAGTGATAAATCAAGGTGCTTGGTGCGAACTGTCTGACAGTTTCTTCCACAGTCCACACCTATGGTTCGCATGTAACTCGCCTAACTCGCTGAGTGAGGTACATTTCATTACAGCGTTCCCAATACAACCAACCTTCTTTCTGTTTTTTTTTTCTTTCTATTATTAGCATGTTAGCTTGGTAATTTTTTTAATAAACACAATTAAAAATTATTTTTTTGTCGGTAATGGAACTTTTTACTGTGCTGTTTTACAAATTTTACGGAGATAATATTACGAAAAGAACATTCCATCCTTTAAATTTTTTATGATTAATTATAATCTTTATATTTTTACCTTACAGAATTTAATATGTTCGCCTTTTACACGTCGATTGTAGTGCTGAGCACAGTAATTTTTATAGGAATTTTCTCTCCGTGTAGTAATCAAACTCCCTCAAGCTACACTAGATAAAGAAATACCCAACTTTTAGTTATCTCAAAAAAGCGTTATTTGCTTTTTTCTCTTAAATCGAGTCAACTCTATAGTTTTCTTAGAGCATCAAAAGTGATTGTGTCTATACAATAGTGTTTGATCTCGGTATATTCACTCGTGCAAACACATATGCAATATGTTGTTAAATACGATTACGCGAGCCAAATTGGTCATTTTCTCATTAAACGGCCCGGAGGGTATGTTTGTTACTCACTATACTATACGGTACAATCAAAATAACCAATTCAACGTATTTCCGTCTGTTACTTATGAAATATTATTACCGCCTTCTGCTGTAACGTTCTTATTTTTATGCGGTGTTAAAATACAAACTCAGAAATAAATAGGTTTATTGTTATCAACATAGTATAAATTGGATGTATACACACGTATAATCTACCTATTGTAAATATAATTTAAATGTTATTTTAGCAGATTGTTATAAAAAAAAAATACAAACTACTATTATTAAAATTATATTCAATAAAGTTTAGTAGGATACTTGTATTTACTTCGTATATTACTTAAATTGAAAATGGTAAAGAATTAATTTTGATCGTGAGAAATTGAAATGAAGTCAAATTGCATGCAATTTGCCAAATTAAAAATTAACTGATTTTTTTTAATAAATTTGTAATTTTAGTTCTTTTGTTTGCCGAAATGCCATTCAGTCAGAGTTTTAATCAATTTTGATAATTTTATTTTGCATTTATGACATAATAAAATGCAACATTTCTATGAATACCTACTTTTCTAACAGGTTACCGGTAAGATAGTAACGAATGTACTTATACAAATTGAATGCAAATGTAAATGTGAAAGAAAAAAAATTACTTATATCGAGTGCAGGGTCGAAATGGAAACTTCTATGACTTTTGCCATCAGAACCTAGAGGGAAGGAATGGCAGACCCCGGAAATATATAATATTTCTTTTCTAAATTTTACACCCAAAAAATTAGTGACGAGCCTCCTCTTCAAGCTCGGGCCCCAGGGCTACAACCTCAGCTGCCCCACGCTCTTGTCGGACCTGATTGCCATCACAAATTACATAATCGATTTCATGTACCCAAGATAATTAATATTGAGTGAATTATCTTTCTATGTATGTATGTCAATTTTGGTTTTCTGGACCTTAGAAAGTGATCTAAGTCTCAACTCACGAAAAACTCTTTTAAAGGATCAATTTTTTATCTAGTGAATATCAATTTTCCATCTACAACTAATCTGCTACATATTTCACAATATGTTAGTAAATATTTTTCTTGTTATAGTTGAATTTAACTAAACTTGGTCGAACGTCATTAAACTAATGCAACAAATTAATCAAAATTAGACGTACCAAAATTTTCTGTCTCTTTTCCTTGTTGTTGTTTTTATGTTAGAGTCATGCCCGACGAGAGAGCGGGGTAGTCTGCGTTGCAGCCCCGGGACCTAGGTTTGAAGAGGGGTCCCGTAGCTAGCGGTAGGAGGCCCGGGAAAAGATAAGAGAAGCTTTTTTTGCACGTAACTTTTTGTGGCCAAAAATTTTTAAAAAATGCATTTTTCTCCGGGGCCCACCATTTTTCTGTACGGCCCTGATTGGGGTATCCATAGTAATATAAAATTGCACGTCTATATCAAATCTACCTTAAACAAAAAATAACAGTTAGAACGGTTTTTTAAATTTTGTCGGATTATATAATGATCTTAATACACTTTGACTGATACCACAAACAATTCGATATTATCTTTTATCGTTAAATATTCTGCCAAAAAAAAATTTTTATATAGGTACGAAAAATTTTCACAGTAAATCTACTTCGTATTTATTAACACTTTCATTGCCGATTACGCGATACCACGTGATACGGCTACTTTACTATATGGCGAATCACGCCGTATCGCGTCACAAATATAAGAACCTACTTATTTAACATAAAATATTTGGCCATCTCACAAAGTCTATATTTTTAACTTGGCAATGAAAGTGTTAATTATAGCCACTAGAATGTCCTTATCTTTTTTTATCAACCGAATTTTGCTCAATTTTAATTTAAAAATATCACACCTACCTACGCTGAGTTATAATTATTATATTTCTATGATGTTCAGTTTTATTGCTTCAGTTAATTGTTAAATAACAAATTTAAATAAATTAATTATATATATATATATATATATATATATATATATATATATATATATATATATATTGGTTATTAATAAAAACAAAATGTTTAGAACACGGTCCATTGGTTTGTGACCGTTACAATTCAATAGATAATAATTATAATATTGTATTTTAAATATTTTCTAGTTCAAGGTAAATTTTTTACCTGCATTAAAAACTATATAGGTATTTATTAAATAAAATGTCACGTAAACTACTGACAGAAAATAAGACTTTTTAAAAATTCATTACACCAATTATATTATTATTCTAAATATATTTTGAATCTCCAACCCGCGGCCCGCGAGCCGCATGCCGCCCGCCTCAAACTTTTTTTGGCCCGCGAGATTCATCACACCTCTACAAAATATTTTTATTTTATAATGACCAAGGTAGTGAAAGCCAATGTATATCTAATATGAGAACGCATAATTTTATATGCGGCCCGTGTAGTTATGATGCGCTTTCAAAGTGGCCCGCAAGATCATTTAGCTTGGCCATCCCTGTCCTAGAATAATTTAATAGTATATTATATATCTAAGTATTAATGTGTGACTTTTAATCCCGAGTGTGAAATTTATTGCCAGAGAACCTGTGAAAGTCTGAGGGCAACAGTTTATACAGATATAAGATAGATAAAAAAAAAGAAAAAAAAACACTTTAATTCCGTGGTGTATTATTTCTTGCAATTCCGGAAAATTTAAAATTTAAAAAAATTATTTAATGTTAACTACTTAAATTGTATGAAATAATATTACATTTACATACAAATCAAATTAGACAATACAATGTAACTGTTTATCTTTATCCGCTAGTTTGAATTTGTTTATTATTTTAAATTACCTAGCAACTAGCATTTGATTTAACTTAAATTTCGCTTACTGATTGGTGATGCTCTGTAAATTCTACTTGTTGAAGTTGTTGATTGGCATAAAAGTGGTAACAAAAGCATTTTTAATCCCTTGGGAATAAAATTAGTAAATTACTTCCAATTGTGAGAGACTAAATCATGTATTTTTCCAGGAATTGCAAAAAAAATTCTGTCTCTTCTTTTAATACAGTTCACTGCTGAAGAAAAGATGAGGAAAAATTTTTAATCGAATTTAAAAATTTTTTTATGCTGCAAAAATTATTGTAATTGTTAAGGCTGTGCTGTTGATACGTACATATAGTAGATACGTTGATAACCGACAAATCTGTAATGTCTACATCCGGTTAAAATTCCTACGTATCCATAAACGTACAATTCTTATACAGACAAGAACTTTTTCTTTTCGTTACATGAGCACTTCTTATTTTTGAGTTTCAAATATGATTCCGATTACTTGTAGATATTAAAATATACAGGTGACTTCCGGTAATCGGATGAATTTGAATCAGCTGTTGCATTGTTGCTTCTCGATATGGAGAGATTAAGGTTATGTCAGTGTTTTAAGTGTGTCCTACCATTTTAGTCACAATGGATCAGTGATCAGTACAGCATCGTGTGTTTGCATACGACACATTTGTTAAGCCGGGGACACACGTAAGCACGAATGCACATGAGGCAGGCCGAGGACGTACAGTATGCATCGAATTCAATTTCCGTTATTTAAAGTTCCTACGAACGAGGCTGAATAAAATAAGGGAGCCATTAATGCTCATTTGTTCAGCACTTTCAAAAAAAGGCAGATGAGTATTGAGTATATTGTTTTGGCAGATGCTGCTTTCATAGTAATGTCTAATTTAATTAAAAAAAAAAAAAAACAAAGGCGTTGGTGGTCTACTCAATTATATATAAATCGACCTATCTCTACAAATATCCTAAATAACTTAATTTATGATGAAGAAAATGGCTGTTTTAAAAATTTTGTTCGAATATCTCCCGAAGATTTTGTTTTCCTGACGCAATGTATTTACGAAAAAGTTAAAAAGAAAGATACAGATTTGAGAAAAGCAATTTCTGTAGAACAAAGATGAGCTGTTACTTTACGGTATTTAGCTGTTACTTTACGATATAATATGGGTTTTATTATTTATATACCTTACATCAATATACGTATATTTATATAATACAAGTCGTAACACGTTGACAACAATTTATTACACAAACGTTTAAAAAATTTAAATAATAATGGACAACATACACCATGTACACACTAGAATAGAATCGAGGCACGAATTTCTTTGATGTACCGACTCGATATGGCTCGCCGTTGCCTCGCCTCGGCATGTACTTGAGGGATATTGCCGCGATCCGAATAGACGTATACACTTGAGCAAGTGTACGTCCTCGGCTTGCCTTATGTGCATTCGTGCTCACGTGTGTACCCGGCTTTAGAGCTGAAAGATGCAATTACGGAAGAGGTGAATTTGATTGGAGAAGAAATGTTGAGCCGAGTCCGTAATGATTTTCTACAGAGGATGGAAATCTGCAATCAAGTGGATGGCCATCACATGCATGACGTCATCTTCAAGAAATGAAGACAATATAGTACACTTAAATGTTTCATGCAACTTATGTTTTATGAAATGGTATGTTTTCAGCATTATATCTTTATCAATTAAATAACATTAATAAGCAAGTCAACTTTGTACCGTTTATTTAAAAAGCGTCCGGTTCCCACTAGTCACCCTGTATTTATATTTACTAAACCCCTAATCTAATGCTCCTTTCACATTGTACGGTTTCCACTATACGGTAAAAAACCATACGATTTTTTGTCGGGAGATTGTTGTTTCATATATTGCACAATTTTTTGCCATTGTGAACTTAGTATTTTCATTTTATTTGCCAACATTATACAAGTAACATAGATATTATTAAGGTTAATTCTATAAATCAGGAAGGAGGTTACTTTACTCACAGTTTGAAAACCTGAAGAATGACAAGAACAACCATGTCTGGATATTTACTAGCTCTTTAATTAGACGGCAAACTTAAAACAACCGTCAAATCCAGTGGTAAGAAACGGCTGCTGCACGGCACAGCAAGGGTATTTTGTCGTAACCATGTAATGAAAAAGGTTCTATGTTCTTCTTCACTTCACTAAAAGAATGTGACCGTACGATTTTTTACCGTACAGTGAAAACCGTACAATGTGAATGGAGCGTCACAGTTTTATTTTGGTGAAAAGTGCCAAAGTAAACATTCCCAAATTTTCTAATTTAATAAGTCTTTCATTAACAAGCAATTTACTTTTACAAACATAAAATTTCCATTACTTTCGTAACATAAGTACCTATTTACAGTTTTCTTATTTCTCAATTATATATAAAACTAATTTAAAAATTAATATTGCTGTAAATTATTCTGTTGATAAGTTAAAAAATATAAGATGATTTTATATTTTTGTCATAAATTTCTTTATGTTTAATTAATACTAGGTAATTTTAATACTAAACAGAATCATAAACGAATTATATAAAATGTAATTACTTAATTAAATTTCTCTAATTCATAAAAAATATAAATTAGCGGAATAATTAAAAAGGTATAGTGACATTTATCAAAATTTTAATGATAAAATCTAAGTAGTTCATTAACTGATTTCTTCTGAATCTACAAGAAATATAAAAGTAATCTATACATAAGTATAATAAAACTGTAACGGGACCATTTCTGTACATGGAATATTTTTTGAAAATTGTACTGATACTGTAAAAAGTTATTGACGTAGATATGGATACAGCGACTTCTACAATTTTTGTCTGTCTGTCTGTCCATCTGTCTGTTCACGCATCACGCAAAAACAATTGGACGGATTCTGATGAAATTTAGTGTGATAATAACCTATTACCTGGGTCAATATCTAAGATACTTTTTACTCGAAGAAAATGTCTTATTCGCCCGGGAAAATAGAAAAACCATTTTGAACATGTGGCTGCATTAGGCAAAAATTATTGTTCTGTGCAAGTTCTGTATATGTACCTATAAATACAATAAACTGTCAGTAGAATTTCTATAAAGGTACAAGAACTGAATTAATAACCTCATCCCTTCTTTCAATTTCCAGCTTCATAATAATTTTTATTAAGTTTAATGATGGTCAAATATATCAAGAAAAATTAAGATTATAAAGGACGATTACAATCTATAATAATATTAAGACATTTTAAGGCTTCTGAAATATTCTTTTCGCTTTCTTTTATACTGCTCTTTAATTCCTACTTCATCGCAAGAGTTCTCATTTTTCTGTCTTGCACCGTTTTTAGCTATAATACTTCCACAAAAAACAGTTTTCATCCGATGGCAGCTCAACGGTTTGACTCAAAAGAACTTCGACTTTAGATTCGTAATTAACGTCAAAAATTACACAAAACGTATATTTTTGTGTAAACTTTTACACAATTTTCAACTGGAAAATCTTACTCTTACTTATATATATATATATATATATATATATATATATATATATATATATATATATATATATATATATATATATATATATACAGTGTTTTTCATAAAGTTCGCACCATATAGGAAACTTTTTTACTATTGATATTTTGAAAAATATTTTAGTGGGGATAGTTGGTGCATCGGTTGGAATGAAAAAGTAGCTAAACACGTTTCACCCCCCACTTGTTATTTGGCGGGAAACCGGAAATTTCAAATTTGTTAAGTTAATTGCGAAAAATGGTAATAATTTCAATTACGAAAAATGGTAATAATTTCAAAGTTATTGGTCACTTCCTCATGAAATTTTGGGGTCGTATCAAAATTGGGTCTAGTAAACATATTCTGGTAATTAAATACCATAATCTGCAAGAATAACGCCCAAAAATCCGCTTTTCCAAAATGCGACTTTAAGTGGCCCTAACTTCAAAATAATTTTACAAATTCTAGCAAAATAAAAATTATACGATTCTTTGACATCTACTTATTCATAAAATCACAATTGTCGCCAAACTATTGTCTTAGATATTGCTCTTTCAATAGGAAAAATTAATTTTGTACTAAAAAAAAACACGTCTCTGTAACGTTGGAGTTTTAATAATTATGGACAATTATTATTATTGTATTTTCTTTATAGTTAGTAGCAAAGATACTTATTATGCTAATTTCACAAAAAAAATTCCTAAGATAATTCAAATAAATGATATTCCAGTCCTTTAAAATTACTAGACTTTTTGGTAATATTTGATATTTTATTAATAAAATTTATTATTAATATAGCCATGATGCACAAAAATCACGACAATATTGATAATATTAATAATAACTAGTTAAATATTAAGAAAATTTCTAGCAGTTTTAAAGGACTGGGGTCATTTATTTGAATTATTCTTTAAAGATTTTTATACGGTTATTAGCGTACTTATATCTTTACTACAAATTATAAAGAAAATAAAGTGATGATAATTGTTCTTGCTTATTAGAACTCCAATGTTACAGAGACGTGTTTTTTTATGACAAAATTAAATTTTTTTATTGAAAGATCAATATCTGGGGCAATATTTTGGTAACAATTTTGATTTTATAAATAAGCAAACTCAAAGATTGGTATAATTTTTATTTTGCTAGAATTAATAAAACAGTTTTAAATTTAGGGTTACTTAAAGGAGAATTTCGGAAAAGCAAATTTTTGGGCTTTATTTTTCCATACTGTGGTATTTAGTTAACGGGATATATTAACTAGACCTAATTTTGATATGATATCAAAATTTCATGACGTAGTGATCAGTACTTTTCAAATTATTGCCATTTTTCATAATTCACAGTTTTGAAATTTTCGTTTTCCCGCCAAATAGCAAGAAGGGGGTAAGATGTGTTTAGCTACTACTAGCAAACCTTATAAAAACCTTACATACGATAGTCCAACTTCAGAACCACTTATTGTGACATTATTACCCACTGTCATTGTGTTAATATTAAAAATGATTGTATGTTAACTAGTATCTAATTTAAGAGAGTGATTCACCCCTTCTCCAATGTTGCTCAAACTGAATTTTGAAATCGAAAATTTCATTTCTACGTTATTCTAAATGTCTTAAACTATTTTCCATGAAGAAAAACTTCTTGAACTACCCAAGTAGTACGACTATTCGGGCTCCATGATGCTGGCACACCATCTAAAAAGTTGAACATTGAAAAAATTTTGTCTAATAGGTCACAAATTGGTCATAATTGGTCACTTAGTCCCACTAATTGGTCAGCAATAGAAAAATTTTAAATAAATTTTAAAAAATTTGTAAAAATTTCAAGGTCAGTCAAAAATTTTAGCACACCATCTAAAGAAAAAAACAAAAATAATAAGAGCAATCGGTAGGATTTTAAATCCTAATAATTGGTCAGTTAAAATAAAAAATTGGCCAGGTCCCCAGAATTTAAAAAAAATTTAAAAAAGGCTTATTTATACTGCGACGCATGCGCGAAATCTCTACCGATAAATTTAGCTGTCAATAAATCTAGTCGATACGTTGAATTTTTCGATAGGGTAAAGCCACCAGTATTTGACCAGCCTACATTAGTATTATTTTTATACATTAAGGCATTTATTTGCCCTGCTGTATTTATTGGAAAATAAACGTTATTTCCTTATGACCCATTGTTAGGGCCCCGCAATCTTAGCACCACAAATGTGAGATTTCGAATGGCCAATTAGATCATTAAAAAGGTCAGAAATTGGTCATAAATGATCAACTGGTTTTGTTCATTTGTCAGCGATAGAAAATTTTTTACTAAGGTTTAAAATTCTTTCAAGGTCATTCAAAAAATTTTAGCACCTCATATGTGAAATTTCGAATGACCAATTAGATCATTTAAAAGGTTAGAAATTGGTCAGAAAAGGTCAACTGGTTTGATTAATTGGACAGCGATACAAAATTTTTTATTAAGGGTTAAAATTTTTCTAAGTCATTCAAAAATTTAGCACTTCATATATGAAAATTCGAATGATAAATTAGATAATTTAAAAGATCAGCAAGTGGTCATAAAAGGTCAATTGGTTTCATTAATTGGTCGGTGATAGAAATTTTTGTTATTAAGGATTCAAATTTTTCAAGATCATTCAAACATTTTAGCTCCTCATCATTAATAAAATAAAAAAATAAAAGCTATGTTTGATAGGAAATCATCTGCTGATAATTGGTCAGCGAAAATAAATGGTTGATCTAAGTAATGCTGAAAATGGTACTAATATTTTTGAATGGTTTTGAAAAACTTGAACCATTAGTAAAAATTTTTCTATTGCTGATCAATTAATCAAACCAGTTGACCTTTTATGACCAATTTCTGACCTTTTAAATGATTTAATTGGTCCTTCAAAATCTCACATTTGAGGTGCTAAGATCATGAGGCCCTAACAATAGGTCGTAAGGAAATGACGTTTATTTTCCAAGAAATACAGTAGGGAAAATTTGCGTGGACAAAAATTCCAATATTACTTAATTAAAGATCTTATAGTACTTAAGAATGTGTATAATAAAACACAATTGATAATTAAATGAAAAATTAAATTAATTACCAAAAAACCAGAAAATAAAGTTGAAATAAAAACAATAAATATAAGCAATATTTGTTGATTATTTTCAATTTTATTGAAACTTTTAATGAAAACAAATAAATACATAATTTACAAAAAAAAATGATACTTTAATTTCAATTTTGATTTAAAATCAAATTTTTTCTTAATAAATGCCTTAATATATAAAAATAATGCTAATATAGACTGGTCGAATACTGGTGGTTTTACCCTATTGAAAAATTCAACATATCGACTAGATTTACTGACAGCTAAATTTATCACTAGAGATTTCGCGCATGCGTCACTGTATGAACAAGCCTTTTTTAATTTTTTTAAAATTCTGGGGACCTGACCAATTTTTTATTTTAACTGACCAATTATCAAGGTTTAAAATCCTATCGATTGCTCTTATTATTTTTGTTTTTTTCTTTAGATGGTGTGCTAAAATTTTTGAGTGACCTTGAAATTTTTACAAATTTTTTAAAATTTATTTAAAATTTTTCTATTGCTGACCAATTAGTGGGACTAAGTGACCAATTATGACCAATTTTTGTGACCTATTAGACAAGATTTTTTCAATGTTCAACTTTTTAGATGGTGTGCCAGCATCATGGGGCCGACTATTCGACACAGTCACCCCCTAGTTAACTACCCCTAGACTTAATATTTGGACATTCAGCAAAAACAGGTGAATTAGATTTTCTGATGTAGATTTCAAATCTGTAAACAGAATTTTTATATTGTTTAATTTTCATCCACTTTTTGCAAAATTAACCCCTAAATTTTAACCCCAGCCACCCCTGTTGACACAATTTGAACGAATTGCATACCAATAGATAGCTCTTTAAAAAAGAGCAACACTGCCAATTTACACTTTTGCTCTATCTATCTCTTACCGTTTTCGAGATATTTAAAAAATTAAATTTTTACGCCAATTTTTGGAGGGCGATTTCACCCCTTCAAACCGTTTTTCCGCCGATAAAAAAAATACGTGTTGTTTATTTTTTAGTATTCTACAACATATCTAAGTTTCATTAAAATCGATAGGTCCGGCCTCAGGCCCTTTACTTGTTAGTCAAAGTCCAAACGATTAGCGTTTTTCTACCTTTGACTAACGAATTTTTAGTTAATCCTAGGAAAGACAAATTTGGACAGCCAAACGCCGAAACTCAATTTAATGAAATCGGGGTATGACCAGTCAGACCTAAATTTTTTAATTAGGTATTAGGTATAATAAAATTTCGGTTTTCTTTTTCTTTTCTCTTTCTTTTGACATGTTTGGCATAAATCTAACAATAAGTAGAAGTTAAGGCACTTTTTTGTGACATTTGCATACTTTTTTTCAAGGCTTCAATTTTAAGATCTCTACCATCGTGATGAGCACTTTCAGTGACATCGAATGACTCGTCGTCTACAACGTAGTATTGGATATTTACAAAAATTTAATCGTTTAATAAATGCATTATTATAATCGATTAAAGAAGTTGACATTTACAATATTTTTTAAAAAAATGGTAATAAAAGTATGTTTGCCAGGAAGGAAAACTAATTGAATTGAACACTACAGAAATAATTAATTAAGTACTTGTTTCGTAATAGTAGATAATAATTAATACAATAATATAATAATATAATTATTATAATAATCCATAAATAGATAAATGACTTTTAAATATTTTTATTATTTATTTATTGATTATTATTTCATCTTAATTAAAGGTAAAGTTGAGCAAGTTAATATCTTCTTCTAGTAATTACTTATTCACCTATAAATATTTAAAAGCTTAATTTAATTTTAATGCCATTTGCATGAGAAGTTTTTAATAATTTATTGAACAAAAAAATTTTCCTGTTCGTAAAAGTTATCATAAATGTCAAAACAAAAATATTAAAATAGTTATATACCAAGTGGACCAGTATTCTCGAGTCTGACAAAAAAACTAATGACGCCTTGTGGTTACCTAAAATAATTTAAAGGTAATTGAATACTATATTTTCAATGCACATGTTACATAGCCCATACACGGATTATCTTTTTGAATAGGACTGAATTATTGGTAACTTATATTAGAGTTAACATTAACAAAAAATATAAATCCATTTAAAATTGACGGAACTAATCATCGACTGTGGATCAATTTTGTTAGTTAATATTTAGTTATCCCTCAATTTTAAATGATTTGCTTCGTATGGACTAGATTCTTTGATCCTATGAAAACATTTACAAAATCAACAGATATTTTATACAGTAACGAAAAAATTAAATTATTTTAAGGTGACCAAATTTTAACATTATGTAAAGGAAGAAAACTATAAAATTATTGCTTTTTAGCAATTTTAAAATTTTGAATTTTAGTCGAATAGTCCATTCCAAAATGACTTAAAATGAATTTAAAAATGATAAAATAATACTCAACAAACACACATGTTACAAAAAGTAATTTAACAGATCAACTAACAAATCAGTTTCATTTGTAATTAATAAATGTGGCATCTGAACCGTTGGATCAACTTCAGTAGTACTAATCTCACAGAACTAATTCACCGTCAACGCTTTTCCACATATGAACGGCCTTTATAGCAAACTTGTTCCGGTAAGGACCAGATGTTTCAAAAAATCCGTTCGTGTGTGGTTACCTGTTTAGTGTAGTTGTTTGAAATAATAAACGATATTTTAACACCTTAATTGTCATAATCTATATTGATAAAAGTTAAATCGGCCAACTGGTACACTATTTTGACAGCTAATACACTTTATATAGTATTTTTGATGTCCTACGACGTGGTGTATGAGTTAGTAACGATTCACTTGACGTCTTATGGCGTTAATGACCGTCAAGATATTAAATTCAAAACAAAACTGAAAAATTTTCAATTTTTTTTTATCTTTTTTTGTATAGATATATTCAGTTTATCTCATAACCCTTAGCTATAATAACAAATTAAAATTAAATTTGTAGGACTTATTCTCTAATTTAACAAGTTATATATTTTTTGTAATTAAAGTTGAAATAACGATCGTTATTCTAATTTTATATGCTACATTCTTATTATCATTTTTTGTAATTTTCTTAGTAAAATCTGATCTTAGGTATCTTTAAATAAAAGAGATACAAGGATAAATTAATAAAACTATTTATTTTATTTTATTTTTTTATAAACAAGCAAATTTATTACTTAACAAATAATGTATACAGTTATTTTTTATGATACAAGAATTTCGTATCATGGCTTGTCAATAAACTAACTTCTGGTTGGACATGACTGAGTACTTGTGGTTGGACTGATGTATATACACTTGAAAGTTGTGGTTGGACTGATGTAAATACATTTGAAACTTGTGGTTGGTATGATGTAAATACTTTTGAAACTTGTGGTTGGACATGCGTAGTAAGTATTTGGGGTTGGACATGCGTAGTAAGTACTTGTGGTTGTACTGATGTATATAGTTTTGTGACTGGTTGGACGTGATGAGTAGTAACTACTTTTGTGACTTCTGGTTCAACGTGAGTTACAACAGGTACTTTGTTGACAACAGGAACTGGGTGAGGAACAGCAACCGGGACTGGTCGTGGTACATGTACTGGGGTAGGTTGTGGCACACCTACTGGAACTGGAACACGTTCTTCATAGTGTACAGGTACTTGCACCGGATATGGAACACGTCGTTCAACTGGGTATTGTATTAAACGTTCTTCATGAACTGGGTAGGGCTGTGGCACTGGCACTTGGTACGGTTTGTCGACATGGACTGGCACCGGTTGTGGTACTGGCACTGGTACGTTGCGTACGTATGGTACCGAGTATGGTTGTGGAATAATGTTTCCTACTTTGTTGGTTACATGGATGTGACGATTGACCATAATTTGATGATGTTCATGTCGTCCAAGTGGAATTGTTTGAACGCCAGCAGCGTACACAGCTGGTGCGGCTGAGGATACAACTGTTGCTCCCGTTGATATTGGAGCAGCTGCTTCTACTGAAACACTGTCTTGACTCTTTAATAACCCATAGCCAGCTCCATAGCCAGTCCCATAGCCAGCTCCATAGCCAAGCCCATAGCCAGATAATCCAGATAATCCTACTGTTCCATAACTTGTTAAAGGTGTTCCGTAAGTTGATACGCCGGATAAGCCAACTGTTTTGTAACTTGCTAATGGCGCAGCGTAACTGGATAATCCTACTGTTCTATAACTTGCTAAAGGTGTTGCATAACTGGATACTCCAGATAAACCAACTGTTTTATAACTTGCTAAAGGTGCTGCATAATTGGATAGTCCTATTGTTCTATAACTTGCTAAAGGTACTCCATAAAGAGCATTGGAACCATAATAACCAGTTGTTCCATAAAGACCACTGTTCAACAACAATCCACGTTTATCTTTCTTGAAGTCATTGTTAAATTCGAATGGCTTCTTTCCGCTGTCTTTTTGTTGACAACTAATTAGACTAGCGCTAATTGTTACAAAGAAAAAAACCTTCAACAAAATAAGAGAAATAAATAAATTAGAGACATTTTCAAAAATTAGCAAATTAAAAATAGACTAATTTTTAAAATTTCAGAAAACGGTTAAAAACTATAACAAAGCATAATTATTATTGTTAATAATTGAAATTAAACAGAATTCCAATTATACTTATCAAAAAGGATAGAATGAATGCAACAATTGAAAATTTCAAAAATCTTAACACATTTCAAACAATGCTAAACTAAAAATAAACAATGAGCTTACTAGTAAGAACTTCATCTTCAGTTATGATTCAGAAGGATATCTATAATGAATTCACATAAAACCGTACATCACTATTTATGTAAATATTCAAAATTTATACATTCGAAAAAATTTGATAAAAAAAAAAAACGAGTGTGAGTGAGGAGAGGTGACGTGGCTTTTGAGCAACTTATTGTGAAATGGAATAAAAAAAAATTCAATGATAATTTTTGCATTTTTGTGAATAATGTGGAACCAAAACATCTTTTTGTTGGAACTAAAAGGTAATGGACATGTGTATTATAAATAATTTATATTTTTCTGTAGATGCAAACTGGATGACCATAGTATAATTTTGAATCTAGGACGACATTAGAAGAATACATAAACGCCTGCTATATTAAATTTTAACTCGACAAATTAAATAAAGATGTATACATACCTATTATTAATTTTATTAATGGATCATTTTCTAATGATCAGATCAATCGTTTCAATACAGTAATTATAAAAATTTTGTTGTTATTGCCACTTTTGTTTGTTTAAATTGAAACTGTAAGAAAGTCATACTAACTGTCAGTTTACGTTGCTGAAATTGAATCTGATCTGAATTGTAGTTTAGTTTCTCAGGATGCATCAGACCTCGAAGTGGCCGAAAGTACTGAGATACTCGTACTTGCGGACTGGTAGGTCAAGGGTTAAACGTGTAAATCTTTTCTGCAGTCTCTTTTCACAGCTATAGATAAATATTGGCAGTAGTATTTAGCAAAATTTAAAAAAAATAATAATGTGGGTGATTTCTGTAGTAGACTAGCTTGTTGGAAAAATAGATTTTAAACTTCAATATTATTATTATTATTTCTGTTTCCACGACTGTAAAAATTCCGTTAGATTTCAAGTTTTCGATTCTTATTCTATTCTGCCTTTCTTTTTATAATGAAAACTTGACACAACGTGAAAAATCGGTATCGTAAAATAAAATATATGAAAAATTGAGAACAGCACAGCTGATATCGTCAAGTACGTGTGAAATAATTTTTCTCAAATGCTCACCAACATTTTTCAGTTATTGAAAATAGATTATTCTCCTGAAAGTAAATACAATAGTAATCTGTTAATTAAAAGTAACATTCACACTATGCCAATAAGTTAATAATTGTTGACCTTATTAACGTAATTTTTGTGATTGATTTAAAAAGATTGTTTTAAGAAAAGCAAAAAATTGCTCAAAATCAATTTTAAGCTACTGCTTGTACGTTCTTTTAAAACATCAAAGAGTTGACTTCCTATAGATGCCCATAAAGTGTCTAGGTTAGGTTAGATTTTATTCTGATTACGCAACGGCTAGCGATTGAGCATTGTAAATACACTTGTAATAGTTTTTAACTACTTCAAACAGACTTTTTTTATTTCCAATACGAATTTTCAGTTAAATATTATTTGCAAAAATGTGATTTTGCGAAGCGATTATAATATCATGAAATTGCTTGTTTATTGTACAAAATACTATCTAAGTAAGCTACGTTTTACACACAACCATATAACCAGCTGTACAAAAAGTGACTCTTTACATGCATGTATACTTAAAATACTTAAAATATTATTAATTCTTATATTATATGTATATTATACAGTGATTTACATGATAGACATATTATATTAGAATCTGTACAAAAATTTTACCTAGCAACTGAATGTTTACGTTTGTTTTTAATAAATTTCAAATACTACATAATTTTAATGTATTGTATTTGTACATTTGTACCAAATTTTTATCGTTTATTGTGAGTTTCATGTTAGTCGTAGATAAAGTATAGTACGTAACTCGGTTGTAAGGCATATTACACACTCGCACCATTCTTGCGTAACTTTTTCGCTCGTGTGTAATATGCAACTTACAACCTCAATCACGTAATATACTATTACCGCACATACATTGCTGATTTTTCTAGAATATGAATGTTGCTAGAATTAAACGATATCTTCATATTTTGGCCAACTTTTCGGGGATTCGGACCACAGTAAAGAAATAATGTAGCTTAAGGCTCGTTTCGATGGTGCCGTTCTCGATCCAATCTCGCAGTGGTAAAATTTGGTTTTGTTCACATTATAGTACCGTTTACTATTCGTTCTACATACATACTATAATACCGCGTTCGGTGCGCTGTCGCAGTTCGCTCTTAATAAAATATTTTCATACTCGTATTGTTTGTATAACGGCGTGATGTAGGATCGAGAAAGTATTCATACTGTTGGTGCAAGTTGTAACAAATTATATCTCGTTTCGATAGAATATTCTTCGAGATGTTTCGGTATTGGACCGCGATCGGAACCGTACTTGAATCATAGAGATGACATAAATACACTCACTGTTTCTTCCCTAAGTATATTTTTAACCAAACCGAGTACGAATCGGGGACGTATCGAGAACGACGCTATAGTGTGAACTAGACCTAAAATTTACATTCGTAATTGTTCGAAAAATTTAAAAGATGGATGTGTATCCCAAGAAACAGAGAAAAAGGTACGATTACTCTTCTTGATCATCATATCAAAAATCCAAAGACACGAGTCACTTGAATGCATCTTTTTGCATTTCCTTTGTTATTACCGTTAAATGGTAAATAAAATATGTATTTTCTATAGCACTTTCGTTACATCACTAGTGTAGTGTTCAGCAGTATTTAAAAATGTTGATTGTCTTTTACTTTTTGTACAGTACTGTACATACCTGTTACTTACTTTTTAAAAATATATTTTCTTTTTTTTTTAAAATGTATTTGTTAATAAGATCCTATTCTCGTTTAAAATTTATGTTTATTAAGAATTTGATTAATTAATATTATACAATTTGGTATAGAAGTATTAATTTTAACATATGATCTTATTCTAATTATAATATTTAACAGTCGTCTTTAATGATCCCATATTTTTTATTTTTATTTAATTTTTTAATCTACATGTTTTGATTCTAAATATGATATAATTAATCTTTTATTGGCAATAAAAATTGTCACACCAAATTTTAATTTTGTCATTGAGATTGTTTTGGAATTTACTTCCTTCATTGTTAGAAGATTAAACAATTCGTTTGTACTTGCGGAAATAGTGCTCCGTACAGTCAGTAGTTTTTATAGATTTAATGTAATAAATAGCATATGAAAGTAGGGAAATTAGTATTCTTAACAAATAAATTTAATTTCCTACTTTGACTGTTTTCGCTTACCAGAAAGAATTAGAAAGATATTTAATGAATGTATAAACGTTCACTGCCTGTTTTTCTTTCAATAATATAAGTCAGCAAATTGCTTAAATATTAGTCTTAATTTTTTTAATGTTTTGAATCCATTATTTCCATAGATACCCTAATCAACTTTTACAATGTCTACTTAATAAAACTCTAGCACTGACTGACTGACTGACAGACAACACACAGTCTAAACCAAAAAAGTTTAAATTTTTAGAAGAATGAAATTTTGCACAGGAATTTCGACCCTCTTACGATTAGCCAGCACAAAATTCAAAAAGTTAAATATTTAACTTTTCTTCTATGCCAATCGTTTGTGAATGTTTGTGACACTTTTTAATTTGTTTGTGACTCATTAGTTTATTAGTTATTCATTTGTTAAATTAATGAGCCAACACTTTTTAAAAATTGATTGTAATCTAGGCTTCCAGGTACTCAATCGATCGGAAATTGTGTGTGAATTCTAAATATGTTCATAAAAACATTTCTGACGGCGTAGTTTTTAAAAAATTTGAATATTCTGCTCAATTCTTACAGTCTAGGGATGGGCGATAATAATCGATGTTTCGACTATCGATGTTTTTTTGAAGAAACACCCATGTTTTCGATTTTTTAAAAGTCGAAACATCGATGGTCGATGGAATTTACTGAACCATCGACACGGAAGTAAATTAAATGTTTGTTTCATTTCCTTTTGTTTCAGTAAATTTAATTATTAACACTATGAGGCCCGAGCACTTTCACAGAAAACTTCCCCGGAAGCCGATATTTTTAAAGAAATTTTATGTATAAACAAGTACATAAAATGATTCCACAGAACACTAACTGATTCAACATGTATGTGTTATGCAGGTCAAAAGATGAGTACATAGTTATTATTATTTTGATAAAACATACATACAAACATACAGTACACACATACATACATATGTGAATAAAAATATTATTGTAAATAAAAGATGAAACTAGATATTTTGATGGTAAAATATATTATATTTATATATACAAAAAATGAAAAGTGTCCGGTACCTACGTAATAATAATTTATTTTTATTAGAATAATATAAAATTCTTTTTATATTATAAATATTTTTAAATGTTTTGTGTTTTCTAAATATTGATCGCGGTCGGCCTCCGTGGATGTTTTGTTTATTTTCGGATGCCGAAGCCATGGGATTGGAAGTGTTAAAATAAATTATTTTAATTATTTAAATAAAGAATAAATTGAAAATTTTGAATTATTGCTATTGTATGTATATTTTAACCTCGTCAATACCGATGTACAATAATACATTGTACCTTAAATTTAGGTTATGTTAACATGACTTTTTAATTAAGAAATAATAAAAAAATCATTTAAAATTACTAAATTAGGCTTATTTAAAGACATAAGACTAAAAATTTTAATTAAAATAAACGCTTGTTTAAATCTTTGTCCAGTATGCTGGACAAAAGTATACCTACTCATTGACGTAAAAAATTTTAAAAGATCAGTGGTGAAGAAGTTACATATATCTTTTTCAAATTTTTGTGCTCCTTTTCAACATCGATGTCAAAAATCGATGTTTCGATATATTTATCATAACATACATGGTTCGATGGCGAAAAAGTAAAAAAATTGATAGTCCAACGTTGATGTTTTTTACCGACATCGCCTACCCCTAGGAGTATATTCCCAATATAATAAAGAATAAATGCCTTGTATTTTCACTACAAGAGTACTTATGTTTACACTAGAGGGCATTGATGTGTAGGAAAAGTTATATTTGTTTTTCATTTTCTTTTGAAAAAAGAGCGTTCACAAACGTTTTTTGAACATATTTAGAATTCACAAAAAATTTCAATTGAGTAACTGGAAGACTATATTACAAACAATTTTTGAAAAGTGGCTAATCGTAAGCTTATAATTAACAAATAAATAACTAATAAACTAATTAGTCACAAACAAATCAAAAAGTGTCATAAACATTCACAAACGATTGGCATAGAAGAAAAGTTAAAATTTTAACTTTTTGAATTTTGTGTTGGCTAATCGTCAGAGGGTGGAATTTCGCATGTAACATAGGTGAACATTAAAAAAGGATTTTTCAACATTCATGCCGCAAGTGGATTAAAATAAATAAGGAATGAAAATTTGTATGGAAATTCGTCATTTTTAAAGTTAGAAATATATGAAAATATGTTGCTACTAGCGGTAAATTCGTCATTTTTGAAGTTAGAAATATATGAAAATATATTACTACTAGCCGTATACCCACGCAATGGGATTTACTATCGGCAACATCTCAGGATGTCAATCAGTGTCATAAATCTATTAAACAACATATTATTTATTTTAATAGCCATAGTAACATATTTTTATATCTCTTCAAAAATGACGAATTTCCATACAAATTGTCATCCCTTATTTAACCCCCTTAGGGGACAAATTTTCAAAAATCCTTTCTTAGTGGCCACCTACGTTATATGCGGAACTGTTGTGCAAAATTTCATTCTTCTAAACCCAACGGTTTAGGCTGTGCGTTGTCTGTCAGTCAGTCAGTCAGTCAGTATTATAAATTTATTAAGTAGATATTGTAAAATTTTGTTAGGGTATCTATGGGAATAATGGATTCAAAACATTAAAAAAAATTTACAATAATATTTAAGTAATTTGCTGACTTACTGAAAGAAAAACAAAGACTATTAATGATGTAACACTATTATTAGAGAATTATTAAGTAGATAGTAGAAGTATTTAATAAATCTTTAACATTGACTGATTCCATAATTCCCATAGATCCCATAAATCTCATTGATTGGGTTTACCGGTAGTTATTAAATAATATTTAAATGCAGAATTAGTAATATATTTTTCGTGTGTAGATTTATCAATTATTCCTTCTTCTTTAATTTCCAGAAATCATTTTACTAAAAATTTACCAAAATACCCGCTTAACAAAACATATCATAATAATTGAAAACATGAGTGGATGAAGGTGTTATGTAACATTCTTTTATAATTTTACAGTAGAAGCGTTTCAAAGTTTTTATTTACAAATACTTCCCCTGGAATAGCACATGTTTATTATTGATTTTCTACAAAACTATTGAACATAATGAAACCAAATTTTAATATACGAGTATGATACTTCAGCATAGAATATTTCAAAATTTGGCAAAAAATGAATTTTTGAAAAAAATGTTACATAACACCTTCATCCACTCATGTCTTCAATTAGTGCCTAACAACATCTTGATCAAAGTTAAACCTGTCATCGAATTTTCTTTTGATGTAGTTATCAAGGAAATTACGTAGGAAAATTCAGTCCTGATAATTTTTGTTCAATTTACACCTCATTCGTAATGTTCAGAATTTTTTGAGCGATCTTTTTGGTAATAAGGTCTGGGGACAGCAAGTTTTAAGTTTTAAGTGGGTTTTCTAAAAAAAAAAAAAAAAAAAAAAAATGAATAAGAATATACACATCTTATTGATTTCGTGTTTTAATAACCTTTTCTTTGATACCCTACTCATTGCTCCTGGGAAAAAAATTGCTCTCCACTTTTTAGGTTATCCTCTGAAATTGACCACCAGAATCGAAATTTGACTTCACATCTATAATCGGGACATCACACTCTATACCATATTTCAAATTTTCACGTCGACTGGTTTAAGAGAAAATCTCCTGTATCAGACGGATGGACACCGAACAGATAGCATAGTTTTACATGTTTAATTGCTCCTAGCTGATAATATGATAAATAGTTTAGAAAAACAATTTTTTTTAAAAAAAAACCATACTATTATATACAGGACCCCTCCGGATAAGATAGGTGAATCTGCCTAAGGCCCAACCTGAGTCGGGGGTGCCATGGTAGGGTTCGTCTTTGCACATGTATTTGATAGCTGCAATATTAGGAGTTGTAATAGGCAAATGATCTGTAAATGCAAGGAGGTCTAGACACGCGGCTTTACAGTCGTTTTAATGGCTTTTTTCAGCCATAGGAAATCACTTAGCTTTCAAGTAAAAGCACGTGTTCTGTGCGCGATAAAATCTCATAACCAGTGTTTCCTGCTGGACAGGTCTTGCAAAACATTAAAAATTTAAAGGTCCTTGCCCTACCTCCTGGACAATGGTATGACTCGTTAAGTGTGGATAAAGATAAGTTGGGGGTAGAGAACCTTAAGAAGTATGTGCTCTTGACAAAACTGTTCAATAACTGCGATAAGAATTCAAGGATAACTTGTATTTGACTTTTCAGTTTACCTTTTTGTGACGGAAGTCATGTTTTTTGATTTATGATATTTTGTGACATCTTTCCATACTGATGAAAACAATGGTAATGAGCCTTAATCGCCCACGCCTACTTTTGTCAAGAGTGAGAGGAAGGCGTCGCCATATATTATGGCTAAACAAGCCCGCTAAGGCGGCTGCAACACCGAGTGTCACTAGAGTCCCTTGTATTTAAATCCTCAAATTAGCCTTACTTGGCCCAATTTTACGAAAAGTTTTTAGACATATATTTACTAATTCAAGGGCGCAGATTTGAAAAATCTATGTCTCATTTTGGTACAAGGTCGCGTTTTGTGTGTTTTTGTAAGTCATTTAGAAATTTTTGCAAATATCTTCTTCTAAACACCGTGTTTTGGAAAGCTGCATGCACTGTCTTATGGAGCTCTTAGAACCCTACATGCATATATATATATATATATATATATATATATATATATATATATATATATATATATATATATATATATATATAATACTTATGCACCTGGGGGGAAGGAAAGTGGAAAATCGGGAAAAGTCCAAAATTGAACATTTTGATACAACTCAAATACCATGACCTAATATTGCAGCTATGGAATACTTGTGCAAGGGCGAACCCTACCATGGCACCCAAGACCCAGGTCGGACCTTAGGCAGATTCACCTATCTTATCCAGAGGAGTCCTTTGTAACTTCCTCGTACTTATACATAGAAATTAATTTTAAAAAACCTACTTGGGAGTAGGTATACTGGGGTCGAATAAATGCCAAAGTTTTTAGAATTTTCGTCTGTCTATTTGTTTATTACCTTATCACGTGAAAACTACTAAATGGATCTCGATGGCGTTTTCGCTGGCGTACACCTTAGGGTGAAGATTACAATAATAACCGGTCGTAATAAAGCTATCTGTCACGGGAGTTGAGTTACACTTATGACAACTTATCACTTGAAAAGCGCTGAATGCATTTTGATCGTGTTTTTACTGAGGCAGTCTCTAGAGTGCAGAGTACAATAATAACCAATCGTAATAAAGTTATGAGTTAGGGGAACTAAGAGGCGTTTAACCAATCATGATCCAAATTATCTAAAATCATCTAAATCAACTAAACGTTATTTTTATAGGATGTTTACCTTATTTACAAAATAAATTATCTATGAATATGTCGTTTAGCAATTAATAATAATTAATCATAAGGAGCTAACCGAGACACTTGACAAAAATTTGCATTCGTTAATTTCCTAGATTCAATTTTCAGTCGAATTTTCCAACTGAGAAAATAAGACTTATACAGCCTATACGATAAGAACGGCGAGAGTAGGGGCGCTATCCGTTTTTGGACCCGTAGAACACGATTCTGTAGAATTATATATATATATATATATATATATATATATATATATATATATATATATATATATATATATATATATATATATATATATTCCCGCCACCTTTTAATATGTGTAGGGCTCCCCTATAGAAGTTAAGAGCTAAAATTTGGTAAGTGGGGCTGATTTTCGAGGCACCTCATACTATCAAAGTGGGGTCAAATTTTGGATCCGACCCAACATTTAGGGGGGTGGTGGGGGCAACAAAACAATAAAACTTTTCCAAACCGGTTGGAAATAATGTTTCGGTCAATTATCTACAACATATCCAAAATTCAGCTTCCTAGGATGATTTGGAGGGAGTAAAGGGGGAAAAAATGATTTTTCCTGGATCTAACGCACCGACAGCCCCCCAGAATCAACGAAGATGGTTGGAATTTGATGTGTTGGTAAAGTTCGTACCTAGGTTGTGCTTTTTGGAGGTTTTAATATTTTATACCCACCCCTTTCATTTTTAAGCTACAATTTCATGCTTTTTTGACATTTTCGAAGTTTGTACCACTCGCACAGGTCACCCAAATCCCCCCCCCCACTTATCGCGCCAATATTTCCTTGATTTTTTCGCTTTTTTTCTAGCACGTCTAGAGACTCTCTAAGGAAACCTGGAGGGCTGGAATTTTATACGCGTATTGAGTTAGTATCCAGCTAGTGCCTTTTAGGGATTCCACGTTACTTTTCCCCCCACTTCTCCCATTTTTACATCGCAATTCGATGGTATTGTTAAATGTGTTTTAAATGCATTATTTTTATTCTAATACAAAGTAGGCGAATAGTAATTTTAAAAAATTTTAAAAAAAAGTGAACTTACTTTTATAAGAAATGAAATACATACATATTAAGTAATTTAAAAATGTTATTAAAGTCACTGTTTACTTATAAATTAGGAATTTTGAATTTTTATTATTTATAAAATAGAAATTTTAGATTTTTTTGGAAAGAAAAATACCTTCATAAAGGCCTTCCAGTTTACTATTTAAGGTCCTTTTTTAATATTTAAAAATAAAACACAATAGCAATTGGCGGATAAGCATGGATAGGAATGCTTTCGTACGTATTGTGTTGGCTTTTTTCCTGCTAACTGCTATCGGTATAAAATTTAAATTTAGGGGAGAACGGGGCTATACGTACAGCGAGGCTAAACCGTACACCCATTTTTCGTGTCTAGATTTCAAGCTCGACAAGTCCAATCGTTGTCGCAACCTAGCGCCTGACCGCGCAAAATCACAGGATTGAGTTCGTTCCGCTGTGTGTATAAATGCCAATATGACGGTGAAAAAACTTGTTTTTATTATTTCTCTTATAATTTTCGGGCACTGCCAAATAAGAGTTGGGTGGAGAACCTTTACTTATGAGCTAATAGCGATAAGATCATGAGAAACTACTTTTCTTAAGCTCTCTCGTGATCACTAGTGAAGACTAGTTAGGCGACGGAATTTGAGGTTAGGTTATGAAACTCCCACAAGGTACAGGATGGGGCTAAACCGTACAGAAGTGTACGACTTAGCTCCAAATGGTTTAATATGGCAACATTAATAAATTGTAGTTGATGCAGGAAATACCATAAACATTATAGTTTTAGTACTGCCGAGTCTGCAGATAATTTTACTTGTGATTTTTGTTTAAATGTATAAACATTAAATAAAATACTTTCGTTCTATAAAATTTATCACTTTTTTGATAAAAGTTAACACTTTTTATACTTTTATAAGCTGAACTAAATATACCGATAATACAAGTTACGTTATGATGTTTCTTAGTTGAGTCGACAATAAGTAATAAAATGTGTTTTCTACAATAATTTATTACATTACTGTTATTTACTTCCTTAACAAGATGATTTTTTTACTGTACGGTATAGCCCTCCTACCGTACGGAGTAGCCCCGACCCGCGGGGCTATTTAGTACAGAGACACTTTTTTTGTAATTTAATTTGAATATGTAAACAGTGGCAAAATTCAAATTTCTCTGTGTGAAATCAATAGCCAATGGTCCAAATTATATATTTCTAATTTTCTTATAATTTTATGCTCGATATTAGCTGAACAATAACAGATTCCCTTAAGTGTACGGGATAGCCCCGCTCTCCCCTACTGAGATTCAGCCCTTAAAACTTAAAACCTTTTTTTAAAGCCCCGATCAACCGGACACACATCATCAGTTTTGAAACCATCAAAATGGCAAATCGCTTGTGGACTTTCAATTACATTTCGCTTGTAGACATTCAATACCGAAGATGAAGGGAAAAATTCGACTTCCGTGATGGGGCTCCGCTGCTCATTTTTATTCTAACTACAAGTAGGCGAATAGTAATTTTAAAAAAATTACAAAAAATGAACTTACTCTTATAACAAATGAAATACATACATATTAAGTAATTTAAAAATGTTATTAAAGTCACTGTTTATTTATAAATTAGGAATTTTGGATTTTTGTTATTTATAATGTAGAAATTTTGAATTTTCTTGGAAATAAAAAATATCTTCATAAAGGCCTTCCAGTTTACTATTTAAGTTCCTTTATTAATATTTAAAAGTACTATTTAAGTTCCTTTATTAATATTTAAAAGTAAAACACAAAGGCAATTGGCGGATAAGCATGGGTAGGAATGCCCTCGTACGAATTGTGTTGGCTTTTTTCATCATCATCAGTTTTGAAACCACCAAAATGACAAATCGCTTGTGGAATTTCAATTACATACATTTCGCTTGTAGACATTCAATACCGAAGATGAAAGGAAAAATTCGACTTCCGTGATGGGGCTCCGCTGCTCACGGCGTTTTTTTTTTTTTTAATTTGCTATGCCTACTTGTATCAGTATTATATTAAAATAAATAATTTTAAAGACATATAAAAATACCATTCTATTCCAATGTAAAAATGGGGAAGTGGGGGGCAAGGTAATGTGGAATCCCTAAAAGACACTAACTGGATACTAACTCAATACATGTACAAAAATTTCAGCCCTCTAGGTTTAGTCAGAATGTCTCTAGGCGTGTTAAAAAAAAAAGCAAAAAGATGAAGGAAATGTTGACGTAAAAATTGGGGTAACGGGTTAAAAGTTGAAACCTCCAAAAAGCAGTGGCAGGCTGTTAACTTAACCTATAAACAAAATTTAAGCCCTCTAGGTTTATTTGGGGAGATTTTGATTTTGGAAAAATTGCTAAAAAACAAGAAAAATCATGTTTTTTGTATAAAAATGAAGGGGGTAAGGGTCGCAAAAGGCACACCCTTGATACTAACTTAGTCCGGATACAAAATTTCAACCCTCTAGATTTATTTGGGTGACCTGTGCGCGTGGTACAAACTTCGAAAACGTCGAAAAAGAATTAAATTGTAGCTCAAAGATGGTGGAGGTGGGGGTAAAATATTAAAACGTCCATAAAGCACACCCTAGATACGGACTCTATCAACATACAAAACCTCAACCATCTACGTTAATTCTGGAGGGCTATGGGCGTGTTAGATCCAGCCAAAATAACTTTTTTCCTCCTCTATTCCCTCCAAATCACCTTAGGAAGCTGAATTTTGGACATGTTGTAGATAATTGGCCGAAACATTATTTCCAAACTGTTTGGAAAAGTTTTATTGTTTTGTCCCCTCCCCCCACTACCTCCTTAAAGGTTGAATCGTATCCAGAATTTGGTCAAAATTTGACCCTACTTTGATAGTATTGTTTTGCATCGGAATGAGCCCCACTTACCAAATTTCAGCTTATTCCGTCCATAGGGGTAGCCTACACATGTTAAAAGGCAACGGGAATATATATATCTCGTATAGGTTGTTTAAGTCTAATTTTTTCAGTTGAAAAATTCAACTAAAAATTATTCATAAATTTAATCTAAAAATGTTAAATGTAAACACCAGCAAACATCTTTTGATAAGCATAGTTAGTAGAATAATCTTAAACTAGGAGAATAATCATTCCTTTGAATAGCAATAGTGACTAAGATTGAAGTTGCATGGAAAATATTTATAAAAATCAATTTAAATTAACGTCTTTAGGTTGTGTTAGTTATTGTTTCTTAAAATTTTGCAATTTATTTTTGTGTTTTTATAAATAAATTATTGCTTTATCGAATTTTAAATTTTTTTTTTTTGAAGTACATATAAGAAAAAAAATTGGAAACTTTTATTTGGATTAATTTTTTTAAGAGAAAATCGTGTGGAATTAAAATTTAGGTTAAGTTGAAGGTTAATAGGAACTGAAAGGGATGAATACATGTATTAGTAGGAACATTATTTCTGAGTATATTTCTACACAAAATTATGAAGTATTAATTTTTTTCGGATGTATAAATATAAAAAAAAATTCTAAATTATAAATCAGAGTTCAATTTTGATCAGCCCATTGATTGTCCCAGTTAACCATTTTATCGTCTCGTTTGATCTTGATTTATAAGAGTGGAAATTGCGAAATTTTGACTATTTTTTCAAAACCTAAAAATATTTTCAGAAATTTTTTATTACTATTGTCAAGTAACCATGCTGACATAAATTCTTAATATATATTAAAGAATATGTACTCGAAAAATAGTTATAAAATCCCCATTTACGGTATTTGTAAGAAATTATTAATGTATCTCTCGAAGATTAGAGATAAATTACTAGCATAAAATTAAATGCATAACATGTACACAATTTAAAGCATCTATAATTATAATAAACTAGGTATATATGTTTCCCATACCATTTATTTATTCACAAAAAGTGAAGACAACCGAAATTCTTTCCAGTCAGTAAACCATGAAGAATAAACATTACTCTTATTGCTCATTATATAATACACTGTCTTGTTGAAGAATGCTCATTACCATAACAAATTAGTGTCTTTTAAATATGATTATTTTATAATAAAGATTAATAAATTTAATGTAGAATAGAATTAGTCTAGGTCATGATCATTTTAATTTGAAATAATTGCATAAAAAAGTTTGGTTTATCATAATTTTTGTTGTGACAATGACTGTTCACAGTTTAAAAACCATTATTTTGAAAGAATTAATTGCTATTCAAGGTTGTGATTATAATTTTAGTTTTAGTGATTTAATGTAACATACATAATATTTTAATTTTTTTAAGAAGAAACCAAAAGTCATCAAAAAATTTTGTTTGAAAGTTTTTTGAAAGCAATAGAAATTGTATACGAAAGTCAGAATGTAAAAAAAGTTCTTTTATTCCTATCAACCATTGAAGAATTAAGTTGACTGACTTATCCTTGCGTCATCAATGACCGTTTATTTTACTTAAAGTCCTATTAACATCCTAACTCACGTAGGCCATTCTAGAAGGTGTGAAAACCTGAGAAGAAAGTAGGTACATTTTGAAAATGCTGTTAAAAATTCAAGATATCCATAAATTTGGAGGACTAAGTTAGGTAGATTAATTTCTGTTTTGAATATTGTGTTTCTCTAGTTTTTTAACCGGTTGTCAGAAGCAAAATTTGGCTTTGATCTAAGGCGGCAAATATCTGAAAGGGTCATTATGGAAATATCTTTTCTCTATTTACAAGTAGCTTTTAATTGTATATTTGGGAATCAAGAATCTAAGGTAAGGCAGCGGAAGACATAACTTTTCTTTTATTAATGTTTTTTCACATGTTCATCCTTAAATTTTGAGTGGGGTATGACTACCCCGGTACTTAGGGAATCAATTTATTTATGTTGCCCTGTGACACCAGTTAAAAGTTAATTTCATTTTGTTTATATTTTTAGATGTTAGATCTACCAGGTCCAATTATTTTTACTATCTATATAAAGGGTCGGCGAAAGGGTAGGGCAGGTAGGGCAATTGACAGGGGGTGCAGCTCTAAAAAGGGGACCCGCAGTCTCAACTAAGGCCCCGGAGAAAATGAGACGACGAGCTCGTCAATTGTATTTTTAGGAAAAAATGTTTGAAATTTGTGCCGAAGGACCCGTCATTTCTCTAGCCGGCCCTGTCTATATGCTAATGTCAAAATTAACGAGAATAATATACTTCATATTTCGGACTCATCAGAGTCAAAAGCCAAATTAATTTAGTAAACAATTACTTTTTTACCTGTTATTAAATCTTACAACTATTGTTAATTAAGTAAAAAAAAATATTCAGTAAAAAATTTACTATAATTTATACATCAATTAGTTGTTTTAATAAAAATAAAATATTAAAATTAATAATTTTTAATCTCCAAAAATGTAAAGAATAAACTTGTGTTGCCTGTGCATAATTAATTTTTATATTTTTCAGAGAGCAAATTTACTAATAATTGTATAACTATATAAAATTAATATAACATGAATTTATTCGTGTTATATTAATTTAAAATTTTGTAAGATGATAATTATTGTTAATTATTGTTAATGTAAGGCAGCGGAAGACATAACTTGGCTTTTATTAATGTTTTTTCACATGTTCATGCTTAAATTTTGAGTGGGGTATGACTACCCCGGTACTTAGGGAATCAATTTATTTATGTTGCCCTGTGACACCAGTTAAAAGTTAATTTCATTTTGTTTATATTTTTAGATGTTAGATCTACCAGGTCCAATTTTTACTATCTATATAAAGGGTCGGCGGAAGGGTAGGGCAGGTAGGGCAATTGACAGGGGGGCAGCTCTAAAAAGGGGGCCCGCAGCCTCAACTAAGGGCCCGGAGAAAATGAGACGACGAGCTCGTCAATTGTATTTTTAGGAAAAAATGTTTGAAATTTGTGCCGGAGGACCCGTCATTTCTCTAGCCGGCTCTGTCTATATGCTAATGTCAAAATTAAGGAGAATAATATACTTCATATTTCGGACTCATCAGAGTCAAAAGCCAAATGCATTTAGTAAACAATTACTTTTTTACCTGTTCTTAAATCTTACAACTATTGTTAGTTAAATAAAAAAAAAAATATTCAGTAAAAAATTTACTATAATTTATAATTCAATTAGTTGTTTTAATAAAAATAAAATATTAAAATTAATAATTTTTAATCTCCAAAAATGTAAAGAATAAACTTGTGTTGCCTGTGCATAATTAATTTTTATATTTTTCAGAGAGCAAATTTACTAATAATTGTATAACTATATAAAATTAATATAACATGAATTTATTCGTGTTATATTAATTTAAAATTTTGTAAGATGATAATTATTGTTAATTACTTCACATTTTTCTTGTGTATTTTTTTTAAATTAATCTGATTTAATTCTTTTTCTAAATTTATTGTGCAACATATGTGAAGAATTAATTTGATCGGTTTAAAACAAACTTAATTTTTGATTAATGACTCAAAAATAGGTTAATTTAAAAGCAATATACAATTTTTTTTTCCTTGTCTGAGCAAAGAAAGTGAATTTTATTGAATAGAATTTCTTTTGTCTGCAACGCCTTCAAGTCTTGACTGTAGTTAAAACTACAATAACGATTATTAAATACTTTTAAATAAACTGATTTCTTTTGTTTAGAATTAAAAACAAAACGGTTTATTATTTATTGGCTATAGGCTATTTTAATGTTGTCGACACGCGACCAAAAAAAAAAAGATTTACAATCATTGCATTATTGAAATATTGTATAAATTGAATCAAAAGATTGATTGAACTGTTTCATGCAGTTAATGTAGGTAGTAATTATAGTTTTTGTCCTAAAGCAAATTGCAATACTGTGTTTTCGATTTTAATAATCACTTTTTAACGATTTAGTAACCTCTGAATTATAATACTTCTTTTATTGTAATTCTTTTTTGGAAACAGAATGCAACTTCACTATGTGGTTCAGTGGTTAACAATTCCGTCTCAAAATACTTCTACCTAATAATATCCCGTAAATGTCTTTTTTTGATTTTGTCCATTGCTTTTCAAGGTGTTGGCAAATTTTCGCAATATCTTTCCTTTTAAAAATACCGCTGTATTTGATTTTTCAATTACAGTATACTAAATTCTGCCACAACTTACATTTTTGAAGACTTTTGAAGACGATTTATAAATTATTTGAAATTATTTTTCAGTGGTTTGTAAAATAGGAAGTAAGTATGCTCTGTTAAGCAGGGTTAATGAAAAATTTAAGAAATTTTTCTAATATTTTACATATTTACGAATTTTTACATTTCGTTTGCAATAATAGTATATTTTTCAAAGAGCTGATAATGATAGCTATTACTCACGAAGATAAAATTGCGACACGAGCGAAGTTTACGAGGCGAGTGTTGTAGCGAGTAGAATACTATATTTTTTCTACGATTTTTTCTTTTTTTTTTTTTGATTTAAATAAAATTGAATATACCTAAATTTTAAATCAAAAGAACAAAATTTTTAATCTGTCTCTAATTTCATTAAATTAATGTTCGTATAGGAATCTATGGAAACGATCAAAATAAAATTCAACTTGTTTTGTTTACTTACACGTTACTAAGCAACATATATGAAATTAAAACTTATATTATTCACGAAACAATCGCAAACCCATTGAATAATGGTTAATACGGTAATTTCATTGGTCGAAAGGTATTGAGTAATGATCATTCCTCCACACCTTTGAATAATGCCTAACTTTCTCAACAATTAACGGATTTGTAATGAGTGTGTTCTTCAACAGGAGTAGAAAAAGAATATTTTTCAAACAGAAGTTACTCATAGATTAATCATGTTATCGATAGCTTTTGGGTTCTTGATTTAAGTTTGTACACTTAAAGCGGAAAACGCTATAGGTACCAAACTATATACACAAAATCGTTAATTTCGCTGTGAATTTCTCATCATAATTTACCTCAGGAATTCTTAGAAAACGGATCTATTTCAATAACGAATTTTTAAATTTGATGGTCGATATTAGCATAAATATTATCATAGTATTCCAATAAAAATGTGAAAAAAAAACTCAATTTTTCCTCTAATTCAAACTTTTAATATGTTAATAGACAACAAAATCAATTTTCCAATATAAACATTTAAAAAAAAGCGTGTAACCTTGGCAAAAAATAAACTGTAAATATTTTACATTTTTTATTTTAATAATGTTCTGAACATCCTCCGTTAAACTATTTCTATATTTAATTAGTCTCCTTTAAAGTCCGTATAAATCACCCACCTTTTGGAAGAAATAAACTTTTTTTTTTTTGAAAATGTTAAATATGCTACAAATGTCAAAAAAATTAACTGTAAAAAACAAAAAACAAATAAAAATGTAAATGATTTGAAACAAAAAAAGAGGAGCCACTTTTTTTAAATTCTTTTTTTTTCCTTTTGTGATAAATATTTCTGAAAGCATCTTTTTATTATAATTAGGTATTCTATTATTAATACAGATTATTGATAATGTCAAAGTCATTTATACAGAGAATAAATTAATAATGAATAATTAATTCAAAGAAGTCAATAATAGAGATAATCCGTAAAATTCGATATATTTAGGTAATAAAATTTTTCCCTTTCAATATACAAATACAGAAACAAACAAATTTGTTGGCAATATTTGAATTTTAACCTTCATTCACGGCTATTTTGGAAAAAAATGTCAAAGTCAATTAATAGGAAATTGATTCAAATAAATATTTATTTGGGTCTCATCAAGTGATAAACAATTTTTTATGAGTTTGATATTTACCATAAGGTTGACTGATATCTCCATACTGTTTCAAAAGCTATTAAATTAATGTTTATTTAAATGGAATCGCTTTTAGATTCAGTAATAAGATCATAAATAAAAACAAGATAATATAGTTCCCGATATACTTATTATGAATTAATGTAGTTAAATTAGTAATAGAAATAAAAGTCCTTTGTTAAGTTCACTTATAAAATATGAAACTAAAATGTTAAGCACACTACTAATTTTTCTGGACTACCGATCTCACAATTTTACTACTGAATTATTGAACTATTGAAAAATTTAGGAAATAGGAGTAACTCTTGGGACTCAAATAAATTGTGGTGAGAGTACCATGATTCAATTTTACTCTACTAAACAAAAACAATTTTCTGAAAATTACTTGAAGCCATTTTTTAATTTTAAGATAAAACGTAGACAACTTTTATAACTTTTACGTTTAAAACAATGCTTGATTTCCATTTTTATTTATTTTTTAGCTGTACTCGCGACGTCGTTCGCGCCACGTGTTATAAAATCAATGAAAGTTATATAAATATAATAATGGCTAACTTATATAGAGAAGAGTAGTAGGGAATACATATAAGCAAAAGGGTATTGTCTATATTGCATCAAATTATTTTAAAAACTTTTCGTGTACTTCTTGCTCAAATCGATTTGATATTTTCCCATGGTACTGATATTTTCCTGCAACAATCTGTATCCTAAATGTTGACCCAGGTAATAAGTTAACACCCGACCAAATTTCATTAAAATCCGTTTACTAGTTTTTATATGATGCGTACGTACACATCCTCAAAATGGTTTTTGAATTTTCCCGAGGGAATGAAGCATTTTCTCAGAGTAAAAAATATCCTAGATGTTGACTCAGGTAATAAGTTATCGCCACACCGTCCTGGAGGCAAAGTCTTGAATTCAAATATCACATAACACATGTGGAAAAATAACGTCATGTGAGAAATTAACACATTTACTCCAATTCCAAGTCTTGAATATCTTATCACAAAATTGAATGGATATTAATTTCACAGTGATATAATATCAACAGAAATATAACCATATAACATCTATATACAGTTAGCAATAAAAGTATTTGGACACAATTAGGAAAAAAAATTGTAATTTTCCTTGAAAACTATTATTGGTGTTATGAGTTTTAATATTAAAATAAACGTAAGAATGTATGTTAAAAACGTTTATATTAAAACGACAAATTGAAGAATTATTCAGTTAGTTATTTTTATTAAGATGTCCTATGATGTTTTGATAAGGGCGGTATATTCGAAACGGCTTGGAGGATAAACTCGAAATTTGGTGAGCTCTTATCTTCAAAGTAGTAGAAACTTTTACGGACTTAGATTTGATTCCTGCATTTCAGATGCAACATGGTATTTAAAATGTAATAAATATTACTTGTATATTTTATTTAAATAAAAATAAAGACGAGATTTACTTTCTTCGTCACTTTAGTATAAAGGTATAAGATAAATAGTAGCATTTATTTTAATACATAATTAATAACGTTAGTAGTAATATTTAAGGTATGATTCTAAAAAAAAAAAAAAAATTCTCAAAATTTTGTCCAAATACTTTTGTTGCTAACTGTAGATAGTGCTATTTAGTTTTCACATGGGATGTCAACTAATTTTTTAAGTAAAGTCCAAATATTATGAGCAGATTTTTTGAAAACTCTAGTCTTTTCGTAAATTTTAAGTTACTATATCCCAAATCTATTAAATTTAATGAAAGTTTTTGCTCAATTTTAACCAAATTTAATATTTAACCTATTTGTTTTTTTAAATTTGAAAAAAAATATTCCATGTACAGACACGGTTTCGTTACTGTTTTATTATATGTGTTGATTTTAATGTTATAAATGTTAACAATACCAAAATTTAAAAACATGCCAGTGAATTTGCTACGTTTAGTTCCATACCTTTCAAACAGTGGATTTTATTAAACATAATTCTTATGAAATTAAAATTGTTGAACTTATTGACATTCTTTTTTTTTATTGTGTTAATGTATTTCATTCAAATAGATAATAATAAAGATTATTATTGCATAATTATGAAATATTTCTTCAAATCGTTTATTTGTAACGAAACAACCGAAAAAATATAAAAAAAATTCTTTCATACATAGGCACATTATGTGGCACATATTATGTATGTATATTTAGGTATATTTACATAGGTATTTGTATTATTATTATTATTATATGTTTTGAGCAAATCATTTTACTGTCATTAGTGTTAATTGAAAGATATTGTAGTTAGATATTATTTTCGTTATTGCAAAATTTTTAATAATATCTTGAACAAAGATTGTATTGGCTTTTTGAAAACTGTGCATTTGAGTTAATTAGATACGCGTATCAACAAATTTTGTTTTTATTTTTGTTTTAAATGCATTCTCGGATAAGTGGTGATTGGTACTGGTAACAGAAAATATAATTTTGTGATTTTTTTTTTTATTTAATCCATATTCTGTGCTCCAATTTTTCTGCATTATACTAATCTTATTAATATTATTATTACATATCGGACATTTTTCGGATCAAACATTATTCGTGTTTTGTGTATCGAACTTGATGTGATTTATGTGAATAAAAACGAATAGATATTTTGATAAAACATACATATATATACAACTCACACATATTATCTGTCTATCTGCCTGCATATACAAAACACGATGTTGTTTGATCCGAAAAATATCCAATACCTAATTATTATATAATACAATGGATATTGATTGATATTTTTTTTGAGTACCATCAGTTGGGCCGAATCTGGACAGTAGGGGCGAATCTAGACAGAGCTGCCTCTTGATATCTCTTCGTCAGTGTTATGACCGAACAAGGTCATAGATCAATTTATGCTACTGAATTTTGTCAGTTATGAGTTAGTCGTCAAAGAAAAGCGGTGAACGTGACATCTTTATATTTTATTTTTTTACAGGCGCATTGTTTATAATTTTTAAAAATAACGCGCATTTTGAAATCTTATAAAAAAACTTCTGAAAAAAAGAATTAAAAAAAAAAGTTATATATATAAAGTAGGGGCTGGCAACAAAATGTTTGATGTTTTTTTGACAATATATGTACCAAAAATAAAAGCTGTATTGTGCTTATTTTTTTTTTTATAAATTGATTAACAAAAAATTGTCTATAGGTGAGGCGAATTCATACACCATGGTGCGTCAATATAAAATGAAAGTGGGTATAAACTACATAAACTGTCTAGATAACATAAAATGGGCTCTTTTCGACAGAGGCACAACAACCGGGGAGGTCCGAGAAGTCCGCACTCCCTAAAATTTCCTGGAAATTTTCCTTCAATTTATTTTATTTATATTGAAAAGTAAAATTTGTGGTAGTTTACTAATATTGTATATTTTAAAATCAAATTTTCGGAGGCGACATTTTATTACAACATTTTCCATTGTTATCGGAGAACTGCGTTATCAAAAAATTTGATAATTTAAATTTTTGTTGGACCCCCTGTAGATATGTAGTTGTTGCGCCCCTGCTTTCCGATATTAAAAATAAAAGAAAATCCCTCAGACAAGATGTTGAATATTTCCATGTTCCCAAATCGACCTTGCATGATAGACTCAAAGGAAAATCGAAACAAAATTCATTTAAATCCAAAATGTTTTATTCCACCCATCAACAGTCATTCGCTGATGCAGTTATTTATCTTAGCGAATTTCCAGCAGATTAGAAATTCAGCTATTTTTACCTTTTTAGGTCCCATTTTAGCCATATGCATGACTGAATGTGATTTATATTGCAAGTAAAGCACTGTTCAGATTCGCCCCACACATAGGGGCGAATCTGGACACTATATAACCAAAAAAAAAAAAAAAAATGTTGCGGTACCTATTTTGATATTTTTATTACTGCCCTATATGCTCGTGATATGAAAGCTTTTAAATTATTTTTTTAGAATTTTTTAGGTAAACTCTTTATTGCTAAAAAACAATTTATTGCCAAAAAACTGAAAAAATCGTCCAGATTCGCCCCAACTGACGGTAATTTTAAAGTTTGTGTCTTGTTCCTGATTTAGATATGTTTCTCCATCATTCAATTAAATATAGGTATACAGTTTAATCTTTTTACTCTTGTACGCTTAATAATATTGTGGGAGTAAAATCTAATGTTTAAAATTACAATATTTAAAATAAAAGGAAAATATACATATTCACACTCATTAGACTTTATAGAGCATCGACTGCAAATGGGTTAAAATAAAATAGCTGACCTTTAAAATAGTGGTTTTACATCAGTGAACTAGAAGATAGAACTAGAGATTGGTATAGGAGAAAATTGGATTAACTCTTTTATTGCCGGTCACTCGATATCGTGTGATACGGCTACTTTAATATATGACCAATCATGCTATATCGCGTGGCAAATATAAAGACCTATATTTTTGGTCTGTATTTCCCTCACCAACCCTATATTTTTAGCTTGGCAATGAACGTGTTAAGGAACTGTTGTTTATGTTGAAAAAATAAGAAATGTAAAATTATAAAGCAATTTTTTATTAAATAGTGCCAGATTGATTTCAAGAAAATTTAACACAACAACTAAAATGTAAGACGAACTTCTGAATTCAATTTAAATTAGGTCGCACTACATAACCTACTCTGAAGATGGTCGTAACACTGAAAACGCGTTAAGTAAATAATTATTTGTATAGTGAATTTGATAAAGTAATTCAATCTTTAAATATTTTTAATATTTCTCAGAGTAAAAAATAAGGTCGTTTCCAAAAGTACCATAAGGATCGACAATCTTACTCAATTTTCCCTTTTTTTGTTAAGTGTTCAGCATTAAAGTGGTAAAATTGTGTTCTCGATTCTAAACGGTATTAATATTTTACTGAAAAAGCATTATAATTCAATTAAAAATATTTTCGTTACGTATAATATTTGAAAAAATCGATCTTGAATCTCGTAAATTTTTAATGATCTTCAGATCGATTTAAGCTAAAGATCATCTGAACATCGATTTTCTAAAAATTCAGATCCGAGATCTTTAATATATATATATATATATATATATATATATATATATATATATATATATATATATCCATAGTCATTAATTTGGTCCTTTGTTCGGCATCTAAGGTCCTTGAAAACAATTTTCAAGATTCTTCTGGATTCTAGTACCATGTGATTAAAAATTGGTCAAGATCTGTCCAACTATCTCTTTTGGACGGGAAGTTCTCCAAACTTCGACGGATAATTTTAATATCACGTTAATTTTTTTAATAATTTCAATAATATTTAACCAATTTTTGGTAAAGCTTACTATTTTTTCTAAAGTACTTTTTTGGAGGGGCATATGAATCTGGAAGACAATTTAAAATTAATTTGAGACAATTGATCAAAATCCGACTAATCGCTTATTTTTGAGCGCTTTTTAGGAACCAAGAGAACTCTGTGAAGTAACTTTAAACCTTATCATCTTTAAAATATAGTCTTTATTAGAAATCATAGCATCAACTATCCTCTGTTGAAAGATTTTTTTAAATCAATTGGGTGGTTCTCCAAATTAATCCAAATTAACAAATATTATTTTCCAAACCAACTTCTTTATTACATTATTATGATAAATTTTCAGATAGAATTTTAATATAACCAAAATTGCTGTATAAATACAATAAATAATAAAAAGTACAAATAAATAATTGTAGTTTCACTAAATGAATCAACGTTTGGCCTAAATTTCGAATTAAAAATAATTATGACACGTTATTTTTTTTATAAACTTTGAACTTGTAGCCTATTACATTAATATTACGTATAGTACGGAAAATTGATGCAAAATTTAATTTATTTTTGGTAATGTCATTTCTTTTAAGAAACGAAAACATCCATATTATAAAAATACATATTACGTATCCGTTTTAGTGAAAGAAAAAAGTAAACTTGTTAAATTATGCAACAAAAGATATAATTTATTTAATAAAATATTTTTACACAATTTTTTTTTTTAATATAAAGCTTAACATAAACGTATTTATTAATCAAATTGATAAAATTTGTCAGTTTTACATCATATATTGTTTTGTTACGTTTATATTATTAATGGTATTTATTATTAAATATTTTCTAACAATCTCAAAATAATAATCTCATATATCGCTATTTACTATGCTGTATATCGCGCGTACTCTTTCTCAACCTCGTATAACAAAAGTCACAGTTTTCAGGAAACACAAAAAACAAATTAAATACTGTATTTTCATCACTATGAATTTAAGATTTATGTATGTTACACTTTTTGATGTTTGCTACATGAATTGATGTTTGTAGACCTGAAACAGACATTTAAATATTTTAAATTACAAGCTATCGTTGTTTTTAGTAAGTACGAGTTTGCAGTCCACTTTTTTCTTCAATATACGAGTTTGTGAAATAAATCGATTTTTTTTTTGCATATTCCGATAGTCTAACCAGTAACTTAAATTTTAAACGCGTTTTTATCGAAACTACATTTTTCAAATTTTCTACGCTTAAACTCGAACTAAATTTAGTTTTCTAACAAAACATGGTATTTTGTTTATAAACTAGTTTGTGTCGTACCGGTCTGTTCGGTTCTTTATCCTTTGAAAACAATGTAACCAATAATAAATAAACACATGTAAGTAGTTTTTATTCGGATACGCACAATATATACTACGTAGTGATCAGGAGCGGAATACAGAGTAGGGTAGTATTTTATCAATTTCTCAAAATGCACCCCTTTGATTTTGATGAAGCTTTTTTTAGTGTAAGTACATAGTATAAGCAATATTTTATATTTTTTCAAAGGTGTCACTTCATGACAACTTCACGAGAAATAATAATGAAAAATATTTTTATTGATTTATCACGTACAACAGTCACGCAAAACACTGAAAGAAATATATAATATACCTTGAACAATTCTCTAACGATTGCCGTTTAGCTCATATTTCTAGCTTTTATAGTTTTCAAGATATAAAAATTTAAAAAATGTATTGCACCGCGAGAACTTTCTCGAATATCTCAAGAAAATTTCAAGGTCAGGGGCTAAATTTTATATATATATATATATATATATATATATATATATATATATATATATATATATATATATATATCGTACTTATATCAAAAGCCGTTACTATCGCACACATCATTTTGAACCTCGACCCCAAAGGCAGTTTTGCCATTGAAACCTCGCTATACCCTTTTATTTCACAACCATATATTACTACTTTAAAGATCCTTTAAATTAAAGTCAGTGTATCTTACTTTAGTGAACTTTACTGACTTTAACGTATCTAACTGCCATAATAAAACCGAATAAATAGTTTAATTAATTAAGATTCAGTATTTATTACTTCAAAAAGAAAATATTTTTAAAATGAGCACATCGTCCTCATTATCAAGTAGTAGTGACTCTGAAAATGATTTCTTAATTATTAGAAAACCAAAAATATATAAGCAGGGTATAACAAATTTTGATGATTGGAGAGACCAAGAACTTTTTCAAAGATTTAAATTAAGCAAAGAAGTGACAGTCCATATTTTGGAATACATTAGGGAAAGAATAAGAGCAGCTTCAAACAGGTTTGTTACTTGTTGCTTTGCTTTCTACCACGTCTGTATAATTACAAATAATATTTAACAAACTGAATTCTTCCGATTTAGTAAAGTTTACTCCTCGCGACCGAGAATTATTTTCAGCCATTATAAAATTATTGGTGTAATTAATATTTAATAATAATAATTTAGTAATTTTAAATAGCAAATGATGGGTGCGAGTGATCCTTAATAATTATTGTTTATTTTTAGATAACAACGATACATACCAACTAAATAAACCATAGGTATTGCTATAATTATTTTTTAGTTCCTTGACTTTAACTACTGTTGCACTATAATTTTTTATGAAAATGAAAAACTTTAAAGTCGCTTTAACTAAAGTCACTTTAAGACAATTATTATGAAAATGGTCGTTAATTGTAAAACTTTAGTTAAAAAGACTCGTTATCTCGAATCCGGATTTTCATTTTCTTTAAGTGTATTCAACCTAAGAGTGCCATCACAGACATGTATACAGTAAAGGCTGAATAGTACTGTATCTAACAAATAAATTTTCAAAGATCCGTCGTTGGAAACGATAATAATTGTTTTGCGTAATTTCTAATGTTTGCTTTGTCTTTGCTGCTCAAAAATTAATCAAAAGGTTTTTCTGTAGACTTCTTTTTGATATTTTCTAGATATTTCCAATAACGTTTAATGCTGCCTAAAACTTTGAAATTAGAATTTGTGATTGCTGTTAAAATTGAAAATGGATTCTAACTCATGCAATGTGTTCCTAATCAACACACTATAACTAGATATCTGTTTAATAGACTTTTTGCAATTCTAAATCAACTTTATAACTACCTGTAATTTTAGTGGCGAAATAGGTCACTCTTTTTCGCACGTAAATAACAAAATTGTAAATTTTAATATTTTTATCAGTTTGTCTGTTTGGCCACGTATCGCGTGAATCTTACGATCCAGCTCGGATAGAGTTTCTAGGAAAACATGGGACACTATTTTGGAATATGATCATCTTAATGCATTATGAACATTTTTAAAATTTTCATCTAAAAAGGGTTGATCAAATCTACTAAGTAGTATGGAATTATTTCAAAAAGCCTCAAAATAACATTCAAAAATAGGTATAACTGCCGATTTCTAAAATTTTTTTACAAATATTCCATTTTAAAAAAGGTTAGTAAATTTCTATTACGCAAAAAATGAATATGATTTTATAAAATGTCCTCAGGGCTCTGGGACCCCCAGAAGTGTCCAAAATTGAATTATTTTTAGAAGTATTAATATGAATATCTACGGAAAGATTTAGGGCTATGGAAACTAGATATGCTATTAATAAGGCTACTTTAGAGACTTCAGTGTAATTTGGCAATCAGAGCGAAACACTATATTCAGAATTTCAGAGCACCAGTGAGCGAAGCGAAGTAGCAAGCAACGATTCTCAAAGTGGAGGTTGCAACCCCAGGGAGGTCGCAGAAACAATTTATTACAGATTACATACTCTTTTTTTACACTTTTCCTACCTATTTCTACATATCTCAGGGGTCTTTTGAAATTTTTAAGTACAAAAGGTGGTCGCGGACAAAAAAGTTTGAAAACCACTGCTATAAAGTACTGATTTTATGTGAATGTCAGGGCACAGCTGATAAACAATATTCTTAGTCATAGTTAGTCATTCATGGACTCTTTAAAACAAATACGGGTATGTTAAATTATTTTTTTCTTTTTTTTCGATGCAGTTCTTAAGTTATTTACGAATTATTTCAAGTTGATAATACATTAAAGTAATTTTTTTATTGTAGACATTCCATTTTTAACAAATTGACATAATTTTTTCATATCAAATTAGATTTTCCCTTTTAATTCCGAGTTTCAAAAAATATTGTCTGCAATTTTTCACTCGTCTTAATTGTGAAAACTTCAGGCAAGCCTCGTTTGATTTGACTACTTGTATAAATAATTATTTTACTACACTTAAATTTCTTCGTTACCTTTAAGGGTACACGCATTCCACTATAGGAAACGCTTGCATATTAAATTAACAATATTGAATCGGTACAGTCTGATTTTTGTATAGTCAGTAGAAAATCTGCGACTTTTGGAAAAATTTTGTTGTGTTGAACTATGATTTTGTAGTAAACTGACATACCCCATTTAATGCCGGAACGTAACCAAATGTAGCCAGATTTTAATTTAACTGTTATTTATTTCAAGAATTAATGTTGCTTTCAATAACACTTTTCCTATTTATTTTGAAATTTTGTGTACGTATTTAAACAAATTTATCTAATTACTAGAGGAAATTTTACATTTGTAATATCATTTTTCACTTAAAAATAGATAAAATACTATATTTCCCATAAGAGTGCCCACATGTATCAGGGCCCGCTCCAGAGGGGGGCGGCAACCCGAGCATTTTCCCGAGGTCAGGATCAAAAAAAAAGGTCATCGATTTTTCACCGGGGTGGAGTTATTCCTTTTTGCCCGGAGCGGCGTAAACGTCAGGGCCGCTACATGTATTCCCAATCAACAAGAAACTTCAAAGGGATTTTTAAATTCTATAAAATCTATTCGGTTTTGTTGATTTCAACTGGTTTTCATCATTTTGATACTAGGGACTGAAAGTTTTTAGACAAAATACGTTTCGTTTCAAATATCTGTAACATATCTGAAAAGTATAAATCTTGCTTTATCTTAATTGTTCTTTCACATACACAATAGCGTTCTACTGTTGATAATATCATTGAAATTTTTTGTTATAATGATTATAACTAGATAAGAACAACAACTACATTCTTAATTATTTCTTTACATTGCAATTCAACACGTCCATTCTTTATGAAATACTGTAACTACATAGTAAATATTACATTGATGTTTTATAATATTAACTATTAATTTGCATCCTATTTCTATTTTTTCTTACCTGTATGTAATACTACAATATTTATCTGCATTCAGTATCTTTGTTGGTTTAGAAAATTATGTAGGAAGACAAAGTTATTTTAGTATGAATAAAAAATAAACGTTATGTTCTAGTACTAAAATAAAATATAGGTTTAAAAATGTACGCAGGTATATTTTAATTAATATTTATACTTTACTTACTCAATTTGTTGTTTTAGTTCAGTGGCTCCCAACTTGTGGTATACGTACCCCGAAGGGTACGCAGCGGACCTGCTCAAGATACGTGAAAATATTTCTGACAGTGATTGATGGAAAAAGACAATAAGATATCAAAACTGAAACATGAAAAAGTAGTATGTCCTTAAGTTTTAAAAGGGATAAGCACGACTAAAAGCAGACCATCGTTTTAGTGTACAACTGGGCGTCAGCTGATCAAAAATGGGTAGTTTGCTTTATGTTAAAAGTGATCACTACAAAAGAGAAAAATATTTAATTGTAAACGGTAACATTCATAAATTCCAATAGCAGATTACAATCTTTTCTGTTTAACACGGGCCCTTACCTACAGCTATGTACCATCTCTTCAAACCGGAAACACGGAGCTGCAACTCCGGCTGTCTCCCCTCTCGTCGGGCCTGGACACATATTTAACAAAAAGTAAGAAAAACGTTTTCTTATTTCACTTAAAAAAAGTTTACGAAAAAATTTGTGATAAACAAGAATAATGGTAACAAAAATTAGAACTACATTTTGAGGGCTAGAGAGTACTCACAAATAAAAAGTGTACTTAAGGTACCGTCACAGTGTGATCAGCCAAAAAATAGGCAATTTTCGCGATTTTTTTTTTTTTTTTTGGATGGATAGGATGGAGGAATGGGGATGAATTTTTTTTTACGATTAATACCACTATTTAGCAATACAAAAATATTTTTTTTATTCATGTTTATTTATTTTTTATAATTAGTATAATTTTTTGAAAAAAGTATCCTTAAAAAAGAGGCGGACAATCGGTACACACGATTGCGGCCGCAGTTTTCATCCGAAAAAAAAATCAAATAGAATATCAATCTGTAGGTAAGCCGCTATGTACCCATAGGAGCTTTTTTTTTCTTTAAATCTAAAAAAGGCGGTATTTTGAATAAAAAGTTCAAAATATTTTACAGTTTTTCGTATCGAAAAATAGGAAGATTTCGGAGAAAAAGCTCCCATAGGTACATAGCGGCTTACCTGCAGATTGACAATCTATTTAATTTTTTTTCGGATAAAAACTGCGGCCACAATCGTGTGTACCTATTTCTGCTCTTTTTTAAAGACACTTTTTTCAAAAAATTATAATAATTATAAAAATAAATAAACATGAATTAAAAAAATATTTTTGTATTGTTAAATATTGGTATTAATCGTAAAGAAAAATTCATCCCCATTCCTCCATCCTATCCATCCGAAAAAATATCCCGAAAATTGGCTATTATTCGGCCAATCACACTGTGATGGTACCTTAAGAGATACCTATATGTAAGTAAAATAAAAAATTTAGAAACCGCTGTTTTACTTAATAAAATAATTAAAGAAACTGGTGATTATTTACTGAATTTATTTTTTTTTTTATCAAGTTATTTAATCTTTTTCTTGTTAAACCAAATTTTTTTATTGCCTTTATTAACCTAATTTTTTCAAAACTGTTGAATAATTAAATGTCTATTTTTTTATTTGTAAACAGTTGTAAACAGTATTTGTATTTTATATTCTTTAAATTACTTTTGGGGAGAACTAAAATTATATCAAAACCTTATTAAAATACCTCTTATGAGCTGTACTTTCTCTAATTACTGATCTGGATAATTTAAGCAAATATTATACGACATATACAAATGAAAAATTAGCTAGAAACTGATAATTAGTTATTGTCAGTTTTGAAGAGGTTCGCTACATTATAGACGCAAAAATTTCTTTTAATTTAAAGAAGAAAAAAGTAAAAAAAATCAAAAGCTCAATCTAGACAAAAAAAATTTTCTTTAGTTCGATAATTCAAAGAAAGGGGACGGTAAAACAAAAAAAATCTCTGTTTTTGATTAGATTGGTCACCTCAATTAAAAAGGCGCGAAGCAAAATCGACAAGTCACTCTTGGGCGGTTTATTTTATAGAATCTGTACAAGACGGGAAAAGAAAACAATGATTGTGCAACTAAAAACGAAACCGTATTAATTATTTTACATGTAAATTAATTGTAACAGGTGCATTCATAATTATTTCAATTACATAAAATTCAACTTGAATTATATTTATAGATAAGAATTATAAAAAAATGCACTTGTATAATAAATAATTATTAATTAATTAAAAATATTGTATAGAGTGGTATTGAGGCAATGAAACACTTTATTATTAATTTTTTCTTCTTGTATCTTACAGGTGAAGAAAATATCTTACAGGTATTCTCTATTCAGATACTGTACGGAATCTAACAAAAGATAAAAGAACTATGTAATATGTAATAAGAACGAATGAATTATATACGGATCATAAAGACACTGGCTGCTAAATAAGGTGTCAAACCCTGTCAACAAACAACAAGAATATAAAATGTAGATCAACAGACATGAGGAAGTAAGTGAAACAATAGAACACATATATGAAATTTATTGTTATTGTTATATAATAAATGTTTTAAAATTTTAGGTACAGGTTATGAACAGTGTGAATTATGAATGCATTTCTTTCACACCTTTACGGAAAAATGGAAATAAATTTGTTAGGTATATATAATTGGCTTATTGTCGGTCTTAAAAATTTTGGTTAAAAAATAATTTTATTAATTACTAGCTATGAACTGCAGTTTCACTCGCGTAAAATTATTTGAATTATGGGTTCTTTTTAAATCAGACATTCCGAATTTTTTTACAAAATCATTTAGGTATAGTGCTCGAGTCTAAAGTAACCACTTTTATATTTCACATCATAAGATCTGTATGTAGATACGCGTACCAATAGTTTTAGAAGTATTTCTATTTTAGGTCCTTTTTGGAACATCAAGGCCATTTTAACCTCACTTTCATCTTTTTCGGAAATCTCAATAATTTTTGAGCCAAATTTTCTCAAGACTTTCTTAACTTTTTAATTTAGACCATTCTTGGTGGCACTGACGGACAATTTTGACCACACGATCATTTAAAGATATTTTGACATTTTGTACAAAATTGGTTTTTTATAGTGCTTCCTCAGCTCGCCCAACAGCTTTAAAGTAGCCACATTCATATTTCAATAGCACATTTAATTTTTATAAAAATTTGTTAAATCGATTCAGCCTTTTAATTTGGAATTTTTCGGACGCCTAGGAAGTTGTGAGACAATTTTAACTTTTTAAATGTATCATATATGACAACACACGGTATTACCTATTCACCGGTGAAAACACTTTTGAAAAAACGGTAGAGTAGTTCTCGATATTACCATAGTCGTACACACTGAAAAAGCCACAAAGTTAACTTCTTTATACATTAATATGATAAAATTAGTTCTGGAGGTTAAGGCTACTAATAAGGAAAGGTATCCAACTGTATCTCTCAAAAAGTTTTAAAACTTTGGTGGATTGTAGATCTTATTTAAACTAATCCAAAGTTATTTTGTTCGTGCCCATAAGCCGTTTAAGGGGGCGAAACTCACCCCTGAAAATTAGAGTTTTTATAAATTTTCTTAAATATCTTGGAAATTGTAAGAGCTTTGGTACGGAAACTATATATATTTGTAAATGGCACTTTAAGATCTTTATTATGATACCAAAATTAAAGTTATAAAATCATTGGGGTTTAATCCCCCAACGCCCAACCCCTAATTTTTTCAGGTATTTTTGGTAAAAGAGGAGACTGTTATGTGTAAATAAAGGAATGGCCCCTGCCCGGGCGTCAGTTTCAGGGGGCGCCAAAATCATACTAGGTCGGTCAAATGGTCTAAAAAAAAAGTTGGTTGCTCGACCATTTTAGAAAAAATTAATATTTTTCCAGTTGTTTCTATATTATATTTGAAGCACTGAGAACAATTCTTAAAAAGTATCTTGAACTTTTTAAGCGTGGTAGCCATTTTTGTTTTCCAATTTGTGCTGATTTTTGTGTTTGCAGCCCTTTATGCCAATGCACATATTTCATAAACCGTTCATCCTAATAAAAAATGAAAACTATTTTCAAGGTAATTAATGTCTCTTAATTTTAAGTGATGTCCATATTAAACCTATTTTCGACCACTCCATAGGAAAGCTTTACCTAAAGTTGGATATCAAAATTTAGCAAAATTCACTTTTTAAACATTTTTTATCTTATAGAAGGAATATTTTAAACCTCTTAGTATTTTTTATGAGAATAGCTGTATACGGGTACAACTACCCATTATGAAACAAATAAACACTATTTCAATTGTGAAACTTGTATCTTTTAATTTTTACAAACTTCCGAAAACTGACATTTTTCCAAATTTTAGAATTTTGCGCCCCTGTATTTCTGATGACGCTGGTGATAAAAATTTGAAATTTTCACAACTTGTAGTGCTTTCGGAGTAGATTTATTAAAATAAAAAATCAACTTGTACCTATATTGATTCTTTACAAAACCCTCAATTTTTATCATTTCTGCAACGGGAAAAATAGGAGTTTCGTAAAGGACTTATATTCTTATGAGTTTTTTTGACAATTTATGTCAAACGTTGGAGAGAGGGGGGCGCCATTTTCAACTTTCTGCCCCGGTTCTAAAAAATCGTAGATCCGTGGCTGGAGTACACTCCAATAAAATAGCTTTTAAATGACCGGATAGAGCTCTCTGAAATTTCGTGCTAAATTATTCTGGATGAAATTGTGCGTTTATTAAAATTAAGTATTCTATAAAATTAAGCCGGATTGGTCAAGTAGTCCTCAAAAAACTCGTGTTTTTCTAGATACACTATTTTCTCAATGGAGTAAAGAAATTTAAATGTTTTCATTAAGAACTCTACAGTGGATTCACAAAACTTGTTTTGAATATATACGTAATATAGATAACTATTTATTAATTTTCTTTTTAGTATTTGTTTCACAACATACTGTTTCTTTCGTATCCAAAGTATTCAGATACTATAAATTTCTAGTAGGTAACAATTGAAAGGGAAAGTAGATGAAGGAGTTTGTAACATTTTTTCAAAAAGTGATATTTTATAAAATTTAGAATTTCCTCTGTTGAATTATTATTTATTAAGATTTGATTTCACTACTTCCAGTAGATTTGTAGAAATTCAATAAAATGATGACTTGCTATTACGTAAAACGTGTATATAATAATAACTTTCGAATGCTTTTCCTGTAAAATTATAAAAAAAATAACGTAACTCCTTCATTTTTTCAATAGAAACCTTTATACGCAATTGATCTGAAACCCTTTACACAATATCAGGTATTCTTGAAAGTGTAAAATGTTTCTTTTGCTTAAAAAAATTTCTTCTACAAAGCACCACGCAAAGCTTCAGCGGATGGCCTGAAATCAGAGAAACAAACAAAATTTTGACTAAAATCATTTTTCTGGATCACTAACAAAAAAGAAAATATCTAATAATCAGCTTTTTCTGCTTTTTTTATCTCTAAAAAGGGATTGAAATTTAAAAAGGGTGAATTTTTTTAAATTTTTGGTAGCCTCTGTCCATTTTTAAAGTCAGTTTTGAACAGGTAAAACTTCTTAAAAGTCTTATATTTTATTTATCTTAATGTATCGTTGCCTAGCTTTTAGTATCAGCTTATCCTGCATATTACACGATATATAATAGTTAACGTCTTTATTAATTAATTAATTTATTTGTTTATTTACTTATTTATTAATCTTTTTTTGTAACCCTGAATAACGCCTTCAATTATATAATGTTTAACAATAACAACTGGAAAAAAATTGCAGGTTTTTATAAATTTAGAAAATAAAAGTAGAGCAGATGGTCATACTTCAACTTGTCAAAAAAAAATATCTATACCTGGATGATTTTACGGTGAAAATTTGCAACTTCATTTTACATAATTATTTATGAACCCTACACTTTTCGGGATCTGGAACCTTCATGTAGTTTAAATACATTAGATCATTAGAAATATGATATTAATTTTGCTTTCCATTTAGATCAAACTCTTGCGGCTCTTGACTCAGGTTTCGTTTTCTTTTAAATTTATGATTACGCTCCGGTACCGCCATTAGCAAGATAAATAAAAATGTCTCATTAAGTAAAAAAATATGTTTTTACCAAATATTAATAATTTATTTAGCTACTATTTGCATATTATTATCAAGAAACAAAAATATTCAAAATTGTTTTCTTTACGCAACTGAATAAAATTTCTACAAGTCAAATAAATTATTATTAAATAATATTTTAAAGGCAAATTGCAAGATTATAATAGATATAAACAATAAAATTATCAGCTCATTATTCAATTATAATATTTTGAAATCATTTTGAAAGTTGTTTTTCGCCTAAAAATGACTAGAAATATTTTATTTTTTGGCAATTCCGGGACACAAGTCCCTCATAAATAGGATAGTTCCAAGAGACTAAAAATACTTTAGCTCCCATTTTTAAATCAATACATACAGCGTCATCAATCAGCAAATTCAACTTAAAATAACTAATTACTTATTAAAAATAGTGAACAAATTCAAACAACCAGTTAAATACTATTGTCGAATTTGATTGGTTTATTCAAAGTATACTCGATGTACATAATATTATTTCATACAATTTGATTTACGTTTAAATAATTTTTTTCTTTATTTTTATAATTTTTAATTGTTTGGAATAGCGAACAATAATATCTACACCAAGGGACTAAAGTGTTTCTTTGACCCCACGTGTAAATTGTTGTTCTCGGGCCATTACAGGTTCTCTGGAACAAATTTTACACTCGGGTTTAAAAATCACACTTTAGTCTCTTGATAGTTTATATACTACTTTACATATATTTGTAAAATTATTTCTAAAAATTATTTTAAAATTAACAACAGTTAGATCCTTGCTAGAGCAAATTCAATTAAAGTTTAATTATTAATTATCGGTATGATACCAATAGCTTTGTGTGCATTAAAAAATCTTGAAGACAATAGTCCCTCCTATGAGTCCTATGGTAAGATTTCATTGTAAGTACCAACTGAAGACATACTATTTTACTACCATTAGAAAAAGTAATGCACTTCTTCATTTCCAGGTGGGCTCTTCTACTAGATATTAATAATATAAAAATTTTTTACATCGTGGGATCTATTAAATTGATACTTTGTATAATCGTTCGTCGCAGTTTTTAACAATACTTTATGGACATTTTGTAAGTTCCAATTCATTTTATTGTTTCAAATATTATCTATTTATTAAAATAAGTTGGCGATATACATATATTAGATGGCCCACGGACTGAAGTTGATATATGGTGACATTTAAAAATTTTGAAAGAGAACTGTTAAAGCACAATTTTTTAACATTTTTGTAACAACAGAACTTTCTCTTACATGTATTTAACGTTTTTACAGACTGTTAGTGTTTTATTTTAAGGAATAACAATTCGTTAGTGTGAATAACCTCTAGTGTAATTTTAAAAGATGATTTACTTGGAATGCTGAAGGCTTGCATTATTTGATTGAAAAGACAGAATTTATAAACAAGTTATTTTATTTAAGAAATACACGGCCTGTATTAAACACAAGATAGAACTTACCTATAATTTATATATGTAGAAAGCTTGAAAGTTATTAATAAAAAAACAAAAATAGATATTCAGTTTGGTTTTCTATCAGTCTGTATTTATTTTCACATAACATTTGTAATACAGTACATTTAAAAAAAAATATAAAAAAACAAATTATTAAACAAGTAATTACAATCTTCTAAAATTCATTTTACATATTATGCTTTTATAAAATTTTCTTTTGAAAAGAACTATTATAAAAGCTTAACAAAAACGCTAGTACAAAGATGGCGCAGACAAGAAAACAAAAACAATAAAAGTTGACAGTCACTAACAATGAAGAAACGAAAAATAGATTATATAGATAAATTTTCTTATCTGGATCCTATTAAGAAAGCTGTACATTTATTTCAACTAGATGATGGTTTGGTAAAAGCTCCTAGAAATTTAGGAGTGAATGTGTAGGTGTGGTGGAGGTTGGTGGAGGTGAGCATGAATTTTTCTTATATAGACAGGAACTGGTCGAATGACAGGAACTGGTTCTGGAACGGGTACTGGTACAGGTGCAGGTCGTGGAACCGGGACTGGTTGTGGAACAGGTTGTGGGACTGGGAATGGTTCTGGAACTTGTACTGGCACTGGTACTGGATGCGGTACTCTTCGTTCTACTGGGTAGGGTACAGGTCTAACTTCTGGTACTGGGTATGGTCTTGGTACATGAACTGGGTATGGGCGGTCAACTTTAACTGGAACTAGTCGTGGCACTGGCACTGGAATATCACGTTGTATCGGAACCGGGTATGGTTGTGGAATAATATGTCCTACACGATTTTGAACATGAATATGACGGTTAACTTGAATGGTTTGATGAGCGTGCGAGCCCAAGTGAACAGTTTTGGCAACTCCAACTGCTGCTGCACCTATTCCTCCTACAGCAAATCCTCCTCCTCCATTCAGGGCAAGGCCACCCCCTTCAATTAATCCGGCTCCAGCGCCGGCAAGGCCGATATCACCGTACCCATTTCCAAGAGCTAGATCACCATGCCCATTTCCTAAAGCAATATCGGCATGACCATTTTCAAGGCCGATTAAACCTGGCCCAGCGGCAATTGCGGCTCCACCTAGACCATATCCTCCTCCACCTAATCCATATCCTCCTTCAATAATATGACCACCGCCAAGGCCTATTCCTTCACCATAGATACCACGTTTTTGTGTTTTTTTCACGGGTTTCTCCTCTGCTGTTACCGTAAGCACCAGCAGAGCTAGTACCGTGAAAATCTAAAAACAAAATAAAAGATGCAATCAAATTATTTCGTCCGTGCCAATTCTAAAAATGAGATTACACTTACTTTTATCTTCATGTTTTTTAAACTTAAAACACTGAAGATGAATTTGGTTTTGTAAACAAAAGAAGACTGTGTGCCATCGAAAAACTCAATTAATGTTTATATACTAAAAATTTCAAATGATTTTTTGGCAATGGTGGTGAAAAAAACTTGTTTAATAACAAACAGATAAATATATTTGATCATGAAGATGAAACAGTAAGATAGGGATCCTTTGGTTTAAAGAGTGGGGTGTTATATCGTCTCTCATATTATCAAATCAATATTCAATTCCATGTGACATCTTCCTTCTAAAAAATCTAGGGTACAATACTGTTCAGTGACTACCAAAATATCATTCGGTCATTAGTAATGAATAATTTTATGAAAGAAAGTGGTTCACAAATGATATTAATTCAATTTTAGCTTGGATTACACACATCTTTCTGTCACACACTAACTTGTTTAACCAGTAAAGTGATAATCAAATAAATTTCAAATATTTCAATTTATTTCTGGGACATCAAGAATGAATATTCACAGCTAAAGTAATATTCAGTTTTATTTTGATGAAAATAAGAAATTCTAAAATTATTCAAACAAGGGAAATGAGAGAAAAAGTACTAATAAATTACAATTAATTGATAGTAAAAATAAATATATATTTTCGAATGAAAAGTCTGGGAGAATAAAATTGTTAGAAAATTAAATAATTTTGTGTTATTTTTGTAAAACGTTTCAGGCAATATTTATATAATTACGAAGTTAGTTGCATGATAAAAATAATATTTTGATATTAATTGAATTTAATTTTAACAACATGATCAACATAATTTAACAGAGGCTTAAATTAGTGAAGTAGAAAAAAAATACTGATTAACAATGTTTCTTAACAAAAATAAAACTAATTGAGAATAACGTAATCATCTTGTAAACAGATTAATTGAAATGTAGATTGTAATTACATCACTTTTGTCCACTTTACTGTTACGTATTCGTGTGTGTTATTATTATTAGCGAATTTCCAGAATGGAAACTCGCTATTCCAGCCTTGCTCATGGTGGAAGTTCAGCCCGCGACTATGGCAGAAATTTGTTTTGAGGCCCCTAGAACCCAAAAATAATATTCACTAAAATTTATATATATATATATATATATATATGTATGTATGTATCGGTTTATGTATGTATATATGTATCAGCACGATAGCTCTTCAGGAAAAACTGCTAGCTTTACGAAATTTGGTGACAACGTTGGAAATCCAAAAATCTTGGACGAGTTCTTCAGCCAGACACGTCGGATGCCAGGAACATGGTTTTTGTTCTTGCAAAAAATTAGTTTTTTGCTAAAATTTGCTATAATTTAAAAGTTTTTGCCACATTTTTATACACCATTGCAAAGAGGGAAAAAAATCACATAAAAAAGGTTTTTGAACTATTATTCTAGGTTAGCTAGTTTTTGAGAAAATAACAAAAAAAGAAAATCCGCTACCGGGGCGGTTCTAGAAACCTCCGGCGGTGGGTGGAGTAATGTGAACGAAAATTTTTTCTAATCTAACTGAACCTAACGGAACTTGATCTAACCTAACCGAACCTAAGAAAATTTGGTCTCGAACCTAACCGAACCTAAGGAAATTTTTTGTAACCAAACCGAACCCCACAAAATTTTTTCTAACCTAACTGAACCTTATTGTTCTATAATTTATATAAACTGAATTTATTTTTAGCGAATTTTCAGAATGGAATTCAGTTATTACAGGCACTGTCATGACGCGACTTTAGTCCGGGACTATGGCAGAAATATGTTTTGAGGTCCCTATATTTATATATATATATATATATATATATATATATATATATATATATTTTAGTGAATATTATTTTCGGTTTCTAGGGACCTCAAAACATTTCTGCTATAGTCCCGGACTAAAGTCGCGTCATGACAGTGCCTGTAATAACTTTATATATAACTTTTATATATATATATATATATATATATATATATATATATATATATATATATATATATATATATATATATATATATATATATATATGTATATATGTATATATGTATGTATATGTGTCCGCACGATAACTCTCGAACGAAATGTCCTAGCTTTACGAAATTTGGTGAAAATATTGGAAGTCCCAAACCGTTGGACAAGTTCGTTAGCCAGACATGTCCGATGCCAGGAACATGGTTTTTGTTCTTAAAAAAAATTGTTTTTTTGCCAAAATTTCCACTTATTCAAGAATTTTTTTACACTATTTAAAAGAGGAGAAAAGATTACATAAATACCCCAGTCGCAGCATCCCGCATAACATAGGAATTTCCATTTACAAAAGTACTACGTTTTTCTCGGAAACTAGTTGATATAGAGTAATTGTAAATAAAAAATTAATTATAATTTTTTTTTACAAATTAATTGTAAATTTTTTTCACGAAAAATTTCATTTCACGAAAAAAATTTGGCGGAATGAGGCGGAAAAATCACATAAAGAAGGTTTTTTTATTTACAATTACTCTATATCAGCTAGTTTCCGAGAAAAAAGCGTACTTTTGTAAATGGAAATTCGCTATGTTATGCAGGATGCTGCGACAGGGGTATTTTTAAATATGAATAATACAAGAAAGTGATTAATTTTATAGCAGTGTTAAAAGAGTTCTATTTTAAACCAAATTGAGAGTTCGACCGTGAGAATTTCTTTCTTAAAGAATAGATATTTTATTAAACATGATTGTCTATCTATAAAACATAGAAAATGCGGTTTATATTTTGTATAATTTCGAACGAATTAGCTGTGTTTAATACAATTTTTATATTTTCAATGAAACTCTCCGTAATTCGCCCAAAAATGAAGGTAATTTTTGGTTTCTCGAGGTCTCAAAACAAATTTCTGTCATAATCTTAGGTTCAGATTTTTTCATGACACCAGCTGTAACAGCTGAATTTCCATTTTGGAGTAAAAAAATTAAAATAAATTTTGGGGGTCTGTAACTTTGTAACTGTTTGTAATACGAAAAATTTGTAAGGAACTTTTTTGTAAAGCGTCAGTTCGACTACAAAATTGTCATTTAACTTTTTGGCCTATCTTTAATAGTTTAGCTTAAAAATGTAAAAAAAGTAACATTTCAAGAAATTTAAATTTTAAGGCTCTGTAGAAAGTGAAATATTGGTGACAGAAACTTGACTCAATGAAATTTTTTGTCCAAAATTTAATGCTTAATAAGGTGCTTTAATTCATTTTATGGAAAAATAATTTCTTCATAGTTTGCAGGAGTAAATAACATAAAAAATCGTTTTTCCTGTGTTATTTAAATGGGAAAACTTTAGATTCGATGATGCACCTCTAAAAATCGGAATTTTGAGCTGCGCTTTGGTGAGGATGTGTGAGGATGTTTTTTTAGACGTATCCTATGATATTTTGAGCGGAGAGCGATTTTTTTTTTTTGGCACACCCTAATATATATGTATAGAAGACAAAAATATTTCAAAGTCAAAAGCGTATTTCTAAAGTTAAATTGGTTTTAATTATATAGATATTAAATATTGATTAGGTAAGTTAATTAAAAATATTATAGATTGAATTTTTTTCTTTGTTTGCAGAATTTACTTCAATTAATTAAAAAATTATCGAAGATCAGGTAAAGAAGGAAGAATAGTCGTTCCATTTTATCTACCACGTTTAGTTTGACAACTTTTTTCACAATTTTTGGGTATTGCTTCAACATTATTTTCATTAGAGCACAACTTTGTAGAAATATTAAATAAAAAAGTTTAAGTACTGAAAAATTATTTTTTACTATTTCCTTTCATTTACATAATAAATAAATAAAAAAAATACAAACTTTAAAATAGTGTCAAAATATACTAACACATTTATTGAGTAAACTTCTACATTCTAAATCAGTTAATTTTACATATCATTGTGATAAAATTGTAACTAAGTAATTGTGTAAAATTAACACAAAGTGTATGTTCTTTTGTGTGTAAAATCATTGACACAAATCTTGTGTAAAGATTTGACACATATGCTTTGTGTTAAAATAACACAAAAAATTTAGTGGACCCATTCTGGACTTGTAAAATGTGTTAATTTGAACACAAATTTTTTGACTGTGTAGGCCCATCGCTAAAAAATTGTTAGATATTACTTTAAATTTCGCACAACAATAGTATATTTAACAAATTTACATCTTTTAAATTTGAGATATGGGTAGGTAAAGTTATGAATTCATTGACATCTTAACCTAGTTTTTGACTAGTCATTTAAGACTGTGGAAAATTTATTAGGTGTGTGCAAAAGTTCTACCCGTTTTTAGGGCATAAAAAAATAAAATAAAAATTATGTTTATAAATCCAAGTTTATGTATTTGTCTTTCTACTGTAGTTCTGTGTATAAAAAACCTCTCTTCTAATTCTTCAACTGTTATTTGTTCACCATTTAACATAGCGTGTTCAAAAGATCGCGGTTTATCGGCGCAGCTTTTATCTCCGTTACGGAAATTTTGAAACCAACGACGGCAGGTACTTTCGTCTATAGCACTTTCCCCATACACCTCAACAATATTACGACAAGCTTTGACAGCATTATGACCTTTGTCAAACTCATAAAGCAAACCGTGTCTGATATGATCTTCGCTACACGACATGTTAATTTTACAACGAAATAGTTACGTATAAGTGAGAATTATGTATGTAGTCACGAGCTATTGAGAGCTTACGTTATGTAGAATACTATTGCGCAACATTTCATCATTTATTAATAAGGATTTTTTTTTTTTAAAACTCAGTATTCGGGATTCGGGAAACGGGTAGAACTTTTACACACACCTATTATTTATGAATCAAATCGTTTATTATAACAGTGAAATATAATAAAATTAATTTTGTCTTACATTTATTTATTTAAATTTGAACAGAAAATTATGGTCAAGTGCTTTGGCGGTACCTGACGAAAAAATCATACAGCAATATTTGCAATATTTTTGTTTTGGAGAAACTAATTCAATCATAGTAAGGAAAAATATAAAAATATAACCGAGAATATCAATTATCTGGAGAAACAACACTGTAAAATATCGTATTGTACAATAACCATTAAGATGTAAAAATATTATGCCCGTCATCAACATAGAAACCAGGTATTAAATAGCTATCGGAAATTTCAATTACAGCAATCCAGTAACTACACTAATTGACATAAACTTTATCATCATCTTACTACTTTACCAAAACATTGATGTATACCTTAAAACAGAAATCTAGGTGAACAAAATTGAAATCTGGGTGAACTTAACGACTTGCATCCATGAAATTAATTTTCAAGGTCTTATATAATTTTTTTGCATTACTGACACCTAAAATTGCAATATAAAATATGCATTAACTTCAAAATTTTAAGTGAAATCCATAAATATCTTTGTAACACTTGAAACAACCAAAAGGAAATTAATTTTTTAAATGTAGCTACAAAATTATTTTGACGGAATTGATTTTTTATTAATGATAATTATTTGAAAATGTCACCAGATTAAATTACCATCAGTTTACCTACATCGACTGGGCAGAATATAAGAAAGAAAGGGAAAGTTTTGTTTTGATCAAAAAAAAGAAAAAAAATGTAGGTACATACATAACGGCCAGATATATATTTTTGTAGGAAGTTTGAAATGAATATATTTTAACCGATTATGTTATTAAAATAGTTGAATAATTTTTTAATAAAACAAAATTTAAAAAGACGATATATTCCGTTAAATTATCTAAACTGAAACTTTCTCAGTTTTATCTGAATTTTTGCAGTATAGTGTACTGTACAACAACTGAAGAAGCCATTTTCGGCACCACCTAGATCTACACTTTCCTGCCGCTCTCAGTACGGCATCGATACGCTCTCAGTTCAATAAAATATTCTTACACACGAAACAATGAGTAAATTCACATTTAAGTACGGTATCAATGGCGATTCAATCCCGCTCCCACTCATTGTCAGATAGTATTTTATTGGAGCGCTATTGAACGGATACCACTCCGTTTGCACTCAGTTTTTATGAAATGATATTTGTACCGAACTGAGACCGAACTGGGAGTATATCGAGAGCGGCATTATAATGTGGATGAAGAACGCATAGGAACCAGCATGATATATCAGCACTCTAAGGTGAACACAAAACAAGATTTTGTCGGAGCGAGACTGGAACGGAAATGTATCGATACCGACACTATAGGTTGGATCCGGGCTCCTTGTCTATTTTTGTTAGATGCCGCAACAATTTTACCTGTAAAATCAACTAATAAATACTGATTCACAAAATACTGAAAACTCATTACTCCGTTTGATTTCTCAAAAACTACTGTATCGATAGTTTTGAAGTTTTGCATACATATCTATTATTTTGTTATTACATTGTTTTTTCCCCTTTCTTTTGCAATGCAACACTTTTATAATCTTTATTTTATTGCGATAGAATATTCGTTTCCCTTGACATTTTTGCATGGAAGAAGGAAAGTTATATTGTAAAGGAAGGTGCATTTTCCAAAATACTGATCAACATATTATGAATTTTAACGTGCTTATTATTAATGACGTCATTTTGTAAATAAATAGTAACGGTTTTAATGTAATTAAAACATTTCCATTGTTTTTAAAACAATATATTTAGTATATTTTTCTTATAATTGTGATTTTTATATAAAAACATAAGCAATTAATTAATTATTATCAATATCTGTTTTATTTGATTAAATAATCCACTCCTTAAGAATGCTGTTCGACTATTTTATCAGTTAATTTTTCGAATTCTTAATTGTCAACTAAATGATTGTATTTTTTAACGATGCTTAAGGAATATTATAATTTACCATAAACTGAAAACAAAAATTGCTCAAATTAATCGATTATTTACAACTATTCTTGTAAAGAGATTACGTTTTGGTATATGTATAGTATTGCACCACTAACTAATAAGACATATCTTCATGCTAGGTAGACACAAACATAAATAAAACTATACAGTAATTAAATTGTCATTTTATTAATAAATAAATAAATACAGACAAAATATATCATCTTAAAGTTAAATTTTTATATGCCCATTAATTTTACATACAAGACGCCCCGATGTGTCAATATAACCTATATTTTAATTTTTACATAATTTTATTTTTTACAATATTTTTAAAATTTTTGCCGTTATTATGACATATTTTAAATAAAAAACGAATTCCTTATTTACGTAGAGTAATTCCTTTTTCGGTATTTCCTCTACTTTATGTAATGCCAAAATTGGGATTTTTCCACTTATTATAAACCTGTTTTATAAATGAAAAATTTAGAAAAATTAACAAATTTTCAATAGAAATGGTTGCATTTTATTGATAAATACAATACTTACTTACCCAAATATCATTATATCGCAAAGATAATTATTGCAAAATAATAATTTAATTTTTTGCACGATCGTGTATTTTCATGCATTTACCGAGGCTGTTGACAATGCTGGTAAGTTACATTTCCCGAACGTTTATTTATATCCATGGAAACCAAAAAATAACAGTGCGGTAAGTGAAATAGATGCGTGGTAAGTAAATAGGAGTGTGGTAAGTTAAATTAGCTCAAAAATGATTGTATTTATTTATTTATATTGAAATTAAAAGTACAATTTGAACAATTAGGAAAATAAATCCATTAATAATATGAAAATTTTCACTAGTTTGCACATTATTATTATTATTGTTGGCATCAGTCTTCTTATTTTATTGACATTTCAAAAGGTCGTTCAATCATTAAGATTTTCTGTGGCTTTCATAATCTTCCTTTCATTTTACGAGAATAAATTTGCAGTCAAAAATAAGATGCTTCATCAATTTCATTATTCTCACTAATAATATAGTTTAACAAACTATTTTCCTCAATTTTTTTTAATAGAAAATTCAAAAAAAATATTCACGCCAGTGAAATATTGACACTTAATTTTTTATTTACAAATATAGTTGTCAATTGTCACTACAAAGATTCATATTAGTTGTTATGAATATTTATAATATTTATTCATGGCATTCTATGTCATAACATAGAAATATAAATTTCATCTATATTATCTGAATTTTATTTTTTATTTAACACATTTTTAATCTTTAATTACTTTAAATCGATCGTGCAAAAAATATTATACAATACACGATGCGTTAAGTGCATTTACTGATCTCGAAAATTGCAAAAACTCGACCCTGCGGGTCTCGTTTTCGCAACATTTTCTCGATCAGTAAAAGCAACTTACCGAACTTATATTGTAAAATACTATTTTCCACCAAGAACAAATAAGCACACTCTTGAAAAATCACGTGAAAACATGTATATCCTATTCTTTTGTTTCTTATTTTTTGTGGCACATTCAAAGGCCACTGTTCAGTGTGGCCATTCAATGTATTCAATGTACATATCATATTATATCTTGTCTCTCCCTTAGTCCGTAGGTTCCATCCATATTCTTTTATATCAATACTTTTTTGTAACCAAAGTATATAAAAATAAAAAAATTCTTCAGGGACTAACCACTGTAATAGTAAATAAGTGTGCAAAATTTCAAAATAATAGACACAATAGCTTTTTTAAGAAATCTCTGGTGTTTTTAATTACGCAATGTAAAGAACTACACAATGATATTTTTAACTTACTCAGAAAAACGAGTAACTCTGTTCAACAACGACAACCCCATTAATTCATTCAATTATTAGCAATATACTCCATTTTCAAGAACCTTCGTGTATAGTTCTTAGAAGATTTGTTTTTCTTTGCAATACAAAGTGTTTTATTGAAATTAAACGAAGTCACGACCTGGTCAACACCTAATATTTCATTCCACAGTTGTGGTTAATAGAAATATAATAATTATATCTATTAATTTCTTATGTCATTAATAATTTATTGCTGTCGTTAGTCTTACCATAAAGATGACCATAATTTTGTTAATATTTAATGATGTAACTGGGTTCTTAAACATCTTACTCAAACGATGTTTATTTGATATTTTATTGATGAAAACTATTCTCATCTTGTCAGATGGAGACACATGTACAATTGAAAGAAAAGAGAAAGAATTGTGGAGGTGTGTCCTTACTTTGCATAATGTTCCAAAAAACATATAAATAATGTAAATTTTAAATTATATTTTTCATAATAATTTGTTTTTTAAAATATTTTTTAATTAATTCGACTGTTGTTATCGAAAGATTGTGAAATAATTTTAATTTAAATTATTTTAATTAATTGGTAGTAAAAATATTTATACAATTTTCTATGAAATTTAAAATTGTAACTGTGTCGATATTTAGGTACTAACATTTTCTTAGAACAAAAAAAGACAGCAAGATTATCCAAACGTTTTGCTAAAGTATTCACAAGAGAAAATTTTAGAAAACAAATTAGATGTGGATATATAAATCCAAAATACAGAAAGTACATTCTGTGGTGGAGACGCAAGGACGAGATTTTTTTAATTAGAAAATTGTAATACAGTAGAAGCTTTGGGAAATGCCAAATTTGTCCAGTTGGGGGACAAAATTTTTAGAAAAGCTATGACTCCAGTCATAGCCAGATTTACCCTAAGTGCCGCCCTAGGCACCGTGGAAAATACCGCCCCTGCCTTCTGCTTAAAAAGAAAAAATCTAACTTCTCCTACTTTTTTTAAGAACTTTTCCCTACAAAAAATAACTGACGAGCAAAAAAAAAAAAATTTATCGCTCCTAGGCCATGGCCTAGGTAGGCCTAGCGGCTATTCCGGCCCTGAATTCACTCTAGCTCCACGTTCTTCCCAATTAAATTTCCTTTCGTTCCATTTAATATTATCGATTAAAAATAAAAAGAAATTTGTTATTTGGTACGTATCAGATTTAATTCATTTTTCAAGGCCACATTTTGAGAGGCCTCTGGCCATATTTCGTCTAGAGATCCCTGAGTACTTTACATGTAAAGACCCCTGAGCACTTCTATGGAGGCCCTAAATAACGTAATAGGGAAATTTTCGGAATTTTTTTCTTTTAATTTTTTTTATTCTTTCAAAAAATTGGTGAACAAAAAAAAATTTAATTATTCATTATTAATTTTGTGGATGGGCCCTCGGGCACGTAACCAAAGTGCCCTTATGTAAATTCGGCTGTGCCGTTACAGTTTAGGTGTACAGTTAAAAAAATATTTGGTAGTTTATTAAATATATTATTAAGGATTTATTATATAAAATCGAGGAAAAAGACTATTTAGATGTGTGGGAAAACTGTGTGTTATACATTTGTAAATAATAAAACAAATCTTTTACTCTGTTGCTTTGTTTACACGAGCTTATTATAATTTTTTAATGGTTGGTACGAATATGTATATAATTACGTTTAACCGGAAGGAAACAGTGCGTAAAAGTAATTCTATACTAATTATTATCAGTACTAAGCTCGTATAAAAGCAAGGCATATATAAGACTGCCTTGTCTTATAGCCCTATAACCGAGAGCATTACAAGATCAGTAAAGAGACAGAGTAGAGAGAGCGTTATGTGGTCAAATAACGCATTTGTAACCTTAACAAATGCAGTATATCTTGTTTTCGGATCATTGATTTTACGTTACTTTCTGAATTACGTGGAATCATCGACGCTTGTGCGTGTTGCTGCTAATTGTACCAACTTAATGCTATTTTTCCTTTAATAGGACTCTTTTAGATTTAAAAAAATATATCTATAAGTGGGGAAAAACTTCCCCTACATCTTTATAGGTGAGAAATAAGTTAGTGAGAAAAAAATCTCAATTAGGTACTTTAAAATTACTTTCGACTTGAAATTAATTTTTCATTACCAGCATCTAAATTAATTAATTAATTATTTTAATAAAATTAGTTGAACACTTAGCAACCTTAATATTGTTCTTTATATATATATTTAAAATTCTATCGAAAATGTCAATTACGACATAAACAATTTAATTATGAACATTAGGTTAACAGTTTTTCACTTACTTAACAAAATTAACACAGGATGAATTTTTTTTTGAGTTTTCATTTTTCTCACGGCTAAGGCGTTGATTTAATTAAAAAATGGTTCAAATAAGAGTTGTAGTTATCGGTGGGGGAACCCGATTGCTATACTCAGGAGCTTTATAGTTTTTGTTGTTTTCGAGCTATAGTGAAATTGAAATACCTTCTTTAAATTGCACTATACATCTTTTGAATTGTCAATAAAATTTGATCTAAAAACTGGAAACGTAAATAATTGAAATTCTATTTCTTTCTGGTAGTTTGCTGTCATTCTTATGCGATAATTTAATCTACAGTAATTTTAATTTTCAATGGAAAATGGAATAATCGTTTTTTCTTTCATAATTTCTTACATTACTTCGATGTAAGGGCTAGCCATGTTGGGCTAAATATATTTAAATGACGTAAATTCCCATGTCGTTTGAAATTACTTGAACACGAATTTTAAGAGTTTAATTTTCAAAAGCAAATTTTTTAAAAATATGCGATAAAACAATGAAAATTTGAGTACACTAATAGTTTTGAAGCATAAACAAATTTTTTGATAACTAAAAGTTCCGATAACTGAAACTATAAAGCTCATGACTATAGCAGTCGGTTGCCCCCATCGGTATCTAAAACACTTACTATACCTAATAATTTTTTGATTAAGTCAACATTTTGGCTGTTATAAAAATGGAAACTCTTAAAAAACTCATCTGTATATGTAGAAGTTATTTGGGTGGTCTAAACATTTCTTAAACAATTTACATACGTGTGGTTTTTGTTACAGAATTAATTACATTAAAAATAAATTGTAAAAATTTGTGTACTTACTACGCTTACTAAAACAATACTTACTAGACGCATTAATTCAATTTTTGCACTTTCTCTCATGCTGATATGCAGTTTTGCTATACTTCCTTCAACAGATATGCATCTCAATATTTATTTATTTTGATTTATTGAAGCGCATTAAAGAAACAAAATTGATATAATATGTATTATAATATGTATTAAGTTATATGGATATTTAAAACCCGAAATGTATTTAGTAATATTTTATATTTACTTCATAAATTATTATTCGATACTGATTTTTATCTTTTTTTTTGCATATTCTGGTTTTTTGTGTAATTTTGTAACTTGGTATTTAAAATATTTTTACTACTGTAATTACATACTACCTCAGAATAAAAATTTATCAACGTAACGATAAAATTCTTATAAAGATCGAAAGGATCAAGAGATTACCAGTGGAAACGCAAATATGATATTTTCACATGAGTATTATAGCTTAAAAATTACATAAAATGACCAAATTTCCAGACATATTGCACAATATTGTTGCATATTGTAGATGCAACTAACGTTACTAAATTTAAAACGTAGTTATCCTTTGTGAGATAAAAAAATTTTTAGAAATTATTTTTATAACACGGGACTGATGGAAGAATCTTCAAGACACGTAACGATTAAGTGATAAAAAATCTTATTGCAAAAAACTTTAACTCTTTAAGAATATTTGAAGCATTTTAGTAATTTAATTATAAAAACTGAGAAATGTATTGAAATCTCTATCACCCATACTAAATATTACTTGAAGTCCATTTTTCATTATGAAGTTATATTTTCATTGGAAGTAATCTTAAATAGAAATAAATAAAATAAAATAAAAAGTAAACGAAAGATATTTTTTTAAAAATCAAAATTACCCAATTTTAATTTGCGACTTTTTGGTAGTTAGTAGTTATTTATTCTTTAAGGTGCCAACCACCTTAAGTTTTTTCTAGTTTATTTTAGAAATAGAAGTTGTTACTAAATTTTGTCACCAATAAAAGGATAAAAGGAAAGAACTGTTCATATTTGGTTCTTGTAATGTACAATATCACCACTTTAGTTGACTGGACTTATATTTTACATTTACAAAAAGTGTTAACATAATCTCTTATATAATATTTTCTTTCCTCCCAATTAAATTAAAGCAACGACTTTATTCGAAATTTTCTAAGTATAAAAATATATTTAAAACTTCCCAGATATTAATGTAAATATATTCCCATGAAAAATCTAAAATTTTAACATGTTTAAGTATAGTACCTTTTTAGTTATAACACTTTTGTTTTCTATATGAAACTTACAATTTAAGTGGGCACATAACAAAATAGAGGTTATGTAACATCAAATATTATTCATTTCCTGACATTCTTTGTTTTAAAATATTGTATTTTAAAAATATATTTTGTGTAAAAAAACAAACAAAAGTGTAACAAATGTAATTAAATCTAATCTACTTTTAATGAGTATTAAATAAATGTCAAAATAAAAAACTACACTGTTTGAAATTCAGTTACATAAAATTAAATAGATTGTACCTATTTAATAGAAATATATAGTAATTCACCTATCAAATATCTATCTATGTCTGTTTTAAATTAATATCATTAATTACCATAACTGAATTAACTTTTAAAAAGTAATTAAGTCCAAATTTGATTTAGAATGCACATTTTACATTGACCTCTTTTTGGTTTGTCATGTCGGCAATCGTAAATATTTAAATGATGCGAATTAGAGATTAAAAATTCGCATGCTATAAAAATAGATTTAAAGGCTATTTGGGTGTGTTTAAATTTAAAATTCTTTCATCAAATCAGTAATAGGAAAATCTTTTAAGATAGCATGGGCTTTAGGATAACATTAGTACCACAATAGATGAATAGATTCATTTTATAGGTATTCTTGAAAAATTTCAATTCATAATTCAAAGTTTTGACGCATCTTTAAATTTTCCGTGGCAGGCAAATGCCTACCTTACCTCTACATAAATCCACTCTGCTCATTCTCAAATTTAGGTATGAGCTCTAAGAACGAGGGCCTAGCGCGACAAAATTCTCACAGAGGACTTGCTTATCAAACCTGAAACTTTCTATATTTTTATGATCCACGGTGGTGCCCGTCTTTTTTTGTAAACACTCAGATTTTTTTCCGGTTCGCAGTTTCCCGGTTCCCGGTCGTATTATACGAAATGTCTTTTTCCGACCACTTGGTCTACCATGTAGTTCAGAAAAAATATTGACACTTTTAAGTATTAGAGAAATTTTTATAAGCAACTCTTGTATTTTAAAAATAATTCTTATAGACTGGGATCATTTCGGCCATTAGTTGGAAAAAAATTTAAAAGTTAACCCCGCCGTTTTCTTTTTCCAAAACAAAAAAGTACCCTATTGTGCTAGACGTGTACACTTATTGGTTGTAAATAAATTTCAAAACATGCGAATTTTATCGCCAAAAACTTTTTTTCAAAATTTCTATAATTTATTATAAGTAATTTACATATCTTTCTGCGGACCGGTGAGGAACTTTCGCAGCTCGAGACCAGTCTGCGGACCGGCGGAAACACTGACCTAGTACATTATTTCTGAAAATATTATCCGTTTGCTAAATAGAATAAAATGTATATATTATAAAAAACATGTATCTCGGTATAAATTAAAATTACATAGGGTGGTACATACTTTCTTTGGCAAAATAAATTAACTAAATATACAAATACACTTATTTAAATAGTTACTTTTGCAATATTTTATTTATCTATTTACGATATGTTGTAGTTTATGAACTGGGAAATATAATTATTACTTCGGTAAGTTTACAAATTGTATGTGTGTTGATGGTTACGGATCAGCAATTGAATTAATAGCTGCAATTGCTTTGAAAACTGCAATTATACATTAATACATTATACGCATACATATTATGTATAAATTAAGTATTATTCACACACACACACACTGCACCCGACCGCGACCGTGTTATTACCAGAGATGGGAAGAAAAGGTTCCTAACAGAGTCGTCATATAAAATATTTTGTACTGGGGACCTACGAATAGAACTGGAGAGCTGTCATAAAACGTAAAAATATTATAAATCTTTTTAAAAATCAGTTGTACGACGTTTTACTATTAATACCACATCGTTAATGTTATTTTGTGTCTGTTTGTGTTTTTTAATTGCCAATATTATGAATCATTTTGTTTGTTATATGTACATACATATCTTTATATTTTTCTAATGCAAAAACAAAATCATGTTCAATCTTGTGAGCGACCTACTAGAGTGATACAATCTACTAATACAATCAATTTTGTTTACATTAAAGCAGGTATAAGGAAGGTGACATATACATATTATTTAAATAATCACAAAGGAAATAGAGATATTGTTTACATTATAAATGTTTTGAATTCGTCTAAATTAATTTCTATTACAGTCGACCACTTATTTATTCAATATTAATTTTTTTTTAATTATTTTTAAAATTAAAATTATATATTAAAAATTATGAAAAGTGGGTAATTTTTGATTTTTACTGATTTGTTCTTTAAAGCTTCCTTAGGCTAGTCATCAAATCCAGGGGAAAATCCTCAGCCTTGTAATAAAATTTATAGCCCCCCCCCCAATTCAAAATATTTTATATGGCGATTCTGTTCGGGACCGCTGTTCTGCCAAGTCTAGTTATTACTAAGTGGTATAGGTATCTATTAAATAATCGTTCTTTGTAGTTTACAGTCAATTTTTAATGTATTTGTATTGAATATTTTTCCATAAATTTCATTATAATAATATTGTCGTATTGTGCCTAAGCTGATTGTGTTGTATTTCTCAAGAAATTAAAGAACATTTCTATGATATTTTGAATACCTTACCCTTACCAAAAATCATTTTAATTGACTAGCTACTAGTTAGTCTTGAGAGTACAAAAGTTCAAGACGTTTATGAGCAATCAATTCAAAATATTGTTATAGTTAATACCAACTGTAGAACGAATTCTTGGCATTTTTAAAATTTTAAATAGGAGATGCTAGTAACGACACACTGTACTGCCTATACGTTTAATCGTTTATGCATTAAACAGTATTGGTCATCATACTTCATAGACACATACGTCTGACCAAACCAACAATATTATACTTTAACTTTTGTGATTGTTTATATTCGTTTAAATAACGAACTTATTTAGTTATTTTTATATATTTTTAAATAATAAATAGACCATTATTATCTTCAAAGTTATATATTATTTAAATTTTAATTATAGTTATTTAACTTCTATTTACAATATTTGTTTGAAAAAACATTTATATTATAATTTTTTTAATTGTTGATTTGTTGATACTGAAAATAAAATATTAAAACGATTGTAAACAAACTAAATTTGTAACTGAAAATAAAATATTAAAACGATTGTAAACAAGAATTCATATATTTATATTATTAAACTCCTAAGTCGGACTTCGTTTCTTCTTTGCTTAGCTGATTACAACTAATTAGCCTTATCTCTCACTTCCATAAATTCAGTAATGAAATGCTTATAACACAATACGTAGAATAATCTCAACAAGACATTACTGTATAACCACGTAAAATCCTGAGACCCCACTGTCAATTCTCCGCTTAATTTTTTGCTTTAATATTTATTTTTCCAAAGGTTTCATATTTAGTAGTTCAAATAAATATTTTGTTAATAGGTACCTACTTCGTTAAGGTTTTTTAAATTAAAAATTAATATTTTATATTTAAGAACCAACACAAAAAAATCTGTGATAACCTACTCTACTCGTTACAAACCCTTTTTTAAATACTTCCGAAAATTCGTCCAGATATTTTTTAATCGTAATTTTTACACAGGGGTAGAGAGAAAGGCTCAAAAAATATTATATCATGTTATTTTATATACTTAAAATCTTTTAATTAAGAAATTTGCCCTTAAAGTTGACTTTCCCACGGTATTACGTGTAATATTGCAATTACTAATGGATTAACTCAAAATTATTAGAGTAAGTTCGAAACACACTGAGAGAAAAAAAGTCGATGTTCTGGTGGATAGGAGCAAATTTTGCTATGCATATATTCAGGAGCAAATAAGGTTATTACCTACACGGAGAGAAAATTCCTATAAAAATTACTGTGCTCATGCTACAATCGACGTGTAACAGGCGAACATATCCAATTTTACCGTACAAAAATTGGATATGTTCGCCTGTTACACGTCGATTGTAGTGTGAGCACAGTAATTTTTATAGGAATTTTCTCTCCGTGTATATTGGATAAGTTGATCACGCATTTTATCTAGCTATTTTTATTGGCCCAAACAAAATTTTGATCTCTCTTTTCTTTTAAACAGAGCGATTCTGACTCAAACACCCCTGCCGCACAAGTTCTCAAAAATGTAGCTGACGAGGAAAAAAAACGTATTTTTTTTCTTTGTAAGTAATAGACTCTGTGAACTGAGGAAAGAAAACTTCCCAATGAAAATTTGTTTTTCCCTCTTGCGTCCTTCTGTGCCATGCGCTCTGAAATGACTGCATCTACTACATTATAGTTATGCTTCTGCTTTTAATCAAGGCAGCTAATTTTCTTTTAAATATATTATTTCAAAATTGTCGCAACGAATTGATTGATAACATTAATGTCAACTTTAAAATTGTTTTTATTGGTTAATAGACCAATCCATAACTGTTTTTAACCGGTATCGAATATATTGAACGCTGCTTTGAACAACTTATTTATTGAACAAAAGTAATTCTTGCTCCTGTTCGGAATAATTTCTTCTCTATATAAGTAATTTAGTATAGAAATGGTTCAAGCAATTTCATTTTGTAAAAAGGACATAAAGTACCTACAAACTTTACGGCAAAACTTTATTCATATTAATCGCAAAATTCTTCGAGGATGTGGCAGCTTTTACAAAACTGTTGACAACTATTCCAAACATATTGGAGATTGAAAAAATCTTACATTTCATACATAATATTACTTATTACATGACCTAATAATTTTCTGTTTTAATACGAATGGTGTTAATTTTATACTATATATTATATCTATAGCTCTGTAGATACTATTGTGCATAATGTAGTCGCACAGCATATTAGCCGGATAATCGCTATGAAAAATGACTATTACATAACACCGTAATTGGTTTAATAAAAAATTACAAATCTGATTTAATATTGTTACGTTAGTACAAAATTCATATACACATATATGCCTATATTATATGCTGTGTGATTTATAGTAAAGATCTGTGTAATTGTAATAATTTGTTACATGATTTTTTTTAACTAAATCTGTAACAAAATAACCTTAAAACGAAAGAAAATTGTTTCATTTTTTAACGTTAAATAAAACTATATTCGTCAATAACTTAAAGAAGTAATAATTTTTCGGTTTTGTTTAATAATAAGAACTACTTTCATTTTACAAACGGCTGACCAAGGGGCCAAACTACTATTATCATAGTTAGCATCTCAACTGTAATCAGAATTTTACGTCATCAGATTGGCAGAGAGGTGGAAGGTTATATACGTATTTAGAGTTTTTGTTGGTATGTGGTAATTTGTGTGTGTAACACTCTGTATGTATGTAGCGGTGGTCCAAGGTAAAAATGCATACGTATATACTAGAACAACCATGTGCATGTACCTACAACTAGTGATGTAACAATGAACAGCCACCACTGTGGCCACGACTTAACAATGAATGTGTACGCTTAAAAAACCGATGGACGACTAATCAGTAACTAGTAGAAATTGCTACTTACTGCAACTTTCGGATCACACCCTTTTGTATGTAGGCTTGATCTGTCTTATCTGTGAGGCTGACTTACTTTGCGTTCTTTGAGTCTCAATTATAATAATATATGAACAAAAAATCTATATATATATATATATATATATATATATATATATATATATATATATATATATATATATATATATATATATATATATATATAGATATAGATATAGATATAGATATATATCAATATAGATAGATATCAATATATATATATATATATATATATATATATATATATATATATATATATATATACCATGTGAGTTCTTTGAGAGTTGCCATTTCTATTACAACCAAATTTTTATGATAGAAATGGTACTGGAAAAGGTTTTCTTGGATGCAATGGAAATGTAACCAAGAAAAACACTATCAGTTGAAGTTGCCTCGAGTACATATGCATATTTTTACCGCCTAACTTATAATTTAAAGAAAAATTAAACTTGGGTAAAACATTTTTTTTACTCATTTATGTTGTTAATTAATGCATTAGATCAGTTTTATCGAAAAATTAATATATAGTCTCATTTAAAAATCTATAAGTCTGTATCATAGCTCGAAAACCATAAGAGCTATAAAGCTCCTGACTATAGAATTGGTTACCCCTGTCGATATCTACAACTCTTATTTGAACAATTATTCGACTAAATCAACGGTTTGGCTGTAATAAAAATGGCAACTCTCGAAAAACTCACACAGTATATATATATATATATATATATATATATATATATATATATATATATATATATATATATATATATATATATATATATATATATATATAAACGTATATATACCTATATATATTACTTATCGAGACCTATAAGTGCTATACTTTTGTGGGTTCAGATGTAGTTCGGAAATCTGAAAAGGGCATGGTGTACGGGACAAGTACGAGTAACTTACTTTTTGAACTAATAAACTATGATCAAACTGATAAAACAAAAGAATGAAAAGATTAAAAATAATACAATTTTTTGAAAATGTCATTTCATCAAAAATGAACAGTAGATGTCTTTAAAAAACTATTCCTACAGCGAAATATACTTACTTTGTAATTGACGGTAACGAATTACTTACGTGCCTTGTAAACTTTTTTGATCTATTATTGTTTGTACCAGGTAAAAATAAAAAAAAGATTGTAAATGATGAGTCAAGTTGCTGCTCTCTAAAGATTAACTTACAATTCATGTGATTGGAACAATTTATCAAGTTTGAATATTTTCTTTTTATCCTTATATACTAATATGTTCACGTTTAATTAGGTATATTTAACGTGAAGCCATTAATAAATAATTAAACTTGGTTCAAAAAATATGATACAACATAAACTGAAGCATTTCAATCGGGAATAACTTTTAAAAATGTTGTGATGGAAGTACTGTGAAATACGATAATACGATAAGAAACTATTTAATAGGAAGGTACCCTACTATCGTCCCATTGACTACATTAATCTTTCAATACCTTTGAGAAATAACAAAAATGGTTTATAATACGTATCAATTTCTGTAATAGCAGTAAAATGTTTAGATAATTTATTTATATTTATTTATTATAAAAATTATTGTTATAATAATTATTATGATTTTAATAAAGAAATAAATGTGATTTTGTATGAGTAATTGCCTTTATTACCTTTTATTTATGATAAATAAATATTTTATGCATTATTAGCGTTTTAAAAGCATAATTTAACGCATCATATTGAAGTACTTATCTTTGTCCGTAGAGAAAGCAAAATTATTGCTTACCTACTGTATAGTTATGCATGTAAAAGACATAAATGCAGAAGATCATACACAGGACCGTCTTAAGCTAACTGGAGGCCCCTGGACACATTGAGTTTGGGGACACTTGGGCACACTGATGGTGAGCCTGGAAGTCCCTTTAGAAAGCCAAAAATCTACAGAAAATCATCATCGACTGTTAACGCAACTCCGTCCCACATTTATCGCACACGCTTATGGATACAAATGTGTGATTTTCATACATATTTCGGAAAATTATAACTCTGTCAGAGACATAATTTAAAACAAAACTTATAATCACCAATAATCAAATCATAAGAAAATGATGTATATGTTTTATTTTATTTATATTACAATTGTGTACTTGGTGTGGTCTCCAAGGGTCGCATCTAATATAATATATAACTATTTTGCCCACCTAAACCAGAAAGAAATAATTTTTGATATTAAGGGAAAAAGTAATATTAATTTTTTCTTTGTTTATAATGCTCTTTTGATCGAATTTTTCACAGAACAATAAAACTTCTCCAAACCAGTTGGGAATAATGTTTCGGTCAATTATCTACATCACATCCATAACTCAGCTTTCTAGGTTTATTTGGACAGAGTAGAGGGGGAAAAGAGTGTTTTGGCTGGATATAACACGCCCACAGCTCCCCAGAATTAATGTAGATGGTTAAAATTCGATATGATGCTAAAGTTCGTACCTAGGTTGTGTCTTTTGGAGGTTTTAATATTGTTCCCCTACCCCCACAATACGATACTTGACTGTATTCAAAATTTGTTTTAAATGTTAAATAATTTTACGTATTGTCCTTAAATATATTCAATTTTAGTAGTGACAAATAAAAATACTCTTTAGTTACTTAAAAATTCAATTTCGAAAATTATAAATTTGTAGCCTTCATTTAAATGGTTAAAAACGCAGTGATATTTGAAAATGACGTCATTTTTTAATAGCAGACCTTATTACTCTAGTTACGGTTTGTCTATGACAAATTGCATTTTCATTGTGACATTTTTACAATTCTAATTGACCAAGAAAAGTTGTTTTTCTTTGTAATTTATTTTGAACTTTTTGGTTTGCAATTAATTTTGCACTCAAAAAAGATTGATGGAAGGAATACACCGTCACTTAATACGTAAAATATCCTTATCAACTTGTTTTAAATATTATGTTAAAAATGCTTTTAGTTTTTGCTACAATTTTAAAGTTACGTTTTCTTAAAGTGCATTTAATACTTGTAGAGCTTCATGAAAATCTTACGATGATGATAAATGAAGAAGATAACAAAGTAGAAAGTTGTAAATACCACTAAAACTGAGCATGTTGACTGCTGAATATTGTGTACAAATTTGAAACCGTGTTGACAAGTGTTGATATGAATGAAAGCGACATCTGTTTGAGTTAAATCGTGACGTCATTGCATACGTCACTACGCCAAATCGTTTTTCCCGCCAATTTGTTCATTTAAAATTGAACAATGGTTTTTTTGAAGATTTAAAAAAATTTAACAAAAATTAACTAATTTATACGTAAGAACAAAGCATTTAGAATCATTTCTCAATTGCAGTCAAGTACCCTATTTTTAAGCTACAATTTCATGCTTTTTCGACGTTTTCGAAGTTTGTACCACTCGCACAGGTCACCCAAATAAACCTAGAGGGCTGAAATTTTGTATTCGGATTGAGTTAGTATCAAGGGGGTGCCCTTTGGGGGACTCAGCTTTTAACCCTTACTCCACCATTTTTGCAAGAACCAAAAAGAACATGATTTTTCTTGTTTTTTAACAGTTTCGTTCGGGTCAAAATCTCCCCAAATGAACCTACAGGGCTGAAATTTTATGTACAGGTTAAGTTAATAGTCAGCCACTGCTTTTTGGAGGTTTCAACTTTTAACCTTTACCCCCACGATTTATATATTGAGTTGGTATCCCGTTTGTGCCTTTTAGGGATTCGACATTAACTCCCCCCCCCCAACTTCTCCCATTTTTACATCGGAATTGTTAAATTAAATTAGAAGTAGGCATAGTAAATTAAATTTGAAAAAAACGCCGAGAGCAGCGGGGCCCCATCACGGAAGTCGAATTTTTCCCTTCATCTTCGGTATTGAATGTCTACAAACGAAATGTGATTGAAAGTCTACAAGTGATTTGTCATTTTGGTGTTTTCAAAACTGATGATGAGTGTCCGACTGATCGGAGCTTTAAAAAAGGTTTTAAGTTTTGAAGGGCTGAATCTCAGTAAATTTCAATTTGGTGCCGATAGCAGTTAGCAGGAAAAAAGCCAACACAATTTGTACGAGGGCATTCCTACCCATGCTTACCCGCCAATTGCCGTTGTGTTTTATTTTTAAGAATTAAAAAAGGACCTTAAATAGTAAACTGGAAGGCCTTTATGAAGGTATTTTTTCTTTCCAAAAAATTTTATAAATAAAAATCCAAAATTCCTACTATATAAATAAACATTAACTTTAAAAACCATACTTAATAAGTATGTATTGCATTTGTTATAAAAGTATGTTCATTTTTTTAATTTTTTAAAATTACTATTCGCCTACTTGTATTTAGAATAAAAATAATGCATTTAAAACACATTTAACAATACCATTGAATTCCGATGTAAAAATGGTAGAAGTGGGGAGGGGGTGGGGAAGTAATGTAGAATACCTAAAAGCACTAGCTGGATACACGTACAAAATTTCAGCCCTCCAGGTTTCCTTACACAGTCCTAGATGTGTTAGAAATAAAGCCAAGAAATTATGGAAATACTGGCGTAAAAATCGTGGGGGTAAGGGTTGAAAGTTGAAACCTCCAAAAAGCAGTGGCTGGCTATTAACTTAACCTGTACACAAAATTTCAGCCCTCTAGGTTTATTTGGGGAGATTATGACCCGAACGAAACTGTTAAAAAACAAGAAAAATCATGTTCTTTTTGGTATAAAAATGGTGGGGTAAGGCTTAAAATCTGAGACCTCCAAAGGGCACCCCCTTGATACTATCTCAATCCGAATACAAAATTTCAGCCCTCTAGGTTTATTTGGGTGACCTGTGCGAGTGGTACAAACTTCGAAAACGTCAAAAAAGCATGAAATTGTAACTTAAAAATTAGGAGGTGGGGGTAAAATATTAAAACCTCCAAAAAGCACAACCTCTATCAACAAAGTATGAACTCTATCAACACACCAAATTTCAACTCTCTACGTCAATTCTGTGAGGCTGGGGGCGTGTTAGATCCAGCCAAAATCGTTTTTTTCCCCTCTACTCTCTCCAAATCATCCCAGGAAGCTGAATTTTGGATATGTTGTAGACAATTAACTGAAACATTATTTCCAACTGGTTTGGAAAAGTTTTATTGTTTTACCGCCCCCACCACCGCCTTAAATGTCGGGTCGGATCCAAAATTTGCTCAAAATTTGACCCCACTATGATAGTATTGTTGTGCATCGAAATGAGCACTACTTATCAAATTTCAGCTCTTAACTCCCATAGGGGGGCCCTACACATATTAGAAGGTAGCAGTGGTAGCAGGAATATATATATATATATATATATATATATATATATATATATATATATATATATATATATATATATACTTATATATACACTTACACTATATATATATATGTATATATACACTTTTTTCCTACAGAATTGTATTCTACGGGCCGGAAAACGGATAGCGCCCCTACTCTCGCCTCTCGCCGTTCTTATCGTATAGGCTGTAATTTTTTCAAGGACAAATTCGACTAAAAAATGAACTAACTGTTATAATCGGAGGAGAGAATCGACTAGAGAGAATGCTGTGTATTACAAATACATTAAGAAATTGAAGTAAAAAAATTGACTGATGTGATTACTTTCATGGCGGTCAAACCATTAATTTAATGTGAATTTAATGGTTTACCTAATATTTTTAAACAAGTCTCCGTGGTTACAAGTTGGGTTTAATTAAATGGAGTCATGCTTCGCAATTTAATGCCTGTGGTATCTCTAGGAAACATATGTTAATATGTTTGATTCAGTACTCAGTGGTTTTAATAAATGTAATAAATATTACAGACCTCCTGCATTTAACATATTTTACAGGAAAGAGTTTAATGTAAGTAGGCTATTTTGAATTTGAAAATTTGTCATATTTTTATGAAAAATGTCAAATGGCAAATAAAATTATTATAAAAAGCGGTTTTTGAGATGTCCAAGTGGGTGATTTATGTGATTCTGGTTATAAAAAAAGGAAAAAACTTGTGTCAAAATGGCCATATATATGACTTTCAAGAAGTACAGTATAGCGGTGTACGAAGTCTCATAACAGCCAAAGTAACGCGACAAACAAATATAAATGTTTAATGTAATGTGACTATTAAAGTAAGTGGTTAATTATGCATTTTTTTACAAAATGTAGTTTAAATTTTTAATAATAATAATAATAAATAAATATTTATCTGAGCGGTTACAATGGTGCAATGGATGCAGTCAATTTATCTGTTTTATTTAAAACAAAAACAACAAAACAATAACTTGTAAAAAAAACTTATGAATTGACTTATAGAGACGTCACTAGTGACCATGGTGACAATACAGGTTCTCTATACGTATTTACTATATTCAATTTTAATACATATATTAAAATTATAAATATGAAAAAGTAATATGTAATTAAAACAAAAGTATAAACTTGTTATGAATTTATGTCAAAATCTATGGTTATAAACTATTTGTGCTGACGTGCTCACGCATGTACTTATAAAATTATTGAAAGAGGCGCCACTAGTCCTTATGAAGGTTCACTATAATTTTAAAAAAAATATTATTAAAGTCAATTTTTATTTATAAAATACGAATTTTGGATTTTTTGGAAAGAAAAAACATCTTCATACGGGCTTTCCAGTTCACTATTTAAGGTCCTTTTTTAATATTTAAAAATATAACATAAATGCAATAGGCGGATAAGCTTGGGTAGGAATGCCCTCGTACGAACTGTGTTAGCTTTTTTCCTGCTAACTGCTATCGACGTAAAATTTAAATTTACTGAGATTCATCCGTTAAAAACTTAAACACTTTTTTTAAAGCCCCGATCAGCCAAACACTTATGATCAGTTTTGAAAACACCAAAATGACAATCCGCCTGTACCCTTTCAATCACAGTCAGATATCTTGAAAATACCAAAGATGTAGCGAAAAATTCGACTCCCGTGACGGGGCCCCGCTGTTTTTCAGGTCCAAGTATAAAATTATTGACTCCTTCATATTATCAATTTATGTCACTTAAAATTTGCTAGTTACGTCTTTTTGGCTTAGAAGGGCAGTATTTTTCTAAATTTTATACAAGCATGTCCGGGGCCCTCTCAAGTTGGGGGTTGTGGACCCGCGCGCAACATGTCCCGTCGTTAAAGACGGCACTGATCATACGACAGTAAAATTAAAACGATGTTTGTTTTTCCCCAGAAATAAGATAATGTTCGATAATTGAAAAATTATGTTAATTAATTCCAATTTTTATACGGTCACACTTTTATACCTACATATTTTTGTAATAGGTATTTATTTCATAATTCTTAAAAATATGTTCCATTTTATGTAAATTCAGATAGTTAAATATGTAATTTATTATTATTTTGATTACGTTAACAAATAAAAGTCATCAAGGAAGCAATTATAGAATAAATGGGATCTTACAATCAAATTAGGAAAAAACCCGTTTTCTTCAAAATTATGTCGTTTTATATATTAACAACGTTAATAGTATTAACGGTGTATTTTGAAACTAAATCGAACTTTCAAACACAAATAGTATAATTATTAATTTTAGCTAAATTTGTTAAATATCAGCTGTAGTCCGAATTTCAGCCGCGTAAAGTTGTATGTGCAATTGTGCAAAAATATTCTATCACTGGCAATGTTTCTTCTTGCCAAACGTCTCTAAAAAATTTCACATTTCAGTTTTCTCTAATTTCCACAACATGAGACCTTGCGGTAGATAGATATCTATATTGATAGCTTTGCGATTTAAATTTCCGATCCTGTTCTCAAGTCACAGGGCACTGGAGAAAAATTTTAAACTGTCATTTTTTCTGAATCTCAATAATGTTTTAACAAAATTTGGTTAAGATTCGTTTAGTCGCCTGTTTTGGGCCCTTGACAGGAGTAGGATCCTGAAGATCAATCTTGATCTCAAGTAAATTTTTCCCAGATCTCAATATTATTTGAGAAAAATTTAATTTCAAGGACAGTTCAACCACTTATTTTGGTCATTCCTTATGGGAGAACGCTGGGAGATAATTTATCTCCCAGATAACACTGGTAAACAGTAATTTTGTTAAACAAATTTACCCTCTTTTAATAAATCCTGAAGATGTATTGCTACCTCCATTCAAGGGCGGATTCAACCGGTTGAAAAGGGAGGGGGAGGCTGCCTCTAATCCCAAAAGGAATTTTGGGGAATTGTGTTTTGAATATACATATGTTTAACTAAAAAAGTTACCTATTGTAGGTCAAAGGGGGGGGGCTGCAGCCACCACAGCCACCCCCTGAATCCGCCTATGCCTGCATTGCACATCAAACTCGGACTTATAAATAACTTTGTCAAAGCTGTGGACACTAATGGAAACGGTTTTTGTTACTCGAAACAGAAATTTCCAAAAATCAGCGATGCTAAAATAAAAAAGGATATATTTATAGGGTCACAAATTAGATACCTACGGACTGATAAACAGTTTGAATAAAAACTTAATCCGATCGAAAAATCTGCATGGACGTGTTTTCGAAATATTGTTTATAATTTTCGTGAAAACCACAGGGCCGAAAACTATAAAGAGTTGGTTAGCAACTTGTTAACAGCTTACAAGGATATGGGATGCAGTATGTCGCTCAAAATACACCTTTTACACTCACATTTGGATTTTCTTTTTCACAATTTGGGGGCCATTAGGGACGAACACAGTGAGCGGTTCCATCAGGAAATATCTAACATGGAAAAACGGTACCAAGGCAAGTGAAGTGCGAACATGTTAGCTGACTACTGTTGGACACTCAACGGAGATGTACCTAACGCTAAATATTCCCGAAAATCCTGAATAAAATTAAAATATAAGTTATTTTTATTCATTAGATATAATTTTTAACTATATTTAATTTAAAAAAATTAGCTGCTGTTGCAACAAAAACTGAGCGTGATTGAAATTTTTTAAAAACGCAGGTTAGTTACAAATTAGTTGTAAATACAAAATAACCCATTCAATTTCATTTAACTTTCATTAAGGTCATTTTTGTCTAATAGTGTAATTCATCTCCCAAATATGTATAATATTCATTTTTACCAGAATTTTAATAGAATCTCAGTAAAATTTTATTTAATTCCAGAGCTTTGTGAGACAATTTTATTCTTTAAAATGTAACCTAGCTATGATATAATAAGTACTAAACATATAAAGGGACATAAAAATTTATTGTTCTCTCTTACTCACGAGAAAATGATAAACAAAACGTCTTTCCATAAACAACATTTCCTGAGTACTGTAGTCTGTATATTGTTTGTTGCATTAATTTTTCATGTGTTTTATGGATATTTTGTTATTTGGTTCAGACAACAGTCGCAGTACGACGTATGTATTTCGGATGTGAGAAAGCTCCAGTGCGTTGAAATTAGGGATGTTATGGATATGAAATTTCGGACACGGTTACGGTTACAGATAATAGCTTTTAGTGAAAATTTTTTTTTAACAAAAAAAAGGGGGAAAATTTTACCCCAAAATTGAACGTCAAATACAAATCAACGGAAATCTATCAAGAGAAATACATGCAGCAAAAATTTGATTCGATTTAACCTCTTTTCTCCAACGGCAGTTGTCTGTTATTATCCGAAACAAATCCGAAACTTTTATTTTCGGATACGGTTTCGGTTTCGAATATGTAATTATTTCGGATATCCGGTAGTTTCGATTACGTATGTCTATGTATGTTCACGCTTGGCCAGTCACAGAAATACAGGGAAATAATAAGTTACCTATGGTACGTATTCAAAAATTTTTTAACGAGTGAAGCCTCATTATAGTTTTTTACTGCAAAAGTTAATGAATCATTTAAATTACATAATAAATTTATTTTTGTAAAAAATGAAAAAAAGAATTTACATCATCTATTACGTTTATTAGTAGTTTCTTTTCCAAACAGTATTTTAAACATAATTAAACTTTGTTTCAACTCCACGGTAAAAAACCAATAACTTCCATTAACTAATTAAATGTATCTGATTGATAAATTTAATATTAAGGCGGTATTCCTATATGACGCGTAGAAATTTAAGCTTATTTCACAATTTATTTTTCTAGATCAAAATTAAATGAAATCTTTTCAGTTTATTTAGATGTTACTATTTGTATTTTAGATTGTACGAGAAAATTTTTTTTTACTCAACTTTACAATGCTTTGTATATGTTTTTTGCGGTCAA